>JASWHV010000012.1:10597591-11913037 GCA_030760725.1 Neostapfia colusana | reverse complement strand
TTTAGTGTTTACTGTTTAGAATAACACAAGGAATTTACATAAATTAAAAACAACTAAATTAACAATGCAATTATACACTAACAAAAACAATTTACACAAATTAAAACAACTAAATCTACAATGCAATTAACACTAATACAAGCAATTTACATAAATTAAAGACAACTCAATTTACAATGCAATTCAACACTTAATACAAGCAATTTGCATAAATTAAACACAAAAACACACAATTACTTGAGTCTGGAGGCGGCACGGCGCAAGGAAAGCCGGGGGCGGCGCGGGGGAGGCCGGAGGCGTTGGGAAGCTCCGGGGAGGCTAGGGGAGCTCGGGAGCAGCCCGGGGAGCTCGGGGGCAGTCTCGGGCACGAGGGCGGTGGCGATCAGGGCCGGCCTGCGGTGGGGCGGGGCAGCGGGAGAGTGGCGCCGGGGAGCTTGGGGGCGACCCAGGGAGCTCAGGGCGCGACCCGGGGAGCTCGGGGCGCGGCCTTGGGGGCGAGGGCGGCAGCGGTCGGGGCCGGGGCCGGCCTGTGGTGGGGCCGCGGCGGGGTGGCCGCAGGGCGGAAGCGCTGTGGTGGCGGGTGGAGCAATGGCCGTGGCGAGCGGGCGAAGCAACGGCGGCGGCAGGGCGGAGATGAGAGCGAGCGCGATGCGGCCCGCTCGCGAACAAGTATAATGGGCTTATTAGCGACGACCCGTTGGCCTGGCCATCATAAATAAGTTTATTTACCACGGCCGCGCAAAGACCATCGTAAATTAGCTGTTGGCCAGGTCTGGCTGTCGTAAATAGTACTTTTTACGACGGCCAGACCTAGAACCCTCGTAAATAACGCTGGCCATCATAAATGCTCATGTTTCTTGTAATTTAGCATCCAATTCTTGGCATGTATGGACCTTTGAGATTTATTAGAAATTTCGTTTTGATCCTTGAATATTTGGAACAAATTTCCAACCCTGAGTGATGTATACACCCTTAAATCTTTCCCCCAATGAAAGATTGTATATATTTTGCTTGATTGCTTAATAAAAGTTTGCAAAATTTATAAATGTCGCAGCTCTTTGGGGTTCAGGCATGGCTAAACCACAAACTCACATGTCAACAGGCCTACACATACAATTATTTGTTAAATTTTGCTACCACTGAAGGCGTTCACGTTATCTTTCATATACATTGACTTGTGTGTGTCATAATTGTCTCCAAGGGCATTGCTTATGGATATAATATTTCGAGGATAAATTTTATATGGTACACAACTATAGCACATCGTGGCACCATGTGCATGTAGAAATTACTTATCTATCCATTTCTTAGAAGCCCTTGCGGTTTTCTATTTTAAACGGTTTGCCCCTATAATAGTTTCCCGATACTAGGTAATATTTTACCAAGACAACCATAGTACCGTAGGAACCGGCATCAAATGTGTCAGTTTTGATCTTTACTTGCTCAAATCCTGGTTTCCAATACACGTATTATTGTATGTATCTGCTTCATGTGTCTATTGTGAAAGATGCCATGCATAGCTAATATTTCTCGTAAAGAAAGTAAATTCAATGGATAACTCTGTATTGTACTGGCGAAAAGAACAGATGTACTCAGCATGTCTAAAGTAGTAGATATTTTTCATTTCATTATTAGCTACCTGATTACTTAAGCAATTTTTTACTCCGCCTATGTTGTAATGACATAGCCGGTCCCAAGCCCGGGTAAAGGAGGAGGGGGTTGTGATAGGCTTGGCGAGCCAACAACTACACTTAGCCATTCTCATGGAAATGAAACCCAATAGAAATTCGTTGGGGCGTAACCCTCTTAGCGACGCGCCATATCGGAACCCGGGTATGGTGTTAAGTGGGCAAGGGCCGGGTCGCCACCGCCTTAGTGGCGCCCCATATCGGAACCCGGATATGGTGTTAAATGAGCAAGGGCCGGATCGCCACCACCTTAGTGGCGCGCTACATCATCGCCCGGATGTAGTGATAAGTGAGCAAGGGTCTTTGCATCTTACTCGACGGGTGCAAAGCGTAAGGAAGCTAGCCGAGGAACATAGATTTTGGGTGGGTAGCTGGAATGTAGGTTCCTTGACGGGAAAGCTACGTGAGTTAGTAGATGTTGCCATTAGGAGACGAGTAAATATCCTTTGTGTACAAGAGACTAGATGGGCGGGTCAAAAGGCGAGAGAAGTCGAGAATACCGGTTTCAAGCTTTGATATTCTGGTTCGGCTGGGACTAGGAATGGCGTAGGTGTTCTAATAGATAAGAGTCTTAAAGATGGAGTAGTGGATGTTCGAAGACGAGGGGATAGGATCATCTTAATCAAGATAGTAATTGGGGACATTGTCTTGAACGTCATTAGTGCTTATGCCCCACAAGTTGGGCTCAACATGAGTGCTAAGAGGCAATTTTGGGAGGACTTGGAGGATATGGTTAGTAGTGTACCGATAACCGAGAAACTCCTCATAGGGGGAGATCTCAATGGTCATGTGGGTGCAACTAACCTAGGATTTGAGGGAGTACATGGAGGTTTTGGATGCGGCGATAGAAATCAAGAGGGTAAGGACATCCTAGACTTTGCCGTAGCCTATGATCTGTTGATAGCTAATACCCTCTTTAGGAAGAGGCAATCTCACCTAGTGACCTTTAGTAGTGCCCAACACTCTAGCCAGATTGACTTTGTCCTCACTAGGAGAAAGGATAGACGGGAGTGTCTAGATGGTAAGGTGATCCCGGGGGAGTGTGTTGTGACATAACATAAGCTTGTGGTAGCTGACTTTCGCTTCCATACATGTTCTTTGCGGGACAAAGGTGTCAAAATCAAAAGAACAAAGTGGTGGAAGTTGAAGGGAGAATCACAAGAATCCTTTAAAAATAGGGTGATCACAGAAGGACCCTGGGCAGAAAATGGAGATGCAAATAGTATGTGGATGAAGATGGCAACTTGCATTAGGAAGGTAGCTAGTGAGGTGTTCGGTGTGATAAAGGGAAAGAAACTTGTAGATAAAGACACTTGGTGGTGGAATGAGGATGTACAAAAGGCCATTAAGGAGAAGGAGTGTTACAAGAGTTGGCATAATGATAGAAGCACAAGCAACATGCTTAAGTACAAAGAGGCTAAGAAGAATGCAAGGCGGGTTGTGAGTAAGGCAAGAGGACAGGCATATGATAAGTTATATGAGAGACTAGAGACAAAAGAAGGTGAAAAGGACATATACAAGGTAGCAAAAATCCGCGAGAGAAAGATGAGGGATCTCAATCAAGTTAAATGCATCAAAGATGAGACTGACCGCATTCTAGTGAAGGATGAAGAGATTAAGAATAGATGGCGTGATTACTTTAATGGGCTATTCAATGATGGGAATGGGAGCACTATGGTTGAGTTGGATGACTCCTTTGATGACTCCAACAGGCGGTTTGTGCGGAGGATACAAGAGTTTGAGGTTAAGGAGGCCTTAAAAAGGATGAAAGGAGGAAAGGCCCTCGGCCCTGACGATGTCCCTATTGAGGTGTGGAGATGTCTTGGGGACGTGGCAATAGTATGGCTCACAAAGCTATTCAACCACATTTTTCAGTCAAACAAGATGCCTAAAGAATAGAGGAAAAGTATATCAGTACCTATCTTCAAAAATAAAGGAGATATTCAAAGTTGTACTAATTATCGAGCTATTAAGCTTATGAGTCATACTATGAAGCTTTGGGAGAGAGTGATTGAACACTGCGTGAGGAAAGTGACCAATGTCACTAAAAACCAGTTTGGTTTTATGTCTGGGAGGTCTACAATGGAGGCGATTTTTTTGCTTCGTCAGCTTATGGAGAGATATAGGGAGCAGAAGAAGGACTTGCATATGGTGTTCATCGACTTGGAGAAGGCGTACGACAAGATACCAAGGTCAATCATGTGGTGGGCACTAGAGAAACATAAAGTGCCAACAAAGTACATTACCCTTATCAAGGATATCTACAATAATGTTAGGACAAGTGTGCGCATAAGTAATAGTGAGACTGATGCATTTCCTATCACGGTAGGACTACATCAAGGATCAGCTTTGAGCCCATACATCTTTTCCTTGGTGATGGATGAGGTGTCGAAGGATATACAAGGGGATATCCCTTGGTGCATGCTCTTTGCTGATGATGTAGTGCTGGTAGATGAAACTAGAGATGGTGTTGATAAGAAATTAGAGTTATGGAGATAAACCTTAGAGTCCAAGGGGTTTAGACTTAGTAGGACCAAAACCGAGTATATGAGGTGTGACTTTAGTGGTGTTGGTCGTGAAGAGGAAAATGTTAGTCTACAAGGACAAATAGTATCTGGAAGGGACTCTTTCCGATACTTAGGATCAATGTTACAAAGAAATGGCGATATTGATGAGGATGTTTGCCACAGGATCAAGGTAGGGTGGATGAAATGGCGACAAGCCTCTGGAATCCTATGTGATAGGAAAGTCCCACAAAAGCTAAAAGGAAAGTTCTATAGGACGGTGATCAGACCCGCGATGCTCTATGGGGCAGAATGTTGGCCAACTAAACGGCAACATGTCCAACAAATGAGTGTCGCAGAGATGCGCATGCTACGGTGGATGTGCGGGCACACGAGAAGAGACCGAATAAGGAATGAGGCGATTCGTGATAAGGTAGGGGTGGCGCCGATTGAAGAGAAGTTAGTCCAACATCGACTTAGGTGGTTTGGACATATCCAACGGAGACCTCCAGA
The DNA here is from genome assembly GCA_030760725.1 of Neostapfia colusana. NCBI lineage: Eukaryota > Viridiplantae > Streptophyta > Magnoliopsida > Poales > Poaceae > Neostapfia > Neostapfia colusana. Next base: position 11,908,332 of record JASWHV010000012.1, on the reverse strand, counting down.
AGCACCGGTTAACAGTGGGATTCTAAGAGGTAGAGAAAATATTAGGAGGGGTAGAGGACGACCAAGGTTGACCTGGGGGGAGGCGGTAAAACGAGATTTGAGAGATTGGAATGTATCCAGAGACTTAGCTCATGATAGGGCCGCATGGGAAGTAGCAATTCATGTGCGAGAATTGTAGTCTTGTTTTTTTTCTTTCTTTCTTTTTTCTTTTCTCTTTTTCTTTTTTTTTCTTTTCTATTTTCTCTTTTCTCTTTTTTATTTTTTTTCTTTTTTTTTTCTTTTTTCCTTGTTCTTATATCTCTCCCTCTCTTTTATTTCATTGATATTGGGTTTCATGTCTAGCCGACCCCAACAGGCTTGAGATAAAGGCTAGGTTGTTGTTGTTGTTGATTACTTAAGCAATTTTTCAGGCGCTACAGTAGAATTTTGTTGTCTATTTGCCCCGACCTGATTTTTCATAAAAGTAACTTTCAGCAGGCTGGTCAAAATGGAACCTGAAAGTTTATGCTCTCAGCTAGCTTTAAGTTTATGCAATTATCCCAAAATAAAATACAGGAATGGGGATTTATAACCAAAAAGTCTTATGAGTGAAATCTCAAACTTCAAGTGACTTACGAGGTGGTTTATGCAATTACCCCTTTAATAAATTTTGTTAATCAGAATTTGAAGTCGATATTTCTTGCTCTGATCATGTATTGAACTATATGCATACACCAACTCACCCCAAAAAACTATAATGATGAGAAAAGGCGGACAAAGGATCTATATACTTGGGTACAAAAGCAAAACTTAATTCCAGAGTTTTAGTGGTCGGTGAAAATGCATGATGTAGAAGTACAACATGCTCGATGCAAGTTTTGCTTTATTTATCTTTATATGGGACATCAGGTCGACCTAGTAATTCCGTCTTTTAATAAATAGCATGTAATCCCACCTTACTGAGCTGAATGAGCAAAGGAACCAAACTGCTGACCAAGAACATACTCGGCACATTAATGTCGAATGCCCACTCCGTCCCTAAGTTTCAATCAATAAACGTGCATTCATTTGCTGGAACAGTGGAATATGCCAATGACGGAGACGTGAAAATTTGTTATGTGCAAGGATTTAGGACTAATGGGTCATGTGTGAGTGGAAATGGGTAATTTAAAAAGAGTGCGTGGACTCTGACATTTTTTTTTGTCCAACTGTGGTGCCCCTTCGGGCGTTGATGCAAATCCTCTGTCATCAGGTTACACGGTGGCATGGAATGGTCGTCAGCGTAATGGCAAAGATGAAGCATGTCAGACATATATAGAAAGTCATGGCACACCGAGGGATTCAACGGCCTTAAATTTCCTCTAATAACTCATTGCATTTTACTCTCTTTGTTCTTAAATTGTTATCATAAAAAACAACGGAAGTTTATTTTTAAGTAAAATTATTATCCTAATAAGAACAATTTTAAAATGAAGAATTTTTAAAACTATGTTTTTTATTTTTAAGGAAAGGGGAACCGGACAGAGGCGCTGCAGGAAACGAAATGGGCAGCCAGCCACTAGGGGCGAAATACGGATGAAAATTTTCCGAATCATCCGACACCAATTCTGAAAATTTTCGAACCGTTTTCCATTTTAATCTGAATTATTCGGAAATTGGTTAGAAATAGAAATTCGAAAATTGGAACAAAAACGATTTTGGGTAAATTTCCGAATACTCGGAATTCCTTATTTATTTGGAAATATCTAAATAATTTCCGATTAATTTCTGACTCAGCGCAATCGCCGCAGCCTACAGCGTTCCCTGCTCCGTAAGGGGCCTTGGCCTAGTGCTAAACGACCCAAGACTAGCCAGCCAGCTCAAGCAGCCAGGAACCAGGAACCCTAATCGGCTTATCCCAATCTCACGCCTGTGCTCGCGCGGTCGAGCCCAAAAATGGGCACCCTGGCGCCGCCTACGCTTGCGCTCACAGCTGGCTACCGACTCCGCTCGCGCTCGCAACTTGCTTTGCATTGACACGAATGGTTATATTTGATTTGTATTGCTTGTCATTAATTTGTTATGGTTACTTACACGAAATTATTATCATGGTTTGCTTATATCATTTTAAATAATGATGATAATACTTTAACTTTTGGGGTGTTGTTTTCGAAAAAATATCAAAACCATTCCGATATAGACATGTTTTTGTTCTGATATATCCGTTTCTAATATTTCCAATATTTCCGATATCATATCTATTTTCGATGATACCGTTTTCGATTCTGTTTCTGAAAATTATATACAAAAATAAAAATGATTTAACTATTTTTCCGACCATTTCCGACCGTTTTCACCCCTACCAGCCACCTCCACAGTACGCTTTGAAAGTATTGCCAACTGCCACGGCCTCTTTCATTTATCGGCGAGGATATTTTTTATTTTCCATCTCCAAATTTATAAAAGTTCCTGAGAATGTCCTTGTCCAAACAGTACTATATCTCTGGCGTTGCAAGGAAAAAGAAAAGAGAAAATAGAGAGAGAAAGAAACTGGAAAACTGACCGTGATAAGGATGGGAACGAAGACATTCATAGAACCATAAACTTACTACTCCCTCTATTTTAAATTATTTGACGCTATTTAGTTCAAAAATAAACTAACCAGCATTAAATAATTCGAAATGGAGGGAATATGTAATTACTACCTCTTGATTTGTATTGTTCACATCGGGACAGCAGTTTTAAGCTAAATTTAAACTAAGAGTATTGTCTGGACGTCAACAAAAATAATATGAAGGGAGTGGTCAGTAAGAACCAACCAGCATAACTTATTCACGGTTATCAATCAAGACTTTTCATGGACACAACGACGAATGGTACCTTGGTGTGTGAGGTTGACGAATGAGAACCTAACACTGATGACAGCTGGCATGCATGGTTATTCAAAACTCTTTAGGGCTTATTTGAGTAACAATAAATTAAGTGGATTGAAGTGGAATTGAGCGGAAAATGAACTAATTTTTATTTCAATCCTCTCCAATTCACTCTAAATGGAGAGTATTTAAATGTATTGTAACACCCCAAATTTTGATTCAAAACTCTAAACCATGTTCAGGGGGGAATTTAAAAATTTTTGGACGTGTTGCATGTTTTGCAAAAATTCAAATTCAAACTGGAATTCAAATTATACTCAAAACAGAAAAGAAATGGAAAAAGAAAAAGAGAAACGGAAAAAAAAACCGGCCAGTGGGCCGAAACCCGCCAGCCGGCCCAGCTTCCCCGCGCCAGCCCGCCCCCGCGCGCGCCCGCGCTCTCTCACACAGACAGGTGAGACCCACCTGTCATCCCTAACTCCGCGACCCCGGACTCTCTCCCGCGCGCGCGATCGCAACCGACCGGATTTTCGCGTCCCGCAGCCCGAATTCTGGTCCTAGAGGACTCCAACTCGAACGCAACAGACCCACCGCCCTCCCCCGGCTATAAAAACCCCAGCCCCGATCGGTTTTTCTCACGCGATCGCCGATTTTCACTCCGGTGAGCACCGAGACTTCGCCGGTGAATTCTGGCCGATCTAAGCTCGGAAACTCTGATCTAACTCGCTGGTCTTGATCCACCGCCTCCGGGGAACTTTGCAGGTGCAGAAAACTCGGAGAGTTACGGTGTAAACGCAGCGCCGACGAGCTTCGCCGTGGTTTTGCCTCGGACCTCGCCGCCGATCACTTTCCAGGACCCCCGAGCTCGAGAAAACCCCCGAGGTGAGATCCCTGACCTCCCCTCTACCGATCTATGCCATAAGATCACAGTTTTAGGCAGAATTCTCGAGGATCCGAAACTTTCCGGCGAGATCGCCGCTTCCCGCCGCCGTGCGCCGCCGGTAGTGCCGCCCGCGCTCGATCAGAGCGACGTGGCCGCTTGTGCGCCGTTTATTTTAAATCGCACGGTAGACTTTAAAACCCCGCGTACCGGTTCGATCTTATAATCTCAGCCGTCGATTTAAAATCGGACGGACCACGTCAGCCCCGCATTATAAAGTCTGGAATTCTTACGTGCTACCCCCTGGGGTTCTCTGGAATTGAGATCTAGCCCCGGAAACTTCAGATCTAGCCCCTGGAACTTCAGAAAATCATGTAAATTCATTTAAAAATCAGTTTTAGCCCCTGGACTTAATAAAAATTAGGAAAAACACCTCTGATAAGTGTAGCTAGACCCCTGGAAATTATGAAAATAATATTATAGACCCTGTAATGGGGTGAGTTTACTTTTTAGCCCTGTTTAGTATTTAATTTGGGAAATTGAATATGTAACTAGTGTTTAAAAATTAAAAAGGGGGACAAACATAATTGTCAAAATTTATTAAAAACTTTCTCAGTACTTAGAAAACTTTGGAGTGAGATAAAAATATATTTTTGGGCTGAAATAAATCTGTTTTATCTATTATTCACATTTATTAGTATAGGGACACATTTTTAAGTAAAAGAATAGTTAAAGAAAAATAGGGAAAATAATTATGAAATAGTATACATCATAAGCCATGGTCAAAATATGATTTTAAATTATTTAGGACCAGAACCTAATCTGTTTAGGTGATGTGTATAATAAAATACACAATTATGCATAGGAATATAAATCTGAAAATATAGCAACTAGTAAATGATAACTGGAGTTTCTAAAATACAAAGAATTCAGTTTAGGGTTGATAGAAATTGTGAAGGTACATTGTATGCAAGTATAAATGTGGACACAAAAGTAGGAATCATATATACATGGTTAGAAGTGCATGCAAGCCACAACTTAACACACATAAAGTAACCACAACACATATAATGGTGGATGAATTTCATAAATGTGAATGTGTGGGTTGTATGAAGTGTAAGTGTGAATTATGTCTTATGGATTGTTGTTTTTCTTTTGCTATGTGTGATGGTATGAAGTAGAACCTGTTCAAGAACAAGTTATTCATTTCCAAGACCAGGAATACCCATTTCAAGAGCAGCAAGAAGGAGGCAAGTGTCCTTGACCACTTTGATCCTATGCTAGGATGTGTAGATAGAATTATTTGCATTGTCAAGTTAAATATGAAACCCATGACAGGAAGTTTCCCTAGAATTGCATTACCTTGTTTCCTTGAAGCTTGGGTTGGGATTTATTTTGTCATGTCATTTATTTACATGCATATGCTTAGCCATGCTTAGAATGGGATATTTGGGATATGAGATCATCAGTTTATATTACCATACTCTTGAATGAGACATTGTGAGTTATGTAGAGGTAGGGATCAAGGCAAGTTGGATGTTTTGGATGTGTGCTGGGTGCACGAGACTTGGGTTTGTATTTAGTACTTGCCTGGATCCTAAGGACCGGTTCATGGAGCATGTAACCCGGCTTTACAGTGCCAACCACATGCTGAGATGGGGCAGCTTGGCCAATTAATTAGGTGTATCCCCGGCGTAGTATGGGTGTGTTGGATGGTGCGGGGAATAGGTGTCAGCTGGACTACCATATGAACCGCAAGGCTCAAGAGGGGGCCACTGCAGCGGGGTTGGAGCCTCTTGTATGCTGTTAGGGGTGAAACCTCAGTGGGCCCACGCTCGTCGGGAATCCCTTTGTAAAGGCTTCGTAGTGATCTCTTGGCCACACACCTGGGAAGTGTGAATGTGGATCGTAGCCACTGGCATATTGGAGGTTCTTTTAGTCCACCCGGCAACGGGGGATGAAATCACTACTTGTGGGTACAGTGGTACAAACTCTGCAGAGTCAAAACTGTCTTGACAGCCGTGCTCACGGTTAAGAGCGGCCTGGACTTATTCATGATTAGAGGATTGATGGTTTTGGAAGTTAAGCGGGGAGCTTAACATTGGTAATGATGTTATGGTTATTGGATTATAATGATGGGATGGGAGATTGGGACCATTTCACCTGTGTAGTAATGTAGGTGCTTAATAAGCTAAGGTGATAGGTATTAATTGCGTAGTGCTTTAACCATGAGTTCAACCTCTCCTTGTTCTAGCCATGCATGATATAATTTTCCCACACTTGCTGAGTACCATTGGTACTCAACCTTGCATATTTGTTGGTTTATATTGCTGCTCAGGTCAAGATAATGAGGTGGTGTATAATGACCAAGATTTTGGACCCGAGGAAGGTTTTTAGGTTCATGAAGACCCCCGGGCAACGCCTGTGATGGAGCCCTAAAGAATAATATTCCGCTGCTAGTTTATTTACTTGTGATGAAGCATTAGTGTCCATTGAGACATTTGCGATGTAAGACTTATTTATATTCGACACTTGGCTTGTAATAAATGATGCTTCACTATTTGTCATCACATGTATGAGAAAATGATCCTGGCATACATGTGATATTCACTTGGTTGTTTCTTCGGAAAAACCGGGTGTGACAGAGGTGGTATCAGAGCCAAGGTTGCCCGTAGGAACGTGGACCTAGGTAGAAATGGACGTATTTAAGGGCCCTATTTTCTTAAAAAACTATTTTCCAAAGGTGTGGGTGGAAAAGTGTTATTAAAGGAGTCATTTTCTTCATCTTACCCCAACTTTCATTCAAAATAGGATTTTTGTTTGAGAATTTATCTAACCTAATTTTAAATTCTTTTGTTTTAGATGGTTCGCATGATTCGCACCGCTCGTAAGTCCACAGGAGGGAGAGTTCCCGTAGTTGCCCTTGCCGAAAGAGAGGAGAGTCGTCCAGTGACGTACCTTTCCTACGGATTGGCAGTAGGAGATTTGTTGCGCCGTCTTCGACGTATGCTCGAAGCCGCCGGCAATACGGGCAAGCTAATCATCCACTATAACTCCACCAGGACCATCCGTGAGAAGAGGGAAGAATGGAGTTCGGAGATGAGGATTATACACGAGAATCAGCTGCTTAAGATTCACCACTCTCCAGCTTGTCGAGCAACACAAGTTGACGCGGAGAAAGATGTCACTTGGGAGGCCATCATCTGCCAGAGTCACATCTATCGTCGCCACGTGGACAAATCTGAGTACATGTATGTCCTCCAACGTGAGAGTGGTACCACGGAGTACAAGTACCCACCGGTGCAGCAAGGGACTTCCCATGAGCACATGGACTTGTGCTTGGAGGATGCTGCTATGCTCAGCACTCGACTGCAGGAGTGTCAACAAGAGCTTCAGGATGTCCGAGACACCCTGAAGGAAACGGAGGCGTTGCTGCGAGCTTGTTTAAAGGCGAGAGAAAGAGGAGATGGGAATGAACTTTGTGTCACCGTGAGTGATCCATGGACACCTGACTCCCCGGATCGCCGAGCAATCAGGCGTCGTCGCACTTCTCCACCAGCAGCCTCCCCACCCAAAGCAGAGTCAGAAGGTAGCCGAAATGAGGAGGAAGATCCCGAGGTGCCAGCTCAAGAGGACGAGTAGTGTAGAGTCTTTCCCCTAGCTAGCAAAAGGTCGAGTAGTCGAGTCGTTACGTAGTTAATGGTGTGATAATGCTTGGTGTGTGACGTGAGTTGTGGAAGCCATGAGCAATTGTCCACAGCCTCGTCTTCAGATTGTTTTGCTTTGGCGTGTGAACCCACAGGAAATAATAGTGCATTTATTTGGTGTGAGATATGAACCCTCGTAAAAGCATAACAAAGCCTCAACACTTCAAAGTACAAACAAATGAAAGTAGTAAGATGATGCTAAATGATTTCAAATTGACATGGGTTGATTCTGCCAGATGGCCGGAAGAGGAAAAGGACGTGCTGCCAACCCCGCCAACAACAATGATGAGGCATGCAACCCTCATCTTTCTGGAGGCCAGGACAGGGGTGGTCGCCGTGAAGAAGTTGATCCTCTCCACCAAATGCTGGAGAATCAAAATCAGCTTATCCAGAACTTGACTCAAGTGGTGGCCAACTTGCATCAAGTTCCACCTCCACAAGCGGCACCACGCCAACCAAGGTTGAGTGAGTTTCTAGGAACTCAACCTCCAAAGTTTGCAAGTGCTGCTGAACCTCTGGAGGCAGATGATTGGCTGAAGACCATTGAAAGTAAGATGAGGATAATCCAATGCCAAGGGTATGAGAGGGTGCTGTTTGCCTCTCATCAATTGAATGGACCTGCTGCTGATTGGTGGACCGCCTACGTGGCCGCCCATCATGACCCTGAGAACATCACTTGGGAAGAGTTCAAGCGTAGCTTCCGCAACCATTACATCCCAAGAGGTGAACTCAAAAACAAGAGGAAGGGGTTTTTGGGACTGCAGCAGGGAAACATGACGGTGAGGGAATACCTCACTAAATTTACTCAACTATCCCGTTATGCTCCACGAGACATAGAGACCGATGAGCAGAAACAAGATTGTTTCGTGGAAGGACTTACCGCAGAGATGCAGTGTGCCATGTCCTCCAATGAGTATGAAAGTTTTCAAAAGATGGTGGACAGAGCGTTTGTGGTGGAAAGGAAGCTAAAGGCCCTGGAAAATGAGAATAAGAGGAAGGCGGGATGGTCACATCAGGCCTCAGGGAGCAACACCCGCCCACGTATGATGCAGCAACCTACGGGGCAGACAAGCCGTGCTGCGGTACCCTATTCAGCACCAAGAGGGTACAACCCAAACTACAGGCCACCCGCAGCCCCAGCACAGCCGCAACGTCAGTTTGTGCAACAGCCTCGCCCCGCATATCCACCTCGACCAGCAGTGCAAGGACCCCCGAACCAACCCCAAGACAACAAAGGCCAAGCATCTAAGATTGGGGTGCAATGTTTCAGCTGTGGGGAAATGGGGCACTACGCCCATAAATGCCCAAAGAAGAAGCCTGCGCAGCCACAACAGCAGAATGTAATGAGAGGACGGGTGAACCACGTCACTATGGAGGAAGCACAAGAGGCGCCCGACGTGGTAGTTGGTAAGTTTCCTGCCAATTTACACCTTGCAACTCTGCTGTTTGATTCTGGTGCTACCCACTCGTTCATTGCTCAAGGGTTTGTTAAGAAGCATGACCTAGCAACCACACAAATGAACCATATGCTAGCCGTAAACTCTCCAGGTGGAGAAATAAGGACAAGACAAGTGTGTCCCAAAGTGAGCCTAGACATTAATGGGGTAGTATTTACTGCTAACCTCATAGTGATAGACTCACAAGGGATAGATATTATTTTGGGTATGGATTGGTTGACCAAACATAAAGGAATCATCCATTGTTCGACCAGAACGGTGGAACTAACTCACCCCAATGGCACAAGAGTAAAGTTCATAACGATACACGAGCCTAGGAGGGACATTAAATTAAATCAAGTGGAGGTGAAAGTTGAGGAAATCAGTACTATCAGGGAATATCCAGATGTTTTTCCGGAGGAATTGCCAGGTATGCCTCCCGACCGTGACGTGGAATTCGCAATTGAGCTAGTACCGGGAACAGCCCCGATATACAAGAGACCTTATCGAATGGACTCCAAGCAGCTAGAAGAGCTCAAGGATCATTTGAGAGAATTGACGGAGAAGGGGTATATTCGCCCTAGTTCCTCACCATGGGGAGCTCCGGTGATATTTGTGCCTAAGAAAGATGGAACCCAAAGGTTATGCGTGGATTACCGTGCCTTGAATGAGGTAACCATCAAAAACAAGTACCCATTGCCTCGCATTGAAGACTTGTTTGATCAGTTGAGGGGAGCTTGTGTGTTCTCGAAAATTGATCTCAGGTCGGGGTACCACCAACTCAAGATAAGGCAATCAGATATTCCCAAGACATCTTTCGTATCTCGGTACGGACTGTATGAATACACTGTCATGCCTTTTGGGCTAACCAATGCCCCGGCATATTTCATGTACCTCATGAACAAGGTATTCATGGAATATCTGGACAAATTTGTGGTGGTTTTCATAGATGATATTCTCGTCTTCTCCAAAGATGAAGAAGAACATGAGAAACATCTAAGGTTGGTGTTACAGAGGCTGAGAGAACACCAACTATATGTCAAGTTGAGCAAGTGTGAGTTTTGGCTGAAGAGAGTTCCCTTTTTAGGACATATAATCTCGGAGGGAGGAATCTCCGTAGATCCCGCCAAAATCGAGGACATCCAGAAGTGGAAGACCCCTGAAAATGTCGGGGAAGTTCGAAGCTTTTTGGGATTGGCTGGATACTATCGACGGTTTATTGAGGGATTCTCCAAGATCTCGAGACCTCTCACCAAACTGTTGGAAAAGGAAATCACATTCACCTGGACGCCACAGTGCGAGACGAGCTTCCAGGAGCTAAAGAAGAGATTGACAACAGCCCCAGTGCTGGTCATGCCAGATATGCAGAAGAATTTCACGGTGTACTGCGATGCCTCTGGAAATGGGTTGGGATGTGTTCTCATGCAAGAAGGACATGTCGTGGCATATGCATCCCGGCAGCTTCGGAAGCACGAGAAGAACTATCCTACACATGACCTAGAACTAGCTGCAGTGGTACACGCGTTAAAAATTTGGCGGCACTATTTGATGGGGAAGAGGACAGAGATATATACGGATCATAAGAGTTTGAAGTACATATTCACACAACCAGATCTCAACCTCAGACAGAGGAGATGGTTAGAGCTAATCAATGACTTTGATATAGGCATCAACTATCATCCTGGGAAAGCAAACGTCGTGGCCGATGCTTTGAGTCGGAAAGTGCAGGTCAATAAGTTGAGCTTGAAGGACATGCCTGCAGAATTGAAGGACGAGGTTATAAGACTCAATCTATGTCTAGTAAATAGTGGTGAAGCCATCGCCATGGAAGTGGACTCCACACTCGAGCAAGACATACGAGAGGGCCAAAAGAATGATGAGAAGATACAAGAGATCAGACAGCTCATCAAGGAAAATAAAGCTCCTGGTTTTAGAGAGGATGAACAAGGAACGGTGTGGCACGGAAAAAGGATCTGTGTGCCAGAAGTAAAGGAGATCCGTGAGTTAATTTTGAAGGAGGCTCACGATTCCGACTATTCCATTCATCCTGGGAGTACGAAGATGTACCAGGACCTCAAGAGTAGGTATTGGTGGTATGGCATGAAGCGAGATGTCGCGGAACATGTTGCCCTATGTGACACATGTCAGTTGGTGAAAGCAGAACATCAACGACCCGCGGGATTATTGCAACCACTCAAAGTGCCTGAATGGAAGTGGGAAGAAATCAGCATGGATTTTGTCGTGGGATTGCCTAGGACCCAATCCGGGTATGATTCAATATGGGTCATTATTGATCGGCTAACCAAGGTAGCTCATTTCATTCCTGTGAAAGAAAGCTACAGCGGATCCAAATTGGCAGAATTGTACATGTCAAGGATTGTGTGTTACCATGGAGTGCCAAAGAAGATAGTGTCGGACCGAGGAACACAGTTCACCTCGAGGTTTTGGCAGAAGTTGCATGAAACCATGGGAACCCATCTGAATTTCAGCTCTGCCTATCATCCCCAAACTGACGGGCAGACGGAGAGAACCAATCAGATCCTTGAAGATATGTTAAGGGCATGTGCACTCAAAAACAATAGGAGTTGGGACAAGAACTTACCGTATGTGGAGTTTTCCTATAACAACAGTTATCAAGCTAGTATGAAGATGTCACCGTTTGAAGCTTTGTATGGAAGTAAGTGCAGAACTCCCCTATTCTGGAACCAAACAGGAGAAAGTAAAGTGTTTGGTCCAGAAGTGCTACAAGAAGCCGAGGCGAAGGTGAGGGAGATTCGCAACAACTTGAGGATAGCACAAACACGACAGAAGAGTTATGCTGATGTACGAAGAAGAGAACTCGTTTTCAACGTGGGAGACTATGTTTATCTCAAGGTGTCCCCTATCAGAGGACTTCGTCGGTTCAAGGTGAAAGGGAAGTTGTCACCTCGATACATCGGACCCTTTCAAGTTTTGGAAAGAAAAGGCGAAGTGGCGTACCAACTAGAGTTACCGGTTCATCTATCGGACGTGCACGATGTATTCCATGTGTCACAACTCAAGAAATGCCTCAGGACGCCTGAAGAGGTGTTACCCATGAATGAAGTAGATGTAGCTGAGGATTTGTCTTATGCCGAGCAACCATACAAGATTTTGGAGACGATGGAACGCCTCACCAGAAACAAGAGAATCAGGATGTGCAAGGTGCAGTGGAAGCATCACTCAGAAGAGGAAGCCACCTGGGAACAGGAAGATGAGCTTAAAGCACAATTTCCGGAATTGTTTTCTTAGAAACACCAATCTCGAGGACGAGATTTCTTTTAAGGGGGGTAGAGCTGTAACACCCCAAATTTTGATTCAAAACTCTAAACCATGTTCAGGGGGGAATTTAAAAATTTTTGGACGTGTTGCATGTTTTGCAAAAATTCAAATTCAAACTGGAATTCAAATTATACTCAAAACAGAAAAGAAATGGAAAAAGAAAAAGAGAAACGGGAAAAAAACCGGCCAGTGGGCCGAAACCCGCCAGCCGGCCCAGCTTCCCCGCGCCAGCCCGCCCCCGCGCGCGCCCGCGCTCTCTCACACAGACAGGTGGGACCCACCTGTCATCCCTAACCCCGCGACCCCGGACTCTCTCCCGCGCGCGCGATCGCAACCGACCGGATTTTCGCGTCCCGCAGCCCGAATTCTGGTCCCAGAGGACTCCAACTCGATCGCAACAGACCCACCGCCCTCCCCCGGCTATAAAAACCCCAGCCCCGATCGGTTTTTCTCACGCGATCGCCGATTTTCACTCCGGTGAGCACCGAGACTTCGCCGGTGAATTCTGGCCGATCTAAGCTCGGAAACTCTGATCTAACTCGCTGGTCTTGATCCACCGCCTCCGAGGAACTTTGCAGGTGCAGAAAACTCGGAGAGTTACGGTGTAAACGCAGCGCCGACGAGCTTCGCCGTGGTTTTGCCTCGGACCTCGCCGCCGATCACTTTCCAGGACCCCCGAGCTCGAGAAAATCCCCGAGGTGAGATCCCTGACCTCCCCTCTACCGATCTATGCCATAAGATCACAGTTTTAGGCAGAATTCTCGAGGATCCGAAACTTTCCGGCGAGATCGCCGCTTCCCGCCGCCGTGCGCCGCCGGTAGCGCCGCCCGCGCTCGATCAGAGCGACGTGGCCGCTTGTGCGCCGTTTATTTTAAATCGCACGGTAGACTTTAAAACCCCGCGTACCGGTTTGATCTTATAATCTCAGCCGTCGGTTTAAAATCGGACGGACCACGTCAGCCCCGCATTATAAAGTCTGGAATTCTTACGTGCTACCCCCTGGGGTTCTCTGGAATTGAGATCTAGCCCCGGAAACTTCAGATCTAGCCCCTGGAACTTCAGAAAATCATGTAAATTCATTTAAAAATCAGTTTTAGCCCCTGGACTTAATAAAAATTAGGAAAAACACCTCTGATAAGTGTAGCTAGACCCCTGGAAATTATGAAAATAATATTATAGACCCTGTAATGGGGTGAGTTTACTTTTTAGCCCTGTTTAGTATTTAATTTGGGAAATTGAATATGTAACTAGTATTTAAAAATTAAAAAGGGGGACAAACATAATTGTCAAAATTTATTAAAAACTTTCTCAGTACTTAGAAAACTTTGGAGTGAGATAAAAATATATTTTTGGGCTGAAATAAATCTGTTTTATCTATTATTCACATTTATTAGTATAGGGACACATTTTTAAGTAAAAGAATAGTTAAAGAAAAATAGGGAAAATAATTATGAAATAGTATACATCATAAGCCATGGTCAAAATATGATTTTAAATTATTTAGGACCAGAACCTAATCTGTTTAGGTGATGTGTATAATAAAATACACAATTATGCATAGGAATATAAATCTGAAAATATAGCAACTAGTAAATGATAACTGGAGTTTCTAAAATACAAAGAATTCAGTTTAGGGTTGATAGAAATTGTGAAGGTACATTGTATGCAAGTATAAATGTGGACACAAAAGTAGGAATCATAAATACATGGTTAGAAGTGCATGCAAGCCACAACTTAACACACATAAAGTAACCACAACACATATAATGGTGGATGAATTTCATAAATGTGAATGTGTGGGTTGTATGAAGTGTAAGTGTGAATTATGTCTTATGGATTGTTGTTTTTCTTTTGCTATGTGTGATGGTATGAAGTAGAACCTGTTCAAGAACAAGTTATTCATTTCCAAGACCAGGAATACCCATTTCAAGAGCAGCAAGAAGGAGGCAAGTGTCCTTGACCACTTTGATCCTATGCTAGGATGTGTAGATAGAATTATTTGCATTGTCAAGTTAAATATGAAACCCATGACAGGAAGTTTCCCTAGAATTGCATTACCTTGTTTCCTTGAAGCTTGGGTTGGGATTTATTTTGTCATGTCATTTATTTACATGCATATGCTTAGCCATGCTTAGAATGGGATATTTGGGATATGAGATCATCAGTTTATATTACCATACTCTTGAATGAGACATTGTGAGTTATGTAGAGGTACGGATCAAGGCAAGTTGGATGTTTTGGATGTGTGCTGGGTGCACGAGACTTGGGTTTGTGTTTAGTACTTGCCTGGATCCTAAGGACCGGTTCATGGAGCATGTAACCCGGCTTTACAGTGCCAACCACATGCTGAGATGGGGCAGCTTGGCCAATTAATTAGGTGTATCCCCGGCGTAGTATGGGTGTGTTGGATGGTGCGGGGAATAGGTGTCAGCTGGACTACCATATGAACCGCAAGGCTCAAGAGGGGGCCACTGCAGCGGGGTTGGAGCCTCTTGTATGCTGTTAGGGGTGAAACCTCAGTGGGCCCACGCTCGTCGGGAATCCCTTTGTAAAGGCTTTGTAGTGATCTCTTGGCCACACACCTGGGAAGTGTGAATGTGGATCGTAGCCACTGGCATAATGGAGGTTCTTTTAGTCCACCCGGCAACGGGGGATGAAATCACTACTTGTGGGTACAGTGGTACAAACTCTGCAGAGTCAAAACTGTCTTGACAGCCGTGCTCACGGTTAAGAGCGGCCTGGACTTATTCATGATTAGAGGATTGATGGTTTTGGAAGTTAAGCGGGGAGCTTAACATTGGTAATGATGTTATGGTTATTGGATTATAATGATGGGATGGGAGATTGGGACCATTTCACCTGTGTAGTAATGTAGGTGCTTAATAAGCTAAGGTGATAGGTATTAATTGCGTAGTGCTTTAACCATGAGTTCAACCTCTCCTTGTTCTAGCCATGCATGATATAATTTTCCCACACTTGCTGAGTACCATTGGTACTCAACCTTGCATATTTGTTGGTTTATATTGCTGCTCAGGTCAAGATAATGAGGTGGTGTATAATGACCAAGATTTTGGACCCGAGGAAGGTTTTTAGCTTCATGAAGACCCCCGGGCAACGCCTGTGATGGAGCCCTAAAGAATAATATTCCGCTGCTAGTTTATTTACTTGTGATGAAGCATTAGTGTCCATTGAGACATTTGCGATGTAAGACTTATTTATATTCGACACCTGGCTTGTAATAAATGATGCTTCACTATCTGTCATCACATGTATGAGAAAATGATCCTGGCATACATGTGATATTCACTTGGTTGTTTCTTCGGAAAAACCGGGTGTGACATGTATCCAAACAAGTACTTATTGAGTTGAGCCTGTAATTTAGGAATATATGGGCGAGACTGGTTGACTACGAGGTTTTGTATTTCATATATTTCCTCCGTTTTGATTTATTTAACGATATTTAGTTTAATTTTGAACTAATCAGCGTTAAATAAATTAAAACAGAGAGAGTATGTATTCGTCCTTGAGGCCCAATACAACACAATCAACCTATGCATTATACGCAATATATCCGCTCTTACATGCTATCATGAGTTTAAGTTCTAGTCCTACACGGCACACCTCCAAGAAGATTGATGACCTCTATGATCTCTGCCGACGAGGGCAACACCCCTGTGTATATAGATATATCCTATTGATCTGGTCATCTTCGTCATGTCGTGACAGGAGATCAGAAGGCTTCTACACGCGTGCACACATTGATCCGTGGTGGCCGCGTCACTTCCTCGCGTCGTGGCCCATGAGACCATCAGCCGGAGGCCAAGCATCGACGCTGCCACATCCGTGGGACAAGTCTTCACTACCACTAACCAGAGCGTCTAGAGTTGGCCATTCAGTTAGTTCGATTTGGTTAATCCGGTAGAAATTAAAATTTTGGTTGTTAAGAATTGATAACTGAAAGTGATACAAAATAGAATTTAATTATGATTAATTCGGTTCAGTTTTGAGATTGCTACATATTAGTGTACAATGTAATTTACTGAATAAAAATGATAATAAACACATAAAAATAGCAATAAACACACAAAAATGACATGTATGGACCGTTGGTGGGTGGAGATTATCAAGATTTGATCGGGCTAAAAAAATTAATGAAGGTGAAGATTAGTACTTTTGAGTTTTATTTTTATGTGTCGTGGGTAGTGCCGCCTAAAATTTTGATTAAATGAGTAGTTTAGTTAATACAACGTGAAACCCAGATTAAATTCATTTAATCGTAACAAAAACGAAAATCAAATTTAACTGAAAAAATCAGTTTACTGCATATTTTAATTCATTTTAATTTTCAGTTTGCAGGACGCGCGCGGCGAGCGATCCTGTGTCCTGAGGCCCGTCTATCCCTCTCTCTCTCTCTCTCTGATCCCGTCTCCCTTCGTTGACCATGCATAGTGGAGGTAGAAAAGGATAAGTGGAGAGGATAAGGCTACGTTCACCAAGAGTTACACATGGAGGATTCTTCAATTGTTGCCACTAATCTTTTTCTTTCACTCGAGATCACTATGAGTGGTGGCCTCGTCCACTGCCGTAGATGTAGGCCCGGCCGGTATACAGGCCCCTGCTGCGACCGGTCTTACACACCGAAAAGAACTGCCCCACTCTGGGACTCCTCATTTGTTGACCGCTCCCATCCCAAGTTCTGCCGAGGCCGACAATGCGTCTGATCGGAATTCATTCACAAGCCTATAGGCACCTGGTGGCCATCCCAACATTTGATCACGACATCATGTGATACATCACCCTGTAGGAGCCAAGTTGTGGCTGCATGCCGTCGAAGCTGAGACCGAACTATCAATTTGCTAGATCCCTATACGCTGCAGAGATAACATGGAGGATCGTCAAACCACATACATCGACAGGTAACTGCTTATTCTTCATTTGTCAATTGCGCCATGTGGCGGACCGGGATCCGCTCATCCAGGATCGTAGAGGGTGGTGCCGCGCGATGCGACACCCGACAGCACACATCATAAGAACACAATATATTACATGGAAAACAACTGAACTGTATAAACAGGTACAATACTCAGTTACAAACTATTGTCTTCATTACACAGCGGAAGTCTACTTTTCTACACTCACGACCGCCTATCTAGCAAAAGTCGGTTGCCTAGCCCTAGGGCGATCCACACTAGCTGCACGTCTCAGCTCAGCGCGGCGTGTACGGCTCCCACTCAGCCGTGGTCCCCGACGGAGGGTAACCTTCGCCGATGGACTCGTACTCTGAGTCCGTGGGTGGCTCCTCACCTGAAAAACACTTAAGCAGCAACCGTGAGCACGAGGGCTCAACAAGAATTAACCGACTCACCTAAGCACGAAACTCTACATGAGGTGTACAAAGCATATAGGATAGTAACATTGCAGCAAATGGACACGCCTATAAGTTCAACCTTAATTCATCTTTTAGCAACAAGTTAACAGTTCAGGAATCTGAAATTTAGTAAGCAACATTTGGTGACACACATGTAGCAATACAATTATATCAATCAACAATATTGAATCATCATATTTCATACATTAGCCTACGTCATGACTCAGTGACCAAGTGGTACTCTTCACCGCGAGGGACGGCGAATCGACTCGATATACACCTGCAGGGAAACCCAAAGAGCACGTCACGTACGCCCACCCGTGGAGCTGCACAGCACGCTCACTCGATGTCGTACGGGACAACCTTTCACCCAACAGCCCAAACGTCGAACCGGTCGCACCGAAACGAGCAGGAGGTTCCCCACATGGAGCATCTCTCTATGCCCGTTGGCAGATTTCCACCTTGCTGCCCTCAACCTACACCTATAAATCGGTGTGCTATGCCTCGACGCCCGGAGGTTTAGGCTACATCGGTTTATCGGGGCCCATATATCCGATATGCCTTCGGTACGTTCAAACTTCATCAGCATGGGCCGCACACGGATCGGTCCTCAATCGACACGGACAGGGCTGCGCACACAAGACTCCCTCTTGCTGCGCCCTAACCCCTGCCAAGTCTCATTTTCATTACTAAGGTGATCTCACATCACTCGAACCAATCCCGTGTGTCCCAAGACTAACTCGCGAGTAGATTCCAACTACTCGACTTGTACCGAAGTCCTATGAATCACTAAGCATAGCTTGTCTACTCGAGGTCTTAGACACTACCCTCACTCTTATGGAAAAATTCTGGTTATGCAAGTGGGGTTCCATTCATCCTACACCTAATGCACATCCATACTTCATACTAAGTGTTCATAAAGCAAAACTTGATAAATAGTTTAATGCAAACCGGGGCTTGCCTTGTTACTGCTGTTCAGGGGTTAGTTCTTCTTCCGTAAGTAGGAAGTCGAGTACCTCCGGATCTTCCTCGCCTTCATCGACTACACGTTAATGAGATACTACATGTCAATTTAAATGCAATGCATGAAGTTGAATACTTAATTACTAATAACTCTAGCTAGCCCTCCTCTTCGATTCCGAAATTTTTATGGTGGCTTGGTAGGGTCCTAACCAGAGTCTCGATCAAGTTTCATTTGAAACAAAGTTCCTTTGAACCTTGTACAAA
Source organism: Neostapfia colusana (assembly GCA_030760725.1). Lineage (NCBI taxonomy): Eukaryota > Viridiplantae > Streptophyta > Magnoliopsida > Poales > Poaceae > Neostapfia > Neostapfia colusana. The sequence continues at coordinate 11,889,583 of JASWHV010000012.1, read as the reverse complement.
TAAAAGCCCATTTGGTCAATATTTGAGCCTCTAAGTAATTCCAGGGGTTTTCATGGCTCCAACCATTGCTTTCTGGAAACTAGAAGTCAAGATGGTTCTTATGGCATTGGTTTCATGTCATTTGAACAATTCTACTGAAAGTTATGCCCTAATTAAGATTCGAGAAAATCTGAAAAATGTTTCTGTATATTTTTCTATTTTCTCAGGGCAGTTCTCTTACTCACCCCATTAGGGTAACTAAATGAACTTGGATGAGTCTGAAAATTTTACTGGGATTCAGGGATTTTCCAATGAACCTCTCAGCAAAATTTCAGGATTTTTCCTAAAGTAGTTCTCTAGATAAAATTACCAACAGTTTAAACTTTAGGGATTTAATTCTGGAAAACTATTCACTTTCATGAGCTGAAATTGGTATTGCTGGAAAGTACTCAGAATTCTGAGTTCAGAAAAAAATTGGTTCATCAAATTTGGAGTTTCCTAGCAAAAGTTCTATGCATTTGAAGTTTGAACAAAAACTGGAAATTCCAAAAATGTTTAAATCCTGCGGGTGGGTCCCCCGGCTACGTGTCAGCCTCCCAGCTAACCCACACCGGAGCCCGCAGAATCACCCGCGCAGCCGCCCGGGATCCCGGTGCCGCAGCAAATCCCGAGTGCTCTCAGCAGAGACTGACACGCGGGGCCCGCAAGGCTTCTTCAACCTCGCGCTCCCGCGGCTCCCCACCGCCCACCTCGCCGGAATACTCGCCGCCGGGCGTTCTGCTGCCCGACCTCCGACGAAACTCGCCGCCTGTGCCTATCTCGGCCTGGGGAACACGGTGGTGCCCTCACCAGAGCTTGACAACGGCTGGAACAGTGCTCCCGCCGGCAACAGCGGCCGGGGACTCACCGCCGACGTCGATCTCGGCATCCCCTGCACCTTTTTCGATGCGGTTTGCTCGGGGAGCTCCGCTGACACCTGCTGGTTACGGACATGGACACCGATCCCCGTGAAAACGGCTGCAACTACGACCTCACCAGCGACCTAGGCCGGATATCGGCTGTGCTCAGAAAACTTCTAAGAACCGTAACCCTAGCCCATGGTTCTTGCTGGTTTTTTATCCTAGGTGGTCGTGGCAGGGTGTAGAGCGTGTGTGTGGCTCGGTATGCCCGGTGATGAGCTAGTACCCGCGAATTTCTGGATTTGGTATAGCTCGGCCTTAAGAACACTGAAACGTTCCCGGGAGAAATTCTCCCCCGACGGTGCATGAAATGCTGAACGGTAGGGACGAGCAGAACCAGCACCTTATGGCAGTCATTTCTTGTGTTGAGCGTCGGACACGAGAACGCCTGTGTTGCTCAGACGCCGGCGATCAATGGAGATCGGCGTTTCAGTTCTTGCGCGGAACCGAGGAGGAAGCTCGGGTGGTGATCTTTCTCGTTCGGAAAACGGGATAAGGGACGGCGTGGTGTGTGCGCTGGCCTTTGAGCCGCGACTTTGGCACCGTGAGGTGGCCGTTTGATGCCTCGGTGGCTCGCCGCCTCTCCCGTGACTTGCGCGCGAAGCAGAGGCCGGCTGCAGCAACCGACTGAACTCTCGTATGTGCAACTGACATGTGGGCCTCCCCTTTACTCCTTTTCTCCAATATTTCATTTCTGTTTTTGCTGAATATCCCACCAGCTACTCACAACTTAATGTGAGACTTAGCCCCAAGTTTTGGTTTAAATTTGAGTTCTCCATTTTGAAATTTGGTTGGTCCAATTTGCTTCATATTTAAACTGAAATTCAAATTCAGTTTTGAATTATTGCAAATCTAGCTCCCTACAAGATGAACTCTAATGGGGATGAAAATTGGTGGGCTAATTCAGAAAAATGTGCTGAGTTTGAATATGAAGCTAACTTTTGAATTTGAGTGATGAAAGTTGCTGCCATTTAAATTTACATTCAAATTGGCCTCTTTTTCAAATACCTCCAAAAGTGCCTCAAAAAGTGTTGGATTTACATGAAACTTGGACTGAACCTTCCCAATACTTTTTAAGTTCTAGGGGTGAGCTCAACCTCTCATGTTCATGTGTAGAAACCCTACTTTGTGAAAGTGAAGACTTTCCCCTCTAATCACTCTTTTGATGGAGGTTACTTGTTCTTCACAATTTTTCACAAGCTATCCACAACCAAAAACTGTGGTGTTGTGAGGTGATGAAAAGTTTTTGCATGTCCCTTTTCTTGGGCTTTTACATCTCTCCCCCCTTAAAAGAATCTCGTCCCGAGATTACAAAAGAAGAGAGCGATGTAACAGGTACTTACCCGTGTTGAGATGCCATGAACTCTGAGTAATTTGAGCGAAGGAATTCCACGCTCTCCCACGTTGCTTCTTCGGCGGTGTGGTTGCTCCAGAGTATTTTGTAGAACCACAACGTTCTGCTACGCGTGGTTCGGGCTTTCTCATCAAGAATTTCCACCGGATACTCATCATATGTCAAATCCGGTTTCAGCTCGCCGATGTCTTCAATAGGAACAGCAGCTGTATGCTTTAAACATTTTCGCAGTTGCGAAACATGGAAAACATCATGGACACCAGCAAGGGATGCCGGTAACTCCAATCGATACGCCGCTGGTCCACACTTCTCGGTGATAGCATAGGGTCCAATGAAACGGGGAGCGAGCTTTCCCTTCACACCAAACCAGTGCACGCCCTTCATCGGAGACACGCGGAGGTACACGTGTTCACCAACGTTAAAGTGCAACGGTCTACGCCTCTTATTAGCATAGCTCTTCTGCCGGGATTGAGCGGCCTTCAAATTTGCTTGAATCGTCCGAACGCGCTCTTCGGCGTCGTTCACCACATCAACTCCGAATGTGACCCTTTCACCGGACTCGCACCAGTTTAATGGGGTGCGGCATTTGCGACCTTAGAGAGCTTCGTAGGGTGCCATCTTGATACTCGCCTGATAGCCGTTGTTGTACGAGAATTCCGCCAATGGTAGGTGATCATCCCAGTTCCTACCATGGTGGATGGCACATGCTCTCAACATGTCTTCTAGAACTTGATTCACCCTCTCTGTTTGGCCATCTGTCTGAGGGTGGTAAGCGGAGCTTCTAATTAGTTTAGTACCCAAAGCAGCATGCAACTGCTCCCAAAAGCGAGATACAAACAATGCACCTCGGTTTGAGACTATGTTCTTGGTTACGCCATGCAAGCATAAGATCCTGGCGATATATAACTCCGCATATCTATTGGCATGGAAATGTGTATGCATGGGAATGAAGTGAGCCGACTTGGTTAGTCGGTCAACGATCACCCAAATGGAATCATGCTTGTTGGATGTTAGGGGTAATCCCACAATGAAATCCATGCTCACATCCTCCCATTTCCATGCTGGGATCTTTAGGGGTTGCAACAACCCTGATTTCCTCATATGATCCGCCTTCACTCGTCTACACGTATCACACTCGGATACGTACTTTGCTACCTTCCGCTTCATCCGTGTCCACCAAAATTTCTTTTTCAAATCTTGGTACATTTTGTTGCTGCTCGGATGAATGGAGTACTTAGACAAGTGAGCTTCATCGAGGATTTTCTTCCTCAGCTCCATATCCCGGGGTACGACTATCCGGTCATTGAACCATAGCGTCCCCTCATTATCTTTCCGGAAACATTTGATCTCCCCGTTGTCTATCCGTCTCCGGAGATGTGCCATGCCTTTGCCAGTCTTCTGAGCTGCAATGATGTCCTCCCTAATAGTAGGGATGAGGGCAAGGTTGTACAATGATCCATAAGGAACCAAGTATACACTCGCCTCTTCCTCCTCCACCGGTGTAATGGTGAGGTGATGGATATGTGATTTCCGACTCAGCGCATCGGCAACCACATTCGCCTTGCCGGGGTGGTAATGGATCTCAATCTTATAGTCCTTGATTAGTTCTAACCACCTCCGTTGCCTCATATTCAGCTCCTTCTGGGTGAAAATATATTTCAAGCTCTTGTGGTCGGTGTAGAGGTGCACCAGATTCCCCAGGAGATAGTGCCTCCACATTTTTAGCGCCAACACCACGGCAGCAAGTTCAAGATCATGAGTGGGATAATGCTGCTCATGGTTCTGAAGTTGGCGTGAGCCATATGCGACCACACGTCCTTCCCGCATCAACACGCAGCCGAGCCCAATACCGGACGCGTCACAATACACGTCGAAGGGCTTTGTTGTATCCGGCTGAGCTAAGACCGGGGCTGTGGTGAGATGCTTCACCAATGCTTGGAACGCTCCTTCACACGCCGTGTTCCAAACATATTTTGTTCCCTTCTTCAGCAATTCTGTCATCGGTTTAGCGAGCTTGGAGAAGCTTGGAATGAATCTCCGGTAGTATCCCGCTAACCCGAGGAAGCTTCTGACTTCATGAACTGAAGTGGGAGCTTTCCATTTCAGCACTTGCTCTATTTTGCTTGGGTCCACCGCAATGCCTTCAGCTGAGATGATATGTCCCAAGAAGGAACTTGGCTGATCCAAAACTCGCATTTACTGAACTTGGCGTAGAGCTTGTGGTCTCGCAATCGTTGAAGAACGATCCGCAAGTGTTCGGCATGTTCGGCTTCTATCTTGGAGTAAACCAAGATATCGTCGATGAACACTACCACGAACTTGTCCAGCTCCGGCATGAACACCGAGTTCATGAGGTACATGAAATGGGCTGGAGCGTTTGTGAGACCAAAGGCCATGACGAGATACTCATATAATCCATATCTCGTCGAGAAGGCCGTCTTCGAGATATCCTCCGCCCGGATCTTGATCTGATGATATCCAGAGCGAAGGTTGTCACACCCGGTTTTTCCGAAGAACAACCAAGTGAATATCACATGTATGCCAGGATCATTTTCTCATACATGTGATGATAAATAGTGAAGCATCATTTATTATAAGCCAGGTGTCGAATATAAGTAAGTCTTACATAGTAAATGTCTCGATGGACAATAATAAGTTCATCACAAGTAAATAAACTAGCAGCGGAATATTATTCTTTAGGGCTCCATCACAGGCGTTGCCCGGGGGTCTTCATGAGCCTAAAAACCTTCTTCGGGTCCAAAGTCTTGGTCATTATACACCACCTCATTATCTTGACCTGAGCAGCAATATAAACCAACAAAAATGCAAGGTTGAGTACCAATGGTACTCAACAAGTGTGGGAAAATTTTATCATGCATGGCTAGAACAAGGAGAGGTTTAACTCATGGTTAAAGCACTACGCAAATACCTATCACCTTAGCTTATTAAGCACCTACATTACTACACAGGTGAAATGGTCCCAATCTCCCATCCCATCATCATAATCCAATAACCATAATCATCATTTCCAATGTTAAGCTCCCCGCTTAACTTCCAAAACCATCAATCCTCTAATCATGAATAAGTCCAGGCCGCTCTTAACCGTGAGCACGGCTGTCAAGACAGTTTTGACTCTGCAGAGTTTGTACCACTGTACCCACATGTAGTGATTTCATCCCCCATTGCCGGGTGGACTAAAAGAACCTCCATTATGCCAGTGGCTACGAACCACATTCACACTTCCCAGGTGTGTAGCCAGGAGATCACTACGAAGCCTTTACAAAGGGATTCCCGATGAGCATGGGCCCACTGAGGTTTCACCCCTAACAGCATACAAGAGGCTCCAACCCCGCTGCAGTGGCCCCCTCTTGAGCCTTGCGGTTCATATGGTAGTCCAGCTGACACCCACTCCCCGCACCATCCAACACACCCATACTACGCCGGGGATACACCTAATTAATTGGCCAAGCTGCCCCATCTCAGCATGTGGTTGGCACTGTAAAGCCGGGTTACATGCTCCATGAACCGGTCCTTAGGATCCAGGCAAGTACTAAACACAAACCCAAGTCTCGTGCACCCAGCACACAACCAAAACATCCAACTTGCCTTGATCCCTACCTCTACATAACTCACAATGTCTCATTCAAGAGTATGGTAAAATAAACTGATAATCTCATATCCCAAACATCCCATTCTAAGCATGGCTAAGCATATGCATGTAAATAAATGACATGACAAAATAAATCCCAACCCAAGCTACAAGGAAACAAGGTAATGCAATTCTAGGGAAACTTTCATAGCATGGGTTTCATATTTCACTTGACAATGCAAATAATTCTATCTACACATCCTAGCATAGGATCAAAGTGGTCAAGGACACTTGCCTCCTTCTTGCTGCTCTTGAAATGGGTAGTCCTGGTCTTGGAAAGGAATAACTTGCTCTTGAACAGGTTCTACTTCATACCATCACACATAGCAAAAGAAAAACAACAATCATAAGACATAGTTCACACTTCTTACTTCATACAAACCACACATTCATATTTATGAAATTCATTCACCATTATATGTGTTGTGGTTACTTTGTGTGTTGATCTGTGGCTTGCACACACTTTTATTTATATGTGTATGATTCCTACTTTGGTGTTCATATTTATACTTACATACTATATATATATATATATATGTGTGTGTGTGTTTCAGTTTTAAATAAATTCCTTATATTAAACTACCAAGTATGTAAGAAAAGTATTTTTCTTCTCCATATGTGCCTTCATAATTTCTATCAACCCTAAACTGAACTCTTTGAATTTTAAAAAACTCCATTTATCATTTACTAGTTGCTATATTTTCAGATTTATATTCCTATGCATAATTGTGTATTTTATTATGAAATTAGTAATACACATCATCTAAACAGTATAGGTTTTGGTCCTAAATAATTGAATAACATATTTTGACCTTGGCCTCTGATGTAAACTATTTCATAATTATTTTCCCTATTTTTCTATAGCTATTCTTTACTTAAAAATGTGTCCCTATACTAAATAATGTGATTAATAAATGAAACAGATTCATTTCAGCCCAAAGTATATTTTTATCTCACTCCAAAGTTTTCTAAGTACTGAGAAAGTTTTTAATTAATTTTGACAATTATGTTTGTCCCACTTTTTAATTTTTAAACACTAGTTACATATTCAATTTTCTAAATTAAATACTAAACAGGGTTAAAAAGTAAACTCACCCCATTACAGGGTCTATAATATTATTTTTAGAATTTCCAGGGGTCTAGCTACACTTATCAGAGGTGTTTTTCCTAATTTTTATTAAGTCCAGGAGCTAAAACTGATTTTTAAATGAATTTACATGATTTTCTGGAGTTCCAGGGGCTAGATCTGAAGTTTCCGGGGCTAGCTCTCAATTCCAGAGAACCCCAGGGGGTAGCACGTAAGAATTCCAGTCTTTATAATGCGGGGCTAACGTGGACCGTCCGATTTTAAACCGACGGCTGAGATTATAACATCGAACCGGTACGCGGGGTTTTAAAGTCTACCGTGCGATTTAAAATAAACGGCGCACAAGCGGCCACGTCGCTTTGATCGAGCACGGGCGGCGCTGCCGGCGGCGCACGGCGGCGGGAATCGGCGATCTCGCCGGAAAGTTTCGGATCCGCGAGAATTCTGCCTAGAACTGTGATCTTATGGCATAGATCGGTAGAGGGGAGGTCAGGGATCTCACCTCGGGGGTTTTCTCGAGCTCGGGGGTCCTGGAAAGTGATCGGCGGCGAGGTCCGAGGCAAAACCACGGCGAAGCTCGTCGGCGCTGTGTTTACACCGTAAGACTCCGAGTTTTCTGCACCTGCAAAGCTCCCCGGAGGCGGTGGATCAAGACCAGCGAGTTAGATCAGAGTTTCCGAGCTTAGATCAGCCAGAATTCACCGGCGAAGTCTCGATGCTCACCGGAGTAAAAATCGGCGATCGCGTGGGAAAAACCGATCGGGGCTGGGGTTTTTATAGCCGGGGGAGGGCGGTGAGTTGGTTGTGATCGAGTTTGAGTCTTCCGGGATCAGAATTCGGGCTGAGGGACACGGTTTTCAGTCGGTTACGATCGCGCGCGCTCGCGGGGGAAAAGTCCGGGCCGCAGACGCTCGGGGTTAGGGATGACAGGTGGGTCCCACCTGTCTGTGAGAGATAGCGCGGGCGCGCGGCTGCGGGCTGGCGCGGGGGAAACTGGGCCGGCTGGCGGGTTTCGGCCCACTGGCCGGTTTTTTTCCGTTTTCTCCTTTTCTTTTTCCATTTCTTTTCTGTTTTGAGTCTAATTTGAATTCCAGTTTGAATTTGAATTTTTGCAAAACATGCAACACGTCCAAAAATTTTTAAATTCCCCTCTGAACATGGTTTAGGGTTTTGAATCAAAATTTGGGGTGTTACAGCTCTACCCCCCTTAAAAGAAATCTCGTCCTCGAGATTGGTGTTTCTAAGAAAACAATTCCGGAAATTGTGCCTTGAGCTCATCTTCCCGTTCCCAGGTGGCTTCCTCTTCTGAGTGATGCTTCCACTGCACCTTGCACATCCGGATTCTCTTGTTTCTGGTGAGGCGTTCCATCGTCTCCAAAATCTTGTATGGTTCTCGGCATAAGACAAATCCTCAGCTACATCCACTTCATTCATGGGTAACACCTCTTCAGGCGTCCTCAGACATTTCTTGAGTTGTGACACATGGAATACATCGTGTACATCCGATAGATGAACCGGTAACTCTAGTTGGTACGCCACTTCGCCTTTTCTTTCCAAAATTTGAAAGGGTCCGATGTATCGAGGTGACAACTTCCCTTTCACCTTGAACCGACGAAGCCCTCTGATAGGGGACACCTTGAGATAAACATAGTCTCCCACGTTGAAAACGAGCTCTCTTCTTCGTACATCGGCATAACTCTTTTGGCGTGTTTGTGCTATCCTCAAATTGTTGCGAATCTCCCTCACCTTTGCCTCGGCTTCTTGTAGCACTTCTGGACCAAACACTTTACTTTCTCCGGTTTGATTCCAAAATAGGGGAGTTCTGCACTTCCTTCCATACAAAGCTTCAAACGGTGACATTTTCATACTAGCTTGATAGCTGTTGTTATAGGAAAACTCCGCATACGGTAAGTTCTTGTCCCAACTCCTATTGTTTTTGAGTGCACATGCCCTTAACATATCTTCAAGGATCTGATTGGTTCTCTCCGTCTGCCCGTCAGTTTGGGGATGATAGGCAGAGCTGATGTTCAGATGGGTTCCCATGGTTTCATGCAACTTCTGCCAAAACCTCGAGGTGAACTGTGTCCCTCGGTCCGACACTATCTTCTTTGGCACTCCATGGTAACACACAATCCTTGACATGTACAATTCTGCCAATTTGGATCCGCTGTAGCTTTCTTTCACAGGGATGAAATGAGCTACCTTGGTTAGCCTATCAATAATGACCCATATTGAATCATACCCGGATTGGGTCCTAGGCAATCCCACGACAAAATCCATGCTGATTTCTTCCCACTTCCATTCAGGCACTTTGAGTGGTTGCAGCAATCCCGCGGGTCGTTGATGTTCTGCTTTCACCAACTGACATGTGTCACATAGGGCAACATGTTCCGCGACATCTCGCTTCATGCCATACCACCAATACCTGCTCTTGAGGTCCTGGTACATCTTCGTACTCCCAGGATGAATGGAATAGTCAGAATCGTGAGCCTCCTTCAAAATTAATTCACGGATCTCCTTTACTTCTGGCACACAGATCCTTTTCCCGTGCCACACCGTTCCTTGTTCATCCTCTCTAAAACCAGGAGCTTTATTTTCCTTGATAAGCTGTCTGATCTCTTGTATCTTCTCATCATTCTTTTGGCCCTCGCGTATGTCTCGCTCGAGTGTGGAGTCCACTTCCATGGTGATGGCTTCACCACTATTTACTAGACATAGATTGAGCCTTATAACCTCGTCCTTCAATTCTGCAGGCATGTCCTTCAAGCTCAACTTATTGACCTGCACTTTCCGACTCAAAGCATCGGCCACGACGTTTGCTTTCCCGGGATGATAGTTGATGCCCACATCAAAGTCATTGATTAGCTCTAACCATCTCCTTTGTCTGAGGTTGAGATCTGGCTGTGTGAATATGTACTTCAAACTCTTATGATCCGTATATATCTCTGTCCTCTTCCCATCAAATAGTGCCGCCAAATTTTCAACGCGTGTACCACCGCAGCTAGTTCTAGGTCATGTGTAGGATAGTTTTTCTCGTGCTTCCGAAGCTGCCGGGATGCATATGCCATGACATGTCCTTCTTGCATGAGAACACATCCCAACCCATTTCCAGAGGCATCGCAGTACACTGTGAAATTCTTCTGCATATCTGGCATAACCAGCACTGGGGCTGTTGTCAATCTCTTCTTTAGCTCCTGAAAGCTTGTATCGCACTGTGGCGTCCAGGTGAATGTGATTCCCTTTTCCAACAGTTTGGTGAGAGGTCTCGAGATCTTGGAGAATCCCTCAATAAACTGTCGATAGTATCCAGCCAATCCCAAAAAGCTTCGAACTTCCCCGACATTTTCAGGGGTCTTCCACTTCTGGATATCCTCGATTTTGGCGGGATCTACGGAGATTCCTCCCTCCGAGATGATATGTCCTAAAAAGGGAACTCTCTTCAGCCAAAACTCACACTTGCTCAACTTGGCATATAGTTGGTGTTCTCTCAGCCTCTGTAACACCAACCTTAGATGTTTCTCATGTTCTTCTTCATCCTTGGAGAAGACGAGAATATCATCTATGAAAACCACCACAAATTTGTCCAGATATTCCATGAATACCTTGTTCATGAGGTACATGAAATATGCCGGGGCATTGGTTAGCCCGAAAGGCATGACAGTGTATTCATACAGTCCGTACCGAGATACGAAAGCTGTCTTGGGAATATCAGATTGCCTTATCTTGAGTTGGTGGTATCCCGACCTGAGATCAATTTTTGAGAACACACAAGCTTCCCTCAACTGATCAAACAAGTCTTCAATGCGGGGTAATGGGTACTTGTTCTTGATGGTTACCTCATTCAAAGCACGGTAATCCACGCATAACCTTTGGGTTCCGTCTTTCTTGGGCACAAATATCACCGGAGCTCCCCATGGTGAGGAACTAGGGCGAATATACCCCTTCTCCGTCAATTCTCCCAAATGATCCTTGAGCTCTTCTAGCTGCTTGGAGTCCATGCGATAAGGTCTCTTGTATATCGGGGCTGTTCCCGGTACTAGCTCAATTGCGAATTCCACGTCACGGTCGGGAGGCATACCTGGCAATTCCTCCGGAAAAACATCCGGATATTCCCTGACAGTCCTGATTTCCTCAACTTTCACCTCCACTTGATTTAATTTTATGTCCCTCCTAGGCTCGTGTATTGTTATGAACTTTACTCTGGTGCCACTGGGGTGAGTTAATTCCACCGTTCTGGTCGAACAATGGATGATTCCTTTATGTTTGGTCAACCAATCCATACCCAAAATAATATCTATCCCTTGTGAATCTATCACTATGAGGTTAGCCGTAAATACTACCCCATTAATGTCTAGGTTCACTTTGGGACACACTTGTCTTGTCCTTATTTCTCCTCCTGGAGAGTTTACGGCTAGCATATGGTTCATTTGTGTGGTTGCTAGGTCATGCTTCTTAACAAACCCTTGAGCAATGAACGAGTGGGTAGCACCAGAATCAAACAGCAGAGTTGCAAGGTGTAAATTGGCAGGAAACTTACCAACTACCACATCGGGTGCCTCTTGTGCTTCCCCCATAGTGACGTGGTTCACCCGTCCTCTCATTACATTCTGCTGCTGTGGCTGCGTGGGCTTCTTCTTTGGACACTTATGGGCGTAGTGCCCCACTTCACCACAGCTGAAACATTGCACCCCAATCTTAGATGCTTGGCCCTTGCTGTCTTGGGGTTGGTTTGGGGGTCCTTGCACTGCTGGTCGAGGTGGATATGCGGGGCGAGGCTGCTGTACAAACTGACGTTGCGGCTGTGCTGGTGCTGCGGGAGGCCTGTAGTTTGGGTTGTACCCTCTTGGTGCTGAATAGGGTACCGCAGCACGGCTCGTCTGCCCCGTAGGTTGCTGCATCATACGTGGGCGGGTGTTGCTCCTTGAGGCTTGATGTGACCACCCGGCCTTCCTCTTATTCTCATTTTCCAGGGCTTTTAGCTTCCTTTCCACCACAAATGCTCTGTCCACCATCTTTTGGAAGCTTTCATACTCATTTGAGGACATTGCACACTGCATCTCTGCGGTAAGTCCTTCCACGAAACAATCTTGTTTCTGCTCATCAGTCTCTATGTCTCGTGGAGCATAACGGGATAGTTGAGTGAATTTAGTGAGGTATTCCCTCACCGTCATGTTTCCCTGCTGCAGTCCCAAAAACTCCTTCCTCTTGTTTTTGAGTTCACCTCTTGGGATGTAATGGTTGCGGAAGCTACGCTTGAACTCTTCCCAAGTGATGCTCTCAGGGTCATGATGGGCGGCCACGTAGGCGGTCCACCAATCAGCAGCAGGTCCATGCAATTGATGAGAGGCAAACAGCACCCTTTCATACCCTTGGCACTGTATGATCCTCATCTTACTTTCAATGGTCTTCAGCCAATCATCTGCCTCCAGGGGTTCAGCAGCACTTGCAAACTTTGGAGGTTGGGTTCCTAGAAACTCACTCAACCTTGGTTGGCGTGATGCAGCTTGTGGAGGTGGAACTTGATGCAAGTTAGCCACCACTTGAGTCAAGTTCTGGATGAGCTGATTTTGATTCTCCAGCATTTGGTGGAGAGGATCAACTTCTTCACGGCGACCACCCCGGTCCTGGCCTCCAGAAAGATGAGGGTTGCATGCCTCATCATTGTTGTTGGCGGGGTTGGCAGCACGTCCTTTTCCTCTTCCGGCCATCTGGCAGAATCAACCAATGTTAATTGGAAATCATTTAGTATCATCTTACTACTTTCATTTGTTTGTACTTTGAAGTGTTGAGGCTTTGTTATACTTTTACGAGGGTTCATATCTCACACCAAATAAATGCACTATTATTTCCTGTGGGTTCACACACCAAAGCAAAACAATCTGAAGACGAGGCTGTGGACAATTGCTCATGGCTTCCACAACTCACGTCACACACCAAGCATTATCACACCATTAACTACGTAACGACTCGACTACTCGACCTCTTGCTAGCTAAGGAAAAGACTCTACACTACTCGTCCTCTTGAGCTGGCTCCTCGGGATCTTCCTCCTCATTTCGGCTACCTTCTGACTCTGCTTTGGGTGGGGAGGCTGCTGGTGGAGAAGTGCGACGACGCCTGATCGCTCGGCGATCCGGGGAGTCAGGAGTCCATGTATCATTCACGGTGACACACAGTTCATTCCCATCTCCTCTTTCCCTCGCCTTTAAGCAAGCTCGCAGCAACGCCTCCGTTTCCTTCAGGGCGTCTCGGACATCCTGAAGCTCTTGTTGACACTCCTGCAGTCGAGTGCTGAGCATAGCAGCATCCTCCAAGCACAAGTCCATGTGCTCATGGGAAGTCCCTTGCTGCACCGGTGGGTACTTGTACTCCGTGGTACCACTCTCACGTTGGAGGACATACATGTACTCAGTTTTGTCCAAGTGGCGACGATAGATGTGACTTTGGCAGGTGATGGCCTCCCAGGTGACATCTTTCTCCGCGTCAACTTGTGTTGCTCGACAAGCTGGAGAGTGGTGAATCTTAAGCAGCTGATTCTCGTGTATAATCCTCATCTCCGAACTCCATTCTTCCCTCTTCTCACGGATGGTCCTGGTGGAGTTATAGTGGATGATTAGCTTGCCCGTATTGCCTGCGGCTTCGAGCATACGTCGAAGACGGCGCAACAAGTCTCCTACTGCCAATCCGTAGGAAAGGTACGTCACGGGGTGACTCTCCTCTCTTTCGGCAAGGGCAACTACGGGAACTCTCCCTCCCGTGGACTTGCGAGCAGTGCGAATCATGCGAACCATCTAAAACAAAAAGAATTTAAAATTAGGTTAGATAAACTTTTTAAACAAAAATCCTGTTTTGAATGAAAATTTGGGATAAGATGAAGAAAATGACTCCTTAAATAACACTCTTCAACCCACACCTTGGAAAATAGTTTTTAAGAAAATAGGGCCCTTAAATACGTCCATTTCTACCTAGGTCCACGTTCCTACGGGCAACCTTGGCTCTGATACCACCTCTGTCACACCCGGTTTTTCCGAAGAACAACTAAGTTAATATCACATGTATGCCAGGATCATTTTCTCATACATGTGATGACAAATAGTGAAGCATCATTTATTACAAGCCAGGTGTCGAATATAAGTAAGTCTTACATAGTAAATGTCTCGATGGACAATAATAAGTTCATCACAAGTAAATAAACTAGCAGCGGAATATTATTCTTTAGGGCTCCATCACAGGCGTTGCCCGGGGGTCTTCATGAGCCTAAAAACCTTCTTCGGGTCCAAAGTCTTGGTCATTATACACCACCTCATTATCTTGACCTGAGCAGCAATATAAACCAACAAAAATGCAAGGTTGAGTACCAATGGTACTCAGCAAGTGTGGGAAAATTTTATCATGCATGGCTAGAACAAGGAGAGGTTTAACTCATGGTTAAAGCACTACGCAATTAATACCTATCACCTTAGCTTATTAAGCACCTACATTACTACACAGGTGAAATGGTCCCAATCTCCCATCCCATCATCATAATCCAATAACCATAATCATCATTTCCAATGTTAAGCTCCCCGCTTAACTTCCAAAACCATCAATCCTCTAATCATGAATAAGTCCAGGCCGCTCTTAACCGTGAGCACGGCTGTCAAGACAGTTTTGACTCTGCAGAGTTTGTACCACTGTACCCACATGTAGTGATTTCATCCCCCATTGCCGGGTGGACTAAAAGAACCTCCATTATGCCAGTGGCTACGAACCACATTCACACTTCCCAGGTGTGTAGCCAGGAGATCACTACGAAGCCTTTACAAAGGGATTCCCGACGAGCGTGGGCCCACTGAGGTTTCACCCCTAACAGCATACAAGAGGCTCCAACCCCGCTGCAGTGGCCCCCTCTTGAGCCTTGCGGTTCATATGGTAGTCCAGCTGACACCCACTCCCCGCACCATCCAACACACCCATACTACGCCGGGGATACACCTAATTAATTGGCCAAGCTGCCCCATCTCAGCATGTGGTTGGCACTGTAAAGCCGGGTTACATGCTCCATGAACCGGTCCTTAGGATCCAGGCAAGTACTAAACACAAACCCAAGTCTCGTGCACCCAGCACACAACCAAAACATCCAACTTGCCTTGATCCCTACCTCTACATAACTCACAATGTCTCATTCAAGAGTATGGTAAAATAAACTGATAATCTCATATCCCAAACATCCCATTCTAAGCATGGCTAAGCATATGCATGTAAATAAATGACATGACAAAATAAATCCCAACCCAAGCTACAAGGAAACAAGGTAATGCAATTCTAGGGAAACTTTCATAGCATGGGTTTCATATTTCACTTGGCAATGCAAATAATTCTATCTACACATCCTAGCATAGGATCAAAGTGGTCAAGGACACTTGCCTCCTTCTTGCTGCTCTTGAAATGGGTAGTCCTGGTCTTGGAAAGGAATAACTTGCTCTTGAACAGGTTCTACTTCATACCATCACACATAGCAAAAGAAAAACAACAATCATAAGACATAGTTCACACTTCTTACTTCATACAAACCACACATTCATATTTATGAAATTCATTCACCATTATATGTGTTGTGGTTACTTTGTGTGTTGATCTGTGGCTTGCACACACTTTTATTTATATGTGTATGATTCCTACTTTGGTGTTCATATTTATACTTACATACTATATATATATATATATATATATATATATATATATATATATATATATATATATATATATATGTGTGTGTGTGTGTGTGTGTGTGTGTTTCAGTTTTAAATAAATTCCTTATATTAAACTACCAAGTATGTAAGAAAAGTATTTTTCTTCTCCATATGTGCCTTCATAATTTCTATCAACCCTAAACTGAACTCTTTGAATTTTAAAAAACTCCATTTATCATTTACTAGTTGCTATATTTTCAGATTTATATTCCTATGCATAATTGTGTATTTTATTATGAAATTAGTAATACATATCATCTAAACAGTATAGGTTTTGGTCCTAAATAATTGAATAACATATTTTGACCTTGGCCTCTGATGTAAACTATTTCATAATTATTTTCCCTATTTTTCTATAGCTATTCTTTACTTAAAAATGTGTCCCTATACTAAATAATGTGATTAATAAATGAAACAGATTCATTTCAGCCCAAAGTATATTTTTATCTCACTCCAAAGTTTTCTAAGTACTGAGAAAGTTTTTAATTAATTTTGACAATTATGTTTGTCCCACTTTTTAATTTTTAAACACTAGTTACATATTCAATTTTCTAAATTAAATACTAAACAGGGTTAAAAAGTAA
The DNA here is from genome assembly GCA_030760725.1 of Neostapfia colusana. Classification (NCBI taxonomy): domain Eukaryota; kingdom Viridiplantae; phylum Streptophyta; class Magnoliopsida; order Poales; family Poaceae; genus Neostapfia; species Neostapfia colusana. The sequence goes on along the minus strand of JASWHV010000012.1, from coordinate 11,873,241 downwards.
ACTCACCCCATTACAGGGTCTATAATATTATTTTCAGAATTTCCAGGGGTCTAGCTACACTTATCAGAGGTGTTTTTCCTAATTTTTATTAAGTCCAGGAGCTAAAACTGATTTTTAAATGAATTTACATGATTTTCTGGAGTTCCAGGGGCTAGATCTGAAGTTTCCGGGGCTAGCTCTCAATTCCAGAGAACCCCAGGGGGTAGCACGTAAGAATTCCAGTCTTTATAATGCGGGGCTAACGTGGACCGTCCGATTTTAAACCGACGGCTGAGATTATAACATCGAACCGGTACGCGGGGTTTTAAAGTCTACCGTGCGATTTAAAATAAACGGCGCACAAGCGGCCACGTCGCTCTGATCGAGCGCGGGCGGCGCTGCCGGCGGCGCACGGCGGCGGGAAGCGGCGATCTCGCCGGAAAGTTTCGGATCCGCGAGAATTCTGCCTAGAACTGTGATCTTATGGCATAGATCGGTAGAGGGGAGGTCAGGGATCTCACCTCGGGGGTTTTCTCGAGCTCGGGGGTCCTGGAAAGTGATCGGCGGCGAGGTCCGAGGCAAAACAACGGCGAAGCTCGTCGGCGCTGTGTTTACACCGTAAGTCTCCGAGTTTTCTGCACCTGCAAAGCTCCCCGGAGGCGGTGGATCAAGACCAGCGAGTTAGATCAGAGTTTCCGAGCTTAGATCGGCCAGAATTCACCGGCGAAGTCTCGGTGCTCACCGGAGTAAAAATCGGCGATCGCGTGGGAAAAACCGATCGGGGCTGGGGTTTTTATAGCCGGGGGAGGGCGGTGAGTTGGTTGTGATCGAGTTTGAGTCTTCCGGGATCAGAATTCGGGCTGAGGGACGCGGTTTTCAGTCGGTTACGATCGCGCGCGCTCGGGGGGGGGGAGGGGGAAAGTCCGGGCCGCAGACGCTCGGGGTTAGGGATGACAGGTGGGTCCCACCTGTCTGTGAGAGATAGCGCGGGCGCGCGGCTGCGGGCTGGCGCGGGGGAAACTGGGCCGGCTGGCGGGTTTCGGCCCACTGGCCGGTTTTTTTCCGTTTTCTCTTTTTCTTTTTCCATTTCTTTTCTGTTTTGAGTCTAATTTGAATTCCAGTTTGAATTTGAATTTTTGCAAAACATGCAACACGTCCAAAAATTTTTAAATTCCCCTCTGAACATGGTTTAGGGTTTTGAATCAAAATTTGGGGTGTTACAAAGGTCCATCTTGGAGAACACACTTGCACCCACAAGTTAGTCAAACAATATGTCGATGCGGGGCAGTGGGTACTTATTCTTGATGGTGATGGCGTTGAGCGGCCGGTAATCCACACACAACCTCAAGGTTTCATCCTTCTTCTTAACAAACAGCGCTGAGCATCCCCAAGGCGAGGAACTCGACCTAATGAAACCCTTGCTCAACAGATCATTGAGCTGTTCTTTCAGTTCAGCCAGCTCATTTGGAGCCATTTTATATGGTCTCCGTGATATGGGCGTAGTCCCGGGTGCAAGTTCAATCTTGAACTCGACATCCCGCTCAGGTGGCATGCCCGGAAGATCATCCGGAAACACGTCAGGATACTCCCGGACTACGGGGATGTCTTCTAACTTGAGAGCTTCAGCATTATTAATTGCTAAAACTTCCCGGACTGGAGTGTCTAATACCATAGAATGCGGACGGTGGAATGGAGAGTTTAAATGAACCGTCCGTGTCCGAGTCTCCAGGACAGCGCCATGGTATTGTAGCCATGACATCCCTAAGGTTGTATCAATCTTTTGCCCCATAAGGATTATCAAGGTGGTGGGATATAGTTTCCCACCTAAGCACAGAGGTGCTTTTGGAATCATCATATTAGCTGAGATCTTCCCTCCCGGTGATCAGATCATATAAGTGCAGTTGGTTGGGAAGACTTGCATTTGATGCTTAGCCACATAGAATGCACTTATAAAGCTGTGGGTTGCACCAGAATTAAAAAGTATGACTATGGCTTGATTGTTAAGAGTAAACGTACCCGCCAGCACGTTGTCTCCCTCTGGGGCGTCCTCATTGTCGAGGTTGCGGACGCCCCCAGTCCGCTGACCAACCTTCTTCACTGGAGGTCGGCCTCGAGCACCGCCCTGGAACTGGGCTTGCCCGCTGCTCTGCTTCCCCTGGGGACAGTCCTTCGCGAAGTGGCCCGTCTGGCCACACGTGAAGCAGGTGAAACGGGGCGGTCCCCCGCTGATCGGTGGACGGAAACCCGGGGCGCATTGTGGCGGTGGAAATGCCCGGGGTGCCGTCTGCTGCTGCTGCTGCTGTCTCGGTGGTGGTACCGGCGGTCGGAACGGAGGTGACTGAAAAGGACGTCCCCCGAACCATTGAGGTCGCGCCGGTGGGTGCCACTGCTGCCCGGATGGTGTCCGACACACCATCCGGTACTTCTGGGGAGCGCCACCCCCACTGCTAGGTGGAGCCCTGCGCTTCCTCTGCTCAGCTGCCAACTCCCGCTGAGCGTCCTCTTGTATAATCGCGGCATTGACTAGGTCGTTGAAGGTGCCACGATTCCACTGAACGAGATGGGTCTTCATTTCGGGGTGTAACCCCCGATAGAAATGTTCCCGCTTCTTCTCTTCAGTGGATATGTAGTCTGACGCATATTGCACCAGATGGTTGAAGGCACGGGAGTAGTCATGGGCACTCCTCCCGCCATGCTTCAGTTCCAAAAATTCTTGGAACTTCCTCTTCATGATCCCGGGAGGAATGTGATAGGCGCGGAACGCCTCCCGGAACTCTCCCCATTCCACGGCATGGCCAGCCGGACGTGTGAGGCGACATAGTTCGCCCACCACGCACCAGCGGCATCGTGGAGTTGCTGCGCTGCGAACATAGTCTTCTGCCGCTCCGTACATTGGAGCAGCCTGAACTTGGACTCGATGGTCCGCAGCCAGTTATTAGCCTCCAGTGGTTCTTCAGCTTCTGTGAACACTGGAGGGTGCGTACTCATGAAGTCCGAGTACGACACTTCACGGGGCTCACGAGGCCGTCTGTCTTGACGCCCCCCCCCCCCCCCCCCCCCCCGCCTGGGACGTATTCTGTACGATCGTGCAGAGCTGGTCGGTCTGCTCCTCACGACCTCCCACCAGTGCCGCTATCACATCCGCTAGAGTAAGCGGAGGCGGCGGTGGTGGCTGCTGCTGCGGGGTGCTGTCGTGGGCCGGTGTCTGGGAGTCATCACCTCCCTGTTGGCTAGAGCCACTAACCTCGTGTGTGGTCCTAGTACGAACCATCTGCAACCATACGACAATAAACATCAGTCCCTCAACATATTGCATGCAGTCCAATAAAATAGGTGTAAAAACATAATGACAATAAAACATGCGATACATCTCGTATGTAGATAATGTAATAACTTTGCACAAGCTACACCATTACCAGACCAAATACAATTAGTTTAATCCAACTTGATGAACCTCCCCTTTGGAAGCTCACCATAACTAGGTTTGGTCACTACGAGATGTTACTATCGCTTTGTCATCATGTATACCCCCTTTTATCTTCAATACGACACAAACATGGTCTCTAGTAAAAGAAACTTGAGTGAGACCTATACTCAGATCTTTCACTAGTTGAAGATAACCTCTCATGAGCATGTTCTACCCCATTGGCAGTACTTAAACCACTTCTAGGATACAACAATCTCTCCCATGAGTTCAACTGTCATGCCTCTGCCAGGATGACTAGTTTCTACATATCCAAGATTTTGATCTGGTTCTGGGTATTTTCATGACTCGAGTTGAATACCAAAGTTAAAGTTAACTTCAGTATCTTTCCAACGAGTACTTATTTGCCCTCATATCAGCTCTGGTTTAGAAGTTATGGTAATTCAAAGTCAACAGAATTTCTGGAAGAATTTCAACAGCACCTCCCTTGGGAAGTTGCTGTTTTCAACTCTGGTTTCCACTGAAATCTGTGCTGAAATTTCAGAAACTTTGAGTTGCAAAGATGTACCACATCTTCTACCCGTTCTACGGATGTATCATATGAAAAATGTTAAATTTTTTTTCTACTGGGAGTTATGTTTGAAAAACAGGACAGTCCAGAGAGTGTTTAACTCTGTCCTGGTTCTGGACAGCTTACATTCCTCTGGGATTTAAGCCATCTTAAGGTGTGTTTCAGCTCTGGAAGTCTACAACAAAGTTGTAGAGTACTTAAATACCTTTCCAGAACTATATACCACACCTCCCTGGGCTAAAAGACCTGTGAGTTATGCCCTGTTGAAGATCAGCAAACTTGCTGCCCAAAACAGAGCACTCTGTTTTTCATTCTTTTGGCACTACACTCATCACCCTCCAATTTTGCTACCCAACCAGGGTCCTAAATGTTGAACCTAATGATTTTAATCCCTTGTTATCATTATTTTCACGCATATGCCTATTATATCTCGGTACTACATTCCTCATAAAAGAAAATCCTAACCGGATCATACCGGCATATACGTCTCAAGTGTGGCACTAAATGGTCTCTCGCACACGTTTACTACATGGATACATACGTGGTTAGTACCTGCAGAAGACCAAATAATAGTGGTGCACTCAATGATTGTTTTCATTTCAGGTAGGATTCATATTTAAAGGTAAATACACACGCCCGTATCATTGCCATACGGCCGTCCTTGAGTTAGGTCACGTCTCAAGGTACGTGATCGTGTTTCAACACCACACGACGGGGAACCCGAGTATGTCATGAACGGGTCGTCACGGCTGGGAATGTTATCAACTCAACAGATACCACCTACTGCCCTGCAAGGCACGCCGATGGCAAGCGCTGCGTATGTCCTTCTGAGCTATTTCCAGACGAACACACTCTCGCATTACTGACCACGTGATGGGGTCTCCACTTACTTGCCTAATGCACGCTAGGGATCAGCGTTTCATATGAATTCAGGAACATGAAGAGTCCAAGAGTTTCATATTAACGTCTCACACCAAGCTGTGAGACCTATCCCTGAACCACGTTCCTCGTCAGGGGAGCTAACCGAAATTGAACCGCTTTCGGTGGCGTTCCTTACCAAACTTACGAGAGCGTAGGTGCGTCGTTACATAATTGAAATCCAGAATTAAAACACATAGGTTAGTCTTTGCCACTTTAAGTAACTATGCTAATATAGTCCTTACTTGGGCAACTACCGAATCCTCACCGTAAGCCTAAGTTTTCCCGTAACACAGTCCTTAAGTACTGTGCTATCGCCAATGCAGCTCTGATACCAGGCTGTGGCGGACCGGGATCCGCTCATCCAGGATCGCAGAGGGTGGTGCCGCGCGATGCGACAGCCAACAGCCGTGGTCCCCGACGGAGGGTAACCCTCGCCGGTGGACTTGTACTCCAAGTCCGTGGGTGGCTCCTCACCTGAAAAACACTTAAGCAGCAACCGTGAGCACGAGGGTTCAACAAGACTTAACCGACTCACCTAAGCACGAAACTCTACATGAGGTGTACAAAGCATATAGGATAGTAACATTGCAGCAAATGGACACGCCTATAAGTTCAACCTTAATTCATCTTTTAGCAACAAGTTAACAGTTCAGGAATCTGAAATTTAGTAAGCAACATTTGGTGGCACATATGTAGCAATACAATTATATCAATCAGCAATATTGAATCATCATATTTCATATATTAGCCTACGTCACGACTCAGTGACCAAGTGGTACTCTTCACCGTGAGGGACGGAGAATCGACTCGATATACACCTGCAGGGAAACCCAAAGAGCACGTCACATACGCCCACCCGTGGAGCTGCACAGCACGCTCACTCGATGTCGTACGAGACAACCTTTCACCCAACAGCCCAAACATCGAACCGGTCGCACCGAAACGAGCAGGAGGTTCCCCACACGGAGCATCTCTCTATGCCCGTTGGCAGATTTCCACCTTGCTGCCCTCAACCTACACCAATAAATCGGTGTGCTATGCCTCGACGCCTGGAGGTTTAGGCTACATCGGTTTATCGGGGCCCATATATCCGATATGCCTTCGGTACGTTCAAACTTCATCAGCGTAGGCCGCACACGGATCGGTCCTCAATCGACGCGGACAGGGCTGCACACACAAGACTCCCTCTTGCTGCGTCCTAACCCCTGCCAAGTCTCATTTTCATTACTAAAGTGATCTCACATCACTCGAACCAATCCCGTGTGTCCCAAGCCTAACTCGCGAGTAGATTTCAACTACTCGACTTGTACCGAAGTCCTATGAATCACTAAGCATAGCTTGTCTACTCGAGGTCTTAGACACTACCCTCACTCTTATGGAAAAATTCTGGTTATGCATGTGGGGTTCCATTTATCCTACACCTAATGCACATCCATACTTCATACTAAGTGTTCATAAAGCAAAACTTGATAAATAGTTTAATGCAAACCGGGGCTTGCCTTGTTGCTGCTGGTCAGGGGTTAGTTCTTCTTACGGAAGTAGGAAGTCGAGTACCTCCGGATCTTCCTCGCCTTCAGCGACTACACATTAATGAGATACTACATGTCAATTTAAATGCAATGCATGAAGTTGAATACTTAATTACTAATAACTCTAGCTACCCCTCCCCTTTGGTTCTGAAATTTTTATGGTGGCTTGGTAGGGTCCTAACCAGAGTCTCGACTAAGTTTCATTTGAAACAAAGTTCCTTTGAACCTTGTACAAATAAAAGCCCATTTGGTTAATATTTGAGCCTCTAAGTAATTCCAGGGGTTTTCATGGCTCCAACCATTGCTTTCTGGAAACTAGAAGTCAAGATGGTTCTTATGGCATTGGTTTCATGTCATTTGAAGAATTCTACTGAAAGTTATGCCCTAATTAAGATTTGAGAAAATCTGAAAAATGTTTCTGTATATTTTCTATTTTCTCAGGGCAGTTCTCTTACTCACCCCATTAGAGTAAAGAAATGAACTTGGATGAGTATGAAAATTTTACTGGAATTCAGTGATTTTCCAATGAAGCTCTCAGCCAAATTTCAGAATTTTTTATAAAGTAGTTCTCCAGATAAAATTCCCAACAATTTAAATTTTAGGGATTTAATTCTGGAAAACTATTCACTTTCATGAGCTGAAATTGGTATTGCTGGAAAGTACTCAGAATTCTGAGTTCAGCAAAATTTGGTTCATCGAGTTTGGAGTTTCCTAGCAAAAGTTCTATGCATTTGAAGTTTGAACTAAAACTGGAAATTCCAAAAATGTTTAAATCCTGCGGGTGGGTCCCCCGGCTACGTGTCAGCCTCCCAGCTAACCCACACCGGAGCCCGCAGAATCACCCGCGCAGCCGCCCGGGATCCCGGTGCCGCAGCAAATCCCGAGTGCTCTCAGCAGAGACTGACATGCGGGGTCCGCAAGGCTTCTTCAACCTCGCGCTCCCGCGGCTCCCCGCTGCCCACCTCGCCGGAATACTCACCGCCGAGTGCTCTGCTGCCCGACCTCTGACGAAACTCACCGCCTGTGCCTATCTCGCCCTGGGGAACACGGTGGTGCCCTCACCAGAGCTTGACAACGGTCGGGACAGTGCTCCCGCCGGCAACAGCGGCCGGGGGCTCACCGGCGACGTCGAACTCGGCATCCCCTGCACCTTTTTCGATGCGGTTTGCTCGGGGAGCTCCGCTGACACCTGCTGGTCACGGACATGGACACCGATCCCCGTGAAAACGGCTGCAACTACGACCTCACCGGCGACCTAGGCCGGATATCGGCTGTGCTCAGAAAACTTTGAAGAACCGTAACCCTAGCCCGTGGTTCTTGCTGGTTTTTGATCCTAGGTGGTCGTGGCAGGGTGTAGAGCGTGTGTGTGGCTCGGTATGCCCGGTGATGAGCTAGTACCCGCGAATTTCCGGATTTGGTATAGCTCGGCCTTAAGAACACTGAAACGTTCCCGGGAGAAATTCTCCCCCGACGGTGCATGAAATGCTGAAAGGTAGGGACGAGCAGAACCAGCACCTCATGGTGGTCGTTTCTTGTGTTGAGCGTCAGGCATGAGCACGCCTGTGTTGCTCAGACGCCGGCGATCAATGGAGGTCGGCGTTTCTGTTCTTGCGCGGAACCGAGGAGGAAGCTCGGGTGGTGGTCTTTCTCGTTCGGAAAACGGGATAAGGGACGGCGTGGTGTGTGCGCTGGCCTCTGAGCCGCGACTTTGGCACCGTGAGGTGGCCGTTCGATGCCTCGGTGGCTCGCCGCCTCTCCCGTGCCTTGCGCGGGAAGCAGAGGCCGGCTGCAGCAACCGACTGAACCCTCGTATGTGCAACTGACATGTGGGCCTCCCCTTTACTCCTTTTCTCCAATATTTCTTTTCTGTTTTTGCTGAATATCCCACCAGCTACTCACAATTTAATGTGAGACTTAGCCCCCAAGTTTGGTTTAAATTTGAGTTCTCCATTTTGAAATTTGGTTGGTCCAATTTGCTTCATATTTAAACTGAAATTCAAATTCAGTTTTGAATTATTGCAAATCTAGCTCCCTACAAGATGAACTCTAATGGGGATGAAAATTGGTGGGCTAATTCAAAAAAAATGTGCTGAGTTTGAATATGAAGCTAACTTTTGAATTTGAGTGATGAAAGTTGCTGCCATTTGAATTTACATTCAAATTGACCTCTTTTTTAAATACCTCCAAAAGTGCCTCAAAAAGTGTTGGATTTACATGAAACTTGGACTGAACCTTCCCAATACTTTTTAAGTTCTAGGGGTGAGCTCAACCTCTCATGTTCATGTGTAGAAACCCTACTTTCTGAAAGTGAAGACTTTCCCCTCTAATCACTTTTTTGATGGAGGTTACTTGTTCTTCACAATTTTTCACAAGCTATCCACAATCAAAAACTGTGGTGTTGTGAGGTGATGAAAAGTTTTTGCAAGTCCCTTTTCTTGGGCTTTTACACGCCATCTCGTGACCTACCATGCGTCCCCAACCTACCACAGCTCTGACCTCCGAATTTCGATCCGATCATGATTGTGCCTGCCATTTACCACAGTATTGAATTCTAGGAGTGTGCACTTCAGGGTGCATACGTCATGTCTACAGGTGTAGCCACGATGCGTAGAGCTGCAGAGGCCGGACGTTGATGGTGTCCTCCCAAGACGCCAGGAGCGCTTTAAGACTTCAGCCAGACACAAATACCTGGTACGTGTACGATGGTGCCCTCACCATACTCAATGCATCAATCTTTGTTAAATTATATTATACAACTTATCACATATGATTATATTTTTCGTTTGCATTATATTATTACAATATATATAATTATAGATTTATAGTCCTATTTTTCTATAATGTGCATGTCGCTCGGGACTCCCCTCAAGATGGCAACGAGGGCGAGTCTATCGTTGCGACGAGCAACTTTGTCCGACACCACAGCCTCCAGAGTTCCTGCGCGTCCAGGTTAACCTGCATGACGAGCGACCACTGGCTATAGTTGGTCCTCGTCAGCATTAGGTAGACGAGTGATCCGCGATCTTTCTTGACTCGGCTCCTTGCGCCGCAGGTTTCGGTCATGCACACACACACGCCAAACTGAAATGACTAAGTCCCTAACGGACTGAAACAGAACTACGATTATTCATACATCAGAAATAAGAGTAACACAACATTCACCCCCTTACTCTTGTTCTCCTTGAACGATCTTCATCCTTTGGCTAGACTCCAAAATTTTTATCCTTGGTAATGCCTTGGTCAGGACATCAGCTAGTTGTTCATGAGTCCCAATGTGTTTGAGCTCAACCTTGTTATCTTCCACACAATCTCTAATGAAGTGAAACTTGGTGTCGATATGCTTCACACGTTTATGAAACTTTGGATTTTTGCTGAGCTCGATTGCAGCCTGATTGTCAACCCATAATGTGAATTTCTTTGGTTCCTCATCCAACACCTCTGCAAGCAATCTACTGAGCCAAATACCCTGACATACTCCTGCTGTGGCCGCTATGTATTCGGCTTCGCATGAGGATAGGGCAACTACTTTCTGTTTTTGAGACAACCAGGTCACCAAATTACCTCCCAAAAGATATGCAACCCCGGTTGTGCTTTTTTCTGTCATTTGTATCACCGGCCAGATCACTATCACTGAATCCAGTGATCTCCAACGACCCTCCTTCAGAGTACAGACACCCATAGTTGCTGGTACTTGAGATGTACTTGAGAATTTTCCTCATAGCAGTCCAATGCATTTTGGATGGAGCATCCATATACGTGTTGATCACACCAACAGCAAAGGTAATATCTGGTCTAGTGTTGACCATGTACCTAAGACATCCCACAATGCTTCTGAACTTAGTTGCATCGACTGAAGATTCTCCCACAAGTCTACAAAAATGAGATCTAGGCTCCATGGGTATATCACAAGAATTACAGTTCATAATTCCAGCTAGGGACATAATTTTCTGAACATAAGCTTTCTGACACAAGAAAATGGTACCTTTCTTTTGAGTTACTTCTATATATGCCCAGATAATAACTGAGTCTGCCAAGATCACTCATAGAAAATCTTTTCTTCATTTCTGTCTCGAAAGCTTCTACATTCTCAATGCTTGGACCACAGATGATCAAGTCATCTATGTACACTCCAATGAGAAGTACATCATTTCCCTTTCCTGCCCTGTAAAGTGCATGCTCTGAATCACACTTTCTGAACCCAAGTGATAGTAGTTCTCTGTCAAGTCTGTGATACCAGGCCTTCGACGCCTGTCTAAGGCCATACAGAGCCTTTTTCAGCCTCAGCACTTTACAAGGATGTTTTTCATCTATGAAGCCAAGAGGTTGACTGACATACACCACTTCTTGCAGCTCACCATTCAAGAAGACTGATTTAACATCCATGTGGTGTACATGCCAGTTTTCAGTTGCAGAAATAGCCAATAAAAATCTGACAATTTCAAGCCTTGCCACAGGAGCAAATACTTCATCAAAATCCACTTCTTGGACTTGAGCATATCCCTTTACAACCAGTCTGGCCTTGTGCCGAATTATGTTGCCCGAGGGATCCTTTTTGACTTTGAAAATCCATTTGAGGCCAATGGCTTTACAGTCTGCAGGCAATTCTTCAGCAACCCAGGTCTGGTTGTCTTGAATAGCCTTCATCTCTTCAATCATAGCTTTCCTCCAGTGACTGTCCTTCAAAGCTTCATCTACACTGGTTGGCTCCTCGGCAGTTAAAAGACACAAGCCTGAATAGTCATAATTCAGAGGTTCTGTTCCATTCAGTACATCGATAACTCTTCTGAATTTTGTGGCACCCCCTCAGAATCAAATTCTTGTCCTACTATTGGTGTCACCCAGTGAGTTTCGGAGGGAAATGACTCATGTTTCTCATATCCTAGAGTTATGGGAGTAAGAGGTGAGTGTGGTTGGGTGTCAGATATACCTTGAGGCAGTTCATAAGCAGACCATTGCACTGTAAAAACTGACCCACCATCATCAGTCTTTGAGAGAGTATCAGTCCAAGGCCAAGGAGTTTTCTCATCAAATTTGACATCTCTTGACACAATTACCTTCATGTTTTCTGCATCAAGTAGTCTGTAGGCTTTGGACTTGTCCTCATAACCCAAGAACACACACCTCACAGCTCTGTCAGACAGTTCGTTGATTTCAGATCCCAGCACTTTCACATATGCTGAACATCCAAAAGTCCTAAAATATTTCACTGATGGTCTTCGGCCTGTCCACACTTGATATGGGGTCTTTCCATCCAAGCTTCTAGTTGGTGATCTGTTTAGGACATGTACAACAGTTTTCACTGCTTCTCCCCCAAAACAACCAGGAACATTCATACTCTTCAACATGCATCTTGCCATTTCTACAACAGTTTGATTTTTCCTCTCAACTACTCCATTTTGTTGTGGAGTGTAAGGAGCAGTTGTGAAGTTCTTAATACCCCTTTCACCCAGATAAGCAGTGGAGGCACAGGAATTGAATTCCCCACCTCTGTCAGTCCTGAAAGCATTTAGATGCTTTCCACTTTCAGTTTCAGCCATCACCTTGATCAGTTTGAAGCTCTGAAGTGACTCAGCCTTGGAATACAGTAATTCAATCCACATGTATCTGCTCAGATCATCTACAATCAACAAGAAATACTTCTTCCCACCAGGGGTGGGTGGATCTATGTGTCCACATAAATCACCATGAAATAAGTCCAATACATTGTCTGCTCTATATTCAGATGCCTGAGGAAAAGGTTTTTGATGAAACTTACCAAGTACACACCCATCACAAACTTGCTCTAGGTGACTGATGTTGGGTACACCTTCAACCATCTTCTTCTTTCCTAGATCCCTCAATGATCTAAAGTTCAGATGCCCAAATCGAGCATGCCACAGCCAGTTTTTATCTCTGACAGTGGCCGTTAGACAGATTGGTTGAGTGACTGACAGTCTTACAATATAGAGCTTATTCTATGAACGAGGAGCTTTAATCAACAATGCACCCTCTCTATCAAAAAATGAAGAGATGATTTTGTTTCATGATCACCTTATTTTCTTTCTCAGTGATCTGTCCAAGGCTCAATATATTGGTCTTCAATTTTGGGATGAAATAGACATCTGATAATATACTGTGCATATCAAGATGTCCTTGAAACATCACTGATCCTCCCAAGCTCTCTTTCAATCATCTCGATCTTAGCCTCCCTAATGACTTGGTTGCCTTCATGCGCCGTCTTGAGTGTGTCCCATATGTCTTTGGCCACCTCTAATCCATCGACTCGGTTGAACTCTTCTCGAGTCAAGGATGAGGTGATGACCCTATTTGCTTGAGCATTGCAATGAAGTAGGATGGCTTGCTCCGGGGTAACGTCTTCTTCATTCCTTAGAAGATGGACACCTGTTAGAACAATTTGCCACAAGCTAGGGTTTAAGGAGATTAGATGCATCTTCATATTATGCTTCCACATGGAGTAATCATTTCTATCGAAGTGAGGAGGTCTGCCAAGAGGAATAGACAAGTAATGATTGTTAGAAGTTAATCGCTCATAATTGAAAGGATATTGGGAGTAGTACGGTTGACCACTCCTTTCTTGATCCTTCGTCTTCTTCTTCTCCTCTTTACTTGAGTAACCTAGCTTCTCGTGAAGTCGTGCCTTGAGCTAGCGAACTTATTCATCGTCACTTGAATTGTCTTGCAGCACATCCGTGTTCTTCTTCTTGTCATGTGTGTTGTCGGCTTGCGAAGTCGGCGGAATCTCGTATCCCTCCATTCCGGCCATCTTCTCTCCGAGTGGTTAGACTCTTGATGGAGAGACCTGCTCTGATACCAATTGAAAGTTGCCTAGCGGGAGGTGAATAGGCTAAAATACCTTAAAAGACTTGATTAATCGAGATTAGAAAACAGGGGACGGACTAGTCTTGCTCAGGAGCGGACTAGTCCGGTCAACCTGCTGAAAAAGACCTAAAACTTAATTTTTATAGGTTTTTATTCAGATTTTAGTTCAACGAAATGCGGATAAACTATCTAGCAATCTAATATAACAAGTGTGACAGAATATAGACGTGGATTTCAAGATAGTAACAATGAATACTATAATAACGAAATAATCAAAATGAACCCTAAGCAATTTGACGTTCAAGGGAATGTAAAAGCAAGAGAGGAACTGAGATTTTTCCCGAGGTTCGATTCCACTCAGGAATCTACGTTCCCGTTGAGGAGTCCACAAAGGACCGGTTCTAACAACCCTCACAAAGTCGCCACTAAGGCCAACCCGGTTCTTCCACTATCTCAAGGGTGAACTTACAAGATTTTGGGGCTGCTCACAATCCGAGGCTCTCACTTGAACACGTCCACAAGACTTCTCGAATATCACAAGCCACAGATCACAAAGACTCACACCAAGTGTACGAGATCACTCCAAGAGCCAAAACACGAAGTTCTTCCTTCTCCTCTCCTCACACACCCAAATCCACTCAAGAATTTGTTCTATAGGGTGAGTAGGCAAGAGAGAAGGCTTAGGGGGCTCTAGGATGGCTGTGGCGGCGCTAGGGTTCCAGAGTGTTCTAAATGAAGTCGGGGCATCTCCTTTTATAGAAATCCCGATACCCAACCGTTGTCACCAACTAAAGTTCAGACTAGTCCGGTCAGGACCCGGACTAGTCCGGTCTGTGGGGACCACTGGCGTCACAAAGCCACCTACTCCCCAACGTTCAAATTTCAAACGTTCACAAACCTCCGGACTAGTCCGCCTCACAACGGAATAGTCCGATCTCACACAGGAACTCTTTGTCCGGGTGAGAACGGACAAGTCTGGAGGACCCAGACTAGTCTGGCCACCTAGGCGGACAAGTCCGGTCCACCAACACTTAGCCATGGGAGCTCTCATCTCACAACCATACGGACTAGCCCGAACTCACACAAGGACTCTTTGTCCGGGTGAAAACGGACTAGTCCCAGACTAGTCCGGCCACTGAGGTGGACAAGTCCAGTCTACCAGGACTTAGTTACGAGACGCCCTCACCGAGAGAGAGAACCGGACTAGTCCGTCCCCAAACGGACAAGTCCGAACTCAGTCAAGAACTCTTAGTCCGCCCCAAAACGGACTAAGCCGTAGGACATCTGGACTAGTCCGGCCTCTGGCCCGGACAAGTCCGGCCTACCCGAGTTTACCTCACTAGCACTCTCCACTAAGGATTCGACACTTCTATTGCTTTGAGCTCTCCTTATTCCATACATCCCGGCAGTACAAAGATGTACAAGGACTTAAAGACTTGTTATTGGTGGGATGGTATGAAAAGGGACATAGCCGAATATGTTGCCCTATGCGACACATGCCAACGGGTGAAGGCCGAACATCAAAGACCCGCTGGACTGTTGCAACCCTTGAAGGTACCCGAGTGAAAGTGGGAGGACATCAGTATGGATTTCATCGTCGGATTTCCACGTACTTGGTCGGGTTACGATTGCATCTGGGTTATCGTGGACTGATTGACGAAAACAACCCATTTTCTTCCTGTTAAGACCGTGTACAACGTTGCACAACTAGCCGAGCTGTACATGGAGCAAATCGTGTGCCGCCATGGAGTCCCGAAGAGGATAGTCTCAGATCAGGGTTCTTAGTTTACCTCTAGGTTCTGGAGGAAGCTGCATGAAGCTATGGGTACACGACTGGATTTTATCTCCGCTTGCCACCCGCAGACCCATGGACAAACTGAAAGGACAAACCAAATTTTGGAGGACGTGTTGAGAGCTTGCACCTTGAAACATGGGCGTAGTTGGGATAGGAGCTTGCCGTATGCCGAATTCTCCTATAACAACAGCTATCAAGCTAGCTGGAAGATGTCACCTTTCGAAGCATTGTATGGTAGACGATGCAGAACGCCGTTGTTTTGGAACGAGACCGAAGAGAAACCAAGTGTTTGGACCCGAAGTACTACAAGAGGCTGAGAAGCAAGTCCAAACAATACGGGAGAACTTGAAGGCTGCTCAGTCATGACAGAAAGTCTATGCGGATAATAGGAGAAGGAAGTTGACTTTCGAAGTAGGAGATTTCGTATACCTTAAGGTATCGCCTATCCGAGGCTAACGACGTTTCAACGTCAAAGGCAAGTTAGCACCTCGCTACATCAGGCCATTTAATATTTTGGGCAAGCGAGAAGTAGCCTATCAACTAGAGCTCCTAATGCACCTCTCTGACGTGCATGACGTATTTCACGTATCCCAGCTCAAGAAGTGCTTGAGAGTTCCGGAAGAACAAGTATCGATGGAGGAACTTGAGCCTCAAAAGGATCTGACCTATGAAGAGCACCCTGTCCGAATTTTGGACGTAAAGGAAAGGGTCACGAGGAACAAAGTGATCCGATGGCGCAAGGTACAATGGAGCCATCACACAAAAGCTGAAGCCACATGGGAGCATGAAGAAGACATCAAGACATAATTCCCTCATCTATTCTCCACTAGCGAATCTCGAGGGCGAGATTCAATTTAAGGGGGGTAGATTTGTGACACCCTCAATTTTGATTTCTGCATGCATTCATATTTTATATAGAGAAAGCATTTTTAAAGAAGTAGAAATAAAAACGATAGCCAAAAAGAGCCAAATCCAATCCATAGAGAGCGCCAAAGAAAACTCCCGCGGCCCGCTGGCCATGTGGCACCTTCGGAGCTCATCCCCGCAAAAAGGGGAGAGGTCCGCCGCTAACTGGCTACGTGGCAGGCTCAGGGCTCGTCTCTGAGGAAGGGGCGAGGTCCGACCCCGTGGGACACGTGTTGCCCCCGAAGCTAGCCTCTACGGAGGAGCGAGGTCAGCCCGCAGGACACGTGTCGCCTTCGGAGCTAGTCACTGCGGAAAAGAGAGGACCCGCCGCGTGGGACACGTGTCGCTCTCGGAGCTCGTCTCCGAGAGGTCCGGTCCTACTGGACACGTGTCATCTCCGGAGCTCACCTCTGGGAGGTCCGACACTGTTGGATACGTGTCCACCTCCGGGAGTTCCATTACTGTTGGACACGTGTCAAACTCGAAGCTCGCCTCTGAGAATAAAGGAAGTCTAGCGCTACTGGACACGTGGCATTCTCGAAGCCCACCTCCGAAGAGAGGGGAGGTACGGCTCTGACACGTGGCACTCTCGGAGCTCACCTCCGAAGAGAGGGGAGTTCCGGCAATGACACGTGGCGTACGCGGAACTCGCCTCGAATGAGAGGGGAGGTCCCGACCTACGAGACACGTGGCGCACGCGGAGCTCGCCTCTGAGGAAGAGGGAGGTCTCGCCCGCCTAACACGCGACACAACCAGAGCTCGCCCCTCGGGAAAAGGGAAGTCAGGTCCCCGCAGGACATGTGGAGCCTCCCGAAGCTTATCCCATCGGAAGGACGCGATTCTAAAGCGGTTTTCCTCTGTAGGTGAGTACCCGTTACTGAGGAAACCGACACAAACTCTTCTACGTTGATACTGCAACCAAATCAATTGAAGATAAGTTGTTAACATTCAAACACAAATCAAATAGGACTCTTATTCGAATTCCGATCAGAGTAGGACTCTTCGTTTCCCGATTATAAATAGAACCTAAAACAACCCTTGGTCGTAACATCTTTTCTAAGCCGACAAATTAGAAGCCCTAGCCCCCAAACTCGCCGAGCTAAACCCCTTCGTTGGAGAGTGACCATCGAAGAGACCGCCGACAAGCCCAGACATGATCGCCGCCGCCGGAAGAAAGCCCCGACAATTTGTTTTTGCTAGGAGGGAGGACCCGAAGGAAGCAAGGTAGGTTTCCAATACCACCTTACGACATCATCGCGTTTTCTTTGCATCTGTTCTTCGGTCCCTTCGAACAAAAGCTTTTTCGTGGACATATCACGTGTTGATCGGTCTGATCTAGATCTTGAGTCAAGATCATCGCCACGTCCACAATTGATCTCTACACCTCTGTTCATCATGATACCCCATGCAAAGCTATTAAAACATGCAAGAACACGTACAAACCGATCTAATAAAAACTGCATCATAGGATTAGCATACATATGCATCATTGCATCTTAAGTGAAGTTTGTGCATGATAATTGATTGCTATGAACCTTGTATATGCGTGATCGTGAGTAGAAGGACAAGCTCGGGGATCTATCTACGATGAGTCACAACACCAAGACTTTGAGATCCAAGAGCAACAGAAGCCGCAAGAACAAGGCAAGTGCCTCTTGACCATATTGATCCCATATTTTTGGAAAACTGTTTTGTTTGTGAAAACGTGTGTGTGCTCGAGTCAACTTGATGGGAAACCCTTTCATAGGAGTTACTAGTTTTGTTAACCACCCTTGTCGCTAAGGAAGTTTATGAGTCTGGTATGGTCGATTTTTGCTTTTTGCTTCGCTAATCTACGGGATATGGAAGCGATAGAATATGTCTAGCTAACTGCACTCGTATGAGTAATGATAATTAGAACTTGATGTTAATGAACATGAATCGTAGGGAGATCTAGGCAAGCTTGGTTTTGTGAAAGTGGTAGCATGAGATGGTGGTTACTTGCCGTAGATCTAAGGACCGGTTCATGCGAGCACGTGCCAGGATAACATTGCCACCATAAGGCCAAGTATGGGTGCGGCTTAGCTGAGTAATTAGGTAAGTTACTAGATTGTTATGGACCGTGGAAGGCGCGGGGAATGGGAGTCGAGTGAGGACCGCCCTGGGAACTGCATGGCACAAGAGGGGGCCCGTGGGTGGGAGGATTGGAGATTCTAGCCTACTGATGAAACCTTAGTGAATCCATACATCTAGTAGCCCCTTTGTAAAGGCTATTTTGTGATCTCTTGACCATACACCGACGGTTGTGTATTAGTATAATGGAGGTTCTACAGTCGCCGACGGGTGACGAAATCACAAACTTGTGGGTAAAGTGATGCAAACTCTGCAGGGTATAAAACTATCATGATAGCCGTGCTTACGGTCACAAGCGCCTGGATAACTTCCATGATTAGATGGGATGGTAATTAGTTTGGTTTTGGTTTGGTCTTTGGATTTGGTATTCGGGACTGTTGAGTCCGGATAATGAGATTGGTTGCATGACTGTTGAGTCATGGCAATGAGCATTGGTCCCGGTACGAGACGGAATTGAATATGAGATGAGATGGTAGTGAATACAAGATGGTATTCATGAGCATGTGAAAAGTTGAGCAAGATAAATGCCTGGTTGAGACATGAAAAGTGGTGAATCATGATGGAGGTATGTTAATGTTTAAATACATGTTGGGATTACATTCATTTAAAGCTAGTTGCTGTTTTTATCCAGTTTTGTGAAATAAACTTTGCTTTCTGCAATGAGCCTTTTTATAACTACCTTGCTGTGAGCTACATATCATATTTTCCCGCACTTGCTGAGTACATCATGTACTCAAACTTGCATTATTACTTCATCATCAGCAACAGGAAAGGAGTACTATGAAGACCACGTGGAGTATTAGGCGTGTAATCTGCCCTTGACCTTGCCTGTGGAGTAAGATGGAGCCGCTGCTACTGCTTTGTTGCTTCCGCAATAGAAGACTTCCGCTGCTAGAACAAAGACTTCCGCTGCTAGAATAAGACTTCCGCTGCTAAGATAGACTTCCGCTGCAATAGAGATTGATGTAATAAAGTACTTGAATCTATTCATTCGTGGTTATATATATTCTGAATTCAGTTTG
Organism: Neostapfia colusana; assembly: GCA_030760725.1. Lineage (NCBI taxonomy): Eukaryota > Viridiplantae > Streptophyta > Magnoliopsida > Poales > Poaceae > Neostapfia > Neostapfia colusana. Next base: position 11,854,163 of record JASWHV010000012.1, on the reverse strand, counting down.
TGGATTATATGTGTATGTGTGATGAACATCCTAGGAACATACTTATCAATCTCAGTTCCGAGAGGTTCTCTCTCAGAACAGGGGCGTCACAGATTGGTATCAGAGCCACGGTTGATTGTAGGTCACACGCTTAGATAGAAAACACAAATTGGTATCAGCCTGCCACGGTTGATCGTAGGTCACAAGCCTAGATAGGTCCCAGATTGGTATTAGAATCCACGCTGACCATAAGATGCAAGACTAGGTAGAACGCACAGATTGGCATCAAAACCACCTGGACATAAGATGCAAGGCTAGGTAGAAGCCATAGTTGGATCACAGATTGGTACCATAGGTATCACCCCAAACCACCTTGACATAGGATGAAATTACAGATTGGTATCACCCCAAACCACATAGGACCCCATTGAATAAGCTTGAATAGGAGTTGTATGAAGCTTTTTGTGATGATTGTTGTGCTTGTGTGCTTAGTGTGAGTTGTGGGACGTTTTAGTGTTGTCCATATCCACACGTAGTAGAGAGGTGTGAGATGCTTCGGCACTTGTTCACATCCTCATATAGGACGATATATAGTCCATCCACCTTGATGCATATAGTTAGGGGGATCCATCTAACTTTCTAACCTCTATTCTATTCAACACTCTCTCACAGATGGTGAGAGGAAACGCCAACCGCCAAGGGAGGAATGTCCGTGGCCACCAAGAAGGGGACCACGTCGAAGTTCCTGAGAATGACAACCCTAGAGCTGGTGGAAACAACTTGGAACGGTTGATGGCCATGCAAAATCAGCTTATGCAAACAATGATCCAAACTTTGGGTCAGTTGCAAGACAACAACAAAAACCCCATTCCTGCACCACCGCCACCACCACCGCCACCCCCGCCGGCTCACAACAGACTGGGAGAGTTCATGAGGACTCGACCACCCACTTTTGCTCAAGCTAATGACCCCATGGAGGCCGATGATTGGTTGAAGTCCATGGAGAAGAAGCTTGCCATAGTTCAGTGCAATGACCGAGAGAAAGTTCTTTTCGCATCGCACCAACTCATGGGAGCAACCGCCGACTGGTGGGACACCCTTTGTAACGCTCATGACAACCCGGAGACTATCACTTGGACCGAATTCAAGGAGAGTTTCCGCTCTCATTACATCCCTGCTGGTGTCATGATGCTTAAAAGGCAGGAGTTTGAAGGTCTCCACCGGGGCAAGAAAAGCGTGAATGAGTACCTCAACAAGTTCATGCAGCTTTCGAGGTATGCCCCCAAAGATGTCAACTAGGACCAAAGGAAGCAGTACCTGTTCATGAGAGGGTAGAACAATGAGATCCAGGTTCAACTCCTCAACAATGACTATGCGAGCTTCCAGAAGCTAGTTGACAAAGCCATAATAGTTGAGAGCAAGATCCGAGAGATCGAGCAAGAGGGCAAAAGAAAGATGCCATACCAGCCACAAGGGAGTAATGTACGTCCCTGGTACATGCCCCCAGCTGCCCCGTAGTATGGATCGTTCGCTCCTACTTTTCACCCTAATCAACCACCACAACAACGTCCTGCCATGCAAGCACCTCGTGTGCCTTTGCCTCCTGTGCCCCGACCCAACATGGGCGCTCCTGTTCAAAACCCCCGCCCCAACGTACCTTCTATCATGGGCAACAAGGCAACGTCCCCAAGCAGAACCCACGGCTGAACGGAGGAGCCAATCAAGGAAACCGTGGATAGTAGAACTACACTCGTGGCAACGTGAACCATGTCTCTGATGAGGAAGCGCAACAGGATGAGGACGTCGTGATTGGTATGTTCCTTGCCAACTCCAACCCAGCCACCATTTTATTTTATTCCGGAGCATCACATTCATACATATCATCCAAGTATGTTGCCAAGTATAATCTACCCATATCACACTTGAAATATACTATGTTGGTTAATTCTCCTAGTGGAGAGATGAGGACTAATACAGTATGTCCGAAAGTAAACCTTAAAGTAAGGGGGTAGACTTTCTTGCCAACCTCATTGTCTTGGATTCTCAAGGGCTTGACATAATTGTCGGAATGGATTGGTTAAGCAAGCACAACAGAGTAATCCAATGTGCTAAGAGGGGCGTGCAGTTGACAAATGAGCACGGTACTCATATCGAGTTTGAGTCAGCTCAACCGGCAACCGAGAAGGCAACGTTAAACCACGTCGAAGGAGCAACATTGGAAAGCATTCTGGTGATTCAAGAATTCTCGGACGTGTTCCCGGAAGAACTTCTAGGTATGCCACCTGATCGGGACATTGAGTTTTCCATTGACCTAGTACCCGGAACTGCACCTATAGCAAAGAGACCATATAGGATACCCGTTAACGAACTAGTGGAACTCAAGAAGCAAATTCAGGAGCAACTAGAGAAGGGTTTTATACGTCCAAGCTCGTCACCATCGGGAGCCCCCGTGCTCTTCGTAGACAAGAAGGATGGAACCCAAAGGTTGTGCGTGGAGTATAGGTCTCTCAATGAGGTGACGATCAAGAACAAATACCCTCTGCCCCATATAGAAGACCTGTTCGACCAAATGAAGGGAGCCCGAGTCTTCGCCAAGATTGTCTTCGGTCGGGATACTTCCAGCTGAAGATTAAGCCGTCCGATATACCCAAGACTGCCTTTCGAACACGGTATGGTTCGTACGAATATACCGTCATGTCTTTTGGGTTTGAATGCACCCGCATATTTCATGTACCTCATGAATAAGGTCTTCATGGAGTACTTGGACAAGTTCGTCGTAGTTTTCATTGACGACATCATGGTGTATTTGAAAAGTGAGGAGGAACATGAAGAACATTCGAGATTGACATTGCAAAAGTTGCGAGAGCATCAATTATATGCCAAGCTCAGCAAATGTCAATTTTGGCTAAAGGAGATATCGTTCCTAGGCCACATCATCTCCGAGTAAGGAGTATCGGTTGATCCCGGAAAAGTGGTAGATGTTCTGGAGTGGAACCAACCACAAAACATGAGGGATATTCGGAGTTTTCTTGGGAGTGCTGGATACTACCGACGGTTCATCAAGGACTTCTCTAAGATAGCAAAGCCTATGACGGAGTTGCTAACGAAGGGATAAGCCTTCCAATGGACACCAGCGTGCCAAGAAAGCTTTGAGGAGCTCAAGAAAAGGCTAACCACAACGCCGGTTTTGGTATTGCCGGACGTGAGCAAGAGCTTTGACATATATTGTGACGCATCCAGACAAGGGCTTGGATGTGTGCTCATGCAAGAAGGACAAGTGGTAGCCTATGCTTCGAGACAACTAAAGAAACACGAGCTCAATTACCCCACACATGATTTGGAACTTGCAGCCGTGATTCATGCATTAAAGATTTGGAGACATTATATCCTTGGTCATCGATGTGAGATCTATACGGATCATAAAAGCCTCAAGTACATATTCACCCAAACGGATTTGAATTTTAGGCAATGTCGATGGTTGGAGCTCATCAAGGATTACAATGTTGGAATCAACTATCACCCCAGAAAGGCCAATGTAGTAGCCGATGCATTGAGCCGGAAGGGAGCATGCCACCAACTTACGGTTCGGGAGCTACCACCCGAGCTACGAAAGGAGTTCGAACGGTTACATCTCGGGTTCTTGAACGAGATGGAAGTGATGGAACTCCACTCTTCATTGAAGATGGCCAAGCTACGGATGAGGAGATCAAGGAAAGGATCCGACAAGGAATAGAAGACTTCAAGGAAGACGAAAAGGGTACACTTTGGCTAGGAAAAAGGATTTGTGTGCCTAACGTGAAGCGCATCCGCGACACGATATTAAACGAGGCACATGACTCACCTTATTCCATACACCCCGGCAGTACAAAGATGTACAAGGACTTAAAGACTTGTTATTGGTGGGATGGTATGAAAAGGGACATAGCCGAATATGTTGCCCTATGCGACACATGCCAACGGGTGAAGGCCGAACATCAAAGACCCGCTGGACGGTTGCAACCCTTGAAGGTACCCAAGTGGAAGTGGGAGGACATCAGTATGAATTTCATCATCGGATTGCCACATACTCAGTCGGGTTACGACTCCATCTGGGTTATCGTGGACCGATTGACAAAAACAACCCATTTTCTTCCTGTTAAGACCGTGTACAACGTTGCACAACTAGCCGAGCTGTACATGGAGCACATCATGTGCCGCCTTGGAGTCCTAAAGAGGATAGTCTCAGATCGGGGTTCTCAGTTTACCTCTAGGTTCTGGAGGAAGCTGCATGAAGCTATGGGTACACGACTGGATTTTATCTCCGCTTGCCACCCGCAGACCCATGGACAAACTGAAAGGACAAACCAAATTTTGGAGGACGTGTTGAGAGCTTGCGCCTTGAAACATGGGCGTAGTTGGGATAGGAGCTTGCCGTATGCCGAATTCTCCTATAACAACAGCTATCAAGCTAGCTTCAAGATGTCACCTTTCGAAGCATTGTATGGTAGACGGTGTAGAATGCCGTTGTTTTGGAACGAGACCGGAGAGAACCAAGTGTTTGGACCCGAAGTACTACAAGAGGCTGAGAAGCAAGTCCAAACAATACGGGAGAACTTGAAGGCTGCTCAGTCACGACAGAAAGGCTATGCGGACAATAGGAGAAGGAAGTTGACTTTTGAAGTAGGAGACTTCGTATACCTTAAGGTATCGCCTATCCGAGGCCAACGACGTTTCAACGTCAAAGGCAAGTTAGCACCTCGCTACATCGGGCCATTTAAGATTTTGGGCAAGCGAGGAGAAGTAGCCTATCAACTAGAGCTCCCAATGCACCTCTCCGACGTGCATGACGTGTTTCACGTATCCTAGCTCAAGAAGTGCTTGAGAGTTCCAGAAGAACAAGTACCGATGGAGGAACTTGAGCTTCAAAAGGATCTGACCTATGAAGAGCACCCTGTCCGAATTTTGGACGTAAAGGAAAGGGTCACGAGGAACAAAGTGATCCGATGGTGCAAGGTACAATGGAGCCATCACACAGAAGCTGAAGCCACATGGGAGCGTGAAGAAAACATCAAGACAGAATTCCCTCATCTATTCTCCACTAGCGAATCTCGAGGACGAGATTCAATTTAAGGGGGCTAGATTTGTGACACCTTCAATTTTGGTTTCTGCATGCATTCATATTTTATATAGAGAAAGCATTTTAAAAGAAGTAGAAATAAAAAAGATAGCCAAAAAGAGCCAAATGCAATCCACAGAGAGCGCCAAAGAAAACTCCCGCGGCCCGCTGGCCACGTGGCGCCTTCGGAACTTATCCCTGCAAAAAGGGGAGAGGTCCGCCGCTAACTGGCTACGTGGCAGGCTCGGGGCTCGTCTTTGAGGAAGGGGCGAGGTCCGACCCCGTGGGACACGTGTTTCCCCCGGAGCTAGCCTCTGTGGAGGAGCGAGGTCAGCCCGCATGACACGTGTCACCTTCGGAGCTAGTCACTGTGTAAAGAGAGGACCCGCCGCGCGGGACACGTGTCGCTCTCGGAGCTCATCTCCGAGAGGTCCGATCCTACTGGACACGTGTCACCTCCGGGAGGTCCGACACTGTTGGATACGTGTCACCTCCGGAGCTCACCTCCGAGAGGTCCATTACTGTTGGACACATGTCAAACTCGAAGCTCGCCTCCGAGAAGAAAGGAAGTCTGACACTACTGGACACGTGGCATTCTCGGAGCCCACCTCCAAAGAGAGGGGAGGTTCAGATGTGACACGTGTTACTCTCGGAGTTCACCTCCGAAGAGAGGGAAGGTCCGGCAATGACACGTGGCGTACGCGGAACTCGCCTTGGATAAGAGGGGAGGTCCCGACCCACCAGGCACGTGGTGCACGCCTCTGGAGAGAGGGAGGTCCCGCCCGCCAGGACGCGTGGCGCACGCGGAGCTCGCCTCTAAGGAAGAGGGAGGCCTCGCCCGCTTGACACGCGGCACAACTAGAGCCCGACCCTGAGGAAAAGGGAAGCCCAGGTCCCCACAGGACACGTGGAGCGTCCGGAGCTTATCCCTGTGGAAGGACGCGATTCTGAAGCGGTTTTCCTCTGTACGTGAGTACCTGTTGCTGAGGAAACCGACACGAACTCTTCTACGTTGATACTGCAACCAAATCAATTGAAGATAAGTTGTTAAGATTCAAACACAAATCAAATAGGACTCTTATTCGAATTCCGATCAGAGTAGGACTCTTTGTTTCCCGATTATAAATAGAACCCGAAACAACCCTTGGTCGTAACATCTTTTCTAAGCCGACAACTTAGAAGCCCTAGCCTACAAACTTGCCGAGCTAAACCCCTTCGCTGGAGAGTGACCACCGAAGAGACCGCCGACAAGCCCAGACACGATCGCCGCCGCCGGAAGAAAGCCCCGACGATTTGTTTTTGCTAGGAGGGAGGACCCAAAGGAAGCAAGGTAGGTTTCCAATACCACCTTACGATATCATCACGTTTTCTTTGCATCTTTTCTTCCGTCCCTTCGAACAGAAGCTTTTTCGTGGACAGATCACGTGTTGATCGGTCTGATCTAGATCATTAGTCAAGATCATCGCCACGCCCATAATTGATCTCTACACCTCTGTTCATCATGAAACCCCATGCAAAGCTATTAAAACATGCAAGAACACGTACAAACCGATCTAATAAAAACTGCATCATAGGATTAGCATGCATATGCATCATTGCATCTTAAGTGAAGTTTGTGCATGATAATTGATTGTTGTGAACCTTGTATATGCGTGATCGTGAGTAGAAGGACAAGCTCAGGGAGCTATCTACGACGAGTCACAACACCAAGACTTCGAGATCCAAGAGCAACAGAAGCCGCAAGAACAAGGCAAGTGCCCCTTGACCATATTGATCCCATGTTTTTGGAAAACTGTTTTGTTTGTGAAAACGTGTGTGTGCTTGAGTCAACTTGATGGGAAACCCTTTCATACGAGTTACTAGTTTTTTTAACCACCCTTGTCACCAGGGAAGTTTATGAGTCGGGTATGGTCGGTTTTTGCTTTTTGCTTCGCTAATCTACGGGATATGGGAAGCGATAGAATATGTCTAGCTAACTGCACTCGTATGAGTAATGATAATGAGAACTTGATGTTAATGAACAAGAATCAGAGGGAGATCTAGGCAAGCTTGGTTTTGTGGAAGTGGTAGCATGAGATGGTGGTTACTTGCCATAGATCTAAGGACCGGTTCATGCGAGCACATTCCAGGATAACAGTGCCACCACAAGGCCAAGTATGGGTGCGGCTTAGCTGAGTAATTAGGTAAGTTACTAGATTGTTATGGACCGTGGAAGGCGTGGAGGAATGGGAGTCGAGTGAGGACTGCCCTGGGAACTGCATGGCACAAGAGGGGGCCCGTGGGTGGGAGGATTGGACATTCTAGCCTACTAGTGAAACCTTAGTGAGTCCATACATCTAGTAGCCCCTTTGTAAAGGCTATTTTGTGATCTCTTCACCATACACCGACGGTTGTGTACTGGTATAATGGAGGTTCTGTAGTCGCCGACGGGTGACGAAATCACAAACTTGTGGGTAAAGTGATGCAAACTCTGCAGGGTATAAAACTATCATGATAGCCGTGCTTACAGTCACAAGTGCCTGGAAAACTTCCATGATTAGATGGGATGGTTATTGGGATGGTAATAGGTTGGTAATTGGTTTGGTTTTGGTTTGGTCTTTGGATTTGGTATTCGGGACTGTTGAGTCCGGGTAATGAGATTGGTTGCATGACTATTGACTCATGGCAATGAGCTTTGGTCTCGGTACGAGACGGAATTGAATATGAGATGCTATGGTTGTAAATACAAGATGGTATTCATGAGCATGTGAAAAGTTGAGCAAGATAAATGTCTGGTTGAGACATGAAAAGTGGTGAATCGTGATGAAGGTATGTTAATGTTTAAATACATGTTGGGATTAAATTCATTTAAAGCTAGTTGCTGTTTTTATCCAGTTTTGTGAAATAAACTTTGCTTTCTGCAATGAGCCTTTTTATAACTACCTTGTTGTGAGCTACATATCATATTTTCCCACACTGTCTGAGTACATCATGTACTCAAACTTGCATTATTACTTCATCATCGCAACAGGAGAGGAGTACTATGAAGACCACTTGGAGTATTAGGCGTGTAATCTGCCCTCAACCTTGCCTGTGGAGTAGAGATGGAGGCGCTGCTACTGCTTAGTTGCTTCTGCAATAGAAGACTTCCGCTGCTAGAACAAAGACTTCCACTGCTAGAATAAGACTTCCGCTGCTAAGATAGACTTCCGCTGCAATAGAGATTGATGTAATAAAGTACTTGAATCTATTCATTTTTGGTTCTATATATTCTGAATTCAGTTTGTGGATTATATGTGTATGTGTGATGAAAATCCTGGGAACATACGCATCAGTCTCAGTTCCGAGAGGTTCTCTCTCAGAACAGGGGCGTCACAATACCTAGATGCACTTACAATCTCTCCCTTTTTGGTGATTGATGACAACACATTAAGTTTCAACATAAGAGGTAAATATTTGATTTTCATAATAAGTGTGTGTATGCTTAACTCCCCCTGGATGTATGCAACAGTAAAAGAGGAGAGTTGACATACACTCACATGTTATGGTGGGGTGCCTACGTGTTGTGCTAAAAAATGTGATAAGACAATAAAGCATAGCAAAGGGCAACAATGATCAAATATAAGCATAAGATCCACATATAGTCTTACACAAAAGAGACACAATGCATAAAACATAGAGATAGTCATGTCCAAGGATCTATTACAAGACTAGAAGATGATAAAAGAGACATCCTCTTCCATCTCCCCCCCTTTGGCATCAAGGCACCAAAGAAAAAAGGAAGAAGATACGCCTACTTCTACTCGTCATCTTCATCGTCTTCTTCTTCATCGCCATCTTCATTGCTCTTCGTGGCCTCCGTATCGTCTTCCTCGTCGCCGATGGCGGTAGATGGAGGCATGGCCTTGGAAGAGCTTCCATCTTCCCTAAACTGGGCAAGCTCATCAACGGTGAACTATAGATAAGGAGTGAACTCTCTATCACTCTCCTCGGGAGGAGACATAGGCACCTCAAGCTTGTCGCACACAGCCTTGAGGTACTTCTCCTGATGCCTCTCCATGCGTCGAGTCCGGACTTCCACACGCCGATAGGGGGCAAAGAGCACGTTGAAACACTTGAAGAATCCGCTCAATTGACTACGGAGGAGGAGGTGATGAAGGGGCCACTGAGCTAGGAGGAGCCGCTGAGGTTGAGCATTTTTCCTTCTGGAAGGTTCTGGCACAATCAGGGGCAGCTGAGGACGGAGAGGTCGATGAGTCACATCCTTTGCAAAGACAAGCCCCGACACCTTCTCAATTAAGCACATGATATATGGTGCATAGAGTATGAGAGATGTTGAAGATGTCGTCATAAATGTGTTCAACGAGGTTGAACTTCTTTTCACCATCAATCAACAGGAGGAGATGCCTTAAGTTTCCTTGAATCACCCCTGCATCTCCATCCTTAGGGGCAATAGTTCTCCTCAAAATCCGGTTGAGGATGCTATAGAATTGCTTGATGTTCCTAGCAAGCCCGGCCTCATAGGGAACATGACTAGGATACATGTAGTCAAGCTGATCCCTATCCACTGCCTTGAGGTTGGAAATAATGATTTCATGGTCCAGATGCTCCTCAAGGCCAAGTAACCGAGCAAACTCCTCATATGTGGCTGAGTATTACTCTCCATGAGTCATCCATGTGATTTTGCAGTCATCGTAGGTGGAGAAGTATACGGTGGTGTAAAACTGCACAATCAATTCAATGTTCCAATCATACTTAAAACTCATGATTTTCTTGATTCCATGGCGCTCTGCGACTTCAATCACAACATCAAAAGCTTTATGCTTCCTTTTGGCCATGTAGTCCCAATCCACCCATTGAGCTTGGGCGACTGGAGTCTTCATCTTCAAGTACACTAGGCGGTAGTAATCGCAATGGAAATCACACCAAAACATAGGGTTGGCTGTGTGCTTCTCATAATCATAGACTTTATCCATTCTCACCCTTCTCGCCTTCTCTGCACCCTTTCCTTTGAATACATATGCTGGATTGTCAGGATGCCGGTTTGGATCTCTAGCAGGGGCAACCATCTTCAGGGGACCGATGGGCTTAGGTTGCCCCTTCTCCCTGATTACTATGCCACCTGCCCTCTTTGTCAGTGCCTTGGCAGTTGCCTTTTTGTTTTTAGGCTCCTCAGGAAGTGGAGCCTTGCCTTTCTTCGGGTCACGGTGAACCCTACCCTCGGGTTCTTTCTCCTTCTCCTTGTCCCGCTCTTTCTCTCCCAAGGTTACCAGCTTCTTCCTTTTGGGTTCAACAACACTAGCAGCCTAGGAGCTATGGGCTTCACGTTCAGCCCTTTTCTTCTTCCATTGATCCGCCAAGGATTCTTCAACGGCTTTGGCAATCTGTGCCTCCTCGTCGAAATCATGTCTCTTCTTTGTTCTTGCCTCTCGACTGAAGGCATCCTTAGCTGCTTGGGCCTCCTTTGCCGCCCTCTCTTCAGCAATGCGCCGATGGAGGGTTTGTCGACCCTCCTCGGCCGTGAGACTTGCAAGAGGAGAGCTTTGGTCAGAATCCAACATATTGCCTGAGAAACAAGAGATAAGAGGTCAAGGTAGTGGAATATTGCGAAAGAATTCACTAAAAATGGCTAAAGTTGGGGTTTGTCCTGTGTAGACCGGACTTGTCCGTTAAGGGGCCGAACTAGTCCGCCCGAGAGCGGACTTGTCCGCCCAGAAACCGGACTAGTCTGGGTTGCACAGGAAGAACCCTAACCCTAACAATTTTTCGCAAAAACTTTGAATCAAGTCGCAATACTCCTAGGCTACGATCGTAATGACATTAGGAACAACATTTGTTAAGAGGTTTCTAGCAAAAGACCTAAGAATGAAGAAAAGGAAAGATTTTTGTTTAGGTCAAGAATACCTCTTCAAATCTTCAAATGTGATGAAATCGAAGGCGAAACTTGAGCAACGAAGCACTAGGAAGAGTTTCCGCACTCCTTAGGGCTCCAACCCGTGAATTGGACGAGATTTTTGGTGGAGAAAAGCGAGGATCACCAATGGGGGGTGGTTCCCGCTTAGAGAGTGAGAGAGAGTTGAAAGTGAGAAAAGAAGGGGGTCTGGCCGCCCCTGGGAGGTTAAGTCCCCAGGGGCCGGACTAGTCCGGCCTGGTGCACGGACAAGTCCGGTGGACGGACCAGAGCCGGACTTGTCCGGCCTCCAAGGCGGACTAGTCCGGTTTGGACTTGTCCGCTGAGAAGTCCGACCTAGATAGCCCGTACTTGTCCGGCCCATGGGCGGACTAGTCCGGCTATAAGTTGAAATTTCATATAATTTGAATTTTAGCTCAAGAGTATGATCCTTTTTGGACAAGTTTTTGCAAATATCTTTGACAAACATGGTTAGTAAGCATACATCAAACAAACAATGACCATATTTGACAAAGAGTCTTTTAAACATAATTTTCATAGAGTAAGAGAGATTTGGGGTAGAATTTTGAAAGCATGCGACTTTTGAAGTTTATATACAAGTAACAAACAGATGTGCACGGCTCAAGCAACGTTTCAAAAATCTAGGATATTTAGTTCACTCCTTAGGTCACAAAATCGTTTCTCATCAAGGGGTTTGGTGAAGATATCCGCCAATTGCTTCTCCTAACATGAGAGATAACAATATCTCCCTTGATAGAGTGATCTCGCAGGAAATGGTGATGAATATCAATGTGTTTGGTTCTAGAATGCTCCACAGGATTGTGAGCAATCTTGATGGCACTCTCATTGTCACATAGGAGTGGAATATGGCTCAAAGTATAACCATAGTCCCTAAGAGTTTGTTGCATCCATAGGAGTTGTGCACAACAACTTCCGGCTGCGACGTACTCCGCTTCATCTGTGGATAAGGCAATGGAGTTTTGTTTCTCTAAAGACCACAAAACCAAGGATCTACCAAGGAATTGGCAAGTCCTGGACATGCTCTTCCTATCTACTTTACAACCGGCATAATCGGCATCGGAGTATCCAATGAGATTGAACTTGGATCCCTTGGGATACCAAAGTCCTAGGTTAGGAGTATGAACTAAATATCTAAGAATCCTCTTAACGGTTGTCAAGTGACACTCCTTAGGAGCGGATTGGAACCGTGCACACATGCACACACTAAGCATTATGTCGAGCCTAGATGCACAAAAGTAAAGCAGGGAACCTATCATGGAACGAAATACCTTTTGGTCCACACTTGGACTATTTTCATTGAGGTCAAGGTGTCCGTTGGTTCCCATTGGAGTCTTGATGGGTTTGGCTTTGTCCATGTCGAACCTCTTGAGTATGTCTTGAGTATACTTGGTTTGACTTATGAACGTTCCTTCCTTGAGTTGTTTGACTTGAAATCCTAGGAAGAACTTCAATTCCCCCATCATTGACATCTCGAACCTTTTGGTCATTATCTTTGAGAACTCATCACAAAAAGCTTTGTTAGTAGAACAAAATATAATGTCATCGACATATATTTGGCACACAAATAAATCATCGTTAAAGTGCTTAGTGAAGAGTGTATAGTTGGCCTTCCCTATCCTAAAACCATTTTTAATGAGAAAGTCTCTAGGGCACTCATACCAAGCTCTAGAAGGTTGTTTGAGGCCATAGAGGGATTTTCAAAGTTTAAAGACATGGTTAGGATACTTATCGTCCTCAAATATGGGTGGCTGCTCCACGTACATTTCCTCCTTGATTGGACCATTCAGGAAAGTTTTCACATCCATTTGGTATAGCTTGAAATCATGGTGAGTAGCAAAAGCAAGCAAGATACGAATTGATTCAAGCCTAGCTACGGGAGCAAAAGTTTCATTGAAATCCAAACCTTTAACTTGTGCATATCCCTTTGCAACTAGTCTTGCCTTGTTTCTTGTTACAACCCCATACTCGTCTTGCTTGTTGCGGAATACCCACTTGGTTCCCACAACATTTGTGTTGGGTCACTTCATGAGTTCCCATACTTGATTTCTTTCAAAATTGTTGAGTTCCTCTTGCATGGCCACCACCCAATCCGGATCTTGTAGTGCTTCTTCTACCTTGCGAGGCTCCAAAGAGGAAACAAAAGAGTAATGTTCACAAAAATTAGCCATTCGAGAACGAGTGGTTACCCCTTTGGAGATGTCTCCTATTATGTTGTCGACGGGATGATGTCGTTGAACACTTTGGTGGACTCTTGGATGAGGTGGTTGGACTCTTTGATCTTCATCTTCATCGTTGTTCTTTTCTTCATCTCCCCCTTGATCCAATCCTCCTTCTTGACTTTGATCATTTTGATCTTTTTGAGGTTGTCCTTGCTCATCTTGAGCTTGATCATGGGAAGGAGACGTATCTTCGTTTGTTGGATGATCATTTGAGTCTTGAGGATGTTCTTGAGGGAAAATGTCTCCAAGTGCCATCCTTTTAAGTGCTTATTGTGGAGCCTCTTCTCTATCTAGCACACTTTGATCAAGTTGCTCCACTTGGGAGCCATTAGTCTCATCAAACACTACGTCTCTCGCTATTTCAACAATTCCGGAAGATTTGTTGAAAACACGGTAGGCATAGGTGTTTGAGTCATAACCAAGCAAGAAATTTTCATCGGACTTTGAAGCAAACTTCGAAGTCCTAGCCTTCTTGTTGAGAATATAACACTTGCTCCCAAAAATACGAAAATAAGAGATGTTGGATTTGTTACCAGTTAGAAGTTCGTAAGACGTCTTCTTCAAAAGTCGATGAAGGTACAACCGGTTTATGGCATGGCAAGTGGTGTTAACCGCTTCCGCCCAAAACTGGTCCGACGTCTTGTATTCATCAAGCATGGTTCTTTCCATCTCAATAAGAGTTCTATTCTTCCTTTCAGCCACCCCATTTTGTTGAGGGGAGTAGGGGGCTGAAAACTCATGCTTGATGCCTTCTTCATCCAAGTATTCTTCAACTTGAGTGTTCTTAAACTCGGTGCCATTATCACTCCTTATGTTCTTGATTCTTAAGGAGAACTCGTTTTGAGCTCTCCTCAAGAATTTCTTGAGCACATCTTGAGTTTCGCCTTTGTCATGCAAAAAGAACATCCAAGTGAAGCGAGAATAATCATCTACAACTACAAGACCATATTTGTTACCGCCTATGCTTATGTATGCGATTGGACCGAAGAGGTCCATGTGAAGTAGCTCCAAAGGTCTTGTAGTCGTCATGACATTTCTGGATGGATGTTGAGCTCCAACTTGTTTTCCGGCTTGACAAGCACTACATGGCCTGTCCTTATCAAAAACAACATTTTTCAAGCCTTGAATGTGTTCTCGCTTAAGAAGTTTTTGAAAATTTCTCATCCCAACATGGGATAGCCGTCTATGCCAAAGCCATCCCATGTTGGTCTTCGCCATTAAGCACGTGTCAAGTTGAGCTTTATCCGTGGTAAAATCCACAAGGTAAAGCTTTCTTTTGAGCACGCCCATAAAGGCGATTGAGTCATTGCTTCTTCTTAAGACAGTCACACTCTCGTTAGTGAAAATACAGTTATAACCTTTATCACATAGTTGGGATATGGATAGAAGGTTATAATCAAGGGAGTCAACATGCAAAACTTTTGAAAGAGTATGATGTGGAGAAATAGCAATTTTACCGGTGCCAAGGATTTCTTGGCTATTGTCCCCAAAGTATATACTTTTACTTGGATCTTCATTTTCCTCATACTCCACAAACATCCTTCTTTCTCCAGTCATATGGTTTGTGCATCCACTGTCAAGCACCCATTTTGATCCACCGGAGGAGTATGCCTACAAAATTGAGTTATGCCTTACCTTTTGGTACCCAAACGGAGTTGGGTCCTTTCATGTTAGTCAAGAGGCACTTGGGAACCCACAAGCAAGGTTATGGACTCTTATGGAGTGGCCCAACATACCTATCATAGATCTTTCCAAATTTGTTCCTCAATAAAACATATGAAGCATCAAATTCATGGAGCAAAGGATGAGGTTCATTTTTAGGCATGTTAGATGAGTTTGCAATGTTCTTTCCATTTTCTTTGTTGGATGAACCCTCCTTGACAAAAACAATCAAGTCTTTCCTATTCTTGGAGGTTTTAGCATGTTGCTTTCACTCCCGAGAATAGCCAAGACCATCTTTGACATGTGGAGGTTTTACATTGGTATATGCACTTCGTGCATATGCCAATTTCTCCTTGTCAAAGATCCGACCTTTCGATGATTGCTTGCTTTGTGCCAATTTGAGTTCATCCTTAACTTTTAGGATTAAGTTTAAGCACTTGCAAGTTTGAGTTGCTTCGAAAGATTTCTTTAAGGAGGGTGGAATCATAGAGGAAGAAGGTGCATTGATCTTGAGAGACTCAACTTGTGTTTTAAGGATCTTGTTAACTTTTGTCAAGTCAACAATTTCATCCTTGAGCACAATAGTTGTGTCCTCAAGATTTGAGCAAGTTTCCTTGCTCAAAGCGAGTTCAAGCTCAAGTGCCTTGCTTCTTTCCCTTTCAACCTCAAGGAGCTCTTCAAGCTCATGACATCTCTCCTTTTCAAGGATGAGCATGTCTTCTTGACGGTTGATGAGTTCCTCCTTCTCAAAGATTTCATCCGACAATAAACTCATCTTTTTCAAGGTGCTCCTACTTAGATCCTTGAGCCTGGATTTGTTTTCACTACTACTATCAAAGTTATCAAGTGAAGAAGTAGAGGAGGATGGTTTATATTTAACCTTTCTTCTTCCCTCCTTTGCCATGAGACATGTAGACTTGAAGTCTTCAAGGTTTGGGAAGAGCTTGCTCCTTCCAATGGAAAGTGTTTCCACTTTCTCTTCATCCTCGAAGGATGAGTCTTCGTTTGAGTCCCACTCCTTCCCAAGGTGAGCATGTCCTGATGGCTTCTTCTTCTTGAAGAACTTCTTCTCTTGGAACTTGCCATCTCTCTTCTTCTTGCTCTATTCATACGGACAATCCACAATGAAGTGTCCATATTCACCACAGTTGTAGAATGCTCTTTTCGTCATCGGCTTGGACATTTCCTTGTTCTTATTTTCATAGTGGTTGCTCCCCTTCCTCCTTCTCATCATCCTCTTGAATTTGTTGATGAAGAGCGCCTCTTCTTCATCGGTGTCGAGACTCTCATCATCACTTGCTTCGAAGTCTTGTGATGAGGATGTTGCTTTGAAAGCAACATCTTTCTTCTTGGAGGAGGCGAGCCTTTGGAGGTCGCTGTAGAACATGGCTTCCTTCTCCATCATCTCATTGTTGATGATTCTCCCAAGCACTTCCTTCGGGGTCATTTGAGCATATCCCGGGCTCTCACAGATCAAGGAGCAAAGAGCAATGTTTCGATGCATGAATGCCCGAATCATCCTGTTCACCACCTCATGATCCATCCACCGGGTGCATCCGTAAGATCAGATCTTGTTGACGAGGACCTTGAGACGGTTGTACATATATTGAGGGGACTCACCATCCATTATGGTGAACCTCCCAATCCCTCCTTCAATCATCTCGATCTTAGCCTCCCTAATGACTCGGTTGCCTTCATGCGCCGTCTTGAATGTGTCCCATATGTCTTTGGCCACCTCTAATCCATCGACTCGGTTGAACTCTTCTCAAGTCAAGGATGAGGTGATGACCCCAACTGCTTGAGCATTGCGATAAAGTAGGATGGCTTGCTCCGGGGTAACATCTTCTTTCATTCCTTGGAAGATGGACACCTGTTAGAATAATTTGCCACAAGCTAGGGTTTAAGGAGATTAGATGCATCTTCATATTATGCTTCCACATGGAGTAATCATTTCCATCGAATTGAGGAGGTTTGCAAGAGGAATAGACAAGTAATGATTGTTAGAAGTTAATTGCTCATAATTGAAAGGATATTGGGATTACTCTGGTTGACCACTCCTTTCTTGATCCTTCGTCTTCTTCTTCTCCTCTTTACTTGAGTAACCTAGCTTCTCGTGAAGTCATGCCTTGAGCTGGCGAACTTCTTTATCGTCACTTGAATGGTCTTGTAGCACATCCGTGTTCTTCTTCTTGTCATGTGTGTTGTCGCCTTGCGACGTCGACGGAATCTCGTATCCCTCCACTCCGGCCATCTTGTCTCCGAGTGGTTAGACTCTTGATGGAGAGACCTGCTCTAATACCAATTGAAAGTTGCTTAGACGGGGGGTGAATAGGCTAAAATACCTGAAAAGACTTGATTAATCGATATTAGAAAACAGGGGCCGTACTAGTCTCACTCAGGGGCGGACTAGTCCGGTCAGCCTGCTGAAAAAGACCAAAACTTAATTTTTATGGGTTTTTCTTCAAATTTTAGTTCAACGAAATGCGGATAAACTATCCAGCAATCTAATTTAACAAGTGTGACAGAATATAGAAGTGGATTTCAAGATTGTAACAATGAATACTATAATAGCGAAATAATCAAAATGAACCCTAAGCAATTTGACGTTCAAGGAAATGTAAATGCAAGAGAGACACTGAGATTTTTCCCGAGGTTCAATTCCACTCAGGAATCTGCTTCCCCGTTGTGGAGTCCATAAAGGACCAAGTTTAATAACCCTTCCCTCACCAAGTCGCCACTAAGACCAACCCGGTTCTTCCACTATCTCAAGAGTGAACTTACAAGATTTTGGGGCTGCTCACAATCCGAGGCTCCCACTTGAACACGTCCACAGGACTTCTCGAATCTCACAAGCCACAGATCACAAAGACTCACACCAAGTGCATGAGATCACTCCAAGAGCCAAAACACGAAGTTCTTCCTTCTCCTCTCCTCACACACCCAAATCCACTCAAGAATTTGTTCTAGAGGGTGAGTAGGCAAGAGAGAAGGCCTAGGGGGGCTCTAGGATGGCTGTGGCGGCGCTAGGGTTCCAGAGTGTTCTAAATGAAGTCGGGGCATCTCCTTTTATAGAAGTCCCAACACCCAAATGTTGCCACCAACTAAAATACGGAGTAGTCCGGTCAGGACCCGGACTAGTCCGGTCCATGGGGACCACTGGCGTCACAAAGCCACCTACTCCCCAACGTTCAAATTTCAAACGTTCACAAACCTCCGGACTAGTCCACCTCACAACGGACTAGTTCGATCTCACACAGGAACTCTTTGTCCGGGTGAGAACGGACAAGTCTGGAGGACCCGGACTAGTCCGGCCACCTAGGCGGACAAGTCCAGTCCACCAGCACTTAGCCGTGGGAGCTCTCATCTCACAACCATACGGACTAGTCCGCCTCAGAACGGACTAGCCCGAACTCACACACGGACTCTTTGTCCGGGTGAAAACGGACTAGTCTGGCTAGCCCGGACTAGTACGGCCACTGAGGCGGACAAGTCCGGTCTACCAGGACTTAGTCCCGAGACACCCTCACCGAGAGAGAGAACCGTACTAGTCCGTCCCCAAATGGACAAGTCCGAACTCAGTCAGGAACTCTTAGTCCGCCCCAAAACGGACTAAGCCGTAGGACATCTGGACTAGTCCGGCCTCTGGCCCGGATAAGTCCGGCCTACCCGAGTTTACCTCACTAGCACTCTCCACTAAGGATTCAACACTTATAACGCTTTGAGCTCTTTTCTATGATCTCAATGCACTTGACACACACACTCTCACTCTTACACGGCTAGCCTACTAAAGACTCAAATGAAATACTAACTTCTACTCTTCGAGTCTTCGACGCCGTTCTTCATCCTTTTCCTTTTTGAGAGTTTAGGTGTCCACCTTGGAAATATCCCATGCTTATGATCATCTCGGCTCATGAGTCTCTTAATTGTCGTCATCAATCATCCAAAACCCACGGGGATACCTAGATGCACTTACAGCATCCACTCATCCTCGGACAACAACAAACTCCCACTCTTGTAGACCGTATCACCTGCATTACCAAGGCGGTCTTCGGCTGCTCTCATCTTGCCCACCAGCTCCTCAACAGAGAGCTGATTCAGGTCTAGGTGCTATTTGCACATATCGGGGGGGGGGGGGGGGGGGGAGCAACTCGAAGTAATTTTTTTAACTACACCAACATCATCAACAGTTTCTCCAAGAGTTCGTAGGATGCTGCCAATACCTGAAATTCTAATGGCAAAATCATCTACCGCCTCCCCTTCTCTGAACTCTATGTTCTCGAACTCTTTTAGTAGACGTTGAGCATTGGCTTCATGAACATGGCCGTCGCCGATCCTCATGCTTCTCACCGCCTCCCACACCGCCTTTGCGCTTGGCTTTGCCGCCAACGCTACGTGCATGTCGCTCAGGACTCCCCTCAAGATGGCAGCGAGAGCGAGTTTGTCGTCGCGACGAGCAACTTTGTCCGACACCACAGCCTCCCAGAGTTCCTGCGCCTCCAGGTTAACCTGCATGACGAGCGACCACTGGCTATAGTTGGTCCTCGTCAGCATTGGGTAGACAAGCGATCCGCTGGTCTCCCGCACGAACGCTTAGTCGCGAACGAGTTCACGATGGCGCCTGTATCTCCATTGCCACCGGCTAGTTCTCTGGCTGTTGTGTTTGAAGGGGAAGTGGGGCCTCCCATCTCTCTCTTGTATCCCGCTGGCTCTGATGCTAAATGTAGAAACTACGATCGATGAGCACGCTGCTCAAGTGAAATGATCACCGGACTCTAGCCGAGGGAAAGAGTTTGTTTGCATGAGATAAGAACATAGAGAAACAGAGTTGTTTTTGTGTAAGCAGGCAACCCTCAATTCACTTGATGGCGTATGGTCTTATAGGATTACAAATACGCCCACTACACACACGATATCTCCCTGATCCGAACTTCCAGCTGCGCACCACGATCTTTCTTGACTCGGCTTCTTGCGCCACAGGTTTCGTTCATGCACACACACACGCATGCCAAACTGAAATGACTAAGTTCCTGACGAAATGAAATAGAACCACGATTATTCATACGTCAGAAACAAGAGTAACACAACATTCTCCTCCTCGATGCTATGTGCACCGCCACCATCTTGGGGGCCTTCTCAGATCATCCACATGGTCATGATGGTCCCTACCTGGTAACATCAATGTGTACCTTCATCCATGACATGATCCTTGTTTTGGTGGACCCTGGTGCACGCCGATCTAATCCAAGGAGGCTTCAACACCAGCAACCTTGACATCGACATTTCCCCTTATGATGCCTCAGTTGTTTCACCATATTGTCCAAAACGCATCCTTGCACACCCACTACTTGGTGTCTCCTATGCTCGTGGCTTCATGCATGTGTGACTTACTCAATAATATGAACCTCTACTTTTGCACAATCCACAACGGTGTCATGGATATTTTATGGCAAGCATAATTTATAAATAGGATTAGGGTGACTTATCGTGTTACCAGCACGAAGGTGATTGTAGCAATAACAAAGAGACAAGGATTACCCAGGTTCAGGCCCTCGTGATGAGATAATATCCTACTCCTGCTGGGATGATTTATTCGTGATATGATGCTTACAACTAGAGTTATGTATGTGGGATTGTGGATCTAATAGCTAACGTCTTTATCTGATTTCTCTCCACCCCCTTTTATAGGGTTCATAGGTCTTAGGACATGACCCGAGTCGGTTAAAAGTTGAACTCATCTAGTATAGACTATTTATATCTTGCTATACTTAACCTTGATATGGTTGCATCCTTCCTTATCTGACAAAAGTCAAGGTGTTAATCTTCGCCTTGACTTTGCTTTCCATGAGAAACAATCCATTTCGTATGGTTATCGTAGTGGCCATATTGATAAAGTTGTGTGGGCCTTCATGGGCTTCATCTTGATGAATCCGTTGGGCTTGGCCTACCGGGTAGTCTTATCCCCATCATACGGCTACCTCAAGCACGACTTCCTCGACCACACTACTCATCCTCGCTCTCAACTACCTCGACACTTGGTACATATTTGAATGACATTCTCATTGGATTCAACTCCAGTATCAGCTTTCATAGTGAGACGATGTTATGACTACCACGGGGGAGGGGGTCAGCTCGTCGGCTTGTTACCTTTGACTTCTCCTTCGACCTGGTCATTTGTGATGCTCCAGCTATGACAGATTGGATGCTCGAGTATATTTATATTTTAGAAATATCTCGAGGGGACGACTTGTCTCATAAGTCTTGTACTCCATATATTCGCCCCTATAGCCTTAATGTAATACAACCAACCCTCCCATTATAGGCAATATATCTTTTCACTACAACAAAACACTTAAGGGTTTTAGACCATGCAGACCAATCTATGAAATTTGACTACAATTTAGCTAATGGGGTCAATCGGTATTAGTGACCAACACTAAATAGTCTGGAGGCACTCTGGATGCTATCAAATGGTGTCAAATGCGAATAATATCTGATTGCATATTATATTGGGACAGTGTGTTGCGGTTCAGTTGTGGAACTTAAATTGAGTGCACTTATAGAAACATATTATGTTTGAAAACCACTATACTTTATACCAGTTAGGTATAAATATGAAGTGTCACATAATTTAGGTGGAAAAAGATATCAAGTTTTTAATGCAGCTAACGGCCTTATCCTTTGGTGATAACTATACTTGGCTTTCCCTGCATACCCTCGATTATCACAGTAGAGCAAAAAGCCATCACATCACGGTGGCAACCGATGCCATTTTTTGCGGTCATCATGGGACGTGACAAGTAGAACAGAGAAAATAGGCGTTGTGACCAGAGAAGTATACCCTAGTGGTCATAGGGACATTAGATCTGATTATAAGGATATTAGATTTATTTATCCTAGTCATAATAGAAATCTGATTGTATATGTTATTTATGCTTGATTGTCTTATAACTCATGGAATGAAAGTTGTTTTTCCCTTTTGTTAGTGTTATCGAGTAATATTTTTCTATTGAACGCTCCTATCTGCTTCTTAGAGTGTCCTCTGCCTCGACATGGGCATCTCCGGCCTCAGCGTGCTCCATAGGCTCGACAGTCTTGCCAGAGCACTACCAATCATCACGAGGTCACTTTTTACTACTGATTGCAACACAAGAGCGGTGTCGAAAAAATTTCAATTATCAAAATTCAATCTAGACAAAAAAACTATGATGGAGGATGTGATCCCACTAAGGCCTTGTTTGGCACGGCTTAAACTTGTTAAAAAAGCACCTTATCTGAAAAGCTGGTGAACAGCAACTTAAACTTATATCCTGCTTTTAGTTCATTCTGAAAAGCAGCTGAATTAATAAGCTGCTGGAGAAGCTGACTGTTTGGTACACTCGTACTTATTTTTATAAAAAAACTGGTTCAGAAGATGTGCCAAACAGGGCTTAAATTATTTTTTATTTCACATAACAATTTGAGCTGACATTTTTTACCTTTGAAAGTTGTGAGTTGGGAACAACAACCGACATAAATTTTAAGCGATCATGGAGCTTTCCAACCTCACAACATCAATTGAAATTCGTAGTCCAGCACGACCTAACGGTTTGTTTCCTATTGGATGTTTTTTTCTCTACAACCCGTTAATATGTGAGCCCTTGCACCTCTTGGGCCCACAAGTCAGTCTATTTCTAATTGTGAATTGAGTACCCATGATCTTAGTCCATCATTGTTGCCACAACCAAGTGAGTATAAATTAGCACTTGGGCGATTGTCTCCACCAGTCACGTCCACAGATTCTTCCAATTCTATGAAAAAATCCCTAGATCGAGAGAATCAATCCATCTATAATCCTTGGCGTCCTTCCCCTCCACCATCCCATCCACTATCTCCTCCACCTCCTCACCAGCACCACCATTGTCTCCTCTTCCTCCACCTCCATAGAAGAATCTTTCCAATTATCACAACCACTACGCCGCTTAAACTAGATTTCTGGAGATGTCATATAGACTCTGTTATAGATTCCTACGGATCCTCTTACGAGATCCCCAATGTTTGCGGGTATATACCATCACTCAAGTAATCGTCTCCTCACACTACAGGAAACCCGATCATTTGCGACGGCTAAAACTATTTGCGACGGTCGCCCGTCGCAAATAAAGTAAATTGCGACGGATAACCCTAGGCCGTCGCAGAAAAACAAGCCGTCGCAAATAGAACCCTATTTGTGACGACTACGACTGGAGCCATCGCAAATAGACATTTATTTGCAACGGCCAGACCTCTGACCGTCGCAAATTAAAGAACCGTCACAATTAAATGCATGTTCGACGGCCGAAGAACAAGCCCGCAATTAACGAAGCCGTCGTAAATTAACCTGATATACCCGACCGATGCCCGTCCCGACTCACACAATGCTCGTCGCCGCCGCCACCGCGCCCGCCTCCCGCGCTGCGTCGCCGCCTTCCGCCGCGCCCGCCGTGCTCCGCCGCGGCCGCCGCGGCCGCCGCGCCCCGCAGCACCCTGCCTCTCGCCTCCCACGGCCCGCAGCCCGCCTCCCGCCGGCCGCCGCCCGGCTCCCGCCGCCCGCGTCCAGTTTCCTGCAGCCCGCTGCCGCGCCCCACCGCGCCCGCCGCCTCTCGCTGCAGCGCCGCGCACGCCGCCTCCCGCCGCGCACGCCGCCATCGCCGTCTCCCACCGCTCCCGCCTCCCGTCGCCACCACGCACGCCGCCATCGCCGTCTCTCGGTAACCTCCTCCATCTAAATGCATTTTTTTATTTTTTTTCTTGTTATTAGTTAGATTTGGTTAGAGTATAGTTAATTCAATGTTGTTTTAGAGTAATATGTAATTAATTTGGCAATTAAATTATTTTTTGTAGTTAGTTAGGTAATTAGGGTGTTTATAGTTTAATTCGGTTTGCTACGACCGCCCCGCCGCGTTGCCTCCCGCTGCGCGCGCCCCGCCTCCCGCCATCGCACCCCGCCGCGGCTGCCGCCTCCCGCCACCACGCCCCGCCGCCTCCCGACGCCGCGCCCCGCCGCGCCCGCCACCTCCCACCGCGCCAGCCGCCTCTCGCTGCCGCGCCGCGCCCGCCGCCTCCCGCCGCGCCCGCCGCCGTCGCCGTCTCCCGCCGCGCCCGCCTTCCGTTTGCAACGGCCGTCTTTCGTTTGTCAATTGTGCTAATTTATGTTTGTGTTATGTGTTGAACATGTTATTTTATGTGCCTATGTTTGTGTTATGTGTTGAACATATTCCGTTATGTGCTAAAGTGTTACGGGTAATGGGTACATATTTTATCCAACGGGTACGGGTAACCCAGAGTAATATCTACCTAGGCGTAGTGAGGCACATACTAGGCCAATGCTCGTATAAATTCCTATTTGCGACGGCCAAAGAAAAAGCCATCGTAAGTAAAATAAATTGCGACGGCCAACCCTAAACGGGATATACCCGGCCCCGACTCACACACCCCGAGGCCGCTCCCGGCTACGTGGCGGCGGCCTCGGTGAGCAGCATACGCGGCGGCTTCGAGATTGCACGGAACCGAACCGCAACGGTAACCGTCACAAATAAAGTCTCCAAGCCATAATTGGCGATGGTAACCGTTGTTCGTCCGCAGGATGTTGTTACTTACGACAAGCTCCAGGGCGTGGACTGCGGGCCCTAACGGGTGGTTTTCTCCCGTTCATTCCTCCTCTTTCGTTATTTCCTCGCCTCCTCCCTTGTTGTTGGGCAGATGACCCCAAAGCTTGAAGAATTGCACCATTTTTGGGGGGTGCAGTGTAAAACAAGCGAGGTTATGCTGCCAAAATTTTGTTGGGCTTCAGATATTGTGTCTCGTCAGAAGCAGGATAAATCCTGAATATATTAACGATAATTTCTTCGGCTTTAAACTGCAGAGTCAAACATGGGTAAAGACTGCAGTTAAATGTATATTGGCTGGAAGAGCAGAACTGGTGGTCACTAGGATGAGTGGTACATCAAGTTAGATAAATTCTTGGATCCAGCATTTTCATTGTCAACAGATGGTAAGGTGCGGTGCCCATGCACGAAATGCCGGAACACCAAGTTTTTGAGCAGATTGGAACTTTCGTTTCACTTATGTTGAAACAATTTCACGCCAAGTTATGAGGTGTGGACCTTCCACGGCGAGACTAAATCTCGATACATAGTAGAAGTGGATGAGGATGATGATATAACGGGGGTTGATAGAATGGATGAGATGCCAGAAGCTCTAGAAGTGGAGGATCCTCTTACAAACGAGGCAGGCGATTTCTTCGAGGAGCTCAAGAAATCAAAACGTATGTTGCATGAACACACGGATGTGACCATCCTTGCTTTCTTGACCAGATTTATGGCAATTAAGTCTAAATACGTTTTTTCCATCAACTGCTACAATGACATCATGAAAATGATATGCAATATCCTTCCACAACCTCACAAAGCGCCTAATGATATGTATCAGTCGAAGATCCGGATATCTGGTCTCGGTATGAACTATGAGAAAATTGATGTGTGCCCAGACAACTGCATGCTATTTTGGAAAGAGCACGCCAACGAAAACATGTGCTTGAAATGTGTTAAACCGAGGTATGTCAAAGTTGTTAATGATGATGGCGATAATGTGATGACAGATGTCGCACATAAGCAGCTTCGTTACTTGCTTGTGACACCTCGGTTGAAGCGGTTGTTTCTTTAAAAAAGAACCGCAAGACACATTAGATGGCATAAAGAAGTTAAACGTGAGAACAAAAAATTCATGACACATCCATCCGACGGTAATGCATGGAAGGCGCTAGACCGTTTCTATCCAGATTTTTCTCGTGATACGAGAAATGTTCGAATCGGGTTAGCGATAGACGGATTCTCACCGTTCAGTACAAATGCCACGCCATACTCCTATTGGCCCGTCTTTGTCATTCCCTACAACCTGCCACTGGCTTTGTGTATGAAGAACGAGTTCATGGTCGTCAGCCTCATTGTACCTGGACCTGATCATCCTGGGTCACGTCTCAACGTGATGTTGAAACCGCTGATCATAGAATTGAAAGTGTTGTGGACAGGAGTTGAAGCGTACGACAGTTACAAGAAGCAGGAATTCAACCTTCGAGCTGCTTATTTGTGGTTCGTCCGTGATTTGTCGGCATACGATATGTTTTTCGGATGGAGCACTCACGGTCGTCTGACGTGTCCGATATGTGCTTCGGACATGGATTGCTTTCGCTCATGGAGGCAAGATATCTTCGATTGTCACAGACGTTGGTTGCCTTCGAATCACATATTTAGGCAACAGAGGCATGTCTTTATAAAGAACACCGTTGTCACTAAAGGACCACCGAAACGTATCAACGGGTCAGAAATTTCTGATATGTTGGACAAACTGGTGCCAGATGAAGGCCATCCTAGATATTTCTAGGTTATGGAGATGAACACAATTGGACTCACATATGTGGACTTTGGGAGCTATCGTATGTGAAGTCGGTGATTCTAATGCACAACATAGATGTGATGCATCAGGAGCGTAACATGAGCGAAAGTATCATAAGCACATGCATGGATATGTCTGGCAAAACGAAAGACAATATAAAAGCTAGACTAGATTTGGTAGACATTTGTCACCGTCCAACTCTTGAAATCTCTGAAAGTGGTGGCAAGCCACGTTCTTTTTTCTGTCTTTGATCTAAAGAAAAGAAAGAAGTCATGAAATGGTTGAAAACTTTGAAATTTCCAGATGGTTACGCAGCTAGCCTGAAACGAGCCGTGAATGTGAACACAGGAAACCTTATTGGGTTGAAGAGTCATGATTATCACATTATCATGGAAAGACTCTTACCTGTTATGTTTTGTGGCTATCTAGATGATGCAGTGTGGAAGGTTTTAGCCGAGCTCAGCTATTTCTATAGATAGCTTTGTGCTAAAGAAATCAAGATAGGGATGATGGATAAGTTAGAGAAGGAGATACCCGTACTTTTATGTAAGATGGAAAATTTTTTCCACCGGGTTTCTTCAATCCAATGCAACATCTGCTTATCCATCTTCCATTCGAAGCTAAAGTTGGCGGTCCTGTGCAATACAGGTGGATGTATCACATTGAAAGTGCGCTACAATATCTGAAACCAATGGTTGGCAACAGGGCAAGGGTGGAAGGGTTCATCGCTGAAGCATATGCTCTTAAGGAAGTAGGATACTTTTCAAGTGTCTACTTTGCAGATGAACACAATATCAATACTTCGGCGATGCGGTACAATGTGGATGACTTACCCCCTTTAAGCGACCTCTCCATTTTTCAAACGAGAGGCACTACCGTTGGTAGCTACACGACCTACGTCCTACCCGAACGTGGCAGGACTGCTGCTTTACTCTACATGTACGCAAATATGGAAGGCATGTAGGAATACTTCGAGTAAGTGTTTCTCCTACATTTGTGCTAATCGACATATTTTGCTATACATGCTAATCGACATGTATAGAAGGCTGCTGGGGTAAGTTCGGAGCAGCTCTAGGCTTCATCACAATAGTCCACATAGGTAAATTTCACTATTCTTTGACAAATTATTCAAATTCAATATCCAATTAAACTTACTTATGAATCATTTGAATGTTGTAGTCCTCACCGACTAACTCAGTGGCTACGGCGCCAGTGGAGCTTGGCTACCCTTTAGTGAGCCAGCCCTTGGCTGGCGAGCCTTCGATTTCTGAGCCCTTAAACTCGACTGGTGACGAGCCTTCTGGGTAACCAGACGTGGTGCCCCATCAGACGCGGAGGACGAGGAGGACTCACTTTGTCAGTCCTCCTGCGGTCCCTTCACAGGGGATCGTGATTCGTCCGGTCAGAGACAGGTAATAAAATTGTAGTGTTCAATTCTGGTTTCTTTTTGTTACTTAATAAGTAATGAATTAATAAATGTCTTGCAGCACTTGGTATGACGCGTCTTTAACTAGTTATAGACACCACAGACCGGTGAACGGTGTCCTCAGGTCCTTAGTGCATTTGCACTATCCTGGGGTCATCGACGGGGTGCCTGCTACTTAATGGGGGGATTACGCACGTGTGAATGTAGCCTAGAGGGGGGTGAATAGGCTTTTCGATTCTTTGTTAATCCCTGAAACACTTAATAGATTTATCAAATACAGGGAAATCGGACAGGTCCAGTACTGTGCGGACTAGTCCGGTATGCGTGGACTAGAAAGATCAAGGTTGATCAATATTTTCACTTCTAGTACCTATGCAGCGGAAATTAATTGGGAACTTAGATGTATTACAACATTGAAACAATGAATGACAGAGATCAACTTTAGTTTCAATGTTTCAACGTGAATTACACAAGATTAAGTAAACCCTAGAATATAATGAACGATAAAACACAAGAGCAAGATACAAGATTTTATCCCGAGGTTCGATTCCACGAAGGAAAATCTACATCCTCGTTGAATAGTCCACAAAGGACCGGATCTTCACCAACCCTACCCTCGTCGAATCGCCACGGAGGCCGATTCTCTTCCACTAATCACAAAGGGCTAATAAATCGTTCAAGGGGCATTCTCACAAGTTGAGGGCTCCCCAAGAATTACAATGAATGAATACCACCAAGCACACTCAAAAGATGTACAATAAATGAACAAGAGTGTGCGAGAGATCAAACCCAAGAGCTCAAGATGTGTAGAACAAGTCTCTCCTTTGATCAATTGCTAATCCTCAAAGATTTGATCCTTTTAGGGTTAGAATGTGTGGATAGATGTGAATTTTGGGCTCTTGGAAGGTGTGACAGCGCAGGGGGTCGAGAGTAGTTGTAGTATGGCCATACACCTCTATTTATACTAGGGTTTCCAAAGGTTACCGTTAGGGTTTGCGATGTCCGGACTAGTCTATGGTGGACTCCGGACTAGTCCGGTGTGCGGCGTGTGGAAAACCCTAAGTGTTGTGAGATACCGGACTAGTCCGTAAGAGTGCAGACTAGTCCGTTATCTACTCAGAGACAAATCGGACTAGTCCGGTCCATATCGGACTAGTCTGTTTTCTAGTCAAAGAGAAATCGGACTAGTCTGGTTAATATCGGACTAGTCCGCACATGCTGATTTTTGTGCAGTTAGTGTGATTTCTTTCACTTGAGCTCTTGGGGTGTGTTTCTCCAACACACTCCATACTAAGTAATCTAATCTTTTCAGCTCCTGGGCTCTTATCATTTTAGATCCTTATTCTCCTTTCTTTTTGTGTTTTCTTCCTAATTTCTTTAAAAAACTACGCTCATCTTAATGATTTTGTTAGGGTCTCATTTGTTTGTCATAAATCAACCAAACCAACAAGGGATGCCTAGATGCACTTTCAATCTCCCTCTTTTTGTGATTGATGACAACCAATTGAGATCACACAAATATGATAAAAAAATTCAGATTTTCATAAAGTGTGCACATATGAGCTTTGAGTAAAATAGGCAATGTAGACATAAGACATATGTGCACTCTTTATGGTGGGGTGCAAAACTATGTGTGTGAGCAATAATTTTGATGTGAATATCATAATAAGCATAATCATAGTATCATCAAGAGTCTCAAGCCTACATAGCAGTTTTAAACATACACCATTAATCATAAGCATAACATAGTCATCATTTCACAGCACATGTCCAAAAGCATAATGATAGCATAATCTTACAAAAGCCCACTTCTTAAACTAGGACACAAAAAGAAGAACCTACGACCTAAGACCCCCCCTCAATCTCTCCCCCTTTGGCATCAAGGCACCAAAAAGAAGGAGAGGAGGGATCTACTTGTCGTCGCCGGCTCACTCCTCGCTGTCGGTCCTTTCTTCGTCTTCATCATCAGGCTGAGGAGGAGGAGGAGGAGGAGAAGAACCACTTGTCGTGCCCCGGGAGCCAAAGTAGGCACGCTCTGATGGAGAGAGAGGAGGAAGCTCTGTGAAGTCAGATGCAGAGTCCTCTGAGATGACTGGAGATCCAATGGGCTCAATCTCCAGTTTTTGGCATATTGCTTTGACATTGGCCTTCATGTATCTCATTTCTCCTTTTCTTGCCTTGTTCATCTTATGAAGCTTCACCTCAGTTTTGCGGCAAGAACCAAAGATAGCAGCCAAATACTTCATAATCCCACTAGGGGACCCTTTGTGAGGAGGGGCCCTAGTCTTGGATGAAGGCCTTGCATCTTCTTGAGCTCTCTCTGGATGTTCTTCAGGTGAGCCAGATGAGGGAGCAGCTGGGAGAGAGGCTTGAGGAGGCTTCTGAGGCCTTAGAGCAGTGTGCTCCACATCCTTCACAAACTCAATTCCTGTGACTTTTTCAATCATGAACATCAAGTATGGTGCATAGCCACAGGAACGGTTTGGTGTGCAGCATATGTTCACCATGTCATTCCAAATGTAATCGAAGATATCAAATTTTCTCCTCTTGCTGATTACTTTCATCAAGGTTCTCAAGTAACCTTGGGCACTCTCGGCATCTCCATCCTTTGGAGCAATGGTCTTCCGGAGCACTCTGTTGAGAACAATGAAGAAGGGCTTCATGTTCTTGGTTGAGGGAGGATTGTATGGGAGTCGAGTATCATAGAGGAATTCCATCTTGTCCTTCTCCACAACACCAAGATTGTGAATCACAATCTCATTACTGCCGGTGTCCTCAAGGTGCTGCAGTCTGGCAAACTCAACATAGGAAATTGTGTACTTGGATCCATGTGTCATCCAAGTCACTCTCTCTTCTTCATCGTGGACAAAGTGGCAAGTTGCAAAGAACTGGGCGATGATCTCATCATTCCAGTTGTATCTGAAAGAGAGCAAGTCCTTGAGTCCGTGTCTCTCTGCAGCCTCTATTACCTCCTCAAAGGCTTCATAGCTCTTCCTTTCAAAATATGTCCAGTCAATCCATTGGTTGCGGACCACTGGAGTCTTCATTTGGAAGTACACCGAAATGTAGTAGTCCGAGTGAAAGTTGCTCCAAAATCTCTTGTCAGCTGCCTTTTTGCCAGTGCTATAGGCGTCAATCTTACTCAGCTTCCATGCCACATCACTCCCCTTGCCATTGAACTTCTCCTCCGAGGGATCCCTATTCCCCTGTCTTGGAGCTGCCATCTTAAGGGGACCAATCGAGCCGGAAGCAAGTCCCTTTCCCTTGCCCTTGGTTTGGCGTTGAGCCGCCGAGCTAGAACAAGCCATATTTGCTTTTGAAGCTGGTCTCTTGACTGTAACCTTTCGACGCACCCTAGGTGGGGTGGGCGAAGGCTCGGCAGCACACTCTTGTCTCTTGTTGGAGCGAGACTCTGGAATACGAGACATCACATCTTGATCCATCTCGGCTTCAAAGTCGAAGCTATTCTCATTCGTTCCCGACATGATTCTGACAAGGAAGATATAAAGGATATGAATAAGCAAGGATGATAAGGGATTGCATTGAATTGATATAAGCTATGGTTTTGATCAGGGCATACCGGACTTGTCAGGTGTTCAGGGTCAGACTAGTCCATTATGAGGCTGCTCAAACCCTAACTTGTTGAAATTTGAGGTTATTCAATGCAAATATGATCTAGGGTACATGGAATACATCAATAGAGCATGTATTGACTGGAGGAGCTAAGATAATTGAGCAAAAACAAGGAAAATCGAAGGTTCTAGGGTTTGGAGAGAAATTTACCAAATCCTTCGATTCGAGGCGTTGAAGGAGTTCTTGATGCGGACTAGTCCGGGGTCTTCGATCCCGTTGCAGTGGAGATCGATTCCCACGGAGATGTGGGTGGATTTGATGGAGAACTCGCAAATCCGCCTTGGGAGCACTTGAGTGAGGAGAGAGAACGTGGGAGGAGTTGTGAGGTTGAAGGAGATTAGGTCTGAGCCGGCCCTAGGATTATGGAGTCGAAATATCGGACTAGTCTGTGGTCGAACTGGACTATTCCGGACTAGCGGACCAAGTGCGGACTAGTCTGCAATGTGCGGACTAGTCCAGGGTGACCACGGACTAGTCCGTGGTCCCTTGTAAAGAAAAGTACAAAACACTTATATATATGTATTCAATGGTTCCTAATAAGGAATAGGGGACAAAGACACACATATATTCTTGATGAATATGATCAGTAAACATACAACAATCAAGCTATGACCATAATTTATCAAGATCAAGTAACTAACATTGTTTTTAGGAAAAAATTGAGAGAGATAATTTTTCAACACAATTAACATGATTTTGAGGATGGCATACAGGTATGCAAGTTTTCAAGCCACGTTCCGAGCATTAAGGATATTTAGTTCATTTCAGAGCTCACAAAAGCGTTTTTCATCAAGTGGCTTGGTAAAGATATCGGCTAGTTGTTTTTCAGTGTTGACATGGGAAATGGCTATGTCTCCTTTCATTGAGCGATCTCTCAAAAAATGATGCCGGATATCTATGTGTTTGATTCTAGTGTGCTCAACAGGGTTATGGGCAATTTTAATTGCACTCTCATTGTCACAAAGGAGTGGAATATGGCTCATATTGTAACCGTAATCCCTTAGAGTTTGTCGCATCCAAAGGAGTTGTGCACAACAACTCCCGGCTGCAACATACTCCGCTTCGACCGTGGATAAGGCAATTGAATTTTGTTTCTTGGAGGACCAAGAAACTAAGGATCTACCTAGGAATTGGCAAGTAGCGAAAGTACTTTTTCTATCTACCTTGCATCCGGCATAACTGCATCGGAGTATCCAATGAGATTGAATTTGGAATCTTTGGGATACCAAAGGCCTAGGTTGGGTGTATGAACTAAATATCTCAAGATCCTTTTAACGGCTGTCAAATGACATTCCTTAGGATTGGCTTGAAACCTTGCACACAAACATACATTCAACATGATATCAGGCCTAGATGCACATAAATCAAGTAAGGAGCCAATCATGGAACGATATACCTTGACCCACATTTGGTCCGTCTTCATTGAGATCCAAGTGTCCATTAGTCGCCATGGGAGTCTTTATGGGCTTTGCTTTGTCCATTCCAAACTTCTTGAGAATGTCTTGAGTGCACTTTGTTTGGCTTATGAACGTCCCGTCCCTTTGTTGCTTCACTTGGAATCCCAAAAAGTGCCTCAACTCTCCCATCATGGACATCTCGAATCTATCTATCATAATCTTTTACTAAATTCTTAACAAAAGGATTTGTTAGTTGAACCAAATATAATATCATCAACATAGATTTGGAAAATGAAGAGATCATCATCAAAGTGTTTAGTAAACAAAGTGTAATCAGCTTTTCCAATCTTGAAGTCATTTCCAATCAAAAAATCTCTAAGGCACTCATACCAAGCTCTAGGAGCTTGTTTGAGGCCATAGAGAGCCTTACGCAGTTTGAACACATAGTCGGGGTACTCTTGATCTTCAAAACCGGGTGGTTGCTCCATGTACATCTCCTCCTTGATCGGTCCGTTGAGAAAGGCGCTTTTCATGTCCATTTGATAAAGCTTGAAATCATGGTGAGTAGCATATGCAAGTAATATACGAATCGATTCAAGCCTAGCTACGGGAGCAAAAGTCTCGTCGAAATCCAAACCTTTGACTTGTGAGTACCCTTTTGCCACAAGTTGTGCCTTGTTCCTTGTTACCACTCCATGTTCGTCTTGCTTGTTGTGGAAGACCCATTTAGTGCCAACGACGTTGGACTTGGGTCTTTCAACAAGCTCCCACACTTCGTTCCTTTTGAAGTTGTTCAATTCTTCTTGCATCGCCATCACCCAATCCGGATCTTTTAATGCATCCTCAACCTTGTATGGTTCCAAAGAAGATACAAAAGAATAGTGTTCACAAAAATTAGCTATGCGAGATCGATTTATTACTCCCTTTTGGATGTCACCGATTATGTTGTCGACGGGGTGATCTCTTTGGATGCCTTGGTGTACTCTTGGATGTGGCACTTGTGGTCTTGAATCTTCATTATCATCTTCTTCTCCCCCTGGATAGTTGCCCTCATTGATGTTTTGATCTTCTTGATTTTCTTGAGGTTGATCATGTATGGAAGCTCCCCCTTGATCATTTTCCTCCACCTGTGGTTTATTTTCTTTATTCGCATTTGAAGGTGGCACTTGTGGTCGAACATCGCCCAATGCCATTCTTCTCAATGCTTGACATGGAGCTTCTTATTGATCTAGCACACATTGATCAACATGCTCTTCTTGAGAGCCGTTAGTTTCATCGAACACTACGTCACGTGCTACTTCAACAAGTCCGGAGGTTTTGTTCAAGACACGATAAGCGTAGGAGTTCGAATCATAGCCATGTAAGAAACCTTCATCGGACTTCAAAGCAAACTTCGAAGCCCTTGGCTTCTTGTTTAAAATATAATATTTTGAACTAAAAACTCAAAAATATGATATATTCGACTTGTTACCCGTGAGTAGTTCATATGAAGTTTTCTTGAGTAACCGATGAAGATATAGTCAGTTTATGGTGTGACAAGCGGTGTTAACTGCTTCAGCCCAAAACCTGTCCGAAGTCTTGTATTCATCGAGCATTGTCCTCGTCATCTCAATGAGAGTTATGTTCTTCCTTTCGGCTACTCCATTTTGTTGAGGAGTATATGGTGCTGAAAATTTGTGCTTTATCCCTTCTTCGTCTAGATACTCCTCAACTTGGGTGTTCTTGAATTCTGTCCCATTGTCACTTCGTATGTTCTTGATCCTCAATGAGAATTCATTTTGGGCATGCTTGATGAACTTCTTGAGGGTTCCTTGAGTTTCTGTCTTATCATGCAAAAAGAAAACCCACGTGAAGCGTGAAAAATAATCAACAATGACTAGACGGTATTTATTACCACCGATGCTTATGTAGGCCATTGGACCGAATAGATCCATGTGGAGGAGCTCAAGCGGTCTTGTTGTAGTCATGACATTCTTCGCGGGATGGGGTGCTCCTACTTGCTTCCCTGCTTGGCACGCTCTACAAGGCCTGTCTTTCTCAAAAACAATATCCTTTAAACCTCGGATGTGATCGCCTTTAAGGAGTTTTTGAAGATTCCTCATACCAACATGTGCTAGCCGTCTATGCCGCAGCCAACCCATGTTGGTCTTTGCAATCAAGCATGTGTCAAGTTCGGCTTTATCTTTGTTGAAGTCAACTAGATAAAGTTTCCCTTTTAACACACCCTTGAATGCAATTGAGTTATCACTCCTTCTAGAGACAGTCACACACTCATTAGTGAATAAACAATTATAACCCTTGTCACATAATTGAGATATGGTAAAAAAGTTATAATCCAAGGAGTCAACGTGTAAAACATGAGAGAGAGTATATTGTGATGAAACTGAAATTTTACCGGTACCAAGCACTCTTCCTTGACTATTATCACCAAAGTAAATGCCTTCGCTTGGATCTTCATATTCCATGAACATTCTTCTTTTCTCCGGTCATGTGATTTGTGCATCCACTATCTAGCACCCATTTTGCTCCACTGGATGAATAAGTCTGCAAAAGACAAATTATGCCTTGGTCTTAGGTATCCAAGCTTGCTTGGGTCCTTTGAGGTTAGTCACAAGTGATTTGGGCACCCACACATGAGACTTGGTGTTCCCATAGCGTGGCCCAACATATTTAGTATAAACTCTTCCAAGATTACTTTTCATAAGTACATATGAAGCATCAAAAGTTCTAAATAAAAGTTGTTGTTCATATGTGTTCACAGTGTTAAATTTATCAACATTATTAAGTTTTCTAACTTTAGAAGAGTTTCCCTTGACAAAGGCAATGCAACCCTTGTTATTCTTGTGGCTTCTAGCGTTTTGATTTTCACCATAAGAATATCCAATGCCATATTTGACATTAGGAGGTCTTGTGACTGAGTATGCACTGCGTGCATACTTGATCTTCTCCTTGTCAAATATGCCACTTTGAGAAGATTGCTTGTCCTTTATCGAGTTTGGCTTTTTCTTCAAGTTAGTGTCACTTTTGGCACAAGCACAAGTAATACTAATTTCAGATTTTATATGTTGAGAAGGTGAACTTGAAGTGGATGAAGAACCACTTTGCTTAAGTGACTCAACTTGTACCTCAAGGATCTTGTTAACTTTGGTTAAGTTAGCAAGTTCATCCTTGATGGTGGCGTTTGAGTCTTTTAACTTCAAGCAAGCTTCCTTGCTTGAAGCTAACTCAAGTTCTCGTGATTTACTTCGCTCCTTTTCAAGTTCAAGAAGCTTTTCAATCTCAAGATATTCCTCTTTTTGGGAGATGATCATATCTTCCTGACGATTGACTAACTTCTCCATATCAACAAGCTTATCAAATAGAAATTTCATCTTAGCAGTTGTCTTTTTGTCTAAACCCCTAAGCATATATTCATTTTCTTCACTGCTATCATCCTCACTAGAATTATCACTATCACTAGTAAAAGAATGCGAGAAGGAAGATTTAGTTGTTACCTTTCTTTTACCTTCTTTTGCCATTAGACAAGTGTTGTCGGTGTCCTTCCATGCGCCCATGGTTGGGAAGAGAGTGGATTTCTTGGTAGTCTTCTTTATGGCTATGGTGGCCATCTCCTCTTCTTATTCGGATGAGGATTCATCATTGGGGTCCCACTCCTTCCCTAGATGCGCTTGGCCATATTGCTTCTTCTTCTTGAACATTTTCTTTGGTTGAGGCTGGTTGTCTTTAGTCTTCCTCTTATTTTCTTCATATGGACAATCTACTATGAAGTGATCAGATTCTCCGCATGTCACACCCGGTTTTTCCGAAGAACAACCAAGTGAATATCACATGTATGCTAGGATCATTTTCTCATACATGTGATGACAAATAGTGAAGCATCATTTATTACAAGCCAGGTGTCGAATATAAATAAGTCTTACATAGCAAATGTCTCGATGGACAATAATAAGTTCATCACAAGTAAATAAACTAGCAGCGGAAAATTATTCTTGTGGGCTCCGTTACAGGCGTTGCCCGGGGGACTCCATGAACCTAGAAACCTTCTTCGGGTCCAAAGTCTTGATCATTAACACCACTTCATTATCTTGACCTGAGCAGCAATATAAACCAACAAATATGCAAGGTTGAGTACCGATGGTACTCAGCAAGTGTGGGAAAGTTATGTCATGCATGGCTAGAACAAGGAGAGGTTGAACTCATGGTTAAAGAACTACGCAATTAAATACCTATCACCTTAGCTTTTAAAGCACCTACATTACTACATAGTTGAAATGGTCCCAATCTCCCATCCCATCATCATAATCAAATAACCATAACCTCATTTTCAATGTTAAGCTCCCCGCTTAACATCCTTAACTTCCAAAACCATCACTCCTCTAATCATGAATAAGTCCAAGCCGCTCTTGACCGTGAGCACGGCTGTCATGACAGTTTTGACTCTGTAGAGTTTGCACCACTGTACCCACATGTAGTGATTTCATCCCCCGTTGCCGGGTGGACTAAAAGAACCTCCATTATGCCAGTGGCTACGAACCACATTCACACTTCCCAGGTGTGTAGCCAGGAGATCACTACGAAGCCTTTACAAATGGATTCCCGACGAGCGTGGGCCCACTGAGGTTTCACCCCTAACAGCATACAAGAGGCTCCAACCCCGCTGCAGTGGCCCCCTCTTGAGCCTTGCGGTTCATATGGTAGTCCAGCTGACACCTATTCCTCACACCATCCAACACACCCATACTACGCCGGGGATACACCTAATTAATTGGCCAAGCTGCCCCATCTCAGCATGTGGTTGGCACGGTAAAGCCAGGTTACATGCTCCATGAACCGGTCCTTAGGATCCATGCAAGTACTAAACACAAACCCGAGTCTCGTGCACCCAGCACCAACCAAAACATCCAACTTGCCTTGATCCCTACCTCTACATAACTCACAATATCTCATTGAAGAGTATGGTAAAATAAACTGATGATCTCACATCCCAAATATCCCATTCTAAGCATGGCTAAGCATAAGCATGTAAATAAATGTCATGATAAAATAAATCCCAACCCAAGCTACAAGGAAACAAGATAATGCAATTCTAGGGAAACTTCCTAGCAGGGGTTTCATATTTCATTTGACAATGCAAATAATTCTATCTACACATCCTAGCGTAGGATCAAAGTGGTCAAGGACACTTGCCTCCTTCCTGCTGCTCTTGGAATGGGTAGTCCTAATCTTGGAAAGGAAGAACTTGCTCTGGAGCAGGTTCTACATCATACCATCACACATAGCAAAAGAAAAACAACAATCCATAAGACATAGTTCACACTTCCACTTCATACAAACCACACATTCACATTTATGAAAGTCATTCACAATTATATGCGTTGTGGATTACTCTATGGGTGTTGATTTGTGGCCTTCATGCACTTTTAATCTTGTGTATATGATTCCTACTTTTGCATTCACATTTATGCTTGCATACTATATATATGAGTTTCCAAT
Organism: Neostapfia colusana; assembly: GCA_030760725.1. Taxonomy (NCBI): domain Eukaryota; kingdom Viridiplantae; phylum Streptophyta; class Magnoliopsida; order Poales; family Poaceae; genus Neostapfia; species Neostapfia colusana. The sequence continues at coordinate 11,815,939 of JASWHV010000012.1, read as the reverse complement.
TTAAATAAATTCCTTATATTCAATTACTACACCTTTTAGCTACCAAGTATGCATGAAAGGTATTTTCTACTCCATATGTGTCTTCAGAACTTCTTCCAACCCTAAACTGAATTCTTTGGATTTTGGAAACTTCATTTATCATTTTCTAATTATTTATACCTAGCTTGCTATATTTTCAAATTTACCTCCTATGTCTAAATATGTACTTTATTATGAAAATAGTAAGACACATCATCTAAACAGAATAGGTTCTGATCCAAAATAGTTAATAATATATTTTTTAATCTTTTCCTCTGATGTAAACTATTTTACATTTATTTTTCTAATTTTCAGAATTATTCTCTTACTTAAAAATGTGTCCCTCTAACTAATAAATGTGAATAATCAATTATACAGATTCATTTCAGCCAAAAATCTATTTTTATCTCACTCCAAGGTTTTCTAAGTACTGGGAAAGTTTTTAATTTGAATTTGACCCTATGTTTGTCCCACCTTTTAAATTTTAAATACTAGCCACATATTCAAATTCCTAACTTTTATATCAAATAGGGTTAAAAAGGTAAACTCAACCCACTACAGGGTCCATTAATTTATTTTAAGAATTTCCAGGGGTCTAACTACACTTAACAGAGGGGTTTTTCCTAATTTTTATTAAGTCCAGGGCTAAAACTGATTTTAAATGAATTTACATGATTTTCTGAAGTTCCAGGGGCTAGATCAGAAGTTTCTGAGGCTAGCTCTTATTTCCCGAGAACCCCAGAGGGTAGCGCGTAAGAATTCCAGTCTTTATAACTCGGGGCTTACGTGGACCGTCCGATTTAAAACAGACGGCTGAGATTATAACATCGAACCGGTACGCGGGGATTTAAACTCTACCGTGCGATTTAAAATAAACGGCGCACACGCGGCCACGTCGCTCTGATCGAGCGCGGGCGGCGCTGCACGGCGGCGCACGGCAGCGGGAGGCGGCGATCTCGCCGGAGAGTTTCGGATCTTCGTTAATTCTTCCTAAAACTGTGATTTTATGGCATAGATCGGTGGAGGGGAGGTCAGGGATCTCACCTCGGGGGTTTTCTTGAGCTCGGAGGTCCTGGAAGGCGGTCGGCGACGAGGTCCGAGGTGAATTCACGGCGAGGCTCGTCGGCGCTGTGTTTGAACCGCAAACCACCGCGTTTTCTGCACCTGCGAGGTTCCCTGGAGGCGGTGGATCAAGACCAGCGAGTTAAATCGGAAATTCCCGAGCGTAGATCGGGCAGAATTCGCCGGAGGGGCTCGGGTTCTCACCAGAGAGAAAATCGGCGGATCGTGGGGAAAAACGGGACGATGCCGGGGTTTTTATAGACGGGGGAAGGGCGGCGGGTTGGTTTAGATCGAGCTAGAGTCTTCGGGGTCCGGAAGTCGGCTGGGATACGCGAGATTTTTCGGTCGGTTTTGATTCGGGTGAGAGAGTCCGGCCGAGCGCGGGCGCGGGCGCGAGGAGGAAGAAAGGTTGGCGGGCCCCGCATGTCAGTGGGAAGAAGGGGGGGGGGGCGCTGCTGCAGGCTGGCGCGGGATCGGTGGGCCGGCTGGTGGGTTTCGGCCCACTGGCCGATTTTTTTTCTGTTTTTCTTTTTCTTTTTCTATTTCTTTTCTGTTTTGAGTTTAAATTGAATTGCAGATTGAATTTGAATTTTTGCAACACATGCAACACGTCCAAAAAATTTTAAATTCCCCTCTTAACAGGATTTTGGGGTGTTACAGCTCTACCCCCCTTAAAAGAAATCTCGTCCTCGAGATTGGTGGTTCTAAGAAAACAATTCCGGAAATTGTGCCTTAAGCTCATCTTCTCGCTCCCAGGTGGCTTCCTCTTCTGAGTGATGCTTCCACTGCACCTTGCACATCCGGATTCTTTTATTCCTGGTGAGGCGTTCCATTGTCTCCAAAATCTTGGATGGTTGCTCGGCATAAGACAAATCGTCAGCTACGTCCACTTCATTCATGGGTAACACCTCTTCAGGCGTTCTCAGACATTTCTTGAGTTGTGACACATGGAATACATCGTGCACATCCGATAGGCGAGCCGGTAATTCTAGTTGATACGCCACTTCGCCTTTCCTCTCCAGAACTTGAAAGGGTCCGATGTATCGAGGTGACAACTTCCCTTTTACCTTGAATCGACGAAGTCCTCGGATAGGGACACCTTGAGATAGACATAGTCTCCCACGTTGAAAACGAGCTCTCTTCTTCGTACATCGGCATAGCTCTTTTGGCGTGTCTGTGCTATCCTCAAGTTGTTGCGGTTTCTCTCACCTTCGCCTCGGCTTCTTGTAGTACTTCGGGACCAAACACTTTACTTTCCCCTGTTTGGTTCCAAAATAGGGGAGTTCTGCACTTCCTCCCATACAAAGCTTCGAACGGTGACATCTTCATACTGGCCTGGTAGCTGTTGTTATAGGAGAATTCCGCATACGGTAAGTTCTTGTCCCAACTCCGATTGTTTTTGAGTGCACATGCCCTCAGCATATCCTCAATAATCTGATTAGTTCTTTCCGTCTGCCCATCAGTTTGGGGATGATAGGCAGAACTAAAGTTCAGATGGGTTCCCATGGTTTCATGCAACTTCTGCCAGAACCTCGCGGTGAACTGTGTCCCTCGATCTGACACTATCTTCTTCGGCACCCCATGGTAACACACGATCCTTGACATGTACAACTCCGCCAATTTAGATCCGCTGTATCTTTCCTTCACGGGGATGAAGTGAGCTACCTTGGTTAGCCTGTCGATGATGACCCATATTGAATCATATCCTGATTGGGTCCTAGGCAATCCCACTATGAAATCCATACCGATTTCTTCCCATTTCCATTCAGGCACTTTGAGTGGTTGCAATAATCCCGCGGGTCGTTGATGTTCTGCTTTCACCAACTGACATGTGTCACATAGGGCAACATATTTCGCGATATCTCGCTTCATGCCATACCACCAATACCTGCTCTTGAGGTCCTGGTACATCTTCGTACTCCCAGGATGAATGGAATAGTCGGAATCATGAGCCTCCTTCAAAATCAATTCACGGATCTCCTTTACTTCAGGCACACAGATTCTTTTCCCGTGCCACACCGTACCTTGTTCATCCTCTCTGAAACCAGGGGCTTTATTTTCCTTGATGAGTTGTCTGATCTCTTGTATCTTCTCGTCATTCTTTTGACACTCGCGTATGTCTTGCTTGAGTGTGGAGTCCACTTCCATGGCGATGGCTTCACCACTATTTACCAGGCATAGATTGAGCCTTATAATCTCGTCCTTCAATTCTGCAGGCATGTCCTTCAAGCTCAACTTATTGACCTGCACTTTCCGACTTAGAGCATCGGCCATGACGTTTGCTTTCCCAGGATGATAGTTGATGCCCACATCGAAGTCATTGATTAGCTCTAACCATCTCCTTTGTCTGAGGTTGAGATCTGGCTGTGTGAAAATGTACTTCAAACTCTTATGATCTGTATATATCTCTGTCCTCTTCCCCATCAAATAATGTCGCCAAATTTTCAACGCGTGTACCACTGCGGCTAGTTCTAGGTCATGTGTAGGATAGTTCTTCTCATGCTTCCGGAGCTGCCGAGATGCATAAGCCACGACATGCCCTTCTTGCATGAGAACACATCCCAACCCGTTTCCAGAGGCATCGCAGTACACCGTAAAGTTCTTTTGCATATCTAGCATAACCAACACTGGGGTTGTTGTCAATCTTTCCTTTACCTCCTGAAAACTCGTCTCACACTGTGGCGTCCATGTGAATGTGATTCCCTTCTCCAACAGTTTGGTGAGGGGTCTCGAGATCTTAGAGAATCCCTCAATAAATCGTCGATAGTATCTAGCCAATCCCAAGAAGCTTCGAACTTCCCCGACATTTTCAGGGGTCTTCCACTCCTGTATATCCTCGATTTTGGCGGGATCTACGGAGATTCCTCCCTCCGAGATTATATGTCCTAAGAAGGGGACTCTCTTCAGCCAAAACTCACACTTGCTCAACTTGGCATACAGTTGGTGTTCTCTCAGCCTCTGCAACACCAACCTTAGATGTTTCTCATGTTCTTCTTCATCTTTGGAGAAGACGAGAATGTCATCTATGAAAACCACAACAAATTTGTCCAGACATTCCATGAATACCTTGTTCATGAGATACATGAAGTATGTCGGGGCATTAGTTAGCCCGAAAGGCATGACAGTGTATTCATACAGTCCGTACCGAGATACAAAAGCTGTCTTGGGAATATCAGATTGCCTTATCTTGAGTTGGTGGTATCCCGACCTGAGATCAATTTTCGAGAACACACAAGCTCCCCTCAACTGATCAAACAAGTCTTCAATGCGGGGTAATGGGTACTTGTTCTTGATGGTTACCTCATTCAATGCACGGTAATCCACGCATAACCTTTGGGTTCCGTCCTTCTTGGGCACAAATATGATCGGAGCTCCCCAAGGTGAGGAACTAGGACGAATATACCCCTTCTCCGACAATTCTCTCAAATGATCCTTGAGTTCTCCCAGCTGCTTGGAGTCCATCCGATAAGGTCTCTTGTATATCGGGGCTGTTCCAGGCACTAGCTCGATTGCAAATTCCACTTCACGATCAGGAGGCATACCTGGCAACTCCTCCGGAAAAATATCTGGATATTCTCTGATAATCCTGATCTCCACTTTCACCTCAACTTGATTTAATTTAACGTCCGTCCTAGGCTCTTGTATTGTTATAAACTTTACTTTTGTGCCACTAGGGTGCGTTAGTTCCACCGTTCTGGTCGAACAATGGATGATTCCTTTATGTTTGGTCAACCAATCCATACCCAAGATAATATCGATCCCTTGGGAATCTATCACTCTGATGTTAGCAGTAAACACTACCCCATTAATGTCTAGATCCACCTTGGGACACACTTGTCTTGTCCTTATTTCTCCACATGGAGAGTTTACTGCTAGCATATGATTCATTTGTGTTGTTGCTAGGTCATGCTTCTTAACAAACCCTTGGGCAATGAACGAGTGGGTAGCACTAGAATCAAACAACAGGGTTGCAATGTGTAAATTGGCAGGAAACTTACCAACTACCACGTCAGGTGCCTCTTGCGCTTCCTCCATGGTGATGTGGTTCGCCCGCCCTCTCATTACATTCTGCTGTTGTGGCTGCGTGGGCTTCTTCTTTGGGCACTTATGGGCGTAGTGCCCCACTTCACCACAGTTGAAACATTGCACCCCAACCTTACGTGCCTGTCCTTCGCTGTCTTGGGGTGGGTTTGGGGGTCCTTGTACTGCTGGTCGAGGTGGATATGCGGGGCGAGGCTGCTGTACGAACTGACGTTGTGGCTGTATTGGTGCTGCCGGAGGCCTGTAGTTCGGGTTGTACCCTCTTGGTGCTGAGTAGGGTACCGCAGCACGGTTCGTCTGCCCCGTGGGTTGCTGCATCAGACGTGGGCGGGTGTTGCTCCCTGAGGCCTGATGTGACCACCCGGCCTTCCTCTTGTTCTCATTTTCCAAGGCCTTCAGCTTCCGTTCTACCACAAACGCTCTGTCCACCATCTTTTGGAAGCTTTCATATTCATTGGAGGACATTGCGCACTGCATTTCTGCGGTAAGCCCTTCCACGAAACAATCCTGTTTCTGCTCATCAGTCTCTATGTCCCCTGGGGCATAACGGGAGAGTTGGGTAAATTTAGTGAGGTATTCCCTCACAGTCATGTTACCTTGCTGCAACCTCAAAAACTCCTTCCTCTTGTTTTTGAGTTCACCCCTTGGGATGTAATGGTTGCGGAAGCTACGCTTGAACTCTTCCCAGGTGATGTTCTCAGGGTCATGATGGGCGGCCATGTAGGTGGTCCACCAATCAGCAGCAGGTCCATGCAATTGGTGAGAGGAAAACAGCACCCTCTCATACCCTTGGCACTGTATGATCCTCATCTTGCTCTCAATGGTATTTAGCCAATCATCTGCCTCTAGAGGTTCAGCAGCACTTGCAAACTTTGGAGGTTGAGTTCCTAGAAACTCACTCAACCTTGGTTGGCGTGGTGCAGCTTGTGGAGGTGGAACTTGATGCAAGTTGGCCACCACTTGAGTCAAGTTCTGCATGAGCTGATTTTGATTCTCAAGCATTTGGTGGAGGGGATCAACTCCTTCACGGCGACCACCCCTGTCTTGGCCTCCAGAAAGATGAGGGTCGCAGGCCTCATCGTTGTTGTTGGCGGGGTTGGCAGCACGACCCTTTCCTCTTCCGGCCATCTGGCATGATCAACCAATGTTAATTTAAAGCATTACGTATCATCTTACTACTTTCACTCGTTTTTACTTTGAAGTGTTGAGGCTTTGTTATACTTTCTGAGGGTTCATGTCTCATACAAAAATAAATGCACTATTATTTCATGTGGGTTCACACATCAAAGCAAAACAATCTGAAGACGAGGTTGTGGACAATTGCTCATGGCTTCCACAACTCACGTCACACACACCCCAAGCATTAACACACCATTTACTAAGGTAACGACTCGACTATTCAACATCTTGCTAACTGAGGGAAAAACTCTACCCTACTCGAATTCCTAAGCTGGCTCCTCGGGATCTTCCTCATTATTGCGGCTACCTTCTGACTCTGCTTTGGGTGGGGAGGCTGCTGGTGGAGAAGTGCGATGACGCCTGATCGCCCGGCGATCTGGGGAGTCAGGAGTCCATGTATCATTCACGGTGACACACAGTTCATTCCCATCTCCTCTTTCTCTCGCCCTCAAGCAGGCTCGAAGCAACGCCTCGGTTTCCTTAAGGGTGTCCCGAACATCCTGAAGCTCCTGTTGACACTCCTGCAGTCGAGTGCTAAGCATAGCAGCATCCTCCAAGCACAGGTCCATGTGTTCATGGGAAGTCCCCTGCTGCACTGGAGGGTACTTGTACTCCGTGGTACCACTCTCACGCTGGAGGACATACATGTACTCAGTCCAGTCCAGGTGGCTACGATAGATGTGACTCTGGCAGGTGATGGCCTCCGAGGTGACATCCTTCTCCGCATCGACCTGTGTCGCTCGACAAGCTGGAGAGTTGTGGATCTTAAGCAGCTGATTTTCATGGATAATCCTCATCTCTGAACTCCATTCTTCCCTCTTTTCACGGATCGTCCTGGTGGAGCTATAGTGTATGATTAGCTTGCCCGTATTGCCGGCGGCTTGGAGCATACGTCAAAGACGGCGCAGCAAACCTCCTACAGCCAATCCGTAGGAAAGGTACGTCACCGGACGGCTCTCCTCTCTTTGGGCGAGGGCAACTACGGGAACTCTCCCTCCTGTGGACTTGTGAGCGGTGCGAATCATGCGAACCATCTAAAACAAAAAGCATTTAAATTTAGGTTAGATAAAGTTTTAAATAAAAATCCTATTTTGAATGAAAGTTGAGGTAAGATGAAGAAAGTGACTCCATTAAATAACACTTTTCAACACACACCTTGTAAAATAGTTTTTAAGAAAATAGGGCCCTTAAATACGTCCATTTCTACCTAGGTCCACGTTCCTACGGGCAACCTTGGCTCTGATACCACTTCTGTCACACCCGGTTTTTCCGAAGAACAACCAAGTGAATATCACATGTATGCCAGGATCATTTTCTCATACATGTGATGACAAATAGTGAAGCATCATTTATTACAAGCCAGGTGTCGAATATAAATAAGTCTTACATAGCAAATGTCTCGATGGACAATAATAAGTTCATCACAAGTAAATAAACTAGCAGCGGAAAATTATTCTTGTTGGCTCCGTTACAGGCGTTGCCCGGGGGACTCCATGAACCTAGAAACCTTCTTCGGTCCAAAGTCTTGATCATTAAACACCACTTCATTATCTTGACCTGAGCAGCAATATAAACCAACAAATTTGCAAGGTTGAGTACCGATGGTACTCAGCAAGTGTGGGAAAGTTATGTCATGCATGGCTAGAACAAGGGGAGGTTGAACTCATGGTTAAAGCACTACGCAATTAAATACCTATCACCTTAGCTTTTAAAGCACCTACATTACTACATAGTTGAAATGGTCCCAATCTCCCATCCCATCATCATAATCAAATAACTATAACCTCATTTTCAATGTTAAGCTCCCCGCTTAACATCATTAACTTCCAAAACCATCACTCCTCTAATCATGAATAAGTCCAAGCCGCTCTTGACCGTGAGCACAGCTGTCATGACAGTTTTGACTTTGCAGAGTTTGCACCACTGTACCCACATGTAGTGATTTCATCCCCCGTTGCCGGGTGGACTAAGAGAACCTCCATTATGCCAGTGGCTACGAACCACATTCACACTTCCCAGGTGTGTAGCCAGGAGATCACTACGAAGCCTTTACAAAGGGATTCCCGATGAGCATGGGCCCACTGAGGTTTCACCCCTAACAGCATACAAGAGGCTCCAACCCCGCTGTAGTAGCCCCCTCTTGAGCCTTGCGGTTCATATGGTAGTCCAGCTGCCACCTATTCCCCGCACCATCCAACACACCCATACTACGTCGGGGATACACCTAATTAATTGGCCAAGCTGCCCCATCTCAGCATGTGGTTGGCACGGTAAAGCCAGGTTACATGCTCCATGAACCGGTCCTTAGGATCCAGGCAAGTACTAAACACAAACCCGAGTCTCGTGCACCCAGCACCAACCAAAATATTCAACTTGCCTTGATCCCTACCTCTACATAACTCACAATATCTCATTCAAGAGTATGGTAAAATAAATTGATGATCTCACATCCCAAATATCCCATTCTAAGCATGGCTAAGCATAAGCATGTAAATAAATGTCATGATAAAATAAATCCCAACCCAAGCTACAAGGAAATAAGATAATGCAATTCTAGGGAAACTTCCTAGCAGGGGTTTCATATTTCATTTGACAATGCAAATAATTCTATCTACACATCCTAGCGTAGGATCAAAGTGGTCAAGGACACTTGCCTCCTTCGTGCTGCTCTTGGAATGGGTAGTCCTGATCTTGGAAAGGAAGAACTTGCTCTGGAGCAGGTTCTACATCATACCATCACACATAGCAAAAGAAAAACAACAATCCATAAGACATAGTTCACACTTCCACTTCATACAAACCACACATTCACATTTATGAAAGTCATTCACAATTATAAGTGTTGTGGATTACTCTATGGGTGTTGATTTGTGGCCTTCATGCACTTTTAATCATGTGTATATGATTCCTACTTTTGTATTCACATTTATGCTTGCATACTATATATATGAGTTTCCAATTTAAATAAATTCCTTATGTTCAATTACTACACCTTTTAGCTACCAAGTATGCATGAAAGGTATTTTCCTACTCCATATGTGTCTTCAGAACTTCTTCCAACCCTAAACTGAATTCTTTGGATTTTGGAAACTTCATTTATCATTTTCTAATTATTTATACCTAGCTTGCTATATTTTCAAATTTACCTCCTATGCCTAAATATGTACTTTATTATGAAAATAGTAAGACACATCATCTAAACAGAATAGGTTCTGATCCAAAATAGTTAATAATATATTTTTTTTAATCTTTTCCTCTGATGTAAACTATTTTACATTTATTTTTCTAATTTTTAGAATTATTCTCTTACTTAAAAATGTGTCCCTCTAACTAATAAATGTGAATAATCAATTATATAGATTCATTTCAGCCAAAAATCTATTTTTATCTCACTCCAAGGTTTTCTAAGTACTGGGAAAGTTTTTAATTTGAATTTGACCCTATGTTTGTCCCACCTTTTAAATTTTAAATACTAGCCACATATTCAAATTCCTAACTTTTATATCAAATAGGGTTAAAAAGGTAAACTCACCCCACTACAGTGTCCATTAATTTATTTTAAGAATTTCCAGGGGTCTAACTACACTTAACAGAGGGGGTTTTCCTAATTTTTATTAAGTCCAGGGCTAAAACTGATTTTTAAATGAATTTACATGATTTTCTGAAGTTCTAGGGGCTAGATCAGATGTTTCCGGGGCTAGCTCTTATTTCTCGAGAACCCCAGGGGGTAGCGCGTAAGAATTCCAGTCTTTATAACTCGGGGCTGACGTGGATCGTCCGATTTAAAACAGACGGTTGAGATTATAACATCGAACCGGTACGCGGGGATTTAAACTCTACCATGCGATTTAAAATAAACGGCGCACAAGCGGCCACGTCGCTCTGATCGAGCGCGGGCGGCGCTGCCCGGCGACGCACGGCGGCGGGAGGCGGCGATCTCGCCGTAGAGTTTCGGATCTTCGTCAATTCTTCCTAAAACTGTGATTTTATGGCATAGATTGGTGGAGGGGAGGTCGGGGATCTCACCTCGGGGGGTTTCTTGAGCTCGGAGGTCCTGGAAGGCGGTCGGCGACGAGGTCCGAGGTGAATTCACGGCGAGGCTCGTCGGCGCTGTGTTTGAACCGCAAACCACCACGTTTTCTGCACCTGCGAGGTTCCCCGGAGGCGGTGGATCAAGACCAGCGAGTTAGATCAGAATTCCCGAGCGTAGATCGGGCAGAATTCGCCGGAGGGGCTCGGGTTCTCACCGGAGAGAAAATCGGTGGATCGTGGGAAAAAATAGGACGATGCCGGGGTTTTTATAGACGGGGGAAGGGCGGCGGGTTGGTTTAGATCGAGCTGGAGTCTTCAGGGTCCGGAAGTCGGCTGAGATACGCGAGATTTTCCGGTCGGTTTTGATTCGGGTGAGAGAGTCCGGCCGAGCGCGGGCGCGGGCGCGAGGTGGAAGAAAGGTTGGCGGGCCCCGCATGTCAGTGGGAAAAAGGGGGGCGCGCGCGGCTGCTGGCTGGCGCGGGATCGGTGGGCCGGCTGGTGGGTTTCGGCCCACTGGCCGGTTTTTTTCTGTTTTCCTTTTTCTTTTTCTATTTCTTTTCTGTTTTAAGTTTAAATTGAATTCCAGTTTGAATTTGAATTTTTGCAACACATGCAACACGTCCAAAAATTTTTAAATTCCCCTCTTAACAGGATTTTGGGGTGTTACACCGCAGTTGCAGCACGCCCGTCTCATCTTGGGTCTTTGTTTGTCCCTTTGTCTTCCTTCGTTTGAGCTGCTACCCTTTCTTCTTCTCATCATTTTCTTGAACTTCTTCATGAACAAGATCATGTCTTCTTCATCGATATCACTACTTTCATCATCACTGTCGTGTTCTCCATGAGCTTCTCAAGCTTCTTTTGATACGGGTTTACAAGTTGACTTCAAAGCAACTCCTTTCTTCTTTGCCGAGGTGAGATCGGCAATTTCCTTGACATGCTTGGCTTGCTTCTCCATCATTTCAAAGTTGATGATCTTGCCAAGAAGTTCGTCTGGGTCATTTTCCGATACCCAGGGCTTTCTCTAATCATAGAGCAAAGAATCACGTTGCGAGGCATGAATGCTCTGAGAATCAACTTCACACCTCATGATCATTCCACTTTTTGTTGCCATAAGCTCAGACTTTGTTGATAAGATTCTTCAATCGATTGTACATATCTTGTGGTGATTCATCTTTTTCTATCGCGAATCTTCCCAATTCACCTTCAATCATTTCTATCTTGGCTTCACGTATATGACGGTCACCTTCATGTGCGGTTTGTAATGTGTCTCATATCTCCTTAGCAATTTCGAGTCCATCCACCTTGGTGAACTCGTCTCGGCTCAGTGATGACGTGATCACAGCTACAGCTTGAGCATTCCGATGAACGGCTTGTTCTTTGCTGGGAGTCAGCTCTTCTTCATCATCCGGGATATCTATCCATGTACACACTATATGCCACAAACTTGGGTTAAGAGATATAAGGTGCATTTTCATGTTTTGTCTCCACATTAAATAGTCATTGCCATCAAAGTAAGGTGCTTTTCCTAGAGGAATTGATAAGTAATGACTATTGTTAGAATTCAAACGTTAAGAGCCTTGAGTTAGAGCACCTCCTCATCATCGTCCTCACTGTCTTGAATGGCGTCGAGTAGCTTCTTTAGCTTTTGAGTCCTTTTATCATCACCCTTTTCATCGTCGATCTTCTTGTGTACATCTTTGATGTCCGACATCGTCTCTTCGAGCGGTGAGTCTCTTTTGAAGAGTTTGGCTCTGATACCAATTGAATGTAGCCTAGAGGGGGGTGAATAGGCTTTTCGATTCTTTGTTAATCCCTGAAACACTTAATAGATTTATCAAATACAGGGAAATCGGACTAGTCCGGTACTGTGCGGACTAGTCTGGTATGCGTGGACTAGAAAGATCAAGGTTGATCAATGTTTTCAATTCTAGTACCCTATGCAGCGGAAATTAATTGGGAACTTAGATGTATTACAACAGTGAAACAATGAATGACAGAGATCAACTTTAGTTTTAATGTTTCAATGTGAATTACACAAGATTAAGTAAACCCTAGAATATGATGAACAATAAAACACAAGAGCAAGAGACAAGATTTTATCCCGAGGTTCGATTCCACGAAAGAAATCTATGTCCCCGTTGAGGAGTCCACGAAGGACCGGGTCTTCACCAACCCTACCCTCGTCGAATCGCCACGGAGACCGATTCTCTTCCACTAATCACAAAGGGCAAATAAATCATTCAAGGGGCCTCTCACAAGTTGAGGGCTCCCCAAGAATTACAACGAACGAATACCACCAAGCACACTCAAAAGATGTACAATAAATGAACAAGAGTATGCGATAGATCAAACCCAAGAGCTCAAGATGTGTAGAACAAGTCTCTCCTTTTATCAATTGCTAATCCTCAAAGATTTGATCCTTTTAGGGTTAGAATGTGTGGAGAGATGTGAATTTTGGGCTCTTGGAAGGTGTGACAGCACAGGGGGTCGAGAGTAGTTGTAGTATGGCCGTACACCTCTATTTATACTAGGGTTTCTAAAGGTTACCGCTAGGGTTTGTGATGTCCGGACTAGTTTGTGATGGACTCCGGACTAGTCCGATGTGCGGCGTGTGGAAAACCCTAAGTGTTGTGAGATACCGGACTAGTCCGTAAGAGTGCGGACTAGTCCGTTATCTACTCAGAGACAAATCGGACTAGTCCAGTCCATATCGGACTAGTCCATTTTCTAGTCAGAGAGAAATCGGACTAGTCCGCACATTCTGATTTTTGTGCAGTTAGTGTGATTTATTTCACTTGAGCTCTTGGGGTGTGTTTCTCCAACACACTCCATACTAAGTAATCTAATCTTTTCAGCTCCTAAGCTCTTATCATTTTAGATCCTCATTCTCCTTTCTTTTTGCGCTTTCTTCCTAATTTCTTTAAAAAAATTGCGCTCATCTCAACGATTTTGTTAGGGTCTCATAAATCAACCAAAACCCACAAGGGATGCCTAGACGCACTTTCAACGCGTCCATCAACAGGAGCACGACAACAATCAGGAGGCCGTATGGGCCGATTTTATGGTAAGTATGTTAAATAAAGTTTCTAAGTTTTAACTCTTAAACTCTTTTAATGTACATCTCTTCAATATATTCTTTATCACAGGAAAGCTATATTTTAGAGCAACCGGACGACCCTCGCATGTTCGAGGATGCGAGGAAAGTGTTTCACGTCAATGCTGCGAAGGCGGTTCGGCAAGCTTTGTCGAACGCTCGTATTCAAGTTATCAATGAGCACTTGAAAGCGAACCAGCACCACGTGCTACACTTCCGGCAGGAGATCGAGAGGCACCTGACGGAGGAAGAGTACGCGCAGATACGTAGGGTGTAGTAAATATTTTTTCTGAGCATCGGGTAGATGCATCAATAGTATTTTTAACGACCTACAACTATGTGCAGGGCCACGTGAGCTGGTTGCAGGGTCGGTCCGACGCATACCGGGCTCTTTGTCGGTACTGGGCTAGCGATGAGTTTAAGGCTAAGTCCCAGAGGGCTCGAGGGTGCAGAGGGGTCGAGGGGAAGCACAAACACGACCAAGATAACTACTTGCGTTTATCTAAACGGATGGTAAGTGTATCTAACTTGTGTTTATATATTCATAATATATGCTCGTACTAACACGTATTGACAGGAGCGCGAGACGGGGGTGCCGCCGACCCCTACTGAGATCTGGAAGAGAGGTCACAGGGACCCTTCTCAGCCCCAGGGGTGCAGTCAGGCCGCAGCCGAGCGATTGGTAAGTGTAGAAATCATTCATAGTAAATATAACTATATGAATTGATGAACTTACACGGTTTTCTTGTTTTTTAGGCTAGGTACGGGGAGGAGGCTAGGAGGATACATGGCGCAGATTTCGATTGGGAACATGAACCAATCGATCCTCAAGCCGCGTATGCAAGTGGAGGTGGAAAAGGCCACGGAAGGTGAGTTCATAAGTTATTTTATCGTTTTCAATTCAAAATATTCAAGATATTTCAATTCCATATTACTGATTTTTTTTATAGGCTCGCTATATTCAACGGAGTTATCGACTCGAGGGCGGCGAGACCTGCGAGAGGCAGCTCCACACAGTCTTCGTCGGCGGGCCTGAGTCGCTGTGTCTCGCAGGTGGAAACTCTCGCCCGTCAGGTCCAGAAGAGTCGCGAGCAGTACCAGGCGGTGATGGAGGCGCAGAGGGCGGCGATGGAGGCCACCATCTCCTACCAGCGAGCCTACATGGAGCAGATGCGACGGACGATGGAGATACAATGGCAGACGATGATGGTAAGTTAAAGTAATTTAAATTTATCACATTCTTAATAATATGTAATAACCTGTAACATTTGCAATGACAGAGTTTCTTTGAATGCTGCGAAGCCCAGGGGTTGCACCTCGAGCTAACTCCACTGCCACCGCCAATTCCATCGCCAGAACTAGAGCTACCGCCGCCGATGCACATTTCTCCGGGTTTCTAGGTAATCAAAAAGTTCTTACTTAGTCTTAATTCATCAAATATAGACAAATCTAATTCAACTTAGCTATTGTAGTCTTACTTAGTCTTAAATAATTAAACATAGCGAATGTAACTCAAATTAACTAAATTAAGTTTAATATGATCAATTCTAGCTTATTTAATCAATTCTAGTAAAAAAATGAAGTTCTAAACTAATCCATATGTCAAACAACTTCTATGTGTTGCAGGGATCAGCGACAAGGGCTCAAACTCCGTCGCCGTCTATACCAGCGTCTGGATTGATGCGCGGCGAGGACGTTGGCGGCTCTAGAGGTAGTGGGCGCTAGCGGATAGTCTCTATTCTTTCTTTTTCTATTGTTGTGATGAGATGCGAGACACTTTTGTGTTGTGATCGATTGAGATGTTATATATTATCTTTTGGATATGCGTTTGTGACTATTGCGAGACACTTTTGCTGTTGTTGTTATATATTTTGTCTCTGCCGTGTTTCTGGCCATCGAGCCGGGCAGAATGTTCTGTTTTTTCTTAAAATAAAAACATTAATTGCGATGGTTTTTTATACAGTACCGTCGTAAATAAGGTTACTGCCGTCGCAAATTAGCCTATGTTATTTGCGACGGCCTTAATAGGACCGTCGTGAATAGGTTCTTATTTGCGACGGCCACAGCCTGCCGTCGCAAATCGTCTTGTCGGACCCATCCGCTGGGCCCGGGAACTTATTTGCGACGACAGGCCGAAGCCGTCGCAAACAACGTTATTTGTGACGGTGGTCGTCGCAAATAAACTAAATTGTGACAAAATACGAGCGACGATCGGAGACCGCCGCAAATAAGTGAGACCGTCGCAATTAGATTATTTGCGACGATTTTTCACTTATTTTCCTGTAGTGTCAAGCCATCTATGGTATCGTAGGAGCAAATGTCCTTGCGGTGATGATGATGTAGCCCATGTGTGTTGGTAGAATCATCTTCTTCACACAATGTAGGTGAAACATTGAGCGCCGTAATGTCATATGCTATCTTTATGGTGACGATGTCCCAAAACATTAGCATTGTTGGTGCGGCGGAGGTTGAAGATGAGAACGATAATTCTCTTAAATAACATCCTTGAAGCTAGCTAGAGTTAACATTTAAAATTAGATAGTACTATTTTTAGCTTTTTCAATCAATATAATATAATATATTTTAATATTGTAAATGTATGGAGTTCATGTTACCGTGTGATGTTATCTAATTTGATATGCAAATTTTAACTTATAGAACAAATTAACCTCAAATATACAAAAAAAGATCGATTCCATCTAACAGCAAACTTTAAACACAAACTGAAGATGTAGAACAAAAATCTGACAATGCTGAAATACCCTGTTGGTTCGGGTTAATATCTGAAGGCAAAACAGCAAAGCTATCAGATGTTGTTGAAACTGTCTGCGTCATATTGAAAAAATAGCATTTGTATGTAGAACTTTTTGATAAGTTACGATCAAGGTTATAGTCCCGTTTAAGAATAAAAAATCATATGCAAAACTGGTATAATATTGATGGTATACATATAGAACAGGTTAAGAGTCCCGAAAAAGAATTCCATGCAAGCCATTCCCGTGTTTCATTGGGATGCATAGATCTCAGAATACGTGTAAAAATTTAACAGTTTCATACCATCTATATTATTTAAATATGTTGAAACGTCCTTCCTATTAAATTTACATGACACGGAATTGTCAATTATTTAAATTCAATATAGAAAAAAGTCGTGGATCGAGGATCCGAGCCCACGGTTTCTTTTTCAGTTTCATATAATAACAGACATTTTTCATCTTTGAACGCACGCTCGACGCCGTGGCGACCCTGGAGACGGCCTTCGCAGAGCGCTTGCCGGAGGTGGTGAAGAAGCCCTTCTTCGACGCCGTCAGGTTCGTGGACGTCGTCCTTGGCGGCGTGTTGGCGTGGACGCCCGCCGGCGCGGAGCTGTACGGCGCGAGGCTCTTCGACGCCGCGGGGAGGAACCTGCACCTGGACGCGTGGCTGGAACGCTTCGTGGCGCTGGACGAGGTTAGGGCGGTACGTCGACGCGCTCGTCGAGTACGGCAAGATGAGGGAGGCGGAGATCGCCGCGGCCGCCGGCAAATGAGCTTTGATGCGGGGACGTCATGGTTATTGTTGCCTGTCGCAACTTCGGTGTGTCTCACGGGTCTTCCCTTTATTTTTTTTCTTTTTTTTAAGGGGAATTTTGTGGCGATTTTAATCAACAGAAAACAGAATTACATTTATTACAAACCGCCTTATAAGTCAGGAGGATCACCCACCCATTAAAAACCTCATTTGTATTACAGGCATAATTTGCTAATTCGTACGCAACCAGATTAGCTTCCCTCAAACAGTGTTGAAAACTGGTATTTATAATCGATCTTATCTTTAAAAGACACTCTCCTAGGATTGCCGGTCTCTAAGATTCGACAATCCCCGTAGAAGCTTGAATCAACTCCATGCAATCAAATTTAATAACAATTGAAAGGCAATTAGATTGTTTAATAAGCTCCAGAATTTTTAACAACCCCCTCATTTGTATTACAGGCATAGTTTGCTAATTCGTACGCAACCAGATTAGCTTCCCTCAAACAGTGCTGAAAACAGGTATTTATAATTGATCTTATCTGTAAAAGACACTCTCCTAGGATTGCCGGTCTCTAACATTCAACAATCACCGTAGAAGTTTGAATCAACTCCATGCAATTAAATTTAATAACAATTGAAAGGCAACTAGTTTGTTTAATAAGCTCCAGAAATTTTAACAATCCCATTGCCTCTGCTGTTGTAGCATTCAACATATATTGCAGAGGACCGTATCGCCCCCCTACAACCTCCCCTTTATTATTTCTAATAACCACACCAAAAGCAGCAGAACCATTCTCTCGATAGGTTGCATCAATATTCATCTTGTATGTACCCGGTCTAGGCTTCATTCAAAAAATTTTCTGATCATTTTTTTCAACTCTTACCGCTGTATAGTTTGCTGAGATTGCACATATAGCAAAAGCCAAGCTGGCCACAGCTATAAGTTGTTGGAGCTTTACATTTGTTACTATTGGCAACGTACGTTCTTTGATGATGGTGTTGGTCCTGGATTTAACTCTTTAGCTAGCTAACGCAACTGTTATATAACAGTTGGCTAATAAAGCGATTGCCCACTACAAGAAAATGAAATATTTTCGTGTGCCAGTTTTAATTTCGTTGGCTCTCACGAAATTAAACTTATTTTCGTGAGCTAGAGGATAGCCCACGAAAATAAAAGCTAATTTTGTGGGTTTTGCCCAAGGCTCACGAAAATAATGTATAATTTTGTGTGCCAGGACATAAGCACACGAAAATAAGTTGTAATTTCGTGTGCCGCAACCTAAACGCACAACAATACATGTAATTTCGTGAGTTCCTCCGCGAGCTCACGAAAATACAGACATAACTTGTCGTGGGTGACTGAAGCTCACAAAAATAAATGTGATCCCGACGTAATTTCATGGGTTACAATGCTAGCACACGAAAATATAGGTGTTTACTGCAGCTGTTGTCGGTGGCTCACACTTAATTTCGTGGGTTACGGAGGCGGCACACGAAAATAGACACAGTAATTTTGTGGTTTCGATGGCTCACGAAAATAAAGAAGATTTTCGTGGGTGTCGGCTCCGGCTCACGAAAGTAGAGGCGTTACTTTCCTGGGTTTGCGTGGCACATGAAAATAAATCCGATTTAGGTTGGGTCGCGAGCTTTCGACTTCATTACGCCGCCGCCACCTGTCCGAGCCACGCCGTAGCAACCGCGCGCGCCGCCCTCCTCACCGTTCGCTCTGCGTGCCGGCCGACCTCGCCGTCTGTCGTCGCCGTCCACCGCGCCGCCCATCGTCGCCGTCCACCGCACCGCCCGTCCTCGCCGTCGCCCGTCAACCTCATCGTTCGTCGTCGCCGTCCACCACGCCGCCCGTCGTCGCCGTCCACCGCGCTGCCCGTCCTCGCCGTCCACCGTGCCGCCCGTCCTTGCCGCCGGCTGTCAACTGCACCGCCCGTCGTCGCGTCCACCGCGCCGCCCGTCCTCGCCGTCGACCATGCCTCCCGGCCTGCGCGCCGGCCGTCCACCGCCGCCCGGCCACCACGCCACCTGTCCTGCACGCCGTCCGATTCAGCGCGCAGCCCTGCTGCAGCACGAGCTCGCCGCCCCACAGCCCGGCCGAGGATGCCCTTCCGCTGCCGCCCTGCCACACCACCGAGGCTGCCCTGACTGCCGTGCCCTACCCACTCGTCATCGCCAAAGCTGCTGCGCCGCGCCGTTTCTATCGCCCCTGCTGCCAGCCTGCACCGGCCGCCTCTACTCCGAGCTCGCCTCAGCCGCTACTCCTAAGTACGTATGACATGTAGTGGTTAATCAAAATTCTATGATTGTGGAAATAGAATGCAACCCGTGTGGTAATGAACTTTGTTTTGGTTTTAGCAGGGATGATAAAAAGTTCATCTGTCACTTGATTGGCTCCTTGTTTCCTCCCGGCCCAATTTGGTGCACGCTGTTTTCAGAATAGTTCATGATATCATTCAATTTGAGTTCATAAAGGCCTCAAGAGCTAGCGAAGGTAGCACCAACATCCAAGATGTATTTGGCTAATTGACTACTCCACGAAGGCCGCCTCCAGGTTCGCCATGGCGTCCCTAAATAACTACAAAAAATTTGACCTTTTTAATAATATGAACCTAATCACATTACACAAACTTTTTTGCCTTTTTTCTTTATTGTTTTTTGTTTTAGTATAGTTTAGTCCTAGTAAGTTAGATTATAATACTTTTGGTCTATATATGGATCTTGAAAATGCTCAAATCACTACGTGAGAAAGGCTCATTCGAGACGCGCACGCACAAAGAACGGAGATGAGCTGACCGCGCGTCTCCTTCGCTGCGCCTCGCATTACAGAGTCATCAGAGACGAGTGTCCGGGTGCGTTGCCGATTAGAACACATGGGAGACGAGCTTTAATAAAGCGCGTCTCCTTATTGTAAGATACCCGAGATGGGCCTTTAGGCGGCCTGTCTCTTTTACGGAGAAAATCCGAGACGGGCTTTAAGGCAGCGCGTCTCCTTTAAATAAAATAACCGAGACGCGCTTTAATGCAGCCCGTATCCTTTTGTTAAGAAATCCGTGACGCATTTACGCAAGCTCGTCGCGAATTTGATGACTTATCCAAGACGGACTTTATATCAGCTCGTCGTGAATTTGACAAATAATCCGAGACGTATTTATGTCAGCTCGTCACGGATTTAACGACTAATCCAAGACGTTCTTTGTTTTAGCTCATCCCTATTAGATGACCCTCCCTGATTATCCTGGTTGCCGGCAGCATTCTGGAGCTAGCCACGATATTGCAGCCGCTTTGCCAGCGTTAGAAACATACACATACAGAAACATATGTGTAGCCAAATGGAGATCACATATTAAGTTATATTGACCAATCAAATATTAATAAAGTGTCAATCGTGGTTACCAAGTAACTATTACACAAAGAATGCCCCATGTTCATCCTGCTTACCAAGTAACTATTATATACAAAAGAATGCCCCCCTGTTCATCCTGCTTTCTAAGTAACTAATTACACAAATCATAACTGTCATATAATCCTGTATATTGTAATAAAATTCTCGCTTCGGATTAATGATTTCAGAAAAGATGAACCTGAATAGCCTCTCTCTAATGTGCTCGAGGCTAGAACCTTTTGTGTTCCTGAAGGCGGTTTTGTAGTCCTGCCACAAGATAAAATCATATTTAGCAAAAGGTTAATAATAAAGTAAAATAAATGCGCTTACACATACATTGCAATTCGGCGGCTCTCCAAATAGAACCATGCTTAAGCATACATGGAAGCCGCATGTGTTGCCCGAAGCTTGTTGTGGGATGCAGAATGTAGTGTCATGTTTAAGTTGTCGGTGTTTTCCTTTTATATGTCCTCCTAGCACCTTAACCACGTACGTGTCAAAAGCCTAAAGAGACACATTCACAGTTAATGTAAACTTATCGTGCAATGACGAAACAGTCAGAAACTAAAGTGAAGAAGGAACTTACTCGTCAAGAACGGACATGATATCAGTCCAATCCCGGGTAAGTCGCTCGCCAGTTATTGAATCTATCGGCCTTGCGGAGTCACAGTACCATACTTGGTCGTACTTTGTAGAAAGTGATAGGGTTACCCAATGATTACCCGTGTTAAATGGTACGACTAGAAGCTCCTTATCACTGTATTGTTTCATTGCCTTGACAAAATATCCAACAACATCTTTTCTACTGTTGGCCATTTGAAGATTAGTTCTCGTTGACATTTACGGGTCAATATATGCAGAAGACTCGTTTTCCGTTCTATAACGAGTAACTTGTTGCATGTTTCTACACGCCAAATGCCAAAATTTGTTAGACACATATAACACTTATACATATTGAAGAACCTAGTTTTGAGGACTTACAACACGAATCAGCGTATTAGTGAGACATCCAACGCGTCGAGGGTGAAAAGGTCATAGAGATCATACCATGAGATGAGAAAGATGCCTTCACTCACTAGAAAGTTCTTTTCCTTGTATCCCACTATTAAGTGTTGATATTTTTTGTACTTATTGATGTAGTAGTTATGAAGGCCGACACAATATTACCAGCTTCTTTTAGTGCGCCGACAGTTAACGTTTGGAACTTCGGGTTAGCATGTGTCATAGCTGTCGGCAAATTTGGGTTAGCTTCCGACTCTTTCAGTGGTTTCTTTCCCTTTGTTTCCTTCAACGACATCTTCCGATGCTGCGGGTGACTCTTGGCACGTACATTATTCGTCGCCTTTGCCTGCGGCTGATCAGGTGTAGGGAGCAGGGTACTCCGAGTGCGAGGTGGAGGCCGACGCGGCTGCTCTTCAAGTGGGGACTTCTGCGGCAACTCTAGAATTAGAGACGGATGCGGCTAATCTCGAATTGGAGACTTCTGATGCTTCTTTATAATTGGAGGCAACTGCTCTCGAATTGGAGACATAACCGTCTGCTCTGAATTTGGAGACGAAGGCAGACGTGCCTCAGGAGACATCGAAGCAAGAGAGGTCGACGCTGAAGCTATTGGTGCTGGGTTAAAGACAATAGAAGTCCGTCTCCACTAAACCCTTCTAGTAACTGCATCCCGCATAGTTAGCATTGTATCATGCAGTGGCACTTCGAGCTTCAAATTTTTCAAATTGTAATGCACCATGTTCACCTTGACCACAACATAGGATGATGTGTCGACCTGGATGTCGTCAAGCATGGCCTGACAGGGATACACTAGCCCTCTCCCGACCTCCATTGAAAATCTTCCTCCGACCAATAGCATAAGCCTGCATGTTGTTGGCCGAGATAAGTTATCTATCATGTCTGGATCAATTGAATGTCAGACACTGGTGCCTGAAGATCCTCATGTGGTCATCCACCCCCAGCTGCAGTAGAGGCTAGGCTGCTCCTATCGTCCTCCTCACCCATGAACGCATCAAAGTTACGGAATTGTATACCTGAGGCCTCCAGTATAGGCTTCAGGTCTCCTAGAACCTCCTTTCTCAGTTGTCTTTTCAGCTCCTCCACGTCAACCTGTGGTGTCGAGGTCGTTTTCCGCTTCCGATACATAGATTTGTGTTCCGTAAAACCTTCCTTCAAGGTCATCTTACTGGAAACACCATGAACACGTCCTCGTTGCTCCTTGGTTTGCAGGGCCTTGGTGAGTGCATCGTTTTCCCTCTCACCATTTGAGTCTTTGATGCTCTCCTTCAAGGCCCTTTGAGCGACATCCGCGGTGCTCTGGCTATAGTATGTGATATCGACTGACTCTGTCAACTTAGAACGAGCACGCATAAATGGTCCCAGCCGTCCACGAAATTTGTCGTATGGATTCTCAAGACCTAGCTGGGCCAATCTTTCATCCTCTTATTGCCACCTCCTTTGTTTTCCGGCATAACCAGTGTTGCCGAGGTGGTGGTCAAGCTCGTTCTGTCATCGAAGCCACTTCATATAATTACTGTTCTTGGAAAAGTACTCTGATTCACACTCAACAAATCTCGCCCAGTCTTCTTCTGACAAATCATTATACGTATTGAGGCAGGTGTCCTGGTTCCTCCAGATCTTCACAAGCTTACTCTTGTAGCTCCTCCAAGCATGAGGGATGATCTTCATAGCTAGCTTCTTCCCCTTCTGCTTCAGCTCTTCCGGATATTGCACGTATGCTTGAATAGAGTTTTTGAAGAGTTAATGCTTTTCATTTTCGGTCATTCATCAAATCCCTACAGGGTTAGCGACACACTTTGCCCG
Organism: Neostapfia colusana; assembly: GCA_030760725.1. Taxonomy (NCBI): domain Eukaryota; kingdom Viridiplantae; phylum Streptophyta; class Magnoliopsida; order Poales; family Poaceae; genus Neostapfia; species Neostapfia colusana. The sequence continues at coordinate 11,792,783 of JASWHV010000012.1, read as the reverse complement.
GCAGATAGACCCCAAACCGTGGACAATCTCGTATTCACTCTCGTGTCCAGGGGTAAGCCTTCGTCATTGACCTCACCAACATTGATAACGTCTGTCGGCCACGACGTCTGCAACCTTTTCTTTTAATGACGATAGGCAATTTCTGAATGTGATCCAATCGATGCATTCTATTCATAAGTGTGAGGACTCTGCTTCTGTTGAGGATTCTACTGTTGAGCCTCTTCGATCTGCTGCTGATGCTCCAACAGAGACATCTTCAAAATCAATAGTTAGGGCTTGATACCGTGGTCGAGGTCGAGGCAGAGGAGTCGAGGTTGACGGCGGCAGCGCGACAATGACCAAGAGCTTGAGGAAGAGGGATAGCGGTGGCACGCTCCAAGGGCAAGGTCGAGGCGGCTGAGTGCTCCAGGGACGGGGACGAGGCGGTGGCGTGCTCTGTGGACGGGATCATGGACGGTAGGTGGCAGCGGTGCTGGCGTGGCTGTTTCTAGAGCGAGAGAGCGCGACGGTCATAAATTTTCCAAAAATTTTGCTAAGTGTTTGGAGAGAGCGCGCGAGAGCTAAAATACCTAGTGCAATACTTGGAGACGAGCCTACTAAGAGCGCGTCTCCCTTTAGCTTCCTTCGTAATTACTTACGAGACGAGCTTGTTTAGAGCGCGTCTCTTACAGATAATTGGAACCAAATTACTTTCTTTACCTGCACCGACGGGATGTGCAGTTACTCCGAAGTCAGGGGATCCGTCATAGAGATCTTCCGACTTTCCTTGGTCGCTGCGATGTGGGATCGTGCGTACTTATAGCTCGTCTCCAGTTTGCTTCCTTCGTTGGAAAAAAGATTTGAAAAGTCAGGGGATCGTCGAAGAGATCCTCTGACTAGGCCCCTGCCATGTGGGATAGTTGCCATGACCGAGGAGCCACGAAATACGAGACGTGCGCACTTATAGCTCATCTCCAGTTTGCTTCCTTCGCCGGAAAAAAAGATTAGTGAAGGGGGATCGTCAAAGAGATCCTCTAACTAGGCCGCTGCCATGTGGGATCGTTGCCACGACCGAGGAGCCGCTAAAAATCGTGCGTCCGTTGCCATTCGCGTGCACAGTTGCCATCGCGCGCAAGAATTCGAAGCGATCCGACTTTTATAGTGTTCTCCGCACATTATATATAGGGGAGGCCCTCCCCTTCTCTGCACCATCACAGTCTTCCTCCTCCCCTATTCTTCATCTTCCTCGCCGCACTGGAGCCTTCCTCTTCCTCTAGACTTTCTCAATGGCACCACCGAAGCGCTCCCGATCATCATCTCGGTCCCCAGCTCCAGCCGCAGCTCCGTCGCTTTCCTGGGCGGAAGAGAGGGAGTCCCTACTTGGCAAAATTGCTCAGTTGGAGTCAGCGGTTGCCCTTAAGTCAGTCGACGACGACCTCAAACCTCTGCGCGAGCAAATGGTGAAGGATGTATTTAGCAGTACATCCAATGCCATGTGCCTTCTTGGTCTTGGTCCCCTTCCAAAATGTACTGGAATGGGCACCGTAGGCCACTACCTCTACGGATTAAGCGAAGTGGCTGATCGTCTTCACGTGATGCGGGAGACGATCGGTGATGTGCTTGGCGTCGAAGGCCGTAGGGAGTTGTTGTAGGCGGTTGCCGACAAGTGTGGAGCTCCGGTTCCACCGAAGAACTAGGCGATCGTCTGTTGTTTTTGTTTTGTTGTTTGTAAAAATGTTATGTTTAATGAATGTTAATGAATGTGTGTTTGATGATGATCGTCTGTATGGAAAACTCTGAATGGAAATCAAATCTGAGAGAGCATGAATGAAAGTTAGGTGAAAAAAATCTTAATGGAAGTCAAATCTAGGGCGACAGCGGAGCGAGAGAGCGTGAGGTCTAAAATTTGCCAAAAATTTGCTAAGTGTTTGGAGAGATCGCGTGCAACAATTGGAGACGCGCATAAGAAACGCCCGACTATCATTTCCATGTATGTGGCGCGTCTCACATTTTATTTGCCAAAAAATTGCTAAGTTTTGGGAGAGATCACGCACAACAATCGGAGACACGCTTTCTGGGGGCCCCGTCTCCCATTTTATTCAGCTCGGAGACGCACTTACTTAGAGCGCGTCTCCTTTTGGCTTCGTTCAAGATAGAACAAGTACCAAATTCAGTAGTGCTTTATCTTTCACAAATTGAGCAAGATTTCAAAAACAGAACATAAGGCATCAAGTGGCCATATTTTCACACATTTAGCATATTTCACACATATGACCAATGTAAGTCAAAATTTCACCCAAATGACATATTTTCACAAATTGAGCATATTTCATACAAATATCCAATGAAAGTCAAATTTTCACTAAATTGAACATATTTTCACATATTGAGCATATTTCACACAATCATTTTGCCACTTTCCGTTGCGGTCTTGGTTTTTTGAAATTCTTGACTTTTCCATTGTGGCTGTTGTGCAAGTAAGGAGCTTCATTAGCCAATGGTATTCTTGGCTTGATCATCGAGGTGACGAAAGGAGAAATCTCATCAAATTGATCAAACTCTTCCTCATCGACGGCATTCTCGACTCCGATGATTCGTCGTTTTCCAGGTATAACCACCTTAAGTCTTTTATTTGTTGTGTTTGGAACATAGAACACTTGAGCAACGTGTTCTGCTAACACGAAAGGCTCCGACTTATATCCTTGACGGTTAAGATCAACGCTAATGAACCCGTACTTGTCTTGTACAACACCCTTAATTCCATCAACCCAGTTATAACACAAAAGAGGAATCTTGAAACCCTAAAAGTCAAGCTCCCAGATCTCTTGTATTTGACCATAGTACATGGTTTTGTCTTGGCCCTTAGCATCATAAGCTTCAACACGTACACCACTATTCTGATATGTGCTTTTTATTATCTTGTTGTTCAGTGTAGAACGTGTATCCTATTATATCGTACCCTTGATATGTCATAACGTTGATTGGACCACGAGCCAACTCTTTTAGGTACTCACTTGTTTGAGTATCCGATGAATGAGAAAACCGATCTCGGAGCCAGCCAATGAATTTTTTCATGTGTTCATTTGCTAACCATGATTCATTGAGGCTAGGATTGTCTCTAAGCAACACCTCCTTGTGCTCATCCAAGTACTCGGACACAATGGACATCTGTTACAACACGTGGAAATGGGCGCAGAAGAATAAATGTGGATCCGGAGTTATAGCCTTCTTCCCAATTGCCCCTTTTCCTGTGAGCCTCCCCTCATGACGAGACTGTGGAACACCAATAAGGTTACTCCAGTTAGCGTAGTTTAGAGCTCACTCCACGGCTTCCTCTGTACAGTATCCCTGTACCATGCTGCCCTCAGGGTAAGCTCGATTTCTAATGAAGGACTTCAGTATGCCTTTGAATCTCTCGTACGCATACATCTGGTGAAGGAACACAGGGCCAAGTAGATTTATCTCCTTAATAAGATGAGTTATCAAATGGACGCTAATGTCGAAAAAGGCACGTGGAAAATACATCTCAAGAAAGCATAAAGTTTCATAGTGCCTTTTTCTAATGACTCGAGAGCTGCTTCACTTAGTACTTTTTGACCAATAGCATTGAAGAAAAAGCAAAAGTTCATTAGAGCCTCCCGAACATTGACAGGTAGGATATTCCGAATTCTAACAGCAATCATCTGCGTAAGCAATACATGGTAATCATTAGATTTCACACCGGGAGCTACTTTTAGATCTGAAAATGAAATAAGCCTTGAGACGTTTGTCGAGTAGCCGGATGGTACTTTCACATTTTTCAAGAACCCACAAAACTCTTTCTTCTCATGTTTTGAAAGGGTGATGCATGATGTGGGAAGTTCAGTTCCATTTACCGAGTTATCGAGCCACAACTCCGTCCTAATTCACATTTTCTTTAGATCAGCTCATGCATGTCCATGGTCCCTAGTTTTCCCATCCGTGTTAAGCAATGTCCCGAGTAGGCTCTCGCACACATTCTTCTCAATGTGCATCACATCAATCGAATGACGGACGTCTAAGTCTTTCCAATAGGTAGCTCCCAACAAAATTGATTGCTTCTTCCACATGTCATCTTCGGCAGTATTTTTGCCATTCTTTTTTCGTTTACCAAGGACAACATGGATATCCTTGACCATTTCATAGACTTCATGACCTGTGACATGGGGTGGAGGACGCCTCTTCTCAGTGTTACCATTGAAATTATCCTTCATACTCCGAAACGGGTGCTTTATTGGAATGTAGCGTCGATGTCCCATGTACACTATTTTTGTGACTCACTCAAATACTGTGAGTCTGTTTCTCTAAAACAATGCGGACATCCGTAACCTACTTTCTTACTCTGTCCGGACAACTTACGTGCCACTAGAGAATCACTAACAGTCACAAATAAAATGGATTTGAGACTAAAGTACTTACGCTTGTGCTCATCCCAGACCTGCACTCCGTCGTTGTACCACAACTCCTTTAGATCTTCAACCAAAGGCCTGAAATAAGTGTCGATGTCATTATTAGGTTGTTGTGGCCCCAGTATCAGTCCTGACATCATAATATATTTTCGTTTGTTGCACAACCAAGGAGGAAGGTTCAAAATCGTTAGCACAATTGGTCATGTTCTATGTGTGCTACTGTTCAAAAAAGGATTCATGCCATCGGTGCTCATTGCGATCCTAATATTCCTCGGATCAATGACTAATTCAGGATTTCATCAATCAGTGTTTCGCCACTGTGTGGCATCAGCAGGATGTCTTATCATTCCAGCATCCTGCTTATGCTTCTCTTTGTGTCATCGCAACAATTCTGACTCCTTCTTGTTTGCAAACTAATGCTTCAAACGAGGAATGATAGGAAAGTACGAAAACACCTTTTAGTCCCGCTTTTTCTTCTGTTCCTGTTGCAGTTCTCATCATCACCATCGTCTTTCCTACAATTGAATCTGTCGAGTCCACAAATAGGGCATTTATCGAGTTTTCGTACTCAGGTCCACGATATAGAATGCAATCATTCTTGCACGCATGGATTTTCTCCATCTCCAAACCCAGTGGATAGATTATCTGTTTTGCCTCATAAACTGTCATAGGGACTGCGTTGCCTTGGGGTAACATGTCATTAAGGAGCGTCAACAATTTCTTAAAACTACAATCACTCCACCCGTTGCTCGCCTTCAACTGGAAAATTTCACCATCGCAAACAGTCTCGTGTACTGAGCCGCACAACCATGATACAATGGCTTCTTCGAGTCTTTGATCATCTTCTTGTACTTTGCAAGTTCACCATTACTGTACTGATCATCGTCGTCATGTATCTCGACATTGCATACCATCTCCTCTATTATGCACCTGAAACTCAATGTCGTCATCGGTGAACCCTAATATATCTGCCTCGTTCACATCATCGTCGTGATCTTCTTCGACACTGGTAGGGACCTCCCTCTCCAGATATGAATCTCTCATCTCTGCTTCAATACGTCTCTCCTCCCCATGTTTGTTCCAGCATCATAATCCAACATGAATCCATGTGTGACCAAATATGACCTCAACACATCATTTGAGCGATATCTCTTCTCATTCTTGCAATGTTTGCAAGGACAACAAATAGTCCCTCTAATGTTGTCCAACATGTCTTTCTTCGCGAAATCGATAAATGCATATACCCTTTTGATATACTCATTCCAAAGGCGCGGCCCGTATATTCAACTTCGATCCAATGACATCTACGTACAGAAAAGAAGAACTAAATCAAAGAAATTTGAAGCCACTGGTAGTCAAGACCTAAAGGGGTAAAAAAACAGTAAGGGGAAAGAGAGGAGGAGAGGACTAACCCTTTGTTTTAAGGGCCACTGATAATCATCGCAAGATTTTTAGAAGGGCACCTCCAAAGAGTGAAAAAAAAACGAGAAGAACAGGGCAAGAACAGGGCAGATCGGGCTGCCACTAGCTGGGAGCTCGTATAAGGGCATACGAAATCGAGAAGATCCTGTGCAAAGACGTGTCTATCTATATTGGGAATGGGAGACGCTGATTAAAGGAGACGAGCACAAAGAAGAGCACATCTCCTTACCTTTCATAATAGGAGTCAAGCTGTAGGAACGTGTGTCTCCCTTTTGTCAGAGAAGGAGCCGTGTCTCAGATATTAACTTATCTGAGACGAGCCTTAAAGCAGGTCGTCTCCTTTTACCCTTCATCGAGCCAGTTTTGATCCTCGCTGATGCGGGCGCGTCACGTTTTTCAAGATCAGAGACGATCGCCTTTGCGCTCGTCTCCGATCTTTGTCTCTGATTTGAGGTTCTTACGTAGTGAATTGCTCACGGTTGTACACATCTACCTCATCAGTCCATGAATTTTGATGCGAAATAGCACACCTAATAACTGAATTTTCTAGATATTCAATCTATGGCTGTACTAGATTTGTTTATGTTCCATTTATGGTACATGACCAACAATTGTTGATTTTCCTATTTTATTTTACATAAAATATTCATGGCGATTTTAGATTCCTAGCATTTCTCATCAACAAAAGTTTTTTTACTAACTAGACTCATTAACGGTAAAATGTTGAGTACCATGTAAAAAGAACAAAACAAAAACTGATTAAAACAAATAGCACAACCATCTTTTATTTTTTTTTCTTTGTTTGGAAATCTGACTGGAATGGTTGAGAAAAGGCATTCTCTTTTCTTGGGACTTTACTCGTCCAAAATCTTACTTGCAACCAAAAAAGAAAGGCAGCCCGGTGCATGTAGCTCCCGCGGATCCAGGGAAGGGTCTAACTCACTTAGGAAAGGGTGTGTACAAAATACTTTACTGGATCGGACTCTTCTTTGGACCCTGATCAAGCAAGAGCTACATGCACCGAGCTACTCTTTCTTTTTTATTGCAAGTAAGATTTTGGACAAGTAGAATACCAAGAAAATAGAATGTCAAAGTATGAAAAATATAGATATTAGTTAGACAATCACTTAGATAATTGTGGTCTTGCAACTGTAAATTTGGCTATTTGGAAACATTTCTGCTATTAGATTGATTGTGAAATATACAATCTTATCTCTCAATTTTGACTCAACGCTAAACTTTATCACTTAACTTTTAAAATGTAGAACTGAGTCTCTATATTTGATTGTTAGTTCAGTTTAGTCCCTAATCCAACGTGGCTATCAACATGGCACGCCACCTCAGTTTTGAGTCAAATTTCAAATTTCACAGATATTCTCTCAAATTTTAACTCTATATTTGAATCCATTTGAATAACCATGTTTCTTAGAATCAAAAATAAAATATAGCATGGATACATATTCTTTGAACTTTTGATTTTTTTAAATTCAACCATAATAAAATAAGAATTTATGTTCAAATAAGCTCCTAAGTTGAAAAAAGTAGCACATCAATGTGTCTTGACCAAGCTATACACATGATCATAAGACATTCTGTTAAAATGTTAAACTGACATATAAAATATTAAAAAGTGTAAAATATCTTTAAGCTTATGTGAAAATAATATGCCCAAAATTGGATTAAAAAATAATAATACAAAAATATATCCATATTGAATGTCATTTTATTGCATTAATTCTACGAAACACGATGGTTCAAATGGGTTTGAAAATAAAATTGTGGTTTAAAAGAAAAAATAATTGAAAATTTAAATTCCAACTTAAGGCTGACACTACGTAAGAACCTCAAATCGGAGACAAAGATCAGAGACGAGCGCAAAGGCAACCGTCTTCGATATGGAAAAATGAGACGCCCCCGCATCAGCGAGGATCAAAAATGGCTCGGTTGAGGGTAAAAGGAGATGACCTACTTTAAAGCACGTCTCAGTTAAGTTAATATCTAAGACGCGTCCGCTTCTCTGACAAAAGGGAGACGCACATTCTGACGGCCCGACTCCTATTATGAAAGAAAAGAAGACGTTGGTTCTCATTCTCTGCTCCTCTCCAATGAATGAAAATTGACCAAATAGATAGCGAACTGAACACAATGCAATTGGTAAGGTATAATCAAATTGAATTGATTTTTTTGGCACTACATGATCTTTCGAAGCTGTTCGAAGAAACGGCGGTTGAAAAGATCAAGTAGGATCAACAAAAACCAAGTTTTTGCAGCGGCAACCATTTTCGGGATCAGGTCACCGGTGAGAGCATACTTCCGGTGGTTTTCACCCCGATCAGGATCCATTTCCGGGTTAGGCATGTTCCACTGATGCTGTGGGAGCAAACCGTAGTGGATTTAGAGCTCTCACGAGCTGGAGCGCCACCTCCAGAGTTGCTTTTGCCGCTGTCGTCGTCAGTGCTATCCTTCGGCCATTCCTGGCCTCCGACAGTGTCACGAGGGATCGGAGTTGAGCAGTGTCACGAGAGCCGTCGCGGTCCGGTATACATCAACCACATTTAGCATCAAACAAAAATACAATAAACCATTTGATAATCGATAACAAACATTCATCATCAAACAAACATTCATTAAAAATAACATTTTTACAAACAACAAAAGAAAACAATAGACAATCTCCTAGTCCTATGGTGACGGAGGAACCCCACACTTGTCAGCGATCTAATCCACCAACTTCCTGTTGCCTTCCACCCCAAGCACGTCACCGATCGTCTCCCGCATCGCGTCAAGATGACCTGCCACTGCGCTTAACCCGAAGAGGTAGTGGCCTATGGTGTCCTTTCTAGTACATTCTGGAAGGGGACCAAGACCCAGAAGCCACATGGCATCAGATGTACTGTTAAAATACATCCTTCGCCATCTGCTGACGCTACGGTGTAAGGTCGTCCTCTGCCCTAAGGGCAACCAAACTCTCCTCCTAGAAAGCGACTTTCCCAAGCAGGTACACTCTCTTTTCTTCCCAGGAAGGCGGCGGAGGTGTGGTTGGAGCCGGGGACGGAGGTGCGGTTGGAATCGAGGATGGAGGTGTGGTTTGAGCCGGGGACGGAGGTGCGGTTGGAGCCGGGTATGGAGGTGCGGTTTGAGTTAGGGATGGAGGTGCGGTTGGAGCCAGGGACGAAGGCGTGACGAGTGGGGAGGATGGTTGAGAGCGCTTTGGTGGTGCCATTGAGACTAGGGCTACGAGTGTGGCGAGGAAGATGAAGACTAGAGGGAAGAGGAAGATTGTGATGGTGGTGCGGAGAAGGGGAAGGTGCATGTTATAATGGTACGGAGAAGGAGAGGTCGGATCGCTTCGAAATATGCGCTTGAATAGCAATGACCGCATGATTAACTACGCATTTTGGCTTCTCTGTGTTGTGCAGTTAAAAGTCAGAGGGTCCCTAGGACAGGGATCCTCTGACTTAACTACACAACATGACTTGGTCGCTGACATGTGAGACCGGACCCACATGTCAGTGATCATAGTTTAAGTCAGTACCATATATCCACCATTTTGCTTCATCGGGTTGTGCAGTTAAGTCAGAGGATCCCTGTGCGCAGGGAGGGGATCTGCTTGTTGCTATAAAATTAACTGAACTCTAGCAGGCTTAAATGAAGTGGTGGAGTCCAGTGGAGCCTACGAAAGTCTTGGAACTGCATTGCTAGATGTGACGCGCCCTGAACAAAGCAAATGCGAGACGGGCCCATATGAGGCTCGTCTCTCATAAATGTAAATGCGAGACGCGCCCTTATGAGGTTCGTCTCTCATACATGTTGCCCTAGGTATTTTAGCTCTCGCGCGCTCTCTCCCAACACTTAGCAAAATTTCCGGCAAATTTTTGACCTAGCGCTCTCTCGCTCTACTGTCGCCATAGAAACCGTCGTGCCGGCGCCGCCGCCACCTCGTCCTCAGAGCACGCCGCCGCCTTGTCCCCGGAGCACATCACCGCCTCGACCCTGCCCTCATAGCTTGTCACCGCCGTCCCTCTTCCTCAAGCTCTTAGTCATTGTCGAGCTGCCACCGTCGACCTCGACTCCGCGCACCTCGACCCCGACCTCAGTATCAAGCCCTAACTATTTCTGACTGTTTGTGCGAAATTTGAATGAATTCCAGTTCCAACGTCTCTTTTCATCAAACTTCGCATCTCTTGACACCATTACTCTGCATCTCACAACAAGCTCCGAGCAACACATGTGACTTTCATGTCTGCATAAGTATGGTTCTATTTGAAGAGCAGGCGAATTGCAATTTATGTGTAAGTGCATTTATTTTACTTTATTATTAATCTCTTGCTAATTCTCATTTTTATCGTGTGGTATGACTACGAAACCGCCTTCAGGAACACAACCGGTTCTGGTCATTACTATAGACTCGAGCATATTAGAGAGAGGCTATGCAAGTTCATCTTTTCTGAAATCATCAATATAAAGGCAGAATTTTATTACAATATACATGATTAGATGACAATTATGATTTGTGTAATTAGTTACTTGGTAAGCAGGATGAATAGGGGGCATTCTTTATGTAATAGTTATTTGGTAAGCAGAATGAATAGGGGGCATTATTTGTGTAATAGTTACTTGGTAACCACGATAGACACTTTGTTAATATTTGATTGGTCAATATAATTTAATGTGTGATCTCCATTTGGCTTATACATATGTTTCTCTATGTGTATGTTGCTGACCCTGGCAATGCGACTGGTAAATCCTGGAGCTCTAGGATGCAGCCGACAACCAGGATAAACAGGGGTCATCTAATAGAAGACGAAGGTTTAATAGGGTGCGTCTCCTATTAGTGCCACAGTGACCCAGCAGGATTTCTTACATAAAGATGATGGGCAGAATTAAAGAGCGTCTCGGATAAGTCTCCTATTAGTCTCCTATTTATTACAAAAGGAGACGAGCAGCCTGAAACCCCATCTCGGATTAGTCGTCAACTATGCGACGAGCTGACATAAAGATCGTCTCTGACATCTTACAAAAAGGAGACGTGCAGCCTTAAAACTCGTCTCGGATTTCTTACAAAAAGGAGACGACCCGTCTTAACGACTGTCAAAGTGTGCCTTTGACACTTCCCCCAGGCCTGCTTCAGGAACAACCCATGGAGGTTCTTTTTAGGAGGGACTAGTTCTCTCGGAAGGTCGCATTGGGTGTGAGAGGATTGACACAAGGATTTTTACGTGGTTCGGGCCGCCAGAGCGTAATACCCTATGTCCACGGGAGTTGTATTGCTCGGAGCTTTGAACCGGAGTTCTAAGCTTGGAGATCTGGATGAGCTGAGTTGCCCAAAATGCCGAACCTAAAATGCTCGAACCCCTTGTGAGCGTTTGAACCCTTTGCAACGTTGTCAACCCGAGTCTTTTATACTTCAAGGCTCGGGCGGCTTACAAGGTGGGCCCTAGGGCCCGACAGGTGGCCCAGGGAGGTTTCCTGCCATCTACCATATCTTGCAGTGAATGCTGGTAGTTGTCTCTAGCAATGGCTTCTTAGTCGTCGTCCTGGCCGTGCCGCAAGCTAGGCGTAGTGGTTGATGATGGCAGGGACGGCAGGGGATGTCTTGTCGTCGTATGTATTGGTCAATAGCTTCTGACATGGTGCGCCTGTCTTAACTGTGACGCGACTGGTCATAGTGCCACCTGACAGGGGCGTGCGCCGCGTCTCCGCGTCTTGGGAAGGCGCGGGTCTTGAATGTCTTGATCGGACAAGGCATGGCGCGCCTATACTCCTGCTACCTACCGAGCCGGGGTGGACAGCACGGCACGTGGCGCCTTCAGAGCTCACCCCTGCGGAGGGTGTGAGGCCCGGCACAGTTGGCCACGTGGCTGGCCTAGAGCTCGCCTCTGAGGAGAGGGGAGACCCGGCCCCGCTGGACACGTGGCGCCTTCGGAGCTCGCCCCTGCAAAGGCGGCGAGGCCTGGCTCTGCTAGCCACGTGGTAGGCCCGGGGCTTGCCTCTGAGGAGAGGGGAGGCGCGGCCCCGCTGGACACGTGGCGCCTTCGGAGCCCACCCCTGTGGAGGGCGTGAGGTCCTTAGGCGGTTTTTCTCCTGTGCACGGGGGTACCCGGTACTGAGGGTATCGACAGTGGCCCCTGGGCCCACCTCAGGGGAGATAACGATCCCGGAGTGGGGCCTTCTCCTTTTCTGCCCCGTGCACTTTCTTGGAAACTCCTTCACGTCGGTGTAGCACGTGGCACCTTCGGAGCTCACCCCTTTGGAGGGGGCGAGGTCCGGCACTGCTGACCATGTGGCAGGCCCGGGGGCTCGCCTCTGAGGAGAGGGGAGGCCCGGCCCTGCTGGACACTTGGCGCCTTCGGAGCTCACCCCTATGGAGGCGGCGAGGTCCGGATCTGCGCCTTCGGAGCTCACCCTGCAGAGGGGGTGAGGTCCAGCTCTGCGCCTTCGGAGCTCACCCCTGCGGAGGGGGTGAGGCCCGGCTCTACGCCTTCGGAGCTCATCCCTGCGGAGGCGGTGAGGTCCGGTACTGCGCCTTCGAAGCTCACCCCCGCGGAGGGGGCGAGGCCCGGCTCTGCGCCTTCGGAGCTCACCATGCAGAGGGGGGCGAGGTCCGGCTCTGCGCCTTCGGAGCTCACCCCTGCGGAGGGGGTGAGGTCCGGTACTTCTGGCCACGTGGCAGGCCCGGGGCTTGCCTCTGAGGAGAGGGGAGGCCCGGCCTCACTGGACACATGGTGCCTTCAGAGCTCACCCCTGCGGAGGGGGTGAGGTCCGGCACTGCTGGCCCCGTGGCAGGCCCGGGGCTCGCCTCTGAGGAGAGGGGAGGCCCGGCCCCACTGGACACGTGGCGCCTTCGGAGCTCACCCCTGCGGAGGGGGTGAGGTCCGGTACTGTGCCTTCGGAGCTCACCCCTATGGAGGGGGCGAGGTCCGGCTCTGCGCCTTCAGAGCTCACCCCTGCGGAGGGGGCGAGGTCCGGCACTGCGCCTTTGGAGCTCACCCCTGCGGAGGGGGCGAGGCCCGGCTCTGCGCCTTCGGAGCTCACCCCTGCGGAGGGGGCGAGGTCCGGCTCTGTGCCTTCGGAGCTCACCCCTGCGGAGGGGGTGAGGTCCGGCACCGGAGCTCACCCCTGCGGATAGGGTGAGGTCCGACACTGCTGGCCACATGGCAGGCCCGGGGCTCGCCTCTGAGGAGAGGGGAGGCCCGGCCCTGCTGGACATGTTGATGAGTTGTTTAGGCCCGATCTTCCGAAAGGTAGGTCGATTGAAGTGGAGATCTCGATGTTGATGATCCGAGGAACTCAAGCAGACCCGAACACTCCTGCAATCACTACACCACTGCTCCATTGGTTATCAACCGTGCTTCACACGCTTGACCTCGCCAAGAAGGCTATCCCTGCAGGTGCAACCGAGAACACAAGCAAGAACGACGAAGATGCAATCTGAAATTGCGAAATTGGGGTCTCATAAATCGTAGAACGGGGAAAGTGTTTAATCTAAGCAAAACTCACCAAATATGGCCGGCGGTTGCAGTATTTAAAGGCTAGGGTTCGACCATAAGACCCTTAGACGCGTCCCTAATGGACTCATACGGGATACAAGGCCCAAAAGCCCAATACGGTGGTGCAACACCGGACAGAACTCTGAATTCAACTTGTTTTGACAACTCCCAACGACTCCGGGTGAATTTTAATGTGGGACCAGAACCATTGCAAAGTTTATCTTCTCATCTTTCCATGCATATGTGGAACATCAAAAACGGAGTCCGTATGCATCCTGGGCGTCCGTTTTAAGATGTACTGCTCCTGGACTCCGAGTTGAACTCGAGTCCGAGTTGGTGACTATTTCCATCAACTTGTGGACGTCCCATCTGATTCTCCACGGCCCTAAATCCTCCTCCCTTTACTTGTTGATCATGTCCATGGTTCCTAATAACAATTAAATCATTCAATAGCACTCCATTCTCAAAATCACATGGGTAGGAAGTTAGGAACGAGTTCACCTGCTCATTTAGTAACCGTGCTCGTCCTCTTGTGATTGGTCCTAGTATATCAATGTGAGTATCCACTGTTGTGATGTCCTCATCACATGTGTCGCCTTCGGAGCTCACCCCTGCGGAGGGGGTAGTCTCAGTACGGGGTACCCCCACGCATAGGAAAAAAACCGCCTAAGGACCTCACCCCCTTCGCTGGGGTGAGCTCCGAAGGCGCCACATGTCCAGCAGGGTCGGACCTCCCTCTCCTCAAAGAAGAGCAACGGGTCTGCCACGTGGCCAGCAGAACCAGGCCTCGCCGCCTTCGCAGGGGCGAGCTCCGAAGGCTCCACGTGTCCAGCGGGGCCGGGCCTCCCCTCTCCTCAGAGGCGAGCCCCGGGCCTGCCACATGGCCAGCAGAGTCGGGCCTCGCCGCCTTCGCAGGGGCGAGCTCCGAAGGCGCCATGTGTCCAGCGGGTCCGGGCCTCCCCTCTCCTCAGAGTAGAGCCCCGGGCCTACCACATGGCCAGCAGAGTCGGGCCTCGCCGCCTTCGCAGGGGCGAGCTTCGAAGGCGCCACGTGTCCTGCGGCGCTGAGCCTCCCCTCTCCTCAGAGGCGAGCCCCGGGCCTGCCACGTGGCCAGCAGTGCCGGACCTCACGCCCTCCGCAGGGGTGAGCTCTGAAGGTGCCACATGCCGTGCTGCCCACCCCGGCTCAGTAGGCAGCAGGAGTAAAGGCGTGCCATGCCTTGTCCGATCAAGACATTCAAGACCCGCGCCTTCCCATGATGTGGAGACGCGGCGCACACCCCTGTCAGGTGGCACTGTGACCAGTCGCGTATTAGTTAAGACAGGCGCACCATGTCAGAAGCTGTTGACCAATAAATACGGCTACAAGACATGCCCTGCCATCCCCTCCACAGGGATGAGCTCCGAAGGCGCCACGTTTCCAGCGGGACCGGGCCTCCCCTCTCCTCAGAGGCGAGCTCCGAGGGTGCCACGTGTCCAGCGGGGCTGGGCCTCCCCTCTCCTCAGAGGCGAGCTCCGAGGACGCCACGTGTCCAGCGGGTCCAGGCCTCCCCTCTCCTTAAAGGCGAGCTCCGAGGGCGCCACGTGTCCAGCGGGGCTGGACCTCCCCTCTCCTCAGAGGCGAGCTCCGAGGGCGCCACGTGTCCAGTGGGGCCGGACCTCCCTTCTCCTCATAGGCGAGCTCCAAGGGCGCCATGTGTCCAACGGGGCCGGACCTCCCTTCCCCTCAAAGGCGAGCTCCGAGGGCGCCATGTGTCCAGCAGGGCCGGACCTCCCTTTCCTCAGAGGCGAGCTCTGAGGGCGCCATGTGTCCAGCAGGGCCGGACCTCCCTTCTCCTCAGAGGCGAGCTCCGAGGGCACCACGTGGCCAGCAGCATCGGGCCTCACCCCCTCCGCAGGTGTGAGCTCAGAGGGCGCCACGTGGCCAGCAGCACCGGGCCTCACCCCCTCCGCAGGGGTGAGCTCCGAGGGCACCACGTGTCCAGTGGGCTGGGCCTCCCTTCTCCTCAGAGGTGAACCCCGAGCCTGCCACGTAGCCAGTAGTGCCGTACCTCACCCCCTCCGCAGGGGTGAGCTCCGAGAGTGCCACATGTCCAGCGGTGCCGGACCTCACCCCCTCCGCAGGGGTGAGCTCCGAGAGTGCCACGTGTCCTGCGGGGCCGGGGGAAGTGTCGACGGCGCACTCCGACAGATTGGAATTTGCTCATTTCAGCTATGTTTTCCCATTCTCCATCATTTTTATGATTCTTTCTCTATTTCTATGGTTCCTTCCTCCATTTATATTGTTCTTTTCTCCATTTCTACTTCTTTTATAATGTTTCTCTATATGAAAAATATATGCAATGCATGGAAATGAATTTGAGGGTATTAGAAACCTATCCCCCTTAAACTGAATCTCACCCTCGAGATTCGATAGAGTAGAGAATAGATGAGGGAATTGTGCCTTGAGGTCTTCCTCACGCACCCATGTAGTTTCGGCTTCCGTGTGATTGCTCCACTGTACCTTGCACCAACAGATCACTTTGTTCCTCGTGACCCTTTCCTTCACGTCCAAAATTTGGACGGGGTGCTCCACATAGGTCAGATCCTCTTGAAGCTCGAGCTAATCCATCGGTACTTGTTCTTCCGGTACTCTTAAGCACTTCTTGAGTTGGGAGACGTGAAACACGTCGTGTACGTCGGAGAGGTGCATTGGCAGCTCTAGTTGATAGGATACTTCTCCTCGCTTGCCCAAAATCTTAAATGGCCCGATGTAGCAAGGTGCTAATTTTCCCTTGACGTTGAACCGTCGTTGGCCTCGGATAGGCGATACCTTAAGGTACACGAAGTCTCCTACTTCGAAGGTCGATCTCCTTCACCTATTGTCCGCATAACCTTTTTGTCATGACTGAGCAGGCTTCAAATTTTCTCGTATCGTTTGGACATGCTTTTCAGCGTCTTGCAGCACTTCGGGTCTAAACACTTGGCTCTCTCCGGTCTCATTCCAGAACAGCGGCGTTCTACACCGCCTACCATACAATGCTTTGAAAGGTGACATCTTCAAGCTGGCTTGATAGCTGTTGTTGTATGAGAATTCAGCATACGGCAAGCTCCTATCCCAACTGCGCCCATGTTTCAAGGCGCAAGCTCTCAACATGTCTTCCAAAATTTGATTTGTCCTCTCAGTTTGCCCGTCAGTTTGCGGGTGGTAAGCGGAGCTGAAATTCAGCCGTGTACCCATGGCTTCATGAAGCTCCTTCCAGAACCTAGAGGTAAATTGAGAACCCCGATCTGAAACTATCCTCTTCGGAACTCCATGGCAACACACGATTTGCTCCATATACAGCTCGGCTAGTTCTGCGACGTGGTACGTGGTCTAACAGGAAGGAAATGGGCTGTTTTCATCAATCGGTCCACAATAACCCAAATGGAGTCGTAACCCGACCGAGTACATGGCAATCCAACAATGAAATCCATGCTGATGTCTTCCCACTTCCACTCGGGTACTTTCAATGGCTGCAACAGTCCAGCGAGTCTTTGATGTTCGGCCTTCACCCGTTGGCACGTGTCACATAAGGCAACATATTCAGCTATGTCCCTTTTCATACCATCCCACCAATAGCAAGTTTTCAGGTCCTTGTACATCTTTGTACAGCCGGGATGTATGGAATAAGGTGAGTCATGTGCCTCCTTTAATATCGTTTTGCGAATGTGCTTCACACTAGGCGCACAAATCCTTTTCCCTAACCAAAGTGTGCCCTTCTCGTCTTCCTTGAAATCCTTTTCTATGCCTTGTCAGATTCTTTCCTTGATTTCCTCATCCGTTGCTTGGCCATCTCGTATCTCTTGTTCCAGCGAAGAGTTGAGTTCTATCACTTCCATCTTGTTCAAGAACCCAAGATGTAACCGTTCGAACTCCTTGCGCAGCTCGGGCGGTAGCTCCCGAACTGTAAATTGGTGACATGCTCCCTTTCGGCTTAACGCATCAGCTACTACATGGGCCTTTCCGGGGTGATAGTTGATTCCAACATCATAATCCTTGATGAGTTCCAACCATCGACGTTGCCTCAAATTCAGATCCGTTTGCGTGAATATATACTTGAGGCTTTTGTGATCCGTATAGATCTCACATCGGTGGCCAAGGATATAATGCCTCCAAATCTTCAAGGCATGTACCACGGCTGCAAGTTCCAATAAGTCATGTGTGGGATAATTCAGCTCGTGTTTCTTTAGTTGTCTCGACGCATAGGCTACCACTTGTCCTTCTTGCATGAGCACACATCCAAGCCCTTGTCTTGATGCGTCACAATATATATCGAAACTCTTGCTCACGTCCGACAATACCAAAACCAGCGCTGTGGTTAGTCTTTTCTTGAGCTCCTCAAAGCTTTCTTGGCACACTGGTGTCCACTAAAATGCTTTTCCCTTCATTAGCAATTCCGTCATAGGCTTCGCTATTTTGGAAAAATTCTTGATGAACCGTCGGTAGTATCCAGCCATCCCAAGGAAACTCCAAATATCTCTCAGATTCTGCAGTTGGTTCCACTTCAAAACATCTCCCACTTTTTCGGGATCAACCGATACTCCTCTCTCGGAGATGATGTGGCCTAGGAACGATATCTCCTTTAGCCAAAATTGACACTTGCTGAACTTAGCATACAATTGATGCTCTCGCAGTTTCTGCAATGTCAATTTCAAGTGTTCTTCATGTTTTTCCTCGCTTTTCGAATACACCATAATATCGTCAATGAAAACCACGACGAACTTGTCCAAGTACTCCATGAAGACCTTATTCATGAGGTACATAAAGTATGCGGGTGCATTCGTTAACCCAAAATACATAACGGTAATATTCATATGAACCATACCGTGTTTGAAATGCAGTCTTGGGTATGTCGGAGGGCTTAATCTTCTGCTGGAAGTATCCCGACCGAAGATCAATCTTGAAGAAAATTCGGGCACCTTTCATTTGGTCGAATAGGTCCTCTATACGGGGCAGCGGGTATTTATTCTTGATCGTCACCTCATTGAGAGACCTATAATCCACACACATCCTTTAGGTCCCATCCTTCTTGTCTACGAAGAGCACAGAAGCTCCCCACGGTGACGAGCTTAGGCGTATAAAACCCTTTTCTAGCTACTCCTAAATTTGCTTCTTAAGTTCCACTAGTTCATTAGCGGACATCCTATATGGTGTTTTCGCTATAGGTGCAGTTCCAGGTACTAAATCAATGGCAAATTCAATGTCCCGATCAGGTGGCATACCAGGAAGTTCTTCCGGGAACACATCTGAAAATTCTTGAACCACCGGAATGCTTTCCAATGTTGCTTCTTTGACGTGGTTCAACGCTGCCTTCTCGGTTGCCGGTTGGGCTGACTCGAACTCAATACGAGTACCGTGCTCATTTGTCAACTACACGCTCCTCTCAGCACATTGAATTACTCCGTTGTGCTTGCTTAACCAATCCATTCCAAGTATTATATCAATCTCTTGGGAATCCAAGACAATAAGTTGGCAAGAAAGTCTACCCTCGTTATTTTAAGGTTTACTTTCGGACATACTATACTAGTCCTCATCTCTCCACCGGGAGAATTAACCAACATAGTGTGTTTCATGTGTGATATGGGCAGATTATACTTGGCAACATACTTGGATGATATGAATGAATGCGGTGCTCCGGAATCAAATAAAACAGTGGCTGGGTTGGAGTTGGCAAGGAACATACCAATCACGACATCCTCAGCTTGTTGTGCTTCCTCAGCGGAGACATGATTTACGTTGCCACGAGCGTAGTTCTGCTGCCCACGGTTACCTTGATTAGCTCCTCTGTTTGGCCGTAGGTTCTGCTTGGGCACGTTGCTTGGCCGTCCAAGGCCTTTCTTTGGGCATTGAATTGCAAAGTGTCCTGCCTCTCCGCATGAAAAGCATGCTTTGTTGCCCAAAACAGCAGGAATGTTGGGGTGAGGCTGGTTTTGAGCATAGGCACCTATGTTGGGACGGGGTGCAGTAGGCAAAGGCATACGAGGTGCTTGCATAACAGGACGTTGGTGCGGTGGCTGATTAGGGCGAGGTGGATTTGCAGGGCGGAAAGTAGAAGCGGACGAGCCATACTGTGGTGTAGCTGGGGGCATGAAACGGGGACGTACATTGCTCCCTTGTGACTGGTATGGCATCTTCCTCTTGCCCTCTTGCTCGATCTCATGGATCTTTCTCTCAACCACTATAGCTTTGTCAACGAGCTTCTGGAAGTTTGCATAATCATTGTTGAGCAGTTGTACTTGGATCTCATTGTTCAATCCTCTCATGAACAAGTATTGCTTCCTTTGATCCGAGTTGACGTCTTCGGGAGCATACCTTGACAGCTGCGTGAACTTGTTGAGGTATTCATTCACGCTCTTCTTTCCTTGGCGGGGACCTTCGAACTCTTGCCTTTTAAGCATCATGACTCCAGAAGGGACGTAATGAGAGCGGAAACTCTCCTTGAACTCAGCCCAAGTGATAGTCTCCTGGTTGACATGAGCATTGCAAAGAGCGTCCCACCAGTCAGCTGTTGCTCCCATAAGTTGGTGCGATGCGAAGAGAACTTTCTCCCGATCATTGCACTGAACAATAGCAAGTTTCTTTTCCATGGATTTCAACCAATCATCAGCCTCCATGGGATCATTAGCTTGTGCAAAAGTAGGCGGTCGAGTACTCATGAACTCTCCCGATCTGTTGTGAGTCGGCGTTGGTGGCGGTGGGGGTGCAGGAATGGGGTTAGAATTGTCGTTGTTGTTGGCTTGCAGCTGTCCCAAAGTTTGTATCATAGTTTGCATGAGCTGGTTCTGCATAGCTATCAATCGTTCAAGATTGTTTGCATCAGCTCCGGGGTTAGCATTTTCAGGTACTTCAACGTTGCCATCCTCTTGTGGTTCATGGTTGCTACGAAGGTTCCTCCTTTGACGGCTGGCATTTTCCCTCACCATCTATGAGAGAGAGTTGAGTAGAATAGAGAATAGAAGTTTAGATTGATCTCCCCAACTATATGCATCAAGGTGTACGAACTAATTAACTTATTTTATTAATTTCAGCCTATATGAGGATGTGAACACGTGCCGAAGCATCTCATATCTCTCTACTATGTGTGGATGTGGACTTTCGCAGAAGCGTCCCACAACTCACACTAGCACACAAACACAAGCAATCATCACAAAAGTTCAACACACCACTCCTATTCACGCTACTACGATTTAAATGTTCCTATTACAGCTTATTCACTGGGAATCCCAAACTTAATCATGTGAACTGGTGTTGTTCCCGCCGTGTGACGGGGGTGGTCCATACATGGGCGCATGCCATGGTGAGTTGGCAGTCCATGTAGGGTTAGATGGCGCTGGTGCTCCTAATCACCGGCATCTTTAAATAAGACATGAGAAACTTTAGAGAAGGAAGAAAATAGCTCCAAAACTTCAGAAGCTATGAAGCAAGAAAGCAAAAGTGTTGCTGTCCAAAAGAAGAGAGAAGGAGGGGCTGAAAATAGCACTTTGCGGTGGCTGAATTGACAAGTAAAGTGCAGCAGCAAGCAATTTTTTTTGAAAATAGCAGTTTAGCAGGGTGTTTCTATGTGTTTTAGAGTGTCCATTCTACCTAGGCTTGCGTCGTACGGTCAACGTGGCTCTGATACCAATCTGTGACACCCGGTTCTGAAAACAGAACCAAGTTAAAGCATATGTGTGCCCAGGATGTTCATCACACATACACATGTAATCCACAAACTGAACTCAGAATATAACCACGAATAAATAGTATTTAAGTACTTTATTACATCGACTAATTGTCTCACTCATGATTGTTTATCTTATTCTTGCAGCGGAAGTTTCTAAACGACAGCGGAAATAACTAAATAGCAGCAGGCTCCATCTTCAACTCCACAGGCATGTTGATGGTAGTTCGCATGCCTAGTACTCCACATGGTCCTCGAAGTACTCTTCTCCTGTTGCTTATGTTTAGGTGATAATGCAAGGGTGAGTACATGTCGTACTCAGCAAGTGCGGGAAAAGTATGACATGTAGCTTACAACAAGGTAGGAATAAAAAGGCTCATTGCAGCAAGCAAATTTTATTTCACAAACATGATAAAACAGCAACTATTTATAAGTGAAATTTATCCCAACATGGCCAAGTAATTCAGCAACATTTTATCATCATAGTTCACCACTTATCAAGTCTCAACCAACCATTAATCTTTCTCAAGTTCATCTCATGCTCATAAATATTCATAACCGTCTCATATTCATATAACCAAACCAAACTCATTTTCATGACTCAAAACAGTCCCAAAACCAATCTCAATGACCATACCATAACCATACCGAATAACCATCCCAAGTTTTCCCTCTAATCATGTGAGTTGGCCAGGTTCTTGTGACCGGAAGCACGGCTATCATGATAGTTTTAAACTCTACAGAGGTGGCACCACTTTACCCACAAGTTTGTGATTTCGTCACCCGTCGGCAACTGCAGAATCTCCATTATACCAGTACACAACCGTCGGTGTATGGCCAAGAGATCACAAAATATCCTTTACAAAGGGGCTACTAGATGTATGGACTCACTGAGGTTTCACCGGCAGGCTCGAATCACCATTCTCCCACCCACGGGCCCCCTCTTGTGCCATGCAGTTCCCAGGGTAGTCCCTCTCAACTCCCATTCCCCACGCCATCCACGGTCCATAACAAGCTAGCAACACACCTAATTAGTCAGCTAAGCCGCACCCATATTTGGCCTTGTGGTGGCACTGTTTTCCTGGCATGTGCTGGGATGAACCAGTCCTTAGATCTACGGCAAGTAAACCACCATCTTATTCAGCAGCATCCACTAACCAAGCTTGCCTAGATCTCCCCCGATTCCATGATCATTATCATCATCAAGTTCTTATTCATATGAGTGCAGTAGCTAACCATGTTTTAATTCAGCTTCCTGTATCCCGTAGATTAAACGAAACAAAAAGGAAAAGAAACCATACCCGACTCATCAACTTTCCCGGCGACAAGGATGGTTAAACAAACTAGTAAACTCCTATAAAAGGGTGTCCCATCAAGTTGACTCAAGAATACGAGTTTTTGCAAACAAAACAGTTTTAAAACATGGGATCAATATGGTCAAGGGGCAATTGCCTTGCTCCAGTGGCTCTTGTTGCTCAAGCGTCTCGAAGTCTTGGTGTTGTAGTTCTTCGTAGATGGCTCCCTGTGCTTGTCCTTCTACTTATGACCACACACATACAAAATTTATAGAAATCAAACATCATGCACAAACTTTACTCAAGATGCAATGGTGTAGATGAATGCAAATCCTATGGTGCTGTTTTTTTAAACCAGTTTGTACGTGTTCTTGCATGTTTTAATGGGTTTTCATGGGGTTTTATGACGAACAAGGGTGTAGGGATCAAGTGTGGACGTGGTGATGATCTTGAATCAAGATCTAGATCAATTCCACCATCAAAACCTGATCAAAACGTGATCTGTCCACACGAAAAAGTTTCTATTCGAAGGGAGCGAAGAAAACGAATGCATAGAAACAGCGACGACATCGTAAGATGGGTAACGAAGACCTACCTCACTTCCCTCATGATCGTCGGCTCTTTTCCGGCGATGGCGAGGCGTGACGGGGCTCGTCGGCGGGCTCACCGGCGACTGAACTCCGGCGAGGGGGAGGTTGTGTGTCCAACTCGGCGAGTTGGGGGCTAGGGCCTCCAAGTCGTCGACTTGGAAGGGGGAAAAAGGAAAGGGGTTACGGCCAAGGGGGGTTTGGGGTTCTATTTATAAGGGGGGGAGTCCAGGAGAGTCCTACGCCAATTGGAGCTCAAATAAAAATCCTATTCAATTTGTTTTGGATCTTAACAAACTTATCTTTTCAGTTATGTGCGGCAGCCTTGGGGATTTTATCCCCCCCCAAATGTGGGGAAAATTTGGGGAAGTTGTGTCGGTACCCTCAGTACCGGGTACCCCCGTGCACAGGAGGAAAAACCCGCCTAAGGACCTCTCCCCCTCCGCAAGGATGAGCTCCGAAGGCGCCACGTGTCCAGCGGGGCCAGGCCTCCTCTCTCCTCAGAGGCAAGCTCCGAGGGCGCCACGTGTCCAGCGGGGCTAGGCCTCCCCTCTCCTAAGAGGCGAGCTCCGAGGGCGCCACGTGTCCAGCGGGGCCAGGCCTCCCCTCTCCTCAGAGGCGAGCTCCGAGGGCGCCACGTGTCCAGCAGGGCCGGATCTCCCCTCTCCTCAGAGGCGAGCTCCGAGGGTGCCACGTGTCCAGTGGGGCCGTACCTCCCTTCTCCTCATAGGCGAGCTCCGAGGGTGCCACGTGTCCAGCGGGGCTAGACCTACCTTCCCCTCGGAGGCGAGCTCCGAGGGCGCCACGTGTCCAACGGGGCCGGACCTCCCTTCTCCTCAGAGGCAAGCTCCGAGGGCGCCACGTGTCCAGCTGGGCCGGACCTCCCTTCTCCTCAGAGGCGAGCTCCGAGGGCGCCACGTGGCCAGCAGCGTCGGGCCTCACCCCCTCCGCAGGGGTGAGCTCCGAGGACGCCACGTGTCCAGCGGGCCGGGCCTCCATTCTCCTCAGAGGCGAGCCCCGGGCCTGCCATATAGCCAGCAGTGTCGGACCTCACCCCCTCCGCAGGGGTGAGCTCCGAGAGCGCCACGTGTCCAGCGGTGTCGGACCGCACCCCCTTCGTAGGGGTGAGCTCCGAGAGCGCCACGTGTCCCGCAGGGCCGGGGGAAGTGTCGACAGCGCACTTCGACAGATTGGAATTGGCTCATTTCAGCTATCTTTTTCCCATTCCCCATCATTTTTATGATTCTTTCTCCATTTCTATGGTTCCTTCCTCCATTTATATGGTTCTTTTCTCCATTTCTACTTCTTTTATAATGTTTCTCTATATGAAAAATATATGCAATGCATGGAAATGAATTTGAGGGTGTTACAATCAACCACTACGCCTAGCTTGCGGCACGGGCAGGACGGTAGGTCGACGACCAAGAAGCCATTGCCAGAGACAATTACCAGCATTCAATGCAAGATATGGTAGATGGCAGGAAATCTCCTCGGGGCCACCTGTCAGGCCCCGGGGCCCACCTTGCAAGCCGCCTGAGCCTTGAAGTATAAAAGACTCGGGTTGGCAACGTTGCAAGGGGTTCGACATTTGGTTGGCTCCCTCTAGTGCGTGGGGCTACTCAGCTCACCCAGATCACCAAGCTTAGAACTCTGGTTCAGAGCTCCGAGCAATACAAGTCCCGTGGACGTAGGGTATTACGCTCCGGCGGCCCGAACCACGTAAAAATCCTTGTGTCAATCCTCTCACAACCAACACGACCTTCCGAGAGAACTAGCCCCTTCAAAAAAAGAACCTCCGTGGGTTGCTCCTGAAGCAGGCCTGGGGGAAGTGTCGATGGCACACTTCAACATTTGGCGCGCCAGGTAGGGGCTTTTATCTCTCGAGACAGGCCTGCACCAATGAAGATGACCAAGCTTCCTTCACCGGCTGGCTCTTCGCGCCCTCATTCCCGGCAAACGATGACCAGTGAGGGTCATGCCTCGACACGCTCAGGGAGGAGTGTGTCAGGACAGGTTGGGAGCTCGTGTCGGACTCCAACAACGCAGACTCCTACAATCTCAAGATTTGCTGTGGCGCGGAGTGCTACTCAAGCAAGTGCACTAGCTGCCGCACGATTGCTCCTGCACAATCCGCCCATTGTGGACTCTCCCCAGGAGGCCACCTAGTAGTGGATCCGCGACGTCGGCCACCTCGTTGCAGCTGCCTTCAACCCTCCGCTGCGACGGAGATGATGCCCCGGTGAACCAGATGTGTCGTTGTCGCGCACACCAACAGTGACATGCAGACGGCAGACTCCTGTTCTACCAGGCTCTCAACGGCGGACCTGAGGACAGAGCTAGAGTGACGCTGCTTGGGGGAAGATGGTCGCGTGACCATCGAGCGACAGCGGGAAAGGCGTCGTAACCACGAGGCCGACTACAGCATGTCAACTGCCTCGACTCAGCCTAGGCCTCAGATGTTCGCCATGCGACCTCTGCCCTAGGCGTACGCCACGGAGCATGAGCAGAAGCCATATGCCTTGCGGTCGGCGCCCCCGGTATATGGTGCACCATTGCCCATGCCGGGCTACACCGTGCCAGCAGCGGACCAAGGGTTCGTGGCACCAGGATCTCCAGCAGCAGGGACGGGGTGTGCGACCCTAGCACCCCACCTCCGCTTCACAGTGTGGCCACACAAGTTGCGGCCACACCTGCCGGGGAAGTACGACGGAAGCATCAACCCTGCAGAGTTCATGCAGATCTACTCTACTGCCATCCTTGCGGTAGGAGGGGATGAGGCCACCATGGCCAACTACTTCCCCGTCGCCTTGACCGGCCCGACACGGTCATGGTTCATGAACCTGCCCCAGGGTTCCATAACTTCTTGGGGGAGCTATGCCGACAGTTCACGGCGAACTTCAGCAGCTCCTACACGCGTCCCAGCATGGAGCTGGACCTCCACGCCGTGCGACAGCAACCAGGGGAATCACTGCGCTCCTTCATAGAGCGATTCTCCCAGGGATGAAACACCATCCCCCACATCCAGAATGCATCAGTTGTGGTTGCATTTCGACGGGTGTTAGGGACAAGAAGATGCTCGAGAAGTTGGCCACCAGGGAGGTGCGAGACGTCTCGGAGCTCTTCAGTCTGGCGGACAAGTGCGCTAGAGCAGTAGAAGGGCGTAACTGGCACTCACAGCTAGCCTCCGAAGCAGGAGGGCAGCCACAAGCTGACGGAGTTCAAGATGGACTTCCTACCACGTCATGCAGTCAAGAGCCAAGCACTGGCTGACTTCGTGGCCGAGTAAACGCCACCACCAAGCAACCCAGGGGGCCCTGAAGGTGGACAACCGGAGCCCCGGGCACCGGTCTTCACCAAGCCTCACTGGACGCTCTACTTCTATGGCTCCTCGCGGAAGTAGGGGGCCCGAGCAGGCGTACTGCTCCTCATGCCGATGGGCGAGCAGTTCAAGTACATGGTGTGCCTCAACTTCAAGGAAACCAACAACATAGCCTTGGACTTGTGCCATGCACCACGCGCCGACGACACCGTCGCCGATGACCAGTCAACAAAGGCCTCCACCGGAGCCCCGATGCCCGAAGGAGCCTTCGAAAGGACGTTGCCGCGACCCACAGCCCGGCCTACCGAACCGGGCGAAGGGGGCGAGACCAGCACCTCGAAGCTGCTGGTCCCGGCGGCCCTGCAGCCATGGTGCCCACCAAGGATCGTATGCACCACTGGGGACTTCGTGCTACCCAGCGCCCAAGATCCAGAAGCTCAAGTAAGCCCCGATGCATGGACCACGAAAGTCCGGGACTACTTGAAAGACAACATCCTTTCTGATGAACATGCATCCACTGAACAGATTATGCGGATGGATAAGAGATACACGCTGGTATCTCTACCGGTGTGGCGCCAACAACATCATATTGCGATGCATAACCCAGAAGGAAGTCTGCGACCTGCTCACAGAAATCCATGAAGGTGAGTGCGGGAAACGCACATCTTCCCGCACGCTGGTCGGTAAAGTCTTCCGGCATGGCTTCTACTGGCCGACAGCCTCCTTGACGCTGTCAAGCTGGTTAAGAGATGCAAGGCGTACCAGTTCCATGCCAAGCAGATCCACACACCGGTGCAGACGCTGCACATCCTGGGGCTCTTCCCCAGAGCCGTCGGGGGATACCGGTTCCTCTACGTTGGGGGCCAGCAGGACATCCCGGAGTCGGGTCATGGGAAACACCCTTCTTCATGGTATGTGGGGTCGAAGCCGTGCTTCCCCCAGAGATCACCATGGGGGTCCCCCCGTGTCCGAGCATACGACGAAGCCACGCAGGACCAGCTCCTGCGTGAGGACATCGACCTCGTCGACGAGGCAATATGGCAAGCAACGCTCCAAAACGCACGGGACCGGAAGGCGCTCCGGCGCTACCTCCAGAGGTCCGTGCAGGGGGCTCAAGGAAGGCGACCTGGTGCTGCTCCGCATACTTTCTCGAGAGGGTGCCAACAAACTCTCCCCCAGCTGGAAAGGTCCCTTCCGAGTCACGAAAGTTTGCCGCCCCGGGTGCGTGCGCCTTGCTTCCGTAAGTTCTACCATTAGAGCAGTGGTAGGACATGTTTCTTCTTTATTCTATAACAGATCCCATAGAGCCCAGGAGCAACGCTTGGAGCAACTAAGCCCCAGGGGGTGGTCCAGGACTATGTCCGGCTTAGCCTGGTCCTGTACCCTAAGCGCGTAGGCCCTGCCCCCCTTCACAATGGGGCGGGTCGTTGCCTCCATGTACGGCCTGTTTTCCTCCTATGGACTTACATGAATGAAAAGAACCCTGTCCTACCACGCTTACTTATGTGTTCATTTAAATTACGCATTAATTTTTATGATCACCTTCCCATGCTCAAGATTCTATACGTCCATCGTATACTCGACTCTCCTTTCCCACTCTCATGCCTAGTCGGCATTTGCAATCCTGTTGAAGGCGGTTGTGCTTGAGGTACCTGCCAAAGGCCCGGAGGCCTCTCGGACCTCCCCCTGTTAGGGTACTATGACGCCAGTTGGTCTCCTCTAGGAAAGACCTACGCCAAAGCGGGAGGTCCAGGGTGTGCAGCCTGTTTTGCCTGGTCCTGCACCCAAAGCATGCGCACTTTACCTCCCCAGCGCTACGGTCAAGTACTAGGGACCAGACAGTTACACCCTGACCAAGAAGGGAGCCGGACCTTCGGTACCGAGTGCACTGAATTACCCAAGCCCCGTATACCGGCCCAGGACTGTAAGCCAAATAAGACTAAGAGACAAGGAAGGGAGGACCTCTGAGCAGAATTACAGTTTCCCTACTCGTGTGCAGGAGTGCCGGACCTCGCCCCCTCCGTGGGGGTGAGCTCCTAAGGCGCAGAGTCGGACCTCACCCCCTCCGCAGGGGTGAGCTCCGAAGGCGCAGTGCCAGACCTCGCCCCCTCCGTAGGTGTGAGCTCCGAAGGCGCAGAGCCGGACCTCGGCCCCTCCACAGGGGTGAGCTCCGAAGGCGCCATGTGTCCAGCAGGGCCGGCCTCCCCACTCCTCAGAGGCCAGCCCCGGGCCTGCCACGTGGCCAGCAGTACCGGACCTCACCCCTCCGCAGGGGTGAGCTCCGAAGGCGCAGAGCCGGGCCTCGCCCCCTCCGCAGGGGTGAGCTCCAAAGGCACAGAGCCGGACCTCACCTCCTCCGTAGGGGTGAGCTCCGAAGGCGTGTAGCCGGGCCTCGCCCTCTCCGCAGGGGTGAGCTCCGAAGGCGCAGACCCGAACCTCGCCCCCTCCGCAGGGGTGCACTCTAAAGGCGCAGATCCGGATCTCACCCACTCCGCAATGGTGAGCTCCTAAGGCGTAGTACCGGACCTTAGCCCCTCCGCAGGGGTGAGCTCCGAAGGCGCAGAGCCGGACCTCATCCCCTCCGCAGGGGTGAGCTCCGAAGGTGCAGAGCCGGACCTAGCCCCCTCCACAAGGGTGAGCTCCGAAGGTACAGTACTGGACCTCACCCCCTCCGTAGGGGTGAGCTCCGAAGGCGCAGAGCCGGACCTCACCCCCTCCGCAGAGGTGAGCTCCGAAGGCGCACAGCCGGACCTCGCCCCCTCCGCAGGGGTGAGCTCCGAAGGCGTAGAGCCGGACCTTGCCCCCTCCACAGGGGTGTGCTCCGAAGGCGCAGTACCGGACCTCACCCCCTCCGCAGGGGTGAGCTCCAAAGGCGTAGAGCCGGACCTCGCCCCCTCCGTAGGGGTGAGCTCCAAAGGCGCAGAGCCGGACCTCGCCCCCTCCGCAGGGGTAAGCTACGAAGGCACAGTACCGCTCACCCGCTCTGCAAGGGTGATCTCCGAAGGCGCCACGTGTGCAGCAGGGCCGGGCCTCCCCTCTCCTCAGAGGCGAGCCCCCGGGCCTGCCACGTGGCCAGCAATACCGGACCTCACCCCCTCCGCAGGGGTGAGCTCCGAAGGCGCCACGTGTACAGCAGGGCCAGGCCTCCCCTCTCCTCAGAGGCGAGCCCCGGGCCTGCCACGTGGCCAGCAGTGGCGGACCTCACCACCTCCGCAGGGGTGAGCTCCGAAGGCGCAAAGGCAGACCTCACCCCCTCCGCAGGGGTGTGCTCCGAAGGCGCGGAGCCGGACCTCACCCCCTCCGCAGGGGTAAGCTCCGAAGGCGCAGAGCCGGACCTCGGCCCCTCCGCAGGGGTGAGCTCCGAAGGCGCAGAGTCGGACCTTGCCCCATCCGCAGGGGTGAGCTCCAAAGGCGCAAAGCCGGGCCTCACCCCCTCTGCAGGGGTGAGCTCCGAAGGCGCAGACCCGGACCTTGCCCGCTCCGCAGGGGTGAGCTCCGAAGGCGCAGAGCCTGACCTCACCCCCTCTATAAGGGTGAGCTCCGAAGGCGCAGAGCCGGACCTCACCCCCTCCGCAGGGGTGAGCTCCAAAGGCGCAGTAACGGACCTCACCCCCTCTGCATGGGTGAGCTCCGAAGGCGCCACGTGTCCAGTGGGGCCGGGCCTCCCCTATCCTCAGAGGCGAGCCCCGGGCCTGCCACGTGGTCAGCAGTACCGGATCTCACTCCCTCCGCAGGGGTGAGCTCCGAAGCTGCAGTGCCGGACCTCACCCCCTCCACAGGGGTGAGCTCCGAAGGCGTAGAGCCAGACCTCGCCCCCTCCGCAGGGGTGAGCTCCGAAGGCGCAGAGCCGAACCTCACCCCCTCCACAGGGGTGAGCTCTGAAGGCACCACGTGTTCAATGGGGCCGGGCCTCCCCTATCCTGAGAGGCGAGCCCCGGGCCTTCCACGTAGCTAGCAGTACCGAACCTCACCCTCTCCACAGGGGTGAACTCCAAAGGCGCAGCAGAGGTGAGCTCTAAAGGCGCAGAGCCAGACCTCGCCCCCTCCACACGGGTGAGCTCTGAAGGCTCCACGTGTCCAGCAGGGCCGGGCCTCCCCTCTCCTCAGAGGCGAGCCCCGGGCCTGCCACGTGGTCAGTAGTGCCGAACCTCACCCCCTCCACAGGGGTGAGCTTCGAAGGCGCCATGTGCTACACCGGCATGAAGGAGTTTCCAAGAAAGTACACGGGGTAGAAAAGGAGAAGGCCCCACCCCGGGATCGTTATCTCCCCTGAGGTGGGCCCATGGGCCACTGTCGATACTCTCAGTACCGGGTACCCCCGCGCACAGGAGAAAAGTCGCCTAAGGACCTCACCCCCTCCGCAGGGGTGAGCTTCAAAGGCGCCGCGTGTCCAGCAGGGCCGGGTCTCCCCTCTCCTCAGAGAAGAGCATCGGGCCTGCCACGTGGCCAGCAGAACTGGGCCTCGCCGCCTTTGCAGGGGCGAGCTCCGAAGGCGCCACGTGTCTAGCGGGGCCGAGTCTCCCCTCTCCTTAGAGGCGAGCCCCGGGCCTGCCACGTGGCCAGCAGAGCCGGGCCTCGCCGCCTTCGCAGGGGCGAGCTCCGAAGGCGCCACGTGTCTAGCGGGGTCGGGCCTCCCCTCTCCTTAGAGGCGAGCCCCCGGGCCTGCCACGTGGCCAGAAATACCGGACCTCACCCCCTACGTAGGGGTGAGCTCCGAAGGCGCCACGTGTACAGTAGGGCCAGGCCTCCCCTCTCCTCAGAGGCGAGCCCCGAGCCTGCCACGTGGCCAGCAGTGGCGGACCTCACCCCCTCCGCAGGGGTGAGCTCCGAAGGCGCAGAGGCAGACCTCACCCCTCCACAAGGGTGTGCTCCGAAGGCGCGGAGCCGGACCTCACCCCCTCCGCAGGGGTGAGCTCCAAAGGCGCAGAGCCGGACCTCGGCCCCTCCGCAGGGGTGAGCTCTGAAGGCGCAGAGTCGGACCTCGCCCCATCCGCTGGGGTGAGCTCCAAAGGCGCAAAGCGAGGCCTCACCCCCTCCGCTGGGGTGAGCTCCGAAGGCGCAGACCCGGACCTTGCCCCCTCCGCAGGGGTGAGCTCCGAAGGCGCAGAGCCTGACCTCACCCCCTCTGCAGGGGTGAGCTCCGAAGGCGCAGAGCCGGACCTCAATCCCTCCGCAGGGGTGAGCTCCGAAGGCGCAGTACCGGACCTCACCCCCTCTGCAGGGGTGAGCTCCGAAGGCGCCACGTGTCTAGTGGGCTCGGGCCTCCCCTATCCTTAGAGGCGAGCCCCGGGCCTGCCACGTGGCCAGCAGTACCGGATCTCACTCCCTCCGCAGGGGTGAGCTCCGAAGCTTCAGTGCTGGACCTCACCCCCTCCACAGAGGTGAGCTCCAAAGGCGTAGAGCCGGACCTCGCCCCCTCCGCAGGGGTGAGCTCCGAAGGCGCAGAGCCGGACCTCACCCCCTCCACAGGGGTGAGCTCTAAAGGCGCCACGTGTTCAGTGGGGCCGGGCCTCCCCTCTCCTGAGAGGCGAGCCCCGGGACTTCCACGTGGCCAGATGTACCGAACCTCACCCTCTCCGCAGGGGTGAGCTCCAAAGGCGCAGCAGGGGTGAGCTCTAAAGGCGCAGAGCCGGACCTCGCCCCCTCCACACGGGTGAGCTCCGAAGGCTCCACATGTCCAGCAGAGCCTGGCCTCCCCTCTCCTCAGAGGCGAGCCCCGGGCCTGCCACGTGGTCAGTAGTGCCGAACCTCACCCCCTCCACAGGGGTGAGCTCCGAAGGCGCCACGTGCTACACCGGCGTGAAGGAGTTTCCAAGAAAGTACACGGGGTAGAAAAGGAGAACGCCCCAACCAGGATCGTTATCTCCCCTAAGGTGGGCCCGTGGGCCCCTGTCGGTACTCTCAGTACCGGGTACCCCCGTGCACAGGAGAAAAGCCGCCTAAGGACCTCACCCCCTCCGCAGGGGTGAGCTTCGAAGGCGCCGCGTGTCCAGCAGGGTCGGGCCTCCCCTCTCCTCAGAGAAGGGCATCGGGCCTGCCACGTGGCCAGCAGAACCGGGCCTCGCCGCCTCTGCAGGGGCGAGCTCCGAAGGCGCCACGTGTCCAGCGGGGCCGGGCCTCCCCTATCCTTAGAGGCGAGCCCCGGGCCTGCCACGTGGCCAGCAGAGCCGGGCCTCGCCGCCTTCGCAGGGGCGAGCTCCGAAGGCGCCATGTGTACAGCGGGGCCGGGCTTCCCCTATCCTCAGAGGCGAGCCCCGAGCATGCCATGTGGCTAGCAGTGCTGGATCTCATGCCCTCTGCAGGGGTGAGCTCCGAAGGCGCCACGTGCCGTGCTTCCTGCCACGGCTCGGTAGGCAGCAGGAGTAAAGGCGCGCCATGCCTTGTCCGATCAAGACATTCAAGACCCGTGCCTTCCCAAGACGCGGAGACGTGGCGCATGCCCCTATCAGGTGGCACTGTGACCAGTAGCGTCACAGTTAAGACAGGCGCACCATGTCAAAAGCTGTTGACCAATAAATACAGCGACAAGACATCCCCTGCCGTCCCTGCCATCATCAACCACTACGCCTAGCTTGCGGCACGGGCAGAACGACGAATAAGAAGCCATTGCCAGAGACAACTACCAGCATTCACTGCAAGATATGGTAGATGGCAGGAAATCTCCCCGGGGCCACCTGTCGGGCCCCGGGGCCCACCTTGTAAGTCGCCCG
The DNA here is from genome assembly GCA_030760725.1 of Neostapfia colusana. Taxonomy (NCBI): domain Eukaryota; kingdom Viridiplantae; phylum Streptophyta; class Magnoliopsida; order Poales; family Poaceae; genus Neostapfia; species Neostapfia colusana. Next base: position 11,759,873 of record JASWHV010000012.1, on the reverse strand, counting down.
AGCCTTGAAGTATAAAAGACTCGGGTTGGCAACGTTGCAAAGGGTTCGAACGCTCGCGAGGGGTTTGAGCATTTTAGGTTCGGCATTTTTGGGCAACACAGCTCATCCAGATCCCCAAGCTTAGAACTCTGGTTCTAAGCTCCGAGCAATACAGCTCCCATGGACGTAGGGTGTTACGCTCTGGCGGCCCGAACCACGTAAAAATCCTTGTGTCAATCCTCTCACAACCAACGCGGCCTACCGAGAGAACTAGCCCCTCCGAAAAAGAACCTCCACGGGTTGCTCCTGAAGCAGGCCCGGGGGAAGTGTCGACGGCACACTTCGACATTTGGCGTGCCAGGTAGGGGCTTTTATCTCTCGAGACAGGCCTGCGCCAACGAAGATGACCAAGCTTCCTTCACCGGTTGGCTCTTCGCGCCAGGAAGGGGGCTTTTATCTCTCGAGACAGGTCTGCGCCAACGAAGATGACCAAGCTTCCTTCACCGGCTGGCTCTTCGCGCCTTGATCACCAAGCAACCCAGGGGCCTTGACGGAGGAGAACCGGAGCCCCGGGCACCGGTCTTCACCGAACCTCACTGGACGCTCCACTTCGACGGCTCCTCACGGAAGCAGGGGGCCGGAGCTGGCGTACTGCTCCTCACGCCGACGGGGGAGCAGTTCAAGTACATGGTGCGCCTCAACTTCTAGGCAACCAACAACATAGCCTTGGACCTATGCCATGTACCACGCGCCGACAACACCGTCGCCAACGACCTGTCAACGAAGGCCTCCAACGGAGCCCCGGTGCCTGAAGGAGCCTTCGAAAGGACGTTCCCGCGACCCACAGCCCGGCCTGGCGAACCGGGCGAAGGGGGCGAGACCAGCACCTCAAAGCTGGCGGTCCCGACGGCCCTGCAGCCATGGTGCCCACCAAGGATCGTATGCGCCACTGGGGACTCTGTGCTACCTAGCACCCAAGATCCAGAAGCTCAAGTAAGCCCCGATGCATGGACCACAGAGGTCCGGGACTACTTGAAAGACAGCATCCTTCCTGATGAACATGCATCCGCTGAACGGATTGTGCGGATGGCTAAGAGATACACGCTGGTATCTCTACCGGCGTGGCGCCAATGGCATCCTATTGCGGTGCATAACCCAGGAGGAAGTCTGTGACCTGCTCGCAGAAATCCACGAAGGCGAGTGCGGGAAACGCACATCTTCTTGCACGCTGGTCGGTAAAGTCTTCCGGCATGGCTTCTACTGGCCAACAGCCTCCTCGACGCCGTCAAGCAGGTTAAGAGATGCAAGGCGTGTCAATTCCATGCCAAGCAGATCCACACACTGGTGCAGACGCTGCACATCCTGGGGCCCTTCCCCAGAGCCGTCGGGGGATACCGGCTCCTCTACGTCGGGGGCCAGCCAGACATCCCAGAGCCGGGGTCACGGGAAACACTCTTCTTCATGGTATGCGGGGCCGAAGCCGTGCTTCCCCCGGAGATCACCATGGGGGTCCCCTCGTGTCCGAGCGTACGACGAAGCCACGCAGGACCAGCTCCTGCGTTATGACATCGACCTCGTCGATGAGGCAAGATGGCAAGCAACGCTCCAAAACGCACGGTACCGGAAGGCGCTCCGGCACTACCTCCAGAGGTCCGTGCATGGGGGCTCAAGGAAGGCGACCTGGTGCTACGGCGCATACTTTCTCGAGAGGGGGCCAACAAACTCTCCCCCAGCTGGGAAGGTCCCTTCCGAGTCACAAAAGTTTGCCGCCCCGGCTGCGTGCGCCTTGCTTCCGTAAGTTCTACCCTTAGAGAAATGGTAGGACATGTTTCTTCTTTATTCAATAACAGATCCCATAGAGCCTAGAAGCAGTGCTCGGAGCAACTAAGCCCCAGGGGGTGGTCCAGGACTACGTCCAGCTTAGCCTGGTCCTGTACCCTAAGCGCTTAGGCCCTGCCCCCCTTCACAATGGGGTGGGTCGTTGCCTCCATGTACGGCCTGTTTTCCTCCTATGGACCTACATGAATGAAAATAACCCTGTCCTACCACACTTACTTATGTGTTCATTTAAATTACGCATTAATTTTTATGATCACCTTCCCATGCTCAAGACTGTATACGTCTATCGTATACTCGGCTCTCCTTTCCCACTCTCATGCCTAGTCAGCATTTGCGATCCTGCCGAAGGCGGTTGTGCTTGAGGTACCTGCCAAAGGCATGGGGGCCTCTCGGACCTCCCCCTGTTAGGGTACTGTGACGCCAGTTGGTCTCCTCCAGGAAAGACCTACGGCAGAGCGGGAGGTCCAGGGTGTGCAGCCTGCTTTGCCTGGTCCTGCACCGTGTGCACTCTGCCTCCCCAGCGCTACGGTCAAGTACTAGGGGCCGGACGATTACACCCTAACTAAGGAGGGAGCCGGACCTCCGGTACCGAGTGCACTGAATTACCCAAGCCCCGTATACCGGCCCAGGACTGTAAGCCAAATAAGACTAAGAGACAGGGAAGAGAGGACCTCTGAGAAGAATTATCGTTTCCCTACTCGTGTGCAGGAGTGTCGGACCTCGCCCCCTCCGCAGGGGTGAGCTCCAAAGGCGCAGAGCCGGACCTCACCCCCTCCGCAGGGGTGAGCTCCAAAGGCGCAGAGCCGGACCTCACCCCCTCCACAGGGGTGAGCTCCGAAGGCGCAGAGCCGGACCTCGCCCCCTCCGCAGGGGTGAGCTCCGAAGGCGCAGAGCCAGACCTCGCCCTCTCCGTAGGGGTGAGCTCCGAAGGCACAGAGACGGGCCTCACCCCCTCCGCAGGGGTGACCTCCGAAGGCGCAGACCCGGACCTCACCCCCTCCGCAGGGGTGAGCTCCGAATGAGCAGAGCCGGACCTCGCCCCCTCCACAGGGGTGAGCTCCGAAGGCACAGAGCCGGACCTCACCCCCTCACAGGGGTGAGCTCCAAAGGCGTAGTACCAGACCTCACCCCCTCCACAGGGGTGAGCTCCGAAGGCGCAGTGCCAGACCTCACCCCCTCCGCAGGGGTGAGCTCCGAAGGCGCAGAGCTGGACCTCGCCCCCTCCACAGGGGTGAGCTCCAAAGGTGCAGAGCCGGACCTCACCCCCTCCGCAGGGGTGAGCTCTGAAGGTGCAGTACCGGACCTCACCCCCTCCGCAGGGGTGAGCTCCGAAGGCGCCACGTGTCCAGTGGGGCCGGGCCTCCCCTCTCCTCAGAGGCGAGCCCCGGGCCTGCCACGTGGCCAGCAGTACCGGACCTCACCCTCTCCGCAGGGGTGAGCTCCGAAGGCGCCACATGTCCAGTGGGGCCGGGCCTCCCCTCTCCTCAGAGGCGAGCCTCGGGCCTGCCATGTGACCAGCAGTAACGGACCTCACCCTCTCTGCAGGGGTGAGCTCCGAAGGCGTAGAGCCGGACTTGACCCCCTCCGCAGGGGTGAGCTCCGAAGGCATAGAGCCGAACCTCGCCCCCTCCACAGGAGTGAGCTCTGAAGGCACCACGTGTCCAGCAGGGTCGGGCCTCCCCTCTCCTCAGAGGCGAGCCCCGGGCCTGCCACGTGGTCAGCAGTTCCGGACATCACCCCCTCCATAGGGGTGAGCTCCGAAGGCGCCACGTGCTACACTGGCGTGAAGGAGTTTCCAAGAAAGTGCGTAGGGTAGAAAAGGAGAAGGCCCCACCCCGGGATCGTTATCTCCCACGAGGTGGGCCTGGGGGGCACTATCAGTACTCTCAGTACCGGGTACCCCCGCGCACAGGAGAAAAACCGCCTAAGGACCTCACCCCCTCCGCAGGGGTGAGCTTCGAAGGCGCCGCGAGTCCAGCAGGGTCGGGCCTCCCCTCTCCTCAGAGAAGAGCACCGGGCCTGCCATGTGGCCAGCAGAACCGGGCCTCGCCGCCTTCGCAGGGGTGAGCTCCAAAGGCGCCATGTGTCCAGCGGGGTCGGGCCTCCCCTCTCCTTAGAGGCGAGCCCCGGGCCTGCCACATGGCCAGCAGAGTCGGGCCTCGCCGCCTTCGCAGGAGCGAGCTCCGAAGGCGCCACGTGTCTAGCGGGGTCGGGCCTCCCCTCTCCTCAGAGACGAGCCCCGGGCCTGCCACGTGGCCAGCAGTGCCGGACCTCACGCCCTCCGTAGGGGTGAGCTCCAAAGGCACCACGTGCGGTGCTGCCCACCCCGGCTCGGTAGGCAGCAGGAGTAAAGGCGCGCCATGCCTTGTCCGATCAAGACATTCAAGACCCGCGCCTTCCCAAGATGCGGAGATGCGGCGCACGCCCCTGTCAGGTGGCACTGTAACCAGTCGCGTCACAGTTAAGATATGCACACCATGTCAGAAGCTGTTGACCAATAAATACAGCGACAAGACATCCCCTGCCGTCCCTACCATCATCAATCACTACGCCTAGCTTGCGGCACGGGCAGGACGGCAGGATGACGAATAAGAAGCCATTGCTAGAGACAACTACTAGCATTCACTACAAGATATGGTAGATGGTAGGAAATCTCCCCGGGGCCACCTGTCGGGCCCCGGGGCCCATCTTGTAAGCCGCCCGAGAGAACTAGCCCCTCTGAAAAAGAACCTCCACGGGTTGCTCCTGAGGCAGGCCCGGAGAAGTGTCGATGACACTCTTCGACAACGACCGTCTAGGATTTTTTACAAAAAGGAGATGCGTTGTCTTAAAGCTTGTCTCCCATGTGTACTAATCGGCGACGCGCCCAGAAGCGCGGATTCGATGACTCTGTAATGCGAGACACGACGACGGAGACACGCAATCCGTTCTTCGTGCGGGCACGTCTCGAATGAGTCTTTCTCACGTAGTGTGACGTGGCATGCCACGTGGACAACCACGTTGTACTATGGATTAAATTTAAACCACCAATAATAGTTTAGGGATTAGATTGGACTTTTTAAAAATTGAAGAATGAAGTTGAGCTTTCATCTAAATTTAAGGGATGAATTTGATTATTTGCCCTTGAATCGATATTATACTATATGAAAACCAGTGATACAAGATGCATGCTTTCAGGAGAACCAGACGAGGATGGGGTGGAATGGAGGACTTCACGTGAGTTATTTGGGATTGGATGAATGCAAACAAGGGTGAGATAGGAAGTTGTGTAGTCACTAAGAATCTTATATTTTGGTACTCCATCCGTTTCGAATTATTTGACACTGGTTAGTTTAATTTTAAACTAACTAGCATAAAATAATTCAAAACAAAGAGAGTACCAAACTTCTTAGTAAGACATCTTTACATATTGAGACGGACGGAGTAATTGTTTGGCTCTGCTTCTCCAAAATCAAGTGCTTCATCTGAAAATTTGTCACTTCATCATGCGCCTCAGCCTTAGGAATTGCTTGACCTAGCTAGGTAGCAAGTTCAAAGTTCTTTGAAATTCTTCGTTACTTGAATGTGCACTAACATACTGGGTGAATATTGAGAAAAGACTCGGCTATGGATGTGGAAGAAGATGTTGCACATGGGTTCGCAGCAACCAACTGCAGTTTGATGTCCCCTGGACATATAGGTATCCATTGACTTATCTCCCAACAACTGAAGATGCTCAATCATGAGGCGTTTGAGAAATCCAGTCATCAGCTTGCACTTGCCTAAGTGGCTTGAGATATAAGTAAGTTGCCCCTGACTGTTAATGCACACTTGCTTTTGGCGGAAGAAAGGTACTATTGAACTGAATTATTAGGATACGACGATGTAGGCAGTTAATAGTAAGGCTTATTCTGCCACTTGTTTATCAGCAGGACGGCGCATTGCTGGCCATGGGCCTGGATATGCAATTGTCCGGTCCCATGTGGTCCATATGCTGAAATCTCTAATAAAACAGAGAGAATCACATGTATGATACTCATCTGATGTTCCAGGGATCGCAGATATAAACAATTTGCATATCTAGGCACTATCCCAAGCATTTCCACGGATGCAAAGTAATTGTGCTTGGTGATGATATCTATGGCAATATATATTATCCATCAGGATTCTGTTTTACAATCTATTGGGATGTGATTCGGATGTCCACTTTCAGTGATCTAGGTTCTGTTACGCTTATCATATCTCAACTGGAAGATAGAAATACAAAGCATGCGGGTCTCCCCGCATGCGGCTCTTACCATTTGAGGCGTGCCCACAAATGGTAATAACAAGTGGGGTAAGAACATATTGCCTTGTCCAAGCAAAACACAGGGATCTCATTCCTTTGAAAATCCTTCAAGGGCACTTATCCTCATGTGTAGTTGGACAAACAACCTCCCGAACTGTCGAATGGGGAGGGTCGCCAAAGATTACAATCCTGCATGTGATTAATAGAGCTCATGTGTAATTCGAGCCAACAAGCTTTGAAAATTCGTTCACAAAATACCGACCCCGGAGGTGTTTTTGAAGAACAAAAAAGTGGTCGTAATGTAGGCAATAATAAATGGTTAGCCGGGTTCTATAGCTGCATTTGTCACTTGGTTGGCTCTTCCAAAGTGCAACCTAATTTTAAAATAATCGGTCCACATTAACCATAACAAGCATGCGATGGTCATGGTTCAAGATTATATCTTGATTTTTCTAAAAATGATCAAGCTGTGTCAGATTACCACCATCTTCTGACAGATACATTATCCTATTTTAGCAAAATAAGTACTCCCTCCGATTTTAACATAAGCACTAACGAGTAGCTGATTGCTTAGCTATGAACTCTGTGCAAGTAATCAGGGTTGTTCTAACGACTAAGTACGTCAGAGCAGCGCCGCAGCAATATTTGTGTTGGCTGGCTGGCGCATCAGCGTCCAGACGGCCAATTGGATGGCCACGACACGACGGGCCTCACAGTCACTATCAAGTATCAACGCAAAAGCCTCTATTCTGTTGCTTACTGTTTTCGCCCTTTAGCACTACTGTCACTGATTGTCACCAACAACCAACGCTTTAGTGTGTTGGCCCATTTATTATTATTATTATTCAATCATACTTTCCTTGTCCAGCAGCTAAGTAGCAGACATAATATATTACGATGGATTAGTGACCATCCCAGAAGAGATGGTATCTGGAACGGTGACATACGAGAGAGATTAAACATGACACAAAAGATATATAGACAATATATAAGTTTGAAGCTAGACATAATTAGCAGAGAGAGACTAATGGCTGCAAACAATACTTTGTTTATTTTTACAAGTTTTCTCTACACTATACAAATACGACAATGTCCATATAATTTAAGGACTGTGATAAAGTGACAATACTTGTTATAATTTGCAGAAAAGGACAACGCTTCGTATATTTATGTGCCAAAACCGAATGAGCAAATTAGTAGAGCGAGACTAATGGCTGCAAACATTTTTCTGGCAAATTGAACTATTTCTAGTGAAATTCATGTACTTGTGAAATTCTTGGATTTCAAAGGAGCCCCAAATATATCCAGTGGCTTAGAGTTGGAGCATTGCAAGAGAAAATAATTTATATGAGTAAACAGTAACATTATAGTATTTAGAACGGTAAATGTGAAGTTGTGAACCGAAAATGAACCAGGCGAGGAGTAAGCGACTTTTGCCCAAAATATACTTGAGGTTAGAGCTGGGAGATGGGCCGGGCCAATTTCGGGTGGGCCGAAGCCCGACGTGCCGGCACGGCCCAGACACAAAATTGGCCCGAAATAGATTCGGGCTGGGCCGGCCCGACACAGTATTTCGGGCCGTGCCATGTCCGGGTTCGGAGGCTTCGGGCGGCCCGGCACGAAATAGAGTTTCGGGCCGTGCTCGGGCCGGCCCGGCCCGAAATTGGCCCATCGGACCGAAAAAGCCCATCAGCCCGAAATGCTCGAAAAAGCCCGAAATGCCCGAAATTAGGGTTCGCCCGGTTTACCGCGACCCGAAATAATTTTTTGGAATTATTTGAAATTTTCTCTAGAATTTTTTTGGATTTTTTAAGATTTATTTAGAATTTTCCTTATTTTTTATGGATTTTTGATTTTTTTCGGTTTTACAGATTTTTTGGTTTTTTTATTTTACAGATTTTTTTGGATTTTTATAATTTTACAGATTTTTTTTGATATTTTTTGAATTATTTGGAGTTTTTCGGATATCTGGGTTGTGCTTGGCCGAGCCCGGCCCGAAATAGGCCCGCCGGGCCGCGTGCCGTGCTCGGGCCTCACTTCTCCATTCTCCAGCTCGTCCTTCCCCCATCTATCATCACCCACCTGCTTACGTCTCCCTCCCGCTTCCTCGTCGCGACGCAACGCTCGCGGGAGCCCGTCCAAGAAAGCGCCGGAAGCAATCTTACCACCGCCTTTTTCTTGGCGTGCACAGCTCGTGGTCGGCCCTCCCGCCCGGCGAGATCTCGGTGGTTGGGGCGACGCGGCTGTATTTTATAGCCGCCACCGCCGCCGCTGTTCTTGGCGTTTCGGAGCCGGAAGGGGCTCCCTGATTTGATCTGTGGTGGTGCCCGGCCGGCATGGCGGCGCCGGGAGGGTTGGAGCAGTGGCAGAAGGATGGCTTCTTCCAGGCGGCGGAGGAGGTGCAGGAGTCTGCGGACCTGTGAGTTTCTTCTTGGGTTCGATTTGTTGGGCTAGGGATTATAAAGATTCGATTTTTATGCATTTGTGCTATGAATTGGGGGTTAAATTTGATTCGCACTGTTCTACTGTCTGAATATTAGATGTTGTTTGATGCTTATTTTGAGGATTAAGGATATGTGCTGTGTTAAATATGAGAATTTGGTGCCTCGCTATTGGTGTAGTTTCAGTGGTTCTAGTAGCTTAATTTTTATAATATGCAGTAGCAAATTGTTAAGGATTGACAGTTGCGTTAAGATTGTATTTTTTGTCTATATATATAAATTATATTTGGGATAGTACTCTGCTCGGAATTTATACTTGCATTCTTATTCGGGAACTTTGGTGTTAAAATTGTCTTGTTCTAGTTGCATGTATTTTTTCTGCATTTTGTGGATAGGATACTTGATGATGTTATGTGTTATATAAACATTGGATCTTCGACATCGTTTATTCACATACCTTCGTTACTTGATTAGTCTGTATTGTATGGTTGAGGAAAGTGTGAATTTGCTTGAGACGACAAATCCTTTTATTAATTTTACCGTGTGGCTCTAGTTGGATTTGTACAGCTAATTGTAAGTCCTTATTAATATGGAAATCTATAATGTGCATATGCATTTGATTTGGATTCTATATTTTTTGTGCAATGTTCTTAATTTGTTTTATTCTTCTTCCAGGATGGAATCTATTTATAGAACTTGGATGCGTGAGCGTACTAACGGCTCTACCTCTGAGGGTTTAATTGACTTGCAAAGAGAGCTTCAAACAGCTCTAGGGACAGCAAAATGGCAGGCATGTTTTTACCTGAACTTTTGTAGCTGACATGTTCATGTGATCGAATAGTTAATGTTGCCTTACTAATGATTGCCCATGCTTGCTGTCAGTTGGAGCAGTTTCAGAGAGCTGTAGGGTCGAGCAATGACAAGTATTCTCTGGAAGAGGGTACAATAGCCAGAAGGCAGCAGTTTATTGTAGCAATAGAGGATCAGATTTCTCGTGTAGAGAAAGCTTTAAGTGGTTCTTTAATTGATTGTGGCATGCAAGGGCTCAACTGGGTGAAGTTAGATGATGAGGAGCAAGATGATCTAGTTACTTTCCTTTCAGCCCCTGCACAGTTTTATTCAGAAGTGATGAGCACAGACAGCAGCTCCCATATTCCATCAAGGCAAAAAAATGTACCAACTCGCACGAATGATCACAGGGAGATGTCATTGGTCATTAAAGACATACACGAAGTACCACCCAGAGAAATTTATAGTATCAAGAGTGAAGTTTGTGATGTAGCTGAGCAGTTACATGGCCACAGGACAAATTTGATTTCAGGTCATGATCATTGGAAAATTAATATTTTTAAAGATGACATAGATGATGATAAAAAGATGTCCCCAAATAGGGTAAACACTTTAAGTCAAACAACTACATTATTGGGCACCCGGAAAAGCACAGAGTCTTTAGCAAGAGCAATATGGTTTTGGAATAGCTTGTGGAAACCCAGGAGAGATGAACATCATCCATCAACATATGATAAGTCAAATAACCTCAACTTCAGGAGTATATACCTTTTAACACAGGTATAACGGTTTCCCTCATTGTGGTCTACAGATGTTAACAGAGTAAAATGCATCAGCGGCCCTTCAACAAGTATGGGTGTGTGATTTAGCTCCACCAACTTTAAGACTACAAATCTAGGTCCTTCCAACTTTTTTAAGTTGTGCATCACAGGTCCATAATAGTTCCAAGGGCTTTGGGCTGTGATGTGGCACGTCTACCTGGTGTCCATGTGGCATCAGCGCCCAGATGCTTTTGAACTGTTATGGACTTGCGGTGATACATCAGCCTGGATGCTTTTGGACCGTTAAGGATCTGTTGTTCACGACTTAAGAAGTTGAAGGACCCAGATGTGCAGTTTAAAAGTTTCTTGACCTGGATGACACACCCCAACACATTCGAGGCTTGATGGAGCATTTTACTCGCACTAAAATGAGAAAAACTTCTGTTTTATCATATGCATGATTCTCCAAATGGTCCTAGGAGGTGAAATACCTAGTTTTCTATTGAATGATGATACTTCAAGTTTATCTTAGACATGCTTTTCCAAATGGTCCGAGGCGAGTTTGCTGTTTATCAGTTACAGCAAATTGATTTTATGATAACTCCGCCTATGTTGTAATGACATAGCCGGTCCCAAGCCCGGGTAAAGGAGGAGGGGGTTGTGATAGGCTTGGCGAGCCAACAACTACACTTAGCCATTCTCATGGAAATGAAACCCAATAGAAATTCGTTGGGGCGTAACCCTCTTAGCGACGCGCCATATCGGAACCCGGGTATGGTGTTAAGTGGGCAAGGGCCGGGTCGCCACCGCCTTAGTGGCGCGCCATATCGAAACCCGGATATGGTGTTAAATGAGCAAGGGCCGGATCGCCATCACCTTAGTGGCGCGCTACATCATCGCCCGGATGTAGTGATAAGTGAGCAAGGGTCTTTGCATCTTACTCGACGGGTGCAAAGCGTAAGGAAGCTAGCCGAGGAACATAGATTTCGGGTGGGTAGTTGGAATGTAGGATCCTTGACGGGGAAGCTACGTGAGTTAGTAGATGTTGCCATTAGGAGACGAGTAAATATCCTTTGTGTACAAGAGACTAGATGGGTGGGTCAAAAGGCGAGAGAAGTCGAGAATACCGGTTTCAAGATTTGGTATTCTGGTTCGGCTGGGACTAGGAATGGCGTAGGTGTTCTAATAGATAAGAGTTTAAGGATGGAGTAGTGGATGTTCGAAGACGAGGGGATAGGATCATCTTAATCAAGATAGTAATTGGGGACATTGTCTTGAACGTCACTAGTGCTTATGCCCCACAAGTTGGGCTCAACATGAGTGCTAAGAGGCAATTTTGGGAGGACTTGGAGGATATGGTTAGTAGTGTACCGATAACCGAGAAACTCCTCATAGGGGGAGATCTCAATGGTCATGTGGGTGCAACTAACCTAGGATTTGAGGGAGTACATGGAGGTTTTGGATGCGGCGATAGAAATCAAGAGGGTAAGGACATCCTAGACTTTGCCGTAGCCTATGATCTGTTGATAGCTAACACCCTCTTTAGGAAGAGGCAATCTCACCTAGTGACCTTTAGTAGTGCCCAACACTCTAGCCAGATTGACTTTGTCCTCACTAGGAGAAAGGATAGACGGGAGTGTCTAGATTGTAAGGTGATCCCGGGGGAGTGTGTTGTGACACAACATAAGCTTGTGGTAGCTGATTTTTGCTTTCATACATGTTCTTTGCGGGACAAAGGTGTCAAAATCACAAGAACAAAGTGGTGGAAGTTGAAGGGAGAATCACAAGTAAAGAAAGGGCAGCCCGGTGCATGTAGCTCCCCTTGTGCAGGGTCCGGGGAAGGGTCCGACCCACTTGGGTCTTTTGTACGCAGCCTTTCCCTGCATTTCTGCAAGAGGCTGTTTCCAGGACTCGAACCCGTGACCTCATGGTCACAAGGCAACAGCTTTACCGCTGAGGGAGAATCACAAGTATCCTTTAAAAATAGGGTGATCACAGAAGGACCCTGGACAGAAAATGGAGATGCAGATAGTATGTGGATGAAGATGGCAACTTGCATTAGGAAGGTAGCTAGTGAGGTGTTCGGTGTGACAAAGGGAAAGAAACTTGTAGATAAAGACACTTGGTGGTGGAATGAGGATGTACAAAAGGCCATTAAGGAGAAGAAGGAGTGTTATAAGAGTTGGCATAATGATAGAAGCGCAAGCAACATGGTTAAGTACAAAGAGGCTAAGAAGAATGCAAGGCGGGTTGTGAGTAAGGCAAGAGGACAGGCCTATGATAAGTTATATGAGAGACTAGGGACAAAAGAAGGTGAAAAGGACATATACAAGGTAGCAAAAATCCGCGAGAGAAAGATGAGAGATCTCAATCAAGTTAAATGCATCAAAGATGAGACTGACCGCATTCTAGTGAAGGATGAAGAGATTAATAATAGATGGCGTGATTACTTTAGTGGGCTATTCAATGATGGGAATGGGAGCACTATGGTTGAGTTGGATGACTCCTTTGATGACTCCAACAGGCGGTTCGTGCGGAGGATACAAGAGTTTGAAGTTAAGGAGGCCTTAAAGAGGATGAAAGGAGGAAAGGCCCTCGGCCCTGACGATGTCCCTATTGAGGTGTGGAGATGTCTTGGGGACGTCGCAATAGTATGACTCACAAAGCTATTCAACCACATTTTTCGGTCAAACAAGATGCCTGAAGAATGGAGGAAAAGTATATTAGTACCTATCTTCAAAAATAAAGGAGATATTCAAAGTTGTACTAATTATCGAGGTATTAAGCTTATGAGTCATACTATGAAGCTTTGGGAGAGAGTGATTAAACACCGCCTGAGGAAAGTGACCAATGTCACTAAAAACCAGTTTGGTTTTATGCCTGGGAGGTCTACAATGGAGGCGATTTTCTTGCTTCGTCAGCTTATGGAGAGATATAGGGAGCAGAAGAAGGACTTGCATATGGTGTTCATCGACTTGGAGAAGGCGTACGACAAGATACCAAGGTCAGTCATGTGGTGGGCACTAGAGAAACATAAAGTGCCAAGAAAGTACATTACCCTTATCAAGGATATGTACAATAATGTTAGGACAAGTGTGCGCGTAAGTGATAGTGAGACTGATGCATTTCCTATCACGGTAGGACTACATCAAGGATCAGATTTGAGCCCATACATCTTTTCCTTGGTGATGGATGAGGTGTCGAAGGATATACAAGGGGATATCCCTTGGTGCATGCTCTTTGCTGATGATGTAGTGCTGGTAGATGAAACTAGAGATGGTGTTGATAAGAAATTAGAGTTATGGAGACAAACCTTAGAGTCCAAGGGGTTTAGACTTAGTAGGACCAAAACCGAGTATATGAGGTGTGACTTTAGTGGTGTTGGTCGTGAAGAGGGAAATGTTAGTCTACAAGGACAAATAGTACCTAGAAAGGACTCTTTCCGATACTTAGGATCAATGTTACAAAGCAATGGCGATATTGATGAGGATGTTTGCCACAGGATCAAGGTAGGGTGGATGAAATGGCGGCAAGCCTCTGGAATCCTATGTGATAGGAAAGTCCCACAAAAGCTAAAAGAGAAGTTCTATAGGACGCTGATCAGACCCACGATGCTCTATGGGGCGGAATGTTGGCCAACTAAACGGCAACATGTCCAACAAATGAGTGTCGCAGAGATGCGAATGCTACGGTGGATGTGCGGGCACACGAGAAGAGACCGAATAAGGAATGAGACGATTCGTGATAAGGTAGGGGTGGCGCCGATTGAAGAGAAGTTAGTCCAACATCGACTTAGCTGGTTTGGACATATCCAACGGAGACCTCCAGAAGCACCGGTTAACAGTGGGATTTTAAGAGGTAGAGAAAATATTAGGAGGGGTAGAGGACGACCAAGGTTGACCTGGGAGGAGGTGGTAAAACGAGATTTGAGAGATTGGAATGTATCCAGAGACTTAGCTCATGATAGGACCGCATGGAAAGTAGCAATTCATGTGCCAGAATCGTAGTCTTGTTTTTTTCTTTTTCTTTTTTCTTTTTTCTTTTCTTTTCCTTTTTTCTTATTTCTTTTCTCTTTTTCCTTTTTCTTTTTTTTTTTCCTTTTTTTCTTTTTTTTTCTCTTTTTTCTTTTTTCCTTGTTCTTATATCTCTTCCTCTCTTTTACTTTATTGATATTGGGTTTCATGTCTAGCCGACCCCAACAGGCTTGGGATAAAGGCTTGGTTGTTGTTGTTGTTTTGTTGTTGATATCTCTAGACATTTTTGCATTTCCCATTTTATTTTGGGATTGGGGGATTGAGTTTTTCCATTAGATTTGGTGCACTTGCTGCATGAGCCTACCCCAACGTGCTTGGGACAAAGGCTTTGTTGCTGTTGCACCTGCTGCATGCCACCTATACATCACGCTGTCAGTGTACCAGATTCCTGAAACATTCCAGTGCTAATTTATATAAGACCATTGATGGAGCTTCGACAACCTCAGAAGTGGCCAGTTAATTGGAATATGTATCAATTCTACATACATAAAACTGATTAATGACATGTATGACACGTGTATATTACAGACACAATCTCTTTCCAAATGGAGGGGGGGGGGGGGCACAGCCAGGGTTCGGACACAAATTTCTGGATTCATCTGTGATGTAGTCCACAGGCAAAAAAGGGCTTGACGCTAAGCAAGCAAGGACCATCCACCTAGAACGTAAGCATATTAGGAACTGTTGTGTATTGACTCACATGTCATGTGGAAAGAAGATTTGCTGCTTACCAGAGGCATGCGAGCGGTTGCTGCGGGCAGCAGTAGCACATGGGCATTTGTCTTCCACTTGTGCATGACAAACATGTTTAATTTCTCTACTACAGTCTACATGGTACAATCTATAAATGTTCTATTTTTAACAGCTCCTATGCAAACTCAGTCATCATTCCTAATATTTGTTTATATGAACTTGCTTAAGGAACGGCCACTATCATTTTGACTAGCGGTTCTAACAACATGTTCAATATGTTTCTACAGAAATTTAATGGGCTAACTGATAGAAGCAGAAGTTACTTGAGTAGTTGGAAGGATAGTTCAAGGACTTCTGGAAGGACGAGTGGGCTTCATATACAACGCCAACAACAAAACATTCAGTTTGGTCGTTCTATTCGGATCACTCTCTTGCTGATGTTGAGCATCTTCCTCATTGGTTAGTGCCAAACTTATTTTCTTATTTATTATTTGCTAGTATAGAAGGGGGGCCTTGGCGCAGCGGTAAAGCTGTCGCCTTGTGACCATGAGGTCACGGGTTCAAGTCCTGGAAACAGCCTCTTACAGAAATGTAGGGAAAGGCTGCGTACAAAAGACCCAAGTGGGTCGGATCCTTCCTCGGACCCTGCGCAAGCGGGAGCTACATGCACCGGGCTGCCCTTTCTTTTATTATTTGCTAGTATATCTGCATAGAGGATACAGAAAGGGCAGCCTGGTGCATGTACGGCTGGTAATGGGCTAAGCAAAATGAACTAGCCATGAGAGGGCTGGATCGGATTGAATTTGTATTAATTTTTAGCCTAATATACAATAAAGGCTGGTTTAAGTTGTGAAAGTGCCCATGGGCTGAGCCACTTTACCAGGCCTAGGTGTATGTAGTTGCGCAGTGTTCGGGGAAGGGCCCGACCCAAGTTGGGTCTTTTGTTAATACATCTGCATACAGGAAAGAAACAAATGATATATCTTTTGGAAGCATGTTATCCGTCATGTGCTGTGTAGATGTATCCATGACGCGGCGTGCTGTTTTAACTGCTACTACGCCCATGTTTCTGTAGCTTTTGTTTTTCATTTTTCATGTCAACTAAGATAGGAACAAAAAGTGTTGGTCCTTGGATCATGGCATGTTGCATCTAATTCTTGAGGGGTCATGTTGCATATATCGATAATATGATCCTAATAACCCTGGCAGTGGTTGGCGCATTGCTATTGAAGTATGTCTGTAAACGTGATTGGTTATTTTGAGTTCTAACGGGTGGTTCAAGTTATGTGTTACTGCAGTACCATTTCTCGTCTCCGCTACCTGACGCTGTTAAGCAACCCCGGACTCTGCTGTACAGAGATGTTCATTGCATTGTTCAGAGAAGCTATTCACAAGCTCACGCAATGCCGCTAATAGAGTATATGATAATTACATGGGTCTGTGCATTTACAGCATGTAAAGGAGCACAATTGTGAGGACCTAGATTGTGCAGTGCATCAATGTCAGCATTTCAACCTGAGATAGTAATGGTCAATTTGTGATCTGTCATCTGTTGCGATGGCTCATTTATGCCAAATGGAGGCAGCTTTTCTACTTTCTCACCTCTATACCCCGAAAGCAAGTGTAAAAAGATGTAGAGCTGATGAATAAAAATGATTGAAATTATGAGGGGAATGATTTGTGCAAGTGGTGAACTGTTTGAAGGATCTGATGATTATTCATACTCGTATTTGCTGAGTTCTTTGGGACATGTATGACTCCTTAAGCACTGATGCATCTGTAAGTGGATCAAAGTGCAGGCCTTGCTTTACTGATCTAGCTTCCTATACTTGTTTTATTTATAATATGGTCATACTTGTAAACAACTAATGGAGTTTCAGTGCTAATCTTCACATTTTTTTGGCCGTTGGTAGTACCTGGCCGACATCATCCAATGAACTGGGATAGAAATATCTCCATGAGAAGCCTGCATTAGATTTTATCTCCTTTGCCGCATTTATGAAGCTTATCTCCTTGGTGACGACTGGGGGAGTTGTAGGGTACGTTCCCTCCGGCCTTCTTTACAAATCTGAACAGAAGATTAGGTTTTTTTCTAGCTTCTTTGTTAGGGATGGTAATGGATCGGGTTTGGGTCGGGTCGAGCAAAAACCTGCCTGAAACAAAAGAGTTTACGGATGAAATTTGGGACCCGCACTCGTTGGGTTTGAATTTTTTTATAAACATACTATAATATTTAATAAAATAACTCTAAAAATCATATATTTAAATGGCAATACAATAAAAAATATTAAGTTGGTTATAAAGATTATAAATAGGTTGTAAGTAAGATTAAACAATTAAATTATACAAAAATAATTAAATTTAACTTTAAAATTATAAACATAAATTATTTCGGGTGTCCGTCGGTTATCCGTGGGTGCAAAATAAAAACCGCACCCACGACAAGTCAGGTCCGATGCGGGTTTGATCAGTAGGTGGAAGATCCCACCCGCGCCCACACCCGTCGGGTACCCGCATCCGCGGGTGAGATTGCCATCCCTAATCTTTGTCTCGGTTGCCGGCTCCAATATTCAGAGCCCGTGGAGCTTTTCCATCTGCTTCAAAACCGTCCTAGGTCCATCATCACGAGAATTTTCTAGGTCCTGATTAGTGGTTTTGGTGCACATATAGCATTTTGTGGAAGAAAAAGAGGGTGTGAGTGGATTTTAAAAACTCCAAAACACCATGATTTTGAAGTTACTGTGGTAAGAGACACACAAAATCTATATCTATCGCACCGAGAGACCTCAAAGCTCTGCATATACTATTTTGTGGAGGCAATACTATTGCCTAATAAAACTTCAAAAGTACTTTGCATCCATAGATGCTATGGCGGTGCAGGCCACAGGACGTGGTCCAGCAACAGCTGCAGTTAGTCCATTAGTTTGTAGGTCATGGTTAGGGGTTATTAGTAGACATGATTAATCCGTTTGGTTGTTCTTTGATTTGTTAGGGCCTTATCTATAAAAGGCAGCAGAGGGAAAAATTTTAGTGCAAGTGTACGAACACCTAATTCAATCCATCGGATTCAAATCGTGCGGCTTGTGTTAGTAGCTGAACTCTTATTCTCATTGAGGAAGAGGATGACACTAGTAATTGGGGCAATTTTTCTGGTTTATTTCTCACACAATGGCATACCCAATGAAGGGTTGGGGTTACATATTTATAGCTGGCTCAAGACAACCAAACATATGCCAAGATGCTAGTCTAAGATGTTGTCCTTAAGATGTTCTAAAAGATGCTTAGTCTAAGATGCTATCCTTAAGATGTTGTTCTAGAAGATGCTTACTCTAAGATGTTGTTCTTAAGATGTTGTCCTAGTTGGGGCCATAAAGACCAACAGGATGCTGTCCTAGTTAGCGCCATAAAGACCAACATGATGTTGTCCTAGTTGGGGCCACAAAGACCAACAGTACAAGACTTATTCCATCACCCCCAAGTCTTGTTCGTCGTCTTGTGGGAAAGTTGGACCACCCCGATCTTAGAGCAAAGCTCAAGTAACTTGATCCTCCCAAGGGGCATGGTGAGCAGGTCCACAAGCTGGTCCTTGATGTTGATGTAGCACTCCTTGATGCTTCCTTTCCCCAAGCAGCCTCGGATGAAGTGGTACCTCACTCGGATGTGCTTGCTCCATTCATAGAAAATGGGGTTCTTCACCAGGGCCAGAGTGGACTTGTTATCCACCCTGAGTTCCACCACTATAGTGTATCTGCCGAGGAGATCACCAAGCAGTCGGACAAGCCAGAGCATCTGAGTCGAAGCGGTGGAGGCTGCTATGTACTCGACCTTGCAGCTGGACATGGTCACCACCTGCTGCTTGACCAACTGCTATCTAACGAGGAACTTTCCGAAGAAGAAGAGAATCCCATTCGTGCTCTTGCTGGTGTCGATGTCGCCGGCGTGGTCGCTGTCGCTGTACCCAACAAGGTGTGCCTCCCCAGGGAACCTCGGGTAGTAGAGGCCGTGGTCGAGAGTCCCCGCAACATAGCGGATGATCCTCTTCACAGCCTGCTGGTTCTCCATCGTCGGTCGCTGCAGGAACCGACTAACGTAGCCGATAGAGAATGCCAGGTCTGACCATGTGTGGGCAAGGTAGCGAAGGCTCCTGTCGGTACCCTACAGACCGGGTACCCCCGCGTGGAGGGAAGAAGACAGCCCAGACCTCGCCTCCCCGCTGAGGCGGGTGCCAACGTAGCCACGTGCCCTTGGCCCCGAGATCAGCCTCGGGGCTGTCACGTGCGCTTGCGCTACGAAGCCGACACGTGCCCTTGGCTCTGGCCCGAGCCTCCCCGCTAAGGTGAGGCCCGGGGCTGCCACGTGTCGGTGGGCTCCGAACCTCCTCCCTGCTAAGGAGGCCTCCGGAGCCGACACGGGCTCCTGTTTGAGCCTCTCTGTGTGGTTCGTTGCTGTCGACGACCTATCGCTTCTTTGATCGACATCGTGGAGAGGTCAACACAGACTCGAGCGAGCGATCTGTTTGTACTTCTCAATGATGTAACAGAAGAGTTTCTCGATGGCTCTCTCCTCGTCGTAGGTGTTGTCCCCGAACTGCACCATGTTCTGCAGCAGAGTGTTGTGACGAAGAGCAAAGTCATCAACGTCCTCACCTGGCTTGAAGGCAAGGTTTTCCCACTCCTTGCGAAAGGGCCTGCAGCGTGGTCTTGCGGGCGCGGTCGCTGCCGATGCGTGCTGCAACGGTGGTGTCCTAGGCCTCCTTGGCAGTCCGCTTCTTGGAAAGCGAGAACTGCACCTCGTAGTAGTCGACGTCGCCGTACCGAACTGCTTCCCACACGTGCCGCACCTGGAGTCGTATCCTCATCACCGCGGCCCACTCGACGTAGTTGGTTTTTGTGAGGGTAGGCCACCCACCGTCGGGACCAACGTCCCTGACAATGGCCTGGATCCCGCGGTGCCATGGTACATGTCCGGGGAGAGAGAAACGCGTCGTTTGTAAAGGCCGCAATGTCCGTCGACCCGACCGCCACCGCTGGGAATTCCGCTGGCGCGTTCGTGCCTGTCTGGGCTACCACCATCACGCCCATGGGGGGGTGTGGCTTCCCACTACCGCTCCCTCGCTAGCTTGAACTCATCATTGATGCCACCGTCGGTAGAAAAAGAGTTGCTGGTGCTACTGCTGCACAGAGCCTCGAGCTCTACTGCCGCCGCACGCGCTGAATCCGTCGTCGCTGCTGCTTCTACTTCCGCCCTCGCTACTACCAGTTCCGTCGCCGCCAGCCTTGCCGCCGTCGCTGTAGTCTCTGCCACCGCTCGCTCGCGTCCCTCTGCCACGGCGACCTCGACCTCTTGCCGATGTCGCGCACTCGAGGCGACCGAGCGCTGAGACTGTCCTCAGACATGGCGCACTAGTGGAGGGTTGTTGTGTGGGGAAGAGGCCGCCTCACACAAGATGCTGCTTGTCTGTGCAAGAGAGGAGGTATGAGCTGGAACCGCCGGTGTCCCTGCTGCCGGCTGAGGACTAAGAGAGGCGTGAGAAGGAGATGAGCAAGAGATGTTTAGTCTACAGGATAGAACGGCTCTGATACCACTTGTTATAATTGAACTCTTACTCTCATTGAGGAAGAGGATGACATTAGGAATTGAGGCAATTTTTTCTGGTTTATTCCTCACACAATGCCATACCAATAAAGGGTTGGGGTTACATATTTATAACTGGCTCAAAAGAGTCAAACATATGTCAAGATGCTAGTTTAAGATGTTATCCTTAAGATGCTGTCCTAGAAGATGCTTAGTCTAAGATGTTGTCCTAGAAGATGCTTAGTCTAAGATGATTTTCTTAAGATGTTGTCCTAGTTGGGGCAACAAAGACTAACATAATGTTGTCCTAGTTGGGGCCATAAAGACCAACAAGATGTTATCCTAGTTAGGGCCACAAAGACCAACAGTACAATACTTATTCCATCATCTTGCATCCAGGTGAGTTATTCCTACCGTTCCCTTGCACACCTTTCTCACATCCCTCTTTGAGGGGAACGACTAGAGTGCAAACAGTTATTTGGTGCAATCGTGCAAAAATCCCTTCCAAACCACACGATCTACATCCTGCGGTGAGTGTATTTTTACACTTAAACCCTCCCACCTAGCAATATAAGTTAAAAGAATTGAAGTGTGCAGGTGGGAAGGTCTAGATGTAAAAATGCAATCACCGTAGGATGAAAATCGTGTGGTCTAATAGAGATTTTTGCACGATTGCACCAAATGCCTGTTTGCATTAATGTTCCCCTCTTTGAGATGCCGATGTATTGTAGATTCTCTACTCTTTTAGTTTTGGTCCTCGAGGACAGATTGAAGAGGGATAGGATGCAGAGTCATAGTGTATTTGGTAATTTAGATTATATATTATAGATTGTTATATATTGAAGAGCTGTCTCCACTCATTTATCATATAATTTATTTATATCAGTCAGGAGTCACAATACAATACAATCAATATTATATTATATGCAATTTTTTTTCTTATATAACTTGAGTGATGGTTAGTATCTTGTGAACGTAACCTTAGTTGTGTCCTGGTGCAGCAGATGAGGATCTTCGTGCTCCCATGCGGCATGCGCCACCAGCTTTCGGGCCAGCCGCGCCCATCATCTTGCTGGCCTACGCAGACTGTCACCGGACCCGGCTTTGGCGCCCGCGTCGGTGGGAGCACACCTGGCTGCGCGGCAGCCGTAGCCGCCTTGAGCAGGGCCTCGGCGTGGACCAGTCTCCCGGCTCCCGGCTGCGCTTTTGCAGTAAGGCCACTTGTGGAGCCGTGTTATGATTGGATCAATTAATGCCTTGTCAGATCAAATGTCTTTTACCTTTGCCTACGGGTTCAGCAGTAATTGGGTAGAAATGGTATGGTCACACGGTGTTACATGGAGATTGGTCATGCTGTTACGGAATTTTCTTTTACCCGACCATTGATCTAGGTTACAGAATTATCTTGGTCAGAGCTGCCATCTATCCAGGTGGTGGCTCCATCCGTGCCTGTTCCTCTGTCACACTAGCTAATTATATGTCGCATCACCATCCACTTCACTTTAGGATGCTGCAACCGTAAATATTACAAATGGTTGAAATATGTTATGCTGGTTGACACGTCCGAGCGCCTCCTCATCCACGCCATTGCGCGATCAGCCTGAATGTCAGACTTGGTTTTTAAGGACCGAAATTGAATGCATCTGGAAGGGTTCCTAGGATTAAGTTTGTATGGACACAAGACAATATTTGTGATAAAAGAACAAATTTTTACTAAATTGAGAATAAACGATTACAATAATAACCCGTAGGTCAAAAGAAAAAGATTAAATTTTAACGGAATAAAACTAAGCATTAACATCCTTCAGCTTCAGAAATACAGCATGTATAGTTCTTTCCTCCATCATCTTTATTGAACTTCTCGACATCTTCATCACCGAGAAACATTTATTTGAAAAGTAGGAAGCGTGAATACATATACATATCGTACGCAACAAGTGCGAGTAAAGTGACATGTTGGCTAAAGCTAAGAAAGACTATGACCTATTTTGCATAAATGCTATTCTATTTGTAATGTTTTAAAAGCAACCTATTTACTATGAGTGAGGTCAACCCGTATAGATCCATTCTGACTACCTGGTTAACCATCACATCATCACCAACCATCGGTAACCACCATCTAATGAATTTTTGGATCTAGGACACTTTTTACCGTGAGCACGACTATCATGACCATTTTATACTCTATGCAGATTGCATCACTCTATACATAAGTCATGAGCACGAATATCATGAGCGTTTTATGCTCTATAGAGGTTGCACTAATTTACACATAAGCCGTGATTTTATCTCCTGTTATTAGGTGGACTAATGTCTTCAGTTTGTCATGGTAGCTAGTCACCTGCTCAATTCCTTAGGTGTGTGGCTTAGATATCACTATGAGCCATTTACAAAAGGCCTATTACATACTCACCCATTAAGGTTTCACTTCATGGATAATTTACAACTTATCACCTGCAGCTCGTCACCCCAGGGCCCCCCACCCTCTTAAGGCACCCAGATCCTAGAATAATCTACCCGACTTCCATTTCCCGCTCCACCAAAATGCTCATACGATATTAGGAGAACTCCTACTTAGTCACCCAAACTGTTTCATACCAACCTTGTGGTGGCAATGTTACCCTGAGTAACTGCTCAAAGAACTGATCATTAACTGATTTGATCTAGACAAACACAAACCCGAATATCGTGATGTAGCACCATCCCAATCATTCTCTTTGTTAAAGTCACGACTTTTCTAACCATCCATATTTCTAACCATATTGTCATAATACGTTCAAAGTACAATTAATCATGTTATATCACCTGTCGATACCTGAGATATGGGGTACCCCCGCGCACAGGGGAAAATGCCTAAGGAACTCGCCCTTCTCCGCAGGGAGAGCTCCGAAGGCGCCACGCGTCCGGGCCCGCCACGTGGCATACAGAAGCCGGACCTCCCCCTCCGCGGGAGAGAGGTCCGAAGGCGCCACGCGTCCAGCGGGGCCGGACCACACTCTCCTCAGAGGAGAGCTCCGGGCCCGCCGCGTGGCCGACAGAAGCCGAGCCTCCCCCTCCGCGGGGAGAGGTCCGGAGGCTCCACGTGCCCCGCAGGCCAGACCCTTCTCTCCTCAGAGAAGGGCTCTGGACCCGCCACGTGGCCAGAAGAACGGTGCTGCCCGCCCCCGAGCGGTAGGCAGCGGGCGTAAAGGCGCCCCATACCTTGCCCGTACAAGGTATTCAAGGCCCACGTCTTCCCAAGACGCGGAGACTCGGAGCACGCTTCTGTCAGGTGCCGTTGCGCCCAGTCGCATCACAGACTGGCGCGCGGTGTCAGAACCTGCCAGCCAATAAACACCGCGACAAGACATCCCATGCCGCCTGCGCCGTCATCAACCACTACGACTAGCATGCGGCATGGGCATGACGGCAAGATGAAGGCTTGGAAGCCTTCGCCAGAGACAACTACCGGCATAACTGCAGATACGGTAGATAATAGACAATCTTCCTGGGACCACCTATCGGGTCCCGGCTCCCCTCGTAAGCCGCCCGAGTCTTGGACTATAAAAGGCTCGGGTAGGCGTCGATAGCAAGGGTTCGCACTTTGCAACTCATACGCTAGCCATACACTCTCAAGTTGTAACTCACCCCCGAGCTCAGGCCTCCGGTCCTGAGCAGCAAGCAATACAGCGAGCTCCATAGCTCGCCGTGGACGTAGGGTTTTACGCTCCGGGGGCCTAAACCACGTAAAACTCGCCGTGTCAAGCTCTTACTAACTCGTCCATCTGCGCAAGCTCTCCGCCAGAGACTAGCCCCACCGAAAAAAGAACCTCCGCGGGCTGCCCAGTGCAGGCCCGGGGGAAGTGTCGACTGAACACTTCGACATTTGGCGCGCCAGGAAGGGGGCTTTTCTCCTAGCGCGACGAGTTTCCGCCGACGAAGATGACCAAGCTTCCTTCAGCGGCGAACTCTCCCCCCTCGCCTCTGCGGCAGACCGCGACCAGGGGGGAGTACATGTTGACACACACGGGACGGAGTGTGTCGGTACGACCTGGGAGCCAGCAACCGGCTCTGGCAGCGCCGACCCCGGCAATGCAGGCTCCAACCAGCTTCAAGTCTTCAGTAGCGCTGGGCGTTCCCAGTGGGGGTGCGTTAGCTGCGGCGAGAGCGCTACTGTACAATCCGCCCGCTGGGGACGTGCCTCAGGCAGCGACCCAGCAGTGGATCCGCGAGGTAGACCGTCTCGTCGTCGCCGCCGCAGACCCTCGACCTCGGCGGGGACGACGCTCTG
Organism: Neostapfia colusana; assembly: GCA_030760725.1. Classification (NCBI taxonomy): domain Eukaryota; kingdom Viridiplantae; phylum Streptophyta; class Magnoliopsida; order Poales; family Poaceae; genus Neostapfia; species Neostapfia colusana. Next base: position 11,735,226 of record JASWHV010000012.1, on the reverse strand, counting down.
GCCAATCGGTCGTGTCGCTGATGCGCGCACCATTGGATGACGAGCAGACGGCAGACTCCAGCTCTACCAGCCCCCAATCAACAGATCTGAGGACGGAGCTGGAGCGGTGTCACCTGGGTCAAGATGCCCGGGTATACCTCGAGCGGCGCCGAGAAAGGCGTCGCCACCAAGAGGCTGACGACAGCATGACGTCGGCCTCGACCCAGCCTGAAGAGCAGACCTTCGCCACGCGATCTCTGCCCCAGGCCTGTGCCGTGCAGAATATGCCACAGTCATATGTCCTGCATATGGCGCCCCCGGCCTATGGTGCAGCCTTGCCCATGCCGGGGCACGCGGTGCTCAGTGCGAACCAAGCGTTCGCGGCATCAGAACCTGCGGCGACAGAAGCAGGGTGTACGGCCCTCGCGCCCCACCTTCGCTTCGTAAAGTGGCCGCGCAAGTTTCGGCCGCTCCTACCCGAGAAGTACGACGGCAGCATCAACCCGATGGAGTTCCTCCAGATCTACTCCACCGCCGTACTTGCCGCAGGAGGGAATGAAGCCGTCATGGCCAATTACTTCCCTGTCGCCTTGACTGGCCCAGCTCGGTCTTGGCTCATGAACCTCCCCTAGGGTTCCATAACTTCCTGGGGGGAGCTTTGCCGACAGTTCATAGCCAACTTCGGCAGTTCCTACACCTGGCCCGGCACGGAGCTCGACCTCCACGCCATCCAACAACAACCTGGGGAGTCGCTGCGCTCTTTCATCCATCGGTTCTCCCAGGTGCGGAACACCATCCCACACATTCAAAATGCTTCTGTGGTGGTGGCGTTCCGGCAAGGCGTCCGAGACAAGAAGATGCTTGAGAAACTCGCGACCAGGGAGGTCCGCGATGCCTCAGAGCTCTTCAGCTTGGCGGACAAGTGCGCCAGAGCAGCCGAAGGACGGAACTGGCACTCACAGCCATCCTCTGAGTCAGGAGGGCTGCCCGGATCTGGTCCTACTCCCTATGGAGGTAGCAGGGAGACCAAGAGCCGAGGCAGAAGCAAGATAAGACCACCGGCCGCGACCCCAGTCGTCGCTGCAGCGACGCTCAGTGGGGCTCGGGGGCCGCGCCCTGACAAGAGGCAGCGAAAGTCACCGATCCCGGAAGATAGCCAGGACAACATGTGCCCCATGCACGGCAGCTGTCGCCACACTACTGCCGAGTGCCAGGAGATCCGAAGGCTCGCAGAGCGCTTCCGCAAGGGGAAGCGGCAGCGGGCTGATGCCCTGCCCTTCCGTCCAAAGGAAGACGAGCAGGGGGTGGATGTTCCAGTCAACATCGACCACCCAGAGGAGATCCAGGAGTCTCAGCGTGTCATGAAGGCGGCACGCAATCATGAGGACTCCGGCTCCAGTGACGATGAGCGTCGGAAGAAGCCCTACGTCATATACGGCGGGTCCGCCGACCCATTGTCCCGAAGCGCAGTCAAGACTCTGCGCCGAGTGGTAGCATCGGTGGCGCCACTCCCAAGTGCTGCACCGCACCTTAAGTGGATGGGGACCCCCATCAGCTTTGACGCCACCGACTATCCCAGGAACATGGCTGGGGCCGGCCAACTACCGCTCCTGGTGGCCCCTACCATCGCCAACGTGAGAATGTACCACGTTTTGGTAGATGGAGGAGCTGGGCTGAACCTCATCAGCCGTGCAGCTTTCCAGAAGCTGCAGGTCCCGATGGCCAAGCTCACCCCGTCGAGCCCGTTCTCAGGGGTAGGGTCGGGACAGGTTATCCCCTACGGCAACATTAGTCTCCCGGTGACCTTCGGGGCTCCGGACAGCTATCGAACATAGTACATTCTGTTCGACGTAGCGGAGATAGACCTCCCCTTCAACGCCATAATCGGCAGGCCAGCCCTGTACCGGTTCATGGCTGTAGCCCACTACGGCTACCTCGTCCTGAAGATGCCAACACCGACGGGTGTTCTCAGGATTCGTGGGGACCACACTGCTGCAGTGTCGGCCCTGGAGAAGCTCCAAGCGCTCGCAACAGCTGGGGCATCAGCCCCCGGCAATGCGGAGCCGGACCAGCTCCGCCCGAGCGCACGTCACCGTGCTTCCACCACAGCACCCCGAGTGCAACCTCTCGACGAGGGCGGCGTCCCCTTAAAGGTCGTCCAAGTCGGCGCCGAAGCTACCCAGACCACCCGGGTAGCCGGGGGCCTGGATAGCAAATAGGAAGGCGCGCTCGTCACCTTCCTCCGGCACAACGTTGACGTGTTTGCATGGAAGCCGTCACAGATGCCGGGGATCCCCAGGGAGGTGATCGAGCACCACTTGAAAGTCTTCGCCGACGCCCGTCCGGTTCAACAGAAGCCCCGCAAGTAGTCCATCGAGCGGCAAAACTTCATCCGTGAAGAAGTCAAGAAGCTGCTGGACGCTGGCTTCATACGGGAGGTCCACCACCCCCGATGGTTAGCGAACCCCGTCGTTGTCCCGAAGGCCGGCGGGAAGCTCCGGATGTGCATCGACTACACCAGTCTCAATAAGGCATGTCCCAAAGATCCATTCCCTCTCCCTAGAATAGATCAAATAGTAGACTCAACGTCAGGCTGTGATATGCTGTGCTTCCTAGACGCCTACTCGGGTTTCCATCAGATCCCCATGTCTAGGGAGGACGAGGAGCACACCTCCTTCATCACAGTAGACGGCCTTTATTGCTATGTGTCTATGCCTTACGGCCTAAAGAATGCACTCCCCACCTTTGTGCGGGCGATGCACAAAACCTTTGGGGAGTTAATAAGAGACCTAGTTGAGGTGTATGTCGATGACATAGTTGTCAAGGTCAAGCAGGGTTCATCCCTACTAGATAACCTAGCTTTAGTCTTTGACAAGTTGCGCTCTACGCGCACCAAGCTGGACCCAGATAAATGTGTGTTCGGCGTGTCCTCTGGGAAGCTCTTAGGGTTCCTGGTCTCACACCGAGGGATTGAGGCTAACCCAGAGAAGATCAAGGCCATCGACTTGATGCGGCCCCCTGTCCGCGTCAAGGATGTTCAGAGACTCACGGGATGTCTAGTCGCGCTGAGTTGGTTTATACCGAGGCTACCAGAGCGGGCACTCCCTTTCTTTAAGCTCCTGCGCAAGTCAGGCCCCTTTGCCTGGACTGACGAAGCAGAAGAGGCTTTCCAGGAGTTGTAACGACTCCTGACGACCCTACCTATCATGGTAGCCTCTGAGCCCGGGGAGAACTTGCTGCTCTACATTGCGGCAACAACAGAAGTGGTGAGTATGGTCCTTGTCGCGGAGCGGCCAGACCCCTCACCCTCGCAACCTGCTCCGGTAGCAGAAGACAGACGCCAAGGGGCCCCGCAGGGCCAAGACGGTCTCCCGGAACCCCTGGAGGTCCAAGTCGATCTCCCGGAGGCCCAGGACGGCCTCCCGGACCCCCAAGATAAATCTCGAGGGTCCAATTGGGATCTCCCGGAGGTCCCTCAAGACCCCCCGGAGCTCCCGGATGATCAAGAGAGCTTAAAGGCCTCCGGGTCCCAGTTCCCGGAGGCCCCCGTGGGTCCACCCACCTCTAGCGGGCCGGGGCCAATGGACGAGGAGCTCCCAAGCCTAAGAGAGAGGGTCCGAACCATACAGAGGTCTGTCTACTACATCAGTGAAGTACTTCATGAGGCCAAGACAAGGTACCTAGAAGTCCATAAGCTGCTGTATGCGGTGCTCGTGGCCTCTAGGAAGCTCCGCCACTACTTCCAGGCCCACCGGGTCTCGGTAGTCACCTCGTATCAGCTGAAGACAATTCTTCACAGCCCCCATGCGACTGGCAACGTTGCTAAATGGGCGGCGGAGCTGGCGGAGTTTGAGCTGGACTTCCTCTCACGTCATGCAGTCAAGAGCCAAGCACTTGCTGACTTTGTGGCGGAGTGGACACCAACGAAGACTGACCCAGGGGGCCATGAAGGCGGTGAGCCAGAGCCCAAAGCTCCGGTCTTCACCGAACCCCACTGGACACTCTTCTTCGATGGCTCCTCGCGAAAGAAGGGGGCCGGTGCCGGCGTACTGCTCCTCATGCCATCGGGGGAACAGTTTGGGTATCTGGTGCGTCTAAATTTCAAGGCAACCAACAACATGGCGGAGTATGAAGCACTCATCTTTGGCCTACAGACAGCCCTGTCTTTAGGCGCTCGCCAGTTGTTGGCACAGGGCGACTCCCAACTGGTCATCAAGCAAGTCAAGGGTGAATGTTCCTGCAATGACCCGCAGCTAGCTGCGTATCTGCTCCACGTACAGATGTTGGAGAAAGAATTCCTCGCTTTGGACCTGCACCACGTACCGTGCGCTGGTAATGCCGCAGCCGACAACCTTTCAACGAAGGCTTCCACCGGAGCCCCTGCGCCCGAAGGAGTTTTCGAGAGGACGTTGCTGCGGCCCACAGCCCGGCCCGCCGAGCCGGGCAAAGGGGGCTTGACCAGCACCTCGAAGCTGGCGGTCCCGGCGGCCCTACAGCCATGGATGCCGCCAAGGATCGTAAGCGTCACTGGGGACTCCGTGCAACCTAGCGCTCAAGATCCAGAAGCTCAAGTCAGACCCGATGCATGGATCGCGGAGATCCGGGACTACTTGAAGGACAATATCCTCCCTGATGAACATGCAACCGCTGAACGGATTGTGCGTATGGCTAAGAGGTACGCGCTGGTAGAGGGGGATCTCTACCGGCGTGGCGCCAACCACATCCTATTGCGGTGCATAACCCAGGGGGAAGGCTGCGACTTGCTCGCTGAGATCCATGGAGGCGAATGTGGAAGTCATTCTTCCTCACGCACGCTTGTCGGTAAAGCCTTCCGGCATGGCTTCTACTGGCCGACAGCACTCCAGGATGCCGTCAAGCTGGTCGAGAGCTGCAAGGCGTGCCAGTTCCACGCCAAGCAGATCCATACACCGGCTCAGGCGGTACAGATGATCCCGCCCTCGTGGCCGTTTGCCGTATGGGGGCTGGACATCCTGGGACCATTTTCCAGAACCGTCGGGGGATTCCGGTACCTCTATGTCGCCATCGACAAGTTCACCAAGTGGCCGGAAGCTACACCAGTTGTCACCATCAACAAACAATCCGCAGTGAAATTCATCAAGTCTATTGTCTGCCGGTTCGGGGTCCCAAACAGGATCATCACCGACAACGGGACCCAGTTCACCAGCGCAGCATTCCAAGACTACTGCGAGGACCTTGGTATTCAGGTATGCTATGCCTCTGTCGCCCACCCGAGGAGCAATGGGCAAGTTGAGAGGGCCAACGCGGAGATTCTCCGGGGCCTTAAGACTCGCACCTTTGCCAGCCTGAAGAAACATGGTGCCAATTGGGTAGATGAGCTTCCGAGCACACTATGGGCTAACCGGACATCCCAGAGCCGGGCCACTGGGGAGACACCCTTCTTCATGGTGTATGGGGCTGAAGCTGTACTTCCCCCAGAAATCACCATGAAGTCTCACCGTGTCCGGGCTTACGACGAAGCCACGCAGGACAACCTCCGGCGTGGAGAAATCGACCTCGTCGACGAGGTCTGATTACATGCGGCACTCCGTAACGCGCGGTACAGACAAGCGCTTCGGCGCTACCACCAGAGGTCTGTGCGTGCCCGGGAGCTGCAGGAAGGTGACCTGGTGTTGCGGCGCATACTTTCTCGTGAAGGGGCCCACAAACTCTCCCCTAGTTGGGAAGGCCCCTTCCGAGTCGCGAGAGTATGCCGCCCCGGGTGTGTGCGCCTTTCCACCGAGGATGGTGTCACACCCGGTTTTTCCGAAGAACAACCAAGTGAATATCACATGTATGCCAGGATCATTTTCTCATACATGTGATGACAAATAGTGAAGCATCATTTATTACAAGCCAGGTGTCGAATATAAATAAGTCTTACATCGCAAATGTCTCAATGGACACTAATGCTTCATCACAAGTAAATAAACTAGCAGCGGAATATTATTCTTTTAGGGCTCCATCACAGGCGTTGCCCGGGGGTCTTCATGAACCTAAAAGCTTTCCTCGGGTCCAAAATCTTGGTCATTATACACCACCTCATTATCTTGACCTGAGCAGCAATATAAACCAACAAATATGCAAGGTTGAGTACCAATGGTACTCAGCAAGTGTGGGAAAATTATATCATGCATGGCTAGAACAAGGAGAGGTTGAACTCATGGTTAAAGCACTACGCAATTAATACCTATCACCTTAGCTTATTAAGCACCTTCATTACTACACAGGTGAAATGGTCCCAATCTCCCATCCCATTATCATAATCCAATAACCATAACATCATTCCAATGTTAAGCTCCCCGCTTAACTTCCAAAACCATCATTCCTCTAATCATGAATAAGTCCAGGCCGCTCTTAACCGTGAGCACGGCTGTCAAGACAGTTTTGACTCTGCAGAGTTTGTACCACTGTACCCACATGTAGTGATTTCATCCCCCGTTGCCGGGTGGACTAAAAGAACCTCCATTATGCCAGTGGCTACGATCCACATTCACACTTCCCAGGTGTGTAGCCAGGAGATCACTACGAAGCCTTTACAAAGGGATTCCCGACGAGCGTGGGCCCACTGAGGTTTCACCCCTAACAGCATACAAGAGGCTCCAACCCCGCTGCAGTGGCCCCCTCTTGAGCCTTGCGGTTCATATGGTAGTCCAGCTGACACCTACTCCCCGCACCATCCAACACACCCATACTACGCCAGGGATACACCTAATTAATTGGCCAAGCTGCCCCATCTCAGCATGTGGTTGGCACTGTAAAGCCGGGTTACATGCTCCATGAACCGGTCCTTAGGATCCAGGCAAGTACTAAACACAAACCCAAGTCTCGTGCACCCAGCACACAACCAAAACATCCAACTTGCCTTGATCCCTACCTCTACATAACTCACAATAGCTCATTCAAGAGTATGGTAAAATAAACTGATGATCTCATATCCCAAATATCCCATTCTAAGCATGGCTAAGCATATGCATGTAAATAAATGACATGGTAAAATAAATCCCAACCCAAGCTACAAGGAAACAAGGTAATGCAATTCTAGGGAAACTTTCCTAGCATGGGTTTCATATTTCATTTGACAATGCAAATAGTTCTATCTACACATCCTAGCATAGGATCAAAGTGGTCAAGGACACTTGCCTCCTTCTTGCTGCGCTTGGAATGGGTAGTCCTGATCTTGGAAAGAAATAACTTGCTCTTGAACAAGTTCTACTTCATACCATCACACATAGCAAAAGAAAAACAACAATCATAAGACATAGTTCACACTTCTTACTTCATACAAACCACACATTCATATTTATGAAATTCATTCACCCTTATATGTGTTGTGGTCACTTTGTGTGTTGATCTGTGGCTTGCACACACTTTTATTTATATGTATATGATTCCTACTTTGGTGTTCATATTTATACTTCCATACTATATATATATATATATATGTGTGTGTGTTTCAGTTTTAAATAAATTCCCTTTATTAAACTAGTAAGTATATAAGAAAAGTATTTTTCTTCTCCATATGTGCCTTCATAATTTCTATCAACCCTAAACTGAACTCTTTGAATTTTAAAAACTCCATTTATCTCTTATTAATTGCTATATTTTCAGATTTATATTCCTATGCAAAATTGTGTATTTTATTATGAAATTAGTAATACACATCATCTAAACAGTATAGATTCTGGTCTTATATAATTTTAATAACATATTTTAACCTTGGCCTCTGATGTAAACTATTTCATAATTATTTTCCCTATTTTTCTATAACTATTCTTTACTTAAAAATGTGTCCCTATACTATTAAATGTGAATAATAGTTGAAACAGATTCATTTCAGCCCAAAAATATATTTTTATCTCACTCCAAAGTTTTCTAAGTATTGAGAAAGTTTTTAATTAATTTTTTACAATTATGTTTGTCCCCCTTTTTAATTTTTAAACACTAGTTACATATTCAATTTTCTAAATCAAATACTAAAAAGGGCTAAAATAATGAATTCACCCCATTACAGGGTCTATAATATTATTTTCATGATTTCCAGGGGTCTAGCTACACTTATCAGAGGTGTTTTTCCTAATTTTTATTAAGTCCAGGGGCTAAAACTGATTTTTAAATGAATTTACATGATTTTCTGGAGTTCCAGGGGCTAGATCTGAAGTTTCCGGGGCTAGCTCTCAATTCCAGAGAACCCCAGGGGGTAGCACGTAAGAATTCCAGTCTTTATAATGCGGGGCTGACGTGGACCGTCCGATTTTAAACCGACGGCTGAGATTATAACATCGAACCGGTACGCGGGGTTTTAAAATCTACCGTGCGATTTAAAATAAACGGCGCACAAGCGGCCACGTCGCTCTGATCGAGCGCGGGCGGCACTGCCGGCGGCGCACGGCGGCGGGAAGCGGAGATCTCGCCGGAAAGTTTCGGATCCGCGAGAATTCTACCTAGAACTGTGATCTTATGGCATAGATCGGTAGAGGAGAGGTCAGGGATCTCACCTCGGGGGTTTTCTCGAGCTCGGGGGTCCTGGAAAGCGATCGGCGGCGAGGTCCGAGGCAAAACCACGGCAAAGCTCGTCGGCGCTGTGTTTACACCTAAAGTCTCCGAGTTTTCTGCACCTGCAAAGCTCCCCGGAGGCGGTGGATCAAGACCAGCGAGTTAGATCAGAGTTTCCGAGCTTAGATCGGCCAGAATTCACCGGCGAAGTCTCGGTGCTCACCGGAGTAAAAATCGGCGATCGCGTGGGAAAAACTGATCGGGGCTGGGGTTTTTATAGCCGGGGGAGGGCGGTGGGTCAGTTGTGATCGAGTTGGATTCTTCTGGGACCAAAATTCGGCTCAGGAACGCGGTTTTTCGATCGGTTAAGATCGTGCGCGCTCGGGGGGAAAAGTCTGGGCCGCAGACGCTCGGGGTTAGGGATGACAGGTGGGTCCCACCTGTCTGTGAGAGACAGCGCGGCGCGCGCGGGGGCGGGCTGGCGCTGGGAAACTGGGCCGGCTGGCGGGTTTTGGCCCACTGGCCGGTTTTTTTCCCATTTCTCTTTTTCTTTTTCCATTTCTTTTCCGTTTTGAGTATAATTTGAATTCCAGTTTGAATTTGAATTTTTACAAAACATGCAACACGTCCAAAAATTTTTAAATTCCCCTCTGAACATGGTTTAGAGTTTTGAATCAAAATTTGGGGTGTTACAGCTCTACCCCCCTTAAAAGAAATCTCGTCCTCGAGATTGGTGTTTCTAAGAGAACAATTCCGGAAATTGTGCCTTGAGCTCATCTTCCCGTCCCCAGGTGGCTTCCTCTTCTGAGTGATGCTTCCATTGCACCTTGCACATCCGGATTCTCTTGTTTCGGGTGAGGCGTTCCATCGTCTCCAAAATCTTGTATGGTTGCTCGGCATAAGACAAATCCTCAGCTACCTCCACTTCATTCATGGGTAACACCTCCTCAGGCGTCCTCAGACATTTCTTGAGTTGTGACACATGGAATACATCGTGCACGTCCGATAGATGAACCGGTAACTCTAGTTGGTACGCCACTTCGCCTTTTCTTTCCAAAACTTGAAAGGGTCCGATGTATCGAGGTGACAATTTCCCTTTCACCTTGAACCGACGAAGTCCTCTAATAGGGGACACCTTGAGATAAACATAGTCTCCCACGTTGAAAACGAGTTCTCTTCTTCGTACATCAGCATAACTCTTCTGGCGTGTTTGTGCTATCCTCAAGTTGTTGCGAATCTCCCTCACCTTCGCTTCGGCTTCTTGTAGCACTTCTGGACCAAACACTTTACTTTCTCCTGTTTGGTTCCAAAATAGAGGAGTTCTGCACTTCCTTCCATACAAAGCTTCAAACGGTGACATTTTCATACTAGCTTGATAGCTGTTGTTATAGGAAAACTCCGCATACGGTAAGTTCTTGTCCCAACTCCTATTGTTTTTGAGTGCACATGCCCTTAACATATCTTCAAGTATCTGATTGGTTCTCTCCGTCTGCCCGTCAGTTTGGGGATGATAGGCAGAGCTGAAATTCAGATGGGTTCCCATGGTTTCATGCAACTTTTGCCAAAACCTCGAGGTGAACTGTGTCCCTCGGTCCGATACTATCTTCTTTGGCACTCCATGGTAACATACAATCCTTGACATGTACAATTCTGCCAATTTGGATCCGCTGTAGCTTTCTTTCACAGGAATGAAATGAGCTACCTTGGTTAGCCTATCAATAACGACCCATATTGAATCATACCCGGATTGGGTCCTAGGCAATCCCACGACAAAATCCATGCTGATTTCTTCCCACTTCCATTCAGGCACTTTGAGTGGTTGCAATAATCCCGCGGGTCGTTGATGTTCTGCTTTCACCAACTGACATGTGTCACATAGGGCAACATGTTCCGCGACATCTCGCTTCATGCCATACCACCAATACCTGCTTTTGAGGTCCTGGTACATCTTCGTACTCCCAGGATGTGTGGAATAGTCGGAATCGTGAGCCTCCTTCAAAATTAATTCACGGATCTCTTTTACTTCTGGCACACAGATCCTTTTCCCGTGCCACACCATTCCTTGTTCATCCTCTCTAAAACCAGGAGCTTTATTTTCCTTGATGAGCTGTCTGATCTCTTGTATCTTCTCATCATTCTTTTGGCCCTCGCGTATGTCTTGCTCGAGTGTGGAGTCCACTTCCATGGCGATGGCTTCACCACTATTTACTAGACATAGATTGAGTCTTATAACCTCGTCCTTCAATTCTGCAGGCATGTCCTTCAAACTCAACTTATTGACCTGCACTTTCCGACTCAAAGCATCGACCATGACGTTTGCTTTCCCGGGATGATAGTTGATGCCCACATCAAAGTCATTGATTAGCTCCAACCATCTCCTTTGTCGGAGGTTGAGATCTGGCTGTGTGAATATGTACTTCAAACTCTTATGATCCGTATATATCTCTGTCCTCTTCCCCATCAAATAGTGCCGCCAAATTTTCAACGCGTGGACCACTGCGGCTAGTTCAAGGTCATGTGTAGGATAGTTCTTCTCGTGCTTCCGAAGCTGCCGGGATGCATAAGCCACGACATGTCCTTCTTGCATGAGAACACATCCCAACCCATTTCCAGAGGCATCGCAGTACACTGTGAAATTCTTCTGCATATCTGGCATAACCAACACTGGGGCTGTAGTCAATCTTTTCTTTAGCTCCTGAAAGCTCGTCTCGCACTGTGGCATCCAGGTGAATGTGATTCCCTTCTCCAACAGTTTGGTGAGAGGTCTTGAGATCTTGGAGAATCCCTCAATAAACCGTCGATAGTATCCAGCCAATCCCAAAAAGCTTCGAACTTCCCCGACATTTTCAGGGGTTTTCCACTTCTGGATATCCTCGATTTTGGCGGGATCTACGGAGATTCCTCCCTCCGAGATTATATGTCCTAAAAAGGGAACTCTCTTCAGCCAAAACTCACACTTGCTCAACTTGGCATATAGTTGGTGTTCTCTCAGCCTCGGTAACACCAATCTTAGATGTTTCTCATGTTCTTCTTCATTTTTGGAGAAGACGAGAATATCATCTATGAAAACCACCACAAATTTGTCCAGATATTCCATGAATACCTTGTTCATGAGGTACATGAAATATGCCGGGGCATTGGTTAGCCCAAAAGGCATGACAGTGTATTCATACAGTCCGTACCGAGATACGAAAGCTGTCTTGGGAATATCTGATTGCCTTATCTTGAGTTGGTGGTACCCCGACCTGAGATCAATTTTCGAGAATACACAAGCTCCCCTCAACTGATCAAACAAGTCTTCAATGCGGGGTAATGGGTACTTGTTTTTGATGGTTACCTCATTCAAGGCACGGTAATCCACGCATAACCTTTGGGTTCCGTCTTTCTTGGGCACAAATATCACCGGAGCTCCCCATGGTGAGGAACTAGGGCGAATATACCCCTTCTCCGTCAATTCTCTCAAATGATCCTTGAGCTCTTCTAGCTGCTTGGAGTTCATTCGATAAGGTCTCTTGTATATCGGGGCTGTTCCCGGTACTAGCTCAATTGCGAATTCCACGTCACGGTCGGGAGGCATACCTGGCAATTCCTCCGGAAAAACATCTGGATATTCCCTGATAGTCCTGATTTCCTCAACTTTCACCTCCACTTGATTTAATTTAATGTCCCTCCTAGGCTCGTGTATCGTTATGAACTTTACTCTTGTGCCATTGGGGTGAGTTAGTTCCACCGTTCTGGTCGAACAATGGATGATTCCTTTATGTTTGGTCAACCAATCCATACCCAAAATAATATCTATCCCTTGTGAATCTATCACTATGAGGTTAGCCGTAAATACTACCCCATTAATGTCTAGGCTCACTTTGGGACACACTTGTCGTGTCCTTATTTCTCCACCTAGAGAGTTTACCGCTAGCATATGGTTCATTTGTGTGGTTGCTAGGTCATGCTTCTTAACAAACCCTTGAGCAATGAACGAGTGGGTAGCACCAGAATCAAACAGCAGAGTTGCAAGGTGTAAATTGGCAGGAAACTTACCAACTACCACGTCGGGTGCCTCTTGTGCTTCCTCCATAGTGATGTGGTTCACCCGTCCTCTCACTACATTCTGCTGTTGTGGCGGCGCAGGCTTCTTCTTTGGGCATTTATGGGCGTAGTGCCCCACTTCACCACAGCTGAAACATTGCACCCCAATCTTAGATGCTGGGCCCTTGTTGTCTTGGGGTTGGTTTGGGGGTCCTTGCACTGCTGGTCGAGGTGGATATGCGGGGCGAGGCTGCTGCACAAACTGACGTGGCGGCTGTGCTGGTGCCGCGGGTGGCCTGTAGTTTGGGTTGTACCCTCTTGGTGCTGAATAGGGTACCGCAGCACGGCTTGTCTGCCCCGTAGGTTGCTGCATCATACGTGGGCGGGTGTTGCTCCCTGAGGCCTGATGTGACCACCCCGCCTTCCTCTTATTCTCATTTTCCAAGGCCTTTAGCTTCCTTTCCACCACAAATGCTCTGTCCACCATCTTTTGAAAGCTTTCATACTCATTGGAGGACATTGCACACTGCATCTCTGCGGTAAGTCCTTCCACGAAACAATCTTGTTTCTGCTCATCAGTCTCTATGTCTCGTGGAGCATAACGGGATAGTTGAGTAAATTTAGTGAGGTATTCCCTCACAGTCATGTTTCCCTGCTGCAGTACCAAAAATTCCTTCCTCTTGTTTTTGAGTTCACCTCTTGGAATGTAATGGTTGTGGAAGCTACGCTTGAACTCTTCCCAAGTGATGTTTTCAGGGTCATGATGGGCGGCCACGTAGGCGGTCCACCAATCAGCAGCAGGTCCATGCAATTGATGAGAGGCAAACAGCATCCTCTCATACCCTTGGCATTGTATTATCCTCATCTTACTTTCAATGGTCTTCAGCGAATCATCTGCCTCCAGAGGTTCAGCAGCACTTGCAAACTTTGGAGGTTGAGTTTCTAGAAACTCACTCAACCTTGGTTGGCGTGGTGCAGCTTGTGGAGGTGGAACTTGATGCAAGTTGGCCACCACTTGAGTCAAGTTCTGGATAAGCTGATTTTGATTCTCCAGCATTTGGTGGAGAGGATCAACTTCTTCACGGCGACCACCCCTGTCCTGGCCTCCAGAAAGATGAGGGTTGCATGCCTCATCATTGTTGTTGGCGGGGTTGGCAGCACGTCCTTTTCCTCTTCCGGCCATCTGGCAGAATCAACAAATGTTAATTTGATATCATTTAGTATCATCTTACTACTTTCATTTGTTGGGGCTTTGAGGTGTTGAGGCTTTGTTAAAATTTTACGAGGGTTTATATCTCACACCTAATAAATGCACTATTATTTCCTGTGGGTTCACACACCAAAGCAAAACAATCTGAAGACGAGGCTGTGGACAATTGCTCATGGCTTCCACAACTCACGTCACACACCAAGCATCATCACACCATTAACTACGTAACGACTCGACTACTCGACCTCTTGCTAGCTAGGGGAAAGACTCTACACTACTCGTCCTCTTGAGCTGGTTCCTCGGGATCTTCCTCCTCATTTCGGCTACCTTCTGACTCTGCTTTGGGTGGGGAGGCTGCTGGTGGAGAAGTGCGACGACGCCTGATTGCTCGGCGATCCGGGGAGTCAGGAGTCCATGTATCATTCACGGTGACACACAGTTCATTCCCATCTCCTCTTTCTCTCGCCTTTAAGCAAGCTCGCAGCAACGCCTCCGTTTCTTTCAGGGTGTCTCGGACATCCTGAAGCTCTTGTTGACACTCCTGCAGTCGAGTGCTGAGCATAGCAGCATCCTCCAAGCACAAGTCCATGTGCTCATGGGAAGTCCCTTGCTGCACCGGTGGGTACTTGTACTCCGTGGTACCACTCTCACGTTGGAGGACATACATGTACTCAGTTTTGTCCAAGTGGCGACGATAGATGTGACTCTGGCAGGTGATGGCCTCCCAGGTGACATCTTTCTCCGCATCAACTTGTGTTGCTCGACAAGCTGGAGAGTGGTGAATCTTAAGCAGTTGATTCTCGTGTATAATCCTCATCTCCGAACTCCATTCTTCCCTCTTCTCACGGATGGTCCTGGTGGAGTTATAGTGGATGATTAGCTTGCCCGTATTGCCGGCGGCTTCGAGCATACGTCGAAGACGGCGCAACAAATCTCCTACTGCCAATCCGTAGGAAAGGTACGTCACTGGACGACTCTCCTCTCTTTCGGCAAGGGCAACTACGGGAACTCTCCCTCCTGTGGACTTACGAGCGGTGCGAATCATGCGAACCATCTAAAAACAAAAGAATTTAAAATTAGGTTAGATAAATTCTCAAACAAAAATCCTGTTTTGAATGAAAGTTGGGGTAAGATGAAGAAAATGACTCCTTTAATAACACTTTTCCACCCACACCTTGGAAAATAGTTTTTAAGAAAATAGGGCCCTTAAATACGTCCATTTCTACCTAGGTCCACGTTCCTACGGGCAACCTTGGCTCTGATACCACCTCTGTCACACCCGGTTTTTCCGAAGAACAACCAAGTGAATATCACATGTATGCCAGGATCATTTTCTCATACATGTGATGACAAATAGTGAAGCATCATTTATTACAAGCCAGGTGTCGAATATAAATAAGTCTTACATCGCAAATGTCTCAATGGACACTAATGCTTCATCACAAGTAAATAAACTAGCAGCGGAATATTATTCTTTTAGGGCTCCATCACAGGCGTTGCCCGGGGGTCTTCATGAACCTAAAAGCCTTCCTCGGGTCCAAAATCTTGGTCATTATACACCACCTCATTATCTTGACCTGAGCAGCAATATAAACCAACAAATATGCAAGGTTGAGTACCAATGGTACTCAGCAAGTGTGGGAAAATTATATCATGCATGGCTAGAACAAGGAGAGGTTGAACTCATGGTTAAAGCACTACGCAATTAATACCTATCACCTTAGCTTATTAAGCACCTTCATTACTACACAGGTGAAATGGTCCCAATCTCCCATCCTATCATCATAATCCAATAACCATAACATCATTTCCAATGTTAAGCTCCCCGCTTAACTTCCAAAACCATCATTCCTCTAATCATGAATAAGTCCAGGCCGCTCTTAACCGTGAGCACGGCTGTCAAGACAGTTTTGACTCTGCAGAGTTTGTACCACTGTACCCACATGTAGTGATTTCATCCCCCGTTGCCGGGAGGACTAAAAGAACCTCCATTATGCCAGTGGCTACGATCCACATTCACACTTCCCAGGTGTGTAGCCAGGAGATCACTACGAAGCCTTTACAAAGGGATTCCCGACGAGCGTGGGCCCACTGAGGTTTCACCCCTAACAGCATACAAGAGGCTCCAACCCCGCTGCAGTGGCCCCCTCTTGAGCCTTGCGGTTCATATGATAGTCCAGCTGACACCTACTCCCCGCACCATCCAACACACCCATACTACGCCGGGGATACACCTAATTAATTGGCCAAGCTGCCCCATCTCAGCATGTGGTTGGCACTGTAAAGCCGGGTTACATGCTCCATGAACCGGTCCTTAGGATCCAGGCAAGTACTAAACACAAACCCAAGTCTCGTGCACCCAGCACACAACCAAAATATCCAACTTGCCTTGATCCCTACCTCTACATAACTCACAATAGCTCATTCAAGAGTATGGTAAAATAAACTGATGATCTCATATCCCAAATATCCCATTCTAAGCATGGCTAAGCATATGCATGTAAATAAATGACATGGTAAAATAAATCTCAACCCAAGCTACAAGGAAACAAGGTAATGCAATTCTAGGGAAACTTTCCTAGCATGGGTTTCATATTTCATTTGACAATGCAAATAGTTCTATCTACACATCCTAGCATAGGATCAAAGTGGTCAAGGACACTTGCCTCCTTCTTGCTGCGCTTGGAATGGGTAGTCCTGATCTTGGAAAGAAATAACTTGCTCTTGAACAGGTTCTACTTCATACCATCACACATAGCAAAAGAAAAACAACAATCATAAGACATAGTTCACACTTCTTACTTCATACAAACCACACATTCATATTTATGAAATTCATTCACCCTTATATGTGTTGTGGTCACTTTGTGTGTTGATCTGTGGCTTGCACACACTTTTATTTATATGTATATGATTCCTACTTTGGTGTTCATATTTATACTTACATACTATATATATATATATATGTGTGTGTGTTTCAGTTTTAAATAAATTCCCTTTATTAAACTACTAAGTATGTAAGAAAAGTATTTTTCTTCTCCATATGTGCCTTCATAATTTCTATCAACCCTAAACTGAACTCTTTGAATTTTAAAAACTCCATTTATCTCTTATTAATTGCTATATTTTCAGATTTATATTCCTATGCAAAATTGTGTATTTTATTATGAAATTAGTAATACACATCATCTAAACAGTATAGATTCTGGTCTTAAATAATTTTAATAACGTATTTTAACCTTGGCCTCTGATGTAAACTATTTCATAATTATTTTCCCTATTTTTCTATAACTATTCTTTACTTAAAAATGTGTCCCTATACTATTAAATGTGAATAATAGTTGAAACAGATTCATTTCAGCCCAAAAATATATTTTTATCTCACTCCAAAGTTTTCTAAGTACTGAGAAAGTTTTTAATTAATTTTTTACAATTATGTTTGTCCCCCTTTTTAATTTTTAAACACTAGTTACATATTCAATTTTCTAAATCAAATACTAAACAGGGCTAAAATAATGAATTCACCCCATTACAGGGTCTATAATATTATTTTCATGATTTCCAGGGGTCTAGCTACACTTATCAGAGGTGTTTTTCCTAATTTTTATTAAGTCCAGGGGCTAAAACTGATTTTTAAATGAATTTACATGATTTTCTGGAGTTCCAGGGGCTAGATCTGAAGTTTCCGGGGCTAGCTCTCAATTCCAGAGAACCCCAGGGGGTAGCACGTAAGAATTCCAGTCTTTATAATGCGGGGCTGACGTGGACCGTCCGATTTTAAACCGACGGCTGAGATTATAACATCGAACCGGTACGCGGGGTTTTAAAGTCTACCGTGCGATTTAAAATAAACGGCGCACAAGCGGCCACGTCGCTCTGATCGAGCGCGGGCGGCGCTGCCGGCGGCGCACGGCGGCGGGAAGCGGCGATCTCGCCGGAAAGTTTCGGATCCGCGAGAATTCTACCTAGAACTGTGATCTTATGGCATAGATCGGTAGAGGGGAGGTCAGGGATCTCACCTCGGGGGTTTTCTCGAGCTCGGGGGTCCTGGAAAGCGATCGGCGGCGAGGTCCGAGGCAAAACCACGGCGAAGCTCGTCGGCGCTGTGTTTACACCGTAAGTCTCCGAGTTTTCTGCACCTGCAAAGCTCCCCGGAGGCGGTGGATCAAGACCAGCGAGTTAGATCAGAGTTTCCGAGCTTAGATCGGCCAGAATTCACCGGCGAAGTCTCGGTGCTCACCGGAGTAAAAATCGGCGATCTCGTGGGAAAAACCGATCGGGGCTGGGGTTTTTATAGCCGGGGGAGGGCGGTGGGTCAGTTGTGATCGAGTTGGATTCTTTTGGGACCGAAATTCGGCTGAGGAACACGGTTTTTCGATCGGTTAAGATCGTGCGCGCTCGGGGGGAAAAGTCCGGGCCGCAGACGCTCGGGGTTAGGGATGACAGGTGGGTCCCACCTGTCTGTGAGAGACAGCGCGGCGCGCGCGGGGGCGGGCTGGTGCTGGGAAACTGGGCCGGCTGGCGGGTTTCGGCCCACTGGCCGGTTTTTTTCCCGTTTCTCTTTTTCTTTTTCCATTTCTTTTCTGTTTTGAGTATAATTTGAATTCCAGTTTGAATTTGAATTTTTACAAAACATGCAACACGTCCAAAAATTTTCAAATTCCCCTCTGAACATGGTTTAGAGTTTTGAATCAAAATTTGGGGTGTTACAGATGGGGACCTGCTCCCAAACCCTTGGAACATAGAACACCTCCGTAAGTTCTACCCCTAGAGCAAAAATAGGACAGTACTTTCTTTTCGTAATAAACTCCATAGAGTCCAGGAGCAGCGCTCGGAGCAGCTAAACCCCAGGGGACGGTCCAGGACTACGTTCAGCTTTGCCTGGTTCCGACTCCAAGCGCGTAGAGTCTTGCTTCCCCTCTTAATGGGGTGGGTCGTGGCCTCCATGTTTAGCCTGCCTTCCTCCTGTGGAAAGTTGTACGAAAAGAAATCTGCTCTACTTTGCTCTTTCCTTGTACTCATTTAAATTGTGAATTGAGTGTTTTAATCACCCTTGCAGTGCATGGTTGCCATGTGCTCAGCTCCCCCTCTCTACAAGTCCCCAAGCACCAAGCATATGGTTAGGGGCTATAAGTCAAATAAGACTATGAGATAAGGGAGGGGGAGCCCCCAAGGAGAATTACATTTCCTCTACCTATGTGCAGGACCTCCAGGTTGCGGCAACAGGGACTGCATGAAGCAGGGGGAAAGGAGCTACCAACTACTCCGACCTAGGACTGGAAGGACCGGGATCTGCCCCTCCAGCAGGGGCGGGACCCGAGGGCCCCACGTGTCCAGCAGGCTCGGAACCCTCACCTCCCTCGAGGAGAGCTCCGGGCTCGCCATGTGGCGGGCGGAAACCGGACCTCCCCCCTCCCCCCGGTGGGAGGGCTCCGAAAGCCCTACGTGTCCAGCATGGCCGGAGCTCCAACCTCTTAAGGAGGGGCTCCGGACCCGCCACGTGGCGGGCAGACTTGGGGGCTCCCCATGGGGCGAGATCCGGAGACCCCCGGGGACCCCTAACACGGTTAGGACCCGGGGAGGGTTTCTGTGCAAAGATCCGAGATTGGAGATGGCCTCTGGGTACCTTGCGGAGCTGAGGACTCAGTCAGGCAAGCCCAAGAAGGAGAGAAAAAGCATCACAATCACAAATATCTTAAAAGAGTCAAACTATGCGAGGCTCCATGAGCTGGACTACAGACTCGATAAAAGGAAGAAACAAGTCCCAAGGGTCTCCCGACACGACCAGAATCCAGAAGTTGCAACAACGGCCGCGTCACCAGGCTTCAGCCCTGGCGGAACTCTCTCGCTCTATGACCAGAGCGCAGGAATCGCCTCCCTCATCACCGGCACAGAAATCAGTGACACCACGGGAGCTCCTGAGGCCCCCTCCGCAGTATTCAGCGGTCTTCCTGGAGACTCTACCGTCTGGGATCCTCCATGGTGCATCAGCGGTTTCCTTCTCCTGAAGTTCCCTCATCACCTGCGCAAAAGCCGGTGTCGTCAAGAGTGCCCCTGGAGCCTCCATCCCTCATCACCTGCGCAAAAGCTGGAGTCATCAAGGGTGCTCCTGAGGCCCTCTCCGCAGTATTCAGCGGTGTTCTTGGAGACTCTACCGCCTGGTATTCTCCTCGGTGCTTCAGCGGTTCCTTTGAAGACTCCACCACCCTTAGGGGCAGGGCAGGCAGGCTCCCTGAGTCCCAGGCTTGGTGCAGACGCAACCGCTGGAGGGAACCGAGAGCAATTCTTCCCCCATAAGGTGGGTTAAGAGCCATGGAAGAAGACAAGACTGCAGGGACCTGAGGGAGGCGCAGGGGCTGGAAGCCTTATAAGGGGAATGTACCCACATGGAGGTTTCATTTAACACCTTCCGGGTGCAATCCCAAGCGATTCGGAACTCTTCGGATACCCCGCGTCGGCGACCGCTTCGGTTCCTAGACCGAGTGCCAATGACGGGTGGGCCCAAGCCGCCAAGCTAAAGCGGTGGGGTCAAGGAGTCAGTCTCCTGAGAAGATGAGCCGGCAAGGCACTTCGGCGGTTCCCGAAGAAAGCGCCGCAACGTGGAGAAGCGGCAGTCTTGGGAACCGCCGCAGTAAAAGCAACCATCAAGTGAGCGCACGCTCCCACGATCCCGCGGCCGTTCGTGCTCCGACAGCGGTCAATTCAGGACGTAGAGAAAGTGCGCGGATCGCAAGAGACGGAGGTCCCACCTCGGGCTCGCTATCTCCCCCGAGATGGGCCCGGGGGCCACTGTCGATACCTGAGATATGGGGTACCCCCGCGCACAGGGGAAAATGCCTAAGGAACTCGCCCTTCTCCGCAGGGAGAGCTCCGAAGGCGCCACGCGTCCGGCGGGGCCGGACCTCCCTCTCCTCAGAGGAGAGCTCCGGGCCCGCCACGTGGCATACAGAAGCCGGACCTCCCCCTCCGCGGGAGAGAGGTCCGAAGGCGCCACGCGTCCAGCGGGGCCGGACCTCACTCTCCTCAGAGGAGAGCTTCGGGCCCGCCGCGTGGCCGACAGAAGCCGAGCCTCCCCCTCCGCGGGGAGAGGTCCGGAGGCTCCACGTGCCCCGCAGGCCGGACCCTTCTCTCATCAGAGAAGGGCTCCGGACCCACCACGTGGCCAGAAGAACGGTGCTGCCCGCGCCCGAGCGGTAGGCAGCGGGCGTAAAGGCGCCCGATACCTTGCCCGTACAAGGTATTCAAGGCCCGCGTCTTCCCAAGACGCGGAGACGCGGAGCACGCTTCTGTCAGGTGCCGTTGCGCCCAGTCGCATCACAAACTGGCGCGCGGTGTCAGAACCTGCCAGCCAATAAACACCGCGACAAGACATCCCATGCCGCCTGCGCCGTCATCAACCACTACGACTAGCATGCGGCATGGGCAGGACGGCAAGATGAAGGCTTGGAAGCCTTTGCCAGAGACAACTACCGGCATAACTGCAGATACGGTAGATAATAGACAATCTTCCCGGGACCACCTGTCGGGTCCCGGATCCCCTTGTAAGCCGCCCGAGTCTTGGACTATAAAAGGCTCGGGTAGGCGTCGATAGCAAGGGTTCGCACTTTGCAACTCATACGCTAGCCATACACTCTCAAGCTGTAACTCACCCCCGAGCTCAGGCCTCCGGTCCTGAGCAGCAAGCAATACAGCGAGCTCCATAGCTCGCCGTGGACGTAGGGTTTTACGAAACTCGCCGTGTCAAGCTCGTCCATCTGCGCAAGCTCTCCGCTAGAGACTAGCCCCACCGAAAAAAGAACCTCCACGGGCTGCCCAGTGCAGGCCCGGGGGAAGTGTCGACTGAACACTTCGACATCACCGTACCTGAAACCATACCAACTGAGCCATGTTAAGTATAACTACCTAGAGATCAACCATATAGACTAGAGCCACAAGGAAGGATCAAGCAATAGCTATTTGTGAGGGCCCGCCCCTCGACGGGGGTCACCCCGCTCGCCCGGAAATCGCATTGGATGGTGTCGTGCGATGCGGCACCCAACATCACACATATAAGGAACACGTATCACATAAATCAAATGCGGAAGCTTACAAGTATTCTTTGTAAATAATTTACATCAAATAACTACCGCGGAAGACTAAATTTCTCATGTTTAATATGTACTAAGTACTCGAGAAGATTTCCAGTCCGCGGACTCTTCTCGCTAGCAACACGAAGTCATACGACAGCGGTCAGGTTCTCCATGTTTTAGACGTCTCGAAGTCTCCGAGTCCCACCGGACAACCTCCTCATAGCATCGATGTTAACCTACAAAACCACTCATATAGCAAGTGTGAGCATATAGTCTCAGCAAGACTGATCTGTCTCCTCTAGACAAGAAACTCTACATGCACGGCGGACTGAATAAGGTAGCTGACATTTGCATAAAGGACTCTCCTACAGTTGATCGTTAACTTTCAGGTTTATAGCCTCATTTTAAAGACCTTGAGCCGAGCAGCATCGCAACTCCACAATTAAATAAAAAACACTTTGTTACGATGCTTCTTGCACAAGGTGAAGTAAACTTAACTGGCACTATCTCTAATTCAAATATGATTGCAATACAATTTAGATCACAAGTCTTATCAAATTACCGTAATTCACTTCAGTTCTTACTACGTCAAGACCCAGTGTCCAAGTATGCTCATATAACCACGAGCGACGGTGATTCAAAACAGGACACGTTCGGACTGCATGACACGTACTCCCATCTTAGAGTTGCCGACAGCGAACTCGACCAATGTCATACACAGCCACCTTTCCCAAGTTCATCCACACCGGACGCGGTCCCATCGACCCAAACAACAAGCTCCATCAAGGTACATACCCGCAGTGGTATGTTCTTGAGTGAGTTACATCCTGATGTACTGACGCCGAAAGCCTAAACCGATCAGAAAAGTTCCAATATGGATCTCACGAGGTTTGGTTTCATGAGTCCCATATAGATAGTATGCGCCCGGTACATAACTCAAACTTGTCCAACAGAGCCAAGTACAGACGGGCCTTAACCGACACAGGCCAGGGCTATGCACGCACGGTCTGCAGCCTGCTGCACCTCTATCTCCATGCCCGGTCTCAATTTCTCACTTGTAAATTTTTCCTCAATGATTCTATTCATAACCCGTTCCGTTGAAACCACACCCTAAACTCGCGAGTAGATTCCAACTACTCAACTTCTACCGGTCCTTCCAAAGTAATATTTAGCGTAGCCTAATTCCACTCGACGAGATTCTAATCAACCCTTTCTCTCTTGGGTTAAATCTAGTCATGCAATTGGGTTTCAATATCATCTAGACCTAATGCAATCATAATCTCATAGCTATCATCTCTATAAGTGAAAGACTTTATAAAAAGAGCTTGTATGCAAACCGGGGCTTGCCTGTTTTGCAGGTACTACATTATAAAATCAGTTAGTGTTGCTGATCACTTGAGGCTTGATAACTTACCCTCCTTACTCCTTGATTCCCACTTCACTTGCTTCTCACTTCTTCACGTCGATGACTATACGATATGAAATGCATATATATTTAATTGTAAAGGTTTTGCTGTCAAGCCTACTGATAGTTTAAAAACTGAAACTCTGTTTAAGAATTTAAAATGGAACCGTTGCTAGTGGGTGGAGTGGGGTTTAGCAAAAGTGATCAAGTACTAAGGGTTTTTCCTAATTAGGGTATTTATACCTAAGCAAAGTATATTGAAAAGTCATGATCCATAGATCAACTTTACCTGAAAATTTTCCTGTGAGTTTCTTGTCACAAGAAAGTGTTCTGGACCAAAAATTAGAACTTTTCATTGAGTAGTTTATTCAGAACAATTCCCTAAACAATCAAGCAAAAAGGAATTAATTCTAAAGTAACTCACATGTTCATGCGAAACTTAGTGAACTATAATTTCAAGTACAGTTCATAGAGCATGCATGAATTTTCTAAGGATTTTTGGAGCTAAGGGATGCCCAAAACTGATTTTCCAAGTTTGGGACTTTCCTGAAAAAGTTTCTGTATACATTTGAATTCAGTATTTTGCAATCTGAATTCTCCTACCCAAATCAAATCAAAATGAGCTGAAAATTTTACAGGTCTTCAATAATATCATAAGGAATATTCTGGCAAAATTTTAAGAGTTTTGGATGAACCAAACTCACTCTAAAATTCTTTTACTGAAAAATTCAAAGAATTTTTCAGAATTTATTATTGACTTTCATACAAATTTGGTGGCATAATTGGATAGGGTTTTTCAATCTGAACCTAACCTAATTTGAATTACCAAATTTGGAGTTCCCTATCAAAAGTTATGCCCTTCTAAAGTTTGAACTAAATCTGCCATTTGAACTAATTCGGGGAAATTTTTAAAAGTCTGACAGTTAGGTCCTGCTACGTGGCGCTTCCTCAGGGCAGCCACACCGCGGTACACTGATTTCCCCCGCATGAACACACTGGATCCCGACTCCACAGAGGATCCTACAGACCAAAATACTCTCACTGACAGCGGGTGTGACACCCGGTTCCGAAAATGAACCAAGTGAATGCATATGTGTGCCCAGGATGTTCATCACACATACACATATATTCCATAATCTGAATTTAGAATACAACCATGTACAAATAATGTTTAAGTACTTTATTACATCGACTCAATGTCTCACTCATAAATATCTAACTTTATTCTTGCAGCGAAAGACTCTAAACGACAGCGAAAAATGGCTAAGACAGCAGGCTCCAATCTTCAACCCCACACGCATGTTGACGGTAGTGCGCACGCCTAGTAGTCCACATGTTCCTCAAAGTACTATCCTCCTGTATCTGATGTATATGTAGGAATGCAAGGGTGAGTACATGTCGTACTCAGCAAGTGCGGGAAAAGTATGACATGTAGCTTACAACAAGGTAGGAAATAAAAAGGCTCATTGCAGCAAGCAAATTTTATTTCCCAAACACGTTCAAAACAGCAACTATCTCTAGGTGAGTTTATTCCCATCATAACCAAGTATTTCGTCAACATTCCTTCATCACAATTCACTATTTGTCATGTCTCAACTAGCCATTAATCTTTCTCAAGTTCATCTCATACTCAAAAATATTCATAACCATCTCATATTCATATAACTGAAACCAAACTCACTGTCATAACTCAAAACAGTGCCAAAACAAATCCCAAAGACCATACCACAACCATACCGAATAAACATTCCAAGTTTTGCCTCTAATCATGGAAGTTGGCCAGGTGCTTCTAACCGGAAGCATGGCTATCATGATAGTTTTACGCTCTGCAGAGGTGGCACCACTTTACCCACAAGTTCGTGATTTCGTCACCCGTCGGCGACTAGAGAAACCTCCATTATACTAGTACACAACTGTCGGTGTATGGCCAAGATATCACAAAATAGCCTTTACAAAGGGGCTACTAGGACGTACGGACCCACTGAGGTTTCACCGCCAGGCTCGAATCTCCATTCTTCCACCCACGGGCCCCCTCTTTTGCCATGCAGTTCCCAGGGCAGTCCCTCTCGACTCCCATTCCCCGTACCATCCAACGGTCCATAACAAGCTAGCAACACACCTAATTAGTCAGCTAAGTCGCACCCATATTTGGCCTTGTGGTGGCACTGTTTTACTGGAACGTGCTCGCATGAACCGGCCCTTAGATCTACGGTAAGTAAACCACCATCTCATTCAGCAACATCCACGAACCAAACTTGCCTCGATCTCCTCGATTCCATACTCATTAACACCATCAAGTTCCCATCATCATTATTCATATGAGTGCAGTAGCTAACCATGTTCTAATTCAGCTTTCCATATCCCGTAAATTGAGTGAAGCAAAAATGTAAAACGACCATACCCGACTCTTCAACTTTCCCGGTGAGAAGGATGGTTAACAAAACTAGTAAACTCCTATAAAAGGGTGTCCCATCAAGTTGACACAAGCATGCGAGTTTTCGCAAACAAAACAGTTTCAAAACATGGGATCAATATGGTCAAGGGACACTTGCCTTGCTCCCGTGGTTCGTGTTGCTCAAACGTTTCAAAGTCTTGGTGCTGTAGTTCCTTGTAGACGGCCTCTTGAGCTTATCCTTCTACTCACGACCACACACATACAAATTTTACAGCAATCAATCATCATGCACAAACTTTACTCAAGATGCAATGGGGTAGATGAATGCAAATCCTATAGTGCAGTTTTATAAAACCAGTTTGTACGTGTTCTTGCATGTTTTAATGGGCTTTCATGGGGTTTTATGATAAACAATGGTGTAGGGATCAAGTGTGGACGTGGTGATGATCTTGACACAAGATGTAGATCAATTCCACCGTCAAAAATTGACCAAAACATGATCTGTCCACACGCAGAAGTTTCTGCTCGTAGGGGGCGAAGAAAACGGATGCGTAGAAACAACGGCGACGTCGTAAGAGGGGTAATGAAGACCTACCTCGCTTCTTCCTTGCGGCAGGGTCTCCCTCCTAGTAATGTCAGCAGCGGGGGATTTTTTTCTGTGGAGAATTATGGCTAGGGCAGAACGTCGGGCTTCTTCTCCGGCAACGGCGAGGCGTGACGGGGCTCGAAGGCGGCCAAACTCCGGCAATGGGGGGTCTCGGCGACTTGGCAGCAAGGGGAGGGGCAACTCGGCGACTTGGGCAGAGGGGGGGCGGCCAAAGGGAATACGGGGGGTGCGGCTAGGGGGGGTTGTATTTATAAGGGGGAAAAAGAGAGTCCTAGGGGTGGAAACAAAGAGTCCTAGTAGTATGGGACTCAACCAAAGAGTCTTAGGGGTGGAAACAAAGAGTCCTAGAGGTGGGGGATTTAACCAAAGAGTCCTAGAGGTGGGGGACTTAACCAAAGAGTCCTAAAGGTGGGGGATAGGGTTCCCCTCTCAAGGGCTACGGCCAAGGGGTCTCCCCCCTAATTGGTGCGGCCAATTTGGGGAAAAATTCCCCCCAAATGTGGGGGAAATTCCCCCTAGGAGAATTTTTGGGAATTTGGGGAAAATTTGGGATGGCTCAATTTAGCTATTTTATTTTTATTACTCTCCATTTCTATATTTCTTTCTCCATTTCTATATTCCTTTCTCCATTTCTATATTCCTTTCTCCACCCATATTCCTTTCTCCGGTTCTTCTTCTTTTTAATTGCTTCTCTACATGAAAAATGTATGCAATACATGGTAGTGAAATTGAGGGTGTTACAAACCTACCCCCCTTAAAATGAATCTCGCCCTCGAGATTCGATAGAGTGGAGAAGAGATGAGGGAATTCTACCTTGAGATCTTCCTCACGTTCCCATGTAGTTTCGGCTTCCGTGTGATGGCTCCATTGTACCTTGCACCAACGGATTACTTTGTTCCTCGTGACCCTTTCCTTCACGTCCAAGATTTTGACGGGGTGTTCCACGTAGGTCAAATCCTCTTGAAGCTCTAGCTCATCCATTGGTACTTGTTCTTCCGGTACTCTTAGGCATTTCTTGAGATGGGATACATGAAACACGTCGTGCACGTCAGAGAGGTGCGTTGGCAGCTCTAGTTGATAGGCTACTTCTCCTCGCTTGCCCAAAATCTTAAATGGCCCAATGTAGCGAGGTGCTAACTTGCTTTTGACGTTGAACCGTCGTTGGCCTCGGATAGGCAATACCTTAAGATACACGAAGTCTCCCACTTTGAAGGTCAATCTTCTTTGCCTATTATCCGCATTAACCCTTTTGTTGTGACTGAGCAGCCTTCAAGTTTTCACGTATCGTTTGGACTTGCTTTTTGGCATCTTGCAGCACTTCAGGTCCAAATACTTGCTTTCTCCGGTCTCATTCTAGAACAGCGGTGTTCTACACCGTCTATCATACAATGCTTCGAAAGGTGACATCTTCAAGCTGGCTTGGTAGCTGTTGTTTTATAAGAATTCAGCATACGGCAAGCTCTTATCCCAACTATGCCCATGTTTTAAGGCGCAAGCTCTTAACATGTCTTCCAAAATCTTATTTGTTCTCTCAGTTTGCCTCAGTTTGCAGGTGATATGCGAAGCTGAAATTCAACCATGTACCCATGGCTTCATTCAGCTTGTTTCAGAACCTATAGGTAAATTGAGAACCTCGATCTGAAACTATCCTCTTCGGAACTCCATGGCGACACACGATTTGCTCCATAAACAGCTCGCCTAGTTGTGCGACGGTGTACTTGGTTCTCACAGGAAGAAAGTGGGCTGTTTTCGTCAATCTGTATACGATAACTAAAATGGAGTCGTAGCCGGACTGAGTATGCGGCAATATGACTATGAAATCCATACTGATGTCTTCCCACTTCGACTCGGGTACTTTTAATGGCTGCAACAGTCCAGCGGGTCTTTGATGTTCGGCCTTCACTCGTTGGCACGTGTCGCATAGGGCAACATATTCAGCAATATCCCTTTTCATACCATCCCACCAATAGCATGTTTTCAGGTCCTTGTACATCTTTGTACAGCCGGGGTGTATGGAATAAGGTGAGTCATGTGCCTCCTTTAGCATCATGTCGCAGATGTGCTTCACGTTAGGCACACAAATCCTTTTCCCTAACCAAAGCATACCATTCTTGTCTTCCTTGAAATCCATTTCTATGCCTTGTCGGATTCTTTCCTTGATTTCCTCATCCGTTGCTTGGCCATCTTGTATTTCTTGTTCCAGCGTTGAGTTCAGTTCTATCACCTCCATCTCGTTCAAGAACCCGAGATGTAACCGTTCAAACTCCTTACGCATCTCGGGTGGCAGCTCCCGGACCGTGAGTTGGTGACATGCTCCCTTTCGACTCAACACATCAGCTACTACATTGGCCTTTCCGGGGTCAAAGTTGATTCCAACATCATAATCCTTGATGAGTTCCAACCATCGATGTTGACTCAAATTCAGATCCGTTTGCGTGAATATATACTTGAAGTTTTTGTGATCCGTATAGATCTCACATCGGTGACCGAGGATATAATGCCTCCAAATCTTCAAGGCATGTACCACGGCTACAAGTTCCAGGTCATGTGTGGGGTAATTCAGCTCATGTTTCTTTAATTGCCTCGATGCATAGGCAACCACTTGTCCTCCTTGCATAAGCACACATCCAAGCCCTTGTCTTGATGCGTCACAATATATATCGAAGCTCTTGCTCACGTCCGGCATACCAAGACCGGTGCTGTCGATAATCTCTTCTTTAGCTCTTCAAAGCTGTCTGACACGCTTGTGTCCACTGAAATGCTTTTCCTTTCATGAGCAATTCAGTCATAGGCTTCGCTATTTTGGAGAAATCCTTGATGAACCGGCGGTAGTATCCAGCCATCCCAAGGAAACTCCAAATATCCCTCACATTCTGCGTTTGGTTCCACTTCAAAACATCTCTCACTTTTTCAGGATCAACCGATACTCCTCCTCCGGATATGATGTGGCCTAGAAATGATATCTCCTTTAGCCAAAACTGACACTTGCTGAACTTAGCATACAATTGATGCTCTCGCAGTTTCTGCAACGTCAATCTCAAGTGTTCCTCATGTTCTTCCTCACTTTTTGAATACACCATGATATCGTCGATGAAAACCATGACGAACTTGTCCAATTACTCCATGAAGACCTTATTCATGAGGTACATAAAGTATGCGGGTGCATTCGTTAACCCAAAAGACATAACGGTATATTCATATGAACCATACCGTGTTCGAAATGCAGTCTTGGGTATGTCGGAGGGCTTAATCTTCAGCTGGAAGTATCCCGACCGAAGATCAATCTTGGATAAAATTCGGGCACCTTTCGTTTGATCGAATAGGTCCTCTATGCAGGGCAGCGGGTATTTATTCTTGATCGTCACTTCGTTTAGAGATCTACAATCAACACATATCCTTTGGGTCCCATCCTTCTTGTCTACGAAGAGCACGGGGGCTCCCCATGGTGATGAGCTTTGGTGTATAAAACCCTTATCTAGCTGCTCCTGAATTTGTTTCTTGAGCTCCACTAATTCATTAGCATGCATCCTATATGGCCTCTTTGCTATAGGTGCAGTTCCGGGTACTAAATCAATGGTAAATTCAATTTCCCGGTCAGGTGACATACCTGAAAGTTCTTCCGGGAACACATCTGAATATTCTTGAACCACCGGAATGCTTTCCAATGTCGCTTCTTCGATGTGGTTCAGCACTGCCTTCTCGGTTGTAGGTTGGGCTGCCTCAAACTCAATACGAGTACCGTACTCACTCGTCAACTGCACAATCCTCTCAGCACATTGAATCACTCCGTTGTACTTGCTTAACCAGTCCATTCCAAGTATTATGTCAATCCCTTGGGAATTCAAGACCATAAGGTTGGCAAGAAAGTCTACCCCCTTATTTTAATGCTTACTCTCGGAATAGAATTCAGAATTGAAAGAAGCGATTTCCCAACTATATGCATCAAGGTGTATGAACTAAGCAACTTCTTTCATTAATATCAGCCTATATGAGGATGTGAACAAGTGCTGAAGCATCTCACATCTCTCTACTTTGTGTGGATGTAGACATTCGCCGAAGCGTCCCACAATTCACACCAATCACACAGGCAATCATCATGAAATTCAGCACACCACTCTTATTTGACTTACTACGATCTAAACGTTTCTATTACAGCTTTATTCAATGGAAACCTAAACTTAATAATGAGAACCGGTGCTGTTCTTGCCATGTGACGGGGGTGGTCCATATATGGACGCACGCCATGGTGAGTCGGCAGTCCATGTAGGGATAGATAACGCTGGTGCTCCATTTGCTCCCGCGTTGGCACGAGTCTCCTCCTGTTTTTCCAACAAGTACATCTTCTTTCGGAGGTAACGGATCTCTTCTTGTGCGCTTGTATAGCGGTTTCCCTACTCCACGAGAAACCTATGAGACTTGTTAGCAGCTTGTGGGTTGGAAAGACCTCCTCCATGGGGTCCAATGATCTCCCTTGTACCACTCTTCTGATACGGGTGCAGCTCAAAGGTAGTGTTCTCAAGTTGCTCACGGAAGGCGTAGCACAGTCCGGTGAGTGCATCCCATGCAGCATTATCGATAGCTTCTGCCCTTGTAGCTCTCCATGTGGGCGTGAAGTGCCGTGTGACAACCCTACCGTTAGATAGGATGGTTACTTCAGCCTTCCACTCTTCATGTCCGAGATGAGGGACTTTCTTGAGAAGATACTCCGAGTATAAGCTGCAGCAATCCAGAAATTCTTTAAGCTCCTTGGATATGTGTCCTCCTTCCATTCCGTCGGACCGGAATTCTTGAACTGAACGGTTGGCCCGTTCATCACCTTCATTCTCGGCCTCAGCAAGGGGTGGCTCCTCTTTGGATTCATCTCTTCCTGACATAGCTTCATGAGACTCCATGGGGTGTAAGCCCGCGTGAAAGTCCTCTGAGGCGCGTACCAATGCCGTTCTTGTGGATCATCTTTCATGTCGTCTTCGAATGGTTCCACCTCTTCTAGATCCTCTTCCTCATACATAGAGCTACTGACCTCATCTTCATCATGAGGTTCCATCTTCATATCCTCCCAATATGGTCCGTTGGACACCTCAATGGGGTTAAGTGCACTCCCAAGTGGTGGTGGACGAGTCCTTATGCGTGCTGTGTTCCTAGTCACCGGCATCTATAAATAAGACATGAGAAACTTTAGAGAAGAAGAAAATAGCTCCAAAACTTCAGAAGCTATGAATTAAGAAAACAAAAGTGTTGCTGTCCAAAAGAAGATAAAAAGAGGGGCTGAAAATAGCACTTTGCGGTAGCTGAATTGACAAGTAAAGTGCAGCAGCAAGCAATTTTTGAAAATAGAATTTTAGAGGGGTGTTCCTATGTGTTTTAGAGTGTCCATTCTATCTAGGCTTGCGTCCTACAGTCAACGTGGCTCTGGTACCAATTTGTGACACCCAGTTCCGAAAATGAACCAAGTGAATGCATATGTGTGCCTAGGATGTTCATCACACAGACACATGTATTCCACAAACTGAATTCAGAATATAACCACGTACGAATAATGTTTAAGTCCTTTATTACATTGACTCATTGTCTCACTAATGAATATCTAACTTATTCTTGCAGCGGAAGACTCTAAATGACAGCGGAAAATGGCTAAGACAGCAGGCTCCAATCTTCAACTCCACAGACATGTTGACGATAGTGCGCACGCCTAGTACTCCACATGTTCCTCAAAGTACTCTTCTCCTGTAGCTGTTGTATATGTGGGAATGCAAGGGTGAGTACATGTCGTACTCAGCAAGTGCGGGAAAAGTATGATATGTAGCTTACAACAAGGTAGGAAATAAGAAGGCTTATTGCAGCAAGCAACCTTTATTTCACAAACTTGTTAAAATAGCAACTATCTATAGGTGAGTTTAGTGCCATCATAACCAAGTATTTCATCAACAGTCCTTCATCATATTCACCATTTATCAAGTCTCAACCAGCCATTAATCTTTCTCAAGTTCATCTCATACTCATAAATATTCATAACCATCTCATATTCATATAACCGAAACCAAACTCATTGTCATAACTCAAAACAGTCCCAAAACCTATCCCAAAGACCATACCACAACCATACTGAATAAACATCCCAAGTTTTGCCTCTAATCATGGAAGTTGGCCAGGTGCTTGTAACCGGAAGCACGACTATCATGATAGTTTTACGCTCTGCAGAGGTGGCACCACTTTACCCACAAGTTCATGATTTCTTCACCCGTTGGTGACTAGAGAAACCTCCATTATACCAGTACACAACCGTCAGTGTATGGCCAAGAGATCACAAAATAGCCTTTGCAAAGGGGCTACTAGGATGTACGGACCCACTAAGGTTTCACCGGCAGACCCGAATCTCCATTCTCCCACCCACGGGCCCCCTCTTGTGCCATGCAGTTCCCAGGGAAGTCCCTCTCAACTCTCATTCCACGCACCATCCAACGGTCCATAACAAGCTAGCAACACACCTAATTAGTCAGCTAAGCCGCACCCATATTTGGCCTTGTGGTGGTACTGTTTTTCTGGCATGTGCTCGCATGAACCGGCCCTTAGATCTACGTCAAGTAAACCACCATATCATTCAGTAACATCCATGAACCAAGCTTGCCTAGATCTCCCCGATTCCATGCTCATTAACATCATCAAGTTCTAATCATCATTATTTGTATGGGTGCAGTAGCTAACCATATTTTAATTCAGCTTCCCGTCTCCCGTAAATTGAGAAGCAAAAAGAAAAACAACCATACCCGACTCTTCAACTTTCCTGATGACAAGGATGGTTAACAAAACTAGTAAACTCCGATAAAAGGGTGTCCCATCAAGTTGACACAAGCATACGAGTTTTCGCAAACAAAACAGTTTCAAAACATGGGATCAATATGGTCAAGGGGCACTTGCCTTGCTCCCGTGGTTTGTGTTGCTCAAGCGTTTCAAAGTCTTGGTGCTGTAGTTCCCATTAGACGACCTCTTGAGCTTGTCCTTCTACTCACGACCACGCACATACAAAATTTACAGCAATCAATCATCATGCACAAGCTTTACTCAAGATGCAATGGGGTAGATGAATGCAAATCCTATATTGCAGTTTTATGAAACCAGTTTGTACGTGTTCTTGCATATTTTAATGGGCTTTCATGGGGTTTTATGATGAACAAGGGTGTAGGGATCAAGTGTGGACGTGGTGATGATCTTGACACAAGATGTAGATCAATTCCACCGTTAAAAATCGACCAAAACATGGTATGTCCACACAGTTTCTGCTCGAAGGGGGCGAAGAAAACAGATGCGTAGAAATAGTGGCGAAGTTGTAAGAGGGGTAATGAAGACCTACCTCGCTTCTTCCTTGTGGCGGGGCCTCCCTCCTAGCAACTGCAGCAGCGGGGGATTTTTTTGTGTGGAGAATTATGGCTCACTACAGGAATCTCGGCGATTTGCGACGGCCAAGGCCGTCACAAATAAGTGTAAAACCGTCGCAAATAATCAAATTGCTATGGCTTTACTTATTTGCGATGGTTTCCGTCTGTCGCTTGTTTTTCGTCGCAATTAACTTTATTTGCGACGGCCGCAATCGCAAATAAACTTGTTTGCGACGGCTTAGACCAGCCGTCACAAACAAGAGCCCGGGCCCAGCCGATGGGCCCGACTCGACAATTTGCGACAGCCAGCGGTGGCCGTCGCAAGTAAGTACTTAATTTGCGACGGTACTGTATAAAAAGTCGTCGCAAATAAGGTTTTTTATTTTTTAAAAAAACAGAACATTCTGCCTGGCTTGTTGGCCAGAAACACAATAGACATAACAACAGATAAATAAGGAATAGAAAAATACAACATCCTCGCCGCTCCATCGATCACAACATAAAAGTCTCACATCTCATCACAAGAATACAAAAATAAGGAAGAGAGGCTCTCCGCTAGCGTCCACTTCCTCCAGAGCCGCCAACATCCTCGCCGTGCGTCAGTCCAGGCGCCGATATAGACGGCGACGGAGTTTGAGTCTCCGTCGCCGATCCATGCAACACATAGAAGTTGTTGGACATATTAATTTATTTAGAACTTCGTTTTTGACTAGAATTGATTAAACAAGCTATAATTGATCATATTGAACTTAGTTTATTTAATTTGAGTTAGATTTGCTATATGTTTGATTATGTAAGACTAAGTAAGGCTACAATACCTAAGTAAGACTACAATTTATTTGGCATGAAAGTAAGACTAAATTTTATGAATTAAGACTAAGTAAGAACGTTTTTGATTACCTGAACACCTAGAGAAACGTGCACAGGCGGCGGTAGCTCCAGTTCTGACGGTGGAATCGGCGGTGGCAGTGGAGGAAGCTGGAGGTGCAACCCCTGGACATCGCAGCCTTGAAAGAAACTCTGTGGTTGCAAAAGTTGCAGATTATTACATATTATTAAGAATGCGCTAAATTTAAATTACTTTATCTTACCGTCATCACCTGCCGCTGTATCTCCATCGTCTGTCGCATCTGCTCCATGCAGGCTCAATGGTAGGAGATGGTGGCCTCCATCGCCACCCTCTGCGCCGCCATCGCCGCCCTCTGCGCCTCCAGGTCCGACTGAAACTGCTCGCGACTCTCCTGGACCTGACGGGCGAGAGTCTCCACCTGCGAGACATGGTGACTTGGGCCCACCGACGAAAACTGTGTGGAGCTGCCTCTCGCAGGTCTCGCCGCCCTCGAGTCAACAACTCCGTCGAATATGGCGAGCCTATAAAAACAGAATTAGTAATATGAAATTGAAATATCTTTAATATTTTGAATTGAAAACGATAAAATGACTTATGAACTCACCTTCCGTGGGCTTTTCCACCTCCGGTTGCATACGTGGCTTGAGGATCGATTGGTTCATGTTCTCAATAGAAATCTGCGCCGTGTATCCTTCTAGCCTCCTCCCCGTACCTAGCCTAAAAAATAAGAAAACCGTGTAAGTTCATCAATCCATATAGTTATATTTACTATGAATGATTTCTATACTTACCAACCGCTCGGCTGCGGCCTGACTGCACCCCTGGGGCTGAGAAGGGTCCCTGTAACCTCTCTTCTAGATCTCAGCAGGAGTCGGCGGCACCCCCGTCTCGCGCTCCTATCAATACGTGTTAGTACGAACAATATATTATGAATACATAAACATAAGTTAGATACACTTACCATGCGTTTAGCTAAACGCAAGTGGTTATCTTGACCATGTTTGTGCACCAGTTTGTCCAGGACGACCTTCATCTGGCACCAGTTTGTCCAACGTATCAGAAATTTCTGACCCATTGAGACGTTTCAGTGGTCCTTTAGTGACAACGGTGTTCTTTCTAAAGACATGCCTCTGTTGCCTAAATATGTGATTCAAAGGCAACCAACGTCTGTGACAATCGAAGTAAGATATCTTGCCTCCATGAGTTAGTCAAAAGCAATCCGTGTCCGAAGCACATATCGGACACGTCAAACGACCGTGAGTGCTCCATCCGGAAAACATGCCGTATGCCGACAAATCATGGACGGACCACAAATAAGCAGCTCAAAGGTTGAATTTCTGCTTCTTGTAACTGTCGTACGCTTCGACTCCTGTCCGCAACTCTTTCAATTCTTTGATCAGCGGTTTCAACATCACGTTGAGACGTGACCCAAGATGATCAGGTCCAGGTACAATGAGGCTGAGGAACATGAACTCGTTCTTCATACACAAAGCCGGTGGCAGGTTGTAGGGAATGACCAAGATGGGTCAACAGGAGTATGGCGTGGCATTTGTACTGAATGGTGAGAATCCGTCTGTCGCTAACCCGATGCGAACATTTCTCGCATTACGAGAAAATTCTGGATCGAAACTGTCTAGCACCTTCCATGCATCACCGTCGGACGGATGCGTCAAGAATTCTTTGTTCTCACATTTACCTTCTTTGTGCCATCTCATGTGTCTACCAGTTCTTTTTGAAAGAAACAACCGCTTCAACCGAGGTGTCACAGGTAAGTAACGAAGCTGCTTATGTGCGACATCTATCATCACATTATCGCCATCATCATTAACAAATTCAACATACCTCGGTTTACCACATTTCAAGCATATTATCTTGTTGGCGTGCTCTTTCCAGAATAGCATGCAGTTGTCTGGGCAACATCGATTTTATCATAATTCATACCAAGACCAGATATCCGGATCTTCAACTGATACATATCTTTAGACGCTTTGTGAGATTGTGGAAGGATATCACATATCATTTTCATTATATCATTGTAGCAGTTGATAGAAAAAAATACTTAGACTGAATTGCCATAAATCTGGTAAAAAAAGCAAGGACGGTCACATCCGTGTGTTCATGCAACGGCTGTTGTGATTTCTTGAGCTCCTCGAAGAAATCGTCTGCCTCCTTTGTAAGAGAATCCTCCTCTTCCAGAGCTTCTAGCATCTCATCCATCCTATCAACCCCTGTTATATCATCATCCTCATCCACTTCTACTACGTCTTGAGATTTAGTCTCGCCGTGGAAGGTCCACACCTCATAACTTGGCGTGAAACCGTTTCGACATAAGTGAAACGATAGTTCCAATCTGCTCAAAAACTTGGTGTTCCAGCATTTCATACATGGGCACCACACCTTATCATCAGTTGACAATGAAAATGCTCGATCCAAGAATTTATCTAACTTGATGTACCACTCATCCGAGTGACCACCAGTTCTGCTCTTCCAGCCAGTATACATCCAACTGTGGTCTTCACTCATGTTTGACTCTGCAGTTTAAATCCGAAGAAATTATCGTTAATTTATGCAGGATTTATCCTGCTTCTGACGAGACACAATACCTAAAGCCCAACAAAATTTTAGCAGCATAGCCTCGCTTGTTTTACACTGCACCCCCCAAAAATGGTGCAATTCTTCAAGCTTTGGGGTCAACTATCCAACAACAAGGGAGGAGGCGAGGAAATAACGAAAGAGGAGGAATTAATGGGAGAAAACCACCCGTTGGGGCCCGCCATCCATGCGCGGTAGCTTGTCGTAAATAATGACATATTGGGGATGAACGACGGTTACCGTCGCCAATTATGGCTTGGAAACTTTATTTGCGACGGTTACCGCTCACCGGGGCCGCCGCCGCGTAGTCGTGAGCGGCCTCGGGGTGTGTGAGTCAGGGCCGGGTATATCCCGTTTAAGGTTGGCCGTCGCAATTTATTATACTTGCGACGACTTTTTCTTTGGCCGTCGTAATTTATTTTACTTGCGACGGGAGGCGGGCGTGGCGGGGTGCAGCGGCGGGAGGCGGGGCGCGGCGGCGGGAGGCGAGGGCAGCGGCAGGGAGGAGGCGAGAGGTGGAGGCGCGTGTGGTGGGAGGCATGCGCGGCGGAAGGCAGCGCAGCGGTGGCGGGAGGCGGGCGCGGGCGGCGACGGGAGGCGGGCGCGGCGGGGTGCAGCGGCGGGAGGCGTGGCGCGGTGGCGGGAAGGGTGGCGGGTAAGCCATCCCTCCTTAATTTATTCTCGACGGTCGGCCGTCGCAAATAATCCTAGCCGTCGCAAATCATCGCGTTTCCTGTAGTGTTGGGCTGGGCCCTAAATGGACCGTGTCGAGCCGGACCCTAAATAGCTTGTGCCAGGCTAGGCTGGCCCGACTATTTATATAATAATTTAGCACTTCATCAATCAAAGTAATAATTAAACAATTACGCTACTAATTAAATAATATATAAAACTAAAATTTAAACAAGAAATTAACTAATTAAATGATTTGAACAACTAGTTATTCCATTGCTGAAACTAATTTAACAACTATTTAAATCAACAAATTAAACTAATGAAACTACAAATCTAACAACAAATCAACAACTAATCAATAATTCAATATAAAATTATTTGATATTTTATATAACGTTGTCAAAATATAAATCAGAGCGGGGGAAGGGGGCGGGCGCAAGCAAAGGAAATGGAAGCGGAATCACAAGTCCGAACTAATAACTTGCCAGACGCGGCCCTGAATCCCCCGATGTCGGCATGGTCATCGTCGTTGTGGCACGCATTGGCCTCGGCGTCATCGAGGGGCAGCTGGACCTGCACGAGCATCAGGTAGTCAGGCTCGTTGTCGAAAGTGTGCGTGCCGAGCACCATCTTCTCGACGAAGTGGTCCTTGCTGGGCGGCTTGACGAGGTCGGTGAGCCATTGCATGGTGACGGAGGGCCACCTGAGCACGTCCGTGATGACGAGATCATAGAGGAAGGGTGTGTTCTTCTAACAGATCTTGTACTCCTCGTTGATGAGGCGCTCCTCCACCTCCGCGCGGAAGTCATCCTCATCCGCCGCGCCACCGTCGCCGGCCTTCGGCATCTCATTGGTCGGTCGGCTAGGGTTTGGGTTTAATAGAGGGGGAGGGTTTGGATCGGTGCTCGGGGGTGAAATGGCGGGAGTGGTGCGGTACAGTGCAGAGCAGAAGAGAAATTCAGCAAGGGACTTGGAATTATATAGCCTTGTAGGGAAGAGAGCGTGGCTAGGCCTATCGTTAACTGCTGTGTCTGGTGGCCAAAGCGTCAACCCATGGGGAACAAGCGTAATAGCAGCGTGTGATGTTGTCAGTTGTCAAGGACCATTAGATCCTCGCCGCAGCGGCGGGAGGCGGGGCGCGGTGGCCGGAAGCGGGGGCGGCGGGGCGCAGCGGCGGGACCGACGGGAGGGAGGAGGCGAGGAGGCGCGTGTGGCGGGAGGCGCGCGCGACGGAAGGCGGCGCGGCGGAGCGCGGCGGGCCGGTCATCGCAATTAACTAGGGACAACCGGCCCTCCGCGCCCCGCCGCGCCGCCTTTTGCAGCAAATCAAACTAATTACCAACTTAAACTATAAACACCCTAGTTAATTGTCAACTTAAACTACAACTACAAAACTATAAACTAACTACAAAAAAACAATTTAATTGCCAAATTAATTACAAATTACTCTAAAACAATATTCAATTAACTCTACTCTAACCAAATCTAACTAACAACAAGAAAAAAATTTTAAAAAATGCATGAACATAGGTTACCGAGAGGCGCCGGGCGCCGGAGTCGGGAGGCGGGGGCGGCCGGGCGCCGGAGCAGGGAGGCGGCGGGTGGCCGGGCACCAGAGCCGGAGCAGCGAGGCGATGGTGACGACGGCGGGCGCGGCGGGAGGCTGCAGGAGGCAGCGTGCACGACGGGTGGCGGCGCGCTGGGCGGTGGACGCGGGCTGGGCGGCGGCCGCGGCAGCGGCGGCCGAGCGGCGGCGGGCGGCCGAGCGCGGGCGGACGGCCGCGGGGCGGCGGCCGGCGACCGGTGCATGGGCGGACGGGCGCGGGGCAGTGGCCGGCGGCTGGTGCGCAGCGGCGGGCGGCCGAGCGGCGGCGGGCGGAGGACGGGCGGCGGCGGACGGGCGCGGCGGACGTGCGCGGGGCGGCGGCAGTTGTGTGAACCGGGTGGAGCCCGGTCGACTATATCGGGGTCGTTTGCGACGGCTTCCTTAATTGCGACGGCATTTCCTTCGGCCGTCGCAAACAAGCTCTTAATTGCGATGGTTGCTTAATTTACAACGGCCACAGGTCCGACCATCGCAAATAAATGCTATTTGTGACGGCTGCAGTCATAGCCGTCGCAAATAAGGTACTATTTGCGACGGCTCCTGTATTTGCGACGGCCTAGGGTTAGCCGTCGAATTTAATTTATTTGTGATGGCGTCCCGTCGCAAATAATTCTAGCCCTCGCAAATGATCGTGTTTCCTGTAGTGGATAGGGCAGAACGTCGGGCTTCTTCTCGGCGACGGCGAGGCGTGACGGGGCTCGACGGCGGCCGAGCTCCGGCAAGGGGGTTCTCGGTGACTTGGCAGCAAGCGGGAGGGGGGTAACTCGGTGACTTGGGTAGAGGGGGGGGTGCGGCCAAAGGGAATGGGGGGGTGCGGCTGGGGGGGTTGTATTTATAAGGGGGAAAAAGAGAGTCCTAGGAGTGGAAATAAAGAGTCCTAGCAGTATGGGACTCAACCAAAGAGTCCTAGAGGTGGAAACAAAGAGTCCTAGAGGTGGGGGATTTAACCAAGGAGTCCTAGAGGTGGGGGAATTAACCAAAGAGTCCTAAAGGTGGGGGATAGGGTTCCCCCCTCAAGGGCCGCGGCCAAGGGGTCTCCCCCCTAATCGATGCGGCCAATTTAGGGGAAAATTCCCCGCAAATGTGGGGGAAACTCCCCCTAGGAGAATTTTGAGGAATTTGGGGAAAATTTGGGATGGCTCAATTTAGCTATTTTATTTTCATTACTCTCCATTTCTATATTCCTTTCTCCATTTCTATATTCCTTTCGCCATTTCTATATTCCTTTATCCATTTCTTCTTCTTTTTAAATGCTTCTCTACATGCAAAATATATGCAATGCATCGTAGTGAAATTGAGGGTGTTACAGCGGGCCCAACACCTTCTTCCTCAAGCTCTCACTATTCCCACGCGCCCGCGCTTCCCCTTGCCGGAGATCATCGGAGCTTGGTCTCCCAGCCTTCTCCCGCGCTCCCACTCGCTGCCAACCCCCTAAAAACACATGCTGAACATGTTGGGAGGGTTTCCCCGGACCGGTGATGGCTCTACCCTAGCTCGCGACGAGCGGCGGCTCACACCGAAGTCCGGCGACGTCGCCCGCCACTTCTAGCCCGCAAAACACCCGGTGAATCGACGCTACAACACCAATGGTCACGGTGATGCTCGACGTGGACGCACAAAGGCTTGGGGATGGCTCTAAGGTGGTTCTCCCTGTGCTCCCGAGATGAAAACCACGGTGCACCGTTGGAAAACCTCAAATTGGCGCCTCTACTCCTCATCTTAGGATGTGTTTTCATGCGTGGAAGATCATTGTCTATTCTATAGCATGTGTGGGAAATTTGCCGAACTACAACCAAAGATCGAGCAGGAATTTTGGGTTTCCTTACCCGAAGGTCGGTTTACACCGGCCGGAAGCAAAACAGAAATTCTGCCGACGATGATCCACGACTCGAGGTAAGCTTTGGAGGTGAGCAGCACGAGGCCTTGGCACATCCATAGGTGCCTTTGCTTGGCCGTCAAAGGCTCCGGATGAAGCTGTCCACGGGAGCACCTCGTCTCAGTTTCTTTCGACCGCCTCGTGAACACGGGCTTCTCGGGGTTGGAGAAGATGATCACCCCCAACGGTGTGCCGAGAAAGTCAAGGAAGGATTTACGGTGCCGTTTTGCTCTTCGCTGAGGCTTTACACGTGATGAAACGCCGGCTCACAATCATCCGAGGCTGGCGGCGGTGGCAGTGCTCGGTTCTTGCGTGCGGGAGAAGAACAGCCTTGGTGTTTCGGGGTTGGGCACGAAAGGATCAGCTCGTGAGCAGAGAAAGGCACAGGCAGCTCTCCAGCTCCCGAGTGAAGCAGAGAGGAGATGTCCTCGGCTTGCCGTTCGGTGTCGTACGGTGAGCCTTCGTCTGCCTCAGTGGCTTTCGAGTGGAGAAACAGAGACTGAACTCTACTGAAGATCTTTTGGGCATATGACAATTGGGTCCCACACTCCCCCTTATCTCCCCAAAACTCTCTCGAATTTGGCAAATGATCCAAATCTATTGTGGGAAGTTCAAATCTGAACTACATTTGGATAATTGGGCAAGTTTCATTGAAATTCAAATTTTTATTTGAATTCCTATGCAATTTAAAGCCCTTTTGGAAAATGGGTAGCAAAACATCTCCAAAATTCATGAAACTTCGCCCTCCCACTAATTTGGACCTGAGGAATTCAAATATGAAATCTGATTTTTAAATTAGCTTCTGGAAATGGGATTTCTACCACAACAGTTTGCATTGCTATTGTGCTACCCCATTTGAAATTTGAGTTGGACAAATGGAGTTCAAAATCTGAATTTACAATATCTCTTGCACACGATAACTTCACATTTGTGGTTTTAAATCCACCTTGGTCCCAAGCATGCAAATAAAAATTTGAGCTTGTGTAGAGAGAGCTCTCATGTGCATCATCACATGTGAAAATGTTTTAGCAAGTCCCAATTTTCACAAACTTGAAACCTAATGGCATTCAAACTTTGTTTATTGCATTCATATTTTTGGGACCTTTACATTCCTTTCCCCTTAAAAGAATCTCATTCCGAGATTACAAATGAAAAACTAGATGGGAGGGTAATTACAATGTGTAGGACAAAATTCTGGATAATTCTTGTGGATCACTACAGGAATCGTGAAAATAGACGACGGCCGAAAACCGTTGTCTATAAGGTTACCCCTGTCGTCAATAAGTTATTGACGACGGTAAATGGTTATTAGATGACGGTTCCTGGACGTCAAACCAGCTGTCTTCTATAAGTTTATCGAGCTACGTGGCTGTTCAAGAAGCTTATAGACGACGGCCAGCAGTTGGTCGTCGTCAATAAGGACTATAGTAGATGACGGTACAGCTGGCCGTCGTCTATAATTGTGGCTTATAGACGACGGTACAGCTGGCCGTCGTCAATTATTATGGCTTATTGACGACAACTAAGTACCAGAAACCGTCGTCAATAAGGATTGCAGTTTTTTCTAGAAAATAGAAAAGGCTGGCCTCCTGGCTCGATGGCCAGATCACACATGCATCAAAATAAAAATATCACAGGCATCAAAACACTATACGCACGCCACTACCCAACGCCACCCCGACCGCTGCCACCGGAGTCCAGGAAGTCGTCCTCGCGCTGTCGTCCAAACGCCGGATGCTGGGAGGATGGAGTTTGTTGAGCCTGCATCACCAATCCTGTGATGTGCATGTATAGTTAGACAAATTAGAAGTTTAAAAATGCGTATTTGACTAAATAAACTCATTACAAGTTAGAAATGAGCAAGTTAACAAATTA
Organism: Neostapfia colusana; assembly: GCA_030760725.1. Classification (NCBI taxonomy): domain Eukaryota; kingdom Viridiplantae; phylum Streptophyta; class Magnoliopsida; order Poales; family Poaceae; genus Neostapfia; species Neostapfia colusana. Next base: position 11,692,174 of record JASWHV010000012.1, on the reverse strand, counting down.
GAAGATAGCTAGAATTGAGCAAGTTCAGCTATTGAGCAATTTTGTACCTGTGCTCCTGTCATTAGCCCTTGTGGCACCTGTGGCAGCTGTATTGGTGGCGGTGCCCACTAGGAAAGAGAGCCTGCTATCCTGCGGCCATAACCTGCAAATATGAAGCAAAATATTATACATGTCATTCATATATTAGAAATGTTGAGTACAACGGTCCGAACTTACCTACATGGCAACTTGCAAATGTAGCATGTACGAGTGTTGATACTCGTCCCTAGCCATGAGCTCCGCTGCCTGCCTCTTGTTCGTCAGTCGCAGCGCTTCCTACGTCCCCTGGAGCTCCTCCTGGACCCTCTGGAGCTCCACATCTCGGCTCATATGCCTGCTGGACCCACCCTGGGATGAAGAGGCCCTCGAGAAAGACCGCGCCTCCCTTGAGTCGACTACTCCATCGAAGATGGCCAACCTACACAACGAAGTAAGAGTATTAAAGTTTTGTGTCTCGAAGTCCATGACATTAAATAAAAAATAATAGAACTCACCAGTCGTGAGGTTTCTCGCCACCTCTTGCATACGTGGTTTTAGGTACGATCGGTGCATTCTGCCAATCGTAATCTTCGCCTCGAAGCCTCCGCACCTCCTCCCCATACTTTTCCTGGAAATACAGAAAAATAAAGTCATCAGAAGTATTAAAGACAATCCAATTAAGTTAACAAAAGAACTCACCAACATCTGCATCGCCGTCTGAGAAGACAACTGATCAGGCTGCGACGGGTCATTTCCCATGTGACCCCTCCTCCACACCTGGATAGCGGTCGGCTCCTGACCAATCTCGCGCTCCTATCGATACGTGTTAGCACAATGATAGCACCAGAAATTAACTAAAATAAGATTCGAGTACCACTTACCATCCGTTTAGCGAGACGTATGTAGCCATCCCTGCCAAGACGGTGTTTCCCATCCGTCCCTCTACTCTGCCGCCGGATCATAGACACGACTTGGAAGCCCTGGCTCGCCCAATGAGCACACAGGGAACTGTACGCGTCCGGACAGAATTCAAGCTATGGTACGCTGACCTGCACAAATTTGTTATTGGATGAAAACATTGATAAAAATCGGATAATGAAGCAAAGTAAAATAAACATTTTACCTCTGCGTACTGCGCCTCCATCAAATACTTGTCGGCCACATCCCTGAACTGCCCCAACTCACACTCGTCCAGATGCAACTTAAAGTACGCCTTCTTAGTCTGAATGCGAGCCATCGATATTGACTGTGTTAGGAGCTTCTTGGCGTTGTTGCTGAAGACTAGACGGGCGTGATCCAACTGGGCCTCGTCCTCCAAACGGTAAAATTTCTAGAAGAAGAAATATACATGTAAATGTATTTAACATATAATAGGTTCGCATTTAACAAATATTCTTCATACTTACCATGAATTCGTTCGACACATGCTCCTGGTGGTTGCTGTAGGTAATGTCCTGTGCCGTAGCGTAATCGTCCCAAGACGTAGCAGCCCGTCCGTTCACTAGACCGGGGTAGTGACGATGGATGAGCTGGCCTAGGACAGCGTTGACCTGGAGGTGGCGTCCCTGACCCGTGAACGAGTCATCGGGCCAAGACCTGATACATGATTCTCAATTAGTACATATATAAGTGTAAAAATATCTAAATTGAATTGTTAGACATCTAATTACCTATCGCCAACCCGACGAATAACGACCCGATCTTCTGGCCGTGCAGGAACCGGAGGAGCCACGTAGTGGCTCTTCTTATAACATCGCCGTGGAGCCGGCTCCACATCAGGCTCTGTAGAAGGCTCCAAAGAAGGATCCAAAGCAGGCTCCGAAGAAGGCTCCAAGGCAGGCTCCAAAATCTGCGGTGCCTGAAGAGGACCCCTAACCTTTCTGTCCTCAGACGTAGAGTCGTCTTGAAATTTTTGAAGATTTGTAATATAGATTTAAGAAGTACTTATATAATTTATGTAATTAAATGTTATTTACCTGTCGTGACCGCTATCGTGACCCCTGGCCTCTGTCGAGGCCCAACAACTGTGATAGTCTACCCTCGCTAGACTGACAGCCCTGGAAGATGGAGTTTGCTCTCGGGGGCAGAAAGCTCCGCGTCCCCCGTCGTCTACTGCTCGACGACATCCTGATGAAAGGAAAATTTGCTAATGAATTTAAAGAAAAATATAGAAGACGAAAGAAGATATGAAGGAAATGTTACTTGTACTCAATTTCAAAATTCACCAGTGTCACGATCATGTACTCTAATCCTTAAACTGGACCATCGATCTTTTGTCGTGGTTGTTCGCCGTTTTCATTTTCGCACTTTATGATTCTGTACATCTTCTGCATCTCCATCTAAGTCATCAAGTCGCAGACCAGGCTCAACGACAAAAGAGTCCGACAACTCTTCTTCTTAATAAACAACATCAGGCTCATCAAGGTACCCAACATTGCCTGGTGTATATAACCGCTCACGAGGATTTACCTTGTGTACAACCCACCAAGCACTAAGCTTTTCGCATGGATATTGTAGATAATACACTTGCTCGACTTGGTGTGCAAGGACGAAGGTGTTGTAACCTTGTAGCCGGTCCTTGTGTTTGACTTCTACCATGCCAAATTGGTTTTGTCGAGTTCCATTGTTATGATCAAATCAATCACAGTCACAAAAGACTACTTTAAGGTCTTTACTCCCGACAAAACTAAATTCTAGGATTTTGTTTATGATCCCATAGTAATTAGTTTCACGTCCTTTGACGTCAGCGACCCTCGTCACAACTTCGGTGTTAGATGTTGCCCTTAGAGGACGTTGAGCTTCAAATTAAGTTGAACGAAATCGGAACCCATTGACATCATATAGACCAAAGAGTTTAACTTTAATGGATCCGTTGGACAGTTGTCGCAAATCTTCATGGACACCGGCTTGTGTCTTGCACTGTCCAACATATGAAGTAAGAAGACTATTTTATGCTATGAACATAATTACTAAGAGGAACAAGACAAGAAAAACGTTACATGATTTCGAAACTAGGTTTGGAAGTTAGGTCCTCCATTTACTCCATAATGTTGCATTATTTGTATTTGCTTGCTCGTAGGTTGCTGCTTAGAATTCCAATTTTGTCGATCGAACTCACTAAATAAGGACAAAACAGAATGATTAGTATAGATGTATAACACATCACACAAATTGGTATTGATGTTGAACAACCACTTACTGAAAAAATTGTCCATCCCGTCTATGTTAGCGTACATGTATAACAAAGCAGATGTCTTTTCATATGTTGAAGCATCGTAGCTCGTGCCACTACCAACAGTGGTGCCTCCCATTTGAAAAAGTGAGAGGTCGCTACAAGGGGATGCTTCAGCCATATTGTACCGAAATGCCGTTGCATTAACATTGTGTTCTTTTGCAAAGTAGACACTTGAAAAGTATCCTATCTCCTGAAGTGTAAATGCTTCGGTGATGCATCCTTCAAACCTTGCCCTATTACAAACCATTGGTTTCAGACATCTGAGTGCTCTTTCAATGTGGTACATCCACCTATATTGAACAGGGCCACCTACTTTAGCTTCATATGGAAGATGATTAGAAAGTGTTGCATTGGATTGAAGAACCCTGGATGGAATACTTTTTCCATATTACATAAAAGCACGAGTATCTCTCTTTCCAACTTCTCCATCATCTCCCTTTTGATTTCTTTAGCACAAAGTTGTCTATAAAACTAGCTAAGCTCGGCTAACACCTTCGACACCTCATTGTCAAGAAAGTCCCGAAACATAACCGGCAAAAGTCTTTCCATGATTATGTGATAATCATGACTCTTCAAACCAGTGAGATTTCCAGTCTTAACATTCACGGTTCTTCTCAGGCTAGCAGCATAACCGTCTGGGAACTTCAACTTTTTCAACCACTTAAAGACTTCTTTCTTTTCTTTTGGTCGATGGCAGAAAGAAGCACGTGGTTTGCCACCAGCTTCGGAGAGCTCAAGACTTGGTCGGTTACAAACCTCTGCCAAATCCTTCCAAGCCTTTATATTGTCTTTTATTTTGCCCATCATATCCAAGCACGTGCTTATGATGCATTCGTCCATGTTACGTTCCTGGTGCATGACATCAATGTTATGCATTAGAATTAAGGACTTCATATACGGTAACTCCCAAAGTGCACATATGTGAGTCCAATTATGATCCTCTCCGTAACCAACAAAATATCCAGGACAACCTTCATCTGGCACTAGATTGTTCAGCTGTTCAACAATCTCCGGCCCGTTGAGACGTTGCGGTGGTCCTTTTTTTACAATGGTACCCTTCCTGAAGGTATTTCTCTGTTACCTAAATACGTGAGTCGGCGGTAACCAACATCTATGGCAATCAAAGTAGCATATCTTGCCACCATAACTTAGACGAAAACAATCCGTGTCAGAAGCACATATCGGAGATGTCAATCGACCATGAGTACTCCAGCCAGAAAACATGCCGTAAGCTAGAAAATCATGAACAGACCACAAGTATGCAGCTTGAAGGTTGAATTTCTGTTTTCTGTAACAGTCGTATGCCTCGACTCCTGTCCTTAACATTTTCAACTCTTCAATCAATAGCTGCAACATCACGTTCAATCGTGAACTAGGATGATCCGATCCAGGTACAATAAGGAATAGGAACATGAACTCATACTTCATACAAAGAGATGGTGGTAAGTTGTACGGAATAGCGAACACGGGCCAACAAGAGTATGGTGTGGCGTTTGTACTGAACGGTGAGAAGCCATCTGTCACCAACCCGAAGCGAATATTTCTCGCGTCATTGGCAAAATCTGGATCGAAGGGGTCAAGCGCCTTCCATGCCTCACAGTCGGACGGGTGCACCATCATTCCGTTGTTCTCACGTACACCTTCTTTATGCCACCTCATGTGTCTGGCTGTATTTTTAGAGAGAGACAAACGCTTGAACCTAGGTGTGTGACAGGCAAGTAGCGAAGCTGCTTCTGTGCGACTTGAGTCATTACTTTTGAACCATCGTCATTAACAACTTCGATAAATCTCGCTTTATCACATTTTAAGCACTTGTTCTCGTTGGCATGCTCTATCCAAAAAAGCATGCAGTTGTCTGGGCACATATCAATCTTCTCATATTTCGTACCAAGACTAGAAATCAACTTCTTAGAGTGATACATATCTTTAAGCACTTTATGTGGCTGTGGAAGGAAATCATTGATCAATTTGATAAGATCATTGTAGCAGTTATTGGGGAAAAATACTTAAACTTAATGGCCATAAATCTAGTCATAGAAGTGAGGAGTGTCACTTCGGTGTGTTCATGGAATGGCTCTTCTGAAGCTTTGAGAAGCGTGAAAAATGCTTCAACCTCTGTTGTAGGAGGATCCTCCAACAATTCAGGATTTATGGCATCAAGCATCTCGCCCATCCTATCGACCCCCGTGTTGTCATCCTCATCTGGAACTTGTACGGGTTGAGAAGGTGTCTCACCGTGAAATGTTCACACCTCATAATGTTGCATGAAACCGTTTCGACACAATTTGTGTGAGACCTATGTGTGCTGAATACATTGGCTTTGACGATAAAAGTTTTGAATACTACCAAAACACCTTTTTAACAAGGTCCGACTCTAGGTCCGAGCTCCTGCATGGTCCAACGATAGGTCCGGCGTAAGGTTCGACTTGCTTTGTCTAGGTCTGACTTATTTTGGCTAGGTCTGACTTGTTTTTGCTAGCTCTGGTGCTAGGTCCGACTAGCTTTGGTAAGTTCTGTGCTAGGTCCGACTAAGCTTTAGTAAGCTCCGGCGCTAGGTCCGACTAGCTTTGGTAAGCTCCGGTTCAAGGTCCGGTTAGCGTTGGTAAGGTTCGGAGCTTGATTGCAATGGTTCTGCTTTTAACTTGCAATGTTTTGAACTTGCTTTACTCTTATGGAAAGTTTGCTTAGTATTATTTTATTAAGTTTTTGGTGTGTTTTGGTGGTTATGGCTGATATCATTTTGCTATGGTTTACAACATGCTTATGTGAGGTGCTCACGTAAGATGTTGTAGTTTCAGAACTAACGAGAGTCAAGTCGAGGACTTGTGCTTGGAAGTATTGGTTGTTTATTCATGTGCAGGTGTTGCTTGAGTTCAAGACATGGCTGGTGACGGGATCCATTGAACTAGTCTTAGGGAGAAGATGAGGTTCAACAACCAAGTTCGGGCGAAATTGTGGTTGAGTTGATCGGGAGGTTGCGCAGTCTTGGACGTCGTTGGAAGATGTTTGCACGTGTGCAAGGAGTGCATGGACGTGGCTGCATGGTTCGAAGACGTGATGAAGAGATGTGGACGTAAAGAATTGGTCGGAAAGGTCCAACCGACTAGGTTATGGACTCAGGCTGCGGCTGAGTCGTGTTTGACTCAAATATGGAAAGTTTTGAGTTGGTTATGATAGGATTTCATGTGGGACATGAAGTTGAGTTGTTTTAGGAATGTTTGGGACTCCTAAGGTGTTTGGAAGTCTTAAGATTGCTTCTATCTGCGTGTAGAAGAGTCTTGAGCAGTATTAGAAAGTTACAGTTTAAATCCAAAGAGGAGTAGGAGTCCTAGTTTGAATTGGGTTGGCCTTAGGGCTGGTTATATAAGCAAGGGAGGCCAAAGATCGTGTGTGCACGACTTTGGGGCTGTTCCTCTTGTGTTTTGATAAATAAAATTCGTATTCTAAAGGAACTTTTGTGCCTTGTTCGTCCGACTTGTTTCAGACAAGTTTTTCTCGTCGAGTTTCTGTTCAGCACTACCTTGCTTTGGTGGTTTTATCATAACTCGAGTTTTACAGATCCAATTGATATAATACTTTTTGGGTTGTCTTCACAACTTGATTATATATCATCTGTGAATATTTCACAGTCATTGAATTTGTGGTTTCTGATCTACACGAGTTTCTTTGCAGTATTCCAGAACTGTTTTTCTCGCGTAGGACAGATTGACCTTTGTTCGATCTTTCGATCGTAACTTGAGTTTCTCTCAACGGATTTTCATGATTCTTGTTGTGACGTCTTCGTGACTTGATTCTCTACAACCTGTACTAGTTTTGTCACAGTTGAACATGTTTAGATTAGTCGCAGACACGATTTGTTTAACAGATCGGTTTTCTACTGAGGGGTGTTTTGTTGCTTCCGCTGAAAAGTTTTTATCTACCATTCACCCCCCTCTGGTAGCTTTACACGTGTACTTCGATCCTACAATTGGTATCAGAGCCAGTTTTCTCTAATCTTTGTGATTTGCACATGTTTTGACTAATCATCATGGAGAAATACTCCGCCAAACCTTGTGTGTTTAGTGGTATTGATTTTCAGGTTTGGAAGGCACGCATGGAAGCTTTCATCCAGGCGCAAGGCTTTGCAATATGGGAAAAGGTGTACAAGCCTTATGATGTGCCTTCAAACGATCAAGTCACGGCTACAAACATGAGAGATGTCGACAACAACAACAAGGCTCGGAACTTGATGATACAAGGACTAACTCAGAGCGACTACGATCGTGTTGCACACCTCTGACCGGCGTACGATGTGCGGAGAGCACTTTGTGACTACCACGAAGGATCCAACACGATCAAGGAGGTAAGACAGGATATGTTCAAGAAAGAATACATGCCCTTTGAGATGCAACCCGGTGAGTCCATTGATGACCTCTTTGCTCGCTTTAATAAAATTCTCAGCAACTTGCGTAGCTCAATGTTAATTTTTCAGATGCTGAAAATGCTAGGCAATTACTAAGTGCATTAGACATGTCAATTTGGGAGACGAAAGTAACATCCATACGTGAATCCACTGTCATGAGTACTCATACATTAGATGTGATTTATTCTAAGCTAAAAACTCATGAAATTGACATTATATCACGCAAGAACCCAAATAAGACTATTGCATTTGTCTCACAACGTGATATGCCTAGCTCCGGCCAATCATCTAGCAATACACTTGCTTTGCTGTCTTCACTAACCCTGGAACAGATTGAGGAGTTTCCAGAGGAGGAGCTAGTACTTCTTTCTACTAGGTTCTCAAAAGCATTGCAAAATGTGAGAACTAGAAAGAGAGGAAGCTCCGGACCTCAACGATGCTTTGAATGTGGTAAGACATGACACTTTGTACAGATTGCCCTAACCTTTCAGGTCCTTCTAACCGTGATGAAAAGCAGAATAAAGTCAAGTCCTTTTTTGGCAACACCAACAAGAAAAAGAAGGGTTTTACAGGACGCAAACTGATAAACAGTTTCATCACCGCACTTCAAGAACTTGGCTCGAGTGATGTAGACATTGGAAGTGATGAAGATGAAGATGATCTGGCAAACTTGTGCTTCATGGTGGGCGAATCAAAATCAAGTATGGAGGATGCAGAACACAACAGTGACAACGAAGAGGTATGTCCTACTTGCGAAGAAATGTGTGATGCTATTTCTCGTGCCATTATTATTGTTAAGAAAAAGGACAAAAAGCTTAGGGACAATGCTGTTAAAATTGAGTCACTAGAATCTGAAATTAATCGTTTAAAATCCTTGATTCCTAGTGATGATTCTTGTTCCTCATGTGATTTAATATATGAATAATTGTCCTCTCTAAGAAGTGCACACACCTCCACACTTGATAAACTTGAACTTGAAATCGAAAAGAACAAAAAGCTTGCTGCACTTAACGATAAAAACTTGAAAGATGCTTGTTGTTCTACAATTGATTTGCATTGTTCTACTTGCGATGATCTTGATAAGAAACTACAATATGCTATGAAAGAAATTTCTATATTGGACAATACTTTATGTTCTCATGAAGTTAAATATTGTTCCAGTTGCAAACTAAAAGGAAAAACTTCATGTGAAAATTGCCTTGATCTATCAAATAAACTTGATAACTTACATAGGACATTAGATCGGTTTTGTAATGGGAATAAGAACCTAAACTTGCTGTTGAATTCTTTCAAGTCTTGCAATGATAAAACTGGTTTAGGTTTTGATTCACATGCTCATGCTAAGGAACATCCACCTAAAATTGTAAAATCATTAGGAAGTGGTTTGATTCAAACAGTTCCTAAACAAAAACAAGTGGTTTTTAAATCTGCAGGAGTGTTGTCACATTCAGGTTCAAATAAGCATACTGCATGCTCATCTAGACATGAACACAAAGTTAAATTTCATTGTACCTATTGTGGTAGAGATGGTCATGTCATAGATTTTTGTTATAGACTAGCTAAACAACATAAAAAGGAAAGAATGCAAGCTAGATCTTATAACTCTCATGCAAAATTTTCTGCACATACTAAACTTAATGTCAGGAACATGCAACCTGCTGTTATGAGTCATAAATATTCAAAGTTTACCTCTGGAGCTTCAGTTTTTGCCTCCGGAGCTTCAGTTTTTGCCTCCGGACCTTCTGTTTTTGCCTCCGGAGCTACTGATTTTCGTGCTACACAAGTAACACCTCATAGGTCAGTAGTTAAGAACAAAAAATCTCAAACTTTGACTCATAAACCTGCTGTTTTATCTCAGCTTTCGCATGTTATTCCTGCTGGACGTCGTGTGACTCAGTACTGGATTCCTAAATGCCTTTTAACTAACTCCAGTATTGAGTCATCAACGTATTGTGCTTCTATGTAGGTTGCACGCTTGAGGAAGGAGAACATTTGGATTGTGGATTCAGGTTGCTCACGACACATGACCGGTAACAAAGAATGGTTCTCCTCTCTCTCTTTTGTGTCACGTGTAGAGAATGTTACTTTTGCCGATAATTCTTCAACTCCTATAATTGCTAAGGGTTCGGTTAGAGTAAATGATCACTACACTTTGAAGGATGTGGCACTTGTCAAAAATTTGAAATACAATTTGCTTTCTGTTTCACAATTGCTAGATGAAAATCTGGAAATTATTTTCAACAAAAACTGCTGCAAAGTTGTAGGTTTAAATAGTGAGCTTATCTTTAACATGTCTCGGTTTGGAAGAGTTTTTAAATCTGATTTTGATATGTCTTCCTCTAAGCATAGATGTCTAGTTGCAAATGATTCCAAAGATTTATATTTTTGGCATCGTAGACTTGATCACGTAGGCTTTGATCATCTCACGCATGTTAGTGCTCTTGATCGCATACGTGGGCTGCCTAAGCTTAAAGGGGACTAGGAAATTGTGTGCTCTTCTTGTAGACATGCTAAGATGGTTGCAGGTTCACATGCTCCTCTCACAATGACCATGACAACTGAACCGGGTCAACTTTTACACCTTGACATCGTAGGACCTTCACGTGTTCAATCCTTCGGAGGTAAATGGTATGTTCTTGTGATTGTTGATGACTATTACTCTTGGGTTTACTTTATGGCATCTAAGAATGAAGCTTTTAGTCACTTTAGAACTTTATTTCTTAGATTATCAATTGATCACCTAGGATCTTTAAGAGCAATTAGAAGTGATAATGGAACCAAATTTAAAAATCAATCGTTTGATCACTTTTGTGCTGAAAATGCAATAGATCATCAATTTTCTTCACCATATGTACCTCAACAAAACGGTGTTGTAGAGAGAAAGAACAGAACCTTAGTTGAGATGTCTAGGACTATGCTTGATGAATATTAAACTCCTAGTAAATTTTGGGCTGATGCAATTGCAACCGCTTGTTATGCCTCAAATCGTGTTTTCTTGCGTGCTAAGCTAGGTAAAACACCATATGAGCTCAGGTTTGGACATAGGCCTAGTGTCACACACTTTAGGGTCTTTGGTTGCAAATGCTTTGTTAAGAAACATGGTAATCTTGATAAATTTGAAGCTAGATCTGTTGATGGCATGTTTCTTGGTTATCCATCTCACACTAGAGGCTACCGTGTGCTTTTACTTGATACTAACAAAATTGTGGAGACTTGTGATATTTCTTTTGATGAAGCTAGCCTAGGTACTAGTTCAAATATTGCAGGTCCGGATCCATATCTGCAGGGGGAGAGTATTTTCGTTGAAGAAGAGGAAGAAGTGGTGCTGCTGCCCAAAAATTTAGCAGCTAATGACATTGTTCCAGCTCCTGATCTTGATTCACAGCCAGCACCGACGACCACCATTGCTGGTCCAGATCCTCCTCACATCACAATCTCATCTATTTGTGATGAACATGAAGAAGAAGCTTGTGAAGTGTCCACTCCCCTACGGATTCTCAAAAGTCATCCTCCACAACAAATTATTGGAAGCTTGCATGAACGAGTTACAAGATCCAGGTTTTTCGACCCCAATTCTCATGCTCATTCTGCTTTTGTTGCTTCTTTTGAACCCAAAGATATATCACACGCACTCACTAATGAATCTTGGATTATTGCCATGCAAGAAGAGTTAGAAAATTTTGAAATAAATAATGTTTGGAAACTTGTACCTCCACCTCAAGGTCACACTTTAATTGGAACTAAATGGGTGTTTAAAAATAAACAAAGTGAGGATGGGGTTGTGGTTAGGAATAAGGCTAGGTTGGTTGCTCAAGGTTTCACACAAGTTGAAGGTCTAGATTTTGATGAAACTTTTGCTCCTGTTGCTAGATTAGAAGCCATAAGAATTTTGTTAGCTTTTGCTGCATCTAAAGGTTTTAAGCTATATCAAATGGATGTTAAAAGTGCCTTTCTTAATGGCTACATAGATGAGGAGGTTTATGTCAAACAACCACCTGGTTTTGAAAATCCAAATTTTCCTAATCATGTTTACAAACTGTCCAAAGCCTTGTACGGTCTCAAACAAGCCCCTAGAGCATGGTATGATAGGTTAAAAACATTCTTACTTGAAAAGGGTTTTACCATGGGCAAGGTTGATAAAACTCTTTTTGTGCTTAAGCATGGCAATGACTCATTATTCGTTCAAGTGTATGTGGATGATATTATCTTTGGTTGTGCTTCTCATGATCTTGTGTCCAAGTTTTCAGCTATGATGAGTTCAGAATTTGAGATGAGTATGATGGGAGAACTAACGTACATTTTGGGGCTGCAAATCAAGCAAACCAAGGAGGGCAATTTTGTGCATCAAACAAGGTATACAAAAGATCTCCTAAGGCGCTTCAACATGGATAAAAGCAAGCCTCTTCGGACACCAATGTGAACAGCACCAACACTTGAACTTGATGAAGATTGTGATCCCGTTGATCAAAAAGAATATAGAAGCATGATCGGATCACTTTTGTATCTCACGGCATCAAGACCGGACATACAATTCAGCGTATGTCTTTGTGCACGGTTTCAAGCCTCCCCACGTGCTTCACATCGTCAAGTCGTCAAAAGGATTCTCAGGTACTTACATGGAACTCAAGAATTTGGCATTTTTCTTCCTTCTTCCTCAACCGTTACTTTGAAAGCTTTCTCCGATGCTGATTTTGGGGGTTGTAGGATTGATAGGAAAAGTACTTCTGGTGCTTGTCATTTTCTTGGTAATTCACTTGTTGCCTGGTCCTCTAGAAAACAAAGTTCAGTTGCACAATCCACAGCCGAATCTGAATATGTAGCTGCTGCTAGTGCTTGCTCACAAATTTTTTGGATTATTCAAACACTTAAGGACTATGGGGTTGATCTAGATAGTGTTCCACTGTTTTGTGATAACACTAGTGCCATTTGCATTGCTAAAAACCCTGTGCAACATTCGAGAACTAAGCACATTGACATTAGGTATCACTTTCTCCGTGATAATGTCGAAAAAGGGAACATTGTGCTTCACCATGTATATACCGAACAACAATTGGATGACATTTTTACAAAACCTTTGGATTTCACTCATTTTTGTTACATTCATAGTGAAATAGGGGTTATGCATCCTCGTGGCTTAAATTGAGGGAGAATTCTGAAATTTGGGAAGTCTATGTGTGAATCTGAAATTAAAATAATATGAACATAGTATTTCATGCATATATGACTTTGTGATTCCTTTTTCATGCTAAAAGTTCTTACTACATTACTCATGTTATACATTTTGTAGTTTTACCATGTCTAGTAATTGGAATAATTACTTATACTAAATCTGGTCATGGTCGAACTTTCTTGCTGTTTTCAACTTGTTGCATGCTCACAAGTGCTTTTAATCATAAATAATTAATCAAGTAATCAACTCACATGTTGAGTTTTTATGTTCAAATAAAAAAATGAGAAAAGATCAAGAGAATATGCATGCATCACACTTCTTCTTTTGAGATGGCTTATCATTGCACTTAGATATGAACTTGAAAAGAGTTGTGTATGACTAAAACCATGTCCTTAAACTTCTAACTGTCAAATGACATAGGTTTGGCTTGGTTGGTTAGAATAAGGCTGATGCTGCATATAATCTCTTGCAAATTTCATAAGATCAAAATTTGTGCTTTAAATGATAAATAAAATGCAGCAACAAGTGTCATGCTTTCAGGTCTTGAAATAGTTAAGTTTGTGAGATCATGACTTGTTTAAATTGAAAATTACACTTGATCTCTAGCATGGCTTACACTACTTTATGTATCTCATTGATGTGATAGTGTAAGTTACTTGATAGTATGATTTGGATGAGCTTTGTTTTATATGTATATGTTATAATGTGCTCATAACAAATTGAAATTTCTCTTTTGTACCTTGCTGAATACATTGTCAAAGGGGGAGAAATTGATCACACATTGCACACATTCACAAGTGTTTTGGCACGATTCTTCTCAGGGGGAGAATTTTTGGTATTTTTGTTTTTCTTCTCATTTTATTTCTGATTTACAAAGGGGGAGAAATTGTTTTCAAAACTTTTCATGTGAATAAGCCAATGTTCGGATTTTAGGTGGTGTTGCCAATGCATTCATCAAGGGGGAGATTGTGAGACCTATGTGTGCTAAATACATTGGCTTTGACGATAAAAGTTTTGAATACTACCAAAACACCTTTTTAACAAGGTCCAACTCTTGGTCCGAGCTCCTGCAAGGTCCGACGTAAGGTCCGACTTGCTTTGTCTAGGTCTGACTTATTTTGGCTAGGTCCGACTTATTTTTGCTAGCTCCGGTGCTAGGTCCGACTAGCTTTGGTAAGTTCCGTGCTAGGTCCGACTAAGCTTTAGTAAGCTCCGGCGCTAGGTCCAACTAGCTTTGGTAAGCTCCGGTTAGTTTTGGTAAGGTTCGGAGCTTGATTGCAATGGTTCTGCTTTTAACTTGCAATGTTTTGAACTTGCTTTACTCTTATGGAAAGTTTGCTTAGTATTATTTTACTAAGTTTTTGGTGTGTTTTGGTGGTTATGGCTGATATCATTTTGCTATGGTTTACAACATGCTTATGTGAGGTGCTCACGTAAGATGTTGTAGTTTCGGAACTAACGAGAGTCAAGTCGAGGAATTGTGCTCGGAAGTATTGGTTGTTTATTCATGTGCAGGTGTTGCTTGAGTTCAAGACATGGCTGGTGACGGGATCCATTGAACTAGTCTTAGTGAGAAGATGAGGTTCAACAACCAAGTTCGGGAGGAATTGTGGTTGAGTTGATCGGGAGGTTGCGTAGTATGTTTGAATCAAGAACAATGCATATGTAGGTATCTTGGACGTCGTTGGAAGATGTTTGCACGTGTGCAAGGAGTTCATGGACGTGGCTGAATGGTTCCAAGGCGTGATGAAGAGATGTGGACTTAAAGAATTGGTCGGAAAGGTCCAACCGACTAGGTTATGGACTCAGGCTTTGGCTGAGTCGTGTTTGACTCAAATATGGAAAGTTTTGAGTTGGTTATGATAGGATTTCATGTGGGACATGAAGTTTAGTTTTTTTAGGAATGTTTGGGACGTTCCTAAGGTGTTTGGAAGTCTTAAAATTGCTTCTATCTACGTGTAGAAGAGTCTTGAGCAGTATTGGAAAGTTACAGTTTGAATCCAAGTAGGAGTAGGAGTCCTAGTTTGAATTGGGTTGGCCTTAGGGCTGGTTATATAAGCAAGGGAGGCCAAGACTCGTGTGTTCACGACTTTGGGGCTGTTCCTCCGGTGTTTTGATAAATAAAATTTGTATTCTAAAGGAACTTTTGTGCCTTGTTCGTCCGACTTGTTTCAGACAAGTTTTTCTCGTCGAGTTTCTGTTCAGCACTACCTTGCTTCAGTGGTTTTATCATAACTCGAGTTTTACAGATCTCATTGATGTAATTCTTTTTGGGTTGTCTTCAAAACATGATTATCTATCATATGTGAAAATTTCACAGTCATTGAATTTGTGGTTTCTGATCTACACGAGTTTCTTTGCAGTATTCCAGAACTGTTTTTCTCGCGTAGGACAGATTGACCTTTGTTCGATCTTTCGATCGTAACTTGAGTTTCTCTCAACGGATTTTCATGATTCTTATTATGACGTCTTCGTGACTTGATTCTCTACAATCTATACTAGTTTTGTAACAGTTGAACACATTTAGATTAGTTGCACACATGGTTTCTTTAACAGATCGGTTTTCTGATGAGGGGTGTTTTGTTGCTTCCGCTGAAAAATTTTTATCTACCATTCATCCCCCCTGGTAGCTTTACACGTGTACTTCGATCCTACAAAGTGAAACGCCAAATTCACTTTCTCCCAACACTTTGCACCCTGACATTTCATACATGGGCACCGCACCTTACTGTACCGTGACTCGGAAAAAACTCGTTGTATGAAACCATCCATCTTGGTAAACCACTCATCTGAGTGACTGCCATCACTTTTCCAACCAGTATACATCCAACTGCGGCTCCAGCCATGTTTCAGAGTATACCTTCAAAGCAGACACATCATTATTGGTTTCATTTTTATGTTATGTCATGGTCCTACAACTAGTCAGATAGGTTCTAAACCCACCCAAGAGTGACCGAGCGGGGCGCGCTTATGACGAGACGCGTGGTCCGGATCCAGACGAAATTTCGGCAGCATAACCCTGCTGTTCTCCAACTGCACGCCTGAAAATGGTGCAGCAGAAAACATCAGGATTATGCCATCGAAATATCATCCAGATCCTGACCCACGTCTCGTCACAAGCCACGTCCCCTCGGTCACTCCTGGGCCAAAAAGGGACAATTCTGATTCTGCACGTCTCACATGCATATCGCATGTGAGATGTGCCGGTCCGAAACGGGTAACGCATTTGTATAGGTTACGTTACTCATTTTCATTCTTAAATTATTTACGAGAGAGAAAAGAATGAGATAGAGGGACTCGAGGAAAGAACAGAAGGCATAGAGTTGGTACAATGCCGACTCTGGCGTAGAGTCATCCGCGGCAGGAATGGAGTAGAGCATCCATTGCAGGACTTGGAGTAGAGTCATCCATGGCTCCCACACTTGGAATAGAGCTTCTCTTGCCGGACCACCAGAGGTTGCTTCCACCGTCCACCCAAGCGCGTGTGGTTGATGTCCACGCCATAGTCGTCCGCTTCCGTGCCGTCTCGACGCATACATTACAACTACAACTGTCTATACGGCACGAACACATTTAATACGTGTCGTGCCGTTTCGGGTCAGACCGTGTCGGGCCAGGCAGGCCCCAAACCTGTCTACTTACACATATTAAGTAGTCACTCAAAAACATAAGCAATTAACCTAAACAATATAACAAAAGCAACATAATCATGTAAACAACAATACCATCTAAATATAAGCAACAGATGGAATTCAATCATGGAACAAAATGAGATCGGTCAGAGACAACAGAAATAGGGGTGGCGCGGAGGGGGGGGGGAGGTCGAGCGCCACCGGATCCGTGCCGCGGGGAAGAAATCAAGCTCACCGCGCCAGGGGGTGGGGCAGATGCGGCCAGAGATCGGACGCCGCGCTGGGGCATTACAGCCAGCTAACCCACTCCTCTTCAGAAGCTTGTTTGCATAACAACTCGCCGCCATGACGAAGGTATTTGTTGGTGATATGCCCAAGAGGCAATCATAAGAATTCGGATAAAGGCGTGATGGATATTTGATCCATAAGAAATTAGGGTACTAATGGGCCTGTGACTTAAAAGCCCATTAGCGCGCCTATAAATATGAGGGGTAGGGTTAGGGGCAGAGCACCCCACCACAGAACAGCCCTAGCCGCCGACCCTTACAGGCCACACGCCGAAACACACCAACTTGCGTAGTTTTTGGTCTGGGTCTTAGATGCGAACTACTGCAGACAAGTTCATATGATGAATTTTTATTGTTCGTCTTTTGGGTTTGGAATTGGTTAGAGTAAATTGCCATCATATGACTAAAGGATTAGTTCACGCTCGTTCTCTGCTGTGTGCGCAACCTGTCCCTACTGGTTGGAATCACCATCGGGACTAATAGTGTACATAGCTAACAGATTGAGCCAACAGATCACGGTCATGTGTCGTGATCTTCTCGTGGATAATCAGTCACAATGAAAATTGAGGCATTCTGAATGGCTCAGATTCGGGTTGATTTGATCAATTCGATGAAATTTTCATAGTGATTTCATAGATGCGATCTATGTAATTCCGTTGCTGTCTTCTATAGTGACATCATTAAGTTGTTTCACGATAGACATCGTTCTACGCTTAACTTGTTTTTGCAGGGAATGATGTGAATGGCATGGCCTAAATGTGATGTGATGATCTGTGTGTAAAATTCATGCAGCCTGCGTGTTGCAAATTTAACACAACTGGGGTGAGGTTGTCACATAATTGTATAACGACCTGCGTGTCGCCCTGTGATGCCTGATCTCTCATGTAATTTATTTGATAGCTATTAGATGTATTAGCTTCTTTTATATTCATTGAGAAACCTCAAGCATGATGGCGATGGTGATCACCATAAGAAGGGAGACATGGCGGTGTAGATCATGATGGAACCATGGTGATGGAGACCACTATGATCCTAAAGGCCATACTATTCACAGGTATGATATGATCGTATGACTGTGATGTTTTACTATTCTTTTCATATGGTGGATGTTTTGTCATGATAGAATAGCTTCCCTTGAAAAAGTTGAGTATTTGATGCCATTTACCTATAGCTGCACATATGTTGTTTGATCGTTGTATGGTAGGTTTGCCAAAGCAAAATACCGTCATCTATCATAATGAATAGGGTGAATGTTGGACATTCACATGCATAGTATTGGTTTACTCAACAAAGCTATCAAAACGGTTTTGGGCTTTATGGCATAGTGTTGGAAGCCGGGGCATTGGATGTCACCCAACAAACAAGAATCATATAGAGATATGATTAACAATGGTTGTTTACCTATGTCACTAATTTTCTAGCAGTGAAGCCAAAGCTCACTAGAAATTAGTGAATATAGATCTTGGACCACTATATGTCGTTAGAGGGAGGACGATGCTCATATAGTGGTGGTGTCTTTTATTAAACTGTTAATAAAAGATTGGTACATAACATAGTGCTAAAACCTTGCATATTTATTTTCTATTGTAGATCATGTCTGCTAGTAACAATTCCTGTTTCAATTTGCGATATGTGCTTGAGAAAGAAAAGCTCAATGGAGCTAACTTTATTGATTGGTACCGCAACCTGAGAATTGTTCTCAGGCAAGAGAAAATTGAGTATGTTCTTGAGCAACCATACCCCAATGACCTCCCCGATGATGCAAATGCCGCAACTCGCAGGACTTATGAGAAGCACTGCGATGATGCGCTTAATGCAAGCTGCCTCATGCTTGCCACAATGTCCCCTGATCTACAGAAACAGTATGAGCATACAGATGCTTATTCTATGATTCAGGGACTACGTGGAATGTTTGAGAACCAAGCAAGGGCTGAGAGGTACAACATTTCAAAGTCCTTGTTCTCATGCAAGCTGGCAGAAGGTAGCCTAGTCAGTCCCCATGTAATGAAGATGGTTGGTTACATTGAGACTTTGGACAAACTTGGTTCTGAACTCAAGGATGACCTGGCTATTGACGTTATTCTCCAGTCACTCCCACCGAGCTATGAGCCATTTATATTGAATTATCAAATGAATGGCATGGAGAAAACGTTGGCTGAATTGCATGGGATGCTTAAAACAGCCGAGGAAAGCATTAAGAAAAACACCACTCATGTGATGATGGTTCAAAAGGAGAATAAAAAGAGGAAGCGTGTGACGCATCTTAAAGGCAAGGGAAAGGTTCCCAATGAGCCTTCAAGCTCAAAGCCAAAGGGTAAATCAGGCCCTTCTCCTAATGATGAATGCTTTCACTTTCATGCTAAGGGGCATTGGTCTAGGAACTGCAAGAAGTACTTGGAGGATAAGAAGAAGAAAGGGAGTGAGACTTCCACTTCAGGTATAAATGTTATAGAAATCAATATTGCTACATCTTCTAGCGAATCATGGGTATTTGATACCGGATCAATGATTCACACATGCAAATCATTGCAGGGTCTAAGTGAGACTAGAAGATTTGCAAAAGGCAAGTTGCATGTTCAGGTTGGCAATGGAGCAAAGGTTGCTGTCATAGCTGTCGGAACTTATCACTTGTCATTACCTTCAGGATTAGTTTTGGAATTAAATAATTATTATTGCATTCCTTCTTTGAGCAAGAACATTATATCTTCTTCATGTTTGGAAGAAGTTAATGGTTATGAGATTATAATAAAGAACAAATGCTGTTCTATTTATTATAATAATATTTCCTATGCTCAATGTCCATTAGTGAATGGATTATATGTTCTTGATCTTGAGGATAAAACAGTCTATAACATTAATACAAAATGGGCTCGACGAAATGATCTAGATCCCACTTTTATTTGGCATTGTCGCTTAGGTCATATAAATGAGAAACACATTGATAAACTCCATAAAGATGGTTTGTTAAGTTCATTTGATTTTGAATCACTTGACACATGCGAGCCTTGTTTGCTTGGTAAGATGACCAAAGCACCCTTCACTGGTCAAAGTGAGAGGGCAAGTGACTTGTTGGGACTTATACATACTGATGTATGTGGACCAATGAGTTCGGTAGCTAGAGGTGGTTTTCAGTATTTCAATACTTTTACCGATGACTTTAGTAGATATGAATATGTCTATCTAATGAGGCACAAGTCTGAATCTTTTGAAAAGTTCAAAGAATTTCAGAATGAAGTACAAAATCAGTTGGGCAAGACAATTAAACTTCTACGATCTGATCGTGGGGGTGAATATTTGAGCCATGAATTTTATGATCATTTAAAACAATGTGGAATTGTTCCACAGTTGACTCCACCTGGAACGCCTCAATGGAATGGGGTGTCCGAGCGGAGGAACCGAACCTTGTTAGACATGGTTAGGTTGATGATGAGCCAGACTGATCTTCCACTATCCTTTTGGGGTTATGCTCTTGAAACTGCTACGTTTACACTAAACAAAGTCCCAACTAAGTCTGTTGAGAAGACACCATATGAGATGTGGACCGGGAAACGTCCCGGATTGTATTTCCTCAAAGTTTGGGGATGTGATGCTTATGTAAAACGTTTGACGTCAAGCAAACTTACTCCCAAATCAGACAAATGCTTCTTTGTGGGATATCCTAGGGAAACCAAAGGATATTATTTTTATAATAAAACAGAGGGTAAAGTGTTTACTGCTCGCAATGGTGTCTTCTTGGAGAAAGAGTTTCTCTCATAAGGAGTTAGTGGGAGTAAGGTGCATCTTGAAGAAATTCAAGAAATACCTGAAAATGTTTCGGCACCCTCTAATCATATACAGGATGTACAAGATGTTGTACAACCACTTGATGAAACACTAGCCCCACGAAGGTCTACAAGGGTGCGTCGTGCAACTGAAAAGTTGACACTCCTAACCACGGAACAACAGGACATGGTATTGTTGGACAATAATGAGCCCGTGCTCTACACTGAAGCAATAATGGGACCCGACTCTGAGGAATGGCTTGGAGTCATGGAATCCGAAATAGAATCCATGCATGAGAATCAAGTTTGGAACTTGGTTGATCCAATCGATGGTGTGAGACCGATCGATTGCAAATAGATTTTCAAGAAAAAGACTGATATGGATGGAAAATTTCACATCTATAAAGCACGATTGGTGGCGAAAGGTTTCAAACAAATTCAAGGTGTGGATTACGATGAAACATTTTTGCTCGTCGCTATGCTAAAGTCTGTTCGGATTCTCCTAGCAATTGCTGCATATTTTGATTATGAAATATGGCAGATGGATGTCAAAACAACCTTTCTTAATGGGAGTCTGACTGAGGATGTGTACATGACACAACCTGAGGGTTTTGTCGATCCTAAAAATGCTAGAAAAATATGCAAACTTCAAAAGTCCATCTATGGATTGAAGCAAGCATATCGGAGTTGGAATCTACGTTTTGATGAAGTGGTCAAAGGGTTTGGTTTCATCAAGAACGTAGAAGAACCTTGTATTTACAAGAAGGTTAGTGGGAGCGCACTATATGTAGTTGACATATTGTTGATCAGAAATGACATTCCAGTACTAGATGCTGTTAAATCCTCATTAAGGAAAAGTTTCTCAATGAAGGATTTAGGAGAGGCAGCGTACATTTTGGGCATAAAGATCTATAGACATAGATCTAAAAGACTAATTGGATTAAGCCAAGACACATGTATTGACAAGATATTGAATCGGTTCAATATGCAAGATTCTAAGAAAGGTTTCTTGCCAATGTCACGTGGCATCACTCTAAGCAAAAGTCAGTGTCCTTCGACACCTAATGAGCAAAAGAGGATGAGAGCGATTCCTTATGCTTGGGCTACTGGATCTATCATGTATGCCATGTTGTCCACACGCCCAGATGTATCCTATGCTCTAAGTGTTACGAGCAGGTATCAATCAGATTATGGTGAGGCTCATTGGACAGTTGTCAAAAATTTTCTTAAGTACTTGATAAGAACTAAGGATGTGTTCCTAGTGTTTGGAGGTGAAGAAGAGCTCGTTGTAAGAGGTTACACCGATGTTAGCTTCCAAACAGACAAGGATGACTCTAGATCGCAATCCGGTTTTGTGTTCTGCCTCAATGGAGGGGCAGTGAGCTGGAAAAGTTTCAAGCAAGACACAGTAGCAGATTCAACGACGGAGGCAGAGTATATTGCAGCTTCTGAAGCTGCAAAGGAAGCTGTTTGGATCAGAAAATTTGTTTCTGAGTTGGGTGTTGTTCCTAGTGCGTCCGGACCTGTGGATCTCTATTGCGACAATAATGGAGCATTGCATAGGCAAAGGAGCCTAGATCACACAAAAGATCCAAACATATACTACGACGCTATCACCTCATTCGAGAGATTATCGACCGAGGTGATCTGAATATATGCAAGGTGCATACGGATTTGAATGTGGCAGATCCGTTGACAAAGCCTTTTCCATAATCAAAGCATGAGGCACACACGAGATCTATGGATATTAGATACTTACATCAGTGATCCTAGTGTGTACATGGGAGACTTGTGTCATAGCTATGTTTATGTACTATTTGAGTAACTATTATTCACATTGATCATCAAGTATGTGACTTGTTCGTGAGACTCTTTGTTAATTATAATGTTACTCAAAATGATCCCTAGCCTACATCGTTATATGAGATAATGATAGTACGCATACTAGCACATGTATTAATTGATGATCACGTTTCACGGATCATAGATATGGAGATATCAAATTAATAATGTGAATACATGTTAGTGAACATGGTGTTGGATAGACCCATTCCGAGACACTGTTGGGATTGCTATTTACATATGTGCCATCAGTTGGTCTTGAGTGAGACACCTGCTAGATTCTTAGACCTGAGATCACCATTGTTTCTTACTATGTGTAGTTGTGCACTTCGAAACTATCAAACGCTACTCCATAACTGGGTGGTCATAAAAATAGTCTTCAGGTACATGATGAAGTATGGAATGAGATGTGCGCGGATCAAGATGGGATTTGCCCCTCGTAAATAACATGAGAGATATCTCTGGGCCCCTTGAGATAGTTGGATTGGAAAGTGCATGGCCATGCCAAAGTGATTAAGGAGTTAATCATTATGACTAAAAGTTAGTCATAGATTGAATCCACTATTTGATCGAGTGAATGGTCGAGCTATCACAAGGATGGCACTTATCTCGCCTTGAGCTTGACTAGTATCATGTGACAAAGGAATTAGCATGTGAATGTATCTAGCTTCAGCCGATATGATCTTTATGTAATTCGGGAGTCAGTATGTCCTGCTAGGTACCTCTACTGACTTGTGTTTGAAAACGGTTTTCATTCATAACCGACTGTACATGAACCTAACGGGTCACACACTTAAGGGGATGGAATATTGAAAAACTTGGCTATATGATTGTCTCTAGTGCAAGTGGGAGATTGTTGGTGATACGCCCAAGAGGCAATCATAACAATTCGGATAAAGGCCTGATGGATATTTGATCCATAAGAAATTAGGGTACTAATGGGCCTGTGACCTAAAAGCCCATTAGCGCGCCTATAAATATGAGGGGTAGGGCTAGGGGCAGAGCACTCCACCACAGAACAGTCCTAGCCGCCGCACCTTACAGGCCACACGCCAAAACCTCTTTCGCGCGCGGTGCTAGCACACCGACGCACGGCGTTCCTCCCTGTACGTGTGGACTCCGTGGAGGCGCTGCTTTCACTGCTGCGCTGATCGTCTACGGTGACGTGACGACGTTCCTGTGACGAGGATTCAGGAGGAGACGAACGTGATCGTCTACTTCTCCTACACCGACGCGCATCTACGATCCGCTGCGCTGCACGTCTAGTGGTAACGATCCATGACCTCCTTACTCGCATGTTTCTGGGTGATACGGTCGAATTGCTAGAGTAGCGCATCACCTATTTCCCTACAGTATTCCCCCTTCTAAATGGCCTGAAATGAAGAAACACCTGCTGCAGGTGATGGGGGGCGGGGCGGAGCGGCGCGGGGTGGCCGGGGCGGCGGGGCTGGAGGGGGTGTGCAGCTCCCGTTGCTTTCTATGGGCATGGCCACCAAAAAAGCAACGTCTTTATGGCTTTGTTAGATTAACTAGTGCTAGTAATGCACAACAGACGCCTTTCAGAGGAGTCAAGGCGTCCCATCCTGGCTTCTCACCAAGGAAACAAGTGGCAATCAACAAGCGAAAGGGAGGCGTAGGAATGCAGAATGGTCCAGGTGCAATCCGGATGGAAAGTTCATTGAAAAATAAACAGAGGGTGCTCCCATCCCTTTCCGCACAGATGGCATGGCACTGATGGTAATATTGAACTACTAATTGATGCACTGAGTTGTGTTACATTATCAATCTGAAAGATTATCTTCACTAGTACAACTAGAAAAAAACACAGCCAAAGAGCCGGAGCAATACAGCGACAAACGGACAGGGGAGTAAACAAATATCAATCAACCCCATCGCTGTGGGGCTCGAGGATGCATAGATTACTACTAAGCTGTAAACCTCAGTACATGATGACAAATGCTCAATGATAACAAAAATTATCGCCCACCAGCGGCCAGAAAATCCTATAGTAGTTCAATCACTGATGAACGTGTATGAGGAGTAGCAACAACAACTAACAAAAATTAATGCTGTTTGGGGCGGCGGGGCGGAAGGGGGGACAGGGTGGCCAGCGGAGGGCGGGGCAGGAGGGTGGCCGGGGCGTGGGGCAGCGGGGCGGGAGGGGGCCGGGGCGGCGCGGGTGCGGAGAGGGGCGGCGGGGGCGGCTGGCGGCGCGGTGGCGGAGAGGGGCGGAGGGGAGAGGGGTGGCGGGGAGGAGGGCGTACCTCGGGCGGCGGCGACCGGAGACGCGGCGGCGGAGACCGGTGACGGCGAGTCGTGAGGCGGTGCATGGGGCGGCGGAGACCGGCCACGGTGACGCCGAGTCGGGAGGCAGCGCGGTCGGGAGAGAAGGCCGCCTCCTGAATCGCGCCCGGGAGTATATGCAGGCTTATTGACAACGTTGTGCCTCACCGTCGTCAATAAGCAGCTTATTGACGATGGTTGTGTCTCCCTGTCGTCAATAACGCCTCGGGTGGGGCCGTATCTCAGCCAAATTTGACGATGGCCACCATCATTTTTTAGTTTATTGACGACAGTACTAGGTTAGCCGTCATCAATTATGACATTATTTACGATGGCTGTATCTAGCCGTCGTCAATTAATTTAAAGACGACGGCCCCATCGTCAATAAGTTTGGCCGTCGTCAATGGTCGCTTTTACTATAGTCGATGTAATCCTCGCTTTCCCATGTCACTTCTTCGGCGGTAAGATTACTCCACAAGACTTTGTAAAATTTCAAAGTCCGGTTCCGGGTGATCTGGGTCTTTTCATTGATAATCTACACCGGTTGTTCGGTGTATGTGAGATCCGGTTTCAACTCGTCGATGTCTTCGGTGCGGACAACAACGGTAATTTGAGACACTTCCGCATCTGTGACATGCGGAATATGTCATGAATACCAGCAAGGTTTACCGGTAGTTCCAGCCGGTAGGCTACGGTTCCGCACTTCTCCGTGATGGTAAACGGACCGATAAAGTGGGGAGCAAGTTTCCCCTTGACACCGAACCAATTAATTCCTTTCATCGGAGACAAGTGAAGCTACACATGCTCTCTGACGTTGAAATGCAGCGGTCGACGCCTCTGATCTGTGTAGCTCTTTTGATGAGATTGAGCAGCTTTCTGGTTCTCTTGTATTATCCAAACTCTCTCTTTGGCTTCATTGACAAGATCAACCCCGAACATTACTCTCTCACTGGATTCGCACCAAATCAATTGTGTACAGCACTTCCAGCCGTAGAGAGCTTCATATGGTGCCATTTTGATGCTCGTCTGATAACCTTTGTTGTATAAGAACTCCACCAGCAGTAAGTGATCATCCCAGTTCTTACCGTGGTGGATGGCACACGCTCTCAACGTGTCTTCAAGTATTTGATTCACCCTCTCAGTTTGCCCGTCGGTTTGAGGGTGATACGTGGAGCTCCGAATCAATTTGGTTCGCAAGGATGTGTGTAGCTGTTCCCAGAAACAGGCTACGAACAGCGATCCTGTCGGACACAATGGTACTGGGAACTCCATGTAAGCACAAGATTCGTGCTATGTACAACTCCTCATACTTCTTAGCGTTGTATCCTGTATGCACAGGGATGAAGTGTGCTGATTTGATTAACAGGTCAACGATTACCCAAATCGAATCATGTTGGTGGAAGGTCATCGGCAACCCGACGATGAAGTCCATACTCAAGTCTTTCCACTTCCATGCCGGTATTTTTAATGGTTGCAGCAGGCCCGACTTCTTCACATGGTCAGCCTTTACTCTTCGACAGGTATCACATTCCGAGACATATTTGGCTATCTCTCATTTAATACATGTCCACCAAAACTTCTTCCGGGGATCTTGGTACATTTTATTGCTGCCCGGATGAATGGAAAATTTGGACAAATGAGCTTCAAACAAAATTTTCTTCCGTAGTCCCATATCCCGGGGTACTACTATCCGGTCGTTAAACCATAACGTACCCTATTCATCATTCCGAAAGCACTTCATCTCTCCGTTGTCTATTCTTCATCGTATGTGAGACATACCCTTGTCTTTTCTTTGAGCCTAAATGATCTCCTCTCGGATGGTAGGAATGAGAGCAAGATCATAGAGTGCTCCATACGGGATGACACGGAGACTTGGTTCTTCATCATCCATTTCAGCAATAGTCAAGTGGTTGACATGCGCCTTACAACTAAGCGCATTGGCGACCACATTCGCCTTTTCCAGATGATAATGAATCTCAGTTCATAATCTTTAATGAGCTCTATCCATCTTCGTTGCCTCATGTTCAATTCTTTTGAGTGAAGATGTATTTTAAGCTCTTGTGGTCG
This sequence comes from Neostapfia colusana, assembly GCA_030760725.1. Taxonomy (NCBI): domain Eukaryota; kingdom Viridiplantae; phylum Streptophyta; class Magnoliopsida; order Poales; family Poaceae; genus Neostapfia; species Neostapfia colusana. Next base: position 11,665,477 of record JASWHV010000012.1, on the reverse strand, counting down.
GTGTAGAGGTGTACAAGATTTCCGAGCAGATAATGCCTCCACATCTTCAAAGCAAGGATCACGACAGCTAACTCAAGATCATGAGTTGGATAATGCTGCTCGTGGTTTCAGAGTTGACGGGATCCATAAGCGACCACTCGTCCTTCTTGCATTAGCACACAGCCAAGACCGATGCCAGATGCATCGCAATAAACGTCGAATGACTTTGTTGTATCCGGCTGAGCAAGAACTGCCCTGTTGTGACATGCTTCACTAAAGTCTTAAAAGATTGTTCACACGCAGCACCCCAAACAAATTTAGTATTCTTTTTCAATAGTTCAGTCATCGGTTTACCGATCTTGGAGAAGCTCGGAGTGAACCTCTAGTAATAACCCGCTAAACCGATGAAGCTTCGGATTTCATGTACAAACTTTGGTGGCTCCCATTTATGCACTTGGATAATCTAACTCGGATCTATAGCGATGCTTCTGCTGAAATAATGTGTCCGAGAAAAGGTACTTGATTAATCCAAAATTCACACTTGCTGAACTTTGCATAGAGCTTGTGGTCTCGCAATCTTTGTAGCACAATATGCAAATGCTCAACATGCTCTTCTTTTGACTTGGAGTACACTAAGATGTCGTCGATAAAGACAATGACAAATTTATCCAACTCCGGCATGAACACTGAATTCATTAGGTACATAAAATGAGTCGGAGCGTTGGTCAACCCAAAAGACATGACGAGATACTCGTATAAACCGTATCTCGTCGAGAATGCCGTCTTCGGAATATCTTCTTCCCGGATCTTAATCTGATGATATCCGGACCGAAGATCCATCTCCGAGAATACTTTAGCACCCACTAATTGATCGAAAAGCATATCAATGCAAGGTAGTGGATACTTGTTCTTGATGGTAACGGCGTTAAGAGGATGATAATCAATACGAATCCGTAGTGTTTCATCCTTCTTCTTTACAAACAATGTTGAACAACCCCAAGGTAACGAACTCGATCGTATAAAACCTTTGCTCATAAGGTCATTCAGCTGTGTCTTCAACTCAGCCAATTCATTGGGTGCCATTTTGTACGGCCTTGGTGAAATCGGTGTCGTTCCCGGCGCAAGTTCAATCTTGAACTCTAGGTCCTGTTCGGGCGGCATGCCCGGTAAATCATTGGGAAACACATCCGAATATTCACGTACCACCGGAATGTCCTCTATCTTCATAGTTTCTGAGTGGTTCAATGCTGCAATATGTTGCCGACTGATGTCCAAAAATAATACATGAAGACCGTGCTGTGAGGAATTGAGCTCAACGGTTCAAGAACTGATGTTGAGAACTACATTGTGGTAATTCAACCACGACATTCCCAAAATAATGTCGATATTCAAACCCCCGAGAATAATGAGGGTTGTGGGGTATATTCTACCCCCAAACAAAGAGGTGCTCAGGAGATAACATCGCTTGCTGTAATGCTGCCCCAGGGCGAAGATATGAGGTATTAGCTCTTTATAAAAGTAGATTGAAGCTGATGGTGAGCCACGAAATATTGGCTAATGACGTTATGTGTGGCACCGGAATCAAAGAGAATTAATACCGATAGCTGATTCAGAGAAAACATCCCTGCTAATGCGGCTTCTCCTTCCGGAACACCATCAATCACTGTGTAGTGAATGCTGCCCCTTGTCTGCCCTCTTTTCTGCAGATTTAGGTACGGGTCTGAATATTGCAAATATGATGACCTGCAGCCTTGAATGCACTCTGGACAATACCTAGCATAATGGCCCATCCAACCACAAGTGAAACACGGATGTCTCTCCGGTTCTTCGCTGACCTGTGGTTGGAAGCTAGGTACATATGGCTGCAGCGATGGAGCACAAACCACCGTCTGATGCTGCTGCTATGAAGGTGGTACAAGTTGTGGTACTTGACCAGCAATCAACCTCTGAGGAGTTGATCGTACAGTTGGCCTCCATATTTCACTGGATGGCGTTTGGTACACCAAACGGTATTTTTGGGGCACATAAATTGTGCTGGCCTGCCCCCGATATCGCTCATTTTTCTTTTCTCTGCTTGCCACTCGAGTGTCGGCTTTTCTTGTATGAGAGCCGCATTGACCATGTCGGTGTAATTGCCTTTGTTGAACACGGCTAATTTCTCCTGTAATATGGCACTCAGGCCATTGAAGATGTAGTCACACCGTGCCTCTTCTATCGCCACATATTCGGGAGCGTACTGTGCCAAATGGTTAAACCTTTTGACATACTCAAGGACACTCATGTCCCCTTGCTTCAACTTCAAAAATTCCTCCCGCTTTATCTTGATAATACCTATCGGTATGTGATGAGCACGAAAGGCTTCACAGAATTCCGTCCATGTCACTTGATGGCCCTCTGGAATGGTGGCGAGATGTTCAACCCACCAATTTCCGACGGCTCCATGAAGTTGTTGAGCGACAAACAACGTCTTCTGAATTTCATCACACTTGAATACTCCAAATTTAGACTCCATGACACGAAGCCACTAATCTGCTTTTACAGGTTCATTATCCTCCGTAAAGATTGACGGTTGAGTTGCCAAGGAATCCAGATAAGCGTTCCGAGGTGGAACGACTTGTTGCGTGTTTTGGAGTATGCCTTGCTGTACCAAAGCTTGGAGTAACCGTGTGTTCTCTTGAGTTGCTTCCTGGAGTAGCCTGGTGTTCTCTTGGTTAGACTCGACAACTCAAGTCATAAGGTCCATCCATCCCGAGGATGGTGGTTCCGACGGTGGAATTGAATTATCACCGCCTCGTTGAGAACTTCCGGCCTTACTCGAAGAATGTGTACAAACCATACTGCACAAATACATTTCAAAATGAGTCAAACATGAAATCAGCAGTATGTGAAGCTAAATAAAAACATGAATATGTCAAAACTTTATAAAAGCAGTAACAACATTCATGTTTACTCAAATCCTTACAGTAGGCATAAACAGTCCTCTTTTCTGTACAGATCAGACCTTTATGCACTAAATCTATATTTTGATCCATTTAAAAGCATTTTCATAACTCAAGTTGAATACCAAAGTTAAATTTAACTTCAATATATTTCCAACGAGTGTTTATATGCCTCCATATCGTTTCTGTATCAAAAGTTATGATTATCCAAAGTTAGCAGAATTCCTGGATAAATTTGCCAGCATCTCCTTTGAATGTGGCTTTTTTTTACCACAGTTGTATCTGAAAATCCAATATGAATATGAACAAACATTGAATTGCAAACTTGTTGTGCACATCTCATAACCTTTCCAACGGTGTACCACATGACCCTTAAGGATTTTTCTACAGAGAGTTATGGCTAAAATACAAAAATGTCCAAAGAGGTTTTGCTTCTGTCGTGTTTCTGGACAGTTTGCATTCAACTGGACTTTCCACCAATTTAGTGTGTGATTTTGCTCTGGAGGTCTACAAAGAAGTTGTAGAGCACTTAAGAATATTTCCATAACTGTATCATAAACCTCCATTGGGTAAAGCTACTCAGAGTTATGCTCTGTCAAATTTCAGCAAGAATTCCTGCCAGAAACAGAGCACTCTGTTTTTGAAACTTTTGAATCCTAGTCATTCTCTCATTTGAATCTTAGCTCAAAATAAGAGTTCAGTAACTAATATTTGTTTCAAAACTTCCATTTTTAGTTGAAAGTTAGTTCATGAGTCATTTTTTCATAGGGAAGAGGTTATTAAATTTAGTACGGTGTCAATGCACCGTAAGAGAAGAGTCGGTACAACGTAACCTCACCAAAAGAAAAACCTAACCGGATCATACCAGCATATCCGTATCCATAGGTGGCACTAAGACGTTCACTCGTAAATGTGTTCTACCCGTACTATGGTTTTCGTGGCTAGTACCTGCATGAAACACCCAATCATCAGGTTCGGCTGCACACCGAACCCGGCTCCATACAGCCTCATACCCCCGTCAGTCGTCAACCGCACCGGTGTTCTCAAGCTAAACACGCCTTGAGCTACGTGTTCACGTTATCAACCATGTGATGGGGTCTCCACCTACTTGACCGCAGCACGCCGGGGACCGGCGTTGCTCACATACTCCAAACGACATGAAGAGTCGTAGAGAATACGTAAGCGGTTCGGGTTACCTGCCACTCGTGGGGCTCCACCCTTTAGCTTGTTTGCACTGGTGTACTGTGCATACATGCACTCCCAAGACATGGAAAGTCCTGAGATGCATGATTTTCTGACATACAGTAATTCAAACATGATTGCAATACAATTTAGATCAAAAGCCTTATCAAATTACCGTAATTCACTTCAGTTCTTACTACGTCAAGATTCAGTGTCCAAGTATGCTCATATAACCGCGAGCGACGGTGATTTGAACCAGGACACGCCCGGACTGCACGACACGTACACCCATCTCCGAGTTGCCGGAGCGAACTCGACCAATGTCATATGCAGCCACCTTTCCCAAGTTCATCCACACCGGGTGCGGTACATACCCGCAGTGATATGTTCTTAAGCGAGTTACCTCCTGCTTTACTGACGCCGAAAGTCTAAGCCGATCGGAAAAGTTCCAATATGGATCTCACGAGGTACATCGGTTTCCTGGGTCCCATATAGCCAGTATGCGCCCGGTACACAACTCAAACTTGTCCAACATGGCCAAGTACGGACGGGCCTTAACTGACACAGGCCAGGGCTATGCACGCACGGTCCGCAGCCTGCTGCACCTCTATCTCCCTGCCCGGTCTCAATTTCTCACTTGTGAATTTTTCCTCAATGATTCTATTCATAACCCTTTCCGTTGAAACCAAGCCCTAAACTCGCGAGTATATTCTAACTACTCGACTTCTACCGGTCCTTCCAAAATAACATTTACCATAGCCTAATTCCACTCAACGAGGTGCTAATCTACCCTTTCTCTCTTGGGTTAAATCTGGTCATGCAATTGGGTTTCAATATCATCTAGACCTAATGCAATCATAATCTCATATCTATCATCTCTATAAATGAAAGACTTTATAAAAAGAGCTTGTATGGAAACCGGGGCTTGCCTGTTTTGCAGGTACTAGATTATACAATCAGTTACTGTTGCTGATCACTTGAAGCTTGATCACTTGCCCCTCTTGTTCCTTGATTCCCACTTCACTTCCTTCTCACCTCTTCACGTCGATGACTATACGATATGAAATGCATATGTATTTAATTGTAAAGCTTTTGCTATCAAGCCTACTGATAGTTTAAAAATTGGAACTCTGTTTAAGAATTTAAAATTGGAACTGGTGCCAGTGGGTGGAGTGGGGTTTAGCAAAAGTGATCAAGTACTAAGGGTTTTTACTAATTAGGGCATTTCTACCTAAGCAAAGTATATTGAAAAGTCATGCTCCAGAGATCAACTTTAGCTGAAATTTTTCATGTGAGTTCCTTGTCACAACAAAGTGTTCTGGACCAAAAATTATAACTTTTCATTGAGTAGTTTATTCAGAACAATTCCCTAAGCAATTAAGCAAAAAGGAATTAATTCTGAAGTAACTCACATGTTCATGTGAAACTTAGTGAACTATAATTTCAAGTATAGTTCATAGAGCATGCATGAATTGTCCTAGGACTTTTGGAGCTAAGGGTTGCCCAAAACTGATTTCCCAAGTTTGGGACTTTTCTGAAAAAGTTTTTGTATAAATTTGAATTCAGTATTTCACAATCTGAAATCTCCTAGTCAAATCAACTCAAAATGAGCTGAAAATTTTAAAGGACTTCAATAATATCCTAAGGAATATTCTGGCAAAATTTTAAGATTTTTGGATGAACCAAATTCCCTCTAAAATTCTTTTACTGAAAAACTTTAAAGAATTTTCCAGAATTTATTATTGACTTTCACACAAATTGGGTGGCATATTTGGATAGAGTTTTTCAATCAGAACCTAGCCAATTTGAACTACCAAATTTGGAGTTCTTTATCAAAAGTTATGCCCTTCTAAAGTTTGATCTAAATCTTCCATTTTAACTAATTCGGGGAAATTTTTTAAAAGTCTGATAGTGGGGTCCGGCTACGTGGCGCTTCCTAAGGGCAGCCACACCACGGTAACTGATTTCCCCTGCGTGGACACACTGGATCCCGACTCCACAGAGGATCCTACAGACCAAAATACTCTCACTGACAGCAGGCCCGGCCCCTTCTTCTTCAACCTCTCGCTATTCCTGCGAGCCCGCGCTGCCCCTCGCCGGAGTTCACCGGAGCTCGGTCTCCCGGCCTTCTCCCGTGCTCCCACTCGCCGCCAGACCCTAACCACACATGTTGAACACATTGGAAGGGTTTCCCCAGGCCGGTGACGGCTCTACCCTAGCTCACAACGGGTGGTGGCTCACACCGAAGTCCGGCGACGTCGCCAGCCACTTCTATCCCGCCAAACACCCGGTGAATCGGCACTACAGCACCAGTGGGTCACGGTGATGCTCGACATGGACACACAAAGGCTCGGGGATGGCTCTAAGGTGGTTCTCCCCGTGCGCCCGAGATGAAAACGACAGTGCGCTGTCGAAATACCTCAAATTGGTGCCTCTACTCCTCATCTTAGGCTGTGTTTTCATGTGTGGAAGATCGTTGGCTATTCTGGAGCGTGTGTGTGAATTTTTCCGAACTATAACCAAAGATCAAGCGGGAATTTTGGGTTTCCTTACCCGAAGGTCCGTTTACACCGGCCGAAAGCAAAACGGAAATTCCGCAGGCGATGATCCACAACTCGATCTAAGCTTTGGAGGTGAGCAGCACGAGGCCTTGGCGCGTCCAAAGGTGCCTTTGCTTGGCCGTGAAAGGCTCCGGGTGAAGCTGTCCACGGGAGCACCTCGTCTCGGTTTCTTTCGGCCGCCGCGTGAACACGGTGTTCTCGGGGTTGGAGAAGATGATCACCCCACAACGGTGTGCCGAGAAAGTCTAGGAAGGATCCCAGGGTGCCGTTTTGCTCTTCGCTGAGGCTTTGCAAGTGATGAAACGCCGGCTCACAATCACCTGAGGGTGGCGGCGGTGGCACTGCTCGGTTCTTGCGTGCAAGAGAAGAACGGCCTCGGTGTTTCGGGGTTGGGCACGAAAGGGTCAGCTCGTGAGCAGAGAAAGGCACAGGAAACTCTCCAGCTCGAGTGAAGCAGAGAGGAGGTGTCCTCGGCTTGACGTTCGGTGTCGTAGGGTGAGCCTTCGTCTGCCTCGGTGGCTTTCGAGTGGAGAAACAGAGGCTGAACTCCACTGAAGATCTTTTGGGCATATGACAATTGGGTCCCACACTCCCCCTTATCTCCCCAAAACTCTCTCAAATTTGGCAAATGTTCCAAATCAATTGTGGGAAGTTCAAATCTTAACTACATTTGGATAATTGGGCAAGTTTCATCCAAATTCAAATTTGTATTTGAATTCCTATGCAATTTAAAGCCCTTTTGGAAATTCATGAAACATTGCCTCCCCACTAATTTGGACCTGAGGAATTCAGATATGAAATCTAATTTTTAAATTAGCTGCTGCAAATGGGATTTCTACCACAACAGTTTGCATTGCTATTGTGCTACCCCATTTGAAATTTGAGTTGAACAAATGGAGTTCAAAATCTGAATTTACACCATCTCTTGCACATGATAACTTCACATATGTTGTTTTAAATCCACCTTGGTTCCAAGCATGCAAATAAACATTTGAGCTTGTGTAGAGAGAGCTCCATCACATGTAAAAAAGTTTTAGCAAGTCCCATTTTTCACAAACTTGAAACCAAATAGCATTCAAACTCTTTTTATTGCATTCATATTTTTTGGACCTTTACACTAGTAAACCCTAATAATAGGTTGCCCTCCAATTTTTACACGTGTATGCATGTTTATAGATAAAACATATGGTAAAACTAGGTACAAAATGTTAAAAAAACACTTGCCTTCCAATTTGTGTTGTTGCCCAATGATCACAAATCTTGGTCTCGAAGACGCTTGTACGATTCCAAATCGTATTATCTTATCCGCTTAATTACCGCTAAACACAAACTAGAAAAATGATAAATACACTATGCAAAGTATAAACAGGACGAAATGATCACATATTTTATAGTTTATTTATAGTTTATTCCTCATTCGTGTATTCATGTTGGTCCTCATTACTTCTGTAATCAAGGTCTATATACGGACAGGGATCATAGGTAATTTGACGGTTCATTTCCTTTGGTCATCATGATTTACTCTGATAGATCTCTTTCTTAGAATATCCAGAAATCTTGTGCTGGTGGCAGGATGTGATGAAGCTAGATGACCATTTTAGAACATTTTTACAGAAGCAAGAGTAGGCCCGGGAAACACGATAAGTCTTTGGGAGTATACATAGAATTGACACCTACACTACATGAATCACGACAATGGACGACGACCAGATTAATTGACGACGGCCCCGTCATCCATAAATATATTGACGACGGCTGGATTCCACCGTCGTCAATAAATCATTTATTGACGACGGTTGACCTAGCACTGTCGTCTATAAGCTCTCGAGCCTTATAGATGATGGTGGACCGTCGACAATAATGGTCCTCGTCAATATGGGCCATAACCTGGGCCTTCCCGGGAACTTATAGATGACGGTTTACCTACACCGTCGTCAATTAAGCCTTGTTGACGACGGTGTAAAACCACCATCGTCTTTAAGGTCCCAATACACGGGTCAGCCCCTCGGTTCGGTCTTTCATTCTCGCCGCCGCCTGCCTCTCACGCCACCGCCGACGCCGCTGCCAACTGACCTCCGCCAGATACGCCGCGCCCCTCCCTCCCTCCCCCCTTCTTTGCCCGTGCATCCCGGCCCCGGCTCCCCCCGGGCCGCCCCTCAGCGGCAGCACCCTCCCGCCCCCCCCCCCCCCCCGCCCCCTGGCCCGTCGCGCCTCCCTTGGGCCGCCCCTCGCCAGCCAAGCCCTGCTCCCCCCAGCCTGCCCCTCACCGGCCCGTCCCGCTCCATAGTTGCTACAACAACATCATTGGACAGGAAAGATTCTGAATATTCTTGGCCTTTGAAATCGGTGATAGTCCGGTCGATTTCGCTTCCTATAATGCCTGTCAATTAGCGTCAGGACCCTGTAGCTTTCATGTTTGTATCTTTGAATGAAACTGCTTTAACCATGTTTTGTTGAAATACTGAGACACATGGACCATAATTTTCTCCGTGCTCGCATCAGAATTGTTAGTTGAGTGTCGAACATCGCTTAACGTAGTGAACGAAGCATGGGAAATGATTAGAAAAGAGAGACTATATTATTTTCGTTCGCTCCCTCGTTTGGTATTTAGAGATGTTGTATTCAGGGGCCTGTTACTTTCCACACAACAATGACGTAGACATCCAGAGATTCTACCAATGGTTGGGTTTAGTGGTGGCTTCTTTGCAGGGGTCATCATCAACTCACCAACTTGCTGCACAGCGACGGTGCGAGTATCAGCTACTGACACGTCGTCTCGCCGTTTCAGACATGCATCTTCCTGTGACTTTACTGCCTTAGAACTTTCAGATTGACCTCCAGGTAGTGACTATCTATAAGAGAGATCGATTCGTATCATGATGAACTCTTGAGTAACACTGATCATATAACGACGATCGTTTTGGCCATTTGCTAATGGGACTTTTTGATTCGATAAAACTGCGACGCGGTTCCAAGCCTTTTTAGCTTTCGGTGTGTCCCTACCTTCTACCAGTACGCTCAAGGCAGCGATAGGGATAAGACTCACTACAAGAAAACGATATATTTTCGTGAGCCGGCTGTAATTTCGTGGGCCCTCACGAAAATAATTTTATTTTCGTGAGCCACGAGACAGCTCACGAAAACATGTGCTTATTTTCGTGGGTCTACGAATAGGCTCACGAAATTAGGTTTACTTTCGTGGGTTCAGAAGCTAGCACACGAAAACATATGTTATTTTCGTCGGTCCTGCGACTAGCTCACGAAATTACCTGTAATGTCTGAAGGTATTGTCGTCGGCCTCCAAACAGCGCACGAAAGTAATTAGATTCGTGGGTTTCAGAGCGGGCACACGAAATTACAGGACCTATTGTCGTCGGCCTGCACAGGGCGCACGAAATTATACGGTGTATTGTCGTCTGCTTGGACTAGCTCACGAAATTGCATGCACCCTTGTTTTCAGGTGTATTTTCATCGGCTTCGTCCCGACGCTCACGAAATGGCAGACAGTTTTGTAGGTCTCGGAGCCGACCATGGCAGGTTTATTTTCATCGGCCACCGATAGGCGCACGAAATTGTACCGTACTTTCGTCGGCGAACCAGGAGCTCACGAAATTTGTATTTATTTTCGTGGGCTTCGTTGACGGCACACGAAATTATCATGGTTATTGTCGTCGGCCAACCCTGTGGCTCACGAAATTATGTGCATCCTTGTTTTCCGTGCGAGATACGTTTTATTTTCGTGAGCTTTCTTCCCGAGCTCACGAAAGTGCTGACAGGGTTGTGGATTTCCGAGCTGGGTGTCAGACTTTTTTCGTCGGCCTAGCACCGGCTCACGAAAGTAACAATATTTTCGTGGGTTCTACCGCTGGCACACGAAATTGTAGGAGTTATTTTCGTGGGTTGTTGTCCGGCTCACGAAAATACATGACATAAAGTTCCTTCGTTCCCAAGCACAGCTACCAGCTCCGACACACCGCGCCACGCTCTTTCACCGCTGCTCGTCTGCTGCTGGTCGCCGTCCGCTTCACCGGCTGGCTCCACCTCTCGGCAGTGCGCTGCGCTGCGCCCGGCGGCCACTTCCAGCTCTCGGCAGTGCTGCGCTGCGCCCGGCGGCCGCCTCCAGCCCTCGGCAGTGCTGCGCCGCGCCTCCTGCCCGTGCAGTACCAGCGCCTGGCAGCCCACGCTAGCAGCGCTGCACACCCAGGCAGCTGCTCCGCAGCTCTCGGTCACGCCGGCCACCGCGACAGCTGCAGCTCTAGCTCCCTGCCGGACACTCGCCGGTCGCGCGTGTGCTTCTCGTCTTGCTGTCCCATTTTGTTCACTTCTCGGCCCGACTCCACCGTGCAGCTTCGAGGTGTGCCGATCGACTCGCCACTGCAGCATTTCGTGTTGTTGTGCTGACCGCAGCTCGTCCGACGCTTCGGCACTTCGTCGCGCTGCTCGGCTCAATTCGCCGAGTTTATCTTAAGGTAATCTTTAATTATTCACTAACATTTGTAGTGCAGTTTTTATATCATAATCGAAGTGACCCAAGATTAGTGCAGCTAGTAAAGAAAGGGAATTTTTGTAGCTGTTTGGTTTGTATCCATAGGACAAGTTAGTTAAAGAAAAATTTGTCCATTGTAGAAAATTAAGAAGATAAAGTAGACTTTTTTGCTTTAATGAATTACTCATAAACTCAAACTAAATTCTTGAATTATTTTAGTTTCTATAAATTACTATTAAGCTCAAGCTAAACTTATGACCCTAGGTCATTGTAGTTTCATTATAGGCGTTTTACTGCGCCGGCACATGAAATTATAGGCGTTTACTGCAGCAGTTATCGGTGACCCACTCTTAATTTCGTGGGTTACCACGGCGGCACATGAAAATAGACGCATTAGTTTCGTGGGTTTCCATGGCTCACGAAAATAAAAGAAGATTTTCGTGGATGTCGGCTCCGGCTCACGAAATGAGAGCCGTTACTTTCGTGGGTTTGCATGGCACACGAAAATAAACTCGATTTAGGTTGGGCCGCGAGCTCTCAACTTCATTACGCCACCGCCACCTGTCCGAGCCACGCCGTAGCAACCGCGCTGCTCGTGACAAGGCCGCAGGGCGCCATTTGCCGGGACCAGAAGCACATGACCGCAAACCATAGCGCCGTCCTTGGACGACTCGACTGTTGCCGAGTCCACGGCCTCGGGGCGAACTAGGGCGGGCTCGTAGCCCGCCGCCACTCCATTTACTTCAGAAATGAGGTCAAGTGGTCCACTTCACTGTCTCTCTCTCATTCTTTCCTCTGGTCTCGCATTCTTACCTCTCTCAAAATTCACTTCAAAAAATAAGATTCACGTAACCTATATAATATGCGTCACCCGTTTCGGACCGACCCGTCTCACATGCGTTACGCATGTGAGACGTGTAGGTTCGGAATTGTCCCTTTTTGGACAGCCTCGGAGTGACCGAGGGAGTGTGCTTATAACGAGACGGGGGGTCTGGATTTGGACGAAATTTCGACGGCGTAACCCTAATGTTCTCCGCTGCACCATTATCGGGCGTGCAGTTGGAGAACAGCGGGGTTATGCTGCCGAAATTTTGTCTGGATCCGGACCCCACGTCTCGTTATAAGCACGCTCCTCTCGGTCACTCTTGGGTGGGTTTAGGACCTATCCCTTCCAATAAATTTATAGTGAACGTAATTAAATAATCATTTATTCTTGCTATATTCTTAGTTGCAACATATATATTTATGAGCTCTAATTTCTTATATTATATATCTTAGAACATGGGTGATAATAGACGATGGATGTATGATGGTTGGCGGAAGAATGCTGCGCCTTCGGATGAATGGGCCATCAATACTAAGGCATTTATTACTCGGGCTTTCTCTCTATCAAACAACCGTTATGTGAAATGCCCGTGCAACAAGTGTCGTAACTTTTTATGCAAGGAGAAGTTTGAAATGGAACGAGATCTTTGTCGATTTGGTTTTATGCCAGGTTATGAAACATGGTATGAGCATGGCGAGTTATACCAGAGTAATGTTGATGTTGATAACATAGATGGTGATAACAAGGATAGAATGGAAGATATGGTTGAAGCACTAGATCATGGTCGTGTTGTAGATACATCTAAAGAAGTTCCTGGACCGGAAGTTGAAGAATTCTATAGAATTCTTTCAGCATCACATGAACAGTTGCATGAGCACACTAAAGTATCTCTCCTTTCGACCGTTACTCGTCTCATGTCTATAAAATCAAAGTACAATTTATCGAATAAGTGTTACGATGATCTTATAGATTTGATATCAGACATTCTTCCGCTGAATCATAAGTTGCCGAGAGACATGTATCAGTCAAAGAAATTGTTGGCAGGCCTTGGTATGAAGTACGAAAAGATTGATTGTTGTCGTAACAACTGTATGCTTTTCTGGAAGGAGAATGCAAATCTGACATAATGTTCGGTTTGTAAAGAATCTCGATACATTGAGGCCACAAATGAGGACGGTGAATTAGTGAAGACAAAATTGGTAGTGAAACAACTTCGTTACATGCCTCTTGCACCTAGGCTGAAACGGTTGTTTTTATCTAAATCAACTGCAAGACACATGCGGTGGCATAAGGAAGGTGTGCGTGAAGTAAAGGGAGTTATGACACACCCATCTGATGCCCAGGCATGGAAGACGTTGGACTCTTTTGATGAGTATTTTGCAAAAGATGCTAGAAATGTTCGTATTGGTTTGGCCACCGATGGTTTCACACCATTCAACACATCCTCTACCTCATACTCATGTTGGCCGGTTTTTGCTATACCATACAACCTTCCACCAGCTATGTGCATGAAATATGAATATATGTTCTTGTCTCTAATCATTCCCGGTCGTAAACATCCAGGAAAACGTTTAGGCATTTTTCTTCAACCATTGATTGAGGAGTTAAAAGAATTGTGGACCGGAGTAGAAGCGTATGATAGCTACAAAAAAGAGAAATTCAACTTGCGAGCAGCATACTTGTGGTCAATTCATGATTTTCCTGCATACGGGGTTTTTTCAGGATGGAGTACACACGGCAAACTTTGTTGTCCAATATGTGGGTCAGACTCTGATTGTTTCAGACTTACTCATGGGGGTAAGGTGTGTTTTTTTGATTGCCACCGACGATTTCTACCAGCAAATCATCCATTTCGAAGGCAAGTTAATACATTTCGAAAGGATACTATTGTAACAAAGGGTCCGCCAAAACGTTTGACTAGTGTTGAGGTTGCTGAATGGCTTAGTCAACTTGTCCCTACAGATGATGGGTTTGTTGGATTTGGTCACGAGCACAACTGGACTCATATATGTGGCTTATGGGATCTTCCTTATGTTAAGTCATTGTTACTGCTACACAATATTGATGTAATGCACCAAGAACGTAATGTAGCAGAAAGCATTATTAGCACATGTTTTAATTTAAAAAAGACAAAAGATAATTTAAAAGCTCGAAAAGATTTAGCAGAGATTTGTAACCGTCCGACTCTAGAAGTCAAACAGGATGGTAGTGGAAAACAGAGATTGCCACGTGCTCCATTTTGCCTTAAAATTAGTGAAAGGAAAGAAGTTCTAAAGTGGTTGCAACAACTGAAGTTTCCGGACGGTTACTGTGCTGGGTTAAGGCGCACGACAAATCTTGAAAATTGGGTATTAAATAATCTTAAAAGTCACGATTATCATATAATAATGGAAAGACTTCTTCCAGTAATGTTCCGAGGATATGTGCATCAGGATGTGTGGAGAGTACTTGCGGAACTAAGTTTTTTTTATAGACAACTATGTGCAAAAGAAATTACAGTTCAGATGATGGAAAAATTAGAGAAAGAAATACCTTCACTCATTTGCAAAATGGAAAAGGTATTTCCGCCAGGATTTATGAATGTAATGCAACATCTACTTGTGCATTTGCCTTACGAAGCTAAAGTTTATGGTCCCGTACAATATCGATGGATGTATCACATTGAAAGGACCTTAAAAAAACTTAGAGCAATGGTTTTGAATAAAGCAAGGGTAGAAGGGTGTATTGCAGAAGCATTTGCTCTAAAAGAGGTAGCATACTTTTCAAGCATATTCTTTGTAGAAGAACATAATGTGTACGCTCCAACAATAAGGTACCACATAGATGAAGAAACTCCTGCAGGAGATCTAAGTATTTTTTTGTGGAAGGGAAAAACTGTTGGTGGCAGCAGTAGACATGTGGTTTCAGAAGAAGAATGGAATTCATGTATGTTATATATGTACACAAACATCGAAGAGATGGCTCAATATTTTGTGTAAGTTGTATTTTCTAACAACTTACGTTTTTCTCATATTTTATATGAGATATTCTAATATAATAATATTTTACATTATGTAGCGAGTTCGACAAACAGTTTTGGAAGTGTGCGCGGCAACCAACAAGCAAACAATTAGATAAAATGCGTCGTGATGGCCTTCATGGGGGTCCTAACTTCGTTAATTGGTTTCGGAAGCATGTAACGTTCTCTTCTTACATGTTACGTTTATCACTCCCAAATTAATCTGATTAGTAGAACTAATATTTTATTTACTTCGTAGTGCATGGTCGATGCTAATATTCATGAGGACCTACGACAACTTTCTCAAGGAACCATAACAGCAAGGAGTTTTGATCGTTACGACGTAAATGGGTTTCGATTTCGTTCGGCCAAATTTGAAGCAAAACATCCCCTTGCAGCGACGACAAATAGTGGAGTTGTAACTAGAGCATGTGATGCACAGGGGCATGAAACTAACTATTATGGGATTATTCAAAACATCGTGGAGTTTAAATTTGGTGGTTCCAAAGATCTTAGAGTTACTTTTTTCCATTGCGACTGGTTTGATAATAACAGGGGAACACGACAGAATGAATTTGGTATGGTAGAGGTAAAACATGAAAATAGACTTCTTGGATGCGATAATTATGTTCTTGCTCATCAAGTTGAGTTGGTTTACTACCTACCATATCCTTGTACGAAGTTGAGTGCTTGGTGGGTCGTATATAAAGTTAATCCAAGAGAACGGTTATATGCCCCTGGTGATGCTGGTTATCAAGAAGAAGAAGATGAAGTGTACCAAGAGGATGATATTCCACCATCTTTTAATATAGATGATGGTTTAGGTATTGATACATTAGTTGGTGATGTTGAAGACAACGAATGCGAAAATGTCGTAGTGGTTAAAAGAAAAAGACGTAGCACTAAAAAAGTTAAGGTGGGACAGAAGAAGAAAGTTGGTCAACATGTTACCGAAGGAATATCAGATCATGCTGAATTCTAATCATGTAATTGATTTATATTACATTTGAATTTATTTTCATTACTTCTGTTTGTATTATTAAGTATTTAATTCTTACCAAGTTTTCTGAATAGGATGCCGCGTGGTCTTAAGAATATAGCTAAGGGGCTTTTTGGCTCCTCAAGTAAGAGTGGAAGTCGGTCTGCTAGCTCTTCACATAGTCAAAACTCACTTTTTCAAGGGAGTGCCTCAAATAATAGTAGACGAGAGGCATTTAGAAGATGCATGAAACAAACTAATGAACAGGTTTATGTCTTTTTAATTTTATTATATTATTCATATATTATATTGCGAAACATAATTTTTCAAATGTCAGGTGGAGCAGGAGATCCAGGAGGAGAGTCAGGAGGATTGTCGAGAAGATCAAGGGAGAGGACTTTCTGCGGGGCAGGAACAAGAAAGGGTAAGAGACTATATTGATGAGGAAGCTGAGGGGGAAGTCGAGGCTGAGGAGGACGAGGGGGATGACACCGATACGGGAGAGTTGTCGCAATCATTCAGGTATCGGTCTTCAAACACTCTCCCGCTGGCTGTGCCTCCACAACAGAGATTACGGATCACTCCAATCGGTGACTGGTAAGTAAATATAAATTTCAGTATTGAATTGTAGATATAATGTTTTTATAAATATTATATGTTGTTAAATTGGCTTGTAGGCAATGGGATGACCTGGATTGGAATGGACGACAACATCGTAGGCAGCCTAATGCGGTGTTGGGTGCTATATGTCGTCATCATTATCCAGGTCTTGTGAATATTAAAGGTGAAGAGAAACCTGCAATAAATTGGGAGCACTATAGGATTGCTCCACATGCTGTGCATGAGAATGTGGCAGGTGCCGTCTGGCATGATTTTTGGGTATGTGTTCACTATACTTAATTATAATTATATCTATTATATTTTTTGTAATACAAATTATATATTTTTTGAAGGAACGATATCGCTTGCCCGATGATCATGACGCCGCTCTCGAGTCTAGAGCACACAAAGTATTCCACAAAGCTGCACGTAAAGTTGTGAATGATATGATGTCCAATGCAAGGATCACAGCTGTGTGCCTATACTACAAGGAGAAGCTTGGACAGATGATGAACAAGAAAATGGGAGCTTCAAAAATTTACCTAGAGGACGATCAATACCGTCAGGTAATGATTCCTTGGATGGTTAAGTGTGCTGATGCTTATTATTCATTATGTACTTATTGGGCATCGAGTGAGTATCGAGAGAAATCTAACTCGAAGAGAATCAACCGTGAGTCCGGTGGAGAAGTTCTCCATCGTTACGGTGGTGATGGTCATATTCGTCTATCAAAACGGATGGTGAGTTTAGTATATTTATAATTTAATTTTATTATATTAGCTTTTGCATAACTATATTTGTAACATGTCTATATAGGCTGCTGAAAGTGGTGAGGAGCCCTCTTTCATTGATGCTTATATAAGAGGGCATAGAGGCACAGATGACAGTCAATTGTGCACTCCAGCGGCCACTCAGAATTTGGTATGTTATATAACTAAAACTAATTATTAAACAATATAATTGTTGTATTGTAGTTTATAATTAGTTTTTTTAGGAGAAATATGGTGAAGAGATGGTTCGACGTCATGGGGATGATTACAATTGGAGAAAGGAAGACGTCGATGTGGTAGCTTTGTATGAATCTGGTGGAGGAAAGCGTCACGGGAGGTGAACTTACTCCTCTTATATTCATATATCCACATATGTCATTTTTTGAAGTGTTATCTTATAATTATGACGTATCACTATTTCAGCTATTCGATGTTCAATGGTGTGATGAACACCGATATGGTTCTCTCGCAGTCACGGTCAACACAAAGCGGTCAGAGTTCTTCTCGGCGTACTCATACAGTCAATGAGTCAAGGTTAAAACAAATGGAAGAAGAGCAAGCTGCATTAAGAGACTGTCACACCCGGTTTTTCCGAAGAACAACCAAGTGAATATCACATGTATGCCAGGATCATTTTCTCATACATGTGATGACAAATAGTGAAGCATCATTTATTACAAGCCAGGTGTCGAATATAAATAAGTCTTACATCGCAAATGTCTCAATAGACACTAATGCTTCATCACAAGTAAATAAACTAGCAGCGGAATATTATTCTTTAGGGCTCCATCACAGGCGTTGCCCGGGGGTCTTCATGAACCTAAAATCCTTCCTCGGGTCCAAAATCTTGGTCATTATACACCACCTCATTATCTTGACCTGAGCAGCAATATAAACCAACAAATATGCAAGGTTGAGTACCAATGGTACTCAGCAAGTGTGGGAAAATTATATCATGCATGGCTAGAACAAGGAGAGGTTGAACTCATGGTTAAAGCACTACGCAATTAATACCTATCACCTTAGCTTATTAAGCACCTACATTACTGCACAGGTGAAATGGTCCCAATCTCCCATCCCATCATTATAATCTAATAACCATAACATCATTACCAATGTTAAGCTCCCCGCTTAACTTCCAAAACCATCAATCCTCTAATCATGAATAAGTCCAGGCCGCTCTTAACCGTGAGCACGGCTGTCAAGACAGTTTTGACTCTGCAGAGTTTGTACCACTGTACCCACAAGTAGTGATTTCATCCCCCGTTGCCGGGTGGACTAAAAGAACATCCATTATGCCAGTGGCTACGATCCACATTCACACTTCCCAGGTGTGCGGCCAAGAGATCACTACGAAGCCTTTACAAAGGGATTCCCGACGAGCGTGGGCCCACTGAGGTTTCACCCCTAACAGCATACAAGAGGCTCCAACCCCGCTGCAGTGGCCCCCTCTTGAGCCTTGCGGTTCATATGGTAGTCCAGCTGACACCTACTCCCCGCACCATCCATCACACCCATACTACGCCGGGGATACACCTAATTAATTGGCTAAGCTGCCCCATCTCAGCATGTGGTTGGCACTGTAAAGCCGGGTTACATGCTCCATGAACCGGTCCTTAGGATCCAGGCAAGTACTAAACACAAACCCAAGTCTCGTGCACCCAGCACACAACCAAAACATCCAACTTGCCTTGATCCCTACCTCTACATAACTCACAATGTCTCATTCAAGAGTATGGTAATATAAACTGATGATCTCATTTCCCAAATATCCCATTCTAAGCATGGCTAAGCAAATGCATGTAAATAAATGACATGACAAAAAAATAAATCCCAACCCAAGCTACAAGGAAACAAGGTAATGCAATTCTAGGGAAACTTCCTAGCATGGGTTTCATATTTCATTTGACAATGCAAATAATTCTATCTACACATCCTAGTATAGGATCAAAGTGGTCAAGGACACTTGCCTCCTTCTTGCTGCTCTTGAAATGGGTATTCCTGGTCTTGGAATTGAATAACTTGTTCTTGAACAGGTTCTACTTCATACCATCACACATAGCAAAAGAAAAACAACAATCCATAAGACATAATTCACACTTACACTTCATACAACCCACACATTCACATTTATGAAATTCATTCACCATTATATGTGTTGTGGTTACTTTACGTGTGTTAAGTTGTGGCTTGCATGCACTTTTAACCATGTATATATGATTCCTACTTTTGTGTCCACATTTATACTTGCATACAATGTGCCTTCACAATTTCTATCAACCCTAAACTGAATTCTTTGTATTTTAGAAACTCCATTTATCATTTACTAGTTGCTATATTTTCAAATTTATATTCCTATGCATAATTGGGTATTTTATTATTAAATTAGTAATACACATCACCTAAACAGATTAGGTTCTGGTCCTAAATAATTTAAAATCATATTTTGACCATGGCTTATGATGTATACTATTTCATAATTATTTTCCCTATTTTTCTTTAACTATTCTTTTACTTAAAAATGTGTCCCTATACTAATAAATGTGAATAATAGATAAAACAGATTTATTTCAGCCCAAAAATATATTTTTATCTCACTCCAAAGTTTTCTAAGTACTGAGAAAGTTTTTAATAAATTTTGACAATTATGTTTGTCCCCCTTTTTAATTTTTAAACACTAGTTACATATTCAATTTCCCAAATTAAATACTAAACAGGGCTAAAAAGTAAACTCACCCCATTACAGGGTCTATAATATTATTTTCATAATTTCCAGGGGTCTAGCTACACTTATCAGAGGTGTTTTTCCTAATTTTTATTAAGTCCAGGGGCTAAAACTGATTTTTAAATGAATTTACATGATTTTCTGAAGTTCCAGGGGCTAGATCTGAAGTTTCCGGGGCTAGATCTCAATTCCAGAGAACCCCAGGGGGTAGCACGTAAGAATTCCAGTCTTTATAATGCGGGGCTGACGTGGTCCGTCCAATTTTAAACCGACGGCTGAGATTATAAGATCGAACCAGTACGCGGGGTTTTAAAGTCTACCGTGCGATTTAAAATAAACGGCGCACAAGCGGCCACGTCGCTCTGATCGAGCGCGGGCGGCGCTGCCGGCAGCGCACGGCGGCGGGAAGCGGCGATCTCGCCGGAAAGTTTCGGATCCTCGAGAATTCTGCCTAGAACTGTGATCTTGTGGCCTAGATCGGTAGAGGGGAGGTCAGGGATCTCACCTCGGGGGTTTTCTCGAGCTCGGGGGTCCTGAAAAGTGATCGGCGGCGAGGTCCGGGCAAAACCACGGCGAAGCTCGTCGGCGCTGGGTTACACCGTAACTCTCCGAGTTTTCTGCACCTGCAAAGTTCCCCGGAGGCGGTGGATCAAAACCAGCGAGTTAGATCAGAGTTTCCGAGCTTAGATCGACCAGAATTCACCGGCGAAGTCTCGGTGCTCACCGGAGTGAAAATCGGCGATCGCGTGAGGAAAACTGATCGGATCGGGGGTTTTTATAGCCGGGGGAGGGCGGTGGGTCTGTCATGATCGAGTTGGAGTCCTCTGGGACCGGAATTCGGCTGCGGGACGGGCTTTCCCGGTCGGTTGCGATTTCGCGCGCTCGGGAGAAAAGTCCGGGGTCGCGGGGGCTCGGGGTTAGGGATGACAGGTGG
Source organism: Neostapfia colusana (assembly GCA_030760725.1). Classification (NCBI taxonomy): domain Eukaryota; kingdom Viridiplantae; phylum Streptophyta; class Magnoliopsida; order Poales; family Poaceae; genus Neostapfia; species Neostapfia colusana. Next base: position 11,644,498 of record JASWHV010000012.1, on the reverse strand, counting down.
GTCCCACCCGTCGGTGAGGGGCAGCGCGGCGCGCGGGGGCGGGCTGCGCGGGAGTAGCTGGGCCGGCTGGCGGGTTTCGGCCCACTGGCCGGTTTTTTTCCCGTTTTCCTTTTTCTTTTTCCATTTCTTTTCTGTTTTGAGTATAATTTGAATTCCAGTTTGAATTTGAATTTTTGCAAAACATGCAACACGTCCAAAAATTTTTAAATTCCCCTCTAAACATGGTTAAGAGTTTTGAATCAAAATTTGGGGTGTTACAGAGACCACTTGAGGTTACAAGAAGATCGAATGAAACGACAGGACGAGTTTATAAAAGCACAAAATGACTACTTCTCGAATCTGGCGACGTGGCAGCAAGCGATGCAGGTATAATAATATAAGAGTCTAATTATTTATGTTAACCAAGAGATGCAATTCTATTTATAGTAGAATGAAACTAAACATTTAAAAATGATTTTAGGGGTATTTTCTCAGCTTGGACTGCCTGCCGCTATGCCACCGCTACCGCAACCTCCGCAACTACCTATATCTTCACCGCTACCGGTGCCTCCGCAGCCTCTTCCCGTTGGAACACAGGTATATGTTATCGTTATGTTCTATTTTAGTTTTATAAACTGTTAGTATACTTGTAACATGTATTATTGTTTATCTAGGGATCATCATCAAGGGCGCAAAACTTTCAAAGTCCTATTGTTACAAATTTGCAAGGAACTTCTTCAGCAGGACAGGGTGGAGGGGACGACTTTATCGATCAATTCTTTGCTCCCGGTGGTAGCAATTAGGTAAGTGATCATAATTTATAAAAGAATCCTCCAAAGTTTCAAGTTTTCATTTGCATCATATATTACGTATCGTATTTTCAAATGGAGCTCACTACTTGCATCATATTTGGCTTGAAACAGGAAAATGGCGAGCGAAAGTTTAGCTTGTCGGAGCAATTTGTTAGGTTGTGGAGAAAGCTCGATGTGGCTATGTGTTTGAATTGACAATGATTGTCTTCTATGTAGTTGTATGGATATTTGCATGTGTGTTGGAAATGATATTTTGAGACTACGTATGAATGTTATATGTTAATTTGAGTTCGTTGTGTTTGTTGTGAATAATAATGTGTTTTATGATATCTGTTTATGAATTTATGATATCTGTTTGGAACGGAAAATAAATATTTTTGTACTATTATTTCATATATTTTCGTGGGTCAAATGTGGCCCATTAAAATAGTGTCATATTATTTTCGTGGGCCACTCTGTAGCCCACGAAAATAGTGCCATATTATTTTCGTGGGCTGTAAACTGGCCCATGAAAATATCATGTGACTATTTTTGTGGGCTGCTTTTTAGCCCACGAAAATAAAGTGCAAGTTATTTTCATGGGCCGTGAAACGGCCCACAAAAATAACCCACTGTATTTTCGTGTGCTTTTCACTGGCCCACAAAAATAAGGTGCACGTTATTTTCGTGGGCCAAGTTGTGGCCCACGAAAACAACTTTCTTTATTTTCGTGTGTCCCTGTTTGGCCCACGAAAATAATTATTTTCGTGGGCCACCTTCGGCCGACGAAAATATACCTATTTTCGTGAGCCGCCGACGAAGTTAAAGTTATTTTCGACAGATTATTTTCATGAGCCAGAGGCCGACGAAAATAAGTTCAAAAGCGACGAAATTATGTATTTTCGTGGGTTTTTATTGTATTTTCGTGGGTTTTCGGCCCACGAAAATATGTCGATTTCCTGTTGTGACTACAGGGTGAGTTCGCCTGAATCCACTTGCCTTCAGGTGAGATGATGATGACCATCATCACTTGCTTAGATGCACCCAGCAGCTGAGATCCGATCATGGCCGGCTCAGTCCTACCCATCCTTACCAACCATATCGATGAGATCCACCTAACCATATCGATGAGATCCGATCATGGCCGGTAGCTGGGACAGCCGCCCCACCCAGCCTACAGCGTGGATCTAATCTGTTTCCAAAAAAATTAACCGTCTTTGTTTCTAATGTTGCTGAACCTAAAGTTCTAATTCTACAATGTGAGTATATTTTTCTCCAAACAGACTATTGACGGTTCCATCGTTTTTATTTATGATATTGAACAATTATGTGTAATTTATGTCTGATCTGAATTCTGAAGTGTTCCACCTATGTGCTATTACTGCTACCATAGAATTATATATATGTGCCAGGCCGGGCTGGGCCGTGCGATCTTCGTGCCCAGCCTAGCCCACGAGGCCCAGACAGCAAGCGTTGACTGCGTCGTGGAGGTTGGATTGGTGGGCCCGAACAGCCCCCGCTGTCGCCAGCAAGCCTTCCTTCTCTCTCTCTTTCCTATTTCGTTTCGAAGAGTCGCCAATCTGGTGCAGCACAGAACACACCCCGCAACTTACGCCTCTCCTGATTACTACTTCAAACTCTCAGATACCAGTGACTCGACTGGTTCCGAACCCCGCTCCCTCTAGTCCAGAGAGCTCCAAACCAAAATGAGAAGTCCGGAGAGAAGTCCGAGAAGGAGCAAAGCAGAGATGCTTTGACTTTGATGCCCGTGCACAGTAGCCCGCACACTGTTTCGAATCTTTTTCTTTGACCTGTCATTCCTCAAACTAAGAACTAACTCTCGCTTCTTCTTTGACTCACAATATACGTATGACGGCTATAACCGTATAATTGTCCCCTTTTTACTTGAAGAACTGCACCGGATAGGGGGTGTAGTGTTAAATATACGGCGTTATGCTTTCGAAATAGTAGTTTATTCATTGTTATTATTTAATATATGTACATAAAGGGGTTTCAGGCTGACCCAGTCCGGCACGGCCCAACCCGACACGACACGCAATATATGCATTCGGATGTGGAATTATCATCTAAGACAAACTTTTCTTCTTCTCTTTCTCTCATTCTTTTCTTTCTCGTAAATGATTTGTCTGCTTTGAAGGTATACTCTCAAAAATGGCTGAAGACTGCACTTGGATGTATACTGGTTGGAAAAAGGATGGGAGACACTCATAGGAGTAGTTCACCAATACGAATGGTTTCATAGAACGAGCTTTCTCGTTGTCAAACAACAGGAAGGTGCGGTGCCCATGTATGAAATGTCAGGATGCGAAGTGTTTCGACAAAGTGACGTTGATGTATCACTTATGTGGAAATGGTTTCATGCAACGTTATGAGTTGTGGACATTTCACGGCGAGACACCTTCTCAAGTTGTAGAAGATCGAGATGAAGATGACAACACTGGGGTCAATAGGATGGACGAGATGCTTGAAGCCATAAATCCTGAATTGACGGAGGATCCTCCAACAACGGAGGTTAAAACATTTTCAAGCTTGTCGAAGCTTCTGAACAGCCGGTGCATGAACACACCAAAGTGTCGATCCTCAGTTTTATGACTAGATTTATGGCAATTAAGTCTAAGTTTTCCTTCTCCAATAACTGCTACAATGAACTCGTCAAATTGATCAGCGATGTCCTTCCACAGCCTCATAAATTGCCTAAAGATATTTATCAGTCTAAGAAAATGATTTCCGGGCTTGGTATGGACTATGAGAAGATTGATATGTGCCCAGACAAGCATAGCAACGAGAACAAGTGTTTAAAATGTGATAAATCAAGATTTGTCGAAGTTGTTAATGATGACGGTACAAAAGTAATGACTGAAGTCGCGTAGAAACAGCTTCGCTACTTGCCTGTGACACCTAGGTTGAAGCGCTTGTTTCTCTCGAAAAAAACTGCCAGATACATGAGGTGGCACAAAGAAGGTCTACGTGAGAACGACGGAATGATGGTGCACCCATCTGACGGTGAGGCATGGAAAGCATTTGACCGCTTCGATCCAAATTTTGCCAATGACGCGAGAAATATTCACATTGGGTTGGCGACAAATGGCTTCTCACCGTTCAATACAAATGCCACACCGTACTCTTGCTGGCCTGTGTTCGCTATTCCGTACAGCTTACCACCATCTCTTTGTATGAAGTACGAGTTCATGTTCCTTTGCCTTATTGTACCTAGACCAGATCATCCTGGTTCACGTTTGAACGTTATGTTGAAGCCGTTGATTGAAGAGTTGAAAATGTTATGGACAAGAATCGAAGCGTACGACTGTTACAGAAAACAGAAATTCAACCTTCGAGCTGCATACTTGTGATCTGTCCATGATTTTCTAGCTTACGGCATGGTTTCTAGCTAGAGCACTCATGGTCGTTTGACATGTCCGATATGTGCTTCGGACGCAGAATGTTTTCGTTTAAATCATGGTGGCAAGATTTGCTACTTCGATTGCCACAGACGTTGGTTACCGCCTAATCACGTATTGATGGACAGAACACAAGATAATATAAAGGTTCGTAAGGATTTGGCAGAGGTTTGTAAACGTCCAACTCTTGAGCTAACTGAAGCTGGTGGCAAACTGCGTGCTTCTTTCTGTCTTCAACCAAAAGAAAGGAAAGGAGTCTTCGAATGGTTAAAAACGTTGAAATTCCCAGATGGTTATGCTGCTAGCCTGAGACGAGCCGTGAATATTAAGACTGGAAATCTCACAGGGTTGAAAAGTCAAGATTATCACATAATCATGGAAAGACTTCTCCCGGTTATGTTTCGGGGCTATCTTGACGATGCGGTGTGGAAGATGTTAGCCGAACTTAGCTACTTTTATAGACAACTTTGTGCTAAAGAGATCACAACCGAGATGATGGAGAAGTTGGAAAGGGAAATACCAGTGCTTTTATGTAAGATGGAAAAAGTTTTCCCTCCAGGGTTCTTCAATCCAATGCAACATCTTCTAATCCATCTTCCATATGAAGCCAATGTGGGCGGCCCTGTGCAATATAGGTGGATGTATCACATCGAAAGAGCACTCACGAGTCTTAAACCAATGGTTCGCAATCGGGCAAGGGTTGAAGGATGCATCACTGAAGCATACACCATTCAGGAGATTAGATACTTTTCAAGCGTCTATTTTGCAGAAGAACACAATGTTAATATTTCCATGTTGTGGTACAATATGGATGAAGCACCCCCTTGTAGCAGCCTCTCCATTTTTCAAACGAGAGGCACCACTGTTGGTAGTGGCACGAGCTACGATCTTGAAACAGATAAAAAGACAACTACTTTGATGTACATGTACGCTAATATAGCGGGGATGCATGAACATTTTCAGTAAGTGTTTGTGTTATAATTAGCGTCCTGTGTTATACATCTATGCTAATCATTCTGTTTTATATTATTTATTATTTAGTCAGTTCAATCAACAAAATTGGAAATCTAAGCAGCAACCTACAAGCAGACAAATACAATCGATGCGATATTATGGAGTAAATGGAGGGCCTAACTTCCTATCCTGATTTCATGCACATGTAACATGTTCATGTCTTGTTTCTCTTAGTAATTACGTGTATAGCATAAAATAGTCTTCTAAATTCATATGTTGAACAGTGCAAAAATCAAGCTGGCGTCCATGAAGAATTGCGACAACTGTCCTACGACTCCATTAAAATTAAAAGCTACGGTCGATACGATGTCAATCGGTTTCGATTTCGTTCAACTGAATTTGAATCTTAACATCCTTTCAGAGCAACATGTAACACCGGAGTTGTGAATAGGACAGTTGACGCACAAGGACGTGAAAGTAATTATTATGGGATCATTAAAATATCCTTGAATCCAGTTTTGCGGGGAATAAGGTCCTAAATGTAGTATTCTTTAACTGTGATTGGTTTGATCCTAACAATGGAACTCGAGAAAACCAATTTGTCATGGTAGAAGTGAAACATAAGGACCGTCTATGAGGCTGCGACACCTTCGTCCTTGCACACCAAGTCGAGCAAGTTTATTATATACATTATCCATGCGAAAAGCTTAAAGCTTGGTGGGTTGTACACAAGGTGAATCCTCGTGAGCGGCTATACACACCAGACAATGCTGGATACCTTGATGATGAGGTTGATGTTATTTACCAAGAACAAGAGTTGCCGGACTCTTTTGTCGTCGAGCCTGGTTTAGGACTCGACGACTTAGTTGGAGATGCAGAAGATATAGAGACTAGTGAGATGCGAAAACAAAAACGGTTAACTACTACGACAGAAGACCGATGGTCTGGTTTACGTAGTAGAGACATCGTGATGCTGATGGATTTTAAAACTGAGTACAAGTAACATTTCTTTCATCTCTTCTTTTCTTTTCTTTTCTATACTTCCTATTTCATTCATTAGCAAATTTTCCTTTAAACAGAATATCATCGAGCAGCAACAGACAACGACGTACAAGGGCGCGGAGCTTTCTGTCACCGACACCCACGAGAGCAGACGAGGTCTTCCACGGGACTCAGCTTAGCGGGGGTATACGGGCTTAGTTGTTGAACCATCTACCGGAGTCGTCACCTGGTTCTGTACAGCGGTCACGACAGGTAAAGAATATTTAATTACATAAATGATATAAGTAATTCTTTATTCTATAATATGAATCTTTAAAATTGTCAGGACGACTCTACGTCCGAGGACACAGAGGCTAGGGTGCCTCCTTCTTCTTCGAAGCCTTCTTCTTCGAAGCCTCCTTCTTCGGAGCCTCTTTCTTTAGAGCCTCCTTTGGAGCACCCTTTTTCGGAGCCTTCTTCTTCGGAGCCTGTTCCACAGCGGCGAACTAGGAGGAGCCACTACGTGGCTCCTCCTCCGGCTCCTGCAGACCCAAACAATCGGGTCATTATTCGTCTGGTTGGCGATAGGTAAGCAAATCTCTAACAATTCAATTTAGATACTTTTAGCCTTATATGTATACTAATTGAGAATCATGTATCATGACTTGGGAGGATGCTTCGTTCACGGGCAAGGGACGCCACGTGCTGGTGAACGGTGTCTTGGGCCGTCTTGTCCGTTTGCACTGTCCTAGTGTAGTGAACGGACACGCTGCCACGTCTTGGCACGACTACTGTAGGGCCCAGGATGTTCTTCACGGTAACCACGAGGAGGCTGTTTGGTACGACTTCATGGTACGTATGAACAATACTTGTGTAATACGAATTTATTATAAGTTACATACATTTAGTTGTATATTTCTTTTTTTTCAGACACGGTATCGTTTGGAGGATGAGGCCGAGCAGACGGATCACGCTCGTCTCGTCTTCCATAACTGCGCTAGGAAGATCGTGACACAGTCACTATCTACGGCTCACATTCAAGGTACAAACACGTACTTCAAGTTACATCCAGACGAGGATGAGCCGGGGAAGGGATCGGGCGACACGTACTTGACGGAGGCGCAGTACGCAGAGGTAAAGTTTTTAGTTTACTTTGCTTCATTATCTGATCGTGATTAATGTTTTCATTCAATAATAAATGTGTGTAGGTCGGCGTAGCATGGCTTGACAGCCATCCGAACGCGTACCGTGCCCTGTGTGCTCTTTGGGCGAGCGAGGGCTTCAAGTAAGTTTCTAAAACCCGTCAAGAGAGTAGAGGGACAGGCGGGAAACATCGTTTGGGTGGGGACGGCTACATACGCCTCGCTAAACAGATGGTAAGTGCTATAAGAATTCTATTAAGTAATTTTATAATCTTCATTGTGCTAACATGTATCGATAGGAGCACGAGAGCGGTCAGCAGCCGGCACCTATCGATGTGTGGAAGAGGGGTCACTTGGGAAGTGACCCGTCGCAGCCTGACCAGCTGTCTTCTTAGACGGCGACAGAGACTTTGGTGAGTTTATTCTTTCAACTTAATTGAATTCTCTTTAATAGTACTAATGACGTTATTTTTCTGGTTTTTGTAGGCAAAGTACGGTGAGGAGGCGTGGAGGCTTCGAGGCGATGAGTTCGATTGGCAGAGCGCGCCAATCGTCCCCGAAGCCGCGTATGCAAGCTGTGGTGGTAAACCTCACGGACGGTGAGCTTTGTAATTTTTAATTTACTGTTACAAACTTCGAGATACAAAATTTAATAATCTTACTTCATTTGTGCAGGTTAGCCATCTTTGATGGAGTGGTCGACTCGAGACAGGCGCGAGCTTCCTCGAGAGCCTCTTCATCGCTTCAGGGCGGGTCCAGCAACAGCTGCGCTAGTCGAGATCTGGAGCTCCAGAGTCTGCGAGAGGAGCTCCAGAGGACGCAAGAAGCACTCAGGGCTAGGGACGAGGCGCGGGCAGCTGAGATCAGGGCTAGGGACGAGGTGTAAAGGGCTAGGAACGAGTATCAAAACTCGTTCATGTTATAGATGCAAGCTGCCATGCAGGTAATCCATTCTAGATGTTGTACTTAACATTTTTTACATATAAATGACATGTATAATGATTTAGTTTGTGCTTGCAGGCTATGAGTGCAGGACAGACGGTTGTCTTTCCGCAATGGGCGCCGCCAGCGATACAGCTGCCGCCGGTGCCGATGATGGCAGCCCAGGTACAAACTTAGTAAAACACACTTACACTAGTTAAACTTGTTCAAATTTAGTAAAATATGCATTTTCTTACTTGTAACATGTCTAACCACACTTGCACTTCACAGGCGTCGGGAACGGAGACTCAAACTCCGTCGTCTCAGATGCTTGGACGACTGCAGGAGGACGACTTTCCGAACTCCGGTGGCAGCGAACGGGGTAGCATCTCTTAGTCAGGTCAGCCGAGCCTCATACTTGTGAGCTGAGTTCCCTCCTCTCTCAAACTTGGGTTGTGTGATGTGGACTATGCGCGGTGTAAGACTTGTATGAAGAATTGTGCAATAATATATTGTGTGATGTATTTTGCGGTGCCATGTGATATATATGCATCTTTGTGTCATGTTTTTCTGTCTCTGTGATATGGCCATCGAGCCAGGGCTGGCCTCGAAGCCAGGGAAGCATTTTCTGCTTTTAAAAAAACTGCAAAAATTATCGACGACGGTTCTCTAGCGGACGTCGACGATACTGGCAAGTTATCATCGACGGTGTCATTGGCACCGTCGACGATAAGTGTCCAGCATCAACGACAGTACCCTTTTACTGTCATCGATACTGTAGCTTATCGTCGACAGTGTCCGTGTCACCGCCAACGATAAGCTTTCCTCGCTGCCCCGTGGAGGAAGTCACTTATCAACGACAGCTAGTTCCGGCCGTCGTCAAATAGTTTATGAACGACGGTTACCGTCGTCAAAAACGATATAGATGACAAAAAAATGTAGACGGCGGTAAACCGTCGTCTATAAGCGTGTACCATCGTCAATAAGCTATAGACAACGGTTTGGGCCTTATAGACGACAATTTTTGGCCGTCGTCTATTATCGCGATTCCTGTAGTGCTACTAAAGACGGAGCTGCCGAGCCTGTACACCCAGGCAAATAAAAAGCTAAATATCTATTTAGCCCGATTCATTGATAACGAAGATCTATACCATAATTTTCATATGCCACTCTTAGGGCAGCAGATGAATGATCTACGCCACCTTAGTCAACTAATAGAAGGGGCACAATCCACAACAAGACAAGGATATATATATATATATATATATATATATATATATATATATATATATATATATATATATATATATATATATATATATATATATATATATATATATATATATATATATATATATATATATATATATATATATATATATATATATATATATATATATATATACACAGTTGGGGTCAGAGGCCTACACATAAAAAACTTACTTGTTGCACTACAAAAGCATAAACCCACCAAGACCGTTACAATAGATTTGAAAGTCAAAGGTAACTAAGAAACTAGAAATGTTCACCTGTCTGGTATTATTAGACCAAATAAAGTCCAGGAACCAAGAAAAAAAAGAAATACAACATTATAGAAGGTGATTACAACCGTGTCTTATGCAATCTCAACACTAAAGCTTTACCTATGACCTCTTACTCACGTGCCGCTCCAGCCTATAACATGTTAGAGCATGATTGAGATTTAGTGGAATCATGGTCTTCAGTTCTTTGACACGATCCAACAAACAAGGAGGACCTTTCTTCTTCATTGTGACTTGGGAGATTTGGTAGAAAAGAAACAAAAAGATCTTTAGAGCAGCAACTTTGTCCTTCCAATCCTATAAGACTACTTCAGGAATACACTTAGATTTCAAAATAACATATTTAGGCCAAGGGATAGAGAGAAAATATTGTCCTTTCCTACATGAAACTGCTCAATTTACAACGGTCAGAAACCGTCGTAAATAAGAGAAAACCGTCGTAAATAACTTATTTACGACGTTTTCCGGCGGTTTGTGTTAATTGGTCGTAAATAACGTTAATTACATAGTCAGCGTCGTAAATAACTAACTTACGATGGTTGTTCCCAGCCGTCATAAACAAAGGGCCGTCATCCATGGCCGTGCCACGTGGCGGGCTGGGCACCTAACTTACGACGGCCAGGGTCCTAGTCATCATAAGTTATGTAGATTAACTTACAACGGCTTGGACCTGGCCGTCGTAAGTTATTTAGGTTAACTTACAACGGCCCTGTATAGCTGGCCATTGTAAATAAGGTTTTTAATTAAAAAAAAACAGAAAACAGCTACCTTGGCATGATTGACAGCTTATCGAACAGTTCATATACACAGCAAGATATATATATATATATTCCATTATAATCATCTAAAATATAAAACAACAAGGGGCTAAAAACTATCCCTTTCACTCGCTCCGCCACTCGCTCCAGTGCCGAAGAATCCGTCTCCGCACCCTCCTCCTGGTGCCGGTAGCTGTAGCGGTGGAGTTTAAGCCTCCGTCGTCGATCCCTGCGATGCAAATAAATGGGTAAAGTGAGTTTGAGCTTCTAACTCACTGATTTATTTACCCCCCTCTCAGTCCCCCTCTCTCTGCCACTCACTCTCTCTTCCACCCCCTCTCTCTACCACTCTCCCTCCCTCTCCCCCCTTACTCTCACTCTCTCTCCCTCTCCCCCCCCCCCCGCACTCTCACTTTCTCCCTCACCCTCTCCCTCCCCCTCTCTCTACCACTCCCTCTCCCTCTCACCCCCTCTCTCTACCACTTCGTCTCTCTCTCCCTCCCTCTTTTCCTTTTCACTCTCACTCTCTCTCCCTCTCCCTCCTCCTCTCTCTACCACTATCTCTCACTCCCTCCCTCTCCCCCTCACTCTCACTCTCACTGCCTCCCCTCTACCGCACTAAGTTTTATTAGATTAGAAAATAGCAAATAGAGAACACATTACCTGGATATATGAAACTCCTTGCGGTGGGGGCACCTGTGACGGGGCCAACTCTGACGGCTGCCACGTAGGGATCGGGATCTGCTGTCCACTTTATCGAGCTAAGGCCTGTAATTGCAAAATATTAAAACAAAGATACTAATGCAATGATATAAATTTAAATTAAATTACATTTGAATTACTTACCTCCACCGCAGCCTGCATCTGAGCCATGTCGTTAGCCATGTAGGCGGCCTGTTGCTCCTGTACGGCACGGGCTAGATCCCTCTCCCTCTAGAGCTCCTCTCTCTCCCTCTCCCTCTAGAGCTCCTCTCTCTACCTCTGCCTCTGGAGCTCCTCCCTCTCCCTCTGCCTCTGGAGCTCCTCTTTCTCTCCGGATCTCGTCTCTCTCCCTATGTAGATCCTCTATCTCGCTCTGGGAGAGACAACAACTTGTCTGGCCGACGGAGGAACCCTCGGTCGATGGAGTGCCGATCGAAGGTCGCACTACCCTCGAGTCGACAAATCCATTGAATATGGCAAATATACAAAAGAATAAAAGAATAATAATCAAAATAAGCAAGATTTTAAAGAAACAAAGAAAATGACCAACTAACCATCCATGTGCCTTTCCGCATCCGCTAGCGTACACAGCTTGAGGGTTGATTGACGCGTTTTCCCAATCGTACCCTTCCCCATGTATCCTCATGGCCTCCCGCCCATACTTTTCCTAAAAGCAGCAAAATTGCTTATTAGTAACAACAATAGTATTAGTAACAATTAAATTGATGAGTTTTGATAACTTACCAGTCGATTGGCCGTGACCTGGCTGCACTCCCCAGGCTGGGATGTGTCCTTACGACCCCGCTTCCATACTTGAGTGGCGGTCGATACCTTACCGGTATCGCGCTCATGTAGATATGTGTTAGTATGCTAATTATATTATGAAGACATACAAAGAAGCGTTATTATTCTTACCATGTGTTTATCCAAACGCACATAGCCATCGGGGCCATAGGAGTGCTTCCCGTCGGAACCTCTGCATCCATGAGCCCTCCTGGATTTAGCGATGAAAGCATCGCTAGCCCACATCTGGCAGAGAGCTCGGTATGCTTCGGGACGACCATCTAGCCAGGAAATACTGACCATCACATATTTATTATGTCATCGACATACCATTTACATAACTAAGTATTGAAATAGTTGAACAAGAACAACTTATCTCCGTGTACTGCTCCTCCATCAAGTACGGGTTCGAGGCCCTCCTAAACGACCCCGACTAGTGCTCCTGGTGCCGCTTGAGGTACTCGTTCACGGCTTGAATACAAGCGTACGACAATGCTTGCGTTACAAGCTTTTGCGCGTTCCTGTTGAACACGGCTCTAGCATGGTCCAACATGTTCTGGCTCTTGTCCTCTAAACGAATATTGAAGAAAGCAAATATTGAAGAGATATGCTAACAATTTAATCAGATTGAAAATACTAATTTACAAGATTTTATTAAGAAGGTTTACCATAAAATCCGCCCACATAGCCCCCTTAAGGTTGTTGTGCGCCTCATGAGAGACACGAGCGTAGTCGTCCTACGACGTCGTAGGGACCCCGTCGATCACACCGGGATAGTGCAGACGCACTAAAGACCCGATGCAAACGAACACCTATCTATGGTGCCCCTGACCCGTGAGCGAGCAGTCGTAACAGGAGTTGCAAGAATTTAGTGAACTCATTAATGTACCCACAAACAAAAGAACCTAAAAGTTGAATATTATGTGATAGTTTGCTTACGTGTCTCCGACCGGGTGAATAGTGACCCACTCTGTAAGAACTGGAGAAAAAGACATAAAGTGCGTCCTCCTCGTCCGCCGCCTCTACTCTGGGACCACGTCTAGTGACCCGGAAGGCTGGTCACCACTGGAGCCCGAAGGCTCCACGCTAGGCGCCTCCACGGCAGCCATAGGCGGCCCCGAAGGTTGTGGCGGCGCCCTAGCCTCTGACTTTGACTGAGATGAAACCTGGAGGAATTTTTTTCCATCTTAGATAATAGTACCGGTATCTCTTTCTCCAACTTATTCATCATTTCTACCATGATTTTTTAGCACAGAGCTATCCATAGAAGTAGCTAAGCTTGGCTAACACCTTCCACACCACGTCATCAAAATATCCATGAAACATAACAGGTAGGAGTCTTTCCATGATTATGTGATAATCATGACTTTTCAACCCAGTGAGCTTTCCCGTCTTCACATTCACGGTTTGTTTCAGACTAGCTACGTAAATATATGGGAATTTCAAACTTTTCAACCATTTCATGACTTCTTTCTTTTCTTTAGATCGAAGATAGAAAGAAGCACGTCGCTTACCACCACTTTTAGAGAGCTCAAAAGTTGGACGGTTACAAAGCTCTGCCAGATCCTTTCGAGCCTTTATATTGTCTTTCATTTTACCCGCCATATCATGCATGTGGTTATTATACATTCGCTCATGTTACGCTCCTGATGCATAACATCAATGTTGTGCATTAAAATCAAGGACTTCACATGCGGGAGCTCCCATATTCCACATATATGAGTCCAATTGTGTACCTCTCTGTAACCTACAAAATATCCAGGACGACTTTCATCTGCCACCCGTTTGTACAACATATCAAAAATTTCTGACTTGTTTTGATGTTTCAGTGGTCCTTTTGTTACAACTGTGTCCTTTCTGAAGATATTCTTCTGTTGTTGAAACATGTGATTTTGAGGCAACCAACGTCTATGATAATCGAAGTAGCATATCTTACCTTCATGAGTAAGTCGAAATCGATTTCTGTCGGAAGCACATATCAGACACGTCAAACGATCGTGAGTGCTCCATCTAGAAAACATAACGTATTCTAGAAAATCATGGATGGACCATAAGTAAGCAGCCCGCAGGTTGAATTCTGCTTATAACAGTCGTACACTTCGACTCCTATCCACAACATTTTCAGTTCTTCAATCAATGGTTTCAACATCATGTTTAGACGTAGCCCTGGATTATCCAGTCCAGTATGATGAGGCAAAGAAACATGAATCCATACTTCATACAAAGAGACGGTGGTAGGTTATATGGAAAAACAAAAACGGGCCAACACGAGTATGGCGTGACGTTTGTACTAAACGGCGAGAAGCCATCTGTCGCCAACCCGATGCGAACATTTCTCGCATCACTGGCAAAGTCTGGATCGAAGAGGTCCAGCGCCTTCCATGCCTCACCATCAGACGGATGCGTCATGACTCAATTGTTCTGACGTACACCTTCTTTGTGCCATCTCATGTGTCTGGTTGTTCTGTTTGAAATAAACAACCGCTTCAATCGGGGTGTCAGTGGTAAGTAAGGAAGTGGCTTATGTGCGACTTCTGTCATCACATTATCACCATCATCGTTAACAACTTCGACAAAACTCTATTTACCATATTTTAAGCACTTGTTCTCTTTCGCATGCCCTTTCCAAAAATCAAACAATTGCCTGGACACACATCAATCTTCTCAATTTCATACTGAGACCAGACAACAATTTCTTCGACTAATACATATCTTTAGGCACTTTATTGGGTTGTTGAAGGATATCACTAATCAATTTGATTAGGTCATTATAACAGTTGTTGGAAAAGAAGTACTTAGACTTATATTCCATAAGTCTTGTGATGAACGTGAGGAGAGTCACTTCTGTGTGTTCATGAAGCGGCTCTTCTGAAGCTTTGAGAAGCTTGAAGAACGCTTCTACCTCTGTTGTTGGAGGATCCTCCATAGCCTCTGGTTCAATAGCTTGTAGCATCTCATCCATCCAATCAACCCCTGTGTTGTCATCATCCTCTTGCACTTCTTGTATGACTTGAGAAGATGTCTTGTTGTGAAAGCTTCACACCTCATAATGTGACTTGTAACTGTTTCAACACAAGTGTATCGAAACAGTCAATTTATCAAATCACTTTATGTTTCGACATTCCGTATATGGGCACCGCACCTTATCGATCGTCGAAAACAAGAAAGCTCGATCTACAAAAGCATCTGTCTTTGCGATCCATTCATCTGAGTGACCACCTTTCTTGTTCCAACCAGTATACATCTAACTACGATCTTCACTCATGTTTGAGCCTACAGATTAAAGACAGGAAAAATATCGTTCATTTATATTTTACTATATGTCACGACCCTACTTCTATTGGGATGTAACACCCCAAAACCTGTTAAGAGGGGAATTTAAAAATTTTTGGACGTATTGTATGTGGTGCAGAAATTCAAATTTAAATTGGAATTCAAATTCAACTCAAAACAGAAAAGAAAACGAAAAAGAAAAAGAAAAAACAAAACCCCCGGCCAGTGGGCCGAAACCCACCAGCCGGCCCACCCTCCCCCGCGCCAGCCCGCAGCCGTGCGCTCCCCTCTCTCTCTCACTGACACGCGGGACCCGCGTGTCATCCCTGACCTCCCGCTCGCGCCAACTACCGGGACTCCTCCGCGCGCGGCCGATCGCAACTAACCCGGAAAACTGCCCTTTCCCAGCCGAATTCTGGTCCTGGACGACTCCGAATCGATCACAACCGACTCGCCGCCCTCCCCCGTCTATATAAACGCAGGCATCGTCCCGTTTTTCCCTCACGATTGGCTGTTTTTCCTCCCGGTGAGAACCGAAGCTCCGATCACCGTTTTCTCTCGATCTCTGCTCAGATTTTCCGATCTAACGTGACGATCGTGTTCCACCGCCTCCGGGGAGTCACGCAGGTGCAGAAAACTCGGTGGTTTGCGCTCTAGGCACAGCTCCGACGAGCACCACAGCGATTCCATCTCGGACCTCGTCGCCGACCGTCTTCCAGGACCTCCGAGCTCAAGAAAAACCCCGAGGTGAGATCCCCGACCTCCCCTCTACCGATCTATGCCATGAAATCCCAGTTTTAGGAAGAATAGACGAAGATCCGAAGTTTTCCGGCGAGATCGCCGCCTCCCGCCGCCGCGCGCCGCCGGGCAGCGCCGCCCGAGCACGGCTAGGGCGACGTGGCCGCTTGTGCGCCGTCTATTTTAAATCGCACGGTAGAACTGAAACCCCCGCGTACCGGTTCGACGTTATAATCTCAGCCGTCTGTTTTAAATCAGAAGGTCCACGTCGGCCCCGCATTATAAAGGCCGGGATTCTTACGCGCTACCCCCTGGGGATCTCGGAAAATACGAGCTAGCCCCGGAAACTTCTGATCTAGCCCCTGGAACTTCAGAAATTCATGTAAATTCAATTAAAAATCAGTTTTAGCCCCTGGACTTAATAAAAATTAGGAAAATCCCTCTGTTATGTGTAGTTAGACCCCTGGAAATTTATGAAATAATATAATAGACCCCGTGGTGGGGTGAGTTTACCTTTTTAACCCTATACGATATTAAATTTAGGAATTTGATTATGTGATTATGATTTAAAATTTAAAAGGTGAGACAAACACATTTTAAATTCAAATTTAAACTCTCCTAGCACTTGGAAAACTTTAGAATGAGTTAAAAGCAGATTTTAAGCTGAAATGAATCTATTTTATTGATTGTTCACATTTATTAGTTATAGGGACACATTTTTAGGTTAGGAAATAATTCTAAAAATTGGTAAAATAAATTTAAATTAGTTCACATCATAGGAGAAGTTCCAAAATATATTATTTAATATTTTAGATCAGAACCTATTCTGTTTAGATGATATGTCCTACTCTTTAATATTAAAATTTACTTTTAGTCATAGAAAATAAATCTGGAAAATATAGGAAAAATAGGTGTGCATGACTAGAAAATGATAAATGAAGTCTCCCAATCCAAAGACTTCAGTTTAGGATTGGTAGAAGATCTGAAAACCCATTTGGAGTAGGAAATTACCTTCCATGCAAACTTGGTAGTTAAGAAGTATATTAATTAAATATAAAGAATTTGTTCAAATTGAAAATTCATATATAGTGTGCCAACAGAAATCTGAAATACAAAAGTTAGAAATCATATACATATGTTTAAAAGTGCATGAAGGCTAAAAATCAACATATCTAGAGTAATCACAACACTTAGAAATGTGAATAACTATCATATGTATGTATGTGTGGAGTGAAAGTGTGAACTATGTCTTATGGATTGTTGTTGTCTTTTGCTATGTGTGTTGACATGAGTAGAACCTGCCCCAGAGCAAGTTCTTCTCTTCCAAGATCAGGACTATCCATTCCCAGAGCAGCAAGAAGAAGGCAAGTGTCCTTGACCACTTTGATCCTATGCTAGGATGTGTAGATAGAATTATTTGCATTGTCAATTGAAATATGAAACCCATGCTAGGAAGTTTCCCTAGAATTGCATTACCTTGTTTCCTTGTAGCTTGGGTTGGGATTTATTTTATCATGTCATTTATTTATATGTTTATGCTTAAGCCATGCTTAGAATGGGATAATTGGGATATGAGGTCATCAATTTATTTACCTTACTCTTGAATGAGATATTATGAGTTATGTAGAGGTAGGGATCGAGGCAAGTTGGATGATTTGGTTGGTGCTGGGTGCACGAGAATCGGGTTTGTGTTTAGTACTTGACTGGATCCTAAGGACCAGTTCATGGAGCATGTAACCTGGCTTTACCGTGCCAACCACATGCTGAGATGGGGCAGCTTGGCTAATTAATTAGGTGTATCCCCGGCGTAGTATGGGTGTGTTGGATGGTGCGGGGAGTAGGTGTCAGCTGGACTACCATATGAACCGCAAGGCTCAAGAGGGGGCCACTGCAGCGGGGTTGAAGCCTCTTGTATGCTGTTAGGGGTGAGACATCAGTGGGCCCACGCTCATCGGGAATCCCTTTGTAAAGGCTTCGTAGTGATCTCCTGGCTACACACCTGGGAAGTGTGAATATGGTTCATAGCCACTGGCATAATGGAGGTTCTTTTAGTCCACCCGGCAACGGGGGATAAAATCACTACATGTGGGTATAGTGGTGCAAACTCTGCAGAGTCAAAACTGTCATGACAGCCGTGCTCACAGTCAAGAGCGGCTTGGACTTATTCATGATTAGAGGATGATGGATTTGGAAGTTGAGGATGTTAAGCGGGGAGCTTAACATTGGAATTGATGTTATGGTTATTTGATTATGATGATGGGTTGGGAGATTGGGACCATTTCACCTATGTAGTAATGTAGGTGCTTAAGCTAAGGTTATAGGTATTAATTGCGTAGTGCTTTAACTATGAGTTCAACCTCTCCTTGCTCTAGCCATGCATGACATAACTTTCCCACACTTGCTGAGTACCAACGGTACTCAACCTTGCATATTTGTTGGTTTAAATTGCTGCTCAGGTCAAGGGGATGATGTGGTGTTCAATGACCAAGACTTCGGACCCGAAGAAGGATTCTAGGTTCATGGAGTCCCCCGGGCAACGCCTGTGACGGAGCCCACAAGAATAATATTCCGCTGAAATTTTTATTTACATGTTATGAACTTATTATCGTCCATCGAGACATATGCTATGTAAGACATATTTATATTCGACACCTGGCTTGTAATAAATGATGCTTCACTATTTGTCATCACATGTATGAGAAAATGATCCTGGCATACATGTGATATTCACTCGGTTGTTCTTCGGAGAAACCGGGTGTGACAGAAGTGGTATCAGAGCCAAGGTTGCCCGTAGGAACGTGGACCTAGGTAGAAATGGACGTATTTAAGGACCCTATTTTCTTAAAAACTATTTTACAAAGGTTTGGGTTGAAAAGTGTTATTTAATGGGTCACTTTGTTCACCTTGCCCCAACTCTATTCAAAACACGGTTTTTATTTAAATCTTATCTAACTTGATTTTAAATGCTTTATGTTTTAGATGGTTCGCATGATCCGCACCGCCCGCAAGTCCACCGGAGGGAGAGTTCCCGTAGTTGCCCTTGCCCTGAGAGAGGAGAGCCGTCCGGTGACGTACCTCTCCTACGGATTGGCAGTAGGAGGCTTGTTGCGCCGTCTTCGACGTATGCTCCAAGCCGTCGGCAATACGGGCAAGCTAATCATACACTATAGTTCCACCCGGACCATCCGTGAGAAGCGGGAAGAATGGAGTTCAGAAATGAGGATTATCCATGAAAATCAGCTGCTCAAGATCCACCGCTCTCCAGCTTGTCGAGCGACACAGGTCGATGCAGAGAGGGATGTCACCTGGGAGGCCATCACCTGCCAGAGTCACATCTACCGTCGCCACCTGGACAGGACTGAGTACATGTATGTCGTCCAGCATGAGAGTGGTACAACGGAGTACAAGTACCCGCCAGTGCAGCAGGGGACTTCCCATGAGCACATGGACCTGTGCTTGGAGGATGCTGCTATGCTCAGCACTCGACTGCAGGAGTGTCAGCAGGAGCTTCAGGATGTTCGTGACACCCTGAAGGAGACTGAGGCATTGCTTCGTGCTAGCATGAGGGCGAGAGAAAGAGGAGATGGGAATGAACTTTGTGTCACCGTAAATGACACGTGGACTCCTGACTCCCCAGATCGCCGTGCGAGCAGGCGTCGCCGCACTTCTCCACCAGCAGCTTCCCCACCCAAAGCGGAGTCAGAGGGCAGCCGCAATAACGAGGAAGATCCCGAGGAGCCAGCTCAGTGATACGAATAGTGTAGAGTCCTTTCCCTTAGTTCAGTAGGTTATCGAGTAGTCAAGTCGTTACCTTAGTTAATGGTGTGTTAATGCTTGGTGTGTGACGTGAGTTGTGGAAGCCATGGGCAATTGTCCACAACCTCGTCTTCAGGATGTTTTGCTTTGATGTGTGAACCCCTACGAATTAAGAGTGCATCTATTTTCGCGTAAGACATGAAACCCTCAGAAAATATAAATATACTAAGGTCTCAAAATTTTAAAGTTTAAACAAGCAAGTTGGGAAGTTAATACGTAATGCTATAAATTGACATTTGGTTGATCATGATAGATGGCCGGAAGAGGAAAGGGTCGTGGTGCCAACCCCACCAACAACAACGATGAGGCCGGCAACCCTCATCTTTCTGAAGGACAAGACAGGGATGGTCGCCATGAAGGAGTTGATCCCATCCACCAAATGCTTGAGAATCAGAATCAGCTCATCCAGAGCCTAACTCAAGTGGTGGCCAACTTGCATCAAGTTCCACCTCCACAAGCTGCACCACGCCAACCAAGGTTGAGTGAGTTTCTAGGGACTCAACCTCCAAAGTTTGCAAGTGCTGCTGAACCTCTGGAGGCAGATGATTGGCTAAAGACCATTGAGAGCAAGATGAGGATCATACAATGCCAAGGGTATGAGAGGGTGCTGTTTGCCTCTCACCAATTGCATGGACCTGCTGCTGATTGGTGGACCGCTTACGTGGCCGCCCATCATGACCCTGAGAACATCACTTGGGAAGAGTTCAAGCGTAGCTTCCGCAACCACTACATACCAAGGGGTGAACTCAAAAACAAGAGGAAGGAGTTCTTGGGGCTGCAGCAAGGAAACATGACTGTGAGGGAATACCTCACTAAGTTCACCCAACTATCCCGTTATGCACCACGGGACATCGAAACTGATGAGAAGAAACAGGACTGCTTTGTGGAAGGACTTACTGCGGAGATGCAATGTGCAATGTCCTCCAACGAGTATGAAAGCTTCCAAAAGATGGTGGATAGAGCATTTGTTGTGGATAGGAAGCTGAAGGCCTTGGAAAATGAAAAGAAGAGGAAGGCGGGATGGTCACACCAAGCCTCGGGTAGCAACATCCGCCCACGTCTGATGCAGCAACCCGCAGGGCAGACGAGCCGTGCTGCGGTACCCTACTCTGCACCGAGAGGGTACAACCCGAACTTCAGGCCTCCGTCAGCACCAGCACAGCCACAACGTCAGTTTGTACAGCAGCCTCGCCCCACATATCAACCTCGACCAGCAGGACAAGGACCACCGAACCAACCCCAAGACAACAAAGGCCAGGCACCTAAAGTTGGGGTGCAATGCTTCAAGTGTGGTGAAGTGGGGCACTACGCCCATAACTGCCCAAAGAAGAAGCCCATGCAGCCACAACAGCAGAATGTGATGCGAGGGCGGGTGAACCACGTGACCATGGAGGAAGCGCAAGAGGCACCCGACGTGGTAGTTGGTAAGTTCCCTGCCAATTTACACATTGCAACCCTGTTGTTCAATTCTGGTGCTACCCACTCGTTCATTGCCCAAGGGTTTGTTAAGAAGCATGATCTAGCAACAACACAAATGAACCATATGCTAGCAGTAAACTCTCCAGGTGGAGAAATAAGGACAAGACAAGTGTGTCCCAAGGTGAATCTAGACATTAATGGGGTAGTATTTACTGCCAACCTCATAGTGATAGATTCACAAGGGATAGATATTTTTTTGGGTATGGATTGGTTGACCAAACATAAAGGAATCATCCATTGTTCGACCAGAACGGTGGAACTAACTCACCCTAGTGGCACAAGAGTAAAGTTCATAACAATACAAGAGCCTAGGAGGGACATTAAATTAAATCAAGTTGAGGTGAAAGTGGAGGAGATCAGGATTATCAGGGAATATCCAGACATTTTTCCGGAGGAGTTGCCAGGTATGCCTCCCGATCGTGAAGTGGAATTCACGATTGAGCTAGTGCCTGGAACAGCTCTGATATACAAGAGACCTTATCGGATGGACTCCAAGTAGCTGGGAGAACTCAAGGATCATTTAAGAGAGTTGACAGAGAAGGGGTACATTCGTCCTAGTTCCTCACCATGGGGAGCTCCAGTGATATTTGTGCCCAAGAAGGACGGAACCCAAAGGTTATGCGTAGACTACCGTGCCTTGAATGAAGTAACCATCAAGAACAAGTACCCATTACCCCACATTGAAGACTTGTTTGATCAGTTGAGGGGAGCTTGTGTGTTCTCGAAAATTGATCTCAGGTCGGGATACCACCAACTTAAGATAAGGCAAACTGATATTCCAAAGACAGCTTTCGTATCTCGGTACGGATTGTATGAATACACCGTCATGCCCTTCGGGCTAACTAATGCCCCGACATACTTCATGTATCTCATGAACAAGGTATTCATGGAATATCTGGACAAATTTGTGGTGGTTTTCATTGATGACATTCTCGTCTTCTCCAAAGATGAAGAAGAACATGAGAAACATCTAAGGTTGGTGTTGCAGAAGCTGAGAGAACACCAACTATATGCCAAGTTGAGCAAGTGTGAGTTTTGGCTGAAGAGAGTTCCCTTTTTAGGACATATAATCTCGAAGGGAGGAATCTCCGTAGATCCCGCCAAGATCGAGGATGTACAGAAGTGGAAGACCCCTGAGAATGTCGGGGAAGTTCGAAGCTTCTTAGCATTGGCTGGATACTATCGACGGTTTATCGAGGGTTTCTCCAAGATTTCGAGACCCCTCACCAAACTGTTGGAGAAAGGAATCACATTCACATGGACGCCCAGTGTGAGACGAGTTTTCAAGAGCTAAAGAAAAGATTGACAACAGCCCCAGTGCTAGTTATGCCAGATATGCAGAAGAACTTTTCGGTGTACTGCGATGCCTCTGGAAACGGGTTGGGATGTGTTCTCATGCAAGAGGGGCATGTCGTGGCTTATGCGTCCCGGCAGCTCCGGAAACACGAGAAGAACTATCCTACACATGACCTAGAGCTAGCCGCAGTGGAACACGCGTTGAAGATTTGGCGGCATTACTTGATGGGGAAGAGAATAGAGATATATAAGGACCATAAGAGCATAAAGTACATTTTCACACAGCCAGATCTCAACCTCAGACAAAGGAGATGGTTAGAGCTAATCAACAACATTGATGTGGGCATAAACTATCATCCTGGGAAAGCAAACGTCGTGGCAGATGCTTTAAGCCAGAAAGTGTAGGTCAATAGGTTGAGCTTGAAGGACATGCCTGCAGAATTGAAGGAAGAGGTTATAAGACTCAACCTATGCCTGGTGAATAGTGGTGAAGCCATCACCATGGAAGTGGACTCCACATTAGAGCAAGACATATGCGATGGTCAAAAGAATGATGAGAAGATACAAGAAATCCGACAACTCATCAAGGAAAATAAAGCCCCTGGGTTCAGAGAGGACGAACAAGGTACGGTGTGGCACGGGAAAAGAATCTGTGTGCCTGAAGTGAAGGAGATCCGTGAATTGATTTTGAAGGAGGCTCATGATTCCGATTATTCCATTCATCCTGGGAGTACGAAGATGTACCATGACCTCAAGAGCAGGTATTGGTGGTATGGCATGAAGCGAGATGTCGCGGATCATGTTGCCCTATGTGACACATGTCAGTTGGTGAAAGCGGAACATCAACGACCCGTGGGATTATTGCAACCACTCAAAGTGCCCGAATGAAAATGGGAAGAAATCGGTATGGATTTCATAGTGGGATTGCCTAGGACCCAATCAGGATATGATTCGATATGGGTCATCATTGACAGGCTAACCAAGGTAGGTCATTTCATCCCTGTGAAAGAAAGCTACAGCGGATCCAAATTGGCAGAATTATACATGTCAAGGATCGTGTGTTTCCATGGAGTGCCAAAGAAGATAGTGTCAGATCGAGGGACACAGTTCACCTCAAGGTTCTGAGAGAAGTTACGAAACTATGGGAACTCATCTGAACTTTAGTTCTGCCTATCATCCCCAGACTGACGGACAGACGGAAAGAACCAATCAGATCCTTGAGGATATGCTGAGAGCGTGTGCGCTCAAGAATAATAGGAGTTGGGATAAGAACTTACCGTATGTGGAGTTGTCCTATAACAACAGCTATCAGGCTAGTATGAAGATGTCACCGTTTGAAGCTTTGTATGGGAGGAAGTGCAGAACTCCACTATTCTGGAACCAAGCCGGGGAAAGTAAAGTGTTTGGACCCGAAGTACTACAAGAAGCCGAGGCGAAAGTGAGGGAAATTCACAACAACTTGAGGATAGCACAGACACGACAAAAGAGCTATGCCGATGTACGGAGAAGAGAGCTCGTTTTCAACGTGGGGGACTATGTCTACCTCAAGGTGTCCCCTATTCGAGGACTTCGTCGGTTCAAGGTGAAAGGGAAGTTATCACCCCGATACATCGGACCCTTTCAAGTTCTGGAGAGGAAAGGCGAAATGGCATATCAACTCGAACTACCTGCTCGCCTATCGGATGTGCACGACGTATTCCATGTGTCACAGCTCAAGAAATGGCTGAGGACGCCATAAGAGATGTTACCCATGGATGAGGTTGACGTAGGAGAGGATCTGTCTTATGCCGAGCAACCGGTCAAGGTTTTGGAGACAATGGAACGCCTCACGAGAAATAAAAGAATCCGGATGTGCAAGGTGCAGTGGAAGCATCACTCGGAAGAGGAAGCCACATGGGAGCGAGAAGACGAGCTTAGGGCACAGTTTCCGGAATTGTTTTACTAGAACCACCAATCTCGAGGACGAGATTTTTTTACGGGGGTAGAGCTGTAACACCCCAAAACCTGTTAAGAGGGGAATTTAAAAAATTTTGGACGTATTGCATGTGGTGCAGAAATTCAAATTTAAATTGGAATTCAAATTCAACTCAAAACAGAAAAGAAAAAGAAAAAGAAAAAAACAAAACCCCCGGCCAGCGGGGCCGAAACCCACCAGCCGGCCCACCCTCCCCCGCGCCAGCCCGCAGCCACGCGCTCCCCTCTCTCTCTCTCACTGACATGCGGGACCCGCGTGTCATCCCTGACCTCCCGCTCCCGCCAACTACCCGGACTCCTCCGCGCGCGGCCGATCGCAACTAACCCGGAAAACCGCGCTTTCCCAGCCGAATTCTGGTCCTGGATGACTCCGACTCGATCACAACCGACACGCCGCCCTCCCCCGTCAATATAAACGCCGGCATCGTCCCGTTTTTCCCTCACGATTGGCTGTTTTTCCTCCCGGTGAGAACCGAAGCTCCGATCACCGTTTTCTCTCGATCTCTGCTCAGATTTTCCGATCTAACGTGACGATCGTGTTCCACCGCCTCCGGGGAGTCGCGCAGGTGCAGAAAACTCGGTGGTTTGCGCTCTGGGCACAGCTCCGACGAGCACCGCAGCGATTCCATCTCGGACCTCGTCGCCGACCGTCTTCCAGGACCTCTGAGCTCAAGAAAAACCCCGAGGTGAGATCCCCGACCTCCCCTCTACCGATCTATGCCATGAAATCCCAGTTTTAGTAAGAATAGACGAAGATCCGAAGTTTTCCGGCGAGATCGCCGCCTCCCGCCGCCGCGCGCCGCCGGGCAGCGCCGCCCGAGCACGGCTAGGGCGACGTGGCCGCTTGTGCGCCGTCTATTTTAAATCGCACGGTAGAACTGAAACCCCCGCGTACCGGTTCGACGTTATAATCTCAGCCGTCTGTTTTAAATCGGACGGTCCACGTCGGCCCCGCATTATAAAGGCCGGGATTCTTACGCGCTACCCCCTGGGGATCTTGGAAAATACGAGCTAGCCCCGGAAACTTCTGATCTAGCCCCTGGAACTTTAGAAATTCATGTAAATTCAATTAAAAATCAGTTTTAGCCCCTGGACTTAATAAAAATTAGGAAAACCCCTCTGTTATGTGTAGTTAGACCCCTGAAAATTTATGAAATAATATAATAGACCCTGTGGTGGGGTGAGTTTACCTTTTTAACCCTATATGATATTAAATTTAGGAATTTGATTATGCGATTATGATTTAAAATTTAAAAGGTGAGACAAACACATTGTAAATTCAAATTTAAACTCTCCTAGAACTTGGAAAACTTTAGAATGAGTTAAAAGTAGATTTTAAGCTGAAATGAATCTGTTTTATTGATTGTTCACATTTATTAGTTATAGGGACACATTTTTAGGTTAGGAAATAATTCTGAAAATTGGTAAAATAAATTTAAATTAGTTCACATCATAGGAGAAGTTCCAGAATATATTATTTAATATTTTAGATCAGAACCTATTCTGTTTAGATGATATGTCCTACTCTTTAATATTAAAATTTACTTTTAGTCATAGAAAATAAATCTGGAAAATATAGGAAAAATAGGTGTGCATGACTAGAAAATAATAAATGAAGTCTCCTAATCCAAAGACTTCAGTTTAGGATTGGTAGAAGATCTGAAAACCCATTTGAAGTAGGAAATTACCTTCCATGCAAACTTAGTAGTTAAGAAGTATATTAATTAAATATAAAGCATTTGTTCAAATTGAAAATTCATATATAGTGTGCCAACAGAAATCTGAAATACAAAAGTTAGAAATCATATACATATGTTTAAAAGTGCATGAAGGCTAAAAATCAACACATCTAGAGTAACCACAACACTTAGAAATGTGAATAACTATCATATGTATGTATGTATGGAGTGAAAGTGTGAACTATGTCTTATGGATTGTTGTTGTCTTTTGCTATGTGTGTTGACATGAGTAGAACCTGCCCCAGAGCAAGTTCTTCCCTTCCAAGATCAGGACTATTCATTCCCAGAGCAGCAAGAAGAAGCCAAGTGTCCTTGACCACTTTGATCCTATGCTAGGATGTGTAGATAGAATTATTTGCATTGTCAATTGAAATATGAAACCCATGCAAGGAAGTTTCCCTAGAATTGCATTACCTTGTTTCCTTGTAGCTTGGGTTGGGATTATTTTATCATGTCATTTATTTATATGTTTATGCTTAAGCCATGCTTAGAATGGGATAATTGGAATATGAGGTCATCAATTTATTTACCTTAATCTTGAATGAGATATTATGAGTTATGTAGAGGAAGGGATCGAGGCAAGTTGGATGATTTGGTTGGTGCTGGGTGCACGAGAATCGGGTTTGTGTTTAGTACTTGCCTGGATCCTAAGGACCGGTTCATGGAGCATGTAACCTGGCTTTACCGTGCCAACCACATGCTGAGATGGGGCAGCTTGGCCAATTAATTAGGTGTATCCCCGGCGTAGTATGGGTGTGTTGGATGGTGCAGGGAGTAGGTATCAGCTGCACTACCATATGAACCGCAAGTCTCAAGAGGGGGCCACTGCAGCGGGGTTGGAGTCTCTTGTATGCTGTTAGGGGTGAAACCTCAGTGGGCCCACGCTCGTCGGGAATCCCTTTGTAAAGGCTTCGTAGTGATCTCCTGGCTACACACCTGGGAAGTGTGAATGTGGTTCGTAGACACTGGCATAATGGAGGTTCTTTTAGTCCACCCGGTAACGGTGGATGAAATCACTACATGTGGGTACAGTGGTGCAAACTCTGCAGAGTCAAAACTGTCATGACAGCCGTGCTCACGATCAAGAGCGGCTTGGACTTATTCATGATTAGAGGATGATGGATTTGGAAGTTGAGGATGTTAAGCGGGGAGCTTAACATTGGAATTGATGTTATGGTTATTTGATTATGATGATGGGTTGGGAGATTGGGACCATTTCACCTATGTAGTAATGTAGGTGCTTAAGCTAAGGTGATAGGTATTAATTGCGTAGTGCTTTAACCATGAGTTCAACCTCTCCTTGCTCTAGCCATGCATGATATAACTTTCCCACACTTGCTGAGTACCAACGGTACTCAACCTTGCATATTTGTTGGTTTAAATTGCTGCTCAGGTCAAGGGGATGATGTGGTGTTCAATGACCAAGACTTCGGACCCGAAGAAGGATTCTAGGTTCATGGGGTCCCCCGGGCAACGCCTGTGACGGAGCCCACAAGAATAATATACCGCTAAAATTTTTATTTACATGTTATGAACTTATTATCGTCCATCGAGACATATGCTATGTAAGACTTATTTATATTCGACACCTGGCTTGTAATAAATGATGCTTCACTATTTGTCATCACATGTATGAGAAAATGATCCTGGCATACATGTGATATTCACTCGGTTGTTCTTCGGAAAAACCGGGTGTGACATGGGACAAATAGGTCCTAAACCCACCCAAGAGTGACCGAGAGGAACATGCTTCTGACGAGACGCCCGGTCCGAATCCAGAAGAAATTTTGGCAGCATAACCCCGTTGTCGAAATGGTGCAGCGGAGAACATCAGGGTTAAGATTTTGAAATCTCATCGAGATTTAGACCAGCGTCTCGTCATAGGTACGCCCCCTCGGTCACTCCGAGTCTGTCCAAAAAGGGACAATTCCGAACCTACTCGGCTCACATGCGTAACGCATGTGAGTTGGGCCGGTTCGAAACGGGTGATGCATTTCTAAAGGTTTACATTACTCATTCATTTTTGAGTCATTTACGAGAGAGAGAGAGAGAGAGAGAGAAAGGAAAGAACAAAAGAGAGAGGGGGGGGGGAGAATAGGGGTGACCGTCAATGCGCGGGTCTACATCCATGCCAAGGTTTTTAAGTCGACTACTCGACCGTAGTCGCCTTAGGGGCGACTAGGGCGACTAGGTTGACTAGTCATCGACAAGGGCGACTAGTCGACCCCTAGTCGAGCCCCTAGTCTTCAAGGGTTTTTTTAGCCTTGATGGCGTCGTTGTCCCTGATCGACCATCAGCAACCGATATGGACGACTAATCGCGACTTAGCGTCCGAGCGGAGGGCGCGCGTTCGCCTCCGTGCCCGCCTCGACGGTTGTCATACTAATTACTGTCCTACTACCATCCTAGATATCATATTATACGTGCTCTCATGACGGTGTATATAGCTAATTAAGCGTCGTGAAGCAAATAATTACACTCAAATTTCTAACAATTGTCAACTAAATAATAAAATAAAACAAATAATTAACAAATAAGCACACTAAACAATCAAATAACTAAACTAATTAATGAACTAAGTATTATAACTAACCAAATAACTAACTAGTTAAACAAATAAACAACCACTAAGATTATTCAACTAAACCCTAAACTAACTTAATAATAAACTTAACAATTACTAAACTAACTTTATAATAATCTAAACTATAATTAAGTAACTAACTTAAGTACAAAATTAACTTATAAACTAAACTAATTAGTAAAGTAATTAAATTAATTAACAAATGGAATAATTAATTAATTATACAACTAATACAAAATTAAACTACACTTACCTCGGAAGTGGTGGCGAGCGCGGGGGGGGGGGGGGGGGGGGGGGGCTCGGGGCCGAGCGGCGGCGGTGGCGCGGGGCGGCTCGGTGCAGGCCGGGGCGGCGCCGGTCCGGCGGCGCACGTGCCGGTGGTGGCTGAGGCAGCGCCGGGCGGGGGATGCCGGGCGGCGCTGGTGCGCGGGGAGTCCGGGGATGTGGCTGCGCGCTGGGGTGGCGGCGGAAAGGGTTTGGGTCGGCATGGGCGTGAATTCCCGCTCCGACCCCGGCTTGGGTGGGTATATACCCATTATTTACGATGGTCACATTAATTACGACGACCTTAGGTTAGTTGTCGTAAATTGAGCCTAACTTACAATGGTCGTCACCAGGCCGTCGTAAATTAGGTGGTATTTACGACGGCCACATCTGGTCGTCGTAAATATTGTTGTTTATACGACGGCTAGCCCTGAAGCCGTCGTAAATTAAATTAGCTGTCATAAATGGTGATTTTTTCTTGTAGTGCTGGCTTGGCAACCTTTCTTTTTAGACTGATCCGACCCAACGTTTGGTCCCTCTTTGTATAGTTTATTCTGGTCGGCTCTTCACTAGCATTTTACTTTCTATATTTTTAATATAATACAACAGTTGAGGCTTCACCTACTGTTTTTTCCTAAAAAAGAACAATTGGATGGACATGGAATAGCTTTGTCCGGTGAATTATAGGACTAGGGATGTGATAAATCATTTCCTTTCTGACTGGTGGACTCACTGTGTTTTTGGAATGGAGGAAACGCCCATTCCTTTTCTCTGGAATCCTTTAGCTAGATGCTTATCACTACGTGAAAGAGGAACACCTACGACGGCTGGAATTATTTACAAGGTTATACCGTTAGCCATCGTAAATAAACTTATTTATGATGGCTAGATTGAACCGTCGTAAATGAATATTTATTTACGACAGCCCTGACTTGACCGTCGTAAATAACACACTATTTACGATGGCCAAGTCCTGACTGTCGTAAATAAGTATTATTTACAACGACCCGGGCTCGCCGTCGTAAATAAGGCCATTATACCCCAGGCCCGAGGCCTCAGGGGCCATTCTACGCGCGCCCCCGCCCCGTGCCCCCGCGGTGTGCCGCCGCCTCCGGCGCCTTGTCGCCGTCGTCGTCGTCCCGCGCGCCCCCGAGGCCGCCTGCCCCTGCCGGCTATCGCGCCACCGCCACCTCGAGTAACTTTTTTTATTAATTAGTGCTTCAGTTAATTGAATAATGTGTTTAGTTTATTAATTAGTTATGTTTTAGGTGAGTAATTAGTTGCTAAATTAAGTAGTTTATTACTTAGTTACTTTAATTGTTAATTGTTTAATTTAATTGTTTATTTGGTTGTTTACTTACTTAGTTTTGTTTATTATTTTGTTATTTAATTAAATTAGTTCTTTGTTTAGTTGTTTAATTACTTAGTTTATAACTTAGTTGTTTGTTTAGTTTTTGAATTACTTGATTTAGTAACATGATTATTTATTAGTCACTTGATTTAGTAACTTATTTTATAATTATTAGTAACTTAATTTCTTATTCTTAATTACTTAGTTTATAATTTAGTTGTTTATTTAGTTTATAATTTAGTAACTTGATTTGGTACTTAATTAATTTAGGTCACTACGTAGTAGTTTAATTACTTAGTTTAATATTTAGTTAGGTAAATTGTTAATTATTTATTTCATTTGAAAAAAGATTTATTGTTATAATTATGTTATTAGTTAATTTGTTGCATTAGTTTAATTGATTAAGTAACTGATTTAGTAGAAAATTTATTGTTAATTATTTACTTCATGGTCAGCTATATACACCATCGTGAGAGCATATATAATATGTTATTTACGACGTCTCTGAACTAGGCTGTCGCAAGTAGTAGGACCATGAGGAGGTCGAGCTGGGCACGGAGGCGAATGGTGCCGGTGAGGACACCAAGCGCTCGCGCGTGGATGGCCAAAATACGGCGGTGTACATGAGACGTTCACTGGTGTGTAAACACAACCATCTCCCAATCTTTCTCTCTCTTTCTATTTTTCTTTCCTCTCTCTCTTATTGAAACACATGAAAACCGTCTAAAATAAGCTCTTTTACGACGGTATTGAACGAATAAAAAATGAGTAACGTAATCTATGTGTCACCCTTTTTGAACCGGCACGTGTCACTTGCGCTACGCATGTGACGAGTGTAGGTTCGGAATTCTTCCTTTTTAGACAACCTCGGAGTGTCTGAGAGAGGTTTCTTATGGCGAGACGTGAGGTCTGGATCTGATTGAGATTTCGATTGTATAACTCTGATGTTCTCTGCTGCACCATTTTAGAGCGTGCAATTGGAGAACTACGGGGTTATGCTACCGAAATTTCATCAGGATCGAGACCCCGCGTCTCGTTGTAAGCAAGTTCTCTCGGTCAATCTTGGGTGGTTTTAGGACACATCCTTCCTAATAGATGTAGACGCGTGATAGCTGATGTTGACTTGTCTGCATTTGATTTGTAGGCTCAAATATCGGTGAATACCATAGTTGGATGTATACTTGGTTGAACAAGAATGAAACTCACTAAGATGAGTGGGTGACCAAGACTATGACTTTTATGGACCGTGCTTTTTCGCTGTCGAAGATAAATAAGGTGCGGTGTCCATGTAGCAAATGCTAGAATATGAGGTGTTTCTACAAGAAAATGCTTTCAACATACTTGTGCTGATACAGTTTCGTGCCACATTATGAGGTGTGGGTCTTCCACGACGAATCAGCGTCTAAATCCATAGAATAAGAGCAAGAGGATGTTTATAGCGTGTGGGTTGATAGGATGGACGAGATGCTTGAATCTATACAACCATACTTTAACGAAGATTCTCCTGTGACGGAGGTTGAAGCGTTCTTCAAGCTTTTCAAAGCCTCAAAAGAGCCGCTACATGATCACACAAAAGTAACCCTCCTTTCTGTCATGACACGCCTTATGACAACTAAGTATAAGTACTTTCTCACAAATAATTGCTACAACGACCTTGTCAAATTGATCAACGACATTCTTCCAAAGCCTCATAAAGTGCCTAAAGACATGTACCAGTCAAAGAAAATGCTTTCTGGTCTCAGTATTGTAGGATCGAAGAGCACGTGACAAGCTACCAGAGGGGGGTGAATGGTAGATTAAAACTCTTTATGCGGAATCTACAAAAAACCCTTGGCAAAAAATCGATCTAATAAAGAAACCATGTGTGCGACTGTTTTCGAGGCTTTCAAATGTGACTAAACTAGTGGAGATTATATAGAATCAAGTTAAGAAGCCACTGCAATAAGAATCACGTGAAAACACTAAGTAGAACTTGTGTTATGATGAAAAGACTAGACGAAGGTCAATCTGTTCCACCCTATTTTAAAAATAGATCTGCAATGCTGCAAAGAAACTCGTGTAGATCAAAAACCACATATCCAATGACCGTGAAATTTTTACATATGATATACAATCAAGTTGTAAAGACAACCTAAAACGAATCACGTTAATTGGATCATTTAAACACGAGATACGATCGAAATACCGAAGCAATGTCGGTCTGTCTAGAAACTCCCCGAGCAAAAACTTGTCTGAAACAAGTCAGACGAACAAGGCACCAAAGCTCCTCTAAACTACGAATTTTATTGATAAAAACTCAAGAGAAGCAGCCACAAGTCGTGCTCTCCATGAGCCTTGGCCTCCCTTTCTTATATAACCAGCCCTAAGACCAACCCAATTTAAACTAGGACTCCTACTCCTACTTGGATTCAAACTCTAACTTTCTAAAACTGCTCAAGACTCTTCTATACGCAGATAGAAGCAATCTTAAGACTTCAAACACCTTAGGAACATCCCAAACGTTTTTAAAACAACTCTACTTCGTGCCTAACATGAAATCCTATTATAAAAAACTCAAAACTTTCCATAAATGAACCATAACCGCCTCAGCTGCAGCCTGAGCGCAAAATCCAGCCGGTTGAACCTTTTCAACCACTTGACTTCCATATCTCTTCACCATGTCTTGTAACAATGTAGGCATGTCCATGCACCCCTTGTATACGTGCAAACACTTTCCAAAATATTCACAACACCTTCATATGCATTGTTCTTGACCCAAACATGCTGCATGACCTCCCAATCAGCTCAATCACAATTCCTTCCGAACTTGGTTGTTGAACCTCATCTTCTCTCTAAGACTAGTTCAAGGATCTCCATCACCAGCCACGTCTTGACCTCAAGCAACACCTGCACATGAACAAACATCCACTTTTTTTAGGACAAGTCCACCACTTGACTCACGTTAGTCCAAAAACCACAACAACTTACATGAGCACCTCACATAAGCATGTTGCAAACTATAACAATGTATTAACCACCATAATAAGCCAAAACACATCAAAAAATTAGTATGATAATACTAAGCAAACGTTCCATAAGCCAAAAAGCAAGTTCAAAACATTGCAAGTTAAAAACAGAGTGACTGAAAATTAAACATTGTAAAAAGCTGCTCTGCAGTGACAGTTACTCCTAAAATACAATGAGAAAGTTCGGACAATCTGAACTGAGTAAAGAGTAACTGTTACTCCCAAAAACACATTTGTAAAGATCAAATGTGTCGACTCACGTGCAGCTCATGTGAGTGAAAGTTCAGACACTCCGAAGCGGGTATTTTGTCAATATTCAAAACTTCGAATGTAAATCCTCACTTTTATTCTAATTGCCAATGTATTCAGGACAGATAGGTCTCACAATCCCCCCTTGATGAATGAATTGGAAACACCACTTAGAATTTTAACATTGGCTCATTCACATGAAAAAGTTTTGAGAGCAAATTTCCCCCCTTTTTGAAATAAAAAATCAAATGAGAAAGAAATTAAAAAAAACAAATTCTCCTCCTTTGACAATGTATTCAGCAAGGTTCTGTGACACCCGGTTCCGAAAATAGAACCAAGTGAATGCATATGTGTGCCCAGGATGTTCATCACACATACACATGTAATTCAGAAACTGAATTGCAGAATATAAACACGAATAAATAGTGTTTAAGTACTTTATTACAATGACTCAATGTCTCAGTCACGAATCTCTAACTCATTCTTGCAGCGAAGTCTCTAACGACAGCGGAAAGTGACTAAAGACAGGCTCCAACTTCAACTCCACAGGCATGTTGACGGTAGTTCGCATGCCTAGTACTTCACGTGGTCCTCGAAGTACTCATCTCCTGTAGCTAATGTTTATGTGGTAATGCAAGGGTGAGTACATGTCGTACTCAGAAAGTGCGGGAAAAGTATGACATGTAGCTTACAACAAGGTATGGAGTAAAAAGGCTCATTTGCATCAAGCAAATTTTATTTCACAAACATGGTAAAAACAACAACTAAGTCTAGATGAATTAAATCCCAATATAACCAAGTAATCAGCACATTCTTTCATCATAATTCACCATTTATCAAGTCTCAACCAGCCATTAATCTTTCTCCAGTTCATCTCATGCTCATAAATATTCATATCCATCTCATATTCATATATCCAAAACCAAACTCATTGTCATGACTCAAAACAGTCCCAAAACCAATCCCAATGACCATAACCATACCGAATAAACATCCCAAGTTTTCCCTCAAATCATGGAAGTTGGCCAGGTGCTTGTGACCGGAAGCACGGTTATCATGATAGTTTTACACTCTGCGGAGGTGGCACCATTTTACCCACAAGTTCATGATTTCGTCACCCATCGGCGACTGCAAAACCTCCATTATACCAGTACACAACCGTCGGTGTATGGCCAAGAGATCACAAAATAGCCTTTACAAAGAGGCTACTAGATGTATGGACTCACTGAGGTTTCACCGGCAGGCTCGAATCACCATTCTCCCACCCACGGGCCCGCTCTTGTGCCATGTAGTTCCCAGGGCAGTCCTCCTCGACTCCCATTCCCCGCGCCATACACGGTCCATAACAAGCTAGCAACACATCTAATTAATCAGCTAAGCTGCACCCATACTTGGCCTTGTGGTGGCACTGTTTTCCTAGCATATTCTCGCATGAACCGGTCCTTAAATCTACGGCAAGTACCACCATCTCATCCAGAAACATTCATGAACCAAGCTTGCCTAGATTCCCCGATTCCATGCCCATTAACATCATCAATATCTCATCATCATTATTCATATTAATGCAGTAGCTAGAGATGTTTTATTTCAGCTTCCCGTATCCCGTGAATTAAGCGAAGCAAAAAGGAAAAATGACCATACCCGACTCATCAACTTTCCCGGCAATAAGGATGGTTAAGAAAACTAGTAAACTCCTATAAAAGGGTATCCCATCAAGTTGACTAAAGCGTACGAGTTTTCGCAAACGAAACAGTTTCAAAAACATGGGATCAATATGGTCAAGGGGCACTTGCCTTGCTCCTGTGGTTCTTGCTGTTCGAGCGTCTTGAAGTCTTGGTGCTGTAGATCCTAGTAGATGGCCTCTTGAGCTTGTCCTTCTACTCACGATCACGCACATACAAAATTTACAGCAATCAATCATCATGCAAAAACTTTACTTAAGATGCAATGGGGTAGATGAATGCAAATCCTATGGTGCTGTTTTATTAAACCAGTTTGTACGTGTTCTTGCATGTTTTAATGGGATTTCATGGGTTTTTATGATGAACAAGGGTGTAGGGATCCAGTGTGGATGTGGTGATGATCTTTACACAATATCTAGATCAATTCCACCATCAAAAACCGATCAAAACGCGATCTCTCCACACGTAAGAGTTT
Source organism: Neostapfia colusana (assembly GCA_030760725.1). Classification (NCBI taxonomy): domain Eukaryota; kingdom Viridiplantae; phylum Streptophyta; class Magnoliopsida; order Poales; family Poaceae; genus Neostapfia; species Neostapfia colusana. The sequence goes on along the minus strand of JASWHV010000012.1, from coordinate 11,608,602 downwards.
CTGCTCGAAAGGGGTGAAGAAAACGGATGCGTAGAAACAGCGGCAATGTCGTAAGATGGGTAATGGAGACCTACCTCACTTCCTTTTGGTGGCATGGCCTTCCTTCTAGCAATGGCAGCAGCGGAGAATTTTTCTATGGAAGATTAGGGTAGGACAGATCGTCGGGCTTCTTCTCCGGCGACGGCGAAACGTGACGGGGCTCGACGGCGGCCAAATTCCGGCAATGGGGGGGGAACTTGGCGACTTGGCAGCAAGGAACGGGGCTTGGCAGCAGGGTGGGGACGACCAAAAGAGAGGGGTCGGCCAAGGGGGTGGGGGTTATATTTATAAGGGGGGAAAAGAGGAGTCCTACTCCAATTGGAGCTCAAATAAGAGTCCTATTCAATTCTTTTTGGATCTTAACAAACTTATCTCTTGTGGTGCGGCAGCCTTGGGGATTTTATCCCCAAAATGTGGGGAAATTTCCCCTTTTTGGGAATAGGGGAATTTAGAAATTTTGGGGGAAATTTGGGAATGGCTCATTTCAGCTATCTTTTTCCCATTCGTCACCATTTCTATGTCACTTGTTCCATTTCTCCATTCCCCTCTCCATTTCTATGTCCCATTCTCCATTTCTACATTCCACTCTCCATTTCTATGTCCCATTCTCCATTTATACATTCCCCTCTCCATTTCTATGTCCCATTCTCCATTTCTACATTGCCATTCTCCATTTCTATGCCCCATTCTCCATTTGTATATTCACTTCTCCATTTCTGTGGTTTTTCCTCCATTTCTATGGTTCCTTCCTCCATTTCTATGGTTCTTTCTCCATTTCTATGGTTCTTTCTCCATTTCTATAGTTATTTCTCCATTTTTATGTGTTTTTCTCCATTTCTATAATTCTTTCTCCATTTCTAAGGTTCTTTCTCCATTTCTACTTCTTTTACAATGCTTCTCTACATGAAAAGTGTATGCAGTGCATGGAAATGAATTTGAGGGTGTTACAGGTTCAAAGAGAAATTTCAATTTATTATGAGCATAATATGACATATACATATAAAACAAAGCTCATCCAAGTCATACTTTCAAGTAACTTACACTATCACATCAATGAGATACATAAAGTAGTGTGAGCCATGCTAGAGATCAAGTGTAATTTTTCAATTTAAGCAAGTCATGATCTCACAAACTTAACTGTTTCAAAATTTAAAAGCATGACGCATGTTACTGCATTTTTCTTTATCTTATAAAGACCAACCAAGTAAGGCCTATGTCATTTGACAATCAGAAGCTTAAGGACATGGTTTTAGTCATACACAACTTATTTTGAGTTCATATCTAAGTGCAATGATAAGCCATCTCAAAAGAAGAAGTGTGATGCATGCATATTCTCTTGATCTTATCTCATTTTTCCATTTGATCATAAAAGCTCAACATGTGGATATTTGATTGATTAATTTTTCATTATTAAAAGCACTTGTGAGCATGCAACAAGTTCAAAATAGGAAGAAAATTCGATCATGACCAGATTTAGTGTAAGTAATTATTCCAATTACTAGTCATGGCAAAAATTACAAAATGTATAACACGAGTAATGTAGTAAGAACTTTCAGCATGTAAAAGGAAACACAAAATCATATATGTATGAAATATTCTGCTCATATTATTTTAAAATCAGATTCACACATAGACTTTCCAAGTTTCAAAACTCTCCCTCAATTTAATCCATAAGGATGCATAACCCCTGTTTCACTATGTAACACGCTAAAACCTGTTAAAGAGGGGAATTTAAAATTTTTGGACGTATTGCATGTGGTGAAACAATTCAAATTCAAACTGGAATTCAAATTTGAATCAAAACAGGAAACGAAAAGGAAAAAGAAAAATAAAAAAACGGCCAGTGGGCCGAAACCCACCTCAGCCGGCCCAAAACCCGCGCCCGCTCCCCCCTCCCCCTCTCTCCCTGACGCGCGGGGCCCCCATGTAATCTTCTTCCCCCTCCTCCCCCGCGCGCCCCAACTGCACCGATCTTCCCTCGTCGATCGCGGCTGCTCCACCCGATTTCCACGCCCAATCTTCGGCAAGGCGCTACTACATATCTAAACCGACCCTCCGCCGCCTCTCCTCGTGCATTTAACGCAAGAAAACTCGCCGATTTTCCCAGTGCACGCTCCATCTTTCTCTCCGGTGAGAACCGAAGCTTCCACCGCCGTTTTCCTTCGATCCTCGTTCGGATTTCCTGATATAACGAGCTTGTCATGTTCCAGCGCCGCCAGGGAGTCTTGCAGGTGACGAAAACCCGGTGTTTTGCGCTCTAGATACAGCTCCGGTGAGCACCGCCGCGTTTTTCCCTCGGACCTCGTCGCCGACCGCCTTCCAGGGCCTCCGAGCTCAAGAAAAACCCCGAGGTGAGATCCCCCACCTCCCCTCTTCTGTTCTATGCCAAGAAATCCAAGTTTTAGGGAGTATAGATGAAAACCCGAAGTTCTCCGGCGAGATCGCCGCCTCCCACCGCCGCGCGCCGCCGGGCAGCGCCGCCCGCACACGGCCAGGGCGACGTGGCCCCCTGAGGCCCGTCCATTTTAAATCGTGCGGTCCCGAATAGATCTAACCCGTACCGCTTCGCGTTATAATCTCAGCCGTCTGTTTTAAATCCAATGGCCCACGTCAGCCCCGCATTATTAAGGTCGGGAATCTTACGCGCTACCCCCTGGGGATCTCGGAAAACACGAGCTAGCCCCGGAAACTTCTGATCTAGCCCCTGGACCTTCAGAATTTCATGTAAATTCATTTAAAAATCAGTTTTAGCCCCTGGACTTGATAAAAATTAGGAAAACCTCTCTGTTTTGTGTAGGTAGGCCCCTGAAAATTTAGGAAATAGTAAATTAGACCCTGCAGTAGGGAGGGTTTGCACTTCAGGCCCTATAGGATATTAAATTCAGAAATTCGAACATGTGATTAGGATTTAAATTCAAATGGTGATGCAAACACATGTGCAAATACAAATTTAAATTTTCCTAGCACTTGGAAAACCTTTAGAATGAGTTAAAAGCTGATTTTAGGCTGAAATGAGATTTCACTAAGTGCTGCCTACTTTTATTATTTCTGGAAATACATTTTTAGGCTAGGAAATAATTCTGAAAATGGGTAAAACAAATTTAATTTGATCCCCACCAGAGGGGAAGTTCAAAAATATTTTATTGAACATTTTAGATCAGAATCTATTCTGTTTAGGTGATATGTCTCACTATTTTAATATTAAAGTTCACTTTTAGGCATAGAAAATAAATCTGAAAATATAGGAAAATATGTATGAATAATTATAAAATGTTAAATGAGGTCTCCAAATCCAAAAACTTCAAATTAAGATTTTGTAGAAGATCTGAAAACCTATTTGGAGTAGGAAATTATCTTTCATGCAAATTTTGTGGCTAAGACGTGTATTAATCAAATATAGAGAATTTGTTCAAATTGGAAATTCAAATATAGTGTGCAATTAGAAATCTGAATACAAAAGTTAGAAATAATATATATGTTTAAAAGTGCATGTAGGCCTAAAATCAACACATCTAGGGTAACCACAACCCTTAAAAATGTGAATGACTTTCATATGTATGTATGTGTGGTTTGCATGAGTGGAAGAGTGGACTATGGCTTATGGAATGTTGTTTTCTTTTGCTATGTGTGTATTGGCATGAGTAGAACTAGCCCCAGAGCAGGTTCACACCTTTCAAGACCAAGACTTTACATTCCCAGAGCAGCAGGAAGAAGGCAAGTGTCCTTGACCACCTTGATCCTATACTAGGATGTGTAGTTAGAATTTAATTAATTGCATTGTCGATTTGGAATATGGTAGCCAAGCTAGGATGTTTCCCTAGATTTTCATTATCTTACTTCCTTGTAGCCTGGGTTGGGATTTATTTTATTATGTCATTCATTCATATTACTTATGCTTAGCCATGCTTAGAATGGGATAAGTGGGATATGAGATCATCAACTTATTTACCTTACTCTTGAATGAGATATTATGAGTTATGTAGAGGTAGGGATCGAGGCAAGTTGGATGATTTGGTTGGTGCTGTTTGCACGAGACTCAGGTTTGTGTTTAGTGCTTGCCTGGATCCTAAGGACCGGTTCATGGAACATGTAACCTGGCTTTACCGTGTCAACCATATGCTGAGATGGGGCAGCTTGGCCAATTAATTAGGTGTATCTCCGGCGTAGTATGGGTGTTTGGATGGTGCGGGGAATAGGTGTCAGCTGGACTACCATATGAACCGCAAGGCTCAAGAGGGGGCCACTGCAGCGGGGTTGGAGCCTCTTGTATGCTGTTAGGGGTGAAACCTCAGTGGGCCCACGCTCGTCAGAAATCCCTTTGTAAAGGTCTCGTAGTGATCTCCTGGCTACACACCTGGGAAGTGTGAACGTGGTTCGCGGCCACTGGCATAATGGAGGTTCTTTTAGTCCACCCGGCAACGGGGGATGCAATCACTACATGTGGGTACAGTGGTGCAAACTCTGCAGAGTCAAAAGTGTCATGACAGCCGTGCTCACGGTCAAGAGTGGCTTGGACTTATTCATGATTAGAGGATGATGAATTGGGAAGTTGAGGATGCTAAGCGGGAAGCTTAACATTGGAGATGAGACTATGTTTACTTGATATTGATGATGGGTTGAGGGATTGGGACCATTTCACCTGTGTAGTAATGTAGGTGCTTAATAAGCTAAGGTGATAGGTATTAATTGCGTAGTGCTTTAACCATGAGTTCAACCTATCCTTGCTCTAGCCATGCATGACATAACTTTCCCACACTTGCTGAGTACCAACGGTACTCAAACTTGCTTTTCTGTTGGTTTAAATTGCTGCTCAGGTCAAGGGGATGATGTGGTGTTCAATGACCAAGACTTCGGACCCGAAGAAGGATTCTAGGTTCACGGAGTCCCCCGGGCAACGCCTGTGACGGAGCCCACAAGATTTATATTCCACTGCTGTTTTATTTACATGTTATGAACATATTATCGTCCATCGAGACGTATGCTATGTAAGACTTATTTATATTCGAACACTTGGCTTGTAATATAATGATGCTTCGCTATTTGTCGTCACATGTATGAGAAAATGATCCTGGCATACATGTGATATTCACTCGGTTGCTCTTTAGAGAAACCGGGTGTGACACACTATGAATGAAACAAAAACGAGTGAAACCCAAGGGTTTTGTAAAAATGTCAGCCAATTGTTGTTCGGTATCTACATGGTGAAGAACAATGTTTCCTTTTTCAACATTATCATGGAGAAAGTTAATCCTAATGTCAATGTACTTTGTTCTAAAATGTTGCACGGGGTTTTACCAATGCAAATGGTACTATTGTTATCATAAAATAGTGGAACACTATCTAGATCAACCCCATAGTCCTTAAATGTTTGAACAATCGAAAGAATTTGTCAGCAAGCGCTAGCAGCAGCTACATATTCAGATTCGGCCGTGGATTATGCAACTGAATTTTGTTTTCTAGAAGACCAAGCAACAAGTGAATTACCAAGAAAATGACAAGCACCCGAAGTACTTTTCAGCGTCCAAAAAAGCTTTCAAAGTAACGGTTGAGGAAGAAGGAAGAAAAACGCCAAATTCTTGAGTTCCTTGTAAGTACCTCAGAAATCTTTTGATGGCTTGACGATGTGAAACACATCGGGAAACTTGAAATCGTGCATAAAGACATACGCTGGATTGTATGTCCGGTCTTGATGTCGTGAGGTACAAAAGTGACCCGATCATGCTTCTATATTCTTTTTGATCCACCAGTTCACAATCTTCATCAAGTTCAAGTGTTGTTGTTGTTCCCATTGGTGTCCGAAGAGGCTTGCTTTTGTCCATGTTGAAGTGCTTAAGGATGTCTTTCGTATACTTCGTTTGATGCACAAAAGTTCCTTCCTTGGTTTGCTTGATTTGCAGCCCCAAAAAGTATGTGAGTTATCCCATCACACTCATTTCAAATTCTGAACTCATCATAGCTGAAAACTTGGACACAAGATCATGAGAAGCACAACGAAAGATAATATCATCCACATACACTTGAACGAATAGTGAGTCATTGCCATTCTTAAAAACAAAAAGAGTTTTATCAACCCTGCCCATGGTAAACCCCTTTTCAAGTAAAAATGTTTCTAACCTATCATACCATGCTCTAGGGGTTTGTTTAAGACCATACAATGCTTTGGACAGTTTGTAAACATAATTAGGAAATTTGGATTTTCAAAACCTGGTGGTTTCTTAACATAAACCTCCTCATCTATGTAGCCATTAAGAAAAGCACTTTTACCATCCATTTGATATAACTTGAAACCTTTAGATGCAGCAAATGCTAACAAACTTCTTATGGTTTCTAATCTAGCAACGGGAGCAAAAGTTTCATCAAAATATAAACCTTCAACTTGTGTGAAATCTTGAGCAACCAACCTCGCCTTATTCCTAATCACAACCACATCCTCATTTTGTTTTTTTAAACACCCATTTAGTTCCAATTAAAGTGTGACCTTGAGGTGGAGGTAGAAGTTTCCAAACATTATTTCTTTAAAAAAATTTTAACTCTTCTTGCATGGCAATAATCCGAGATTCATTAGTGAGTGCGTGTGATATATCTTTGGGTTCAAAAGAAGCAACAAAAGCAGAATGAGCTTGAGAGTTTGGATCGCAAACCCTGGACCATGTGACCTGTTCATGAATACCTTATTCATGAGGTACATAAAGTATGCGGGTGCATTCGTCAACCCAAAAGACATAACGGTATATTCATACGAACCATACCGTGCTCGAAATGCAGTCTTGGGTATGTCGGAGGGCTTAATCTTCAGCTGGATGTATCCCGACCGAAGATCAATCTTGGAGAAAATTCGGGCACCTTTCATTTGATCGAATAGGTCCTCTATGCGGGGCAGCGGGTACTTATTCTTGATCGTCACCTCGTATAGAGACCTATAGTCCACATACATTCTTTGGGTCCCAGCTTTCTTGTCTATGAAGAGCACGTGGGCTCCCCACGGTGACGAGCTTGGGCGTATAAAACCCTTTTTCTAGCTGCTCCTGTATTTGCTTCTTGAGCTCCACTAATTCATTAGCAGGCATCCTATATGGCCTCTTTGCTATAGGTGCAGTTCCGGGTACTAAATCAATGGCCAATTCAATGTCCCGGTCAGGTGCATACCTGGAAGTTCTTCCGGGAACACATCTGAATATTCTTGAACCACCGGAATGCTTTCCAATGTCGCTTCTTCAATGTGGTTCAGCACTGCTTTCTCTTTTGTAGGTTGGGCTGCCTCGAACTCAATACGAGTACTGTGCTCACTCGTCAACTGCACGATCCTCTGAGCACATTGAATCACTCCGTTGTGCTTGCTTAACCAATCCCATCCAAGTATTATGTCAATCCCTTGGGAATCCAAGACAATAAGGTTGGCAAGAAAGTCTACCCCCTTATTTTAAGGCTTACTTTCGAACATATTATATTAGTCCTCATCTCTCCACCGGGATAATTAACCAACATAGTTTGTTTCATGTGAGATATGGGCAGGTTACACTCGGTAACATACTTGGATGAGATGAATGAATTCGATGCTCTGGAATCAAATAAAATGGTGGCTGGGTTGGAGATGGCGAGAAACATCCCAATCATGACGTCCTCAGCTTGTTGTTCTTCCTCAGCGGTGACGTGATTCACATTGCCACGAGCATAGTTCTGCTGTCCACGGTTACCTTGCATAGCTCCTCCATTCGGCCATGGGTTCTGCTTAGGTGCATTGTTCGGCTTTCCAACACCTTTCTTCGGTCACTGACTTGCAAAGTGTCCCACCTCTCTACATGAAAAACATGCCTTGCTGGCCATAACAGCAGGAATGTTGGGGCGAGGCTAGTTTTGAGCATAGGCGCCCATGTTGGGACGGGGCGCAGGAGGCATAGGCATACGAGGTGCTTGCATAACAGGACGTTGCTGCGGTGGCTGATTAGAGCGAGGTGGATTTGCCGGGCGAAAAGTAGAAGCAGACGAGCCATAGTGTGGTGCAGCTGGTGGCATGAAACGGGGACGTACATTGCTCTTGTAGCTGTCCTTGATGTGGCATCTTCCTCTTGACCTCTTGTTCAATCTCACGGATCTTGCTCTACACCACTATGGCTTTGTCAACAAGCTTTTGGAAGTTTGCATAATCATTGTTGAGCAGCTGAACTTGAATTTCATTGTTCAATCCTCTCATGAACAAGTACTGCTTTTCTTTGGTCAGACTTGACATCTTCTGGAGCATACCTTTACAGTTGCGTGAACCGTGGAGACCTTCAAGCTCTTGCCTTTTAAGCATCATGACTCCTGCAGGGACATAGTGAGAGTGGAAACTCTCCTTGAATTCAGACCATGTGATAGTCTGCTGGTTGACATGAGCATTATAAAGAGTGTCCCATCGATCAGCGGCTGCTCCCATAAGTTGGTGCAATGCGAAGAGAACTTTCTCCCGATCAATTACACTGAACAATGGCAAGCTTCTTTTCCATAGACTTCAGCCAATCATCAGCCTCCATAGGATCATTGGCCTGTGAAAAAGTAGGTGGCCTAGTCCTCATGAACTCTCCCAATCTGTTGTGAGCCGGTGGTGGTGGCGGTGGCGGCGGTGGGGGTGCAGGAATGGGGTTAGGATTGTTGTTGTTGTTGGCCTGCAGTTGTCCCAACTTTTGTATCATAGTTTGCATGAGCTGGTTCTGCATAGCCATCAACCGTTCAGGGTTGTTTGCATCAGCCCCGAGGTTGGCATTTTCAGGAACTTCAATGTTGCCATCCTCCTGTGGTTCGTTGTTACCACGAGCGTTCCTTCGTTGGCGGTTTGAGTTTTCCCTCACCGTCTGTAGGAGAGAGGAGTAGAGTAGGAAATAAATATTTAGAATGATCCCCCAACTATATGCATCAAGGTGTATGAACTAATCAACTTCTTTTATTAATTTCAGCCTATATGAGGATGTGAACAAGTGTCGAAGCATCTCACATCTCTCTACTATGTGTGGATGTGGACATTCACCGAAGCGTCCCACAACTCACACCAAGCACACAAACACAATAAATCATCATGGAAATTCAGCACACCACTCTTATTCAAGCTACTACGATCTAAATGTTCCTATTACAGCTTTATTCAATGGAAACCTAAACTTAATCGTGAGAACCGGTGCTGTTCTCGCCGTGTGACGGGGATGGTCCATACATGGGCGCACGCCATGGTGAGTCGGCAGTCCATGTAGGGATAGATGACGCTGGTGCTACATTTGCCCCCGCGTTGGCATGAGTCTCCTATTGTTTTTGTAGCAAGTTCAGCTTCTTGCAGAGGTAAAGGATCTCTTCTTGTGCGCTTGCGTAGCGGTTTCCTAACTCCACAAGCGATCTCTGAGACCTATCAGCAGCTTGTGGGTTGGAAAGAGCTCCTCCATGGGGTCCAATGATCTCCCTTGTACCACTCTTCCGATACAGGTGCAGCCCAAAGGTAGTGTTCTCAAGCTGCTCACGGAAAGCATAGCATAGTCCCGTGAGTGCATCCCATGTGGCATCATCAATAGCTTCTGCCCTTGTAGCTCTCCATGTCGGTGTGAAGTGCCGAGTGACAACCCTACTGTTAGATAGTATGGTTACCTCAGCCTTCCACTCTTCATGTCCGAGACGAGGGACTTTCTTGAGAAGATATTCCGGGTATAGGCTGCAGCAATCCAGAAACTCTTTAATCTCCTTGGATATGTGTCCTCCTTCCATCCCTTCGGACCGGAATTCTTGAATTGAACGGTTGGCCCGTTCATCACCTTCATTCTCGGCCTCAGTAGGGGGTGGCTCCTCTTCGGATTCATCTCCTTTCGACATAGCTTCATGAGGCTCCGCTGGGTGTAAGCCCGTGTGAAATTCCTCCTGAGGTGCGTACCAATGCTGTTCTTGTGGATCATCTTCCATGTCTTCTTCGATTGGTTCCACCTCTTCCGGATCCTCTTACTCATGCATGGAGCTACTGACTTCATCTTCCTCATGAGGTTCCATCTTCACCTCCTCCCAATATGGTCCATCAGTCACCTCAATGGAGTTAAGTGCACTCCAAAGTGGTGGTCGACGAGTCCTTATGCGTGCTGTGCTCCTAGTCACCGGCATCTATAAATAAGACATGAGAAACTTTAGAGAAGAAGAAAATAACTCCAAAACTTCAGAAGCAATGAAGCAAGGAAACAAAAGTGTTGCTGTCCAAAAGAAGAGAAAAAGAGGGGCTGAAAATAGCACTTTGCGGTGGCTGAATTGACAATTAAAGTGCAGCAGCAAGCAATTTTCAGAAATAACAGTTTAGAGGGGTGTTCCTATGTGTTTTAGAGTGTCCATTCTACCTAGGCTTGCGTCCTACGGTCAACGTGGCTCTGATACCAATTTGTGACACCAGGTTCCGAGAATGAACCAAGTGAATGCATATGTGTGCCCAGGATGTTCATCACATATACATATGTATTCCACAAACTGAAATTCAGAATATAACCACATATGAATAATGTTCAAGTATTTTATTACATTGACTCAATGTCTCACTCATGAATATCTAACTTATTTAGCAGCGGAAGACTCTAAACGACAGCGGAAAATGGCTAAGACAGCAGGCTCCAACTTCAACTCCATAGGCATGTTGACGGTAGTGCGCACGCCTAGTACTCCACATGTTCCTCGAAGTACTCTTCTCCTTTTGCTGAAGTATATGTGGGAATGCAAGGGTGAGTACATGTCGTACTCAGCAAGTGCAGGAAAAGTACGACATATAGCTTACAACAAGGTAGGTAATAAAAAGGTTCATTGCAGCAAGCAAATTTTATTTCACAAACATGGTAAAAACAGCAACTATCTCTAGTTGAGTTTAACCCCATCATAACCAAGTTATTCATCAACATTCCTTTATCATAATTCACCATATATCAAGTCTCAACCAGCCAATAATCTTTCTCAAGTTCATCTCATACTCATAAATATTCATAACCATCTCATTTTCATATAACCGAAACCGAATTCATTGGTCATGATCCAAAACAGTCCCCAAACCAATCCCAATGACCATACCCAAATATCCATCCCAAGTTTTGCCTCTAATCATGGAAGTTGGCCAGGTGCTTATAACCGGAAGCACGACTATCATGATAGTTTTACGCTCTGCAGAGGTGGCATCACTTTACCCACAAGTTTGTGATTTCACCACCCGTCGGTGACTAGAAAGAACCTCCATTATACCAGTACACAACCATCGGTGTATGGCCAAGAGATCACAAAATAGCCTTTACAAAGGGGCTACTAGTATGTACAGATCCACTGAGGTTTCACCGGCAGACTCGAATCTCCATTCTCTAACCCGCGGGCCCCCTCTTGTGCCATGCAGTTTCCAGGGCAGTCCCTCTCGACTCCCATTCCCCACACCATCCAATGGTCCATAACAAGCTAGCAACACACCTAATTAGTGAGCTAAGCTGCACTCATATTTGGCCTTGTGGTGGCACTGTTTTCCTGGCATGTGCTCACATGAACCGGTCCTTAGATCTACAGCAAGCAAACCACCATCTCATTCAGCAACATCCACGAACCAAGATCACCTAGATATCCCTGATTCCATGCTCATTAACATCATCAAGTTCTCATCATTATTTTTCATATGAGTGCAGTAGCTAAACAAGGTTTATTTTAGCTTCCCTGTCCTGTAAGTTAAGCGAAGCAAGAGGAAAAATGACCATACCGACTTATAAACTTTCCCAGCGACAAGGATGGTTAACAAAACTATTAAACTCCTATAAAAAGGTGTCCCATCAAGTTGACTCAAGCATATGAGTTTTCGCAAGCAAAACAGTTTCAAAAACATGGGATCAATATGGTCAAGGGGCACTTGCCTTGCTCCCGTGGTTCGTGTTGCTCAAGCGTCTCGAAGTCTTGGTGCTGTAGCTTCTCGTAGATGGCCTATTGAGCGTGTTCTTCTACTCACGACCACGCACATACGAAATTTACATCAATCAATTATCATGCAAAAACTTTACTCAAGATGCAATGAGGTGAATGAATGCAATTCCTATGGTGCAGTTTTATAAAACCAGTTTGTACTTGTTCTTGCATGTTTTAGTAGGCTTTCAAGGGGTTTTATGGTGAACAAGGTTGCTGGGATCAAGTGTGGACGTGGTTATGATCTTGACACAAGGTGTAGATCACCACCGTCAAAAATTGACCAAAACATGGTCTGTCCACACGCAGAAGTTTCTGCTCGAAGGGGCCGAAGAAAACGGGTGCGTAGAAACATCGACAACGTTGTAAGAGGGGTAACGAAGACCTACCTCACTTCTTCCTTGCAGAAGGGCCTCCCTACTAGCAATGGCAGCAACGGAGGATTTTCCATGGAGAATTATGGGCTGCGGCTAGGGAAGAACGTCAGGGCTTCTTCTCCGGTGATGGCGAGGCATGATGGGGCTCGACGGCGGCCGAATTCTGGCAGGGTGGGGACTCACTGACTTGGCAGCAAGAGGGCACAACTTGCAGCAGGGGGGGCGGCCAAAAGGAAAGAGGTGTGCGGCTGGGGGGAGTTATATTTATAAGGGGGGAAAAGAGTCCTAGGGGTGGGGACAAAGAGTCCTAGAGGTGGGGGACCTAACCAAAGAGTCCTAGAGGTGGGGGACAAAGAGTCCTAGAGGTGGGGGATTAACAAAAGAGTTCTAGAGGTGGGGGACTTAACCAAAGAGTCCTAGAAGTGGGGCACTAACCCAAGAGTCCTAGAGGTGGGGGACTAACCCAAGAGTCCTAGAGGTGGGGGACTAAGGTTCCCCCCTAATGGGCTGCGGCAAAGGGGGGTGTGCCCAATTAGGGTTCCCCCCTAATTTGGTGCGGCCAATTTGGGGGAAAATTCCTCCCAAATATGGGGGAAATTCCCCCTAGGGGAATTTTGGAGAATTTGGGGAAAATCAGGAAAATTGGGAAAAATTTGGAAAGATTGGGGAAGGGGAAATTTGGGGAAAAATTGGGGTGGCTGAATTTGGCTATTTTATTTTCATTATTTTCCATTTCTATTTCCTTTTATCATTTTAGTAGCTTCTATATTCCTTTCTTCATTTCTTCTTCTTTTTAAATGCTTCTCTACATGAAAAATGTATGTAATGCATGGTAGTGGAACTGAGAGCGTTACAACGGGGTATGCTACCACGTTAGTAGCCCCCAGGCCTTTGGCCGAGCTCTCGTCTGGGTTGGTCGGAGTATATTTCTGTGCATGGCGAAGGACCTGAAATGATAAGAAAAAATAGAAATGGTGTGAGATCTTTGTTTCGTTTTGGTTCGTGGCTACGTCCGAGCTCAAGGCCTCAGGCGCCGAGCCTTTCGTGACTTTAAGTCATCAAATAGCCCCCGACCCCCCCTCTGTCATTCGGGCTTGGTTCATTTAGCGAATCCACTTCACTCCCCATCTGCAAATCGTCCGCGGGCTTGGAGGGGTTGAGCCAGACGGGAAATTACCTCTGTGGTCGAGTTCCTGGGCTCGGTGAGCTGCCTAACGGGTTAATCCAAGTGGAACCCCAATGCCTTTCCGCAAGGATGAGGGAATCAGGTTGACCTGACCGAGGTCCGATGCCAGCATTCCATAAGATCCCTCTTGGTACACTCGCATGGATCTCGGGCCGTTCGCCGGCTCGGGTGGCTCGATGCCGGCCCCTCGAGGGGGGTATCAGGGAGTCGCCAAGATAAGACTCGAATATCAGACTTAGAGATGTCGATGGCACCGAAGCCCCTGAGTGTGCCATTGATGGCCATCTAGCATTGCCTGTCCCTCGCTTCCAGGCAGTCCTTTTGATCTAAAATGTTAGTTATACCTTAGAACCCAAAACTATGATCAAACCCTGAAAGTGGGCCATAAAAACTTACCTACTTAGCTAGGCCTTCGATTCATGCGGCCCATCGATGTTTTGTCAAAGGTAGGCGAGGGGATGCAGTAGTAAGGAGGTTGGGAGAAAGAGAAGCGGCGCGCAGCCTCCCAAATCATCACGGATATCAAAGAGGCGGGTCTATCTGGGTGAAGTTATGGCGGGCATCACGCCCCTAAAATTTTTAGGGAGGTGTGCGCGTTCCCTGCGAGTGGGCGGTGTTACTGCAGGGCGGACGTGTCCGTGGGCCCTGACGCCCTTCCTCGTTATCGTCACGGGTGCATTACATAAGCCATTCTCGGCACATGAGTTCCTTCTTTTACCGCTGCACCCTCTTTCTCTGCTCCTTTCGCGCTCCTGCTTTCCTGCAAGTCCCGGTTACGCAAGTTAGGGAAGAGAAAAGATCAAGGGAGGGTACGAGTGATTTCCCTTCTTCCTCTTCCTCATTGTCAGCTATGTTGGACTGGACGAGGTCCCGTGTTACCGTTGTTTGCCTTTCTTCCCTAGGCGAGCGGGGGATCCTCTCGGCGTGGGAGCTCCAGCGGATCCGTATTCCCCCCGTGGAGACAGTGTCTGAATCACGCGAGGACAAGGTCATCAGCTTTGTCGATTTCCACCATCACGGGCTAGGATACCCCGCACACAAGTTCCTCCACGCCGCCCTCTTCCATTACGGCTTGGAGATCTAGCACTTAACGCCAAACAGGGTTTTCCACGCTGTTGTCTTCTGCAGGCTGTATGAGGCATTCCTGGGGATCGAGCCCCACTTCGAGTTGTGGAGGAGGTTCTTCTAGGTGCAACTGTCATTGGAGCAGGTCGAGGCGCTGCAGGTGGAGGAGCTGACCGGGGAGATCATCTTGCAGACGTTCCTCGAGCGAAGGATCCAACCCCTTCATGCCCGCGTCCGTGCCATGTGGCAATACACTGGGCTCGGTGATCCCACGCGTGGTTAGGCAAAAGAGGTGCCCGACTCCGAAGTCTGACAGAGATTTTGCGACCTCACTGGGAAGGATGCGGAGGTTGGTGGGCGCCATCCACTCCCTTTTTTGTGGATCATCCTTCTACTAGGTTAAGAGTCCGTCCTTCGTCCCATAACATTGTTGCAACTTCTTCTGGGACTCCGATCTGATCTGATGCTGCAACATTTTGTCTAGGGGCTCGAAGGCATATTCAGTCTGCCAAAGCTGCCTGAGGACAAGTCAGGTAGAAAGGAGAGGGCTGCTCGCGATGCTGCCCTAAAGAAAGGGAAAGATGATCATAGGGCCAGCCGTCTTCATTGTCAGAGGAGGCTGGAGGACCACCAGAGGAAGGTGCGGGCCACAAAGGCTGCTGGAGAGGCCGCCCCTCCTACGCGTTCGGATTCGGCATCCTCTTCATCCGAGTCGGACGATTCTTCAATGTTGACGGAGCGACGGAAGAGGAAGGCTGGTGGTGACGCTCCGACGGAAAATAAGCCTAGGCGACCGAACGAGCTCGGTCAAGACTGGACCTTTGGTGACCTAATTCCTAAAGGACCGGTACAGGGCCAGAAATACGACACCTGGTCTTCCATGAGTCGTGTTATGATAGGGCCCCCGTCGGTCCCTAACACCCAGGCTTTCGCGGCTCAGGCTTGGGTGGGATGCCCGGATGCGGAAGACTCGGAGGGTCAGGCGGTTAGGCCCCAGGCTACCCTAGTCATCTCCCTTGGTGCCAATCCCCAAGCAGCCGTGCCTCCAATTCGCCCCCAGTCGAAGTGGTACGTCCCTTAGTTTTCGTTCCTTTTCCTTATTTAGATCTTCCCCGCTTTGGTTTTCCTTATTTCTTCTTCCGCTGTCTGCCATAGGGCGTATCAGCTGAGCGTCTTGGCTTAGCTAGGAGCTTCACCACCTCCATCCTCCATGCTTTGTTTGTTGGGCTCGCTCCGTCGTCGGCAGGAGGCACGGTGCCGGTGGCGAAGGAGGCGCCCTCTCCCCCGACCGGCGCGGGGGTGTTTAAGCCGTCTTTGCCGATCCCAACCACCGTTGATCTGGCCCCCGCGGTGGTGGTTCAGTCCACAGGTGGCAAGGTTCCTTTCCCCGGAGTGGGGCTGATTGCCGTCGAGGAGGATGTGGAGTCATCTCCGGAGGTGCTGCTGATTTGCAGGAGGTCATGGGGCCGGGCAACGGGGGAGGCACTTGTGGAGGGGGTGGCTCCTCCCTCGGTCACCGTTACTTCTCAAGCTTCGGGGCCTAGGGCTTCAGGTGAAGCGACTCTTGCCGGGGCTTTGGGTGAAGCCTTGGAGGGGTTGGAGCCTCCTTCGACGGGTCGCAGACCTTCCAGTTCTGACGGTGCAGCGGGCCAGGAGGGCGACGTTTCCTTTCTCTGTTCTTGACTCGTTAAAGCTATGGAGTTGTTTCGCTCTAGCCAAGATTGTCTCGTGGACGCGCCCCAGAGGCTCGGCCGTGGTGCGCTTCCGAGCGAAGTGAGTCTTTTTCTCCTGACTTTCCTCTTCACAGGTCGTCCTAGGGCTTGTTTGTGACCATGCCCTTGACATCCTTTTGCCAGAGGCCTGTCGGGCGAGAGGTCGTACGGGAGCAGCTCCTTGAGGGGTCCCCGACCGCCAAAGTCTTGAGGAGGAGAGGTGGAGAGAGGAAATCGATAGAGGTAATTCTGAGTCTGCGGACGCCCAGGATGAACTGCCTTGCCTTCGTACCGCAATCGCCGCTGCCCAGGAAGAAGTGGGTCGGCTTCGTGAGGTGGTCGCTACCGCCCAGGAGGAATCCTCCCAAGCGGTTCGCGCGAAGGAGGAAGTCGTGGTGGAGATTAGGGTGGAGGCTACTGGGGAGGTTGCCAAGGTGCATGCCGCAGCGAGAGCCTCCCGAGAAGAAGCTGAGAAGGTCAAGGCTCAGGCGGATGGGACCATCCGAGTCGCAAAAGATGCCTTCACCAAGGAGCTTGATCGTGAGTCCCTTCGCCGTTCTTTTGCCACGCTCGTTTCTTCTCTGACCTTAAGCCCTCTGTTTTGCTTCCTACATGTATAGGTGAAGCGCTCTCTTGTCACGGCGAAGGATCAGGTCGCCGCTCGGGAAGCTGAACTCGCGAAGCTTGAGAAGGCCGGTGCGGAGGTCTGCGAAGCCGTGCTAGGGGCCTCAGAGCCTGCGACCGAAGGGGGTGTATAGAGCGGTGACGTCCCATCTTGATGACGCGGTCAAGGTTCTAGGAACCCTCAGGAAAGAGCTTGAAGACCAACGTGCCGCGGGCCAAGTCGCCATTGACGCGGTACCTGGGAGCCTTGCTGCCCATCTAGACTTGCAGCTCATGCATCTTCCGGAGCGGCTGAGGATGCGCTTGGACCGGTTGGCATCCGCCAGGGCTCAGCTTGGGGCACAGTTGGCCTTATGTAAGTGCATCTAGGATATCCCTTGTGGGTTTTGGCTAATTGATGATGAACATATGAGATCCTAATGAAACTATTAAGATGATTGCAGGATAAACAAAGTGAACTGGCTCGGCACACACAAAAAGGTGAAAAATAGAGTGGTGCCCGAAAAGGAAGACTTTAGTGGAATTTAGAAGAGCAAAGTAGATATATATGTATAGGGTGTGTGTGAGAGACACATCCCAAGAGCTCATGACTTTGCGTAAGGGTAAGGGCTAATAATCAACTAAAATCCACTGAACACCGGACTAGTCCGTCCATGGATCGGACTAGTCCGGTCAGCTTACTGGAACTCAACCGGACAAGTCCGGTTTTGGACCGGACTAGTCCGGTCATGTCTCTGTTGTCCTCTTTAGAGGACTGCGGACTAGTCCATCCAAGCAGCAGGACTAGTCCGCTGAAGTTTCTGGAACCCCATTTCACATAGCACTGGACAAGTCCGGTTTGTGGACCGGACTAGTCCGGTTAACCCACTGGAAGTAGACCTGACAGGTCCGATCATATACCGGACTAGTCCGGTAGTAGGTTTAACAACGGTAACGTCTTTGGAAACCCTATAAAAAGAGGTCCTTCGTTGTTTCTAAAGAGAGACACGACTCATACTGTCAAAAACTAAAACCCTAGAGCCGCCACCTGCCCCAAGAGCCTAAAAACAAGTCTCCCCATACATCTAAGGTGCAAAAAGGTGAAGATCAATCAAATATTTGGATTTGGGATCGGGAGATCACCGTTCCTTCGTTGTGAGCTCTTGGGGTTTGATCTCTCTACACTCATATTCTGAATTGTAATCTTTTTGAGTGTATTTGATCAACTTCTCATTGTAATTCTTGTGGGAGCCCTCAACGTGTGAGGTTGCCCCACAAACACGGTGATTACACTGGATAGTGAAGTCAAGTCGGCCTGTGTGGTGACTTGAAGAGGGAAAGGGTTGGAAACCCGGCTCTTTGTGAGCTTCCTCAACGAGGATGTAGATCTCTTGGTGAGATCGAACCTCGGTAAAAATTTGTGTCTTTTGTCTCTCAATTATTTTACATTTTGATACATTAGATCACTAGTTTGCTAGTCATCATTTGAGTTACTTATAAGTTTGCACGTGCATCCATACAATAAATTAATTTATAAAAACTGTTGTTCTCATTCCGCTGCTGAAAGATTAAATTTTTGAAACACACTTAATTAACTCACATAGTTCAGCACACCGGACTAGTCCGCCCACACAACCGGACTAGTCCGGTCAATCAAGTTTCTGATAATTTTATTAAGTGTGCAGGAATCTTTTAAAGACCTATTCACCCCCCTCTAGGCCACATTCAATTCGTATCAGAGCCAAGTTCTCCACCACTCGAGACTCACATCTCGGAGAGATCAATGGCCTCTGAGAAGAACAACGATATCCCGAAGACGAACAACAACGATGAGGAGCAAGAAGCCAAAGCCTTCGATGTGCTGAAAGAAAGTCCACATGATGATGATGATGATGATGATGAAGTGAGACAGCTAAAGACATTACTGAGAAAGAAGTTAATGGCACAAAAGGGAAAAGAGGAAGAAAAGACGATGGGGAGTGGTCATCATGACTACTCCCGGTATCCTTACAACTACAACCGTCTCAATTCAATAATCATTATCTCTCTATTCCTATGGGAAGGCCCCCGCAGTTTGACGGAAGTGACTACACCATGTGGAAGTACAACATGAAAATGCATCTAATATCCTTGAATCCTAGCCTTTGGCATATTGTCTGCACAGGAATAGATGTCCCAGACACGGATGAAGAACTCACTCCGGAACAAGAACAAGAGATTCACAGAAATGCACAAGCAGTTGCAGTAATCACATCGTCACTGAGCAGAGAATAATTCACCAAGATCGATGGACTAGAAAGTGTAAAAGAAATCTGGGATACACTCAAAACTGCTCATGAAGGAAATAGGTCTGTACGTGAAGCCGAAATTGAGATGCTAGAAGGAGAATTGGGGAGATTTGCTATTGAAGAAAGCGAATCACCTCAAGACATGTACAATCGGATGAAGGCACTCATCAACAAAATCCGTGCCTATGGAAGTCAGAAATGGACTGATCACGAGGTGGTCAAAAGGATGATAAGAGCCTTCATGCCAAGAAACGTCACACATTGCTCAATGATTAGAGAAAGCCCCGGGTTTCACAAAATGACTCCCGATGAGTTATCGGGAAAGATCATAAATCATGAAATGATGGAGAAAGAGGCTCAATACGTCAAAGACCTAGCCGAGCTCACCTCTTCTAAAAAGAAAGAAGTTGCTCTCAAAGCAACGTGCAGACCCAAACCCAAAGAAACTCGTGAAGACCAAGACAATGGAGATACAAGCGACGAGAGCACCGATCTTGATGACGAAGAAATGGTACTCTTCATAAAAAAGTTCAAACGCATGATGAAGAGAAGACACGGCAACAATTCACATGAAAGCAAAAGCAAGGATAAAGGAAAATCTAAGGCTCAACGCACTTGCTACAACTGCGGAGAGTATGGTCACTTCATGGTGGACTGTACTTATGAAGAAAACAAAAAGAAGAAGGAAACAAGATCTCAAGAAAAGAAAAATTTCAGAAAAAAGAAGACAAGCCCATCAAGCTCACATTGGGAAGGAGTGGGACTCAAACGACGAGTCCTCCTCCGATGAAGAAGAAGAGATGGCCACTTTCGCAGTCAAGAAACCAACTATGAGAGCCACACTCTTTCCGAACATGGGAGGACGGGACATGAACAACCACACTTGTCTTATGGCTAAGGAAGGCAAGAAAAAGGTTCGACTTACTCCTCCTGTACTAAATTCCTCCATTGATGACTTTGATAGCTCTAGTGATAATGAAGAATTATTTAGAGGGCTAAGTAAAATTGCTTTAAAGAAAATGGAAATGTTGTCAAACGAAATCTTTGAAAAGGAGGAACTTGTCAACCGACAAGAAGATATGCTCATCCGTGAGAGGAAGAGATATCAAGAAGTTGAAAAGCTTCTTGAGCTTGAGAGAGAGAAGAATGAGTCACTTGAGTTAGAGCTAGCCTTGAGTAAGGAAACTTACTCAAAGTTAGAGGACTCGCACATTGCAATCAAGGAAGAACTTGCTAACTTGTCAAAAGTTAACAAAATCCTTGAGGTGCAAGTTGAGTCGCTCAAATAAAGTGACTCCTCTTCCTCCAAGAGCTCTTCCTCCAAAGACATGAGCTCGACAACAATAAGAACCTGCACTTGCTCTAGTAAGAAGAATGTAATTTCTAATGCTTCAACCCCACATGACATGCATTCTTCTCAAAACGGCATCTTTGATAAGGAGAAGATCAAATATGCATGAAGTGCATATATGATCACTAGACCTCCCAATGTCAAAGATGGTCTTGGCTTTGACAGGAACAAACACATGTCTACTTCTAATCATGCTAAGAATAGAATCATTTTTGTTAAAGAAAAATCCCATGAATCCGAGCTACAAACACTGTTCCATACATTTGATGCTTCTTATGTTCTCATGAAAAACAAGTATGGAAAAGTCATTGCTAAATATACAGGGCCACGCCACAAGAACTTAAAAACTTGTGTGCGGGTGACCAAGACTCTTGTGACTAACCTGAGAGGACCCAAGCAAGCTTGGGTACCTAAAACCCAGAAATAATTCTATTTTGCAGGCTTACTCCTCCGGCGGATCTAAGTGGGTGCTAGATAGCGGATGCACAAATCATATGACCGGAGAGAGAGGTATGTTTGTGGAATACGAGTGCAACAAGGATCCAAGTGAAGGTATATACTTTGGAGACAACAGCCAAGGAAAGGTCCTTGGTAGTGGTAACATTGAAATATCCTCTCAACACACCTTATCTAATGTTCTACACGTAGACTCTCTAGATTATAATCTTTTATCAATATCTCAACTATGCGACAAAGGTTACAACTGTTTATTCACTAATGAGGGTGTGACCGTCTTTAGAAGAAGCGATGGCTCGATTGCATTCAAGGGATCGTTGAAGGGAAAACTTTATCTTGTTGACTTCAACAAAGATAAAGACGAACTCAACACTTGCTTGGTTGCAAAGACCAACATGGGATGGCTGTGGCATAGACGGCTAGCCCATGTTGGAATGAGAAATCTGCAGAAACTTCTAAAAGGTGGTCACATCCGTGGTCTTAAGGATGTGGTTTTTGAAAAAGACAGGCCGTGCAGCGCTTGTCAAACAGGAAAACAGGTTGGAGCACCACACCCCGACAAGAATGTGATGACCACCGCTAGACCGCTGGAACTTCTCCACATGGATCTCTTTGGTCCAATTGCGTACATCATCATCGGCGGTAACAAATACGGTTTAGTAATTGTTGATGATTTTTCAAGATTTACCTGGGTATTTTTCTTGTATGATAAATCAGAAACTCAGGGAATCCTCAAGAAGTTCTTGAAAAGAGCTCAGAATGAATTCTCATCAACCGTAAAGAATATCAGAAGTGACAATGGGACAGAATTCAAGAACACCCAAGTTGAAGAATATCTCAATGAAGAAGGTATAAAGCATGAATTCTCGACACCCTACTCTCCTCAACAGAACGGGGTAGCCGAAAGGAAGAATAGAACATTGATCGAAATGGCGAGAACAATGTTGGATGAATACAAGACGTCAGACCGATTTTGGGCAGAAGCGGTGAACACCGCTTGTCATGCCACAAATCGGTTGTACCTTCATCGACTACTGAAGAAAACTCCATATGAGCTTCTCACGGGTAAAAAGCCTAATGTTTCTTATTTCAAAGTTTTTGGTTGCAAATATTTTATTCTGAACAAGAAACCAAGGGCCTCGAAGTTCGCTTCGAAGTCCGATGAAGGATTCTTGCTCGGATATGAATCGAATGCCTACGCCTATCGTGTCTTCAACAAGGTGTCCGACCTTGTTGAAGTAGCACGTGACGTAGTGTTCGATGAAACTAACGGCTCACAAGTGGAGCAAGTCGATAAGTGCATGCTAGATAAGGAGGAAGCTCCATGTGAAGCGCTGAAGAAAATGGCACTTGGTGATTTCCTACCATGAGAGGAAACACAAGACAAACTTCAACAAGGAAGCAATGATCAAGGGGGAGCTCCTACACAAGATCAGGTTGAGGAAGGTCAAGAAGATCAAGATGATCATGGAAGCAATGATCTAGGGGGAGACATGACACATGAAGACAATGAAGAACAAGCAACTATACAAATTCCACATCCAAGAGTACATCAGTGTGTGCAAAGAGACCATCCTGTCAACAATATCATTGGAGATATTGCTAAGGGAGTAACTACTAGATCTCAAATTGCAAATTTTTCTGAACACTATTCTTTTGTGTCTTTTCTGGAGCCATACAGGGTAGAAGAAGCCTTAAGGGATCCAGACTGGGTGATTGCGATGCAAGAGGAGCTGAACAACTTCAAAAGAAATGAAGTGTGGAAGCTGGTGGAAAGACCAAGGGCGAACATCGTTGGAACCAAATGGGTCTTTCGGAACAAGCGAGATGAACATGGAGTAGTGACAAGAAATAAAGCGAGGTTGGTGGCCAAAGGTTATTCTCAGGTGGAAGGTTTGGACTTCGATGAAACTTTCGCTCCTGTAGCTAGACTTGAGTCCATTCGCATTTTATTGGCATATGCTACTCACCATAATTTTAAGTTGTATCAAATGGACGTCAAGTGTGCCTTCCTCAATGGTTCGATAAAGGAGGAAGTCTATGTGGAGCAGCCACCGGGGTTCGAAGATCAGGAGTATCCCAACCATGTCTATAAACTGCGTAAGGCTCTCTATGGCCTCAAACAGGCTCCTCGAGCCTGGTATGAGTGCCTTAGAGATTTTCTGACTCAAAATAGATTCAAAATTGGTAAAGCTGACTATACACTCTTTACTAAACATTTTGATGATCATTTATTTGTATGTGAAATTTATGTTGATGACATTATCTTTGGATCCACTAACAAGTCCTTCTGTGAAGAATTTAGCAAAATAATGACAGACAGGTTCGAGATGTCAATGATGTGTGAATTGAAGTTCTTCTTGGGATTTCAAGTGAAGCAACTAAGAGAAGGTACATTTATAAGCCAAACTAAATATACACAAGACATTCTCAAGAAATTCAATATGGACAAAGCCAGGCCCATCAAGACACCCATGGCCATCAACGGACATCTCGACCTCAATGAAGACGGTCCAAATGTGGACCAAAAGGTATATCGGTCCATGATTGGCTCCTTACTTTATTTATGTGCATCTAGGCCAGATATTATGCTTAGTGTTTGCATGTGTGCAAGGTTTCAAGCTGCACCTAAAGAGTGTCACTTAATTGCTGTAAAAAGAATCCTAAGGTACCTTGTGCACACACCCAACTTGGGACTTTGGTATCCCAAAGGATCCAAGTTTAACCTGATAGGGTATTCCGACGCCGACTATGCAGGATGCAAAGTCGATAGAAAGAGCACGTCAGGGACTTGTCAATTTCTTGGTAGGTCCCTAGTTTCTTGGTCATCTAAAAAGCAGAACTCCATTGCTCTTTCCACAGCGGAAGCGGAGTATGTTGCAGCCGGTAGTTGTTGTGCGCAACTACTTTGGATGCGACAGACTCTTAGGGACTACGGCTACAATCTAAGTCATATCCCGCTTCTATGCGATAATGAAAGTGCTATAAAAATTGCACACAACCTTGTAGAGAACTCAAGAACTAAGCACATAGACATCCGTCATCACTTTCTTAGAGATCACTCATTAAAAGGTGACATTACTATTTCACATGTTAGGACTGAAAAACAACTTGCGGATATTTTTACCAAACCATTAGATGAGAAAAGGTTTTGTGAACTAAGAAATGAGCTGAACATTCTTGACTCTCGAAATGTGGCTTGAAACATTGCATACCTGGTTGCAACTCAAAATGTTCCTTTGTATTATCAAAATGCTCCTCTTCTCCTTTTCCACTAAGAAAACTATTTTAATGAAGAAATCTTGTGGATTATGACCATTGTTTGATTGCTGATTGCCTACTGGTCGTAATCACCCAGACTACTTGCAAAATTATTGTCCTTGGATCACTATTAATTATCTATATATGTATCAAGTCTGTTGGAAACGGACTAGTCCGATTTCCAACCGGACTAGTCCGGACACACAACAACTAGGTTAACTCAGGGGTACCGGACTAGTCCGCTACCATGACCGGACTAGTCCGGTCAGTCGCATATAGAAGCACTTGGCAGGACCAGACCTCTCCCTCACCCCTCATTAGACTTGCTCTCCCTCTCCTCTTCCAAACCCTAGCCCCCAAAGTGATTTTCGGGTAGAACCCTCAAAATCGAGACTTTCTCCGTGGGAAATTCTCCCCTTGACGAGTGGTTTCCCTCCTCCGGATTCATCTGGACTGATTTCCACTTCTTCGACGCGAATCTTCAAATCTTGGTAATTTCCCCCCTTAAACCAAAATCTCAACTTTTCTAGTTCTAGCTAGTTTTCTTTGATTTCAAAAGGATGTACATTGCCTCAATAAATGTATTCCTACCATTTTCCTGCCCTTGTGTCCTTAGATAGGAGATGTGATTCAATTGAAACATTAGGGTTCCTATGTCAGGCCGGACTAGTCCGGCGCTCAGATGCGGACAAGTCCGATCCACCGGACTAGTCCGCACTCTGAAACCGGACAAGTCCGGTCTCTGACAGTTGAACCCCTACGTTCCCATTTGAAGTCGATAATGAGTCCATCTGTATCTAATCCTTGAACTCCTTATCAGGCATCATGTCTTCAGGCTCAGATGACAACTCTTTTCACATTGATGAAGACGTTCAACGCGAGAAAGTGAGGAGGACCAAGGAGAGAGTTATGAAGAAGAGACATGATGTCAATGCTCACTCTCCACCCTCCGACGACAATCTACCTAAGAAGAGGAAAGTCATTGGGAAAAGGCCTCTAAGGAAAGATGCTGCTGAGGGCTCGTCAGGGCCAAAAAGAGTTCTCAATAAAGGGAAGGGACTTGCTAGTGGTCCCCTTGGGCCCTTGAAGATGAAAAACCCTATTCACCGCAACAGGCAGCCTTCAAGTGAGGATTTCACAGGAAAAGGGGGTGAGCTAGCTGATAATTTCAGGAAGATTCAAGTGTATGATCGACCTAAACAATGTTCTGATCCAAGGTTCTGGAGCAACTTCCATGCAGATTACTACGGCATGTGTACATGAAGATGAAAAATCCTGTAGTAGAGAGTCAATGGCTAAATGTTGAATACCTAAAGTCAAAGAGGTATCCAGCCTTTCGTGAGATGGTGGAGGCGTTAGAGAGGCACGGTCTGACTGACCTGCTATCCTTTGAGTATGACTGGAACAATGAAATCATCACCCAGTTTTACTCCACTCTCTACTTTGCTCGTGATGATGGAGACAACCTTACTTGGATGACTCATGGTTCAAGGTATAGTGTCACTTATGATGAATTTGCTAGGATTCTTCACCTCCAACACACTTTGGATCATGAACTGGTCCTTCATAATCTGAAACCCCTGGAGAAGGAGGAGCTTGAATTTCTCTATGACACAAGGATGCCATATGTTCCTCCCACCATCAAATATCTGAAGCCCTTCTTTGTGGTCCTCAATAGAGTCTTGAGAAAGACTATAGCTCCGAAGGATGGAGATGCGGGAACTATACAAGGGACCTTGAGGACTCTCATGAAGGTCATTAGTGGAAGGAGACCATTCAATGTCTTTGAGTATATCTACAACGACATCGTGAACATCTCAATCACTCCAAATAGGTCCTGTGGATATGCACCGTATATCATGTACATGATTGAGAAAGTGACGGGACTCGAGTTCGTCAAGGATGTCAAACATACGGGGTTGAAGCCGCAAAAACCCACCGAGTACACTCTTCCCCCGGCTCCAACTGCCCCGTCCTCTCCACCAGTGGAGAGGAGATCAAAGCAAGCTCATGATGCCACTAAATCTGCAGCTGCTCCTCCTGGATCTCCACCTGCCCAAGAATCATCCAGTGGCATCCTCAAGGTGCTCTCCTCCATCTTTGCCTGCTGCCGTAAGATCGAAGACAGGCAGCGCAAAGAAAAGCTTGCAAGGAAGAAACATCAACAGTACGTCAATGCCAATATCAAGTCTATCTGTGCAAAG
Source organism: Neostapfia colusana (assembly GCA_030760725.1). Lineage (NCBI taxonomy): Eukaryota > Viridiplantae > Streptophyta > Magnoliopsida > Poales > Poaceae > Neostapfia > Neostapfia colusana. The sequence continues at coordinate 11,582,150 of JASWHV010000012.1, read as the reverse complement.
CTTGAGATTGAGCCCGTTGGATCACCGCCCGCCTCCGAGGACTCAGAGGAAGATCCTGCTCCCGTGGATGCTGAAGTTAGTGGAGATGAAGATCAGACTGAGACTGACGGAGGAGGCAGCGATGAGTGATTCCCCTCAATTTTTCCCTTTTTGGTGCCTTGATGCCAAAGGGGGAGAGATTGAGATTAGATTTGGACTTGAACTATATAGTAATAGTTATTAAGATCTCTTGTGATCAAGGACATGTACCTATTTTAAAGGACTTGTAATGCACTATTTCTTTTCTTATGTGTGATGCACTATGCTCTCATGCACTACTTATATGTTCACTATTGTTTGTCCTTAATTTATCACATTTTGTTTATCACACACCTGTGAGGCACCCCACCATAAGGTGTGTGCATATGTGAGAAGCCTTTTGTGAATTATTTATTATTCTCATATGTGCACACCTTATGAAAATCAACTTTTTATTCTCAATTGTGATATCTCAAATAGTTATCATCAATCACCAAAAAGGGGGAGATTGTAAGTGCATCTAGGATATCCCTTGTGGGTTTTGGCTAATTGATGACGAACATATGAGATCCTAATGAAACTATTAAGATGATTGCAGGATAAACAAAGTGAACTGGCTCGGCACACACAAAAAGGTGAAAAATAGAGTGGTGCCCGAAAAGGAAGACTTTAGTGGAATTTAGAAGAGCAAAGTAGATATATATGTATAGGGTGTGTGTGAGAGACACATCCCAAGAGCTCGTGACTTTGCGTAAGGGTAAGGGCTAATAATCAACTAAAATCCACTGAACACCGGACTAGTCCGTCCATGGATCGGACTAGTCCGGTCAGCTTACTGGAACTCAACCGGACAAGTCCAGTTTTGGACCGGACTAGTCTGGTCATGTCTCTGTTGTCCTCTTTAGAGGACTGCGGACTAGTCCATCCAAGCGGCAGGACTAGTCCGCTGAAGTTTCTGGAACCCCATTTCAAATAGCACCGGACAAGTCCGGTTTGTGGACCGGACTAGTCCGGTTATCCCATTGGAAGTAGACCGGACAAGTCCGATCATATACCGGACTAGTCCGGTAGTAGGTTTAACAACAGTAACTTCTTTGGAAACCCTATAAAAAGAGGTCCTTAGTTGTTTCTAAAGAGAGACACGACTCATACTGTCAAAAACTAAAACCCTAGCGCCGCCACCTGCCCCAAGAGCCCAAAAACAAGTCTCCCCATACATCTAAGGTGCAAAAAGGTGAAGATCAATCAAATACTTGGATTTGGGATTGGGAGATCGTCGTTCCTTCGTTGTGAGCTCTTGGGGTTTGATCTCTTTACACTCATATTCTGCATTGTAATCTTTTTGAGTGTATTTGATCAACTTCTCATTGTAATTCTTGTGTGAGCCCTCAACGTGTGAGGTTGCCCCACAAACACGGTGATTACACTTGATAGTGAAGTCAAGTCGGCCTGTGTGGTGACTTGAAGAGGGAAAGGGTTGGAAACCCGTGTCTGTGTGGGCTTCCTCAACGAGGACGTAGATCTCTTGGTGAGATCGAACCTCGGTAAAAATTTGTGTCTTTTGTCTCTCAATTATTTTACATTTTGATACATTAGATCACTAGTTTGCTAGTCATCATTTGAGTTACTTATAAGTTTGCACGTGCATCCATACAATAAATTAATTTATAAAAACTGTTGTTCTCATTCCACTGCTGAAAGATTAAATTTTTGAAACACACTTAATTAACTCACATAATTCAGCACACCGGACTAGTCCGCCCACACAACCGGACTAGTCCGGTCAATCAAGTTTCTGATAATTTTATTAAGTGTGCAGGAATCTTTTAAAGGCCTATTCACCCCCCTCTAGGCCACATTCACCTTAGCCATGGTCGTCTCCCATTACGATGGGGTCAACCTTCTAGACATCGGGGAGAGCTTCCCTGCTGGCCACTCCGAAGAAGACCTCCAGGCCATCGACGCCCGGGTTGAGCCTGCCACCCTCTCTTTAGCCGAGGTGGTTACGCCGGGTTCCATTTTAGGGCATGTCGACAGGAGCTAGGCCTCTTGTATCTTTCTCTCTCTCTCTTTTCTGTAACGTGGAAGTTTCGGTCCTTCGCAGACCCCTTTATATAAGCAACCAACGTATTTTTTGCCACATGTGTGTCTGTTTTCCTCCTTGCGTTGTGATTTTGTCTAATGGCAAGCAATGCGCCCTTACTCAGAAGCGTGGGAGAGGCATTCGGAGAGGTATTCACAGATGATTTAAGGGTTTTGGTCATTACTGCCTTGGTGGATGGGTAGCCCCCGAGTACCATGTGGCGTCCGAGCTAGTCGATATGCCATGTGGTACTTGAATCACATGGTCTGTCCAATCTTTAACCGTTCGAGGTTAGGAGTTCTATCTTACACAGTGAGGCGATGTGCCTGGGCTTGAGTCTAGGATAGAGCTCTCCTTTCTCCTAGGGAGCGGAAGCTGAATGGCGGATGTCGTGCTTTTCCTTTGCCTAAGGCTGCACTCCTCAATCCGCCTCCTCTTGTTTGATGGCATCTCTCAGTCAACCCGGCAAAGACCATGAGGCAGTCGGTCGGCTCCGGGAAGGGGTGCTCCTCCTCGGGCTCGGCGGATGCCTGCATGGGCTTTTTGCCTTTATTGTTCGGGGACCGGCTCTCTTACCAAAGATTGCTTGAGAAGGGTGCAATCTTTGAGAGCGTGTCTGACTAGGAAGGCATGATTGGTGCACGGCTTTTCCAGCAATTTCTTGAAGTGGTCGGCCTGCGTCGGGGCCAGCCTTTTGCCTTCATGATGTTCGGTTGGCGCAACCAGGTCTGCGTCTGCCTCCATATGATTTCACCATTTGTCTTCACCGACCCTTTTTCTCCTCTCATCCTTTTGATGAGGTGTGGAATCCGTCCTTGGGTTGGCCGTTCTTGGAGCTCCCTGGTCAAAGATCGACCCGACCGCCTCTTCCGCTGAGGTGTGGTTGGTGGCAACGTCAAGTAGTTCCTTGGTGGTCCTTGACTTGATGCAACCGAGCTTATGCACCAGGGACTTGCAAGTCGTCCCGAAGAGGAAGGCTCCGACAAATTCCGTATCGACAATGTCGGGGAGCTCGTTGCACTTCTTGGAGAAGCGCATGAATACTATCTCAAGGTTTCGTCGGGCTTCTATCGGCATGCCTTGAGGTCCCACGAGTTCCCAAATGCATGCAGGTGCCCTGCAAGTTACTGATGAAGGTATCCTTTAGCTCTTCTCAGCTTCAGATACTGTCTGCCGGGAGGCATTCAAGCCAAGCCCGAGCGGCGTATTTGATGATGAAGTGGTCCTCCGTCGCCCCTCCAGCTCTGCAGGCCAAACGGTAGTCTTCTAGCCACACACTGGGGTTCGACTCTCTATCGTACTTGGCGACATTGGTCAGAGCTCAACAGCATGGTGGGAAGTGTGTGTTACGTATCTTCCTTCCAAAGGCCCGGAGCCCAGGGGCGTCGGGGCTCGAGCTTCAGTCCTCGCCGTCGTCGCATCGCCCGCCCCGACGTAGCTGACGTCAGCTTTCAGGGTGCTGTGTCGCCGCCTCCTCCCTGACTCTTCTGCGAGCCTCGAGGTCCCTCGTAGGTCAGATAACCCCATACACTCACACGTCAAGCTAAGCGAGGGGTTAGATGAGCCAGTATTCTTGGACCAATTTGGCGTGCGACATTGTGGTGTCGCCGCGGTGCTCTGAGCGTGCCCGCGGGATCCGGTATGGACGGACGTCACCCTCTTGCGAGCAAGAAAGCTCTCGGCGTGTTGAGCCGTGGCCCTCTCTAGCAGCGTGCGGAGGCTCTGATACGTGCGTCGCGCCTCCGGCTCTTCGGGCTCCAGGAGATTGCGCGCCATGGCTGCTGCAGCCGCCACATTCTGACTTGGCCGCTCGAAATGCAGTGGATCATGTGGGCTGGCAACAATGCATGCCCATACTCGGCAGTTGCACGCTTGCGCTTCCCTAGAGCCGGGTTAGCAACCACGCGACGCTTCCAGTGTGGCTCGGTCCTTACTTATCTACACCCTCTTCGCCTCGAGCACGACGTGCCTTGGACCATCCGTCCAGCTTCTTCGCAGCCATGAACTCCTCTTTGTAGTTCCGACGCGGCGCTTCCTGGCGCATGGGTGCTGGTGAAAGCGTGGTATCACTAGGTGGAGCGGTCAAGGAGGCGTACCAGTTTCTGTGACGTAGCAGTCGCAAGAAGGGTACCAGCATTCATCGAGCTCGGTCTTGGTAGCGTGATTGTAACTGGCCATATCCATTAAGAGAGAAAATGATGATGCCTTATCAACCGCGCCCATGAAGCTCCCCTCGGGAGCGTGGCTAATGACATCAGTAGTCCTGTCGTCCACCAGCCGTAGAATGCCGTCATCATCGGCGACAAACTCCAGGCTTCTGAAACGAAGAGCCTGGCGGGGTGTGAAGATGACGTTGGCCTCGAGCCTGTTTTGGGGGGCGATGACGAACTCGAGGCTGCTGAAACGGAGCTTCTTGCCGGTGTGGAAGCTCGAGCTCACAAAAGCCATCACATAGGAAAAAAGCAAAAACGCGAAGCGGTCCCCTACCTGGCGCGCCCACTATCGGTGTTTGTACCACCGGCTAGTAATCGAATGCTTCACGTTTTATGTTTGGATGGCTAGTTAACAAAGACAATGATTTATACTGGTTCGGACAATGTGTCCTACGTCCAGCCTGGGGTGTTTGTCGGTCTGGTATTAGCTCAGGTGGTTCGAGGAACCGCGGTTACAAGCTAGGCTGTGCCGCGTGCGAGAACGAAGAGAATGCTAAGTGTCGAGTGTATGCGCGAGCTGTGTTCGCCCTGCGAGGGGAGGTTCCAGGCCTCCCCTTTTATAGCCCGGACGCCTATACCTACCCGCTGGCTCCTCATAAATTGCGTGGGGGTTTACATGGTGTGTCAGCGCATAAGGCGTCCCGAAGCGGTACAGGGGCGATGAGTACACCTGCTCCCGTCTCGTCTATGGTCTACATCTACTTTCCATCCCTGTACACCCGCGCTGAGCGGGACTGGACAGGTGGTGATGATGGCCCAGCGTTTTGCTTGTCTTATCACGTGTGGCCTCCCATTCCGTCTTAAATCCCTTCTTGCATTCCGTTGCATCGACATTTAAGTCTTTTGCCTGCTCCTGGTCTAGACTCTAGCCCGGATCGCTTTTGTCTCTCGGCCTTGTCATTCGGGCTCAGAGGTAGGTCGTCATTCCCGTCCTAGGGGTCGGTCTTCGATGGTGTCTTCCCGAGCACGCGCCCCTGGTCGTGGCCCGTGGAGCCACATGTCTTCGTGCTGCTGGTTGGTCGGCTTCTTCTTGGGTACCCGAGTTATGTAACCCCGTCACTAGCCCTATTGCCAACCATTGGTTTAAGATATATGAGGGCTCTTTCAATATGATACATCCACCTATATTGCATAGGGCCGCCCACTTTAACTTTATATGAAAGATGGATCAGAAGATATGGCATTGGATTGAAAACCCTAGAGGAAATATTTTTTCTATCTTACATAGAAGAACTGGTATCTCCTTCTCCAACTTCTCCATCATCTCTATCATGATTTCTTTAGCATCGAGGTGTCCATAAAAATAGCTAAGCTTGGCTAACACTTTCTAAACCGCATCATCAAGGTAGCCCCAAAATATATCGGGCAGGAGTCTTTCCATGATTATGTGATAATCATGACTCTTTAACCCAATTAGTTTTCCCGTCCTCACCTTAACGGCTCGTCTCAAGCGAGCAGCGCAACCATTGGGGAATTTCAACCCTTTCAACCAATTCACAACTTCTTTATTCTGTTTAGGTTTAAGATGGAAAGAAGCACATGGCTTACCACCACTTTTAGAGAGCTCAATAGTTGGCCGATTGCAAAGCTCTGCCAAATCCTTTCGAGCCTTTATATTGTCTTTTTTTTGCCAGGCATATCCATGCACGTGCTTATTATGTATTCGTCCATGTTACACTTCTGGTGCATGACATCAATATTACGCATTAAAATCAATGATTTGACATAAGGTGGGTCCCATAGTCCACATCTATGAATCCAATTGTGTACCACTCCGTAACCTATAAAAAATCTCGGAGGATCTTTATCTACCACAAGTTTCCACAACATATCAGCAATTTTTGACTCACTTAAACGCTTCGGAGGTCTATTCATCACAATATTGTTCTTTTTGTAAGCATTCTTCTATTGTCTAAACACGTGATTCTGGGGCAACCAACATCTATGACAATCAGAGCAGCAGATCTTGCTACCATGAGTAAGACGAAAACAATCCGTGTTCGAATCACATATCAGACATGTCAAACGTCTGTGGATGCTCTAGCCTACAAACATGCCGTATGCCGGAAAATCATGGACCGACCACAAGTATGCTGCTCGAAGGTTGAATTTCTGCTTCTTGTAACCGTCGTACTCTTCGACTCCTTTTCACAACCGTATCAACTCTTCGATTAGTGTTTGTAACATCACGTTCAGGCATGGACCAGGATGATCCGGTCGAGGTAGAATGAGACAAAGGAACATGAGCTCACATTTCATACAAAGAGTGGGTGGTAATTTATACGAATAGCAAAAATAGGCCAACATGAGTAAGGTGTGGCGTTTGTACTGAAAGGTGAAAAGCCATATGTCGCTAACCCGATGCAAACATTTCTCGCATCACTGGCGAAGCCTGCATCGAAGTTCTCCAGCGCCTTCCATGCCTCACCATTGGACGGGTGCGCCATAACTCGATCGTTGTCACGCACACCTTCTTTGTGTCACCTTATGTGCGTGGCAGTTCTTTTAGAGAGGAACAATCGATTCAACCAAGGTGTGACGGGCAAGTAACGAAGTCGCTTTTTTGTAACTTCGGTCGTCACCTTGTCACCATCGTCGTTAACAACTTCGACAAACCTCAATTTACCACACTTTAATCATTTGTTCTCTTTGCCATGCTCTTTCTAGAAAAGCATGCAGTTGTCTAGGCACACATCAATCTTCTCATATTTCATACCTGTGAGACCTATGTGTGCTGAATACATTGGCAATTAGAATAAAAGTGAGGATTTACATCCAAAGTTTTGAATATTGCCGAGATACCCGCTTCAGAGTGTCCGAACTTTCACTCAAATGAGCTGCACGTGAGTCGACATAGTTGATCTTTACAAATGTGTTTTTGGGAGTAACTGTTACTCTTTACTTGGTTCAGATTTCCCGAACTCTCATTGCATTTCAGGAGTAACTGTCACTGTAGAGCAGCTGTTTTCATAGTGTTTAATTTTTAACCACTCTATTTTTAGCTTGCAATGTTTTGAACTTGCTTCTTTGTGTAGGATCGAAGAGCATGTAAAAAGCTACTAGAGGAGGTGAATGGTAAATTAAAACTTTTTATGCGGAAGCTACAAAAACCCCTCGGCAGAAAAACGATCTGTTAAAGAAACTGTGTGCGTGACTTTTTCGATGTGTTCAAAGGTGACTAAACTAGTGGAGATTATAAAGAATCAAGTCACGAAACCACTGCAACAAGATCATGTAAAAACACTAAGTAGAACTTGAGTTATGATCAAAAGACTACACGAAGGTCAATCTGTTCTACCCGATTTTAAAAACAGATCTGCAATTCTGCAAATAAACTCGTGTAGATCAAAAACCACAAATCCAATGACCGTGAAATTTTCAAATAAGATAGATAATCAATTTTAGAAGGCAACCAATAAATAATCACATCAATTGGATCAGTAAAACGTGAGTTATGATCGAAATACCTAAGCAACGTCGGTCTGTCCAGAAACTCACCGAGGAAAAACTTGTCTGAAACAAGTCGTACGAACAAGGCACCAAAGCTCCTCTAAACTATGAATTTTATTGATCAAAACTGAAGCAGCCACAAGTCATGATCTCCACGAGCCTTGACCTCCCTTTCTTATATAACCAGCCCTAAGGCCAATCCAATTCAAACTAGGACTTCTACTTCTACTTGGATTCAAACTCTAACTTTCCAAAACTGCTCAAGGCTCTTCTATACGCAGATAGAAGCAATCTTAAGACTTACAAACACCATAGGAACGTCCCAAACATTCCTAAAAAAACTCTACTTCGTGTCTAACATGAAATCATATTATAACCAACTCGAAACTTTCCATAAACGAACCATAACCGCCTCAGCTGTAGTATGAGCGCAAAATCCCGCCGTTTGAACCTTTTCAACCATATCTTCACTTTGATATCTCTTCACCACGCCTTGGAACAATGTAGCCACGTCCATGAACCCCTTGCATACGTGCAAACACTTTCCAAAATGTTCACAACACCTTCATATGCATTGTTCTTGACCCAAACATGCTGCGTGACCTCCCAATCCGCTCAACCACAATTCCTCCCGAACTTGGTTGTTGAGCCTCATCTTCTCCCTAAGACTAGTTCAAAGATCTCCATCACCAGCTATGTCTTGACCTCAAGCAACACCTGCACATGAACAAACATCCACTTTTTTCTAGCACAAGTCCGCGACTTGACTCACTTTAGTACGAAAACCACAACACCTTACATGAGCATCTCATATAAGCTTGTGGCAAACCATAGCAATGTATTAACCACCATAATCAGCCATAAAGCATAAAAAAACTTAGTAAGAGAAAACTAAGCAAACATTCCATAAGCCAAGAAGCAAGTTCAAAACATTGCAAGTTAAAAACAGAGAGGCTGAAATTAAACACTATGAAAACAGCTGCTCTGCAGTACAATTACTCCTGAAATGCATTGAGAAAGTTCAGACAATCTGAATCGGGTATTTCGGCAATATTAAAAACTTTGAATGTAAATCCTCACTTTTATTCTAATTGCCAATGTATTCAGCACACATAGATCTCACACTTGGCTTATGGAATGTTTGCTTAGTATTCTCTTACTAAGTTTTTGATGTGTTATGGCTAATTATGGTGGTTAATACATTGCTATGCTTTGCAACATGCTTATGTGAGGTGCTCATGTAAGGTATTGTGGTTTTCGGACTAACGTGAGTCAAGTCGTGGACTTGTGCTCAAAAAAGTGGATGTTTGTTCATGTGTAGGTGTTGCTTGAGGTCAAGACATTGCTGGTGATGGAGATCCTTAAACTAGTCTTAGGGAGAAGATGAGGTTCAACAACCAAGTTCGGAAGGAATTGTGGTTGAGCTGATCGGGAGGTCATGCAACATGTTTGGGTCAAGAACAATGCATATGAAGGTGTTGTGAAAGTTTTGGAAAGTGTTTGCACGTATGTAAGGGGTGCATGGACGTGGCTACATTGTTCCAAGGCGTGGTGAAGATATATGGAAGTGAAGATATGTTGAAAAGGTTCAACCGGCTGGATTTTGCGCTCAGGCTGCGGCTGAGGCGGTTATGGTTCGTTTATTGAAAGTTTAGAGTTGGTTATAATAGGATTTCGTGTTAGGCATGAAATAGAGTTGTTTTAGGAATCTTTGGGGCGTTTCTAAGGTGTTTGGAAGTCTTAAGATTGCTTCTATCTTTGTATAGAAGAGTCTTGAGCAGTTTTGGAAAGTTAGAGTTTGAATCCAAGTAGGAGTAGAAGCCCTAGTTTGAATTGGGTTGGCCTTCGGGCTGGTTATATAAGAAAGAGAGGCCAAGGCTCGTGGAGAGCACGACTTGTGGCTGCTTTTATTGAGTTTTGATCAATAAAATTCGTATTTTAGAGGAGCTTTGGTGCCTTGTTCGTCCGACTTGTTTCAGACAAGTTTTTCCTCGGCAAGTTTCTGGACATACCGACATTGCTTCGGTATTTCGATCATAACTCGCGTTTTACTGATCCAATTGACGTGATTTGTTTTGGGTTGTCTTCACAACTTGATTATATATCATCTTGAGAATTTTATGGTTATTTAATTTGTGGTTTTTGATCTACACGTGTTTTTTTGCAGCATTGCAGATCTGTTTTTAAAATCAGGTAGAACAGATTGACCTTCATCTAGCTTTTTGATCATAACTCAAGTTCTGCATAGTGTTTTCACGTGATTCTTGTTGCAGTGGATTGGTGACTTGATTCTCTATAATCTCCACTAGTTTAGTCACGTTTTAACACATCGAAAATAGTTGCACACATGGTTTCTTTATCAGATCGATTTTTTGCCGAGGGGTTTTTGTAGCTTCCGCATAAAAAGTTTTAATCTACCATTCACCAACCTCTGGTAGCTTTTAACGTGCTCTTCGATCCTACAATTGGTGTCAGAGCCACGGTGCTCTAATCTCATTGATTTGTACGTGTTTTCGTTAATCAACATAGAGAAATACTCCGCAAAACCTTGTGTGTTCGATGATGTTGATTTTCAGGTTTGGAAGGGCCGTACGGAGGCTTACATACAAGAGCAAGGGTTCGCCATATGGGAAAAGGTCTACAAGTCCTTCGAAGTGCCATCAAACGATCAAGTTACGGGTGCGAACATGAGGGATGTCGACAAAAATAACAAGGCTCACAAGTTGATCATCCAAGGATTGACTGAAAGTGACTTCGATCGTGTTGCACACATCTGCATACGATGTGTGGAAAGCACTTTGCGACTACCACGAAGGATCCAACATGATCAATGAGGTAAGGCAAGATATGTTCAAGAAAGAATATATGCGCTTTGAGATGCAACCAGGTGAGTCCATCGGTGATTTATTTGCTCGCTTTAATAAAATTCTCAGCAACTTGCGTAGTGTCAATGTTAATTTTTCCGATGCTGAAAATGCAAGGCAATTGTTAAGTGCATTAGACATGTCAATTTGGAAGATAAAAGTTACATCTATTCGTGAATCTACTGTCATGAGTACTTACTTTAGATGTGCTATATTCTAAATTGAAAACTCATGAAATTGACATAGTCTCACGTAAGAATCCCAATAACTTGCTTTTGTTTCACAACGTGACATGCCTAGTTCTAGCAATTCTTCATCTTGTGGTACACTTTCTTTGTTACCCTCTCTAACCCTTGAACGGATTGAGGAGTTTCAGGAGGAGGAGCTAGCACTTCTCTCTACTCGGTTCTCAAAAGCATTGCAAAATGTGAGAACAAGAAGGAGAGGAAGTGGCAGCTCTCAACGATGCTTCGAATGTGGTAAGATAGGACATTTTCATACAGATTGCCCTAACCGTTCAGGTCCTACTTTCCGTGATAAAAAACTAACAAGGACAAAGAACTCCTCTGCCAACTACAATAAGAAAAAAGAAGGATTTTACTCAACATCAAGTAATGGATAAAATTTTCTCCGCAATTCAAGAGTATTGCTTGAGCGACGTTGATATTGGAAGTGATGAAGATGAAGACGCCGTGGTAAATGCGTGTTTCATGGCGAGCAAATCAAATTCAAGCTCAGAGGAAGACAAACAAATCAGAGACAATGAGGAGGTAAATCCCTCTTACGATGAATTGTTTGATGCTCGTTATCGTGCCATTATCATACTTAAGAAAAGGGACAAAAAAAGTTAAGCAAAGTGATGTTAAAATTGAATCACTAGAATATGAAATTAAACGTTTGAGAACTTTGATTCCTAGTGATGATTCTTGCTCATCTTGCGACCTGATTTATAAACAATTGTCCTCTTTAAGAAGTGCGCACACCTCCACACTTTATAGACTTGAACTTGAAATTGAAAAGAACAAAAAGCTTGCTGCACTTAATGATAAAAACATGAAAGATGCTAGTTGTTCTACAATTGATTTGCATTGTTCTAGCTGTGATGATCTTAATAAGAAACTACATGATGCTACGGATGAATTTTTTGCTTTGAACAATGCTTTACGTGTTCATGAAGTTAATTCTTGTTCTAATTCCAAACTAAAAGGAAAAACTTCATATAAAAACTGTCTACACTTGCCCAAGAAACATGCAACCTGCTGTAATGAGTCATAAAAATGCCAATATTGCTCCTAAACCTACTGTTTTCCGTGCTACACATAACACACTTCATAAATCACTAGTTGGGAACAAGAATTCTCAAAATTTTGCTCATAAACCTGCTGTATTTTCTCAGCTTTCGCATGCTATTCCTGCTGGACATCATGTGACTCGGTACTGGATTCCTAAATGCCTTTTGACTAACCCCAGTATTGTCATCGACGTATTGTGCTGCTATGTAGGTTACACGCTTGAGGAAGGAGAACATTTGGATTGTGGATTCAGGTTGCTCACGCCACATGACTAGTAACAAAGAATGGTTCTCCTCTCTCTCTTTTTGTGTCACGTGTAGAAAATGTTACTTTTGCCGATAATTCTTCAACTCCTATAATTGCTTAGGGTTCGGTTAGAGTAAATAAACCCTACACTTTGAAGGATGTGGCACTTGTTAAAAATTTGAAATACAACTTGCTTTCTGTTTCACAATTGCTAGATGAAAATCTAGAAGTTAACTTCACTAAAAATTGCTGCAAGGTTGTAGATTCAAAAGGTGAGCTTTTGTTTAACATGTCTACGATTGGAAGAATTTTCAAAGCTGATTTTCATATGTCAACTTATAAGCATATGTGTCTAGTTGCTAATGATTCAAAGGACTTGTATTTTTGGCATCGTAGACTTGGTTATGTAGGCTCTGATCACCTCACATGTGTTAGTGATCTTGATCGCATTCGTGGGCTACCTAAGCTTAAAGGGGACACCAATATTGTGTGCTCTTCTTGTAGACATACTAAGATGGTTGCAGGTTCACATCCTCCTCCCACAATGACCATGACAACTAAATCGGGGCAACTTTTACATCTTGACACCGTAGGTCCTTCATGTGTTCAATCTTTTGGAGGTAAATGGTATGTGCTTGTGATTGTTGATGATTATTCTAGATACTCTTGGGTTTACTTTATGGCATCTAAGTGTGAATCTTTTAGTCACTTTAGAACTATATTTCTTAGATTATCAATTGATCACCCAGGATCTTTAAAAGCAATTAGAAGTGATAACGGAACCGAATTTAAAAATCAATATTTTGTTCACTTTTGTGCTGAAAAGGAGTAGATCATCAATTTTCTTCACCATATGTACCTCAACAAAATGGTGTTGTAGAGAGAAAGAACAAAAGCTTAGTTGAGATGGCTAGGACTATGCTTTATGAATACCAAACTACAGAAAATTTTGGGCAGATGCAATTGCAACAACTTGTTATGTTTCAAACCGTGATTTCTTGAGAGCTAAGCTAGGAAAAACACCATAGGAGCTTCGGTTTGGACATAGGACTAGTGTCACACATCTTAGGGTCTTTGGTTGCAAATGCTTTGTTAAGAAACATGGTAATCTTGATAAATTTGAAGCTGTTGATGGCATGTTTCTTGGTTATCCATCTCATACTAGAGGCTATCGTGTGCTTTTACTTGACACTAACAAAATTATGGAGACTTGTGAAGTTTCTTTTGATGAAGCTAGCCCAGGTATTAGCTCTACTACTGCAGGTCAAGATGCATATCCGCAGGGGGAGAGTATCTTCATTGAAGATAAAGAAGGAGTGGAGCTGCTGCCCGAAATTTTAGAAATAAACAATGACTTTCCAGATCTTGATCTCGCTCCACAATCAACACCAACGACCACTACTGCTGGTACAGATCTTCCTCAAGCCATAAGTTCTTCGATTTGTGATGAACATGAAGAAGAAGGAGATTGTGAAGTGTCTACTCCCCTCCGCGTCCTCAAAAGTCATCCTCCACAATAAATTATTGGAAGCTTGCGTATTTCGACAAGTTCATCGTGGTTTTCATCAACGACATCATGGTGTATTCAAAAAGCGAGGAAGAACATGAGGAACACATGAGGTTGACGTTGCAGAAAACTGCAAGAGCATCAATTGTATGCTAAGTTCAGCAAGTGTCAATTTTGGCTAAAGGAGATATCGTTCCTAGGCCACATTATATCCGAAGGAGGAGTATCGGTTCATCCCGGAAAAGTGAGGGATGTTTTGAAGTGGAACCAATCGCAGAATGTGAGGGGTATTCACAGTTTCCTTGGGATGGCTGGATACTACCGCCGGTTCATCAATGATTTCTCTAAAATAGCGAAGCCTATGACTGAATTGCTGATGAAAGGGAAAGCATTTATTGGACACAAGCATGTCAAGACATCTTTGAGGAGCTAAAGAAGAGATTAACAACAGTGCAGATTTTAGTATTGCCGGACGTAAGCAAGAGTTTCGATATATATTGTGGTGCATCAAGACAAGGGCTTGGATGTGTGCTCATGCAAGGAGGACAAGTGGTTGCCTATGCATTGAGGTAATTAAAGGAACATGAGCTGAATTACCCTACACGCGACCTGGAACTTGCAGCCGTGGTACATGCTTTGAGGATTTGGAGGCATTATATCCTTGGTCACCGATGTGATATCTATACGGATCACAAACGCCTCAAGTATATATTCATGCAAACGGATCTTAATTTGAGGCAACGTCAATGGTTGGAACTCATCAAGGTTTATGATGTTGGAATCAACTATCACCCCGAAAATGCCAATGTAGTAGCTGATGCATTGAGCCGAAAGGGAGCATGTCACAAGCTCACGGTTCAGGAGCTGCCACCCGAGCTGCGTAAGGAGTTCGAACGGTTACTTCTCGGATTCTTGAACACGATGGAGGTGATCGAACTGAACTCAACGCTGGAACAAGAGATACCAGATGACCAAGCAATGGATGAGGAAATAAAGGAAATCAAGGAAAGAATCCAACAAGGCATACAGAAGGATTTCAAGGAAGACGACAATGGCACGCTTTGGTTAGGGAAAAGGATTTGTGTGCCTAAAGTGAAGCACATCCGCGACAAGATACTAAAGGAGGCACATGACTCACCTTATTCCATACACCTCGGTTGTACAAAGATGTACAAGGACCTGAAAACTTGCTATTGGTGGGATGGTATGAAAAGGGATATTGCTGAATATGTTGCCCTATGCGACACGTGCCAACGATTGAAGGCCAAACATCAAAGACCCGCTGGATTGTTGCAGCCATTGAAAGTACCCGAGTGGAAGTGGGAAGACATAAGCATGGATTTCATAGTCGGATTGCCGCATACTCAGTCCGGCTACGACTCCATTTGGGTTATTGTGGACCGATTGACGAAAACAGCCCACTTCCTTCCTATGAGAACCATGTACACCGTCGCACAACTAGCCGAGCTGTATATGGAGCAAATCGTGTGTCGTCATGGAGTTCCGAAGAGGATAGTTTCAGATTGAGGTTCTCAATTTACCTCTGGGTTATGGAAGAAGCTGCATGAAGCCATGGGTACACGATTGAATTTCAGCTCCGCATATCACCTGCAAACCGACGGGCAAACTGATAGGACAAATCAAATTTTGAGAGACATGTTGAGAGCTTGTGCCTTGAAGCATGGGCGTAGTTGGGATAAGAGCTTGCCATATGCTGAATTCTCATACAACAACAGCTACCAAGCCAGCTTGAAGATGTCACCTTTCGAAGCATTGTATGGTAGACGGTGTAGAACACCGCTGTTCTGGAATGAGACCGGAGAAAGCCAAGTATTCGGACCCAAAGTGCTGCAATACACCAAAAAGAAAGTCCAAACGATACATGAAAACTTGAAGGCCTCTCAGTTACGACAAAATGGTTATGCGGACAATAGGCGAAGAAGATTGACCTTTGAAGTTGGAGACTTCGTATATCTTAAAGTGTCGCCTACCCGAGGCCAACGACGGTTCAACGTCAAAGAAAAATTAGCACCTCGCTACATCGGGCCATTCAAGATTTTGGGCAAGCGAGGAGAGGTAGCCTATCAACTAGAGCTTCCAACGCACCTCTCCGACGTGCACGACGTGTTTCACGTATCTCAGCTCAAGAAATGCCTAAGAGTACTGATGGATGAGATAGGGCTTCAAGAGGATCTGACCTACGCGGAACACCCCGTCAAAATCTTGGACGTGAAGGAAAGGATCACGAGGAACAAAGTAATCCGTTGGTACAAGGTACAATGGAGCTATAACATGGAAGCCGAGACTACATGGGAACGTGAGAAAGATCTCAAGGCAGAATTCCCCCATCTTTTCTCCACTCTATCGAATCTCGAGGGCGAGATTCATTTTAAGGGGGGTAGGTTTGTAACACCCTCAATTCCACTACCATGCATTGCATACATTTTTCATGTAGAGAAGCATTTAAAAAGAAGAAGAAATGAAGAAAAGAATATAGAAGCTACTAAATGATAAAAGGAAATAGAAATGGAAAATAATGAAAATAAAATAGCCAAATTGAGCCACCCCAATTTTTTTCCCAAATTTCCCCTTCCCCAATCTTTACAAAATTTTCCCAATTTTCCTTATTTTCCCCAAATTCCACAAAATTCCCATAGGGGGGATTTCCCCCACATTTGGGGGGAATTTCCCCCCAAATTGGCCGCACCAAATTAGGGGGGAACCTTAATTGGTCACACTCCCCTTGGTCGCAGCCCATTAGGTGGGAACCCTAGTCCCCCACCTCTAGGACTCTTGGGTTAGTTTCCCACCTCTAGGACTCTTGGGTTAGTCCCCCACCTCTAGGACTCTTTGGTTAAGTCCCCCGCCTCTAGGACTCATTGGTTAAGTCCCCCACCTCTAGAAATCTTTGTCTCCCACCTCTAGGACTATTTGGTTAAGTCCCCCATCTCTAGGCTCTTTGTCCCCACCCCTAGGACTCTTCCCCCCCCCCCTTATAAATATAACTCCCCCCAGCCGCACACCTCTTTCTTTTTGGCCGCCGCCCCCCCTGCTGCAAGTTGTGCCCCTTGCTGCCAAGTCGCTGAGTCCCCCCTTGCTGGAATTTGGCCGCCGTCGAGCCCCGTCACGCCTCTCCGTCGTTGGAGAAGAAGCCCCGACGTTCTGCCCTATCCACAGCCCATAATTCTCCACAGAAAATCCTCCATTGCTGCCATTGCTAGGAGGGAGGCCCTGCCGCAAGGAAGAAATGAGGTAGGTCTTCTTTACCCCTCTTACGATGTCGCTGCTGTTTCTACGCACCCGTTTTCTTCTCCCCCTTCGAGCAGACACTTCTGCATGTGGATAGACCATGTTTTGGTCAATTTTTGACGGTGGAATTGATCTACACCTTGTGTCAAGATCATAACCACGTCCACAGTTGATACCAGCAACCTTGTTCACCATAAAACCCCATAAAAGGCTATTAAAACATGCAAGAACACGTACAAACTGGTTTTGTAAAACTGCACCATAGGAATTGCAATCATTCACCTCATTGTATCTTCAGTAAAGTTTGTGCATGATAATTGATTGCTGTAAATTTTGTATGTGCATGGTCGTGAGTAGAAGGACACGCTCAAGAGGCCATCTACGAGGAGTTACAGCACCAAGACATCGAGACACTTGAGCAACACGAACCACGGGAGCAAGGCAAGTGCCCCTTGACCATATTGATCCCATGTTTTCGAAACTGTTCTGCTTGCGAAAACTCGTATGCTTGAGTCAACTTGATGGGACACCTTTTTATAGGAGTTTACTATTTTTGTTAACCATCCTTGTCGCTGGGAAAGTTGATGAGTCGGGTATGGTCGTTTTTCCTGTTGCTTTGCTTAACTTACGGGACACGGAAAGCTGAAATAAACCTTGTTTAGCTACTGCACTCATATGAATAATAATGATGAGAACTTGATGATTTTAATGAGCATGGAATCGGGGAGATCTAGGCGAGCTTGGTTTGTGGATGTTGCTGAATGAGATGGTGGTTTGCTTTCTGTAGATCTAAGGACCGGTTCATACAAGCACATGCCAGGAAAACAGTGCCACCACAAGGCCAAATATGGATGCGGCTTAGCTGACTAATTAGGTGTGTTGCTAGCTTGTTATGGACCGTTGGATTGTACGGGGAATGGGAGTCGAGAGGGACTGCCCTGAGAACTGCATGGCACAAGAGGGGGCCTGTGGGTGGGAGAATGGAGATTCGAGCCTGCCGGTGAAACCTCAGTGGGTCCGTACATACTAGTAGCCCCTTTGTAAATGCTATTTTGTGATCACTTGGCCATACACCGATGGCTGTGTACTGGTATAATGGAGGTTCTTTCTAGTCACCGACGGGTGACGAAATCACAAACTTGTGGGTAAAGTGGTGCCACCTCTACAGAGCGTAAAACTATCATGATAGCCATGCTTACGGTTACAGGCACCTTGCCAACTTCCATGATTAGAGGCAAAACTTGGGATGGATATTTGGGTATGGTCATTGGGATTGCTTTTGGGACTGTTTTGGGTCATGACAATGAATTTGGTTTCAGTTATATGAAAATGAGATGGTTATGAATATTTATGAGTATGAGATGAACTTGAGAAAGATTATTGGCTGGTTGAGACTTCATATATGGTGAATTATGATAAAGGAATGTTGATGAATAACTTGGTTATGATGGGATTAAACTCACCTAGAGATAGTTGCTGTTTTTACCATGTTTGTGAAATAAAATTTGCTTGCTGCAATGAACCTTTTTATTGCCTACCTTGTTGTAAGCTACATGTCATACTTTTCCCGCACTTGCTGAGTACGACATGTACTCACCCTTGCAGTCCCACATATACTTAAGCAACAGGAGAATAGTACTTCGAGGAACATGTGGAGTACTAGGCAGGGCGCACTACCGTCAACATGCATGTGGAGTTGAAATGGGACCCTACTGTCTTAGCCATTTTCCGCTGTCGTTTAGAGTCTTTCGCTGCTAAATAAGTTAGATATTCATGAGTGAGACATTGAGTCAATGTAATAAAATACTTGAACATTATATTCTAAATTTCATTTTGTGGAATACATGTGTATGTGTGATGAACATCCTGGGCACACATATGCATTCACTTGGTTCATTCTCGGGACACTTAGTCTTTTTCTTCATTTTTGCATGTGGCACATCCTCGCTTGTAACCGCGTTTCCTCGAACTGTCTGAGCTAATACAAGGCCGACGAACACCCAAGACTGGACGTAGGACTCATTGTCCGAACCAGTATAAATTTTTGTCTTTGTTAGCTAGCCGGTGGTAAAAATACCGACAGCTAGAGTTGAAGGGTGCATCGCTGAAGCATTTACTCTTAAGGAGGTAGGATACTTTTCAAGTGTTTACTTTATATAGAAACACAATGTCAATGCTTCTACGATGCGGTACAATGTGGATGAAGATCCTCCTTGTAGTGACCTATCCATTTTTGTGATGAGGGGCACCCCTGTTGGTAGTAGTACGAGCTACAATTATATCGCAGAAGAAAAATAGGTTGCTTTGCTATACATGTATGCTAATATAGATGGGATGGACAAATATTTCGAGTAAGTATTTGTTCTACATCTATGCTAATATTCTTGTTTTTCGGACAGTGATTTTCATAAGCAAAATTGGACACTTGGACATCAAGCTATGAGCAAGCAGGTAGAAATGATGCGACGAGATGGAATAAATGGAGGAAATAATTTTCTATCTTGGTTTCGATCTCAAGTAACATTTCTTTATCATTTCTCTATCTTGAATTATATAGTATTATGTAAAAAATATTCTTATAAGTTCATATTTTGGACAGTGTGTAAAAGATGCTGACATTCATCAAGACTTGCGACAACTATCTTATGGATTATTGAAATTTAGAATCTATGGTCGGTACGACGTCAATGGGTTCCGATTCAGCTCAACTCAATTTGAAGCTTTTGTCCTCTTGTGGCAACGACTAATACTGGAGTTGTGACGAGAGCAATCGATTTTGAAGGATGGGAAACTAATTATTATGGGACCATTAACAGGATCCTCGAATTCAATTTTGCCGGTAATAAGGAACTTAAAGTAGTTTTCTTTGATTGTGATTGGTTTGAAGTGAAACACAATGAAAGGCTAAGAGGGTACGACACTTTTGTCCTTGTAGACCAAGTTGAGCAAGTGTATTATCTACCTTATCATTGCGAGACGTTGAGTGCTTGGTGGGTCGTACACAAGGTCAATCCTCGTGAACGGTTATATACCCTAGACGATGTTGGGTACCATGATACTCCGAAGTTGGTTGGTGAGTAATGATGTTTACCAAGAAGAAGATCCACCATCCTTATTTTTGTTGGGCCTGGTCAAGAACTCGATGACTTAGTTAGAGACGCCAATGATGTACAAACTTGTGAGAAGCGCAAACAGAATCTAGTCACTAAAATAGTTTGATGGTCTGTTTTAAGGAGTAGAGTAAATGAGCGATATTCTGATAAATTTTTGAAATGAATACAAGTAATGTTTTGTTCATTTATTGTTTCATGTTGTATATTTTATAATAATTATACTTATCAATAAGTCATTAAAATAGAATGTCATCGGACAATGTAAGAGGGTCAAGAGGACTGTGAAGTGCTTTCTAAGCAGTGCGAGCAGGGTGACTCGCACACGGGACGTGGCAGACATCCTTTTTTAGGATAGTTCCTTAGGAGAGAGCAGACGGTCTCAGTTGTTGAGACACGTGCCCTCAAATCTGGCAAGTAGACCTGTTGACTTTTAGTTGACCAAGATAATTTGACTTCCCAATCGTATTTTATTACATTTTTAATTAATTTATTTGTTTATATATATTAAAATTATTATGATATTGCAGGATGAGTCAGAGTCACAGTCAAAGGCCGAGGCCGAGACGCCTCCTAAGTCACAATCAGCTTACCACCCTTCCGGGTCAGCTGACTACCCTTGCAGGTCGTCCGAGGACACGGAGGTGCAAAGAAGGCGATGGACTAGGAGGAGCCATTATGTGGCTTCTCCTCTGGTTCCTAGAGATGAAGCAACACTGCTGTCTATTCTCCTTGTTGGCGATAGGTAAGAAGCCCTTACGTTGTAGCTTTAGAGAATTACGTAGTGCTAAAATTCTTTCATGCACAATTGTTCTTGCAGCGGATGGATGGACACTACCTTCGATGGTAGAGGACGTGAGAGACAGGTCAACGCTGTCTTAAGGAACCTCGTGCATTTGCACTACCTTGGTGAGGTCCCTAGCAGCGGTAACGAGCGTATCCCTACCAAGTGACAGGATGATTATGCTCGTGCTACTGACCTATCGTATGGTACTGCTCAGGGTGCAGTGTGGGCCGACTTCTAGGTAAGTATGTTTAATACATTATTTGAATTTTAGTTCTTCAATAACTAGAATGTTTAATAACATTTATGTTCCTGTCTTCTTGTAGAGACGGTTCCGTTTGGTGGATCCAGCGGATGCTGAGCACGCAAGAGCCGTCTTCAACAAGAATGTGAGGAAGTTTGTTACGCAAGCGATCTCGTATGTCCGGATTCAAGCAACAAACGACTACGTCAAGAGGCATGAAGGGCAGGAATTAGCGGCCTTCAGAGATAACTTCGATGTGTATTTGACACGTTTTAAATATGTCTTTCTAATTTGGTGATGTCAACATTATTTCAATCAATTACTAAATGCATGCAAGTGGGGATTTCTTGGTTGGAAGACCGTTCGGAGGCTTACCGGACCATTTGTCAGCTGTGGTCCAGCACATACTTCATCACCAAGTCCAAGAGGGCTCGACAGTGCAGAAGGTCTACCGAAGGTCGTACGTATGGTCCTGATGGACATGTACATATGGCTAAACGAATGGTAAGAAAATACCTACAAAACTATATTTATAGTATATTTATGCTACTAACTCCTACTTACAGGAAACCAAGCTCGGTGAACGACCGAGCGATATTCAGGTGTGGAAGAGAGGTCCAGGGCAAATGACCCATCAAAACCCGGCCAGCGTTGCACTCTGGTAGCGACAGCCTGACTTGTGAGTCATCAAGTTACTTTAAGTTATTTGTAACTAGTATTTCCCGACGGTTGCTCGGTCCAAAAAAAGCCTCGAAAGCAATCCATCGAGCAGCAAGACTTCATCCGTGAAGAAATCAAGAAGCTGCTCGATGCTAGCTTCATCCGAGAGGTCCACCATCCACGATGGTTGGCCAACCCTGTTGTCGTCCCCAAGGCTGGCGGGAAGCTACGTCTGTGCGTTGACTACACCACCCTCAATAAGGCATGTCCAAAGGATCCGTTCCCTCTCCCTCGTATAGACCAAATAGTCGACTCTATGCCGGGCTCTAATCTATTGTGTTTCCTAGACGCATATTCAGGTTTCCACCAGATACCTATGTCTAGGGAAGATGAAGAACCTACCACCTTAATCATAGTAGATGGTCTATACTGCTATGTGTCCATGCCTTATGGTCTTAAGAATGCCATTCCCACTTTTGTGCGTGCAATGCACAAGACATTCGGGAACCTCATCGGGACCGGGTCGAGGTTTATGTCGATGACATCATAGTGAAGGTTAAGTTGCAAGCATCTCTTCTCGACAACCTAGCCCTAGTCTTCGACAGGCTGTGTTCCACACGCACGAAGTTGAACCGAGACAAATGTGTCTTTGGGGTCTCTGCCGGGAAGCTGCACGGTTTCTTGGTCTCACACCGAGGAATCGGAGCTAACCCAGAGAAGAGTAAGGCGATAGAACTTATGCGGCCCCCTGCTCGCATCACGGACGTGCAGAATCTAACCGAATGCTTGGCTGCGCTCAGCCGGTTTATCTCTAGACTGACCGAGCGGGCTCTTTCATTCTTCAAGCTTCTGCACAAAACTGGTCTATTCGTATGGACCGAGGAGGCGGGTGAGGCGTTCCAAGAGCTGAAGAAGTTCCTCACAACGCTGCCAATCATGGTGGCCCATGAACAAGGCGAGCCACTACTCCTCTACATCGCTGCCACAACCGAGGTCGTGAGCATGGTTCTGGTCGTGGAGCGGCCAGAACTCTATCGACCTCAAGTCCCAGAAAAGGCTCCTACTGCTGTTGGTCTAAAGCCCCAGGGCTCAGAATCCGCAGGAAACCCTTGGGATGGGGAAGTAATCAGGTCCCAAACAGGCGGACCTGATGATCAATGCATATCTGGGTCCATGCTCCCGGAAGGAGTGGTAGCCACACTACCAGAGCCCTGGGTCCTTACGCTGCTAAGAACCCGGAGGAACAAGTTCGAGACATCGCAAAGAGCTATCCACGTCGACTAAGTCGTTCTGGACCCTTGCGCTGCTAAGGGTCCAAAGTCTACACCAACGATTCAAGAAAACAAAAGTCGAGCAATCTACTTCTCCATGGCATACTTGGTTGTCCCCCAATTCAATCTCTGTGTAGAGAGACTGTCACCTGCTATAAGATCGATGACGGCAGCAACTCATGCTGGACCGATGCAATGGTGACATCCAGTGTTGTGTGGGCCAAACGCCATCTATGGCGGATTTGGTTGTCCACAACAGTACCCGGAGGAAGGCTTGATCACTCTGGACTTAACCTTCCTCCGGTACCGGCAGGTAGCCCTTCTTCAGCGAGGCGCCTAGAGGACATGTCCCACACGACACTGCCGTAGGGACTCCCTGCGAGTTGAGGATCCTGTCCCCGACGGCCTCCCTTACCATCGACATGCCATCAGGATGGCTTGTGCTTCTATCCGGGACCACCAGGAAGAGGGGCGCCTCAGTGAGCCACACCGAAGGCCCCACACACACAAACATCTCGCAAAAGTGGACAAAGATGGCTACCGATGTAAGAGCATCTAGTGGGCAAGAGTGCTGAGAAGCGGAAGCTTCCAGCGCGCAAGAGGAGAACAAAGGCCACATGGTGAGGGAGGGTGCCATCCAACATTGGAAGGCCCCCCTTTTATACACGACTGCGACCTCTGGCAGGGCAATAGGTGCGACGATTGGGCTTCCATCTCTACATGTCTCGGGTTATTCACGTCCCGTAACAATGGGTTAGACCCAGTCCACTCGTCAGACACTAGGGGACGAGCGAGTAACATCTTGGAAACATCCGGCGGTCCCCAAGAAGAGCGGCACGGTGGAACTGTGGCAACCAACCCATTGGATGCCACAGTAAGTGCCCTGAGGAAACCCCTCGAGCACGTCGCCGAGAGTTATTCGCCTCCCTCGACGATGGGTAGGATCCAGGTCCATCCGTCAGACACTGGGGGCTAGGCGAGTATCGTCTCGGGAACGTCCGGTGATTCCCAAGAAGAGCGGTGTGGTGGAACTGTGGCAACCAACCCATTGGTTTGCCGCAGTAAGTGCCCCGAGGCAACCCCTCGAGCACGTTGCCTTGGCACTCGTGCCCCCAATGACGGGTAGGACCTAGGTCCACCGGTCAGACACTAGGGGCCAGGCGAGTAACATCTCGGGAACGTCCGGTGTTTCCCGAGCCGTGCAGCGCGGTAGACTTGCATCCCATGGGCTACCACAGTAACTACCTCGAGGCAACCCCTCGAGTGTGTCGTCCTGACCCATCAATCAAGAGTGAACACGATGACATGCTGCTACTTTTACTGATTGTTATGCCCACTACGACAAGGACGTGCAGCCTTTTCGTCTCCTAGGTACAACCACTTGTCCACTACGCGGAAGTCTCGCCACCGCTTCGGTTTCCAAAGTACAGGTTCAAAACCACAACGCGGGAGAAATGGAGGTCCCACCTGCGTGCTCAATCCCTCCCCCGAGATGGGCCCGGGGGGCCACTTTCGGTACCCTGCAGACCAGGTACCCCCGCGTAGTAGGTAAAAGACAGCCTGGGCCCCACCTACCTGCTGGGGCGGGCCCCAGCGTAAGCCACATGCCCTTGGCCCCGTGGTCAGCCCTGAGGCTGCCACGTGCGCTTGAGCTCCGGAGCTGACACGTGCCCTGGGCTCCGGACAGAGCCTCCCCGCTGAGGAGAGGTCCGGGGCTGCCACGTGTCCTCTGGCTCTGAGCCACCTCCCTTCTAAGGACAGCACCGGGGCTGACACGTGCCCTGGGCTCCGGTCCGAGCCCCCCCCCCCCCCCCCCCGCTGAGATGAGGTCTGGGGCTGCCACGTGTCCCCTGGCTCCGAGCCACCTCCCTGCTGAGGATAGCTCCGGTGCTGAAAGGTGCCCTGAGCTCCGGTGCGAGCCTTGTAACACCCTCAAATTCATTACCATGCATTGGATACATTTTTCATGTAGAAAAGCATTGTAAAAGAAGTAGAAATGGAGAAAGAACCCTAGAAATGGAGAAGGAACTATAGAAATGGAGAAAGAACCCTAGAAATGGAGAAGGAACTATAGAAATGGAGAAAGAACCATAGAAATGGAGAAAGAACCATAGAAATGGAGGAAGGAACCATAGAAATGGAGGAAAAACCAGAGAAATGGAGAAGGGAATATAGAAATGGAGAATGGGGCATAGAAATAGAGAAGGGAAATATAGAAATGGAGAATAGGGCATAGAAATGGAGAGGGGAATGTAGAAATGGAGAATGGGACATAGAAATGGAGAGGGGAATGTAGAAATGGAACAAGTGACATAGAAATGGTGAGGAATGGGAAAAAGATAGCTGAAATGAGCCATGCCCAAATTTCCCCAAATTTTCCCCATAATTTCCAAATTCCCCAATGCCACAAAAGGGGAATTTTCCCCACATTTGGGGGGACAAAATCCCCAAGGCTGCTGCACCTAACTAAGGGGATAAGTTGGTTGAGCTCCAAATTGAGTAGGACTCTTGTTTGAGTTCCAATTGGAGTAGGACTCCTCTTTTTCCCCCTTATAGGTATAACCCCCACCCCCTGGCCGAAATCCTCTCTCTTTTGGTCGTCCCCCCTGCTGCCAAGCCCCCTTCCTTGCTACCAAGTCGCCAAGTTCCCCCTTGCCAGAATTTGGCCGCCGTCGAGCCCCGTCGAGCCCCACCGTTGCCGGAGAAGAAGACTGACGATCTGTCCTACCAAAATTTTCCATAGAAAAATTCCCCACTGCTGCCATTGCTAGGAGGAAGGCCCTGCCACCAAAAGGAAGTGAGAAGGACAAGCTCAAAGAGGACATGTACGAGGATCTACAGCACCAAGACTTTGAGACGCTCGAGCACCAAGAGCCACGGGAGCAAGGCAAGTGCCCCTTGACCATATTGATCCTATGTTTTGAAACTGTTTTGTTTGTGAAAACTCATACGCTTGAGTCAACTTGATGGGACAACCTTTTATAGGAGTTTACTAGTTTTTTTAACCATCCTTGTTACCAGGAAAGTTGATGAGTCAGGTATGGTCGTTTTCACTTTTTGCTTTGCTGAATTCACAGGATACGGGAAGCTGAAATTAAACATGTCTAGCTACTGCACTCATATAAATAATGATGATGAGAACTTGATGATTTAATGAGCATGGAATCGGGGAGATCTAGGCAAGCTTGGTTTGTGGATGTTGCTGAATGAGATGGTGGTTTACTTGCCGTAGATCTAAGAACCGGTTCATGCCAGCACATGCCAGGAAAATAGTGCCACCACAAGGCGAAATATGGGTGCGGCTTAGCTGACTAATTAGGTGTGTTGCTAGCTTGTTATGGACCGTGGATGGCGCAGGGAATGGGAGTCGAGACGGATTACCCTGGGAACTGCATGGCACAAGAGGGGGCCCATGGGTGGGAGAATGGTGATTCGAGCCTACCGGTGAAACCTCAGTGAGTCCATACATCTAGTAGCCCCTTTGTAAAGGCTATTTTGTGATCTCTTGGCCATACACTGTGATGCCCTCAATTCTGTGGAAAACCACGGAACCGAGAACTGATGCATATGTGTGCCCAGGATGTTCATCACACATATACATATGTTCCACAAACTGAATTCAGAATATATATTACCACGAATAACAGGGTTTATTACAAAGTCTCATGAGTCTTGGACTCATGCTAGCAGCGGAAGTCTAAATCTAGCAGCGGAAGTCTTTATTCTAACTAGTGCAGAAGCAATCTAAGCAGCTCCATCTCTTCTTCATCCCCACAGGCGAGGTTGAGGACAGATTACACGCCTAAGGCTCCACTTGGTCTTCATAGTATTCTTCCCCTGTTGCTGATGATGAAGTAATCATGCAAGTTTGAGTACAATGATGTACTCAGCAAGTGCGAGAAAATATGATATGTAGTTCACAACAAGGCAGGTATAAAAAGGCTCATTGCAGAAAGCAAAGTTATTTCTCAAAACCACGATAAAACAGCGACTCAGCTTTAAGTGAATGTAATCCCAACATGTATCAGCATACCTCCATTATGTTCATAATTTCGCATGTCTCAACCAGACATTGCTCACGAATACCTTCTCGTATTCGCTATCATCTCACGAATACCATCTCGTATTTGCTACCATCTCACGAATACCATCTCGTATTTGCTACCTTTCAATCCCATCTCACACCGAGACCAATCTCGTTGCCACGACTCAACAGTCATGCAACCAATCTTATCACCCGGACTCAACAGTCCTGAAAACCAAACCAAAACCAAACCATAACCAAAACCATAACCAAACCAGAAACCATCCCAAAAACCATCCCAACTAATCATGTGAGTTTCCAGGCGCTCGTGACCATAAGATCGGCTATCATGATAGTTTTAGACTCTGTAGAGTTTGTACCACTTTACCCACAAGTTTGTGATTTCATCACCCGTCGGCGACTTCATAACCTCCATTATACCAGTACACAACCGTCGGTGTATGGTCAAGAGATCACAAAAAGCCTTTACAAAGGGGTTATTAGATGTATCGACTCACTAAGGTTTCAATGGTAGGCTAGAATCTCTAGTTCTCCCACCCACGGGCCCCCTCTTGTGCCATCTAGTTCCCAGGGCAGTCCTCACTCGACTCCCATTCCCCGCGCCTTCCACGGTCCATAACAATCTAGTAACTTAGCTAATTACTCAGCTAAGCCGCACCCATACTTGGCATTGTGGTGGCACTGTTATCCTGGCATGGCTGGCATGAACCGGTCCTTATATCTACGGCAAGTAACCACCATCTCATGCTTCCTCATTCACAAACCCATGCTTTCCTAGATCTCCCTCCGATTCACGTTCATTAACAACATCAGTTTCTCATTATCATTACGAGTGCAGTTTGCTAGACACATCTATCTCGCTTCCCGTATCCCATAGACTCAGTGAAGCATAAAAGAAAAACCATTCCCGACTCAATAACTTTCCCAGCGACAAGGGTGGTTTAATAAAACTAGTAAACTCCTATGAAAGGGTTTCCCATCATGTTTGACTCAGCACACACACCTTTTTGCAAACAAACCAGTTTTCCAAAATATAGGATCAATATGGTCAAGGGGCACTTGCCTTGTTCTTACGGTTCCTGTTGCTCTTGGATCTCGAAACCTTGTTGTTGCAGCTCGTCGTAGACAGCTCCCTGAGCTTGTCCTTCTATACGCGATCACGCATATACAAGATCATAGAAATCAATATCATGCACAAATTCTAATCAAGATGCAATGATGCGTATGCATGCAAATCCTATGATGCAGTTTTTATTTGATCAGTTGTACGTGTTCTTGCATGTTTGCATGGCTTTTATGATGAACAAAAGTGTTCGGATCAATTGTGGACGTGGTGATGATCTTGACTTTAGATCAAACCGATCAACAAGTGATCTATCCACAAAAAAGCTTCTGTTCAAAAGGATCGAAGAACAGATGCAAAGAAAATGCAATGATGTCGTAAGGTGGGATTGGAGACCTACCTTACGTTCTGCTTGGTCTCGGTGTCCTTCTCCTAGCAATACAGATCATCAAGGCTCTCTTCCGGCGATCTCCGGCGACTGAAACTCCGAGGAAAGGGTTTACTCGGCGAGCTGGGGGCTAGGGCTCTAAGTTGTCGGCTCATGAGGTGGAAAAGAAGTTTGTGGTTGCGGCCAAAGGTTTTTGGTTCTATTTATAACAGGGAAACGAAGAGTTCTAATCTGTTTGGATTTCGAATGAGAGTCCTATTCAAATGGTTTTTGAATCTTAACAACTTATCTTAGATTGATTCGGTGCGGTAACATTGTGCAAATCGTGTCGGCTTCCTCAGTACCGGGGATTCCCACGCGTACAGAAGAAAACCGCTTCAGAATCGCATTACCTTCGCGGCGGTGAGCTCTGGAAGCTCCATGTGTCCAGCGGGAACCTAGGCTCCCATTTCCGCAGAGACCAGCTCCGGTTGTGCTGCGTGTAAGGCAGGCAAGACCTCCCTCTCATCAGAGGTGAGCTCCGCGTGCGCCACGCATCCTGGCGGGCGAGACCTCCCCTCACCCTCAGAGGCGAGCTCCACGAACGCCACGTGTCAGTTCTGGACCTCCCCCTCTCTTCGGAGGTGGCTCTGAGTGTGCATTTGTCAGTTCTGGACCTCCCCTCTCTTCGGAGGTGAGCTCCGAGAATGCCATGCGTCAAGTAGCGACGGACTTCCTTTTTCCTCAGAGACGAGCTCCGAGGTCGACACGTGTCTTTCAGCATCGGACCTCCCAGAGATGAGCTCCGGGGGTGACTCGTGTCTGGTAGTGTCGGACCTCCTGGAGGTGAGCTCCGGAGGTGACACGGGTCCAATAGGACCGGACCTCTCGGAGAAGAGCTCCGAAGGTGACACGTGTCTAGTAGGACCGGACCTCTCAGAAGTGAGCTCCGAGAGCGACATGTGCCTGACAGGGCCGGACCTCTCGGGGATGAGCTCCGAGAGCAACACGTGTCCCGCGCGGCTGTTCCTCTCTCTTTTCCGCGGTGAATAGCTCCGCAGCTGACACGTGTCCTTCAGGACTGGCCTCGCTCCTCTGCAGAGGCTAGCTCCGGGGGCAACACGTGTCCCACAGGATCAGACCTCTCCCTTCGCCACAAAGACGAGCCCCAAGCCTGCCACGTAGCCAGCTTAGCGGCGGACCTCTCCCCTTTGCGGAGATGAGCTCCGAACACGCCACGTGGCCAGCGGCCGCGGGAATTGTCTTTGGCGCTCTCTGTGAACTGGAATTTGCTCTTTTTGGCTATCTTTTTTATTTCTTTTCTGTTTATATTTATTTTAAAAATGTCTTCTACATGAAATGTGAATTTATGCAGAAACCGAAAACGAGGGTGTCACAAATCTACCCCCTTTAAAATGAATCTCGCCCTCGAGATTCGTTAGTAGAGAATAGATGAGGAAACTCTGTCTTGATGTCCTCTTCACACTCCCATGTGGCTTCAGCTTCTGTGTGATGGCTCCATTGTACCTTGCACCATCGGATCACTTTGTTCCTCGTGACCCTTTCCTTTACGTCCAAAATTCGGACAGGGTGCTCTGCATAGGTCAGGTACTCTTGAAGTTCAAGTTCATCCATCGGTACTTGCTGTTCCGGCATTCTCAAGCACTTCTTGAGCTGGGATACATGAAACACGTCATGTACATCGGAGAGGTGCGTTGGGAGCTCTAGTTGATAGGCTACTTCTCCTTGCTTGTCCAAAATCTTAAATGGTCTGATGTAGCGAGGTGCTAGCTTGCCCTTGACGTTGAAACGTCGTTGGCCACGGATAGGCGATACCTTAAGGCATACGAAGTCTCCTACTTCGAAAGTCAACTTCCTTCGCCTATTGTCCGCATAGCCTTTCTGGCGTGACTGAGCAGCCTTCAAGTTCTCTCGTACCGTTTGGACTTGCTTCTCAGCTTCTTGCAGCACTTCTGGTCCAAACACTTGATTCTCTCTGGTCTCATTCCAAAACAACGGCGTTCTACACCGTCTACCGTACAATGCTTTGAAAGGCGACATCTTCAAGCTAGTTTGATAGCTGTTGTAATAGAAGAATTCAGCGTATGGTAAACTCCTATCCCAACTACGCCCATGTTTCAAGGCACAAGCTCTCAACATGTCCTCCAAAATTTGGTTTGTCCTTTTGGTTTGCCCATCGGTTTGTGGGTGGCAGGCGGAGCTAAAATCCAGTCGTGTACCCATAGCTTTCTGCAGCTTCCTCCAAAATCTAAAGGTAAACTGAGACCCCGATCTGAGACTATCCTTTTCGGGACTCCATGGCGGCACACGATCTGCTCCATGTATAGCTCGGCTAGATCTGCCACGCGGTATGTGGTTTTAACAGGAAGAAAATGAGCTGTTTTTGTCAATCGGTCCACGATAACCCAGATTAAGTCGTAACCCGATCGAGTACGTGGTAATCCCATGATGAAATCCATATTGATATCTTCCCACTTCCACTCGGGTACCGTCAAGGGTTGCAACAGTCCAGCGGGTCTTAGATGTTCAACCTCCACCCGTTGGCATGTGTCGCATAGGGCAACATACTCGGCTACGTCCCTCTTTATACCATCCCACCAATAACAAGTCTTTAGGTCCTTGTACATCTTGGTACTTCCGAGATGTATGGAATAAGGTGAGTCATGTGCCTCTTTTAATATTGTGTCACGGATGCGCTTCACGTTAGGCACACAAATCCTTTTTCCTAGCCAAAGTGTACCTATTTCGTCTTCCTTGAAGTCCTTCTCTATTCCTTGCTGGATCCTTTTCTTGATCTCCTTGATCTCTTCATCCGTAGCTTGGCCATCTCTAATCTCTTGTTCCAATGATGAGTGGAGTTCCATCACTTCCATCTCGTTCAAGAAACCGAGATGTAACCGTTCAAACTCCTTTCGTAGCTCGGGTGGTAGCTCCCGAACCGTAAGTTGGTGACATGCTCCCTTTCGGCTCAATGCATCGGCTACTATATTGGCCTTTCCAGGGTGATAGTTGATTCCAACATCATAATCCTTGATAAGTTCCTACCAACGACGTTGCCTCAAATTCAAATCCATTTGGGTGAATATGTACTTGTGGCTTTTATTATCCGTATAGATCTCACATCGATGACCAAGGATATAATGTCTCCAAATCTTCAATGCATGCACCACAGCTGCTAGCTCCAGGTCATGTGTAGGGTAATTAAGCTCGTGCTTCTTCAATTGTCGTGAGGCATAGGCTACCACTTGTCCTTCTTGCATGAGCACACATCCGAGCCCTTGTCTGGATGCGTCACAGTATATGTCAAAGCTCTTGCTCACGTCCGGCAATACCAAAACCGGCGCTGTGGTTAGCCTTTTCTTGAGCTCCTCAAAACTTTCTTGGCACGCTGGTGTCCATTGGAAGGCTTTTCCCTTCGTTAGCAACTCAGTCATAGGCTTTGCTATCTTAGAGAAGTCCTTGATGAACCTTCGGTAGTATCCAGCCATCCCAAGAAAACTCCGAATATCCCTCACATTTTGCGGCTGGTTCCACTTTAGAACATTTCCCACTTTTCCGGGATCAACCGATACTCCTTCCTCAGAGATGATGTGGCCTAGGAACGATATCTCCTTTAACCAAAATTGACATTTGCTGAACTTGGCATACAACTAATGCTCTCGCAGCTTCTGTAATGTCAATCTCAAGTGTTCTTCATGTTCCTCCTCACTTTTCGAATACACCATGATATCGTCAATGAAAACCACGACGAACTTGTCCATGTACTCCATGAAAACCTTGTTCATGAGGTACATGAAGTATGCGGGTGCATTCTTTAACCCAAAAGACATAACGGTATATTCATACGAACCATACCGTGTCTGAAAGGCAGTCTTGGGTATATCGGAGGGCTTAATCTTCACTTGAAAGTATCCCGACCGAAGATCAATCTTGGAGAACACTCGGGCTCCCTTCATCTGGTCGAACAGGTCCTCTATACGGGGCAAAGGGTACTTGTTCTTGATCGTCACCTCATTGAGAGACCTATAGTCCACGCACATCCTTTGGGTCCCATCCTTCTTGTCTACGAAGAGCACGGGGGCTCTCCATGGTGACGAGCTTGGACGTATAAAACCCTTCTCTTGCTGCTCCTGGATTTGCTCCTTGAGCTCCATGAGTTCATTGACGGGCATCCTATATGGTCTCTTTGCTATAGGTGCGGTTCCGGGTATTAGGTCAATGAAAAACTCGATATCCCGGTCGGGTGGCATACCGGGAAGTTCTTCCGGGAACACGCCCCAAAACTCTTGGACCATCAGAATGCTGTCCAGGGTTGCTTCTTCGACGTGGTTCAATGTTGCCTTCTCAGTTGCTGGTTGGGCTGACTCAAACTCGATACGGGTACCGTGCTCGTTGGTCAACTGCACGCTCTTTTCAGCACATTGGATTACCCCGTTGTGCTTAGTTAGCCAATCCATTCCGAGTATTATGTCAAGCCCTTGGGAATCAAAGACAATGAGGTTGGCAAGGAAGTCTACCCCCCTTATATTAAGGTGTACTTTCGGACATACTTTATTAGTTCTCATCTCTCCACCGGGAGAATTAACCAACATAGTATATTTCAAGTGTGATATGGGTAGATTGTACTTGGCAACATACTTGGATGATATGAAGGAATGTGATGCTCCAGAATAAAATAGAATGGTGGCTGGGTTGGAGTTGGCAAGGAACATACCAATCACGACGTCCTCAACCTGTTGTGCTTCCTCAGCAGAAACATGGTTCACGTTGCCGTGAGCGTAGTTCTGCTGTCAACGGTTCCCTTGATTGGCTCCTCCGTTCGGCCGTGGGTTCTGCTTGGGGATGTTGCCTTGCTGTCCAAGACCTCTCCTCGGGCACTGGCTCGCGAAGTGTCCTATCTCCCCGCATGCAAAGCATGCCCTATTGCCCACGGCAGCAGGTACGTTGGGGCGGGGGTTTTGAGCAGGGCGCCCATGTTGGGACGGGGCACTAGAGGCAAAGGCACACGAGGTGCTTGTGCAATGGGTCGTTGTTGTGGTGGCTGATTAGGGCGGTATGCAGGAGCGGTCGATCCATACTGCGGTGCAGCTGGGGGCATGTACCGAGGTCGTACGTTGCTCCCTTGTGGCTGGTATGGCATCTTTCTCTTCTTGGTTGCTGCGGACGTTCCTCCCTTGACGGCCGGCATTTCCTCTCACCATCTTGAGTGGAATTGGATAGAATAGAGATTTTAGAAGTTTAGATGGATCCCCCTAACTATATGCATCAAGGTGGATAGACTGTATACATATCAGCCCATATGAGGATGTGAATCAAGTGCCGAGGCATCTCACACCTCTTTTTACTTATGTGTGGATATGGACAATGCTTGAGATGTCTCACAACTCACACTAAGCACACAAGCACAAACAATCATCACAAAGGCTCATACAACTCCTATTCAAGGCTTATTCAATGGGGGTCCTAAATGGTTTAGGGTGAATACAATTCTGTGACTTCACCCTAGGTCAAGATGGTTTGGGGTGATACCAATCTGTGATCCAACTATGGCTTCTCCTAGGCTTGCATCCTATGTCAAGGTGGTTCCAATGCCAATCTATGCATCCTAGGCTTGCATCCTATGGTCAGCGTGGCTTCCAATACCAATCTGTTACTTGGGTGTGTCCTACAGTCAACGTGGCAGCTACTAATCTGTGATCATTCTAGGTTTGTGACCTACAGTCAACTGTGATAGCTTGGTACCAATCTGTAACTAGGCATGGCAGTTCTAATATCCATCTATGACCTATCTAGGCTGTGTGATCTACGATCAACCCGTGGCTGGTTGATACCAATCTGTGTTCTCTAATATGATACCAATCTGTGTTTGAGACCAACTTGTGTTTTCTATCTAGGCGTGTAACCTACTACCAACACGTGGCTCTGATACAAATCTGTGACGCCCTCAATGCTGTGGAAAACCACGGAACCGAGAACTGATGCATATGTGTGCCCAGGATGTTCATCACACATATACATATGTTCCACAAACTGAATTCAGAATATATATTACCATGAATAACAGGGTTTATTACAAAGTCTCATGAGTCTTGGACTCATGCTAGCAGCGGAAGTCTAAATCTAGCAGCAGAAGTCTTTATTCTAACTAGTGCGGAAGCAATCTAAGCAGCTCCATCTCTTCTCCATCCCCACAGGCGAGGTTGAGGACAGATTACACTCCTAAGGCTCCACTTGGTCTTCATAGTATTCTTCCCCTGTTGCTGATGATGAAGTAATATGTCACACCCGGTTTTTCCGAAGAACAACCAAGTGATTATCACATGTATGCCAGGATCATTTTCTCATACATGTGATGACAAATAGTGAAGCATCATTTATTACAAGCCAGGTGTCGAATATAAATAAGTCTTACATCACAAATGTCTCAATGAACACTAATGCTTCATCACAAGTAAATAAACTAGCAGCGGAATATTATTCTTTAGGGCTCCATCACAGGCGTTGCCCGGGGGTCTTCATGAACCTAGAAACCTTCCTCGGGTCCAAAATCTTGGTCATTATACACCATTTCATTATCTTGACCTGAGCAGCAATATAAACCAACAAATATGCAAGGTTGAGTACCAATGGTACTCAGCAAGTGTGGGAAAATTATATCATGCATGGCTAGAACAAGGAGAGGTTGAACTCATGGTTAAAGCACTACGCAATTAATACCTATCACCTTAGCTTATTAAGCACCTACATTACTACACAGGTGAAATGGTTCCAATCTCCCATCCCATCATCATAATCCAATAACCATAACATCATTTCCAATGTTAAGCTCCCCGCTTAACATTCACAACCATCAATCCTCTAATCATGAATAAGTCCAGGCCGCTCTTAACCGTGAGCACGGCTGTCAAGACAGTTTTAACTCTGCAGAGTTTGTACCACTGTACACACAAGTAGTGATTTCATCCCCCGTTGCCGGGTGGACTAAAAGAACCTCCATTATGCCAGTGGCTACGATCCACATTCACACTTCCCAGGTGTGTGGCCAAGAGATCACTACGAAGCCTTTACAAAGGGATTCCCGACGAGCGTGGGCCCACTGAGGTTTCACCCCTAACAGCATACAAGAGGCTCCAACCCCGCTGCAGTGGCCCCCTCTTGAGCCTTGCGGTTCATATGGTAGTCCAGCTGACACCTACTCCCCGCACCATCCAACACACCCATACTACGCCGGGGATACACCTAATTAATTGGCTAAGCTGCCCCATCTCAGCATGTGGTTGGCACTGTAAAGCCGGGTTACATGCTCCATGAACCGGTCCTTAGGATCCAGGCAAGTACTAAACACAAACCCAAGTCTCGTGCACCCAGCACACAACCAAAACATCCAACTTGCCTTGATCCCTACCTCTACATAACTCACAATATCTCATTCAAGAGTATGGTAATATAAACTGATGATTTCATGTCCCAAACATCCCATTCTAAGCATGGCTAAGCATATGCATGGTCATAAATAACATGACAAAATAAATCCCAACCCAAGCTACAAGGAAACAAGGTAATGCAATTCTAGGGAAACTTCCTAGCATGGGTTTCATATTTCATTTGACAATGCAAATAATTTCTATCTACACATCCTAGCATAGGATCAAAGTGGTCAAGGACACTTGCCTCCTTCTTGCTGCTCTTGAAATGGGTAGTCTTGGTCTTGGAATTGAATAACTTGTTCTTGAGCAGGTTCTACTTCATACCATCACACATAGCAAAAGAAAAACAACAATCATAAGATATAGTTCACACTTCCACTTCATACAAACCACACATTCATATTTATGAAAGTTCTTTACCATTATATGTGTTGTGGTTACTTTATGTGTGTTGATTTGGGGCTTGCATACACTTTTATTTATATGTGTATGATTCCTACTTTGGTGTTCATATTTATACTCACATACTATATATATATATATACATATATGTATATATGTGTGTTTCAGTTTTAAATAAATTCCTTATATATTAAACTACCAAGTATGTATGAAAAGTATTTTTCTTCTCCATATATGCCTTCATAATTTCTATCAACCCTAAACTGAATTCTTTGTATTTTAGAAACTCCATTTATCATTTACTTGTTTCTATATTTTCAGATTTATATTCTTATGCATAATTGTGCATTTTATTATTAAATTAGTAATACACTCTACCTAAACAGATTAGGTTCTGGTCCTAAATAATTTAGGATCATATTTTGACCTTGGCTTCTGATGTATACTATTTCATAATTATTTTCCCTATTTTCTTTAACTATTCTTTACTTAAAAATGTGTCCCTATACTATTAAATGTGAATAATAGATGAAACAGATTTATTTCAGCCCAAAAATATATTTTTATCTCACTCCAAAGTTTTCTAGGTACTGAGAAAGTTTTTAATAAATTTGACAATTATGTTTGTCCCCCTTTTTAATATTTAAACACTAGTTACATATTCAATTTTCTAAATTAAATACTAAACAGAGCTAAAATAATGAATTCACCCCATTACAGGGTCTATAATATCATTTTCATAATTTCCAGGGGTCTAGCTACACTTTTCAGAGGTGTTTTTCTTAATTTCTATTAAGTCCAGGGGCTAAAACTGATTTTTAAATGAATTTACATGATTTTCTAAAGTTCCAGGGGCTAGATCTGAAGTTTTCGGGGCTAGCTCTCAATTCCAGAGAACCCCAGGGGGTAGCACGTAAGAACTCCAGTCTTTATAACGCGGGGTCGACGTGGACCGTCTGATTTTAAACCGACGGCTGAGATTATAACATCGAACCGGTACGCGGGGTTTTAAAGTCTACCGTGCGATTTAAAATAAACGGCGCACAAGCGGCCACGTCGCTCTGATCGAGCGCGGGCGGCGCTGCCGGCGGCGCACGGCGGCGGGAAGCGGCGATCTCGCCGGAAACTTTCGGATCCTCGAGAATTCTGCCTAGAACTGTGATCTTATGGCCTAGATCGGTAGAGGGGAGGTCAGGGATCTCACCTCGGGGGTTTTCTCGAGCTCGGGGGTCCTGGAAAGTGCTCGGCGGCGAGGTCCGAGGCAAAACCACGGCGAAGCTCGTCGGAGCTGGATTTGCACCGTAAGTCTTCGGGTTTTCTGCACCTGCAAAGTTCTCCGGAGGCGGTGGATCAAGACCAACGAGTTAGATCAAAGTTTCCGAGCTTAGATCGGCCAGAATTCACCGGCGAAGTCTCGGTGCTCACCGGAGTGAAAATCGGCGATCGCGTGAGAAAAACTGATCGGATCGGTTGTTTTTATAGCCGGGGGAGGGCGGTGGTTCTGTTGTGATCGAGTTAGAGTCCTCAGGGTCCAGAATTCGGCTGCGGGACGCGGTTTCCCGATCGGTTGCGATCGCGCGCGCGGGGGAGAAGTCAGGGGTCGCGGGGTTAGGGATGACAGGCGGGTCCCACCCGTCAGCGAGGGGCAGCGCGGCGCGCGCGGGGGCGGGCTGCGCGGGGGTTAGCTGGGCCGGCTGGGGTTTCGGCCCACTGGCCAGTTTTTTTCTGGCTTTCCTTTTTCTTTTTCATTTCTTTTCTGTTTTGAGTATAATTTAAATTCCAGTTTGAATTTGAATTTTTGCAAAACATGCAATACGTCCAAAAATTTCTAAATTCCCCTCTGAACATGGTTTATGGTTCTAAATCAAAATTTGAGTCTTGACTAAAAATTTGGGGTGTTACAGCTCTACCCCCCTTAAAAGAAATCTCGTCCTCGAGATTGGTGTTTCTAAGAAAACAATTCCGGAAATTGTGCCTTAAGCTCATCTTCCCGTTCCCAGGTGGCTTCCTCTTCTGAGTGATGCTTCCACTGCACCTTGCACATCCTGATTCTCTTATTTCTGGTGAGGCGATCCATTGTCTCCAAAATCTTGTATGGTTGCTCGGCATAAGACAAATCCTCAGCTACATCCACTTCGTTCATGGGTAACACCTCCTCAGGCGTCCTCAGACATTTCTTGAGTTGCGACACATGGAACACATCGTGCACGTCCGACAGATGAACCGGCAACTCTAGTTGGTACGCCACTTCGCCTTTTCTTTCCAAAACTTGAAAGGGTCCGATGTATCGAGGTGACAACTTCCCTTTCACCTTGAACCGACGAAGTCCTCTGATAGGGGACACCTTGAGATAAACATAGTCTCCCACGTTGAAAACGAGCTCTCTTCTTCGTACATCAGCATAACTCTTCTGGCGTGTCTGTGCTATCCTCAAGTTGTTGCGAATCTCCCTCACCTTTGCCTCGGCTTCTTGTAGCACTTCGGGACCAAACACTTTACTTTCTCCTGTTTGATTCCAAAATAGGGGAGTTCTGCACTTCCTTCCATACAAAGCTTCAAACGGTGACATCTTCATACTAGCTTGATAACTGTTGTTATAGGAAAACTCCGCATACGGTAAGTTCTTGTCCCAACTCCTATTGTTTTTGAGTGCACATGCCCTTAACATATCTTCAAGGATCTGATTGGTTCTCTCCGTCTGCCCATCAGTTTGGGGATGATAGGCAGAACTGAAATTCAGATGGGTTCCCATGGTTTCATGCAACTTTTGCCAAAACCTCGAGGTGAACTGCGTCCCTCGATCCGACACTATCTTCTTCGGCACTCCATGGTAACACACAATCCTTGACATGTACAATTCTGCCAATTTGGATCCACTGTAGCTTTCTTTCACAGGGATGAAATGAGCTACCTTGGTTAGCCTATCAATAATAACCCATATTGAATCATACCCGGACTGGGTCCTAGGCAATCCCACGACAAAATCCATGCTGATCTCTTCCCACTTCCATTCAGGCACTTTGAGTGGTTGCAGCAATCCCGCGGGTCGTTGATGTTCTGCTTTCACCAACTGACATGTGTCACATAGGGCAACATGTTCCGCGACATCTCGCTTCATGCCATACCACCAATACCTGCTTTTGAGGTCCTGATACATCTTCGTACTCCCAGGATGAATGGAATAGTCGGAATCGTGAGCCTCCTTCAAAATTAATTTACGAATCTCCTTTACTTCTGGCACACAGATCCTTTTCCCGTGCCACACCGTTCCTTGTTCATCCTCTCTAAAACCAGGAGCTTTATTTTCCTTGATGAGCTGTCTGATCTCTTGTATCTTCTCATCATTCTTTTGTCCCTCGCGTATGTCTCGCTCAAGTGTGGAGTCCACTTCCATGGCGATGGCTTCACCACTATTTACTAGACATAGATTGAGCCTTATAACCTCGTCCTTCAATTCTGCAGGCATATCCTTCAAGCTCAACTTATTGACCTGCACTTTCCGACTCAAGGCATCGGCCACGACGTTTGCTTTCCCGGGATGATAGTTGATGCCTATATCAAAGTCATTGATTAGCTCTAACCATCTCCTTTGTCTAAGGTTGAGATCTGGCTGTGTGAATATGTACTTCAAACTCTTATGATCCGTATATATCTCTGTCCTCTTCCCCATCAAATAGTGCCGCCAAATTTTCAACGCGTGTACCACTACAGCTAGTTCTAAGTCATGTGTAGGATAGTTCTTCTCGTGCTTCCGAAGCTGCCGGGATGCATATGCCACGACATGTCCCTCTTGCATGAGAACACATCCCAACCCGTTTCCAGAGGCATCGCAGTACACCGTGAAATTCTTCTGCATATCTGGCATAACCAACACGGGGGCTGTTGTCAATCTCTTCTTTAGCTCCTGAAAGCTCGTATCGCACTGTGGCGTCCAGGTGAATGTGATTCCCTTTTCCAACAGTTTGGTGAGAGGTCTCGAGATCTTGGAGAATCCCTCAATAAACCGTCGATAGTATCCAGCCAATCCCAAAAAGCTTCGAACTTCCCCGACATTTGCAGGGGTTTTCCATTTCTGGATATCTTCGATTTTGGCGGGATCTACGGAGATTCCTCCCTCCGAGATTATATGTCCCAAAAAGGGAACTCTCTTTAGCCAAAACTCACACTTGCTCAACTTGGCATATAGTTGGTGTTCTCTCAGCCTCTGTAACACCAACCTTAGATGTTTCTCATGTTCTTCTTCATCTTTGGAGAAGACGAGAATATCATCTATGAAAACCACCACAAATTTGTCCAGATATTCCATGAATACCTTGTTCATGAGGTACATGAAATATGCCGGGGCATTGGTTAGCCCGAAAGGCATGACAGTGTATTCATACAGTCCGTACCGAGATACGAAAGCTGTCTTGGGAATATCAGATTGCCTTATCTTGAGTTGGTGGTATCCCGACCTGAGATCAATTTTCGAGAACACGCAAGCTCCCCTCAACTGATCAAACAAGTCTTCAATGCGGGGTAATGGATACTTGTTCTTGATGGTCACCTCATTCAAGGCACGGTAATCCACGCATAACCTTTGAGTTCCATCTTTCTTAGGCACAAATATTACCGGAGCTCCCCATGGTGAGGAACTAGGGCGAACATACCCCTTTTCCGTCAATTCCCTCAAATGATCCTTGAGCTCTTCTAGCTGCTTGGAGTCCATTCGATAAGGTCTCTTGTATATCGGGGCTGTTCCCGGTACTAGCTCGATTGCGAATTCCACGTCACGGTCGGGAGGCATTCCTGGCAACTCCTCCGGAAAAACATCTGGATATTCCCTGATAGTCCTGATTTCCTCAACTTTCACCTCCACTTGATTTAATTTAATGTCCCTCCTAGGCTCGTGTATCGTTATGAACTTTACTCTTGTGCCACTAGGGTGAGTTAGTTCCACCGTTCTGGTCGAACAATGGATGATTCCTTTATGTTTGGTCAACCAATCCATACCCAAAATAATATCTATCCCTTGTGAATCGATCACTATGAGGTTAGCGGTAAATACTACCCCATTAATGTCTAGGTTCACTTTGGGACACACTTGTCTTGTCCTTATTTCTCCACCTGGAGAATTTACCGCTAGCATATGGTTCATTTGTGTGGTTGCTAGGTCATGCTTCTTAACAAACCCTTGAGCAATGAACGAATGGGTAGCACCAGAATCAAACAGCAGAGTTGCAAGGTGTAAATTGGCAGGAAACTTACCAACTACCACGTCGGGTGCCTCTTGTGCTTCCTCCATAGTGACGTGGTTCACCCGTCCTCTCATTACGTTCTGCTGCTGTGGCTGCGTGGGCTTCTTCTTTGGACACTTATGGGCGTAGTGCCCCACTTCACCACAGCTGAAACATTGCACCCCAATCTTAGATGCTTGGCCCTTGTTGTCTTGGGGTTGGTTTGGGGGTCCTTGCACTGCTGGTCGAGGTGGATATGCGGGGCGAGGCTGTTGTACAAACTGACGTTGCGGCTGTGCTGGTGCTGCGGGAGGCCTGTAGTTTGGGTTGTACCCTCTTGGTGCTGAATAGGGTACCGCAGCACGGCTCGTCTGCCCCGTAGGTTGCTGCATCATACGTGGGCGGGTGTTGCTCCCTGAGGCTTGATGTGACCACCCAGCCTTCCTCTTATTCTCATTTTCCAGGGCCTTCAGCTTCCTTTCCACCACAAATGCTCTGTCCACCATCTTTTGAAAGCTTTCATACTCATTGGAGGACATTGCACATTGCATCTCTGCGGTAAGTCCTTCCACGAAACAATCTTGTTTCTGCTTATCTGTCTCTATGTCTCGTGGAGCATAACGGGATAGTTGAGTGAATTTAGTGAGGTATTCCCTCACCGTCATGTTTCCCTGCTGCAGTCCCAAAAACTCTTTCCTCTTGTTTTTGAGTTCACCCCTTGGGATGTAATGGTTGCGGAAGCTACGCTTGAACTCTTCCCAAGTGATGCTCTCAGGGTCATGATGGGCGGCCACTTAGGCGGTCCACCAATCAGCAGCAGGTCCCTGCAATTGATGAGAGGCAAACAGCACCCTCTCATACCCTTGGCATTGTATGATTCTCATCTTACTTTCAATGGTCTTCAGCCAATCATCTGCCTCCAGAGGTTCAGCAGCACTTGCAAACTTTGGAGGTTGAGTTCCTAGAAACTCACTCAACCTGGGTTGGCGTGGTGCAGCATGTGGAGGTGGAACTTGATGCAAGTTGGCCACTACTTGAGTCAAGTTCTGGATGAGCTGATTTTGATTCTCCAGCATTTGGTGGAGAGGATCAACTTCTTCACGGCGACCACCCCGGTTCTGGCCTCCAGAAAGATGAGAGTTGCATGCCTCATCATTGTTGTTGGCGGGGTTGGCAGCACGTCCTTTTCCTCTTCCGGCCATCTGGTAGAATCAACAAATGTTAATTTGAAATCATTTAGTATCATCTTACTACTTTCACTTGTTTGTACTTTGAAGTGTTGAAGTTTTGTTAAAATCTTACGAGGGTTTTATATCTCACACCCAATAAATGCACTATTATTTCCTGTGGGTTCACAACCAAAGCAAAACAATCTGAAGACGAGGCTGTGGACACTTGCTCATGGCTTCCACAACTCACGTCACACACCAAGCATTATCACACCATTAACTACGTAACGACTCGACTACTCGACCTCTTGCTAGCTAGGGGAAAGACTCTACACTACTCATCCTCTTGAGCTGGCTCCTCGGGATCTTCCTCCTCATTTCGGCTACCTTCTGACTCTGCTTTGGGTGGGGAGGCTGCTGGTGGAGAAGTGCGACGACGCCTGATCGCTCGGCGATCCGGGGAGTCAGGGGTCCAT
The DNA here is from genome assembly GCA_030760725.1 of Neostapfia colusana. Taxonomy (NCBI): domain Eukaryota; kingdom Viridiplantae; phylum Streptophyta; class Magnoliopsida; order Poales; family Poaceae; genus Neostapfia; species Neostapfia colusana. The sequence goes on along the minus strand of JASWHV010000012.1, from coordinate 11,538,973 downwards.
GGATCACTTACGGTGACACACAGTTCATTCCCATCTCCTCTTTCTCTCGCCTTTAAGCAAGCTCGCAGCAATGCCTCCGTCTCCTTCAGGGTATCTCGGACATCCTGAAGCTCTTGTTGACACTCCTGCAGTCGAGTGCTGAGCATAGCAGCATCCTCCAAGCACAAGTCCATGTGCTCATGGGAAGTCCCTTGCTGCACCGGTGGGTACTTGTACTCCGTGGTACCACTCTCACGTTGGAGGACATACATGTACTCAGTTTTGTCCAAGTGGCGACGATAGATGTGGCTCTGGCAGGTGATGGCCTCCCAAGTGACATCTCTCTCCGCGTCAACTTGTGTTGCTCGACAAGCTGGAGAGTGGTGGATCTTAAGCAGCTGATTCTCGTGTATAATCCTCATCTCCGAACTCCATTCTTCCCTCTTCTCACGGATGGTCCTGGTGGAGTTATAGTGGATGATGAGCTTGCCCGTATTGCCGGCGGCTTCGAGCATACGTCGAAGACGGCGCAACAAATCTCCCACTGCCAATCCGTAGGAAAGGTACGTCACTGGACGACTCTCCTCTCTTTCAGCAAGGGCAACTACGGGAACTCTCCCTCCCGTGGATTTACGAGCGGTGCGAATCATGCGAACCATCTAAAACAAAAGAATTTAAAATTAGGTTAGATAAAATTTCAAACAAAAATCCTATTTTTGAATGAAAGTTGGGGTAAGATGAAGAAAATGACTCTTTTAATAACACTTTTTCACCCACACCTTGGAAAATAGTTTTTAAGAAAATAGGGCCCTTAAATACGTCCATTTCTACCTAGGTCCACGTTCCTACGGGCAACCTTGGCTCTGATACCACCTCTGTCACACCCGGTTTTTCCGAAGAACAACCAAGTGATTATCACATGTATGCCAGGATCATTTTCTCATGCATGTGATGACAAATAGTGAAGCATCATTTATTACAAGCCAGGTGTCGAATATAAATAAGTCTTACATCACAAATGTCTCAATGAACACTAATGCTTCATCACAAGTAAATAAACTAGCAGCGGAATATTATTCTTTAGGGCTCCATCACAGGCGTTGCCCGGGGGTCTTCATGAACCTAGAAACCTTCCTCGGGTCCAAAATCTTGGTCATTATACACCATTTCATTATCTTGACCTGAGCAGCAATATAAACCAACAAATATGCAAGGTTGAGTACCAATGGTACTCAGCAAGTGTGGGAAAATTATATCATGCATGGCTAGAACAAGGAGAGGTTGAACTCATGGTTAAAGCACTACGCAATTAATACCTATCACCTTAGCTTATTAAGCACCTACATTACTACACAGGTGAAATGGTTCCAATCTCCCATCCCATCATCATAATCCAATAACCATAACATCATTTCCAATGTTAAGCTCCCCGCTTAACATTCACAACCATCAATCCTCTAATCATGAATAAGTCCAGGCCGCTCTTAACCGTGAGCACGGCTGTCAAGACAGTTTTAACTCTGTAGAGTTTGTACCACTGTACACACAAGTAGTGATTTCATCCCCGTTGCCGGGTGGACTAAAAGAACCTCCATTATGCCAGTGGCTACGATCCACATTCACACTTCCCAGGTGTGTGGCCAAGAGATCACTACGAAGCCTTTACAAAGGGATTCCCGACGAGCGTGGGCCCACTGAGGTTTCACCCCTAACAGCATACAAGAGGCTCCAACCCCGCTGCAGTGGCCCCCTCTTGAGCCTTGCGGTTCATATGGTAGTCCAGATGACACCTACTCCCCGCACCATCCAACACACCCATACTACGCCGGGGATACACCTAATTAATTGGCTAAGCTGCCCCATCTCAGCATGTGGTTGGCACTGTAAAGCCGGGTTACATGCTCCATGAACCGGTCCTTAGGATCCAGGCAAGTACTAAACACAAACCCAAGTCTCGTGCACCCAGCACACAACCAAAACATCCAACTTGCCTTGATCCCTACCTCTACATAACTCACAATATCTCATTCAAGAGTATGGTAATATAAACTGATGATTTCATGTCCCAAACATCCCATTCTAAGCATGGCTAAGCATATGCATGGTCATAAATAACATGACAAAATAAATCCCAACCCAAGCTACAAGGAAACAAGGTAATGCAATTCTAGGGAAACTTCCTAGCATGGGTTTCATATTTCATTTGACAATGCAAATAATTTCTATCTACACATCCTAGCATAGGATCAAAGTGGTCAAGGACACTTGCCTCCTTCTTGCTGCTCTTGAAATGGGTAGTCTTGGTCTTGGAATTGAATAACTTGTTCTTGAACAGGTTCTACTTCATACCATCACACATAGCAAAAGAAAAACAACAATCATAAGATATAGTTCACACTTCCACTTCATACAAACCACACATTCATATTTATGAAAGTTCTTTACCATTATATGTGTTGTGGTTACTTTATGTGTGTTGATTTGGGGCTTGCATACACTTTTATTTATATGTGTATGATTCCTACTTTGGTGTTCATATTTATACTCACATACTATATATATATACATATATGTATATATGTGTGTTTCAGTTTTAAATAAATTCCTTATATATTAAACTACCAAGTATGTATGAAAAGTATTTTTCTTCTCCATATATGCCTTCATAATTTCTATCAACCCTAAACTGAATTCTTTGTATTTTAGAAACTCCATTTATCATTTACTTGTTTCTATATTTTCAGATTTATATTCTTATGCATAATTGTGCATTTTATTATTAAATTAGTAATACACTCTACCTAAACAGATTAGGTTCTGGTCCTAAATAATTTAGGATCATATTTTGACCTTGGCTTCTGATGTATACTATTTCATAATTATTTTCCCTATTTTCTTTAACTATTCTTTACTTAAAAATGTGTCCCTATACTATTAAATGTGAATAATAGATGAAACAGATTTATTTCAGCCCAAAAATATATTTTTATCTCACTCCAAAGTTTTCTAGGTACTGAGAAAGTTTTTAATAAATTTGACAATTATGTTTGTCCCCCTTTTTAATATTTAAACACTAGTTACATATTCAATTTTCTAAATTAAATACTAAACAGAGCTAAAATAATGAATTCACCCCATTACAGGGTCTATAATATCATTTTCATAATTTCCAGGGGTCTAGCTACACTTTTCAGAGGTGTTTTTCTTAATTTCTATTAAGTCCAGGGGCTAAAACTGATTTTTAAATGAATTTACATGATTTTCTGAAGTTCCAGGGGCTAGATCTGAAGTTTCCGGGGCTAGCTCTCAATTCCAGAGAACCCCAGGGGGTAGCACGTAAGAACTCCAGTCTTTATAACGCGGGGTCGACGTGGACCGTCTGATTTTAAACCGACGGCTGAGATTATAACATCGAACCGGTACGCGGGGTTTTAAAGTCTACCGTGCGATTTAAAATAAACGGCGCACAAGCGGCCACGTCGCTCTGATCGAGCGCGGGCGGCGCTGCCGGCGGCGCACGGCGGCGGGAAGCGGCGATCTCGCCGGAAACTTTCGGATCCTCGAGAATTCTGCCTAGAACTGTGATCTTATGGCCTAGATCGGTAGAGGGGAGGTCAGGGATCTCACCTCGGGGGTTTTCTCGAGCTCGGGGGTCCTGGAAAGTGCTCGGCGGCGAGGTCCGAGGCAAAACCACGGCGAAGCTCGTCGGAGCTGGATTTGCACCGTAAGTCTTCGGGTTTTCTGCACCTGCAAAGTTCCCCGGAGGCGGTGGATCAAGACCAACGAGTTAGATCAAAGTTTCCGAGCTTAGATCGGCCAGAATTCACCGGCGAAGTCTCGGTGCTCACCGGAGTGAAAATCGGCGATCGCGTGAGAAAAACTGATCGGATCGGTTGTTTTTATAGCCGGGGGAGGGCGGTGGTTCTGTTGTGATCGAGTTAGAGTCCTCAGGGTCCAGAATTCGGCTGCGGGACGCGGTTTCCCGATCGGTTGCGATCGCGCGCGCGGGGGAGAAGTCCGGGGTCGCGGGGTTAGGGATGACAGGCGGGTCCCACCCGTCAGCGAGGGGCAGCGCGGCGCGCGCGGGGGCGGGCTGCGCGGGGGTTAGCTGGGCCGGCTGGGGTTTCGGCCCACTGGCCAGTTTTTTTTTGGCTTTCCTTTTTCTTTTTCATTTCTTTTCTGTTTTGAGTATAATTTAAATTCCAGTTTGAATTTGAATTTTTGCAAAACATGCAATACGTCCAAAAATTTCTAAATTCCCCTCTGAACATGGTTTATGGTTCTAAATCAAAATTTGAGTCTTGACTAAAAATTTGGGGTGTTACATAATAATGCAAGTTTGAGTACAGTGATGTACTCAGCAAGTGTGGGAAAATATGATATGTAGTTCACAACAAGGCAGGTATAAAGGCTCATTGCAGAAAGCAAAGTTATTTCTCAAAACCATGATAAAACAGCGACTCACCTTTAAGTGAATGTAATCCGAACAAGTATCAACATAACTCCATTATGTTCATCACTTCCCATGTCTCAACCAGACATTGCTCACGAATACCTTCTCATATTCGCCACCATCTCACGAATACCATCTCGTATTCGATACCATCTCACCAATACCATCTCGTATTCGCTACCATTCAATCCCGTCTCACACCGAGACCAATCTCGTTGCCACGACTCAACAGTCATGCAACCAATCTTATCACCTGGACTCAACAGTCCCGAAAACCAAACAAAAAGCAAACCATAACCAAAACCGTAATCAAACCAGAAACCATCCCAACTAATCATGTGAGTTGTCCAGGTGCTCGTGACCGTAAGCTCGTCTATCATGATAGTTTTAGACTCTGCAGAGTTTGTACCACTTCACCCACAAGTTTGTGATTTCGTCACCCGTCGGCGACTGCAGAACCTCCATTATACCAGTACACAACCGTCGGTGTATGGTCAAGAGATCACAAAATAGCCTTTACAAAGGGGTTACTAGATGTATGGACTCACTAAGGTTTCACCGGCAGGCTAGAATCTTCAACTTTCCCACCCATGGGCCCCCTCTTGTGCCATGCAGTTCCCAGGGCACTCCTCACTCGACTCCCATTCTCCGCGCCTTCCACGGTCCATAACAATCTAGTAACATACCTAATTACTCAGCTAAGCCACGCCGATACTTGGCCTTGTGGTGGCACTGTTATCCTGGCATGGCTGGCATGAACCGGTCCTTAGATCTACGGCAAAAAACCACCATCTCATGCTACCACATTCACAAACCTAGGTTTGCCTAGATCTCCCTCCGATTCACGTTCATTAACAACATCAGTTTCTCATTATCATTATGAGTGCAGTTTGCTAGACACATCTATCTCGCTTCCCGTATCACATATACTCAGCGAAGCATAAAAGCAAAACCATACCCAACTCAATAACTTTCTTAGTGACAAGGGTGGTTTAACAAAACTAGTAAACTCCTGACTCAGCACACACACCTTTTCGCAAACAAACCAGTTTTCCAAAACATAGGATCAATATGGTCAAGGGGCACTTGCCTTGTTCTTGCGGTTCCTGTTGCTCTTGGATCTCGAAACCTTGTTGTTGCAGCTCGTCGTAGACAGCTCCCTGAGCTTGTCCTTCTATACGCGATCACGCACATACAAGATTCATAGCAATCAATATCATGCACGAACCATAATCAAGATGCGATGATGCGTATGCATGCAAATCCTATGATGCAGTTTTTATTAGATCAGTTGTACGTGTTCTTGCATGTTTGCATGGCTTTTATGATGAACAAAAGTGTTCGGATCAATTGTGGACGTGGTGATGATCTTGACTTTAGATCAAACCGATCAACAAGTGATCTGTCCACGAAAAAGCTTCTGTTCGAAAGGATCGAAGAACAAATGCAAAGAAAACACAATGATGTCGTAAGGTGGTATTGGAGACCTACCTTACGTTCTTCTTGGTCTCGGGGTCCTTCTCCTAGCAAGACAGATCGTCGGGGCTATCTTCCGGTGATCTCCGGCGACTGAAGCTCCGGCGAAGGGGTTTACTCGGCGAGCTGGGGGCTAGGGCCCTAAGTTGTCGACTCAGGAGGTGGAAAAGAAGTTTGTGGTTGCGGCCAAAGGTTTTCGGTTCTATTTATAAGAGGGAAACGAATAGTTCTAATCTGTTTGGATTTCGAATGAGAGTCCTATTCAAATGGTTTTTGAATCTTAACAACTTATCTTAGATTGATTCGGTGCGGTAACATTGTGGAAATCGTGTCGGTTTCCTCAGTACCGGGGATTCCCACGCGTACAGAAGAAAACCGCTTCAGAATCGCGTTACCTTCGTGGCGGTGAGCTCCGGAAGCTCCACGTGTCCTGCGGGAACCTGGGCTCCCCTTTCCACAGTGACCAGCTCCGGTTGTGCCGCGTGTCAGGCGGGCGAGACCTCCCTCTCATCAGAGGTGAGCTCCGCGTGCGCCACGCATCCTGGCGGGCGAGACCTCCCCTCTCCCTCAGAGGCAAGCTCCGCGAATGCCATGTGTCAGTTCCGGACCTCCCCCTCTCTTCGGAGGTGGCTCCGAGTGTGCCATGTGTCAATTCTGGACCTCCCCTCTCTTCGGAGGTGTGCTTCGAGAATGCCACGCGTCAAGTAGCGTCGGACTTCCTTTTTCCTCAGAGATGAACTCCGAGGTTGACACGTGTCCTTCAGCGTCGGACCTCCCGGAGATGAGCTCCGGGGTGACTCGTGTCCGGTAGTGTCGGACCTCCCGGAGGTGACACGGGTCCAGTAGGACCGGACCTCTCGGAGAAGAGCTCCGAAGGTGACACGTGTCCAGTAGGACCGGACCTCTCGGAAGTGAGCTCCGAGAGCGACATGTGTCTGACGGGGCCGGACCTCTCGGGGATGAGCTCCGAGAGCGACACGTGTCCCGCGCGGCTGGTCCTCTCTCTTTTCCGCGGTGAATAGCTCTGCAGCCGACACGTGTCCTTCGGGACTGGCCTCGCTCCTCTGCAGAGACTAGCTCCGGGGGCAACACGTGTCCCACGGGGTCGGACCTCTCCCTTTGCCGCAGGGACGAGCCTCAAGCCTGCCACGTAGCCAGTTTAGCGGCGGACCTCTCCCCCTTTGCGGAGATGAGCTCCGAACACGCCACGTGGCCAGCGGCTGTGGGAATTGTCTTCGTCGCTCTCTGTGAACTGGAATTTGCTCTTTTTGGCTATCTTTTTATTTCTTTTCTGTTTATATTTATTTTTAAAATGTTTTTCTACATGAAATATGAATTTATGCAGAAACCGAAAATGAGGGTGTCACATACACCGACGGTTGTGTACTGGTATAATGGAGGTTCTGCAGTCGCCGACGGGTGACGAAATCACGAACTTGTGGGTAAAGTGGTGCCACCTCTGCAGAGTGTAAAGCTATCATGATAGCCGTGCTTCCGGTCACAAGCACCTGGCCAACTCACATGATTAGAGGGAAAACTTGGGATGGTTATTCGGTATTGTTATTCGGTATGGTTATGGTATGGTCATTGAGATTGATTTTGGTACTGTTTTGAGTCATGGCAGTGAATTTAGTTTCGGTTATATGAATATGAGATGGATATGAATATTTATGAGCATAAGATGAATTTGAGAAAGATTGATGGCTGGATGAGACTTGATAAGTGGTGAATTATGATGAGAAAATGTTTCTGAATTTCTTGATTATGATGGGATAAATTTCACCTAGAAATAGTTGCTGTTTTTACCATGTTTGCGAAATAATATTTGCTTGATGTAATGAGCCTTTTTATTTCATACCTTGTTGTAAGCTACATGTCATACTTTTCCCGCACTTGCTGAGTACGACATGTACTCACCCTTGCATTACCACATAAACATAAGCTACAGGAGATAATTACTTCGAGGACCATGTGGAGTACTAGGCGTGCGAACTACCATCAACATGGCCGTGGAGTTGAAGATTGGAGCCTGCTATTTAGTTATTTCCGCTGTCGTTTAGAGACTTCCGCTGCAAGAATAAGTTAGAGATTCATGAGTGAGACTTTGAGTCATTGTAATAAAGTACTTAAACATTATTTATTCATGGTTATATTCTGAATTCAGTTTGTGGATAACATGTGTATGTGTGATGAACATTCTGGGCACACATATGCATTCACTTGGTTCTATTTTCGGAACCGGGTGTCACAGATTGGTATCAGAGCCATGTTAACCGTAGGACGCAAGCCTAGATAGAATGGACACTCTAAAACACATAGGAACACCCCTCTAAACTGCTATTTTTGAAAATTGCTTGCTGCTGCACTTTACTTGTCAATTCAGCCACCGCAAAGTGATATTTTCAGCCCCACTTTTTCCCTTCTTTTGGACAGCAACACTTTTGCTTTCTTGCTCCATAGCTTCTGAAGTTTCGGAGTTATTTCTTCCTTCTCTAAAGTTTCTCATGTATTATCTATAGATGCCGGTGATTAGGAGCACAGCACGCATAAGGACTCGTCCACCACCACGTGGGAGTGCACTTAACCCCATTGAGGTGTCCGATGGACCATATTGGGAGGAGGTGAAGACGGAACCTCATGATGAAGATGAAGTCAATAGATCTATGCATGAGGAAGAGGACTTGGAAGAGTTGGAACCATTTGAAGAAGACATGGAGGATGATCCACAAGAACGGCATTCGTACGCACTTCAGGAGGAGTTTGACGTGGGCTTACACCCCGTGGAGCCTCATGAAGCTATGTCGGGAGGAGATGAATCCGAAGAGGAGCCACCCCTTGCTGAGACCAATAATGAAGGTGATGAACGGGCCAACCATTCAGTTGAAGAATTTTGGTCCGATGGAATGGAAGGAGGACGCATATCCAGAGAGCTCAAAGAATTTCTGGATTGCTGCAGCCTATACCCAGAATATCTTCTCAAGAAAGTCCCTCGTTTCGGACATGAAGAGTGAAAGGATGATGTAACCATCCTATCTAACGGTAGGATTGTCATCTGGCACTTCACACCCACATGGAGGGCTACAAGGGCAGAAGCTATCGATGATGCTGCATGGGAAGCACTCACCGGACTGTGCTACGCCTTCCATGAGCAGCTTGAGGACACAACTTTTGAGCTGCACCCGTATCGGAAGAGTGGCACAAGGGAGATCATTGGACCCCATGTAACAGCTATTTCCAACCCACAAGCTGCTGATAAGTCTCAGAGGTTGCTTGTGGAGTTAGGAAACCGCTATGCAAGTGCACAAGAAGAGATCCGTTACCTCCGCAAGAAGTTGTATTTGCTGGAGAAACAAGAGGAGACTCGTGCCAACGCAGGAACAAATGGAGCACCAGCGTCATCTATCCGTACATGGACTGCTGACTCACCATGGCGTGCGCCCATATATGGACCAACCCCGTCACCCGGCGAGAACAGCACCGGTTCTGACGTTTAAGTTTAGGTTTCCATTGAATAAAGTTGTGATAGGAACGCTTAGATCGTAGTAGCTTGAATAAGAGTGGTGTGCTGAATTTTTGTGATGATTGCTTGTGTTTGTGTGCTTGGTGTGAGTTGTGGAACGCTTTGGCGAATGTCCACATCCACACATAGTAGAGAGATGTGATATGCTTCGGCACTTGTTCACATCCTCATACAGGCTGAAATTAATAAAATAAGTTGCTTAGTTCATATACCTTGATGCATATAGTTGGGGAATCGCTTCTTTCAATTCTGAATTCTGTTTCGAGAGTAAGCCTTAAAATAAGGGGGGTAGACTTTCTCGCCAACCTTATTGTCTTTGATTCCCAAGGAATTGACATAATACTTGGAATGGATTCGCTAAGCACAACGGAGTGATTCAATGTGCTGAGAGGATCGTGCAGTTGACAAGTGAGCACGGTACTCGTATTGAGTTCGAGGAAGCCCAACCGGCAACCGAGAAGGCAGCGCTGAACCACATCGAAGAAGCGACATTGGAAAGCATTCCGGTGGTTCAAGAATATTCAGATGTTTTCCCGGAAGAACTTCCAGGTATGCCACCTGACCGGGACATTGAATTTGCCATTGATTTAGTACCTGGAACTGCACCTATAGCAAAGAGGCCGTATAGGATGCCCGCTAATGAACTAGTGGAGCTCAAGAAACAAATTCAGGAGCAGCTAGAAAAGCGTTTTATACACCCAAGCTCGTCACCATGGGGAGCCCCCATGCTCTTCATAGACAAGAAGGATGGGACCTAAAGGATGTGTGTGGATTATAGGTCTCTCAATGAGATGACGATCAAGAATAAATACCCGCTGCCCCGCATAGAGGACCTGTTTGACCAAATGAAAGGTGCCTAAATTTTCTCCAAGATTGATATTCGGTCGGAATACTTCCAGCTGAAGAAGCCCTCCGATATACCCAAGACTGCATTCCGAACACGGTATGGTTCGTATGAGTATACCGTTATGTCTTTTGGGTTAACGAATGCACCCGCATACTTTATGTACCTCATGAATAAGGTCTTCATGGAGTACTTGGACAAGTTCATTGTGGTTTTCATCGACGATATCATGGTGTATTTGAAAAGCGAGGAAGAACATGAAGAACACTTGAGATTGACATTGCAGAAATTGCGAGAGCATCAATTGTATGCCAAGTTCAGCAAGTGTCAATTTTGGCTAAAGGAGATATCGTTCCTAGGCCACATCATCTCCGAGGGAGGAGTATCGGTTGATCCCGGAAAAGTGGGAGAGGTTTTAAAGTAGAACCAACCGCAGAACGTGAGAGATATTCAGAGTTTCCTTGGGATGGCTGGATACTACCGCCGGTACATCAAGGATTTCTCCAAAATAGCAAAGCCTATGACTGAATTGCTAATGAAGCGAAAAGCATTTCAGTGGACACCAGTGTGCCAAGAAAGCTTTGAGAAGCTCTAGAAAAGACTAACCACATTGTCGGTTTTGGTATTGCCAGACGTGAGCAAAAGCTTCGACATATATTGTGACGCATCAAGACAAGGGCTTGGATGTGTACTCATGCAAGAAGGACAAGTGGTAGCCTATGCGTCGAGACAACTAAAGAAACATGAGCTGAATTACCCCACACATGACTTGGAACTTGCAGCCGTGGTACATGCCTTGAAGATTTGGAGGCATTATATCCTTGGCCACCGATGTGAGATCTATACGGATCACAAAAGCCTCAAGTTTATATTCACGCAAACGGATCTGAATTTGAGGCAACGTCGATGGTTGGAACTCATCAAGGATTATGATGTTGGAATCAACTATCACCCCGGAAAGGCCAATGTAGTAGCTGATGCGTTGAGCCGAAAGGGAGCATGTCACCAACTCACGGTTCGGGAGCTGCAGCCCGATCTGCGCAAGGAATTTGAACGGTTACATCTCGGGTTCTTGAATGAGATGGAAGTGATAGAACTCAACTTCTCACTGGAACAAGAGATACGAGATGGCCAAGCAACGGATGAGGAAATCAAGGAAAGAATCCAACAAGGCATAGAAAAGGATTTCAAGGAAGACAAGAAAGGCACGCTTTGGTTAGGGAAAAGGATTTGTGTGCCTAACGTGAAGCACATCCGCGACACGATATTAAAGGAGGCACATGACTCACCTTATTCCATACATTCTGGCTGTACAAATATGTACGAGGACCTTAAAACTTGCTATTGGTGGGATGGTATGAAAAGGGACATAGCTAAATATGTTGCCTTATGCGACACGTGCCAATGGGTGAAGGCCAAACATCAAAGACCCACTGGACTGTTGCAGCCATTGAAAGTATCCGAGTGGAAGTGGGAAGACATCAGCATGGATTTCATTGTCGGGTTGCCACAAACTCGATCTGGCTACGACTCCATTTGGGTTATTGTGGACCGATTGATGAAAACAGCCCATTTCCTTCCTGTTAGAACCACATACCGCGTCGCAGAACTAGCCGAGCTGTATATGGAGCAAATCGTGCGTCGCCATGGAGTTCCGAAGAGGATAGTGTCAGATCGGGATACTCAATTTACCTCTAGGTTCTGGAAGAAGCTGCATGAACCTATAGGTACACGACTGAATTCAGCTCCGCTTATCACCCGCAAACCGACAGGCAAACTGAGAGGATAAATCAAATTTTGGAAGACATGTTGAGAGCTTGCACCTTGAAACATGAGCGTAGTTGGGATAGGAGCTTGCCGTACGCTGAATTCTCGTACAATAACAGCTACCAAGCCAGCTTGAAGATGTCACCTTTCGAAGCATTGTATGGTAGAAGGTGTAGAACGCCGCTGTTCTTGAATGAGACCAGAGAGAGCCAAGTGTTTGGACCCGAAGTGCTACAAGACGCCAAGAAGCAAGTCCAAATGATACGAGAAAATTTGAAGGCTGCTCAGTCACGACAAAAAGGTTATGTGGACAATAGGCGAAGAAGGTTGACCTTCCAAGTGGGAGATTTCGTGTATCTTAAAGTATCGCCTGTCCGAGGTCAACGACGGTTCAACGTCAAGGGCAAGTTAGCACCTCGCTACATCGGCCCATTCAAGATTTTGGACAAGCGAGGAGAAGTAGCCTATCAACTAGAGCTGCCAATGCACCTCTCCGATGTGCACGACAAGTTTCACGTATCCCAACTCAAGAAGTTCTTAAGAGTACCAGAAGAACAAGTACCGATGGATGAGCTCGAGCTTCAAGAGGATCTGACCTACGCGGAGCACCCCGTCAAAATTTTGGACGTGAAGGAAAGGGTCACGAGGAACAAAAGTGATCCGTTGGTGCAAGGTACAGGGGAGCCATCACACGGAAACCGAAACTACATGGGAGCGTGAGGAAGATCTCAAGGCAGAATTCCCTCATCTATAATCTCGAGCGCGAGATTCAGTTTAAGGGGGTAGGTTTGTAACACCCTCGAATTCATTACCATGCATTGGACATATTTTTCATGTAGAAAAGCATTGTAAAAGAAGTAGAAATGGAGAAAGAACCCTAGAAATGGAGAAGGAACTATAGAAATGGAGACAGAACCCGAGAAATGGAGAAGGAACTATAGAAATGGAGAAAGAACCATAGAAATGGAGGAAGGAACCATAGAAATGGAGGAAAAACCAGAGAAATGGAGAATGGGGCATAGAAATGGAGAAGGGAAATATAGAAATAGAGAATGGGGCATAGAAATGGAGAGGGGAATGTAGAAATGGAGAATGAGACATATAAATGGAGAGGGGAATGTAAAATGGAACAAGTGACATAGAAATGGTGAGGAATGGGAAAAAGATAGCTGAAATGAGCCATTCCCAAATTTTCCCCATAATTTCCAGATTCCCCAATTCCACAAAAGGGGAATTTTCCCCACATTTAGGGGGATAAAATACCCAAGGCTGCCGCACCTAACTAAGGGGATAAGTTGGTTGAGCTCCAAATTGAGTAGGACTCTTGTTTGAGTTCCAATTGGAGTAGGACTCCTCTTTTTCCCCTTATAAATATAACCCCCATCCTCTGGCCGAAATCCTCTCTCTTTTGGTCGTCCCCCCTGCTGCCAAGCCCCCTTTCTTGCTGCCAAGTCGCCAAGTTCCCCCCTTGCTGGAATTTGGCCGCCGTCGAGCCCCACCATCACCGGAGAAGAAGACTGATGATCTGTCCTACCAAAATTTTCCATAGAAAATTTCCCCACTGCTGCCATTGCTAGGAGGAAGTCCCTGCCACCAAAAGGAAGTGAGAAGGACAAGCTCAAAGAGGCCATCTACGAGGATCTACAGCACCAAGACATCAAGACGCTCAAGCAACAAGAGCCACGGGAGCAAGGAAAGTGCCCCTTGACTATATTGATCCTATGGTTTGAAACTGTTTTGTTTGCGAAAACTCGTAAGCTTGAGTCAACTTGATGGGACACCCTTTTATAGGAGTTTACTAGTTTTGTTAACCATCCTTGTCGCCGGGAAAGTTGATGAGTCGGGTATGGTCGTTTTTTCTTTTTGCTTCGCTTAATTCACGGGATACGGGAAGCTGAAATTAAACATGTCTAGCTACTGCACTCATATGAATAATGATGATGAGAACTTGATGATGTTAATGAGCATGGAATTGAGGAGATCTAGGCAAGCTTGGTTTGTGGATGTTGCTGAATGAGATGGTGGTTTACTTGCCGTAGATCTAAGGACCGATTCATGCCAGCACATGCCAGGAAAACAGTGCCACCACAAGGCCAAATATGGGTGCGGCTTAGCTGACTAATTAGGTGTGTTGCTAGCTTGTTATGGACCGTGAATGGCGCGGGGAATGGGAGTCGGGAGGGACTGCCCTGGGAACTACATGGCACAAGAGGGGGCCCGTGGGTGGGAGAATGGTGATTCGAGCCTGCCGGTGAAACCTCAGTGAGTCCATACATCTAGTAGCCCCTTTGTAAAGGCTATTTTGTGACCTCTTGGCCATACACCGACGGTTGTGTACTGGTATAATGGAGGTTCTGCAGTCGCCGATGGGTGAAGAAATCACAAACTTGTGGGTAAAGTGGTGTCACCTCTGTAGAGTGTAAAACTATCATGATAGTCGTGCTTCCGGTCACAAGCACCTGGCCAACTCACATGATTAGAGGGAAAACTTGGGATGGTTATTCGGTATGGTTATTCGGTATGGTTATGGTATGGTCATTGGGATTGGTTTTGGGACTGTTTTGAGTCATGACAATGAATTTGGTTTCGGTTATATGAATATGAGATGGATATGAATATTTATGAGCATGAGATGAACTTGAGAAAGATTGAAGGCTGGATGAGACTTGATAAGTGGTGAATTATGATGAGAAATGTTGCTGAATTTCTTGATTATGATGGGATAAATTTAACCTAGAAATAGTTGCTGTTTTTGCCATGTTTGCGAAATAAAATTTGTTTGCTGCAATGAGCCTTTTTATTCCATACCTTGTTGTAATCTACATGTCATACTTTTCCCGCACTTGCTGAGTACGACATGTACTCACCCTTGCATTACCACATAAACATAATCTACAGGAGATGATTACTTCGAGGACCATGTGGAGTACTAGGCGTGCGAACTACCGTCAACATGCCTGTGGAGTTGAAGATTGGAGCCTGCTATTTAGTTATTTCCACTGTCATTTAGAGACTTCCGCTGCAAGAATAAGTTAGAGATTCATGAGTGAGACTTTGAGTCATTGTAATAAAGTACTTAAACACTATTTATTCATGGTTATATTCTGAATTCAGTTTGTGGACGACATGTGTATGTGTGATGAACATCCTGGGCACACATATGCATTCACTTGGTTCTATTTTCGGAACCGGGTGTCACAAGCCTCCCCACTGAAGTAAGGTCCGGAGCTGCCACGTGCTCCTTGTCTCCGAGCCACCTCCCCGCTGAGGACAGCTCCGGTGCTGACACGTGCACTGGGCTCCGGTCCGAGCCTCTCCGCTGAGGTGAGGTCCGGGGCTGCCACGTGTCCGCTCGCACCAAACCCGTCGATGAGAGCTCCACAGCCGCCACGTGCCCCACGATCCGTCATGGGCCATGGGTCGACAAAGTCAAGAAGGAAGTGCGCTGTCAGGCTTTGCGTTCAAGGCTCGCGCCTTCCCCAGAAGCATGGGGCACTACACACGCCATTGTCCTCTGCCCGTTCGCCATTATGGTGACAAGACAGGACGGCAAGGCGTGACAGCAGTACAGTGCCGTCCAACGGCACGAAGCCGCCCAAGCAGGGCGAGAAGACGCGATGACAAGACGGCGTATTCATCATCACCAGACACGCGGTCATAGGTGCTCAGCGCGCCAGACGGCAGGACTTAACTCCCTGCCGACCACTCTACTCAGAGGACGAAGCCCTAGATTGTGTATAGGGTTCACATAGCTCTCGGGCCACTTGTCAGGCCTCAAGTGTAAAATTCCCAAAAGTGGTAGCAAGAAAATTCAGCTCATATACACTTATGAAAAATGAGGGGAATTAAAACTTTGAATTATAATGGTGTAAGTTCAAAGTGAGGGTTTAGACTTCCCAAAACTTTCAAACATGGAGATCTAAATGCACAGCTTGGATCTTCATATTCCAAATATTTACCCTTCCAAATTTCAGCTCATTTGGAGGAGTTTTCATATTTGTTTGGGATTAAAAGGACAATCCCTCTAATCTGAATTTCAAATTCAGTTTCAAATTCCAATTCCCTCAATTTGAAAATTGGGTTTCACAAATGTGTTCTCCACCTTTGAATGAGCAGCCATGCCAAAAATTGGAAATTTTGGGGCTGGTTTGCTATGTGTTTGGGACAAACCCAAGTAGAGAATTCAAACTCCATTTCAAATTCAAAGGGTCAAACACAATTCAAATTTTACACCAGAATTCAAACCATTTGAATTCAGCAAATTGAAACCTTAAATTGGTGTGAAAGTCTAGCCTTAAATGTTGAGTTTCTGGGGTAAAATATCAGAGAAAAATTGGAGTAAAAGAGAGGGAGGTGGGGCCCAGCAGTCAGCCTCACAACAGAGCCTACCGCCTCTGTTTTCATCGGCTGATCGCCGAGAGGCTGCCATCGCCCAGTGAAACCCGCTCCCGAGGAACTCCACCACGCCACCTCCTATTTCCTCGATCGCCAGCCACTTCATCACCCCACGGTCGCAGCAACGAAGTCGGTCTTCGTTTTCCCTGGTTACTCGCCGCTCCCTTCGTTCTCTCCGGCGAGAAACCGCCTTCGTGCCGTTTCTGTTTCCCCCTCGCCCACGCTCGCCCGAGCTCGGATGATCGAGCCCCAAACAGCAAAAAGAAGCACAAGAGAGTGCTCAAGCCTCCACCGTTCCTCCACCTAAGTTTCCTAGCCCGTGCTATGTGCAAACCAAGGATTTGCGCCGGCGTTCGGAGGTACTCGGCGGAACCCCGTTCGGTTCACCGTGGACAGTGCGCTACGGCCAGTGTCACCGCCCCTTCCCTGCACAAGAAAGGTTTGTTGTTGTCTATAGATTGTGTTACCGAAAGCCTCAGGACAATTGATCAATCGGGTAGTGAGAATTTTGGGTTTTACCAAATCCTAGTTCATAGCAACACCTCTCGGTCTACGATCAAATTCTTCGTGCTGCGATAGCTAGAGCTCATTCTGGTCTAGGAGAAGCTCTGCTAGATCCCTGCGATCCTTCTCGCTCAAACGGCGCCGGAAACCATCAAGGACTGAATGAGTTCTTCGAGTTTTTGTCGCCGCCGGCGTTTTGCGGGCTCGGGTCGCCGGTGAGGTCCCCTCTCCGGTGGTTTTCATGGAGAACGGGCTATGGGTCGATGCTGTCCATATGACACTGGTGCTTTTAGAAAAAACCCTAGCCCGAGAGACCCGCTGTCGAGGGAGAACGAGGTCGCCGAAGTAAGGTCCCACATGGTCGCCGGTGCAAACACCGTTCCGGCCGTTGTCATCGGCTCCCGACCCCACCATCGTGTTCAGCACGGTGTAGAACTCACAGGCGGTGAGTTTGAGGAAGCTCGGACCATGGGAACCCTGTCCCGGTGAGCCTCGCCGGCGTGCGCCGCCGCGGGAGGCGCGGGCAGCGCGAGGAAGACGAAGGAGGGTCAGGTCCCACCGGTCAGCCTCTGCATACGCGTGGGGATCGGCCTGTGGCGCTGGATCCGGTGCGGCTGCACGGGAATAACCCCGTGGCCTCGGTGTTGCCGTCGCTGAGTGGATAACGTCACAGGTGGGGTCCACCGCCAGAGTTTAAACATTTCTTCAATTTTCAGATTTAGTACAAAATTGAAAGGGCCATAACTTTCAGTAGGAATGTCCAAAATTTGTGAAACAAATTTTGCTGGATTCCTCTTAATCAGTACTTTGAAGAAATGCAAATAAATTGATCTGGTGATTTCTGGAAATTTCTCCAAAATTTATCAAATTTAAGTCTTTGGGAATTAGTTCCAGAAGATCCCTGTTATGGAAATTCTTCAAATTTTGCTAGGAGGTTTCTTATGATGTTACTCATCTCCAGTAAAAAATTAAGCTTCATTGAAGTTCATTTGGTAGGCTAAATTTCCTTCCAAAGTTCAGCCTTTATTTGGAAATTCAAATTTAAACAGAAACTTTTCAGAACTCCTGTCGAACTTCAAAAATTCATATCTCTCTGATGGTAGCTCCAAAAATGGTGAAACAAATTTTGTTAGAACCATGGAGACTTACCCTAATCAGATCTTCCATTACTAACTATGTAAAAGCTCCTGATTTGGGCTCAAAATTCAGAGAAGCATTGTACTTGTAGGAATTTTAAAGACTACATTATGCAATGACATGTCTCCAAATTTGGCTCAAATCATCCTTAGGGAGTCTAGTATCCTCTGTAAAAATCCCAAAGCCAATTAAGGATCCTAAATAACAGTAGCTATGAATAGTAGTTCAATTCTTATAAATCCTTAATACTTATACATCTATTTTGCTACATTTCATTTAGTGACCGAAGTTGAGGACGCACCGGAGCCCTTGGACGTCCTCCCACCTGAAGCTAACTTCCCGTTTGACTCGTAACCAGGCAAGATCCGGTTTGCACTTAAGTATCTTTTATAAAATTCTTTATTTGTATCACTTATGTCTAGGGTGAATGTTTGCATTAGAGTTAAGGTGATTGAAACCCCACTTGCATAACCTTTTAAATCCTATGAAGGGTTGGGTAGCTTACAGAGCCGACGAGTAGACAAAGTCCTGCTAATATTCTTAGGGCCTCGGTAGAAGTCGAGTAGTTGGAATCTACTCGCGTGGTAAGGTTTATCACACGGTTCGGTTAGAATATGGCTTAAGAATGGTGAAAAATGAGACCCAGCAGGGAGGATAGGAAGCAGTGAGCGGAGGTCTCACATGCGTAGCCCTGTTGATGTCGATTGAGGACCGAGTCGTGTGCGGGCCTGATGAACAAGTATCGAACAGTACCGGATGGCATACTGACATAAGCATGAAACCGATGTAAATGGTTAACTTGGGTGTCGAGGCTTACCCAACCGTAAATAGGAGTGGGTTGAGGGTAGCAAGGTGTAAATCTGCCGGTGGACACAGTCACGCTCCACGCGGGGACCTCCTGCCCGTTACGGATGGACCGGTTCGGCATTTGGGTTGCCTTTGAAAGGTTGATGCATACAACAGAGTAGGAAGGGGTGTGGAATCACGCTTCTGAAAGTGGGTGTATGCAACGTGTTGTCCGGGTGTCTCCTGATTGCAATCACCGTCCCTCGCGGTTATTTGAGTACCGCTTGTTCACTGTTTCGTGACGTAGTAAGAAGTGAAGTAAGCCAGTTGAAAGATAATATGCTGTGATGATATACTAATGTTTTGGAAACCATGTCTACTGTAGATGTAGAGCTAATTAAGTTTAATTTCCGCTTTGGGTATCACCACATCGGAGGAAAGTGTTTCTTATTTGATTGTGGACTTCCGATGTGAGGGCTGCCTAAGGCACATGAATTTGCTGCTATAAAACTGAAAGTAAGGATCAACTTATAGGCATGTCTTTGTCGCAAATTCCTTTTCCTATCATACACCTCCCTGCATGTAGAGTTCCATGCCTAGGCTAGACGGTTAAGCCTTGCTGAGCCATCGTGCTCACGGTTGCAATATTTGAGCTGTATGCAGATGAGAGCTATGAGGAGGGTTCCGAGGATGAGGCGATGCCCCCGTCAGGGTACACGACCGAGATGGAGCCCTGCACGCCGCCGTGATTTCTCCGGTTCCATGCTGCTAGCGTGTAGCGTCCCCGGGCTGGACGGCTGCACTTTTGCATAGTTAGGATGAGTGGCTACTAATGTACAATACTTCCGCTGTATAGTTATATTTTGTAAAAGACTTCCGCTGCTTTATATCGAATAAAAGTTTGTATGTTATTCTTTAATCTTTTCGTGTGTGCTGTTGGGTGCCACATCACACGGCACCACCTAATGCGATCTTGGAGTGGGTGAACCACGGGGTGGTCCCCACAGACGTGGTATTAGAGCCGCATTGGGAATAGCACGCTTGAAAAGAGCCTATTTTAAAAATTTAGATGTAGTCGAGTGAGGATTAGTCAATAAGCCCACATAAGGTCTATGATAGTAGTAGATATTATGGTGGAAAAGCTAACTTATGTGTTATATATTTTGTAACGACGCTCCGACGTCAGGTAAGAGGTAAGGTACGCCACCGCAGGCGGATCAATTGCGGTAACTCGCCATACGAGTAATGATATGGAAGGTTATACCGTGGCTTGGCACGGTAGTTTATATGAGTCTCTGAACCTCTTCATGGTTCTGAGAGCATATGAAAACGCTAGGCAAAAGTGAGAATACCCCATCGTGTGGTAAGCAACACGATAGTATGCAACTCTTGAACGTTCAGTATTCAAAGGGCCATACGCAGCGCTCGCCATTGGCGTGCCTCAACGGTCATGAGGCAGTAGGTGTTATCCGTTGGGTTGATAAAATTCCCAACCGTGATGACCCGTTCTCGCTCTACTCGGGTTCCCCGTCGTGTGGTGTGAAAACACGACCATGTACCTTGAGACGTGGCTTGACTCAAGGGCGATCCGTATGGCAATGATATGGAGCATATGTTTTTACTACGATATGGAATTGCCTGCAATGTTAAAAGCCCTTGTGTGCACAATTATTGTGTGTTCTTCTGCAGGTACATTCACCATATTAGTGCATGACGTGTAGACGCCGTTTGTGAGTGACATTTTTAGTTCCACCATTTGACATGTTTATGCCGGGATGCTGGTTTAGGATTTTTCTTTGGTGAGGAAACGTAGTACTGAGACTGCATAAAAGTTTATTTTCAAAGAAAAGAGTCAATTGGGAGTATAGATTCAGTCTCAAAAAAAACTTAGGAATAATCTCCCCTGTTTTCGGCAGAAATTTTGCTGAACTTGAACAGGGCATAACATAAGATTGGTTGAACCAATGGAGGTGTGGCATACTATTCTGGAAAGGTTTTGAAGTCCTCTACAACTTTTCTGTAGAGCTCCAGAACAAAATCTCCCTCCAATGGGATGAAAATCTCAGATGAGTAGACACTGTCCAGAAACAGGGCAGACCAAAATGCTCTCTGGAATTTTCTGTATTTCAACCACAATTTCCTGTAGAAAAATTTCTAAGGGTCAAGCAAGACACCATTGGAAAGTACAGGAAATGTTCTACAACTTTGTTGTTGAACACTAGTCCAGATTTTGCTTCTAAGGTGGGCAAAACTGTTGGATTATCCAGGCTGGTCAGCTGGACCAGAAGCTGGACAGGGCACCATGTTGAAGTGTTTCAACCAAAACACTTAGTTTCACAACTCGAAGTCCAGTGGCTGTTGTAAAACAGTGAGTTGGAGTCGAAGTGTTTATGCATTTGACATATCACTTCGAGTTAGTACATATTTGGGTCCAGTACAATAGCGAGGAATTACGCATGCTAACACACTTAACATTCCGTGGTGACCCCGATGGTCGAAATGAACTTTTAACCCATAAAGTTCAATACTCTGGAACTCGATCGTGTGACACAGTCCAGGGATGTATATGTTGCATGAAGTTTATACTTTATCCATATGTGTGATTGTTATGCGCATTATTTATTCCATTCTCGTATTACTATTGTCTAGAATGGATGAAATAAACCAACATGTGCTGATCGTTTGAATGGTATGAATGCAGAATGGTGCGGACACGTTCAACGCAAGAGGAGGGAGGTCCGAGTCAGGTTCATGATGATGAGTCTCCACCTCCGGGGCAAACCACGACGCAGCAGCAACCACCTCCTCCACCGCCAGAACTTCCAAGAAACCTGGCGGAGGTTCTCGCCGCAGTGCTCGGCTCGCGCGACGAGCAAACCGAGTTGCTGCGGATGCTAGTACAGCAGAATGCGTCCCATCAGGGAGGATGCCAAGACAATGGGCAACGCCAGCCCCAACAAAGTTCGTATTCAGAATTCATGGCGACCCATCCACCGGTCTTCACGGAGGCCGAAGAACCTTTGGAGGCGGACAGCTTTATCCGCACTCTGGAGGCGAAGTTCGGGCTGCTACGATGCACCGAACATCAGAAGGCGCTGTACGCAGCGCAAAAGCTTCAGGGAGAAGCCGCTACCTGGTGGGCGAACTATACCGCCTCCTTACCGGCTGGCCATGCCGTCACATGGACAGAGTTCCGGGAGGCGTTCCGCGCCTATCACATACCTCCCGGTGTGATGGAAATGAAGCTCCAGGAGTTCCTGGCGTTACGGCAAGGCGAGAGGAGTGCTCATGAGTACTCCAGGTTATTCAACCGGCTGGTGCAGTATGCGCCAGGATTTCTGGGGACGGAAGACAACAAGCGCAATGCGTTCTTCCGGGGCCTGAATTCCAAGATGAAGGTCCATCTCGCCCAAAGCAATCGCAGCACATTCAACGACCTCGTTAATGCCACGATTCTACAAGAGAATGCTCAGCGCGAGCGCGGTTCTGATAAGAGGAAACGCAGCGCGCTGACAAGCAGCAGTGGTGGGACGCCACAGAAATACCACATGGTGTATCGCTCACCATCCGGTCAGAGATGGCAGCCACCGGCGCGACCGCCTCAGTTTCGCGGTCGGCAGTATAATGCGTCGGGCTTTCGACCGACGTATCCACCACAGCAACAGCAGCAGCAAAGGATGGTCCCACATGCGCCTCAGTTTCAATAGCGTGCACCGGGAGTCCATCCTCATGTCGGCGGGACCCCGACACCTTACACATGCTACACGTGTGGCCGTGTCGGGCACATTTCAAGGGACTGCCCCGAGCCACGACAGGGCAGGGGTGCAGCACCATATCAGGAGGCTAATCAGCCCCGCAACCAGCCCAAGAAACCAGCACCAAAACCCGGCAACGTCCACCACTTAGCTATCGAAGACGTGCAGGAAGGCGAACCCGTCCTCGCGGGTACGTTTTCTTACTTAGATCATCCCGTAGTCATACTTTTTGACTCTGGTGCCACCCATAATTTCATAAGTCAGTCTTATGTTATTAAATATCAACCGCCTATCATTCCCACAAATAATTCATATTTAATATGTTCTCCGGGTGGGAAAATAACAGCTGATAGAATGGTCTATAGAGCACCATTACAGTTGGGTGGGAATCTATATCTGACCTCTCTGATCATGTTAGAGAGTCAAAAACTTGATGTCATTTTAGGAATGTCATGGCTACATTGCCATGGTGCTGTTCTTGACATCATTCCACGTGTGGTTCGTTTAAACTCTCCACTTCATGGACCACATGTTCTTATTCTTGACCGTTCGGTTCAAGAAGCTCCAGCCACATATAACATGGAAGCCACAAAACTTGAGGATATTCGTGTGGTCCGTGAATACCTGGATGTCTTCCCGGATGATCTTCCGGGTATGCCACCCGAAAGAAATGTCGAGTTCAAGATTGAACTTGTACCTGGGACGACACCGATCTCACGGAGACCGTACAAGATGGCTCCGAATGAGCTAGCTGAACTGAAGGAGCAGCTCAATGACTTAATGAAGAAGGGTTTCATTCGACCGAGTTCCTTTCCATGGGGATGCTCGGCGCTGTTTGTGAAGAAGAATGATGAAACCTTGAGGTTGTGTGTGGACTACCGACCTCTCAACGCCGTCACCATCAAGAATAAATATCCACTGCCCCGCATCGATATATTATTCGATCAACTTGTGGGAGCGAGTGTATTTTCGAAGATGGATCTTCGCTCTGGATATCATCAAATTAAGATCCGAGCGGAAGATATTCTGAAGACGGTCTTCTCGACGAGATATGGGTTGTATGAATACCTCGTCATGTCCTTTGGTCTCACCAACGCCCCGGCACACTTCATGTATCTCATGAACTCAGTGTTCATGCCGGAGTTGGACAAGTTTGTGGTGGTGTTCATAGACGACATCTTGGTTTACTCCAAGTCTGAAGAAGAACACGCCAAACACTTGCATATCGTACTTCAACGATTAAGAGACCATAAGCTTTATGCTAAGTTCAGCAAGTGCGAGTTTTGGATCAGCCAAGTGCCATTCCTTGGTCACATTATTTCTGCAGAAGGTATTGCAGTTGATCCAAGCAAAATCGAACAAGTGCTGAAATGGAAATCCCCCACATCAGTCCATGAAGTCAGAAGTTTCCTCGGGTTAGCAGGATATTATCGGAGATTCATACCAAATTTCTCCAAGCTTGCTAAGCCGATGACTGAACTGTTGAAGAAGGGGATCAAATATGTTTGGAGCTCAGCTTGTGAAGAAGCTTTCCAAGCATTAGTGAAGCATCTTACAACAGCCCCGGTGTTAGCTCAACTGGATACAACCAAGCCCTTCGACGTATATTGTGATGCGTCCGGCATTGGGCTTGGCTGTGTATTGATGCAAGATGGAAGAGTGGTCGCCTATGGCTCACATCAACTTCGTAACCATGAGCAACACTATCCGACTCATGATCTTGAGCTCACTGCTGTGGTGCTGGCCTTGAAGATGTGGAAGCACTATTTACTTGGGAATTTAGTGCACATCTACACTGACCACAAAAGTCTGAAATATATATTCACTCAAAAGGAGTTGAATATGCGGCAACGGAGATGGCTAGAACTGATCAAAGACTATGAGATCGAGGTTCACTACCATCCCGGAAAGGCAAACGTGGTTGCTGATGCCTTAAGCCACAAATCCCATGTCAACAGTCTGTCCATCACCCCACTTGAAGAAGAGGAGCCGAGTCTGTATTTGGTTCCATATGGGGCATTGTATAATCTTGCTCTTGTCCCTACAATACGAGAGGAGATTATGGAAGCACATAAGAAGGACGTGGGAATGTTGCACATTCGGAGAAGGATGAAGAATGGCGAAATGAAATGCTTCCGAAGAGATGATAACGGTACACTATGGTTTAAAGACCGTATCGTGGTACCCCGTGACGTGAAGCTTCGAAGGAAAATCTTGGACGAAGCTCATTTGTCCATGTATTCTATTCATCCGGGCAGCAACAAGATGTACCAAGATCTGAAAACAAGGTTTTGGTGGACACGGATGAAAAGAGAAATCGCAAAGTACGTATCCGTATGTGATACGTGTTGGCGGGTGAAGGCTGACCATATGCGTAAAGCCGGACAGCTGCAACCATTGAACATTCCAGCGTGGAAGTGGGAGGATATCAGCATGGACTTCATAGTCGGATTACCTCTCACGTCTCACAAACATGACTCGATTTGGGTGATAGTCGATCGACTAACCAAGTCGGCTCATTTTATTCCCGTACATACAGGCTACGTGGCCAAGAAATATGCGGAGCTGTACATTGCAAGGATCTTGTGCTTGCACGGTGTTCCCCGCTCCATTATTTCAGATCACGGTGCGCTGTTCGTTTCTTGGTTTCAGGAACAGCTGCACATATCGTTGGGGACCAAACTGATCCGAAGCTCCGCGTATCACCCGCAGACGGATGGTCAAACCGAACGGGTGAACCAAGTGCTGGAAGACATGCTACACGCTTGTGTCATCCACCACGGCAAGAATTGGAACGATCATTTGCCGTTGGTGGAGTTTTCTTACAACAATGGCTATCAAGCTAGCATCAAGATGGTGCCGTATGAAGCTCTCTACGGCCGGAAATGTCGCACACCTCTCAACTGGTGCGAGTCCGGCGAGCGAGTTATCTACGGCATTGAACTTGTGAATGAAGCTGAAGAACGAGTGCGA
Source organism: Neostapfia colusana (assembly GCA_030760725.1). NCBI lineage: Eukaryota > Viridiplantae > Streptophyta > Magnoliopsida > Poales > Poaceae > Neostapfia > Neostapfia colusana. The sequence continues at coordinate 11,513,384 of JASWHV010000012.1, read as the reverse complement.
GTAATACAAGCCAATCTCAAGGCTGCTCAATCTCGTCAGAAGAGCTATGCGGATAAAAGACGCCGCCATCTCCACTTCGACATCGGGGACCATGTTTGTCTCTGTGTGTCTCCGATGAAGGGAGTTCATCATTTTGGAGTGAGGGGTAAACTTGCGCCGCGGTTCATTGGTCCGTTCCCGTCATTGAAAAATGCGGACCCGTGGCCTATCGCTTGGATTTACCGGCGTCGCTCGCAGGTGTTCACAACGTCTTCCACATCTCTCAGCTGAGGAAGTGTCTCAAACCCTTCGCGGAAATCCGCACAGAAGACATAGAAGTTCTCCAACCGGACCTCACGTACACGGAGTATCCAATCCGGATCATCGATGAAAAGACTCGTGCCACAAGAAACCGAACCTTATGGTTCTACAAGGTCTTGTGGAGTAACCATACCACCGATGAGGCAACATGGGAAAGCGAGGATTATCTACGAACGTATTATCCGGACTTGCTATCATCATATACCCGGTAAAGTTTTTCCCCACTTTGCTTTTCCTTTGGAATCTCGGGACGAGATTCTTTTTAAGGGGGAAGGGATGTAAAATCCCCAAAAGTGGTAGCAAGAAAATTCAGCTCATATACACTTATGAAAAATGAGGGGAATTAAAACTTTGAATTATAATGGTGTAAGTTCAAAGTGAGGGTTTAGACTTCCCAAAACTTCCAAACATGGAGATCTAAATGCACAGCTTGGATCTTCGTATTCCAAATATTCACCCTTCCAAATTTCAGCTCATTTGGAGGAGTTTTCATATTTGTTTGGGATTAAAAGGAAAAGCCCTCTAATCTGAATTTCAAATTCAGTTTCAAATTCCAATTCACTCAATTTGAAAATTGGGTTTCACAAATGTGTTCTCCACCTTTGAATGAGCAGCCATGCCAAACACTTGGAAATTTTGGGGCTGGTTTGCTATGTGTTTGGGACAAATCCAAGTAGAGAATTCAAACTCCATTTCAAATTCAAAGGGTCAAACACAATTCAAATTTTACACCAGAATTCAAACCATTTGAATTCAGAAAATTCAAACCTTAACTTGGTGTGAAAGTCTAGCCTTAAATGTTGAGTTGCTGGGATAAAATATCAGAGAAAAATTGGAGTAAAAGAGAGGGAGGTGGGGCCCAGCAGTCACCCTCACAACAGAGCCTACCGCCTCTGTTTTCATGGGCTGATCGCCGAGAGGCTGCCAGCGCCCGGTGAAACCCACTCCCAAGGAACTCCACCGCGCCACCTCCTGGTTCCTCGATCGCAAGCCGTTTCATCACCCCACGGTCGCAGCAATGATGTCAGTCTTCGTTTTCCCCGGTTACTCGCCGCTCCCTTCGTTCTCTCCCGCGAGAAACCGCCTTCGTGCCGTTTCTGTTTCCCCCTCGCCCACGCTCGCCCGAGCTCGGATGATCGAGCCCCAAACAGCAAAAAGAAGCGCAAGAGAGTGCTCCAGCCTCCACCGTTCCTCCACCTAAGTTTCCTAGCCCGTGCTACACGCAAACCAAGGATGTGCGTTGTCGTTCGGAGGTGCTGGGCGGAACCCCATTCGGTTCACCGTGGACAGCGCGCTACGGCCAGTGTCACCGCCCCTTCCCTGCACAAGAAAGGTTTGTTGTTGTCTGTAGATCGTGTTACCGAAAGCCTCAGGACAATTGACCAATCGGGTAGTGAGAATTTTGGGTTTTACCAAACCCTAGTTCATAGCAACACCTCTCGGTCTACGATCAAATTCTTCGTGCTGCGATAGCTAGATCTCATTCTGGTCTAGGAGAAGCTTTGCTAAATCCCTGCGATCCTTCTCGCTCAAACAGCGCCGGAAAACATCAAGGACTGAAGGAGTTCTGCGAGTTTTTGTCGCCGCCGGCGTTTTGCGGGCTCGGGTCGCCGGTGAGGTCCCCTCTCCGGTGGTTTTCATGGAGAACGGGCTATGGGTCGATGCTGTCCATGTGACACTGGTGCTTTTAGAGCAAACCCTAGCCCGAGAGACCCGCTGTCGAGGGAGAACGAGGTCGCCGAAGTAAGGTCCCACATGGTCGCCGGTGCAAGCACCGTTCCGGCCGTTGTCATCGGCTCCCGACCCCACCATCGTGTTCAGCACGGTGTAGAACTCACAGGCAGCAAGTTTCAGGAAGCTCGGACCACGGGAACCCTGTCCCGGCGAGCCTCGCCGGCGTGCGCCGCCGCGGGAGGCGCGGGCAGCGCGAGGAAGACGAAGGAGGGCCGGGTCCCACCGGTCAGCCTCTGTATACGTGCGGGGATCGGCCTGTGGAGCCGGATCCGGAGCGGCTGCGCGGGAATAACCCGTGGCCTCGGTGTTGCCGTCAGCTGAGTGGATAACGTCGCAGGTGGGGTCCACCGCCAGAGTTTAAACATTTCTTCAATTTTCAGATTTAGTACAAAATTCAAAGGGCCATAACTTTCAGTAGGAATGTCCAAAATTTGTGAAACAAATTTTGTTGGATTCCTCTCAATCAGTACTTTGCAGAAATGCAAAGAAATTGGTTTCGTGATTTCTGTAAAATTCTTCAAAATTCATCAAAGTTAAGTCTTTGGGAATTAGTTCCAGAAGATCCCTGTTATGGAAATTCTTCAAATTTTGCTAGGAGGTTTCTTATGATATTACTGATCTCCAGTAACAATTTGAGCTTCATTGAAGTTCATTTGGTAGGCTAAATTTCCTTCCAAAGTTCAGCCTTTATTTGGAAATTCAAATTTAAACAGAAACTTTTCAGAACTCCTGTCCAACTTCAAAAATTCATATCTCTCTGATGGTAGCTCCAAAAATGGTGAAACGAATTTTGTTAGAACCATGAGACTTACCCTAATCAGATCTTCCATTACTAACTATGTCAAAGCTCCTGATATGGGCTCAAAATTCAGAGAAGCATTGTACTTGTAGGAATTTTAAAGACTACATTATGCAATGACATGTCTCCAAATTTGGCTCAAATCATCCTTAGGGAGTCTAGTATCCTCTGTAAAAATCCCAAATCCAATTAAGGATCCTAAATAGCAGTAGCTATGAATACAAGTTCAATTCTTATAAATCCTTAATACTTATACATCTATTTTGCTACACTTCATTTAGTGACCGAAGTTGAGGACGCACCGGAGCCCTTGGACGTCCTCCCACCTGAAGCTAACTTCCCGTTTGACTCGCAACCAGGCAAGCCCCGGTTTGCACTTATGTACCTTTTATAAAATTCTTTATTTGTATCACTTATGTCTAGGGTGAATGTTTGCATTAGAGTTAAAGTGATTGAAACCCCACTTGCATAACCTTTTAAATCCTATGAAGGGTTGGGTAGCTTACAGAGCCGACGAGTAGACAAAGCCCTGCTAATGTTCTTAGGACCTCAGTAGAAGTCGAGTAGTTGGAATCTACTCGCGAGGTAAGGTTTATCACACGGTTCGGTCAGAATAGAAAATGGCTTAAGAATGGTGAAAAATGTGTGGGGACCACCCCGTGGTTCACCCACTCCAAGATCGCATAGGGTGGTGCCGTGCAATGCGGCACCCAACAGCACACATGAAAAGAATAAAGGATAACATACAAACTTTGATTTGATATAAAACAGCGGAAGTCTTTTTACAAAACCTATTCATACAGCGGAGGTAATATACATATAAGGCCTCTCATCCTAACTATGCAAAAATGCAGCCGTCCAGCCCGGGGACGCTACACACTAGCAGCATGGAACCGGAGAATCACGGCGGCGTGCAGGGATCCAGCTCGGCCGTGTACCCCGACGGGGGCATCGCCTCGTCCTCGGAACCTTCCTCATAACTCTCACCTGCACACAGCTCAAATATTGCAACCGTGAGCACGACGGCTCAGCAAGTCTTAACCGTCAACCCTAGGCATGGAACTCTACGTGCAAGGATATGTAAGATGGAAAAAGGAATTTGCGACAAAGACACGCCTATAAGTTGATCCTTACTTCCAGTTTTATAGCAGCAGGTTCATGTGCCTTAGGCAGCCCTCACATCGGAAGTCCACAATCAAACAAGAAAAGCTTTCCCCCGATGTGGAGATGCCCAAAGTGGAATATAAACTTAGTTAGCTCTATCTCTACAGCAATCAAGGTATTCCAGACAATAAGATCAATAAAGCATTTTCAGTTGGCTTATTTCACTTCTTACTACGTCACAGCGCAGTGAACAAGCGGGTACTCAAATAACCGCAAGGGACGGTGATTGCAATCAAGACACACCCGGATAACACGTTACATACACCCACTTTCAGAAGCGTGATTCCACACCCCTTCCTACTCTGTTGTATGCAACAACCTTTCAAAGGCAACCCAAATGCCGAACCGGTCCATCCATAACGGGTAGGAGGTCCCTGCGTGGAGCGTGACTGTGCCCACCGGCAGATTTACACCTTGCTACCCTCAACCCACTCCTATTTACGGTTGGGTAAGCCTCGACACCCAGGTTAACCAATTACATCGGTTTCCTGGTTCCCATATGCCAGTATGCATCCGGTACTGTTCAATACTTGTCCAGCAGGGCCGCACACGGACGGTCCTCAACCGACACCAACAGGGCTACGCACGTGAGACCTCTGCTCACTGCTTCCTATCCCCCCTGCTGGGTCTCATTTTCATACAACTCAAGCCATTATCTACCTCTTTTCTTTCCGGTGATAAGTACTATCTCGCAAGTAGCTTCCAACCACTCGACTTCTACCGAGATCCTATACATTAGCATGGCATTCTCTACTCGTCGAGTTTGTAAACTACCCAACCCACCATAGGATTTTAAGAGGCTATGCAAGTGGGGTTTCAATCACCCTAACTCTAATGCAAACATTCAACCTAGACATAAATGATACAAATAAAAACTTTATAAAAGATAGTTAAGTGCAAACCGGGGCTTGCCTGGTTGCGAGTTAAATGGAAAGTCAGCTTCCGGTGGCAGGACGTCCAAGGGCTCTGGCGTATCCTCAACTTCGGTCACTATTATGAAATGTAATAAAATACATGTATAAGTATTAAGGATTTATAAGAATTGAAGTACTATTCATAGCTACTGCTATTTATAATCCTTAATTGGCTTTGGGATTTTTACAGTGGATACTAGACTCTCTAAGGATGATTTGAGCCAAATTTGGAGATATGTCATTGCAAAATGTAGTATTTAAAATTCCTACAAGTACAATGCTTCTCTGAATTTTGAGCCCACTTCAGGAGCTTGGACATAGCTAATGGTGGAATATCTGATTAGGGTAAGTCTCCATGGTTCTAACAAAATTTGTTTCACCATTTTTGGAGCTACCATCACAGAGATATGAATTTTTGAACTTAGACAGGAGTTCTGAAAAAGCTTCTGTTTAAATTTGAATTTTCAAATAAAGGCTGAACTTGAGAAGGTAATTTGACCTAGCAAATGACCTCCAATGAAGCCCAAATTTTTACTGGAGATCAGTATCTATGAAGAGGATTTGCTACCCAAATTTGGGAATATTTCATAAAGAATTGCTCCTGTAATAAATCCCTAAAAGATTTACTAAAAACAATTCTACAGAAATTCCTGCGCATTTTCATAGCCTAAAATTGGTTTCTCTGTGAAGTACTCCAAATGAGGATTCCAACAAAATTGGTTGCACTCTTTTTGGAGTTTTGTTCACAAAGTTATGGGCTTGCAAAGATCAGCTAATTTCGTAAATTATTTCCCTAATAGAAACTTCAAATAATTGAGCTGGGCCCACTGTTTTAATTCGGACCAGTCAGATTTTTGCAACACCGGGGGCTACGGGGTTAATCCTGCACAGCCGCACTGGATCCAGCGCCACAAACCGATCCTCGCGCGAACCCGGAGGCTGACCGGTGGGACCGGCCCTCCTTCGTCTTCCTCGCGCTGCCCGCGCCTCCCGCGGCGGCGCACGCCAGCGAGGCTCGCCGGGACAGGGTTCCTGTGGTCCAAACTTCGTCAAACTCGCCGCCTGTGAGTTATACACTGTGCTGAACACGATGATGGGGTCAGAAGCCGATGACAACGGCCGGAACGGTGCTTGCACCGGCGACCATGTCGAACCTTACTTCGGCGACCTCGCTCTCCCTCAACAGTGGGTCTTTCAGGCTAGGGTTGGCTCCAAAAGCACCAGTGTCTCATGGACATCCTCGACCCATAGCTCGCTCTCCCTGAAACCCACCGGAGAGGGGACCTCACCGGCGACCCGAGCCCGCAAAACTCCGGCAGCGACAAAAACTCGGTACCCGGCATCTCTACTTGCTCATTTGAGCTGCTAGAACTTCGGGGAGATGCGCAAGCCTGTGCTGGAGCTACTTTAAGCTTATCTAGAGCGGACCTACCCCGAGCACAACGAATTTCTTCGAAGAGTCCTCGGGTTCCTAAAGAACCGCCGGCGCCAAACTTCAAAATACTCGGTACCGGAGCTAAGAAAGCAGGAACTGGTGGAAAGGAAGGAGGAAGGGTTCCTCACGCACCTCAGGGACCTTTCTGTTGATCGGAAGAGGCCGCAAATCTGTCGGGCGACGGTGTGGCGTACAGGCGATCAACACCGGAGCTCCGAAGGGAATTCCAGCTCGTAGGCGCCAACCACCGGTGCTGGTGTTCACTTGAGGCTTCGGGGAGCAGGAGAGAGACCTGACGCAACGATCCCGCGGCTCAGCCACGCGAGAGGCACGCCGAGCTCGCCGGGTGTCGATGAGCCGAAGGTTTCTTCCGCCGGGCGGGGGTTTGGGTTCGCGAGGCTCGAGCAGAGCGTGGAGAGGCTGCGGGGTAATGAGGATGAGGGCAGATACGGCACTCGGCTGCCGCTATAACCGGCCACGCGCGTGAACCAACGTCGGGGGAAGCAGCTCGGTGGACAACGTCGGGCGACGGGCTGCTCGGGAGCTGGCGCGCGGTGATCACCCGAGGAGGAAAAACAGTCGGTTGGTTTGCTTTGGGTGGCTGACAATTGGGGCCCACTATTTCTAATTCTTATCCAATTTTCTCTGATATTTTACCCCAGCAACTCAACATTAAAGACTTGACTTCAACCCCAAGTCATAGTTTGAATTTGCTGAATTCAAATAGTTTGAATTCGGGTGTGAAAATTGGATGTGGATTGATCATTTGAATTTGAAAAAGAGTTTGAATTCTCCACTTTGTATTGCCTCAAAAATATAGCAAATCAGCTCCAAAATTTCCAACTTTTGGCATGGCTGCTCATTCAAAGGTGGAGACCACATTTGTGAACCCAAATTTTGAAATTGAGGGAAATGGAATTTGAAACTGAATTTGAAATTCAGATTAGAGGGCTTTTCCTTTTAATCCCAAACAAATATTAAAACTCCTCCAAATGAGCTGAATTTTGGAAGGTTGAATATTTGGACCATGAAGATCCAAGTTGTGCATTTAGATCTCCATGTTTGGAAGTTTTGGGAAGTCTAAACCCTCACTTTGAACTCACACTTATTATAATTCAAAGTTTTAATTCCCCCTCAGTTTTCCTAAGTGTACATGAACTGAATTTTCTTGCTACCCCTTTTGGGGATTTTACATCCCTCCCCCCTTAAAAAGAATCTCGTCCCGAGATTCCAAAGGAAAAGTAAAGTGGGGAAAAACTTTACCGGGTATATGATGATAGCAAGTCCGGATAATATGTTCGTAAATAATCCTCGCTTTCCCATGTCGCCTCATCAGCGGTATGGTTACTCCACAAGACCTTGTAGAACCATAAGGTCCGGTTTCTTGTGGCACGAGTCTTTTCATCGATAATCCGGATTGGATACTCCGTGTACGTGAGGTCTGGTTGAAGAACTTCTATGTCTTCTGTGCGGACTTCAGCCGAGGGCTTGAGGCACTTTCTCAGCTGAGAGATGTGGAAGACGTTGTGAATGCCTGCGAGCGACGCTGGTAACTCTAGGCGATAGGCCACGGGTCCGCATCTTTCAATGACGGCGAACGGGCCAATGAATCGCGGCGCAAGTTTACCCTTCACTCCGAAACGGTGAACTCCCTTCATCGGAGACACACGGACATAAACATGGTCTTCGATGTCGAAGTGGAGAGGACGGCGTCTTTTATCCGCATAGCTTTTCTGACGAGATTGAGCAGCCTTGAGGTTGGCTTGTATCACTCGCACTCGTTCTTCAGCTTCATTCACAAGTTCAATGCCGTAGATGACTCGCTCGCCGGACTCGCACCAGTTGAGAGGTGTGCGGCATTTACGGCCGTAGAGAGCTTCATATGGCGCCATCTTGATGCTAGCTTGATAGCCATTGTTGTAAGAAAACTCCGCCAACGGCAAATGGTCGTCCCAATTCTTGCCGTGGTGGATGGCACAAGCGCGTAGCATGTCTTCAAGAACTTGATTCACCCGTTCAGTTTGACCATCCGTTTGCGGGTGATACGCGGAGCTTCAGATCAGTTTGGTTCCCAGTGATGCGTGCAGCTGTTTCCAAAACCGAGAGAGGAACAGCGCACCGTGATCTGAGATGATGGAGCGGGGAACACCGTGCAAACATAAGATCTTTGCAATGTACAGCTCCGCATATTGCTTGGCCACGTACTTCGTATGTACGGGGATAAAATGAGCCGACTTGGTTAGTCGATCGACTATCACCCAAATCGAGTCATGCTTGTGAGACGTGAGAGGTAACCCGACTATGAAGTCCATGCTGATATCCTCCCACTTCCACGCCGGAATGTTTAATGGTTGCAGCTGTCCGGCTTTACGCATATGGTCGGCCTTCACACGCCGACACGTATCACATTCGGATACGTATTTCACGATTTCTCTTTTCATCCTTGTCCACCAAAATCTGGTTTTCAGATCCTGGTACATCTTGTTGCTGCCCGGATGAATAGAATACTTGGACAAATGAGCCTCGTCCAAGATTTTCTTCCGAAGCTTCATGTCACGGGGTACCACTATACGGTCTTTAAACCATAAAGTGTTGTGTTCATCTCTTCGGAAGCATTTCATTTCGCCATTCTCCATCCTTCTCCGAATGTGCGACATTCCCATGTCTTTCTTCTGAGCTTCCATAATCTCTTCTCTTATGGTTGGGATAAGAGCAAGATTATATAACGCCCCATATGGAGTCAAGTACAGACTTGGCTCCTCCTCTTCAAGTGGGGTGGTGGACAGATTGTTGACATGGAATTTGCGGCTTAAGGCATCGGCAACCACGTTTGCCTTCCCGGGATGGTAGTGAATCTCGATCTCATAATCTTTGATCAGTTCTAGCCATCTCCGTTGCCGCATATTCAACTCCTTTTGAGTGAAGATATATTTAAGACTTTTGTGGTTGGTGTAGAGGTGCACTAACTTTCCAAGTATGTAGTGCCTCCACATCTTCAAGGCCAACACCACAGCAGCGAGCTCAAGATCATGAGTCGGATAGTGCTGCTCGTGGTTACGAAGTTGACGTGAGCCATAGGTGACCACTCTTCCCTCTTGCATCAATACACAGCCAAGCCCGATACCGGACGCATCACAATATACGTCGAAGGGCTTGGTCGTATCCGGTTGAGCTAACACCGGGGCTGTTGTAAGATGCTTCACTAATGCTTGAAAAGCTTCTTCACAAGCTGAGCTCCAAACATAATTGATCCCCTTCTTCAACAGTTCAGTCATCGGCTTAGCAAGCTTGGAGAAGTTCGGTATGAATCTCCGGTAATATCCTGCTAACCCGAGGAAACTTCTGACTTCATGGACTGATGTGGGGGACTTCCATTTCAGCACTTGTTCGATCTTGCTTGGATCAACTGCAATGCCTTCTGCATAAATGATATGACCAAGGAATGGCACTTGGCTGATCCAAAACTCGCACTTGATGAACTTGGCATAAAGCTTATGGTCTCTTAATCGTTGAAGCACGATATGCAAGTGTTTGGCGTGTTCTTCTTCAGTCTTGGAGTAAACTAAGATGTCGTCTATGAACACCACCACAAACTTGTCCAACTCCGGCATGAACACTGAGTTCATGAGATACATGAAGTGTGCCGGGGCGTTGGTGAGACCAAAGGACATGACGAGGTACTCATATAACCCATATCTCGTCGAGAAGGCCGTCTTCGGAATATCTTCCACTCGGATCTTGATTTGATGATATCCGGAGCGAAGATCCATCTTGGAAAATACACTCGCACCCACAAGTTGATCGAAGAGAATATCGATGCGGGGCAGTGGATATTTATTCTTGATGGTGACGGCGTTGAGAGGTCGGTAGTCCACACACAACCTCAAAGTTTCATCCTTCTTCTTCACAAACAGCGCCGAGCATCCCCATGGCGAGGAACTCGGTCGAATGAAACCCTTCTTCATCAAATCGTTGAGCTGCTCCTTTAGTTCAGCCAGCTCATTTGGAGCCATCTTATATGGTCTCCGTGAGATTGGTGTCGTTCCAGGTACAAGTTCAATCTTGAACTCGACATCTCTTTCGGGTGGCATGCCCGGAAGATCATCCGGAAAGACATCCGGGTATTCACGGACCACTCGAATATCCTCAAGTTTCGTGGCTTCCGTGTTATAGGTGGCTGGAGCTTCTTGAACCGAACGGTCAAGAATAAGAACATGGGGTTCATGAAGTGGAGAGTTTAAACGAACCACACGTGGGATGATGTCAAGAACAGCACCATGGCGATGTAGCCATGACATTCCTAAAATGACATCAAGTTTTTGACTCTCTAACATGATTAGAGAAGTCGGATATAGATTCCCACCCAACTGTAATGGTGCTCTATAGACCATTCTATCAGCTGTTATTTTCCCACCCGGAGAACATATCAAATATGAATTATTTGTGGGAATGATAGGCAGTTTATATTTAATAACATAAGACTGACTTATGGAATTATGGGTGGCACCGGAGTCAAAAAGTATGACTACGGGATGATCTAGGTAAGAGAACGTACCTGCGAGGACGGGTTCGCCTTCCGGCACGTCTTCGAGGGCTAGGTGGTGGACGTTGCCGGGTTTTGGTGCTGGTTTCTTGGGCTGGTTGCGGGGCTGATTAGCACCCTGATATGGTGCTGCACCCCTGCCCTGTCGCGGCTCGGGGCAGTCTCTGGAAATGTGCCCGACACGGCCACACGTGTAGCACGTGTAAGGTGTCGGGGTCCCGCCGACTTGAGGACGGAATCCCGGTGCACGCTGTTGAAACTGGGGCGCACGCGGAACCATCCTTTGCTGCTGCTGTTGCTGTGGTGGATACGTCGGTCGAAAGCCCGGCGCATTATATTGCCGACCGCGAAACTGAGGCGGTCGCGCCGGTGGCTGCCATCTCTGACCGGATGGTGAACGATACACCACGCGGTATTTCTGTGGCGTTCCACCACTGCTGCTCATCAGCGCGCTGCGTTTCCTCTTGTCAGAACCGCGCTCGCGCTGAGCATTCTCCTGTAGAATCGCGGCATTAACTAGGTCGTTGAATGTGCCGCGATTGCTCTGGGCGAGGTGGACCTTCATCTTGGAGTTCAGGCCCCGGAAGAACGCATTGCGCTTGTTGTCTTCCGTTCCCACAAATTCTGGCGCATATTGCGCCAGCCGGTTGAATAACCTGGAGTACTCATGAGCACTCCTGTCGCCTTGTCGTAGTGCCAGGAACTCCTGGAGCTTCATTTCCATAACCCCGGGAGGTATGTGATAGGCGCGGAACGCCTCCCGGAACTCCGTCCATGTGACGGCATGGCCAGCCGGTAAGGAGGCGGTGTAGTTCGCCCACCATGTACCGGCTTCTCCTTGAAGCTGTTGCGCTGCATACAGCGCCTTCTGGTGTTCGGTGCATCGCAGCAACCCGAACTTTGCCTCTAGAGTGCGCATAAAGCTGTCCGCCTCCAAAGGTTCTTCGGCCTCCGTGAAGACCGGTGGATGGGTCGCCATGAATTCTGAATATGAACTTTGTTGGGGCTGGCGTTGCCCATTGTCTTGGCGTCCTCTCTGATGGGACGCATTCTGCTGCACTAGCATCCGCAGCAACTCGGTTTGCTCGTCGCGCGAGCCGAGCACTGCGGCGAGAACCTCCGCAAGATTCCTTGGAAGTTCTGGCAGTGGAGGAGGTGGTTGCTGCTGCGTCATGGTTTGCTCCGGAGGTGAAGACTCATCACCACGAACCTGACTCGGACCTTCCTCCTCTTGCGTTGAGCGTGTCCGCACCATTCTGCATTCAGATCATTCAAATGATCAGCACGTGTTTGTTTACTTCATCCAGTCTATACAATAGTGATGCGAGAATGGAATAAATAGTGCGCATAACAATCACACATATGGATAAAGTATAAACTTTATACAACATATACATCCCTGGACCGTGTCACACGATCGAGTTCCAAAGTATTGAACTTTATGGGTTAAAAGTTCATTTCGACCATCGGGGTCACCACGTGATGTTAAGTGTGTTAGCATGCGTAGTTCCTCGCTATTGTACTGGACCCAAACATGTACTCGCTCGAAATGATATGTCAAATGCATAAACCCTTCGACTCCAACTCGCTGTTTTACAACAGCCACTGGACGTCGAATGGTGAAACTAAGTGTTTTGGTCGAAATACGGAAAATTCCAGAGAGCATTTGGTCTGCCCTGTTTCTGGACAGTACCTACTCATCTGAGATTTTCACCCCTTTGGAGGGAGATTTTGTTCTGGAGCTCTACAGAAAAGTTGCAGAGGACATCTAAACCTGTCCATTGGTTCAACCAATCTTAAGTTATGCCCTGTTCAAGTTCAACAAAATTTCTGCCGAAAACAGGGAGATTATTCCTAAGCTTTTGAGACTGAACCTATACTCCCAATTGACTCTTAGTTCAATATGGAAGTTCAATAACCCCTGAATGGAATCCTAAACTTCATTTTGACTCTTTTCTTCGAAAATAAACTTTTATTGCAGTCGGTACTACGTTTCCTCACCAAAGAAAAATCCTAAACCGGTATTCCGGCCTATACGTGTCAAATGGTGGAACTAAAGTCGTCACTCACAAACGGTTTCTACACGCCATGCGCTAACGTGGTTAATGTACCTGCAGAAAAACACACAATAATTGTGCACAGAAAGGTTTCTGACATTACAGGCAGTTCCATATCATAATAAAAACATACGGTCCGTATCATTACCATACGGATCGTCCTTGAGTCAAGCCACGTCTCAAGGTACATGGTCGTGTTTTCACACCACACGACGGGGAACCCGAGTAGAGCGCGAACGGGTCGTCACAGTTGGGAATTTTATCAACCCAACGGATACAATCTACTGCCTCATGACCGTTGAGGCACGCCGATGGCGAGCGCTGCGTATGGCCCTTTGAACATTGAACGTTCAAGAGTTGCATACTATCGTGTTGCTTACCACACGATGGGGTATTCTCACTTTTGCCTAAAGCACGCTGGAGATCAGCGTTTTCATATGCTCTCAGGACCATAGAGAGGTCCAGAGACTCATATTAACTACCGTGCCAAGCCACGGTATATCATTCCATACTATTACTCGTATGGCGAGTTACCGCAATTGATCCGCCTGCGGTGGCGTACCTTACCTCTTACCTGACGTCGGAGCGTCGTTACAGAATGTATAACACATATGTTAGCTTTTCCACCATCATAACTAGTACTATCATAGACCTTATGTGGGCTTAAAGACTAATCCTCACTCGACTACTTCTAAGTTTTCAAAAATAGGCTTTTTTCGAGCGTGCTACTCCCAATGCGGCTCTGATACCATGCCTGTGGGGACCACCCCGTGGTTCACCCACTCCAAGATCGCATAGGGTGGTGCCGTGCGATGCGGCACCCAACAGCACACACGAAAAGAATAAAGGATAACATACAAACTTTGATTTGATATAAAACAGCGGAAGTCTTTTTACAAAACCTATTCATACAGCGGAGGTAATATACATATAAGGCCTCTCATCCTAACTATGCAAAAATGCAGCCGTCCAGCCCGAGGACGCTACACACTAGCAGCATGGAACCGGAGAATCACGGCGGCGTGCAGGGCTCCAGCTCGGCCGTGTACCCCGACGGGGGCATCGCCTCGTCCTCGGAAACTTCCTCATAACTCTCACCTGCACACAGCTCAAATATTGCAACCGTGAGCACGACGGCTCCGCGAGTCTTAACCGTCAACCCTAGGCATGGAACTCTACGTGCAAGGATATGTAAGATGGGAAAAGGAATTTGCGACAAAGACACGCCTATAAGTTGATCCTTACTTCCAGTTTTATAGCAGCAGGTTCATGTGCCTTAGGCAGCCCTCACATCGGAAGTCCACAATCAAACAAGAAACGCTTTCCCCCGATGTGGAGATGCCCAAAGTGGAATATAAACTTAGTTAGCTCTATCTCTACAGCAATCAAGGTATTCCAGACATTAAGATCAATACAGCATTTTCAGTTGGCTTATTTGACTTCTTACTACGTCACAGCGCAGTGAACAAGCGGGTACTCAAATAACCGCGAGGGACGGTGATTGCAATCAAGACACACCCGGATAACACGTTACATACACCCACTTTCAGAAGCGTGATTCCACACCCCTTCCTACTTTGTTGTATGCAACAACCTTTCAAAGGCAACCCAAATGCCGAACCGGTCCATCCGTAACGGGTAGGAGGTCCCCGCGTGGAGCGTTACTGTGCCCACCGGCAGATTTACACCTTGCTACCCTCAACCCACTCCTATTTACGGTTGGGTAATCCTCGACACCCAGGTTAACCAATTACATCGGTTTCCTGGTTCCCATATGCCAGTATGCATCCGGTAATGTTCGATACTTGTCCAGCAGGGCCGCACACGGACGGTCCTCAGCCGACACCAACAGGGCTACGCACGTGAGATCTCTGCTCACTGCTTCCTATCCCCCCTGCTGGGTCTCATTTTCATACAACTCAAGCCATTATCTACCTCTTTTCTTTCCGGTGATAAGTACTATCTCGCGAGTAGCTTCCAACCACTCGACTTCTACCGATATCCTATACATTAGCATGGCATTCTCTGCTCGTCGAGTTTGTAAACTACCCAACCCACCATAGGATTTTAAGAGGCTATGCAAGTGGGGTTTCAATCACCCTAACTCTAATGCAAACATTCAACCTAGACATAAATGATACAAATAAAAACTTTATAAAAGGTAGTTAAGTGCAAACCGGGGCTTGCCTGGTTGCGGGTTAAACGGAAAGTCAGCTTCCGCTGGCAGGACGTCCAAGGGCTCTGGCGTATCCTCAACTTCGGTCACTATTATAAAATGTAATAAAATACATGTATAAGTATTAAGGATTTATAAGAATTGAACTACTATTCATAGCTACTGCTATTTATAATCCTTAATTGGCTTTGGGATTTTTACAGTGGATACTAGACTCTCTAAGGATGATTTGAGCCAAATTTGGAGATATGTCATTGCACAATGTAGTATTTAAAATTCCTACAAGTACAATGCTTCTCTGAATTTTGAGCCCACTTCAGGAGCTTGGACATAGCTAATGGTGGAAGATCTGATTAGGGTAAGTCTCCATGGTTCTAACAAAATTTGTTTCACCATTTTTGGAGCTACCATCAGAGAGATATAAATTTTTGAACTTAGACAGGAGTTCTGAAAAAGCTTCTGTTTAAATTTGAATTTTCAAATAAAGGCTGAACTTGAGAAGGTAATTTGACCTAGCAAATGACCTCCAATTAAGCCCAAATTTTTACTGGAGATCAGTATCTATGAAGAGGATTTGCTACCCAAATTTGGGAATATTTCATAAAGAATTGCTTTGTAATAAATCCCTAAAAGATTTACTAAAAACAATTCTACAGAAATTCCTGGGCATTTTCATAGCCTAAAATTGGTTTCTCTGTGAAGTACTCCTCATGAGGATTCCAACAAAATTGGTTGCACTCTTTTTGGAGTTTTCTTCACAAAGTTATGGGCTTGCAAAGATCAGCTAATTTCGTAAATTATTTCCCTAATAGAAACTTCAAATAATTGGGCTGGGCCCACTGTTTTAATTCGGACCAGTCAGATTTTTGCAACACCGGGGGCTACGGGGTTATTCCCGCACAGCCGCACTGGATCCGGCGCCACAAACCGATCCTCGCGCGAACCCGGAGGCTGACCGGTGGGACCGGCCCTCCTTCGTCTTCCTTGCGCTGCCCGCGCCTCCTGCGGCGGCGCACGCCGGTGAGGCTCGCCGGGACAGGGTTCCTGTGGTCCAAACTTCGTCAAACTCGCCGCCTGTGAGTTATACACCGTGCTGAACACGATGATGGGGTCGGAAGCCGATGACAACGGCCGGAACGGTGCTTGCACCGGCGACCATGTCGAACCTTACTTTGGCGACCTCGCTCTCCCTCAACAGTGGGTCTTTCAGGCTAGGGTTGGCTCTAAAAGCACCAGTGTCTCATGGACATCCTCGACCCATAGCTCGCTCTCCCTGAAACCCACAGGAGAGGGGACCTCACCGGCGACCCGAGCCTGCAAAACTCCGGCGGCGACAAAAATTCGGTACCCGGCATCTCTACTTGCTCATTTGAGCTGCTAGAACTTCGGGGAGATGCGCAAGCCTGTGCTGGAGCTACTGTAAGCTTATCTAGAGCGGAGCTACCCCGAGCACAACGAATTTCTTCGAAGAGTCCTCGGGTTCCTAAAGAACCGCCGGCGCCAAACTTCAAAATACTCGGTACCGGAGCTAAGAAAGCAGGAACTGGTGGAAAGGAAGGAGGAAGGGTTCCTCACGCACCTCAGGGACCTTTCTGTTGATCGGAAGAGGCCGCAAATCAGTCGGGCGACGGTGTGGCGTACAGGCGATCAACACCGGAGCTCCGAAGGGAATTCCAGCTCGTAGGCGCCAACCACCGGTGCTGGTGTTCACTTGAGGCTTCGGAGAGCAGGAGAGAGACCTGGCGCAATGATCCCGCAGGCTCAGCCACGCGAGAGGCACGCCGAGCTCGCCGGGTGTCGATGAGCCGAAGGTTTCTTCCGCCGGGCGGGGGTTTGGGTTCGCGAGGCTCGAGCAGAGCGTGGAGAGGCTGCGGGGTAATGAGGATGAGGGCAGATACGGCACTCGGCTGCCGCTATAACCGGCCACGCGCGTGAACCGACGTCGGGGGAAGCAGCTCGGTTGACAACGTCGGGCGACGGGCTGCTCGGGAGCTGGCGCGCGGTGATCACCCGAGGAGGAAAACAGTCGGTTGGTTTGCTTTGGGTGGCTGACGATTGGGGCCCACTATTTCTAATTCTTATCCAATTTTCTCTGATATTTTACCCCAGCAACTCAACATTAAAGACTTGACTTCAACCCCAAGTCATAGTTTGAATTTGCTGAATTCAAATAGTTTGAATTCGGGTGTGAAAATTGGATGTGGATTGATCATTGAATTTGAAAAAGAGTTTGAATTCTCCACTTTGTATTGCCTCAAAAATATAGCAAACCAGCTCCAAAATTTCCAACTTTTGGCATGGCTGCTCATTCAAAGGTGGAGACCACATTTGTGAACCCAAATTTTGAAATTGAGGGAAATGGAATTTGGAACTGAATTTGAAATTCAGATTAGAGGGCTTTTCCTTTTAATCCCAAACAAATATTAAAACTCCTCCAAATGAGCTGAATTTTGGAAGGTTGAATATTTGGACCATGAAGATCCAAGTTGTGCATTTAGATCTCCATGTTTGGAAGTTTTGGGAAGTCTAAACCCTCACTTTGAACTCACACTTATTATAATTCAAAGTTTTAATTCCCCCTCATTTTTCCTAAGTGTACATGAACTGAATTTTCTTGCTACCCCTTTTGGGGATTTTACAAAATGAGACTCAGCAGGGAGGATAGGAAGCAGTGAGCGGAGGTCTCACGTGTGTAGCCCTGTTGTGTAGATTGAGGACCGAGTCGTGTGCGGGCCTGATGAACAAGTATCGAACAGTACCGGAAGGCATACTGACATAAGCAGGAAACCGATGTAAATGGTTAACCTGGGTGTCTAGGCTTACCCAACCGTAAATAGGAGTGGGTTGAGGGTAGCAAGGTGTAAATCTGCCGGTGGGCACAGTCACGCTCCACGTGGGGACCTCCTGCCCGTTACGGATGGACCGGTTCGGCATTTGGGTTGCCTTTGAAAGGTTGATGCATACAACAGAGTAGGAAGGGGTGTGGAATCACTTTTGTGGGTGTATGCAACGTGTTGTCCGGGTGTCTCCTGATTGCAATCACCGTCCCTCGTGGTTATTTGAGTACCGCTTGTTCACTGTTTCGTGACGTAGTAAGAAGTGAAGTAAGCCAGTTGAAAGATAATATGCTGTGATGATATATTAATGTTTTGGAAACCATGTCTGCTGTAGATGTAGAGCTAATTAAGTTTACTTTCCGCTTTGGGTATCACCACATCGGAGGAAAGCGTTTCTTGTTTGATTGTGGACTTCCGATGTGAGGGCTGCCTAAGGCACATGAATTTGCTGCTATAAAACTGAAAGTAAGGATCAACTTATAGGCGTGTCTTTGTCGCAAATTCCTTTTCCTATCATACACCTCCCTGCATGTAGAGTTCCATGCCTAGGCTAGACGGTTAAACCTTGCTGAGCCATCGTTCTCACGGTTGCAATATTTGAGCTGTTTGCAGGTGAGAGCTATGAGGAAGGTTCCGAGGATGAGGCGATGCCCCCGTCAGGGTACACGGCCGAGATGGAGCCCTGCACGCCGCCATGATTTCTCCGGTTCCATGCTGCTAGCTTGTAGTGTCCCCGGACTGGACGGCTGCACTTTTGCATAGTTAGGATGAGAGGCTACTAATGTACAATACTTCCGCTGTATAGTTATATTTTGTAAAAGACTTCTGCTGCTTTATATCGAATAAAAGTTTGTATGTTATTCTTTAATCTTTTCGTGTGTGCTGTTGGGTGCCGCATCGCACGGCACCACCTTATGCGATCTTGGAGTGGGTGAACTACGGGGTGGTCCCCACACCAAGCCTCATCGTAACCACCCTGTCCTTTGACTATAAAAGCACTGGGGTGACCATCCGGCAAAGGGTTCGCATTCTAGATCCTGCAATGCACAAGCACTCATGCTCAAGCAATAGAACAAGCACTCCCGTGGACGTAGGGTATTACACTCCGGCGGCCCAAACCACGTAAATCTCAGTGTTCATCCGCTCCCTCAAGCCCAGTTCGCGTAGGGCTCTGTCGGAGTGTGAGCTGCGACACTCCTCCCGGCCTGCTCGGAAGCAGCCCGTGAGGTTCTTTTTTTCCGGAGGGGGCTTGGTGCCCTTTGCAACCTGGGCTCGAGAGAGTGGATGAACTTAGAGATTTACGTGGTTCGGGTCATCGGAGCATAATACCCTACATCCATTAGTGTGCTTGTTCTATTGCTTGAGCGTGAGTGCTTGTGCGTTGTGTGATCTGGAGAGCGGGGAATCAGAACCCTTTGTAGGGTGGTCACCCTGGTCCTTTTATAGTTCAAGGCCGGGGTTGTTACAATGAGGCCTGGGGCCTGACATGTGGCCCCAAAGCTATGTGAATCCTATACACGATCTAGGGCTTCGTCCTCTGAGTAGAGTGGCCGGCGGGAGAGTTAAGTCCCTCCGTCTGGCGCGTTGAGTGCCCCTGACCGCGTGTCAGGTGATGATGAAGATGTCGTCTTGTCGCCGCGTCTTCTTGCCCTGCTTGGGCGGCTTCGTGCCGTTGGGAAGCACTGTACTGCTGTCATGCCTTGCCGTCTTGTCTTGCCACCGTAATGACGAATCGAACGGACAAGGGACGGATGCGTGTGCTGTGTGCCATGCTTCTGAGGAAGGCGTGAGCCTTGAATGCGGATCCTGACAGCGCACTTCCTTCTTGACTTCATCGACCCACAGCCCCACGACGGATCGTCGGGCACGTGGTGGCTCTGGAGCTCTTATCGACGGGCTTGGTACCAGGGGACACGTGGCAGCTCCGGACCTCACCTCAGCAGGGAGGCTCGGGCCGGAGCCCGGGGCACGAGTCTGCTCTAGAGCTGTCCTCAGCGGGGAGGCGGCTCAGAGCTAGGGGACACGTGGCAGCTCCGGACCTCACCTTAGCAGGGAGGCTCGGGCAGGAGCCGGGGGCACGTGTCTGCTCCGAAGCTTTTCTCAGCAAGGAGGCGGCTCGGAGCCAGGGGACACGTGGCAGCTCTGGACCTCTCCTCAACGGGGAGGCTCGGATCGGAGCCCAGAGCATGTGTCAGCACTGGATCTCTCCTCAGCGGGGAGGCAGCTCAGAACCCGGGGACACGTGGCAGCTCCAGACCTCACCGCAGCGGGGAGGCTCAGACCGGAGCCCGGGGCACGTGTCGGCTCCGAAGATCAAGCGCACGCGGTAGCCCTAGGTCTGACCATGGGGCCCAAGGCACATGGCTTATGCTGGGGCCCGTCTCAGCAGGGAGGCGGGGCCCAGGCTATCTTTTACCCACTACACAGGGTTACCCGGTCTGCAAAGTACCGACAGTGGCCCCCGGGCCTAGCTCGGGGAGGCATCGAGCCCGCAGGTGGGGTCCCCATCTTTCCCGCGTGGTGGTTTTGAACCTGTGCTTTGGAAACCGAAGAGGTGGGAGACTTCCGCGTAGTGGATGAGTGGTTAAACCGAGGAGACGAAAAGGATGCACGTCGTTGGCATAGTGGGCGTATTCAGTCAAAGCAGCAACGTGGCGTCGCGTTTACTCCTAACTTGACGGGTCACAATGATGCACTCGAGGGGTTGCCTCGGGGTAACTACTGTGGCAGCTCATAGGCCGCAGGAATACCGCGCTGCCTCCCTCAAGAACCGTCGGACATTCCCGAGTTTCTACTCACCTGTCCTGCCAGTGTTTGACTGGAGGACCTGGGTCCTACCTATCATTGGTGGGGGCGAGTGCTAAGGCGACGTGCTCGAGAGTTGCCTCGGGGCACTTACTGTGGCATCCAACGGGTTGGTTGTTGCAGTTCCACCACGCCTCTTTTCTCAGGGACCGCCGAACCTCTCTAAGATGTTACTCACCTGGCCCTCGATGTTTGACGGGTGGACCTGGGTCCTACCCCTCTATGGGGGAGGTGAGCGTCTAGGCGCCATGCCCAAGGGGTTGCCTTGGGTCATTTACTGTGTTAACCAATGACTTGGTTGCTCCGCTCTCCTTGGGAACCGTCGGACGTTCCCAAGAGGTTATCCTCCCAGCCCCCAGTGTCTGACGGGTGGAACCACTGTTGGGGGAGGCGAATAACCCGCGGCGTGTAGAGGTGGAAACCCAATCGCCGCGCCTATTGCCCTGCCAGAGGTTGTGGCTGTGTATAAAAGGAGGCCTTCCAATGTAGGATGGCACCTCCCCTGACCATGTGGCCTTTGTTCTCCTCTTGCGCGCTGGAATTTCCTGCTCCCCGGCATATTCGCCCACCAGATACTTTCATATTGGTAGCCCTCTTCGTCCACTTTTGCGAGATATTCGTGTTTGTGCGGCCTTCAGTGAGGCTCTCTGGTGCATCCCCCCCCCCCCTTGACGGCCTCGGATAGAAGCACATGCCATCCTGACGGTGCGCCGGTGGTTGGGGCAGCCATCGGGGACAGGGTCCTCGACTCGCACTGAGTCCCTATGCTAGTGTCGTGTGGGGCATGTCCTCTATGCACCTCGCCGGAGGACTTTCTGCCAGTACCGGAGGAAGGTTAAGTCCAGAGTGATCAAGCCTTCCTCTAGGTATTGCTGTGGACAACAAAATCTGCCATAGATGGCGTTTTGGCCCACATGACACTGGATGTCACTGTTGCCTCGGTCCAGCATGCGTTGCTGACGTCCTCGGTCTTATAGCAGGTGACCGTCTCACTGTGTAGAGATTGGCTCGGGGGACAACCAGGCAGGCCACAGAGCAGGAGATTACTCGACTTGTAGCTGCTGAGTTCCTTAGTTGTCTTGTATCCCCTTTTGTACGCCAGAACTCTGTCATTAATGAAAGCATCTTTGTTTCAAGTCTTTCATTGTCCTATGTCATAGATGTAGACTTCAGACCCTTGGCAGCACAAGGGTCCGGGATGACTTAGCCAATGTGGGTCCTTTGCTGATGTGCCGAGCTTGTTCCTCTGGGTCCTTAGCAGCGTAAGGGCCCAGGGTGCTTTAGCAGTGTGACTACCACTTCTTCCAGATCCTCGGTAGCGCAAGGATTTGAAAGAAGTTCGACCCTTGTCCCTAGCCCTTTCTAAGGAGACACATGGTATTTCCGTACTTCTCGGAGGGGAGACTCCGCCCGGAGCCTAGGACACGTGTCTGCCCCGGAGCTGTCCTCCGTGGGGAGGGGGAGGGAGGGGGGAGGGGGGCTCGGATCCTAAGAACACGTGGTAGTTCCGGACCCCACTCTACGAGGAGACCCGGATTGGAGCTCGGGGCACGTGTCAGCACCGGAGCTGTTCTCAGCAGGAAGGAAGTTCGGAGTTTGAAGACACGTGATAGTTCCAGACTTCGCCCAGCAGGGAGGCTTAGGGCCGGAGCCTAGGGCACGCGCCAGTTCCGAAGCTCAAGCGCACGTGATAGCCCTAGAACTGACCTCGTGGCCAAGGGCACGTGGCTTGCCCATTTGCAGTTGATATTCTTGAGGAAGCACAAACTGTAAAGGGGATATGGCCGCGGCGTGTGTGCGCTCTGAGGCTACCCTCAGCAGGGTGGAGACCCCGAGCTAGGTGACGTGTGGTAGCTCCGAGTTCCACCTCAGCAAGGAGGCTTCAGACCGGAGCCCAGACCACGTGTCTGCTCCGGAGCTGTCCTCAATGGGGAGGAGGCTCGGAGCCGTGGGACTCGTGGCAGCTCCGGAACACACCTAAGCGTGGAGGTTTGGAACAGAGCCTGAGCATGTATCTGATCCGGAGCTTCTGCTTCTACATGTCTTTTTGTCAGCGGGGATGCCGACGTGTCGGCTCCGGAGCTCTAGAACACGTGGTTGCCTCATGGCTGATCTTAGGGCCAAGGGTACATGGCTTTGCCCATTTACAGTTGATGTGCTTGAGGAAGCACAAACTGTAAAGGGGGGATGCACAGGACAAGGCAAAATTTTCTCACTTTAGGCTCTTCTTCATAGGACGAAACAGGCCATGTTAGAAGACAGCGACCCATCCCAGATGTTGAGAATGACAGGACTCCTCCGGGACTTAGTTGTTCTAAGCGCTGTTCCTGGACACTATGACACCCTTTTTAGACAAAAAAGGACCCTACCACTTTGCTAAACATAGAACTTACAGAGGTGTTCTACGTTCCAAGGATTGGGTAGAGGTACCCCATCCTCTGTGGCTAGGCGCACGCACCCGGGACGGCATACATGTGTTACTCGAAAGGGACCTTCCCAGCTGGGGGGGGGGGGGAGTTTGTTCCCACCTTCTTGAGAAAGTATCCGCCATAATACCAGGTCGCCCACCTCGAGCTGTCTACTCCGCATGAACCGCTGCTGATAACGCAAGAGCGCTTGACTGTATCGGGCGTTTCAAACAGCTGCTTGCCACCTTCGCTCATCGACAAGGTCGATATCTTCACGTCGGAGCTGGTCCTGAATGGCTTCATCGTACGCTCGGACATGGGATGAGCCCATGGTGATTTCTAGGGAAAGGACAGCCTCAGCCCCATACACCAGGAAGAAGGGTGTTTCCCCTGTCGAGCGATTGAGGGACGTCCGTCTAGCCCACAGTGTGCACGGAAGCTCTTCAACCCAATTGGCACCGTGCTTTTCCAAGCTGTTGTAGGTGCGCGTCTTGAGTCCCCTGAGAATATCGGCGTTGGATCTTTCGGCTTGACCATTACTCTCTGGGTGAGCAACGGAAGCATAGCAAACTTGGATGCCAAGGTCTTCACAGCAGTCTTGGAATGCTGTACTGGTGAACTGGGTCCCTTTGTCGGTGACGATTCTGTGCGGGACCCCGAACCGGCAGACGATTGAGTTGATGAACTTGACTGCTGACTGCTTGTTGATGGTTACTACAGGGGTAGCTTCCGGCCACTTGGTGAACTTGTCTACAGCAACGTAGAGGTACCAGTAACCTCCGACAGATCTGGGGAATGGTCCCAGGATGTCCAGCCCCCACACAGCAAAGGGCCATGAGGGTGGGATTATCTGCAGCGTCTGCGCTGGTGTGTGGATCTGCTTAGCGTTGAACTGGCACGCCTTGCATCTCCTGACCAGGTCGATGACATCCTGGAGAGCTGTCAGCCAGTAAAAGCCATGCCGAAAGGCTTTACCGACCAGCGTGCAGGAACATGCATGGTTCCCACACTCACCTCCATGGATCTATGTGAGCAGGTCGCAGCCCCCCTCTCGGGTTATGCACCGCAATAGGACGTCATTAGCGCCATGCCGGTAGAGATCCCCTTCTACCAGCGTGTATCTCTTAGAAAACCGAGCGATCCATTCAGCGGATACACGTTCATCAGAAAGGAAATTGTCTTTCAAGTAGTCCCAAATCTCCATGATCCATGCATCGGGACCTACTTGAGCATTTGGATCTTGAGCGCCGGGTCGCACGGAGCCCCCGGTGACACTTACGATCCTTGGCGGGCGCCATGGTAACATGGCCGCTGGGACCGCCAACTTCGAGGTGCTGGTCCAGTCCCCTTTGCCTTGTTCGGCCGGCCAGGCGGTAGGTCGCAGCAACTTCCTTTCAAAGACCCCCTCAGGCACCGGAGCCCAAGTGGAAGCCTTCGTTGATAGGTCGTCAGCTATTGTGTTATTGGCACGGGGAACATGGCACAAGTTGAAGGATAAGAAGTCCTTCTCCAACTTCTGTACATGGAGGAGATAAGATGCAAGCTGTGGGTCGTTGCAACTACACTCTCCCTTGACTTTCTTGATGATCAGCTGAGAATCACCCTTGACCAACAACTACTGGACGCCGAGGGATAGCGTGGTTTTAAACCCTAATATGAGAGCCTCATACTCCGCCATGTTGTTGGTCGCCTTGAAGTCGAGTCGCACCATGTACTTGAACTGTTCTCCGGTTGGTGTAATGAGCAGAACCCCCGCTCCGGCACCCAGCTTCCACAAGGAGCCGTCGAAGTAGATAGTCCAGTAGGGCCCAGTGAAGACCGGAGCCCTAGGCTCTGGTTCACTGATGTCCTGGCCCCCTGGCTGGCATGGTGGTGGAGTCCACTCTGCCACAAAGTTAGCTAACGCCTGGCTCTCCACTGCATGGCACGGTAAGAAGTCCAGCTCAAACTTCGTCAACTCCGCAGCCCATTTAGCTATGTTTCCAGTGGTGTTGGGGCTGTGGAGGACGGTTCTTAGTGGGTACCAGGTAACCACCGAGATCTTGTGAGCCTGGAAGTAATGGCACAGCTTCCTTGATGCAACAAGGACTGCATAGAGCAGTTTGTGTGCACCTCCAGATATCTTGTCTTGGCATCGTGGAAGACCTCGCTGATGAAGTAGACCAGACGCTAGATGGTTCGGACCTTCCCGGAGGGGTCCGAAGCGTCGTCTAGTAGAGGTCCGGGACTCGGGGGCCTCCAGTCCCTGGGCCCGGGATGGCACTCTAGGAGCTCGGACCCAGGTGCACGCCTGTTGCCGGGTCCAATGTGACACCCGGTTCCAAAAATGAACCAAGTGGATACATATGTGTGCCCAGGGTGTTCATCACACATACACATGTATTCCACAAACTGAAATTCAGAATATAACCACGTACAAATAGTGTTTAAGTACTTTATTACATTAACTCAATGTCTCACTCATGAATATCTAACTTATTCTTGCAGCGGAAGATTTTAAACGACAGCGGAAAATGGCTAAGACAGCGGGCTCCAACTTCAACTCCACTGGCATGTGGACGGTAGTGCGCAAGCCTAGTACTACTCCACATGTTCCTCGAAGTACTCTTTTCCTGTAGCTGATGTATATGTGCGAATGCAAGAGTGAGTACATGTCGTACTCAGCAAGTGCGGGAAAAGTATGACATGTAGCTTACAACAAGGTAGGGAATAAAAAGTCTCATTGCAGCAAGCAAATTTCACAAACATGATAAAAATAGCAACTATTTCTAGGTGAGTTAAATCCCATATAACCAAGTTAATTATCAACATTCCTTCATCATAATTCACAATATATCAAGTCTCGAACAGCCATTAGTCATTCTCAACTTCATCTCATACTCATAACTATCATAACCATCTCATTTTCATATAACCGGAACAAAATTCATTTCCATGACCCAAAACAGTCCCAAAACCAATCCCAAGGACCATACCATAACCATAACCGAATAAACATCCCAAGTTTTGCCTCTAATCATGGAAGTTGGTCAGGTGCTTGTAACCGGAAGCACGGCTATCATGATAGTTTTACACTCTACAGAGGTGGCACCACTTTACCCACAATTTTGTGATTTGGTCACCCATGACGACTAGAGAGAACCTCCATTATACCAGTACACAACCGTCGGTGTATGGCCAAAAGATCACAAAATAGCCTTTACAAAGGGGCTACTAGAATGTACGGACCCACTGAGGTTTCACCGATAGGCTCGAATCTCCATTATACCACCCACGGGCCCCCTCTTGTGCCATGAAGTTCCCAGGGCAGTCCTCCTCGACTCCCCATTCCCCGTGCCATACAACGGTCCATAACAAGCTAGCAACACACCTAATTAGTCAGCTAAGCCGCACCCATATTTGGTCTTGTGGTGGCACTGTTCCTGGCATGTGCTCACATGAACCGGTCCTTAGATCTACGGCAAGAAAACCACCATCTCAATCAGCGACATCCACGAACCAAGCTCACCTAGATCTCCCCGATTCCAAGCTCATTAACATCATCAAGTTATCATCATATTTATTCGTATGAGTGCAGTAACTAGACATGTTTTATTTCAGCTTCCCGTGTCCCGTAAGTTAAGCGAAGCAAAAGGAAAAAAACGACCAGACCCGACTCACCAACTTTACCGGCGACAAGGATGGTTAACAAAACTAGTAAACTCCTATAAAAGGGTGTCCCATCAAGTTCGCACAAGCATACGAGTTTTCAAAAGCAAAACAGTTTCAAAACATGTGATCAATATGGTCAAGGGGCACTTGCCTTGCTCCCGTGGTTCATGTTGCTCAAGTGTCTCGAAGTCTTCGTGCTGTAGCTCCTCGTAGATGGCCTCTTCAGTTTGTCCTTCTACTCACGACCACGCACATACAAAATTTATAGCAATCAATTATCATGCACAAACTTTACTCAAGATGCAATGACGTGAATGAATGCAATTCCTATGGTGCAGTTTTATAAAACCAGTTTGTACGTGTTCTTGCATGTTTTAGTAGGCTTTCATGGGGTTTTATGATTATCAAGGTTGCTGGGATCAAGTGTGGACATGGTCATGATATTGACATGATGTGTAGATCAATTCCACCATCGAAAATTGACCAAAACATGGTCCGTCCATCCGCAGAAATTTCTGCTCGAAGGGGGCGAAGAAAACGGATGCATAGAAAGAGCGGCGACGTTGTAAGTGGAGTAACGAAGACCTACCTCACTTCTTCCTAGCGGCAGGAACTCCATCCTTACAATGGCAGCAGTGGGAGATTTTCTAGGGAGAATCATAAGGCTGCGGGTAGGGCAGAACATCGGGGCTTCTTCTCCGGCGACGGCGAGGCGTGACGGAGCTCGACGGCGTCCAAATTCCGGAAAGGGGGGCGACTTGGCAGCAGGGGGGCAGCTGCCAAAAAGGAGAGGGGGTAGGCGGCTAGGGGGGAGAGTTATACTTATAAGGGGGAAAACAGCTAGGGTGGCTAGGATTTTAGCAAATCAAATATCCAATGGCTGAGATTTAATTTTAAAAGAGGTTGGAGCTAGGGGCTGGGATTTTATTATTTATTTTCGTCCAATGGCTAGGATTTGATTAGAAAATAAAAGCCCAAAAGAGTCCAAAGGGAGGGTAGGTTCCCCCCCCCCCTAATGGGCTGCAGGGAAGGGGGTGGGACCCAATTAGGGTTCCCCCCTAATTTGGTGCGGCCAAAATAGGGGGAAACCCCCAAAATGTGGGGAAAATTCCCACCAGTGGGGATTTTGGGGAATTTGGGGAAAATCACGAAATTGGGAAAAAATTGGGAAATTAGGGAATTTGGGGAAAAATTGGTGTGGCCCAATTTGCCTATTTTATTTATTTATTTATTTATTTTTATTTTCCTTTTCTATTTATTTTCATTATTTTCCATTTCTATTCCCTTTTACTATTTTATTTGCTTCTATATTCCTCTCTTCATTTATTCTTCTTTTTAAATGCTTCTCGATATGAAAAATGTATGCAATGCATGGTAGTAATTTTGAGGGTGTTAACCTACCCCCTTAAAATGAATCTCGCCCTCGAGATTTGATGGAGTGGAGAAAAGGTGAGGGAATTCCTCCTTGAGATCTTCCTCACATTCCCATGTAGTTTCGGCTTCCGTGTGATGGCTCCATTGTACCTTGCACCAATGGATCACATTGTTTCTCGTGACCCTTTCCTTTATTCCAAAATTTTGATGGGGTGTTCCGCGTAGGTCAGATCCTCTTGAAGCTCTAGCTCATCCATCGGTACATGTTCTTCCAGTACTCTTAGGACTTCTTGAGCTGGGATACGTGAAACATGTCGTGCACATCGGAGAGGTGCGTTGGCAGCTCTAGTTGACAGGCTACCTCTCCTCGCTTGCCCAAAATCTTGAATGGCCCGATGTAGCGAGGTGCTAACTTACCTTTGACGTTGAAGTCGTTGGCCTCGGATCGGTGACACTTTAAGATACACAAAGTCTCCAACTTCGAAGGTCAATCTTCTTCGCCTATTATCCGCATAACCCTTTTGTCGTGACTAAGCGGCCTTCAAGTTTTCACCTATCGTTTGGACTTGCTTTTTGACGTCTTGCAGCACTTCAGGTCCGAATACTTGGCTTTCTGCAGTCTCATTCCAGAACAGCGGTGTTCTACACCGTCTACCATACAATGCTTCGAAAGGTGACATCTTCAAGCTGGCTTGGTAACTGTTGTTGTATGAGAATTCAGCATACGGAAAGCTCTTGTCCCAACTACGCCCATGTTTCAAGGCACAAGTTCTCAACATGTCTCCAAGATCTCATTTGTCCTCTCAGTTTGCCCGTCGGTTTGCGGGTGATATGCGGAGCTGAAATTCAACTGTGTACCCATGGCTTCATGCAGCTTCTTCCAGAACCTAGAGGTAAATTGAGAACCTCGATCCAAAACTATCCTCTTCGGAACTCCATGACAACACACGATTTGCTCCATGTACAGCTCGGCTAATTGTGCCACGGTGTATTTGCTTCTAACAGGAATGAAGTGGGCTGTTTTCATCAATCGGTCCACTATAACCCAAATGGAGTTGTAGCCCGACTGAGTACGTGGGAATCCGACTATGAAACCCATGCTGATGTCTTCCCACTTCCACTCAGGTACTTTTAATGGCTGCAATAATCCAGCAGATCTTTGGTGTTCGGCCTTCACTCGTCGGCACGTGTCGCATAAGGCAACATATTCTGTGATGTTTCTGTTCATGCCATCCCACCAATAGCAGGTTTTCAGGTCCTTGTACATCTTTGTACCGCCGGGGTGTATGGAATAAGGCGAGTAATGTGCCTCCTTTAGTATCGTGTCGCGGATGTGCTTCACGTTAGGCATACAAATCCTTTTCCCTAACCAAAGCGTGGCATTCTCATCTTCTTTGTAATCCTTTTCATTCCCTCGTCGGATTCTTTCCTTCATTTCTTTTATTTCCTCATCCGTTGCTTGGCCGTCTCGTATCTCTTGTTCTAGCGTTGAGTTCAGTTCTATCACCTCCATCTCGTTCAAGAACCCGAGATGTAACAGTTCAAACTCCTTACGCAGCTCGGGTGGAAGCTCCCGAACCGTGAGCTGGTGACATGCTCGTTTTCGGCTCAATGCATCAGCTACCACATTGGACTTTCCGGGGTGATAGTTGATTCCAACATCATAATCCTTGATGAGTTCCAACCATCGACGTTGCCTCAAATTCAGATCTGTTTGCGTGAATATATACTTGAGGCTTTGTGATCCGTGTATATCTCACGTCGGTGACCAAGGATATAATGCCTCCAAATCTTCAAGGCATGTACCACGGCTGAAAGTTCCAGGTCATGTGTAGGGTAATTCAGCTCATGTTTCTTTAATTGCCTCGATGCATAGGCTACCACTTGGCCTCCTCGCATGAGAACACGTCCAAGCCCTTGTCTTGATGCGTCACAATATATATTGAAACTCTTGCTCATGTCAAGTAATACCAAAACCGGCGCTGTTGTTAATCTCTTCTTTAGCTCCTCAATGCTGTCTTTACACGCTTGTGTACACTGAAATGCTTTCCCTTTCATCAGCAATTCAGTCATAGGCTTTGCTATTTTGGAGAAATCCTTGATGAACCGGTGGTAGTATCTAGCCATCCCAACGAAACTCCGAATATCCCTCACGTTCTGCGGTTGGTTCCACTTCAAAACATCACTCACTTTTCCGGGATCAACCGATACTCCTCCCACGTAGATGATGTGGCCTAGGAATGATATCTCCTTTAGCCAAAATTGACACTTGCTGAACTTAGCATGCAATTGATGCTCTCGCAATTTCTGCAACGTCAATCTCAAGTGTTCCTCATGTTCTTACTCGCTTTTTGAATACACCATGATGTCGTTGATGAAAACCACGAAAAACTTGTCCAAGTACTCCATGAAGACCTTATTCATGAGGTATATAAAGTATGCGGGTGCATTCGTCAACCCAAAAGACATAACGGTATATTCATACAAACCATACCGTGTTCGAAATGCACTCTTGGGTATGTCGGAGGGGTTAATCTTCAGCTGGAAGTAACCCGACCGAAGATCAATCTTGGAGAAGATTCGGGCACCTTTCATTTGATTGAACATGTCCTCTATATGGGGCAGGGGGTATTTATTCTTGATCGTCACCTCGTTGA
Organism: Neostapfia colusana; assembly: GCA_030760725.1. NCBI lineage: Eukaryota > Viridiplantae > Streptophyta > Magnoliopsida > Poales > Poaceae > Neostapfia > Neostapfia colusana. Next base: position 11,482,530 of record JASWHV010000012.1, on the reverse strand, counting down.
GAGACCTATAGTCCACACACACCATTTGGGTTCCATCCTTCTTATCCACGAAGAGCACGGGGGCTCCCCACGGTGACGAGCTTGGGCATATGAAACCCTTTTCAAGCTGCTCCTGAATTTGCTTCTTGAGCTCTACTAATTCATTAGCAGGTATCCTATATGGCCTCTTCGCTATAGGTGCAGTTTCGGGTACTAAATCAATAGCAAATTCAATGTCCCGGTCAGGTGGCATACTTGGAAGTTCTTCCGGGAACACATCTCAATATTCTTGAACCACCGGAATGCTTTCCAATGTCGCTTCTTCGATGTGCTTCAGCACTGCTTTCTTCATTGTAGGTTGGGCTGCCTCAACCTCAACACGAGTACCGTGATCACTCGTCAACTGCACAATCCTCTTAGCACATTGAATTACTCTGTTGTACTTGCTCAACCAGTCCATTCCAAGTATTACAATTCCTTGAGAATCCAAGACGATAAGGTTGGCAAGAAAGTCTACCTCCCTTATTTTAACGCTTACTTTCGGACATACTATATACATCAAGATATATGAACGAAGCAACTTCTTTTATTAATATCAGCCTATATGAGGATGTGAACAAGTGCCGAAGCATCTCACATCTCTCTACTATGTGTGGATGTGGACATTCGCCGAGGTGTACCACAACTCACACCAAGCACACAAACACAAGAAATCATCACAAAAATTCAGCACACCACTCTTATTCATACTACCATGATTTAAGCGTTCTTATTACAACTTTATTCAATGGGGAACCTAAACTTAATTGTGAGAACCAGTGCTGTTTGCTGTGTGGTGGGGTGGTCCATACATGGGCGCACGCCATGGTGAGTCGGCAGTCCATGTAGGGGTAGATGTTGCTGGTGCTCCATTTATTCCCGCGTTGGCACGAGTCTCCTCTTGTTTTTCCAGCAAGTACAGCTTCTTGCGGAGGTAACGGATCTCTTCTTGTGCGTTTGCATAGCGGTTTCCTAACTCCACGAGCAACCTCTGAGACTTGTCAGCAGCTTGTGGGTTGGAAAGAGCTCCTTCATAGTGTCCAATGATCTCCCTTGTATCACTCTTCCGATAAGGGTGCATCTCAAAGATAGTGTTCTCAAGCCGCTCATGGAAGGCATAGCACAGTCCGGTGAGGTCATCCCATGCAGCATCATCAATAGCTTCTACCCTTGTAGCTCTCCATGTGGGTGTGAAGTGCTGAGTGACAACCCTACCGTTAGATAGGATGGTTACTTCAGCCTTCCACTCTTCATGTCCGAGACGAGGGACTTTCTTGAGGAGATATTCCGGGTATAGGCTGCAGCAATCCTGGAACTCTTTAAGCTCCTTGGATATGTGCCCTCCTTCCATCCTGTCAGACCGGAATTCTTGAACTGAACGGTTGGCCCGTTCATCACCTTCATTCTCAGCCTCAGCAAGGGGTGGCTCCTCTTCGGATTTATCTCCTTCCGACATAGCTTCATGAGGCTCCGCTGGGTGTAAGCCCGCGTGAAACTCCTCCTGAGGTGCGTACAAATGTTGTTCTTGTGGATCATCTTCCATGTCGTCTTTGATTGGTTCCACCTCTTCCGGATCCTCTTCCTCATGCATGGAGTTACTGACTTCATCTTCCTCATGGGGTTCCATCTTCACCTCCTCCCAATTCGGTCCATCGGACACCTCAATGGGGTTGAGTGCGCTCCCAAGTGGTGGTGGATGAGTTCTTATGCGTGTTGTGCTCCTAGTCACCGGCATCTATAAATAAGACATGAGAAACTTTAGAGAAGAAGAAAATAACTCAAAAACTTCAGAAGCTATGAAGCAAGAAAACAAAAGTGTTGCTGTTCAAAAGAAGAGAAAAGAGGGGCTGAAAATAGCACTTTGCGGTGGCTGAATTGACAATTAAAGTGCAGCAGCAAGCAATTTTTGAAAATAATAGTTTATAGGGGTGTTCCTATGTGTTTTAGAGTGTCCATTCTACCTAGATTTGCGTCCTACGGTCAACGTGGCTCTGATACCAATTTGTGACACCCGGTTCCAAAAATGAACCAAGTGAATGCATATGTGTACCCAGGTTGTTCATTTCACATACACATGTATTCCACAAACTGAAATTCAGAATATAACCACATATGAATAGTGTTTAAATACTTTATTACATTGGCTCAATGTATCACTCATTAATATCTAACTTATTCTTGCAGCGGAAGATTTTAAACGACAGCGGAAAATGGCTAAGACAGCAGGCTCCAACTTCAACTTCACAAGCATGTTGACGGTAGTGCGCACGCCTAGTACTCCACATGTTCCTCGAAGTACTCTTCTCCTGTAGCTGATGTATATGTGGGAATGCAAGGGTGAGTACATGTCGTACTAAGCAAGTGTAGGAAAAGTAGGACATGTAGCTTACAACAAGGTAGGGAATAAAAAGTCTCATTGAAGCAAGCAAATTTTATTTCACAAACATGGTAAAAACAGCAACTATTTCTAGGTGAGTTAAATCCCATCATAACAAAGTTAATTATCAACATTCCTTCATCATAATTCACCATATATCAAGTCTCAACCAGCCATTAATCATTCTCAAGTTCATATCATACTCATAACTATCATAACCATCTCATTTTCATATAACCGGAACCAAATTCATTGCCATGACCCAAAACAGTCCAAAAACCAATCCCAATGACCATACCATAACCATACCTGAAAAATCATCCCATGTTTTGCCTCTAATCATGGAAGTTGGCCAGGTGCTTGTAACCGGAAGCACGGCTATCATGATAGTTTTATACTCTGCAGAGGTGGCACCACTTTACCCACAAGTTTGTGATTTCGTCACCCGTCGGAGACTAGAGAGAACCTCCATTATACCAGTACACAATCGTCGGTGTATGGCCAAGAGATCACAAAATAGCCTTTATAAAGGGGCTACTAGAATGTACGGACCCACTGAGTTTTCACCGGCAGGCTCGAATCTCCATTCTCGCACCCACGACCCCCCTCTTGTGCCATGCAGTTCCCAGGTGTAACACCCTCAAATTTATTTCCAAGCATTGCATACATTTTTCATGTAGAGAAGCATTATAAAAGAAGTAGAAATAGAGAAATAACCATAGAAATGGAGGAAGGAACCATAGAAATGGAGAAGGGCATATAGAAATGGAGAAATGGGACAAAGAAATGGAGAGGGGAATGTAGAAATGGAGAGTGAAACATAGAAACGGAGAGGGGAATGTAGAAATGGAGTAAGTGACATAGAAATGGTGAGGAAAGGGAAAAATAGCTGAAATGAGCTATTTTCAATTTCCCCAAATTTTCCCCAAATACTCAAAATTCCCCAATTCCCCCCAAAAGGGGGAATTTTCCCCACATTTGGGGAATTTCCCCCACATTGCTGCCGCACCAAATTAATTGGGTAAAAGTTTGTTAGGATTTTGCTCCAATTGGATTAGGATTCTCCCCCCACCCCCCTTATAAATAGAACCCAAAACCTCCCTCTTGGCCGAAGCCCCCTCCCCCTTTTCCCCCTCCCAAGTCTACGACTTGGAGGCCCTAGCCCCCAACTCGCCAAGTGGGACCCTCCCCCTAGCCGGAGTTCTGTCGCCGGTGAGCCCCACCGGCGAGCCCTGCCGGTGAGCCCCGCCGACGAACCCCGCCGTCGAGCCCCGCCAGTGAGCCCCGCCGACGAGCCCCGCTGTCGAGCCCGCCGTCAAGCCCCGCCGTCGAGTCCCGCCGTCAAGCCCCGCCGGCGAGCCCCGTCGTCGAACCCCATCACGCCTCGCCGAAGCCTGAAAAGAGCCGACGATCTGTCCTGCCCTAATATTCCATAGAAAAATTCCCTGCTGCTGCCATTGCTAGGAGGAAGTCCCTGCCATTAAAGGGAAGTGAGGTAGGTCTTCGTTACCCATCTTACGATGTCATCGTTGTTTCTACGCATCCGTTTTCTTCATCCCCTTTGAACAGAAACTTTTACATGTGGACAGATTGTGTTTTGATCGATTTTTGACGGTGGAACTGATCTAGATCTTGATTCAAGATCATCACTACATCCACACTTCATTCCAGCACCCTTGTTCATCATAAAATCCCATGAAAGCCCGTTAAAACATGCAAAAACACGTACAAACTGGATTAATAAAACAGCACCATAGGATTTGCATTCATTTACCCCATTGCATCTTGAGTAAACTTTGTGCATGATGTTTGATTGCTGTAAATTTTGTATGTGCATGATCGTGAGTAGAAGAACAAGCTCAAGATGCCATCTACGAAGAACTACAGCACCAAGACTTCGAGACGCTTGAGCAACAAGAACCACGGGAGCAAGGCAAGTGCCCCTTGACCATATTGATCCCATGTTTTGAAACTGTATTTTTTTGCGAAAACTCGTATGCTTGAGTCAACTTGATGGGACACCCTTTTATAGGAGTTTACTAGTTTTGTTAACCATCCTTGTCACCGGGAAAGTTGATGAGTCGGGTATGGTCGTTTTTCCTTTTTGCTTCGCTTAATCTATGGGATACGGGAAGCTGAAATTAAACATGTTTAGCTACTGCACTCATAAGAATAATGATGATGAGAATTTGATGATGTTAATGACCATGGAATCGGGGAGATCTAGGCAAGCTTGTTTCGTGGATGTTGCTGAATGAGATGGTGGTTTACTTGCCGTAGATCTAAGGACCGGTTCATGCGAGAATATGCCAGGAAAACAGTGCCACCACAAGGCCAAGTATGGGTGCGGCTTAGCTGATTAATTAGGTGTGTTGCTAGCTTGTTATGGACCGTGGATGGCGCGGGGAATGGGAGACGAGAGGGACTGCCCTGGGAACTGCATGGCACAAGAGGAGGCCCGTGGGTGAGAGAATGGTGATTCGAGCCTGCCGGTGAAACCTCAGTGAGTCCATACATATAGTAGCCCCTTTGTAAAGGCTATTTTTTGATCTCTTGGCCATACACCGACGGTTGTGTACTGGTATAATGGAGGTTCTGCAGTCGCCGACGGGTGACAAAATCACAAACTTGTGGGTGAAGTGGTGCCACCTCTGCAGAGTGTAAAACTATCATGATAGCCGTGCTTCCGGTCACAAGCACCTGGCCAACTTCCATGATTAGAGGGAAAACATGGGATGTTTATTCGGTATGGTTATTGTATGGTCATTGGGATTGGTTTTGGGACTGTTTTGAGTCATGAAAATGAGTTTGGTTTCAGTTATATGAATATGAGATGGATATGAATATTTATGAGTATGAGAAAGATTATTGGCTGGTTGAGACATGATAAATGGTGAATTATGATGAAGGAAAGTTGCTGATATAACATGGTTATGATGAGATTAAACTCACATAGAAATAGTTGTTGTTTTTATCATGTTTGTAAAATAAAATTTGCTTGCTGCAATGAGCCTTTTTATTTCCTACCTTGTTGTAAGCTACATGTCATACTTTTCCCGCACTTGCTGAGTACGACATGTACTCACCCTTGCATTACCACATAAACATCAGCTACAGGAGATGAGTACATCGAGGACCATGTGAAGTACTAGGCGTGCGAACTACCGTCAACATGTCTGTGGAGTTGAAGATGGAGCCTTCTGCTGTTTAGTTATTTCCGATGTCGTTTAGAGACTTCCGCTGCAAGAATAAGTTAGAGATTCATGAGTGAGATAATGAGTCGATGTAATAAAGTACTTAAACACTATTTATTCATGGTTATATTATGAATTCAGTTTGTGGATTATATGTGTATGTGAGATGAACATCCTGGGCACACATATGCATTAACTTGGTTCTGTTTTCGGAACCGGGTGTCACACCAGGGCAGTCCTCCTCGACTCCCATTCCCCGCGCCATCCAACGGTCCATAACAAGCTAGCAACACACCTAATTAGTCAGCTAAGCCGCACCCATAACATGGGATCAATATGGTCAAGGGGCACTTGCCTTGCTCCCGTGGTTCATGTTGCACTCACGACCACGCACATACAAAATTTATAGCAATCAATTATCATGCACAAACTTTACTCAAGATGCAATGAGGTGAACGAATGCAATTCCTATGGTGCAGTTTTATAAAACCAGTTTGTACATGTTCTTGCATGTTTTAGTAGGCTTTCATGGGGTTTTATGATGATCAAGGTTGCTGGGATCAAGTGTGGACGTGGTCATGATCTTTACATGATGTGTAGATCCATTCCACCGTCGAAAATTTCTGCTCGGGGGGCGAAGAAAATGGGTGCGTAGAAACAGCGACGACGTTATAAGAGGGGTAACGAAGACCTACCTCACTTCTTCCTTGCAGCACGACCTCCCTCCTTGCAATGGCAGCAGCGGGAGATTTTCTAGGGAGAATTATAAGGCTGTGGGTAGGGCAGAACGTCGGGGCTTCTTCTCCAGTGACGGCGAGGCGTGACAGAGCTCGACGGCGGCCAAATTCCGGCAAAGGGGGGCACGACTTGGCAGCAGAGGGGGGCGGCTGCCAAAAAGGAGAGGGGTGGGCGGCTAGGGGGGAGTTATATTTATAAGGGGGAAAAGAGCTAGGGTGGCTAGGATTTTAGCAAATCAAATATCCAATTGCTGAGATTTAATTTTAAAAGAGGTGGGAGCTAGGGGCTGGGATTTTATTATTTATTTTCATCCAATGGCTAGGATTTAATTAGAAAATAAAAGCCCAAAAGAGTCCAAAGGGGGGGCGGCTAGGGTTCCCCCCCTAATGCGCTGCGGCCAAGGGGGTGGGGCCCAATTAGGGTTCCCCCCTAATTTGGTGCGGCCAAACTATGGGGGAAATTTGCCCAAAATGTGGGGAAAATTCCCCCTAGGGGGATTTCGGGGAATTTGGGGAAATCAGGAAATTGGGAAAAATTTGGGGAAATTAGGGAATTTGGGGAAAAATTGGGGTGGCCCAGTTTAGCTATTTTATTTATTTATTTTTATTTTTATTTCTTTTTCTTTTCTATTTATTTTCATTATTTTGCATTTCTATTCCCTTTTATTATTTTATTTGCTTTTTTATTCCTCTCTTCATTTCTTCTTCTTTTTTAAATGCTTCTCTATATGAATAATATATGCAATGCATGGTAGTAATTTTGAGGGTGTTACATCCTGATGGCTGGGACCCGTCTAGTTCTTCTTGGAGTGGTCCGAGACTCGGGGGCCCCTGGCCCCATGGCCCGAGCCTGCATTCTAGGAGCTTGGACCGAGACGCACGCCGGTTGTCGGGTCTAGATGGCCGAGACCCGACTAGTTCTTCTTGGGGAGGTCTGGCAACCGAGGCCCCCTGGCCCCAGGTCCAGGACTGCATTCCAAGAGCTTGGACCCGGATATGCATTGATCACCAGGTCTGCCTGTTTGGGACCTAATTACTTCCCCTTCCCAGGGATTTCCTGTGGAGTGTGGGCCCTGGGGCTTCAGACCGACGGCGGCATGAGCCTTTTCTGGGACTTGAGATCGATGGAGTTCCGGCCGCTCTACGACCAAAACCATGCTCATGTCCTCGGTTGTGGCAGCGATGTAGAGGAGTAGTGGCTCGCCTTGTTTAGGGGCCACCATGATGGGCAACGTTGTGAGGAAGTTCTTCAGCTCCTGAAACGCCTCATCCGCCTCCTCGGTCCATACGAATGGACTAGTTTCGCACAGAAGCTTGAAGAACGGAAGAGCCCGCTCGGCCAGTCTAGAGATAAACCGACTGAGCGCGGCCAAGCATCTGGTAAGCTTCTGCGCGTCATTGATGCGGGCAGGGGGCCACATCAGTTCTATCGCCTTAATCTTCTCTGGGTTAGCTTTGATCCCTCGGTGTGAGACCAAGAAACCAAGCAGCTTCCCAACAGAGACCCCGAAGACACATTTGTCTGGGTTCAACTTCGTGTGTGTGGAACGCAGTCTATCAAAGACTAAGACCAGGTTGTCGAGCAGAGATGCTTGCGACTTAACCTTTACTACGATGTCATTGACATAAACCTCGACCAGGTCCCGAATGAGGTTCCCGAACATCTTGTGCTTTGCACGCACAAAAGTGGGGAGTGCATTCTTAAGACCATAAGACATGGACACATAGAAGTATAGACCGTCTACTGTGATGAAGGTAGTGTGCTCTTCATCTTCCCTAGACATAGGTATTTAGTGGAAACCTGAATATCCGTCTAGGAAACACAACAGATCACAGCCAGAAGTAGAGTCGACTATTTGGTCTATACGGGGAAGAGGGAACGGATCCTTTGGACATGCCTTATTGAGGGTGGTGTAGTCGATGCACATACGTAGCTTTCCGCCAGCCTTGGGGATGACAACAGGGTTGGCCAACCATCATGGATGGTGGACCTATCGGATGAAGCCGGCATCGAGCAGCTTCTTGATTTCTTCACAGATGAAGTATTGCCGCTCGATGGATTGGTTCCGAGCCTTCAGTTGGACTGGTCTGGCATTGGGGTGGATCTTCAGTTGATGCTCAATCACCTCCCTGGGGATCCAGGCATTTCTGATGGTTGCCAAGCAAACACGTCGACATTGGCCCGGAGGAAGGTGACGAGCGTGCATTCCTATTTGCCTTCCAGGCCCCTGGTGATCTGGGTGGTCTGGGCGACATCAAGACCGACTTGGATGACCTTGACCGGTACGTCTTCGCCGTCCGAGGGTTGCACATGGGGTGCAGATGTCGCCCCTCGGTGACTAATGCTTAGAGGCGGCCGGCTAGCTTCAGCGTGACCGAAGGCGGCCTCATGTGCTGCTGCCAGTGCTTGGAGTTTTTTGAGCACTGGGACAGCCGCGGTGCGGTCACCACGAATCTTGAGGAAGCCACTCAGGGTTGGCATCTTCAAGACCAAATAGCCGTAGTGGGCTACCGCCATGAATCGGTACAGAGTTGGTCTGCTGATTATGGCATTGAAGGGGAGGCTGAGCTCCGCAACGTTGAAGACGACGCTCTTTGTACGGTAGTTCTCAGGCATCCCGAATGTCACCAGGAGGGAGATACTACCGCATGGGAAGATGGGATCCCAACCTACCCCCAAGAATGGTCTCGAGGGGGTAAGCTGGGACATAGGGATCTGCAGCTTCTTGGAAGCTACGAGACTGATAAAGCTGAGGGCCGCACCGTCGTTGATCAACATGTGGTAGAGCTTCACGTTGGAGATGGTCAGGGCGATGACGAGAGGCAGCTGCCCAGCGCCTGCCATGTTCTTAGGGCAGTCGGAGGCATCAAAGATGATCGGTGTCTCCATCTACTTGCTATGTGGCGCCGGCCCCGGGACTGGAGTGGCAGCCGCCACTGCTCGACAGAGAGTCTTGATGGCCCGTCTGGACGATACATCGGAAGAACCCCCGTACATTACATAGAGTGTGTCGGCCGCTTGGTTGTCGGCTTGGCGAGACCTGCCAGCTTTGGAGCGAGGGGTGGCCTCATCGTCTCCCGCCTGGCGACGATGGTGAGTTGGGCGAGAAGGCTCGCCATGAGAAGTGTTGTTCACCATGGTTGCAAGGAGAGCGCGTAAAACCCCCCCTTCCTGGCGCACCAAATATCAGAGTGTGAGCTTGACACTCCTCCCGGCCTGCTCGAATGCAGCCCACGAGGTTTTCCTCCGGAGGGGGCTTGGCGCCCTTCGCGACCTGGGCTCGAGAGAGCGGATGAACACAGGGATTTACGTGGTTCGGGCCGCCGGAGCGTAATACCCTACGTCCACGGGTGTGCTTCTTCTATTGCTTGAGCGTGAGTGCTTGTGCGTTGTGTGATCTAGAGAGCGGGAAATTGGAACCCTTTGCATGGTGGTCACCCTGGTCCTTTTATAGTTCAAGGCCGGGATGGTTACAATGAGACCTGGGGCCCGACAGGTGGCCCCAAAGCTATGTGAATCCTCTACATGATCTACGGCTTCGTCCTCTTAGTAGAGTGGATGGCGGCAGAGCTAAGTCCCTCCGTCCGGCGCGCTGCATGCCCCTGACCATGTGTCAGGTGATGATGAAGACGTCGTCTTGTCGCATGCATCTTCTCGCCATGCTTGGGCGGCTTCGTGCCGTTGGGTGGCACTGTACCATTGTCATGCCTTGTCGTCCTGTCTTGTCACCGTAATGATGAACGGGCAAGGGACGGAGGCGTGTGTTGTGCGCCATGCTTCGGGGGAAGGCGCGAGCCTTGAATGCGGAGCGTGACAGCGCACTTCCTTCTTGACTTCGTCGACCCACGGCCCCACGATGGATCGTGGGGAACGTGGCAGGTCTAGAGCTCTTATCGACGGGCTTGGTACCAGGGGACACGTGGCAGCTCCGGACCTCACCTCAGCGGGGAGGCTCGGGTCGGAGCCCGGGGCACGTGTCTGCTCCAGAGCTGTCCTCAACGGGGAGGCGGCTCGGTGCCAGGAGACACGTGGCAGCTCCGGACCTCACCTCGGCAGGGAGGCTCGTGCCGGAGCCCAAGGCACGTGTCTGCTCTGGAGTTGTCCTCAGCAGGGAGGCGGCTCGGAGCCAGGGGACACGTGGCAGCTCCGCACCTCTCCTCAGCGAGGAGGCTCGGGCCGGAGTCCAGAGCACGTGTCAGCACCGGAGCTCTCCTTAGCGGGGAGGCGGCTCGGAGCCTGGGGACACGTAGCAGCTCCAGACCTCACCTCAGCGCGGAGGCTCGGACCGGAGCCGAGGGCACATGTCGGCTCTGGAGCTCAAACGCACGTGGTAGCCCAGGGCTGACCATGGGGGCGAAGGCACGTGGCTTATGCTGGGGCCCGCCTCAGTAGGGAGGCGGGACCCAGGCTATCTTTTATCCACTATGCGGGGGTACCCGGTCTGCAAAGTACCGATAGGCGCCAAGCCCCCTCCGGAAAAAAAGAATCTCGCGGGCTGCTTTCGAGCAGGCCGGGAGGAGTGTCACAGCTCACGCACTCCGACAGACACATTTTCATGTTTTGCTTGTATTTATAGAAGTATGGGGAGGAGGTGGTGAAGATTCATGGCGAAGATTAAAATTGGCAGAACGCACCAATCAACGTCAATGTCGTGTAAGCCAGCGATGGCGGAAAAGCCTATGGACTGTGAGATGGTAACTACTTTTTATTTCTATCAGATCGAGCGACATAATCTTACTCAATATTTTTTGTAGTTTTGCCATTTTCGATGGAGTGGTTGACTCGAGAGAGGCAAGACCTACGAGGGGCTTCTCCTCGCAGTCTTGAGGGACCTGGAGCTCTAGAGTGTCCAGGAGGAGCTACGTCTGACACAGGAGAAGCTCCAGAAGCAAGAAGCGCTTGCCAAGGACAGAGAGGAGTATCAAACTAGCTACCATGCATAGATGCAAGAAGTGATACAAGTAATAACTTAAAATACTAAACAATCATATCATTTCATTACTATTCATGTGCTAATGCTTTGCTATCACAAGCCTTAGCCCAGTAGCATGGGCAACATGTTGCTATTCACTCATGGCAGTCGCCGATGGAGCCACAGGTGCCGGAGGAGCCACATATACCTTCTTCACCAATATAGGTAAGCAACACTTCTTGAAATCAACATAAATTTGATTACTATAGCAAACTGAGTAAAAATTGGTCAAACATATCTAAACATCATCAAACGTAGCTACATCTAGGATATTTTAGCAAAATATAGCCAAACCTAGCCACAATTGCTCAATTCTACCTCGTGATAAGCTAAGTTAGTAAAACATACACTTTTGAAGCTAAAACATATCTAACTACACTTGTAGATCACAGGGATCGAAGACGGAGGATCAGACTCTATCGCCGCAGCTACCGGGACCTGGAGCACGACGCGGGGATGACTTTCCGAGCTCCGGAGGTACCAGACGTGGGAGCGTCTAGTGTTGTGCGTTGTATTTGATATTATTGTTATATGAACTGCTTGGGATCTTATTTATATTGTTATGTATATGGCTGTGAGCTGGCCATCGTGTCAGGTTAGCAGTTTTCTGTTTTTTAAATTAAATCCCTTATTTACGATGACCTAGGCGTGACCGTCGTAAATAAGACTGCAACTTATGACAGTCGGTACCAGGCCGTCGTAAATAAGCATGTACAGTTTACGACGGCCGGTACCAGACCATCGTAAATAAGCTTCCGAGAATGCCACCTAACACGTCTTCAGATGTTACGACGGTCGGCCAGCCTGTCGTAAATAAGTTATTTACGACATTTGACTTGTGAGGGCCGAAAACCATCGTAAATAACCTATTACCATCGTAATTAAGTTGTTTATGACGGCATATGGTTTAATTACGATGGTTTCGGCCGTCGTTAGTTGTCGTATTTCTTGTAGTGTATTTGGAAGGAAACTCCGTCTTTTGGTTTCTCTTCCTTCACGAAAGTCTGAGATAACTACACAACCGTTGATGCATCGTAACAATGTGGTACACCATCATCATCAGGATTATATATCTATTGCGCTACTATAAACTAATTAGTTGCACCTAAAAAAGTAAGCTAACATGAAATGATGAGTAATTCAGTTACACTTCAATATTGTCGTTCAGACGTGAAACAAAAATTGGCTGTAATTTAATTTCATAAATTGTGCCTGTCATGCAAAGAGATGTCCACTACAGGAAACGTGGCACCTTACGACGGCCCAAGTTATTTACGACGGCTAGCCGTTGTAAGTAAATTAACTTACGACGGTCGCTTCGGGCCGTTGTAAGTAAACTAACTTACGACGGCTACGGGCCCATGGCTGTCGTAAGTTATTGGACCATCGTAAGATAACCGTAACTTACGACGGCCGCAACCCTATGCCGTCGTAAGTTACACCACCATCGTAAACTAAGTGTTACTTACGACGGCTGTAACCTAAGCCGTCGTAAGTTACGCGACCATCGTAAGTGGATGGTTTTAACCGCCGCCCCGGCCCGGGCTCGGGCTAATTAGCCCGAGCCCGCACCACCGCCCCGTGTTCTGCGCCGCCCCGCCGCCCGAGCCGCCACCGCCCCGCCACCGAGCCGCCGCCGCTCCACCGCCCGGCGCCGCCCTGAGCCGCCCGGCGCCGCCAGAGCCGCCCCGGGGCGCCCCGGCCCCGCCCCGAGCCGCCCGGCGCCGCTGCTCCGCCGCCGACACCGCCCCGAGCCGCCTGGCTGCATCCCGAGCCGCCCCGGGCCGCCCCGAGCCGCCCGGCACCGCCTCGCTGCCTCCGGCCCCAACCTCGCCACTGCCGGCCGAGGCCCCCACCCTCTGCTTCCTGCGGACCGCCGCCGCCTCCGTCGCCGCAGCCATTGCCGTCGTCGCCAGACCGAATCAAGTATTTTTTTTAGTTTTTGCAATTAGTTGTTAGTTAGATTAGATAAAATTTTAAATACTTAATCAATTTGTATGTATTTAGTAGATAATTAGTTTAATTGTTAATTATTTGGTTTAAATTAGTAATTGTTTCTGATTTTAGTTATTTAATTTAGTTAATTGATTGATTAGTTGTTTAAGCACATTGTTTTTGCTTTACCCCCCGGCCCCGTTGCCACCAGCCCCCGCCGTCGCCGACAGCGTACCGACGCCTAGGCGTCCAGTCGGTGGCGGGGGGATGCCAAGGCGGCTCGCCTCGCCTGGCCGAGCGTCGCCGATGCCGGCGCCGCCTCCGCCCGCCGCCGTCGCTGCAAGGCGCCGCCGGCCCCTCACGCTGCCACCGCCGATGCCTCACGCTGCCGATTCCTCGCGCCGCCGCCTCCTGTGCTCTGGAGAGGAGAGAGGGAGGGGGATGAAAATGAGTGTATTAGAGTTGAGGGCCGTTTTTCATGACCCTCATAGAACGCGTGGATCGTCGGATTAGATCCGACGGTCGTGAGCACTTGGGCTGCTCAGCCCGAGCCCGAGCTAGACTCTCAGCCCTGCCCCGAGCTGACCTCCGCCGCCACCTCCATTGCCGCCCGCCGCCGCCGCCTCAATCGCCGGCCGCCTGCCGCAGCCGCGGCACCTCACTACAGGAAAATCAACATTTTACGACGGCTGAATTTATTTACGTGGGTCAGCCGTCGTAAATTAACGTACTTACGATGGCGCGTGGTAGCCGTCGCAAGTTTACTAACTTATGACGGTCGTTGGCTCTCGGCCGTCGTAAATAAAAGGACCGATGGAATTTAAGTACCATTTACAACAGCTAAAAGCTAAACCGTCGTAAATAAGGAACATAACTCTACATCTCACGGGCCGCGCACGCGGCCCACTCACGCGTGCGACCCGCCGACTACCGCCGCACCGCTCTGCTTCGCCCTCGCCGAGCCGCGCCGCCTCCGCCGCCACGCCCCGCCCTCGCGCACCACCGTCCCGCGCACCGCCGTCCCATGCCCCGCCCCGCCGCAGCGCGGCTGCCCCGCGCCTCGCCCTGCCGCAGCCGCCGCCGTCCTGCCCCAAGCCCCGTCTAGCCGCCCCTGCTCGCGTCGAGCCCCGGCCGCGCCTCGGCCGCCGCCGCTCGGCGCGCCCTGCCCCGAGCCCCGCCCTGCTGCGCCACACGGCCCTGCCCTGCTCCAAGCCCCGAGCCCCGCCTCGCCCGGCCCCTGCTCGCCGCGCCGCTTGGAGCCCCTGCTCGCCACGCTTCGAGCTCCTGCTCGCCGTGCTGCCTCCTGACACCATGGGCGCCGTGACCCGACACCGTGTGTATGTGTGTATGTGTGACCCGACACTGTGTGTATGTGTGACCTGACACCGTGCTGATTAGTTGTTAATTTATTTGTTGAATTGTTGGTTATTTGATTAATAGAATAATTAGTTGTTTAAATGGTTGAATTAGTTGATTACATGTTTAATTTGATATTAGTTGATTAATTGTTTAATTAGTATTGTAATTGATTATTATTGAATTAATACTTCGATTGATTGCGTGATTAGTTACTATATGTAAATAAATGGGTTTCGGCCCGGTCCGACCTGACACGACCCATTTAGGGTCTGTCACAGCCCATTTAGTGGTAATGTATTAGTCGAGACAGGCACGGAGGACGGCAAGCTCCCGCGTGTGGACGGCGGGCCCCGACAGGGCGGTTTCATCTTTGACCCACTTACGACGGGGCATAACGTACGACGGCTAACCCTAAAGGCGTCGTAAGATAATGGCAGGCCCCAACGGGGCATAACTTAGGAAGGCTGACCCACGTCTTTGTCTCTCTCTCGTTCTTTCCTCTCTCTCTTTTAAATGACTCAAAAATGAAAGATTGACGTAAACCTATACAACATGCGTCACCCGTTTTGAACCGGCCCGTCTCACATGTGTTACGCATGTGGGGCGTGTAGGTTCGGAATTGTCCCTTTTTGGACAGCCTGGGAGTGACCAAGGGGGCGTGGCTTGTGATGAGACGCGGGTTTAGATCTAGACGAGATTTCAACGGCATAACCCTGTTGTTCTCTGCTGCACCATTTTCGGGGGTGCAGTGGAGAACAGCGGGGTTATGCTGCCAAAATTTCGTTCGGATCCAGACCACGCGTCTCGTCATGAGCACGCTCCGCTCGGTCACTATTGGGTGGGTTTAGGACATATCCTTTCCAATAGATGTAGGGCCGTGACATAAATAAATTATAAAGTAACTATAATTTCCTTGACATTAAACTGCAGATTCAAACATGGGTGAGGACCGTAGTTGGATGTATACCGGTCGGAAGAACAGTTCTCGTGGTCACTCGGATGAGTGGTTCGCCAAGACAAATGCTTTTGTAGATCAAGCTTTTTCATTGTCAAGGATCAATAAGGTGTGGTGCCTATGTACGAAATGTCGGAATACCAAGTTTTTGGACAAAATGACTGTCTCGATACACTTGTGTCGAAACGGTTACATGCCACATTATGAGGTGTGGACCTTCCACGGCGAGACAACTTCTGAAACTATACAAGAAGTGGAATAGGAAAATGATGATAACACGGGGGTTGATAGGATGGATGAGATGCTTGAAGCTATACAACCAGAGTTTACGGAGGATCCTCCTACAACGGAGGTTGAAGCGTTCTTCAAGCTTCTCAAAGCTTCAGAAGAGCCGCTGCATGAGCACACTGAAGTGACCCTCCTCACTTTCATGACTAGACTTATGGCAATTAAGTCTAAGTACTTCTTTTCTAATAACTGCTACAACGACCTCATTAAATTGATTAGCGACATCCTTCCACAACCTCATAAAGTACCTAAAGATATGTATTAGGCAAAGAAATTGCTTTCCGGTCTTGGTATGAAATATGAGAAGATTGATGTGTGTCCAGATAATTGCATGCTTTTCTGGAAAGAGCATGCAAAAGAGAAGAAATGCTTAAAATGTGGTGAATCAAGGTTTGTCGAAGCTGTTAATAACGATGGTGATAATGTGATGACAGAAGTCGCACGTAAGCAACTTCGTTACTTACCCGTGACACCTAGGTTGAAGCGGCCGTTTCTATCAAGAAGAACGGCCAGACACATGAGATGGCACAAGGAAGGTGTACATGAGAACAATGAAGTCATGATACACCCGGCCGACGGTGAGGCATGGAAGACGCTTGACCGGTTCGATCCAGACTTCAGTCATTATGCGAGAAATGTTTGCATCGGGTTGGCGACAGATGGATTCTCGCCGTTCAGTACAAACGCCACACCATACTCCTGTTGGTCTGTCTTTGTCATTCCATATAACCTACCACCAGCTCTTTGCATGAAGTACGAGTTCATATTCCTTAGCCTCATTATACCTGAGCCGGATCATCCTGGGCCACGTCTCAACGTGATGTTGAAACCGCTGATCGAAGAATTGAAAATGTTGTGGACAGGAGTCGAAGCGTACGACTGTTACAAAAAGCAGAAATTCAACCTTCGAGCTGCTTATTTATGGTCCGTCCATGATTTCCCAGCATACGATATGTTTTCTGGATGGAGCACTCACGGTCGTTTGACTTGTCCAATATGTGCTTTTGACACGGACTGTTTTCGACTTACTCATGGAGGAAAGATATGCTACTTCGATTGTCACAGACGTTGGTTGCCTCCGAATCACATGTTTAGGCAACAGAGGAATGTCTTTAAAAAAGACACCGTTGTCACTAAAGGACCACCGAAACGTCTAAACGGATCTGAAATATCTGATATGTTGGATAAACTGGTGCCAGATAAAGGATGTCCTGGATATTTTATCGGTTACGGAGAGGATCACAATTGGACTCATATATGTGGACTATGGGAGCTACCATATGTGAAGTCGTTGATACTAATGCATAACGTTGATGTAATGCATCAAGAGCTTAATATGGCCGAATGTATTATAAGCACATGCATGGACATGACGGGCAAAACGAAAGACAATATAAAAGCTCGAAAGGACCTGGCAGAGCTTTGTAACCGTCCAACTCTTGAGCTCTTTGAAAGTGGTGCTAAACCACGTGCTTCTTTCTGTCTTCGACCTAAAGAAAAGAAAGAAGTACTCAAATGGTTGAAAATTTTGAAATTCCCATATGGTTACGCAGCTAGTCTGAAATGAGCCGTGAATATCAAAACGGGAAAGCTGACAGGGTTGAAGAGTCATGATTATCACATAATTATGGAAAGACTTCTACCTGTTATATTTCGGGGCTATTTTGATGATGCGATGTGGAAGGTGCTAGCCGAGCTTAGTCACTTCTATAGACAGCTCTGTGCAAAAGAAATCACGATAGAGATGATGCGTAAATTGGAGAAGGAGATACCGGTACTATTATGTAAGATGGAAAAAATTTCCTATAGGGTTCTTCAATCCAATGCAACATCTCCTCATCCATCTTCCATTTGAAGCTAAAGTTGGAGGTCCCGTGCAATATAGGTGGATGTATCATATTAAAAGAGAACTAAAATATCTGAAACCAATGGTTCGTAACAGGGTAAAGGTAGAAGGATGCATCGCCGAAGCATTTACTCTTAAAGAAGTAGGATACTTTTCAAGTGTTTACTTTGCAGAGGAAAACAATGTCAACACTTCGGCAATGCGGTACAATGTGGATGAGCAACCTCCTTATAGCGATCTCTCTATTTTTATAACAAGAGGCACTACTGTTGGTAGTTCCACTTCCTACAACTCTACCGCAGAAGAAAGGAGTGCTGCTTTCCTTTACATGTACGCAAATATAGATGAGATGGACAAATATTTCGAGTAAGTGTTTGTCTTACATTTATACTAATCGGTGTATTTTGTAACACATCTATTCTAAAAAGTTTTCTTTTCGTACAGTGAATTCCACAAGCAAAATTGGACACATAGGCATCAATCTACGAGAAAACAAGTAGAAGTGATGCGACGGGAAGGAATAAACGGAGGACCTAATTTCCTATCCTGGTTTCGAGATCATGTAACATTTTCTCGTTAACTTAGCAATATTTACAAAGTATTCTTATAACTTACGAGTATTTACAAAGTTTTCTTATAATAGTGCATGAAAGATGTCGACATCCATGAAGACTTGCGACAACTATCCTATGGATTGATTAAAGTTAGGAGCTATGGTCGATATGACGTCAATGGCTACCGATTCCGTACAACTCAATTTGAATCTCTTCGTGCTCTCGCGGCAACATCTAATACCAGAGTTGTGACGAGGGCAGTCGACTCTCAAGGACATGAAACTAATTATTATGGAATCATTAATAAAATCCTTGAATTTGCTTTTGCTGGGAATAAGGATCTTCGAGCAGTATTCTTTGACTGTGATTGGTTTGATATCAATCATGGAACTCGACTAAACCAATTTGGCATGGTGGAAGTCAAACACAACGAACGGCTATGAGGATACGATTCATTTGTTCTTGCACACCAAGTGGAGCAAGTGTATTATCTATCTTATCCATGCAAAAAACTCAAAGCTTGGTGGGTTGTACATAAGGTTAATCCTCGTGAGCGGTTATACACTCCAGGAGATGATGGTTACCATGATACTGATGAGGTTGACGAGGTTTACCAAGAAGAAGAGTTGCCGGACTCGTTAATCATCGAGCCTGGTGTAGGACTCGATGACTTAGTTGGAGACGCTCAAGATGTCGAGACTTCTGATAAGCGTAAACGGAAACAAAATCCAGTTCAGACGCTCACGAAAGAAGATCGATGGTCTGGATTAAGGAGTAGGATACATGATCATGACGTTGATGAATTTTGAAATTGATGATGTAACGTTTTCTTCACTAACTTAACATGAATTTTGTCGTCATCAAAGGGGAGCGGGAATATTTATCAATTATTCCTTGCAACAGGATGTCGTCATCAAAGGGGAGCGGGAGGAAGGGGGCACGAGGGTTCCTCAGTCGGTCACGGGACCTCTTCTCAGGTAGCTCGTCAGGTGCGAACAGACTATTTCAGCTGATGAGGCACCTACCAGACTTTGCGGGCCGAGCTCTAGCCTTACAGCGCATAGAGGTAAATTTCAGTTGTCAATCACGTTATTTTAAATTGCACTTATAAATAATTTATTCTTATCAATCCTTTAATTTTGCAGTCTGGCTCACAGTCATCAGATTTAGAGTCAGAGGTTAGGGCGCCGCTACAGGCTAGCCATCCTCGGAGCCGGCTACCCTACCTTCGGAGCTGGCGAGCGTGGAGCCTTCGGGCTCTAGTGGTGACCAGCCTTTCAGGTCACCGGACGTGGTGCCCGCGCAGAGACGACGGACGAGGAGGACCCACTTTGCGGCTCCTCCTCCTGTTCCTCATGAGCGTGTCACTATTCGTCCAGTTGGAGACAGGTAAAAAAATCATATACTTGGTACATATTTCATGATTTCTACGGATACTTATTGAGATAACAAAAATTGCAGATCTTGGTACGACTATTCGTTCACGGGCCAGGGACACCACAGGCAGGTTAACGGTGTCATCGGGGCTTTAGTGCGTTTGCACTATCCCGGTGTCATCGATGGTGTCCCTGCTTTGTCGTGGGACGACTACGCTCGTGTCTCGCACGAGGTACACGGCACTCTTCAGGGGGTCGTGTGGAATGATTTTATGGTAAGTTTAAATGTTACATTCTTCAACTCATTTAAATCGTTAATGCATATTGATTAAATATTTGTTTTCTTAAAGCTGAGGTACCAGTTAGAGAAACCAGTGAGAGCATGATGGAGCACGCGACACTCGTGTTCCACACAAACGCTCGGAAGCTCGTGACGCAGGCGTTGTCGTACGCTCGCATACAGGCCGTTAACGACTACCAGGAACGGCATCAGCAGCAGCAGGAACGGGGTCCCTTTAGAAGGGACTCCGACACGTACTTGACAGAGGATCAATACGCAGAGGTAATGTGGCGGACGGGAATCCGCTCATCTAGGATCGCAGAGGGTGGTGCCGCACGATGCGACACCCGACAGCACACGTCATAAGGACACAATATATTACATGGGAAAAACTAACTGAACTGTACAAAAAGGTACAATACTCAGTTACAAACTAGTATTTAGTTTACACAGCGGAAGTTTCTTTTATACAACTCACGCCCGCCTATCTAGCAAAAGTCGGTTGCCCAGCCCTAGGGCAACCCACACTAGCGGCACTCCTCAGCTCAGCGCGGCGTGTACGGCTCCCACTCAGCCGTGGTCCCCGACGGAGGGTAACTCTCGCCGGTGGACTCGTACTCCGAGTCCGTGGGTGGCTCCTCACCTGAAAAACACTTAAGAAGCAACAACCATGAGCACGAAGGCTCAGCAAGGCTTAACCGACTCACCTAAGCATGAAACTCTACATGAGGTGTACCATGACATAGGATAGCAAAGTTGCAGCAAATGGACACGCCTACAAGTTTATCCTTAGTTCCTCTTTTAGCAACAAGTTAACGGTTCATGAAGCTGAAATTTAGTGAGCAATATTTGGTGGCACACATGTAGCAATACACTTATGTCATAACAGCAATATGGAATCATAACATTTCATTCATTAGTCTACGTTACGACGCAGTGAACAAGCGGTACTGGTCACCGCGAGGGACGGCGAATCGACTCGATATACACCTGCAGGGAAACCCAAAGAGCACGTCACGTACGCCCACCCGTGGAGCTGCACAGAACGCTCACTCGATGTCGTACGGGACAACCTTTCGCCCAACAGCCCAAACGTCGAACCGGTCGCACCGAAACGAGCAGGAGGTTCCCCACACGGAGCATCTCTCTATGCCCGTTGGCAGATTTCCACCTTGCTGCCCTCAGCCTACACCTATAAATCGGTGCGTTATGCCTCGACGCCCGGAGGTTTAGGCTACATCAGTTTATCGGGGCCCATATATCCGATATGCCTTCGGTACGTTCAATACTTGTTCAGCAGGGCCGCACACGGATCGGTCCTCAATCGACATGGGCAGGGCTGCGCACACAAGACTTCCTCTTGCTACGCCCTAGCCCCTGCCTAGTCTCATTTTCATTACTAAAGTGATCTCACATCACTCAACCGAACCCGTGTGTCCCAAGCCTATCTCGCGAGTAGATTCCAACTACTCGACTTGTACCGAAGTCCTATGAATCATTAAGCATAGCCTGTCTACTCGAGGTCCTTGACACTACTCTCACTCTTTTAGGAACCTTTGGTTATGCAAGTGGGGTTTCATTCATCCTATACCTAATGCACATGCATACTTCATATGACACATGGAAACAAAGTAAAAACTTATAACAAGGTTAATGCAAACCGGGGCTTGCCTTGTTGCTGCTGGTCAGTAGTTAGTTCCTCGTCCGGAAGAAGGAAGTCCAGCACTTCCGGGGTCTCTTCTTCAATGGCTACACGTTAATGAAACACTACATGTTAATTTAGATGCAAATGTGAGTTTAGGGTAAGGCTTTTACTATTATTCCTAATAACCAGCCTCTAACATCTGGAACCTTGTTTAAGAATTTAAAGATGAACTGGGTGTTGGTGGTTTGGCTTAGACTTAATCCTCCTGGTTAAATGCTAAGTGGTGTTCCCCCTTTTCCATATTAACCCCTCAAGTGGATAAATAGGACATGGGTGATCCAGAGCTCCAATGGAGCTGAGAATTTTTGTGTGAGTTCCTGGTCACAAGAAAAACTCTCTGGACCCAACACTAGCACTTTTCATGGAGTGGTTTGCTCAGAATAATTCTCTTAGCAATTAAGCAAAGAAGGATTAACTTTGAGGTAATACCCCTGTTCATGCCCAACTTAGTGAACTACAATTTCAATTATAGCTCATAGAGTTTGCATGAATTTTCCTAACATTTTTGGAGTTAAGATTTGCCCAGAACAGAATTTCCAAGTTTTGGAAATTCTCTGAAAATGTTTCTGTATTCAAATGAACACAGCACCTTCCAATTTGAATTGCTCTGACCAAATCAACTCCAAATGGTTTAAAACTTTTACAGGGGTTCACTAATGTCCCAAAGAACATCCTGGCAAAATTGGGGGATTTTGGGATAAACCAAACTCCCCTTAAAATTCTTTTGCTGAAAAGCTTTAAAGAATTTTCCAGAATTGATTAATGGGTTTCATACAAATTGGGTTGTATATATGGACAGAGCTAGGCAAGATGAATCCAACCCAATTTGAATCACTAAATTTGGAGCTTCCTATAAAAAGTTATGGAGCTCTAAAGTTTGGGGAATTTCTAGAATTCGAATTAACCGGGAAAAGTTCAAACTTCTGACAGCGGGCCCGGCTCCCACGTGTCATCACCTCGACTGCACCACACGGGGCCACAGGATTGTTTTCCGCGTGTTCACAGCCGATCCGGTGTAACAGAAGATCCCCACATTGTGCCACGAGGGACTGACGAGCGGGCCCGGCCGGCTCGTCTTCTTCCTCGCGCCCGCCCTTTTTCCCGCGCCGCGCCCTCGCCGGCACACCTCGGCAGCTCGCCGGACTTGGCTTCCTGACTGCCTCCCGGCCGGAAACTCGCCGCCTGGGCCTACTTTCGCGCGCTGAACACGCTGGTACCGCCTGCTCCGGTCGGCGGTGGCCCTAACCTAGCTGGCGACGGTGCAGCGGCTCGGACTCCCTTCAGTTAGGGCGCCCGGCCATCGTAGCCCACCAAAACCTCGGTGGAAAGGCTCTACAGCACCGGGGGATCTCATGCAAGGTCGACAAGGCCATGCTAGGGCTCGGGGAGAGCTCTAACCTAATCGTCACCGTGAGCCCGACCTTTCCCGCCATAACCGCGGCTGGAAAACCGGGAAATACGCCGGCTACAGCCAAAATTAAGCTAGGGTTGCGGACCAAACTTGGGCGCCATCAAGTCTAGCTCCTGTGTGTGCAGTTTGATAAACTCTAAGCAATCATACGTCGGGAATTTGTGGGTTTCTTACCCGAGGGTAGTTCTGCACCGGTTGGAGATGTTTTGCGAAATTCGCCGGCGATGATCGGTCACTGGTTCTAGGCTTTGGGGTCGAGCAGCGTGGAGCCTAGGCGCGTCCAAAACTGCTCCTTCTTGGTCGTGAGAAGTCTTCTGCCGAGCTGCCCACGGGAGCACCTTTGCTCGGTTCTTCCCGGCGGCCACGGAAACGTTGTTTTGCTCGGTTTGTAGTGGCTCAACTCGACCGGAAATGATGCGGGGAGTGCGTGGGAGGTCTGGGAATTCTGGTTTGCTGCGCTGCCGATGCTTTCGCGCGAGCTGCGATCGCTCCGAGCGAGTTTTTGCGATGGCGGCGGCGTCTCGGTTCTCTGGCGATGAGAGGGAAGGGGCCGGCGTCTCTCGGTGCCGTGGCTAGCTGAGCGCGGCCGGGAGTTAAGGCACCCCCACGAGGAGCTCGCCAGCGCATGAAATCCAGCAGGAGGTGGCGTCCGGCTCCCCCCCCCCCCCCCCCCCCGTGGTGTCGCTCGGTGCTTCTCCCGGTGGAGTGCAACCCGATCACATTGCTTAAGGATTAAGCCAACTAAGTCCTATGGCATGTGGGCCCCACTGGCCAGTGCTCTACCACTTCTCAAAAGATCTCCAAAACTTGATAAATGATGAATTCAAATGTTGGAAATCTCAATCTGAGCTAAATTGGTATGGTTTGGCAAATCTCCCTCAAATTCAAATGTATATTTGAATTCTTGGCATATTTGGATCCTCTTTGGAAAAATGGGTAGCAAATCTTTTCAAAAATTATCGAAACTTTGTCTCCCCACTAAATTGAACCCAAGGAATCCAATTATGCCCTTTGCTCCTTGTTTTAGCTGCTGCAATAATGAATTTGAATGCAACAGTTTGAAATTTCCCTCCCATGTGTGATCATATGTGTAGAATTTTCCCATGTTGTGAAAGTGTAAGTTTCCCCTCTAACCACTCCTTTGATGGAGGTTACTTGCTCTTCATACTTTTTCACCATCCATCCTCAACAAGAACTGTGGTGTTGTAAGGTGATAAAAAGTTTTTGCAAGTCCCTTTTCTTGGGCTTTTACAGGTAAGTTCTAATTGCTCAATAGTTACTTATGTTAACAGTTAATGATATACTAAATATGTGCAGGTTAGTATTTCCTGGTTAGAGGGTCAACCCGACGCATACCGAGCTCTCTGTCGGTATTGGGCTAGCGATGACTTCAAAGCTAAGTCCATGAGGGCTCGAGGATGCAGAGGGTCCGACGGGAAGCACACCTATGGTGCAGATGGTCATTTGCGTTTGGCTAAACGCATGGTAAGTGTATTATAAGTTCGTTTATGTGTTCATAACATATTTATCCTGCTAACATGCATCTACAGGAGCGAGAGATCGGCCAGGAGCCTAGCGCGATCCAGGTTTGGAAGAGAGGTCACAAGAGAAGTGACCCGTCGCAGCCGGGGCAGTGCAGTCAGGTCACGACCGATCGATTGGTAAGTTTATAGAATTATTCAATTAATTATAACTAATATTATTATTGACACACTAACACCATTTCTATGTTTTTTAGGAAAAGTACGGGCAGAAAGTCGTCAAAATACACGGTGAAGGGTACGATTGGGAAAACGCGCCAATCGACCCTCAAGCCGTGTATGCAAGCGGCGGCGGGAAGGCCCATGGCTGGTGAGTTGTTTTATTTGATTTAGGATTTCCAATCTTCCTTCTTTTACTTATTATTTTTCTTTCTTTTGTAGGTTTGCCATTTTCGATGGAGTTGTCGACTCGAGGTCGGCGCAACCTGCGAGAGGCACTTCATCGACGCAGAATTCGTAGGTTGGGCCATCGAGTGGCCGTCTCTCGCAGAGGGACATGGAGTTCCGTGCCATGCAGGAGAGGCTGACGCGGACCCAGGAGGAGCTCGACAGGACGAGGGCCATCCAGGAGTACCAAGCTAACTACATGGCCCAGATGCAGGCAGCTGTGGAGGTAAGTAATTTCAATTACTGTAGTTTACTTTCATAACATTTCAGTAATACATATGTTCTAATATTTTCCAATTATAGGCCTTGGCTCGACAGAACGGCCAACAAATCACGATTCCTGCGTGGCAGCCGCCACAGGTGACCCCGTCATAGGAGCCCGCAGCCCAGGTGCCTCCGGTACAGGTAATAAACTCTTTAATATTGTATTTTTCATCTAACATAAGGAGAGAGGGAGATGTAGAGTGGTACAGAAGGGAGAGAGGGAGTGCGAGAGAGAGTGAGAGTGAGATGGAGAGATGGAGTGTTGCAATAGAGGGAGAGAGAGAGTGCGAGAGACGGTGTGAGTGAGAATAACATATAGAGGGTATGAATAGTATAGAGAGAGGAAGAGAGTGAGAAAAAGAGAAATACATTAATATCTGAATCCAAACCGTCGTAACTACTCATGTGTTTTGTAGGGTTCGGCGACGGAGTCCTCTACTCCATCGCCACAGCTACCGGTTCCAAGAGAGACGCATGGAGATGATATCTTCGGCTCCGGAGGTAGTCGAGGGGGTAGTGTGTAGCCCGTTTGTAATTTGTGTTGTGTGTGATGCATATGAACTGTTTTATGACTGTTTACTCCTGTTTTATAACTGTTTGTTCTGTGAGCTGGCCATCGAGCCAGGTTAGTGCGTTTCTGTTTTTTTTTTTAAATTACAAACATAACTTACGACGGCTACTGCCCAAAAGCCGTCGTAAGTTAGCCTCTGCTACTTACGACGGTCAGCAAAACCATCGTAAGTTAGCTTCTGCTACTTACGACGGTCAACAAAACCGTCGTAAGTTAGCTTCTGCTACTTACGACGGTCACCAGAACCGTCGTAAGTAATGTGCCTTGGGCCACCACGTGGCCTAGGCCGTTACTTACGACGGACGCGCGACGCCGTCGTAAGTTACTTTATTTACGACGGTAGCCGTCGTAAGTTAGATTATTTACGACGCGGTAATTACCTCGGCTGTATACAGTCGTAAGTAAAGAAATACCATCGTAAGTAGCTAACTTACGACGGTTTATGACTTAATTACGACGGCCTCAACCGTCGTAAGTTCGTCGTATCTTTGTAGTGGTCAAGGTAGATATTCGCACGTCACTACAAGAATCCGGCAAGCAAATGTCGGCTAGATTAAAAACGTCGAGGCCGTCGACTTTTGGTGGCCAAAAATCATCGTCTTTTGTAACCGACGTCAATAAAATTAAAATCATCGGCCGGCCGACGACAGAAATTATGGGCGTAGGTTAGGCGTGGTACAGCGACGTTCATAGGCATGGCCGTCGGTTTCAGCAACGTGGTCGACGGCTATAAGCTGGGCCCAGCGGGCTCCGAATTTGACTCTCCCGCTCAAAAGTTATAGGTGTCGGCCAGGTCAGCAGTCTGACGGCCTTAACATAAAAGTGTCAGCTAGGCCGACGGCCTTAACATGAGGCCCGCTCGGTAAATTAAATTCGCTGGGGCTAGGTCGACGACCATAACTTTATTTGCCACGTAAGCTAAGCTCCTCCCCGTAAACCTATCGATCCCGCGCTTGTGCCTATGCTCCGCCTGCGCCGCCACTCCCGTCACTCCCCGCTTCGCCCGCGCCACCGCTCCCGCCTGCTCCGCGCCCCGCGCCGCCGCTCCCGCCTGCTCCACGCCCCGCGCCGTCGCTCCCGCCTGCTCCGCGCCCCGCGCCGCCACTCCCACCGCTTCCCGCGCCGCGGCGCTCCCGCGTGCCTCCGCCTCCTCGCCGCCTCCTCTTTGTGCTCACCTGCGCCGTCGACTCTCCCCCACGCGCCTCGCCCCTTCAGACAACAAGGTTTAAATTTAAACTTCTAAATTGCAGTATATTGTGTTTTATATTATAAAATTGATTAGTCTTTACGCATTGTTATATCATTACTTATGCATTAGTGTGGTAGTACGTAATTTTATAGATTGATTAGGGTGTGTTTTGTTTGACGTCAATGTTAGATTAGATAGGATGAATGGATGATCCATATTTTTTGTCTTGGATCATCCAAGTCGATGTTTGCTTAATGGATTGGATGATCCAATTATTATTTCATAGGTGTTGGATGAGAAATGGATTGAATGATCTAAATTATTGTTGGACGAGAAATGGATTGGATGATCGATCTAAATTTTACACACTCTTAATCCATTACTTATGCAATTTTATATTGTGTTTTATCCATATATGTGTATGTGAACTTCATTATCATATATATGTTAGTTAGGGTTCAATTATGTTTATTTGAATTTTTTTAGTGTTTATGTACTATATGTATATATAAACGGGTTTCGTGCCAGATAGAGCCGACACAACCACCCATTCAGGACCCGGCAAGACCCATTTCGTTGGAAGTTAAAGTACGCGTCTAAACGGGCACGAAGGTGAACAACAACGGTGCGAACGACGTATGACTCACAACGGCTATAATTGTATAGTCGTTCCTTTTTTACTTGAATAACTGCACTGGATAGGGGGTGTAGTGTTAAATAGGCGGCGTTATGCTATCGAAATTTTAGGACCTATCCTGTACAATAGATGTAGGGCCGTAACATTAAACAAATTATAAAGTAACCATGTATGTTCATTAACATATATTTATTTGTTGTAGTTTTAAAATGGATGATGAACGTAAGCTGATGTATGATGGATGGAGTAAAACTGGTGCGCACACTAATGAATGGGGTGTTATCGCAAATGTTTTCTTGAGCCTTGTATTTGCTGGTGATGCTCTTGTTGCGAAATGTCCGTGTATGAAGTGTCAGAATCGTCGACATCTGGATAAGTCTGAAGTGAAGTTACATCTTTGCAAGCATGGATTTATTCCTGACTATCTGGTGTGGCGCGAGCATGGGGAGATAGAGCATGATGATGAGTCGGACGGATATGAGGATGAAGATCGGATGGATGAGATGATAGCAGACATTAGTAAAGAGTACGAAGATCGGTCAGAACCGAAGAAGGTGAAGGAGTTTTACGAGCTCTTGCCGCCGCAGATCGAAAAGTGTATGAGGGCACCAATGTGACTGTTTTGCAGGCGGTCACATAACTTATGGCGATGAAGTCCAAGTTCAATTTCACGAACAATTGCTACAATAGTATCATTAAGTTGATTATTGATCTCCTTCCGTCAGGTCATCATATGTCGCGAGATCTATATCAATCTAAGAAAATTTTGTCTGGTCTGGGCATGAATTATGAGAAGATTGATGCGTGCGAGAATAATTGCATGCTGTTTTGGAAAGAACACAAGAATGATACTCATTGTATGCATTGTAAGAAATCTAGATATGTGGATGTCCTGAGTGATGATGGAGAACGAATAACTACAAAAGTACCGATCAAACAACTTCGCTACATGCCTATCACATCAAGGCTTAAACGATTGTTTCTGTCCCAAGAAACAGCGAAGCATATGAGGTAGCATTCTGAAGGGAAACGTGAGAATGATACAAAGATGTTATGGTTCATCCTTCGGATGGTGCGGCTTGGGAAGTTTTAGACCGTTTTGATCGAGAGTTTGCAAGAGATCCGGGAAATGTTCGTCTTGGGTTGTCAACAGATGATTTCACTCCTTTTAGCACCAGTAACAGTCCATACTCTTGTTGGGTTGTTTTTATCATGCCATACAATCTCCCTCCCAAATTGTGCATGAAAAAAGGATACATATTCCTTGCGGCGGTCATTCCTGGTCCTAAACATCCAGGCAAGAAAATCAATGTGTTTATGCAACTGTTGATTGAAGAGCTGAAAGAGCTGTGGCAAGGTGTAAAGGCATATGACAGTAATATGAAATGTGAATTTGACTTATGTGCTGCGTATCTATGGTCAATTCATGATTTATTGACATGTGGCATTTGGGCTGGTTGGTGTGTCCATGGACAACTGTATTGTCCCATATGTATGAGTGACACTGATGCCATAAGACTGAAGTATGGCAAAAAAGTTAGCTTCTTTGATTGTCATCGACGATTCCTTCCTTCAAACCTCATTCCCGAAAGGCATAAGAGTTACACAGGTATAACCATATTTCTTATTAACTCGACTTATAGTACGAAATACTAACCATATTTATCTCAGAGTTGCCAGAGTGGTCAAGCCTATCCTCCACAATCTCAGGGATTCATGTCAATGTTGGCTCCTGGATTGCAGCCTTAACCAGGTGTTCTCCTATCGTTGCCCTTCGCTTCGGGGCATAGTCAACCATCAATACCTCCGGGTGCCGCAGCGGTATGGTTACTAAATCATTAGCTCTAATGAAGCGTAGACTAATTTGAACAATACTTAGCGACTTATTCAATTACATAGTTGGTAATACCTTTAAGTCAATTACAAATGTGAGTTGGCCATTTGTGAATTTTAGAAAGATTGAGATATATGAATTGTAACTATTAATGCAAAGTTAACTTTTATTTATTTCTTGTAGGGTTTCGGTCATGTAACGCCTCATAGTTGCGATGATTTCCTCAATTTGAATGCCGGAGGTGCAAGTGGTGGAGGTTCAAACAATGACATGGAAGCGGATTAATCTTCACAATGGTTCTTTGGAGTAATTTGGATGTGAACTCGTTGTTATATCGAAGTTAGTTGTTGTATGACTATGTGAACTCGTTGTTTTATTGTGTTTTGCTTATGACTATGGCTTCTATGCAATGTGTTTTATTGATGAATGTTGTAATGTGTTGGTTGTGGCCTGTATGGTGGCCTGTATGGCCGGGAGGCTCCCCACCCGGGGAGGCAGCGAAAGCAGGCGCGGTTTTTTTTTTAAAAAAAAAAGCCAGTAAGGCCGTCGGTGTGGGACAAGCCGATGGTCATAACTGTCGTATGACCGTCGGTTTGGGGCCCAAACCGACGGCTATATGACTTAGGTGCGCACACGTATCCTACGTTTGAAAGCCCAATAAAGACGTCGGGACCAGCAGGCCGACACCTTTATGGTGTTATGGCCGTCGGTTAGGACAGACCGACGGTCTTAGTTGGTTTTCAAATTAAATACATCGGTTTCTGTTTACCGAAGGCTTTAATGTCTAAGT
Organism: Neostapfia colusana; assembly: GCA_030760725.1. Lineage (NCBI taxonomy): Eukaryota > Viridiplantae > Streptophyta > Magnoliopsida > Poales > Poaceae > Neostapfia > Neostapfia colusana. The sequence continues at coordinate 11,452,309 of JASWHV010000012.1, read as the reverse complement.
TCGTCGGGACCGACGGCTATAAGTTCTTAAAAACGTCGAACAAGAGTCGACGGCTATGACCGTCGGTAAACCGACGGATTTACTCTATGATCGTCAGTTACAGTACCTTACCGCTAGCTATAGAGTGGACATTTCTTTACGAGATTACTGTAGTGTGTGATCGGCCAAGTCTGAACAACCAACAGCCAACGTACCCACTGGGCACAACGCATTGATGCGAAACATCGACGGTACAACTGTGCCATCCGCAACAAGTCAAATCTTTCCTACGCTGAATCGTCTTGGTCCGGCATGTACGCCTCTAGGCCAATCATCCAAGTCTGAGATAAGATTCATTCATGTCTGCAATGATCATTCAGTGTTGAGCTTGCCACCTCCTCGTGACACCGTACTACCAGCAGGCATGCCGCCGTCTCTACTGTTTCTCATCGCCGTGGCGGGGAGAGTACTCTTCACCCTCGCAACCTCCGAGGGCAACCCGTTCACGACGTTCGACTGTCCCCCGCCAACGCCTTCTCCAGCTCCCTCGCCGCCGTCCTCTTCCTCCAACAATAGCAGGTTCCTGTCCAACGTTGTTGCCCTGCTAGACGCGCTCCCGTCTGCCGCGGCGCCCCCGGGCTTCACATCTCTCTCTCGCGGCGACGGCACCGACCGCGCCTTCGTACGGGGCATCTGCCGCGGCGACACCTCGCCAGACGACTGCGCGTCGTACCTCCAGAGCGCCGTGCTGGGCATCAACAGCAGCTGCAACAGCAGGCGCCGCGCTGCTATCTGGTACGACAAGTGCTTCCTCAGCTACGCCGACACCAACGCGTGGACGAGCTACGAGGACGCGTTCCGGCGGATGCTCTACAACATCGGGAGGGTCTCCAACACGGACGCCTTCGAGCGAACTTACTACGCCCTCATGGGTCGCCTCGCCGCGCACGTCGTGAACGGATCCGGCGTGTCGTCCTCTTCGTCGCCGACGCCGAGGTTCGCCACGGGTGAGGCCGTGTATGACCAGACTGACCCCAACGGCACAATGTACGGGCTGTTGCAGTGCATGAGGGACCGAACGGCCGCGGAGTGCGACGGTGCTTGCAGGACTCGGTGCAGCAACTACCCAGATGATGTCGGGGGCAGCAGGGAGGGGTGGTGCTCGGTACAAATGCAACCTGCGCGTGGAGATCTACACTTACTATGATCTTGCTATCCATGCACCGCCGTCTCTAGCACCAGCTCCGTCAACCATCGTCGAAGAAAAGAGCGGTGAGAGCTTCTTTGAACTAGATGAAGTATATTTCTTCCGTTTTAATTTTTTTCTAAACTACAATTTTGCCTTAACAATAAAATTTTAAAAAGAATAAATATACAGTTATATACACCCTTCAAACAAGATATGTTGTTACTGAAATAATTTAAACTCTCAGTCACATGATCTAGAAATAGGCATTGCGCACGTATGAACAAATTTAAACACCACTACGTATTTAGTTGACTAATTGCCCGAAACACAGGGAAGAAGAGTGATCCGACTCTGGCCATTGCTCTTCCTGTTGGAATAATACCTGTCGCTGTCATCATCCTTGGCGTTTTATTGTACAGAAGAAAGGCCAATCGGGAGAATACACTTCCAGGTAAGCCATAATACTTTTAGTCAAGTTTCGCTTTTGGCTGCGCTTCATGAACAATGGTAAATGCTGTAATACGGATTTTGTCTCTATGATTTGGTGGTCTTATTCTCAGCAAGAATTTAACGTACATTATATTTAATGATTGTTCCACATCACACTCTGTATTGACTCAGCAGCTCCTCTTTGCCAATAATTTGAGTAGTTCCCCTCAGTCATCACTTGTTATGGATTAAATCCAGTAACCATAGTCCTATACTAATTTGATTGCTCTAACTTCTTTTCTTCGTCAAATCTTGTTTATAGAGTGCAAGATGGACACTCATACTGTTAAAAGGTTAGACAGTTTCTTAAATAATTCTAGAAAATAAATCATAACACAACCAATTTGTATCATATTAATCTCGAACATACTTAATGTACTAATCTAAATAAACAGTAGCAATCAATAACAACCACATTAAAAGAGTGGATTGAATCACGTAGCACATACTGATCATCGGCAGATAAGTTCACCGTAGATGTTGCAGCGGTGATGCTGTTGACGATAACGCTGATAAAAACCAATCGAAGAAGATAACAGCGTAGATGGCAGAAAGCGACACCGTCAGAATTAGATGAAAGACGACTCATGATGATAAACGTGAGCAGTCATGCAAAACGCTTTCTGAAAAATCTAATTTGCCCTGCAGGATTGCAAACATGAGTGGTTCTGGAGACATGATCTATCATTTGTTGGTGCACACTAGTGCTCGGGATTAAGTATGAAGAGATTGAAACCCCGATTGTATTGATCATTAGCCGGCGTACATATAGTCGGCTGCCAGGATAGGCGCGGCCGATCCGAAGGAGCCGGACGTGGGCGAGGTGTGATCGTGTGCTGGACAGGCCCAGCCCACTTATGTATTTCTACACCCCCCCGCAGTCTGTACATCATCAGCGACGATACACAGGCTGTTCCGAAAGTCATGAAATATGGAAGTGGGCAGCCCTTTGGTCATCACGTCGGCGAGCTGCATGTCCGTTGGGACGTGAAGTACGCGAAGTTCCCCGAGGGCCACTTTCTCGCGGACGAAGTGGATGTCCAGCTCGACATGCTTTGTACGCCGGTGATGTACGGGGTTCTGCGTCAAGTACACTGCGGATACGTTGTCGCAGTACATCACCGTGGCTTTGCTGACGTCGACGAATAGCTCCTTAAGTAGTTGTCGTAGCCAACAGCATTCCGCGGTGGCGTTCGCCACACCGCGGTATTCGGCCTCGGCGCTGGACCGAGAGACAATGCTTTGGTGCTTGGATGACCAGGACACGAGCGAGTCGCCAAGGTAGATGCAGTACCCTGATGTTGAGCGCCTGGTGTCGGGGCACCCAGCCCAGTCCGCGTCAGAGTATGCGATGAGGTCGAGGCTTGTCGATGCGTGGATCTGAAGGCCATGACTGATGGTGCCTTTGATGTAGCGTAGGATTCTTTTTACAAGAGTCCAGTGCACGTCACGCGGCGCATGCATGTGTAGGAAGATCTGGTTGACGTCGTAGGCGATGTCCGGACGGGTCAGCGTCAGGTACTGGAGTGCGCCGGTGATGCTGCGGTAGAAGGAGTCGTCGTCAGCCGGGGAACCCGCAGTCGTCGACATCTTCGGATTGGTGTCCACTGGTGTCGATGCCGGCTTGCAGTTTAACATGCCAGCGCAGTCGAGGATGTCGTTGGCGTAGGCAGTTTGGCTGAGGAAGAACCCGGACGGTGTGCGGCGAACATTGATCCCGAGGAAGTAGTGCACAGCTCCGAGATCCTTCATAGCAAATGCTGCACTGAGACGCGCAACGATCTGTTGTAGGAGCATCGAGGATGAGGCCGTCAGGAGTATATCGTCGACGTAGAGAAGCAGGAACGCCATCTTGTCGCCATCTCGGAACGTGAACAGAGACGAGTCTGAAGTCGCAGACTTGAAGCCAATGCGATGAAGCTCGGTCGCGAACGTCTGGAACCATGCGCGTGGAGCCTGTTTGAGTCCGTAGAGGGACTTGGATAAGAGGCACACATAGTCCGGATGCTCATTGTCGACGAAGCCGGTTGGTTGGTTGCAGTAGACGCGCTCCTGCAGGTCACCGTGTAGAAACGCATTTTTGACGTCGAGTTGATGGACCGGCCATTTGCGTGACGCCGCGAGACGTAGTACGATGCGTATCGTGGCGGGCTTGACAACAGGTGAGAATGTCTGATCGAAGTCGACACCTCGTTGTTGTTTGAAGCCGCGAACCACCCATCTCGCTTTGCGTCGTGCAAGAGAGCCATCGGCATTATCCTTGTTCTTGAACAGCCATTTGCCTGAAATGACATTGACACCCGATGGACGAGGGACAAGAACCCAAGTCCTGTTATGCATGAGTGCATCATATTCCTCCTGCATCGCAGCGAGCCACTGGGGATCCTTTAAGGCAGAACGGACGGAGGTCGGTGGGGGGGAAACCAGTGTGGTGGCAAGTGATGCGTAGCGAGGGTTGGGCATGTGAATGCCAGCTCGAGTGCGCGTGATCATGGGATGAGGTCGCGGTGCACTGTTGGCATCGAGAGCAGGTGCCGGAGGAGTGGATGCGGGTGCATGCACGGAAGTGGTGGTATTGGGCACGTCGTGCGCATGCATCGGTGGGGGTGTGGCTGAGGGGTATGGTGCAAGCCACGGGGTCTCAGGGGTTTGTTGCGGGGATCCGTGCCCCGCATGCATGGGGTTGTGGGTTTGTGGGCTACTTGCTGCCGGCTGGTTGGTTGGTGCGATGTGCGGTTTGCATGGCGGCCGACGTGCTGGGCGCATGGAAGGCAGGAAAAGCGTGTCGCACAGCTGATTCGGTTGGGTCAAGGACGGACCGGGGGAACCAGTCGTGGCGGTTTGCATGGATTGGAACGGGAAGACTGTTTCGTCGAAGGTCACGTGTCTAGATGTGATGACGCGCTTGGAGGAGGGGTCAAAGCAACGGTAGCCCTTGCTGTGGGCAGGGTACCCGATGAAGATGCATGGAGAGGATCGTGGTGCGAGTTTGTGTGGTGCAACGGCAGCTGTGTTGGGGAAGCACAGGCAACCGAACGTCCGGAGATGATCGTAGGACGGGGGACAGCCAAGGAGGAGTTCATGTGGCGTGATATGGCTGCGCACGCGGCATGGACGGCGGTTGAGGAGGTATGTGGAGGTCGCTAGTGCGTCTGGCCAAAACGTCAAGGGCATAGTGGCGTGCAGAAGAAGAGTGTGCATGCAGTCATTGAGAGTGCGTATGGCACGCTCAGCGCGGCCATTTTGCTGTGAGGTATAGGGGCACGTTAGCTGAAGGGCAATGCCATAGGTGTTGAGGAAGGAACGAGAGGCGTGGTTGTCGAATTCCTTGCCGTTGTCGGTGCGTATGCAGACAATGGGCTGACGAAACTGAGTTAGCACAAAAGCATGGAACGAGATGATAGTGGGCAGAACATCAGACTTATTTCGCAACGGGAAGGTCCAAGTGAAATGTGAGAAATCATCTAAAATGACGAGATAAAACTTGAAACCTGAGTTACTAGGGATGGGGGATGTCCATACATCACAATGCAACAATTGGAAAGGGTGGAACGACACATGCTCAGATTTGTGGAAAGGCAACCGAACATGTTTCCCACGCTGGCACGATGTGCAGGAGTGGTTGTCGATCTTGGTGCAGGTAAAATCAAATGTGGAGAGGAGACGCCGGAGGTTGCTTTGTCCAGGATGGCCAAGGCGCGCGTGCCAGATCTTGGAGTCGTGCGAGGCGAATAAGCTTCGGTGGGTCGTCTGCTTATTGGATGTAGGATGCAGATGATAGAGTTCACCGGAGGAGTCACATCGGAGCAGCGTCGTCCCCGTGCGAAGGTCCTTAATAGAGAAACCGACAGGATCAAAAACCACGGAAACAGAGTTGTCACGGGTGAGTGCTCGAACAGAAATAAGATTTTTGACCAGATTCGGAGATATAAGAACATTGTTAAGGTGTAAAGGTGATGTATTAGTGGGAATGGTGGTGTGGCCGATCTGATGGACAGGGAGCGTCGCACCATTGCCAACAATGATGTTAGAAAAGTGAGTAGGGGGTGTGGAGTGAGACAGGATACCGGGTGTGTTCGCCATGTGGGAGCTTGCACCGGTGTCCAGCACCCAGTCCGTGCCATCATATCCACCGGACTGAGGGAGTCCCTGCAGGGCAGCAACGAGACCAGGAGGAAGTTGTGCTTGATGCATACCGTGGTTGTTCATGTCAGGAAACGTCGGTGTAGTGGTGGCATGCATGGCCTGCCCGGTGAAGCTGCCTGGGCGTGGTCCAAGGACGCCTGCTGAAGACGGGCGCCACAGAGGCATGGGCCAGGCTTGGACAACCCCAGTCCATGGGTTATAGCTGGTACTCCACGGTGCGCGACTCGCCTGCGCAGCAGAAGCAGCACCACTGTTGGCGGCAGAGGAGTTGTTGTGCTGGGCGCGGCCAGCACCCTTCTTGCGACGACGCTTGTCGCCGCCTCCACCACCTTTCGCCGGAGCGGAACATTGGTGGTCCGATGGATTTGAGGACTGAGACGCCGCAAATGCGGAACTGGTGACCGATGTGTGAGCAGCGGCAAGAAGGGCCGAGTTGGCCTCCAACTTGGTGGTGTGTGTCTGTCGAGCTTCGTCCTGAAGGAGGTAGTTGCGGACGTAGAGGAACGAGGGCAGCGGCCTTGTGTGAGTCAAGACGGAGATCGCGTGACTGAATTTAGAGTTCAGTCCGCAAAAGGCGTTGACGACCATCGATGCATCGGAGATGGGATGCCCAACGTCGCGGAGCATATCGGCGAGTTCCTTGAGCCGGCTGAAGTAGTCGGAGACGCTCAGGTCGCCCTGAAAAAGTCCATGGAACTCTTGGAGCGCATAAACGGCGCGCTGATCTCCGTTGTCGAGGAAGAGGCCGCGCACAGCTCGCCAGAGATCGTATGCCGAGGGGCATGGCCTGTGGATCATCTTCATGAGGCCGGGCGTAATGGAGTTGTAGATCCATGAGACAATACACTGGTCAATTTGTAACCAGTCGTTGTCATGCCACATGGACTGGGCGTCAATCGTGCCGTCAACGTGATCGACGAGACCGAATTTGCGGAACGTGGCGTCGAAGAAGGCGCACCACAGGGAGAAGTTGGAGTCGCCGTAGTCTAAAACCAGAGGAACATGCGACCGGATATTCACATGTTGGATGGCGGAGGCGGTGGCCGTGGGCATCGATTGCTCGACGAAAGGACTAGTGCCGGCGGAAGACCGAGCAGAGGACGGCGATGGGCTCGTGGCCATAATGAGCAGGGGGATGAGGGCAGGGAGGATCGAGATTTGCTGATACCATAAAGAGATTGAAACCCCGATTGTATTGATCATTAGCTGGCGTACATATAGTCGGCTGCCAGGATAGGCGCGGCCGATCCGAAGGAGCCGGACGTGGGCGAGGTGTGATCGTGTGCTGGACAGGCCCAGCCCACTTATGTATTTCTACAAAGTAGACTGTGGTGACGGTGCAAGCAGCGAGAGGAGACAAACCCTAACATGTTTGTGTTATATGGTGTGGCATATATCGTGCATGCCTTTTATATAGAGTGGCATGGGAAACCCTATTGGGTACAACGTGGACTATAAGTCCACATTGCATGCTCGAGCGACCTGAACCAACTTAGTTGTGACGTGTATGTTAGCGACTCAGTTTTTTCCGAACATTAAAGCAAATGTTGACTCGGCTTGATTCACGACACGAGACGCGCTCGTCGTGACAAGATGAGACCAGATGGGCAAGCAAGGAGGAGCACACATGTATCACTTTTATTCTCACTCACTTTCCAAGTGGTAGAGCACCCTCACCTACGATGAGGTTCCACTCTCCATTTGAGACTAGACTTATCACCCCACCTCTTGCGAGACATGAGCGTTTGAGATTTTAAGGAATTTATTTTGGGCTGCCCAAATTGAGCCCAAGCTCTAACAACCCCCACCAGATCTCAAATGTCCATTTAGAGATTTGTTTGTTGTTGTTATTTATTTGATATATCAATGTTTCAGCAAAGACTATTAACTTGAACTTCTGACTCGAGATTTAAGTTATATTTATTCACACTTGAATAATGGACTATGCCTTAAATTATAAGTTTTGCATGAAATAGTTTCACTTAAAAACCATAACCAGTGCATGACTACCATTAGCCTACCCTGCACGATAGAACATATACTCCCCCTGTTTCATAATATTTGACATTGTTTAGTTCAAATTTAAAATAAACAACGTCAAATATTATGAACCGGAGGGAGTACACCATACTCCCTGATTTTTTCATGAGCTTACTAGAGGTCACCTATGTCTCATACACTGCAACGTTTTACAATCAAAGTTCATATATGTTTGTTCTTTAATGAACGCTTCATAGGATAAATTCTTTGCTAAGCATATCCAATAGGAACATATTAAGACATGTTGTCAACCCGTCTTACAGTTTTTAAAGTTTTACATCTTTATATAGAAAGGGTTTATATAGTACTCTTCTTTGTTAAGCATTAGTTTGTTTCTTTCATGTCCTACTTGATGCCATCTCTGATCATAGAGGTTGGATTATTGCTATGATGTCACACTCATGGATCTCATACCCATCTCCCTTGAGACACTTTCTATCACCGTCCTTTTATAAAGGAATTTGTCATGTTTTTGTCTGTTTGAATATATAAAACAGAGTTTGAATGTCTCTTCATGTGTCTTGATGTCTCCGCATTATATTTATAATTGTTCACTTTGATAATAATTGTTTTTTTGTCACAATTCATAAATTATAAACACAAAAGTTGGCCCATCACGCTCCTAGCGATGCCAACACTCAACTTTATTAATAAATTATACATACGTCGACACAACTACTTTATTAGACTCTAAGACTACCTTAAATCCATATTTACAGAGAAGGTGATCTCTCACAAGATTCTTATTAATAAAAGAGACATGTTGCATGATCATTCATGAAGTGAACTTTAAATCTATTGTGCCAACACATGAACAAGAGCACAATTAGAAAATATTATGTCATGGCCCATTTTAGAAATTTTTTGTTTTCAATTGATTTCTTCAGACATCTTTTCTTTTTCAACAAAAAGCAACTAACAAGATCCATGTTAATAATTCAATACGTAAAGAATCATGTTCATATTCTCCTTATGCATGTATATTTTTGTCACAGACATCGATAGGGAAGAAGCGGCAATGGATATATTGTGCCAGAGCAACTCGATCTAACGGTTTTAAGAGCTGCGACAAATAATTTCTCGGAGGCAAACAAACTGGGAGAGGGAGGTTTCGGAGAAGTGTTCAAGGTATGAAAAATTACAATGTACTAGGAAAACTTAGTCGTGATAGTGCTATATACTGTGGTTGCGCCAAGGTAGGACAAGAGCTTCCTTTTGTTACAATTACTAACAGTTTTGTTTTTGTGCAGGGTACATTACTGAACGGGGAAGAGATAGCAGTAAAAAGGCTCTCACGGCGCTCCTCGCAGGGGTTCTCTGAGTTGAAGAATGAGCTCGTTTTGGCTGTCAAGCTGAAGCACAGGAACCTGGCGCAGCTCCTCGGTGCGTGCCTGCAAGAAGAGAAAAGCTGCTCATCTACGAGTACTTGCCAAACAGAAGCCTAGACACCTTCCTTTTCGGTATAAGCCAACCTATATCGGTGATTGAAATAAGAGAATTCGTTATCCACACAATGTGTAGATTGATCTTGTGTAGTGTTGTGTACGTAGAGATCCCGTGAGGCGGCAGCAGCTGGACTGGAGCAAGAGGTTGGCCATCATATGCGGTTTAGCAAGGGGACTTCTCTATCTCCACGAGGAGTCCCGTCTGAAGGTCATCCACAGAGATCTGAAGCCAAGCAACGTGTCGCTTGATGCTGAAATGAATCCTAAGATCTCAGACTTTGGCCTTGCCAGAGCATTCTGCGGAGATCAATCCAGAGATTTTACCAGACGGCCCGTAGGGACCATGTAAGTAGCTAGTATACTACTCATCAGTTTGCGTTTATTCTTCTTATGTACACTGTGTGTTGCATGTTGAAAATTAGTTAGTCATACGTTCGTTGTTACTCCTGTGATGTGGGCGTTGCTTTTATTTCTTAAAAAAACGTATTAAACAACTGTTGCATCCAGAATTATAAATTTGATATGTATCTCCTCCATGAACGAGTCTATAAACGATTCTTCTTTGCATGGTTATGCATACATGAAGCGGATACATGTCCCCGGAGTACGCATACCATGGGCGTGTCTCCAATAAATCTGACATGTTCAGCTTAGGTGTGATCGTTTTGGAGATAGTCACTGGGCAGAGGAGCAACGGCACATATGAATGTGAAGACTCATTGTCTCTTCTGAGCTATGTAAGTTTTCTCTTAGCACTGATTTTTGAAATTTTATTAGCTGATATAGTATAACATTGTCGAAACAGATGTGTATATCGATCGTCGTCGTGTGTTGCAGGTATGGAAGAAGCGACGAACTGGATTGACGGCCGACGTGGTGGACCCGTCGCTGGCTGGACAGTACCCTGAAGACGAGGTCCTCAACTGTGTGGAGGTCGGGCTGCACTGCGTCAAGGAGAACCCGGCAGACCGGCCCGACGCCTCGGCTGTGGCCCTCATGCTGAGCAGCCACTCCACGACCGAAGACCGGCGCCGTGCCCCGTCTAGGCCGGCCTTCGTCTTTGGCTCTGACCACAGCTGCACTCCGGATTGCCTGCAAGCCGGTACATGGAGAACGGCAGGCGCCCAGCTGATCGATGATAAACAGCCGTCGCCGGCGCCAATCTCGCAGAACGAGTTGACGATCTCCGAGCTCCAGCCGAGGTAGATTGATCTTATGTGTACCGCGCTCTAAAACAAGTGATGTGTACAACTGTAGCGGTAAAATTGATCTTTGTTGTTGATGCTGAGACTATGAAGTAATAGACAAGTGCTGTGTACAACTGTAGCGGCAAAACCCAGAAAAAAATTGCATTTTTGAAAACGGTCATCAGTATTTTTTCTTCTAAGAGCTCTACGCACGAGTCCAAACACCTAGCGCCCTTCAATCCGCAGGTTGTGTAACCACACTAACTTAGCTACCTCGGCTGAAAATCTGAAGGCCGCGCCGAAGGCGGCTGTCCATCTCGGATCAGGACAGCGCTGGAGCTCCCACTAGAGGTAGCGTCCAAGGAGCCGGCACCATCTGGTACTGGAAGTTGGGCCGGGTCACTTTCAGACGACCTGAAGCACCAAGTTTCGGCACGGCCTAATACCAGCCCCAGCACGTATTTTCTTCATGTAGTGCCGGCTCGGTCCGGCTCTTCATGCCGAGTCGTGCCTACCATTTGGGCCCAACAAGCGGCATGGCACGTACTTTAGACCGTGCTCGGGTAAACACAGCATGAATTTAGTCCGGTGGCACTAAATCAGTATGAAATTGGGACTCACACGTTTCTCACTCGTTTTTGTGCCAGCTTCTGCCTTTTATTTTGATTCGAAGTTAAAAATTAAAACTGTATAAATTTCACAAATGTGGTCCAATTGTGATGATTTTTTTACTAAATTCTTTAAAAAATCTACTCTACCACGTGACAGCATTTTCATCAAGCTCCTAAAGTTCAAGGTTGATATTTTTCTATAAAGCTTCAAACAATTCATGTGTACATATTCTTTACTTTTTTTGTAAATCTCCAAAAAATAAGAGTCTTCAACCCAAATTTGTTGTGTATGTACATATTCTATATATCTAGACCTAGGAATTTTGTATACTTTTTTTAAATCCTAGATTTGTGAAAGTTCACATCCCCATCCATTTGCCCTCAAATGTATGTTGAATTTGCGTCACCCAATATTATTAATCATGCGTCAACCTACCAGTTTGTATACCAACCTCTATGATTTTTTTGAGATTTTTTCAAATTTATTTGCGTCAATGTGTGTTTGAATTTTCATAAGTAGCGTATATGTTTACACACGCATGATTAATTAATCACCCAACATATCACGTGTGACTCTATTCAGTCTACCAGCATCGGCCGAAGCCAAGATGGCGATCGAGCACGTACGTAGCTCAGCAGAGGCGGAGTTCAGGCACTAGTAGGTGCTGTTGCTCTTCCGCCCAGTGATCATCTCCAGAACGATCACACCAAAGCTGAACATATCGGACTTGGTCGAGACATGCCCGCAGTAGGCGTACACCGGGGAAATGCATCCGCTGCGAAAAATGGTGATTATTTTACATATACTCTCTCCGTTTTGAAATAAATGATGTTTTAGACAACTAATTTAGTTTAAATTAAACTAGATTTCTTGTTCTAAACGTCATTTATTTCAGAACGAAGGGAGTATTAGCGGTCAAGCTTTTTAAGAAAAGTAAAACAGAACAAAGGGACCACCACATAAATCATAGAGTGGATTGTTGGTGATGAAGGGGGGTTTCAATACAACAATAAAAACAAAAAATTTATCCCCAGCACGTTTGGATAGGTTAGATATAAAACCCAACAACTCTAATAATTTAAAATGTAAAGTAAGAGAATATAAAATCTATAAATTAATAAAAATATGAAGTGGATGTTTTTAGCAAAAGGAAGCACAAAAAGTTCCAGATTAGGTGCAGCAACAACTTACAGCGTTCCAGATTCATTTCTTTGTCTGTTGTTGTTGTTTATATGTTTTGAGTTTTATGTGATGTTTATATTAAATCGAATTAACTAAAATGAATTTATTAACTAGGAACAGTTCGCAACTAGAAGCAGTTCGGATAGTACCTATCGGTACTATAAGTGCATCTAGTCACCCCATGTGGGTTTTGGATCACTGATGATAAATAATCAAAGTTTTAATGATATTGTTTGAGTTGAAGGCAGCAATCAATGCAAAAAGGTGAAAAACATAAAAAAAAGGAACAAGAGAAGTTATGATCGAAAAGACTCAGTTGAAGGAGGATGATTAGCCTTAGTGTTCAACTTTAAAGTGTATGTGAGATACATCTCTAAGAGCTCAATGGTCGTGCAGGGAGAACGAGTGAAAAACACAAAATCCCAAACAATGAACTAGTCTAGACCACTGCCTCCAAGAGGTCAAAAACACTCCACTTCATGCATTCTAAAACCCTAAGGTCAAATTGTTGGGGGTTTGAGAGATTGAGAAAGGGAGAGGGAAGAATCATCGCCATTGAGCTCTTGGTTTGATCTCTCACAAACTCTTGCTGTCATTTGTGTAATCCTTCATGTGAAGTTGATCTCAGCTTTGTTGTAAAACTGTGGGAGCCCTCACCTTATAAAAAAGCTCCAATAACTTTATAGTTGCCCCTTGTGATAGTGAAGAACCAAGTTGGGCTTTGTGGTAACTTGGAGAGGAAAGGGTTGAAGAAGACCTGACCCTTTGTGGGCTCTTCAACTGAAACGTATATCCCTCGGTGGGATTGAACCTCGGGATAAATTCTTGTGTTTGTCCTACTCTCTCTTGATTATTCATTATACTTGCAAATTAGGGCTTCATATTATTCATAGTTGACATTTAAGCTAGTTTTATGATCTACTTGTTAATTTAAGTTACTACATATGTAGTTGAATCACTAGCATAGTTTATCATCTTTTGCTGAAACAAAAAAAGAAAAGAAAAGATCAAAAACATTTATCTTTGTCAATTTTCTGACTAACCCCGGAATATTCTACACTCATATCGGACTAGTTCGATCTCTGTAATTTAACTCGTTCAATTAAGTGCTATAGAAATTTGTAAAGCCTATTCACACCCTCTAGTCTACATTCAATTGGTATCAGAGCCAAACTCTCCATCAAGAGACTAACCGCTTGGGGAGACGATGGCTGACGAGAAGGAAACTCAAATTCCAATGAAGCCCACTGACGACGGATCTCAAGACACGAACAAGGTGCTCGACGTGTTGAGAGAATATGAAGACGATGATGAGGAGGTTCGCCAACTCAAGACACTGCTTAAAAAGAAGCTCCTAAATCAAAAGGACAAGAAAAAGGGCAAAGACAAGCCAATGAGGCGTGGTCATCAAGACTACTCCCTATATTGTTTTAGTTATGAATGTGTTAATTCTAATAACCACTATCTTTCTATGCCCGTGGGGAAACCTCCACATTTTGATGGAAATGATTATACTATGTGGAAGCATAATATGAAAATGCATCTCATTTCCTTAAGCCCAAGTCTCTCGCATATCTTGTGTATAGGTCTAGATATCCTGGACACCGACGAGGAACTCACTCCAGAGCAAGCACAAGATGTCACGGTGAATGAGGGGGAGCTAGGGAGGTTTGCCATCGAGGACGTGAAACCCCTCAAGAGATGTACAATCGGATGAAGGTTCTCATCAACAAGAGTAGAGCATATGGAAGCAAGAAGTAGATTGACCATGAAGTGGTCAAGAGAATTATAAGAGCATTTACGCCCCGCAATGTCACTTTGTGCTTCATGATCCGAGAGAGCCCGGGATTTCATGAGATGACTCCGGATGAGCATTAGGAAAAATCATCAACCATGAGATGATGGAGAAATAAGCACAATACGTGAAGAATATTACCGTGCTCACTTCATCTGAGAAGAAGGAGGTTGCTATCAAGGCGACTTGCAAGCCAAGAAGAAAAGAAGTCCATGAGGTGCAAGAAGAAGAAGAAGATAGTAACGATGTGAGCACCGACATGGATGATGAAGATATGTTTCTCTTCATCAAAAAGTTCAAAAGGATGATGAGGAGGAGAAGAGGAGAGGAGACAACTACAATGAAGGGGAAAACCAGGACAATGGAAAATCCAAGACTAGACGATCTTGCTACAATTGTGGTGAATATGAGCACTTCATGGTTGATTGTCCTTACGAAGAAAACAAGAAGAAGAATAAGGAAGTTGTGACACCCTCATTTCGGGTTCTGCATGTATTCATGTTTCATGTACAAAAACACTTTTAAAATAAGTTGAAACCGAGAAAGAATCAAAAGGTTAGCCAAAAAGAGCAAATTCAAGTGTACAAAGAGTGCCGAAGACAACTGTCGCGGCCTGCTGGCCACGTGGCGTGTTCGGAGCTCATCTCCGCAAATGGGGAGGGGTCCATCGCTAAACTGGCTACGTGGCAGGCTCGGGGCTCATGCCCGCAAAAGGGGGAGAGGTCCCACCCCGTGGGACACGTGTTGCCCCCGGAGCTAGCCTCTGTGGAGGAGCGAGGCCAGTCTCGCAGGACACGTGTCGCCTGTGGAGTTAGTCACCACGGAAAAGAGAGGACCAGCCGCGCGGGACACGTGTCGCTCTCGGAGCTCACTTCCGAGGGGTCCGGCCCCGTCAGACACGTGTCGCTCTCAGAGCTCACTCCGAGAGGTCCGATCCTATTATACACGTATCACCTCCGGAGCTCGCCTCTGGGAGGACCGACGCTGATGGACACGTGTCAACCTTGGAGCTTGTCTCCGAGCAAAAAGGAAGTCTGGCGCTGCTAGGACACGTGGCACTATCGGAGCTCACCTCCGAAGAGAGGGGAGGTCCGAAACTGACACGTGGAGCTCGCGGAGCTCGCCTCTGAGGAAGAGGGAGGTCTCGCCCGCCTGACACGCGGCACAACCGGAGCTTGTCTCTGCGGAAAGGGGAGCCCAGGTTCCCACAGGACACATGGAGCCTCCGGAGCTGATCACCACGTAAGGACGCGATTCTGAAGCGGTTTTTCTTCTGTACATGCGGGAATCCCCGGTACTGAGGAAACCGACATGATTTCAACAATGTTACCGCACCGAATCAAACTAAAGATAAGTTGTTAAGATCCAAAAACAGTTTGAATGGGACTCTTATTTGAATTCCGATCAGAGGACTCTCCATTTTCCTCTTATAAATAGAACCGAAAACCTTTGGCCGCAACCACGAACTTCTTTTCCAACTCTCGAGCAGGCAACTTAGAGCCCTAGCCCTAGCTCCCCGAGTAAACCTCTTCGCCGGAGTACAACCGTCGGAAGAGACTGCCGACAAGCCTGGATCACGATCGACATCACTGGAGGAGCCCCGACGATCTGTTTTGCTAGGAGGGAGGACCGAAGAGAGTAAGGTAGGTTTCCAATACCACCTTACGACATCATTGCATTTTCTTTGCATCTGTTCTTAGATTCCTTTCGAACAGAAGCTTTTTCGTGGACAGATCACGTGTTGATCGGTTTGATCTAAAGTCAATATCATCACCACGCCCACATTTGATCTGAATACATTTGTTCATCATAAAATCCATGCAAACATGCAAGAACACGTGTGAACAGATCTAATAAAAACTACATCATAGGATTAACATGCATATGCATCATCGCATCTTGATTAGAGTTTGTGCATGATATTGATTGCTATGAATCTTGTATGTGCGTGATCGTATATTGAAGGACAAGCTCAGGGAGTTGTTTACGACGAGCTGCAACAACAAGGTTTCAAGATCCAAGAGCAACCGGAACCGCAAGAACAAGGCAAGTGCCCCTTGACCATATTGATCCCAAGTTTTGGAAAACTGTTTGTTTGCGAAAAGGTGTGAGTGCCTGAGTCAATATGATGGGAAACCTTTTCATAGGAGTTTACTAGTTTTGGTTAAACCACCCTTGTCACCCGGGAAGTTTTCGAGTCGGGTATGATTTTTGCTTTTATGCTTCGCCGAGTCCATGGGATATGGAAAGCGAGATAGAAGTGTCTAGCTAACTGTACTCGTAAGAATAATGAGAAACTGATGTTGTTAATGAACATGAATCAGAGGGAGATCTAGGCAAGTCTGGGTTTGTGAATGAGGTAGAATGAGATGGTGGTTTACTTGTCGTAGATCTAAGGACCGGTTCATGCCAGCCAGGCCAGGATAATAGTGCCACCACAAGGCCAAGTATGGGTGCGGCTTAGCTGAGTAATTAGGTAAGTTGCTAGATTGTTATGGACCGTGGAAGGCCAAGTCTTGGACTCATGCTCACAGCGGAAGTCTTAATCTAACAGCGGAAGTCTTTATTCTAGCAGCGGAAGTCTTCTAACTAATGCGAAAGCAATTCTAAGCAGCAGTGGCTCCATCTCTACTCCATACCCACAGGCAAGGTTGATGACAGATTACACGCCTAATGCTCCACTTGGTCTTCATAGTAATCTTCTCCTGTTGCTGATGATGAAATAATGCAAGTTTGAGTACAATGATGTACTCAGCAAGTGCAGGAAAAATATGATATGAAGCTCATAACAAGGTACGTATAAAAAGGCTCATTGCAGAAAGTAAAGTTATTTATCAAAAACCACGATAAAACAACAACTTATCTTTAGGTGAATGTAATCCCAACATGTATTAAAATACCAATCATACCTCCATTATGTTCATTACCTTCCATGTCCCATCCAGACATCAATCAACCTCATTCCTGCTCACGAATACCTCCTTGTATTTGCTACCATCTCACGTATACCATATCGTATTCGCAACCGTTTCATCCCATAAAAAACTTCGTCTCACACCGAGACCAACCTCGTTGCCATGACTCAACAGTCATGCAACTCATCTTATCACCCGGACTCAACAGTCCCGAAAACATAACCAAACCAAATCATAACCAAAACCATAACCAATAACCATATCCAATAACCATCCCAACTAATCATGGAAGTTGGCCAGGCGCTCGTGACCGTAAGCTCGGCTATCATGATAGTTTTAGACTCTGTAGAGTTTGCACCTCTTTACCCACAAGTTTGTGATTTCGTCACCCGCCGGTGGCTGCAGAACCTCCATTATACCAGTACACAACCGTCGGTGTATGGCCAAGAGATCACAAAATAGCCTTTACAAAGGGGTTACTAGATGTATGGACTCACTAAGGTTTCACCGGCAGGCTAGAATCTCCAATTCTCCCACAAACGGGCCCCCTATTGTGCCATGAGTTCCCAGGGCAGTCCTCACTCGACTCCCATTCCCCGCGCCTTCCACGGTCCATAAAAATCTAGCAACTTACCTAATTAGTCAGCTAAGCCGCACCCATACTTGGCCTTGTGGTGGCACTGTTATCCTAGCATGTGCTCGCATGAACCGGTTCTTAGATCTACGGCAAGTAAACCACCATCTCATGCTACCTCATTCACAAACCCAGTATTGCCTAGATCTCCCTCCGATCCATGTTCATTAACCACATCAGTTTCTCATTATCATTACGAGTGCAGTTAGCTCGACACATCTATCTCGCTTCCCAATCCCATGGACTCAGCGAAGCTTAAAAGTAAAAAAAACCATACCCGACTCATAAACTTCCCTGGCGACAAGGGTGGTTTAACCAAAACTAGTGAACTCCTATAAAAGGGGTTTCCCATCATGTTTGACTTAGCACACACACATTTTCGCAAAACAAAACAGTTTTTCCCAAAACATAGGATCAATATGGTCAAGGGGCACTTGCCTTGTTCTTGCGGTTCCAGTTGCTTTTGGATCTCGAAACCTTGTTGTTGCAGCTCGTCGTAGACAGCTCCCTGAGCTTGTCCTTCTATACAGGATCACACACATACCAGATTCATAACAATCAATATCATGCATAAACTTTAACTAGATGCGATGATGCATATGCATGCTATCCTATAATAAGTTTTATTAGATCGTTTTGTACGTGTTCTTGCATGGCTTGCAGGGTTTTACGATGAACAGAGATGTTTGGATCAAACGTGGACATGGCGATGATCTTGTCTTTAGATCAACCCGATCAACAAGTGATCTATCCATGAGAAAGCTTCTGCTCGAAAGGAATTGAAGAATAGATGCAAAGAAACCACGATGATGTCGCAAGGTGATATCGGAGACCTACCTTACGTTCTTCGTGGTCTCGGGGTCCTTCTCTGATCAGACAGATCGTTGGCGCTCTCTTCCGGTGATCTTCTTTGACTGAACTCCGGCGATGGGCTTAATCAGTGAGTCGGGGCTAGGGCTCTAAGTCGTCGGCTTAGGAGGTGGAAAAGAAGTTCATGGTTTTCGGCCAAAGGTTCTGGGTTCTATTTATAATCGGGAGAAGAAGAGTCCTAATCTGATTGTATTTCGAATAAGAGTCCTATTAAGATTATCGTTGAATCTTAACAACTTATCTTTAGGGTATTTGGTGCGGTAACATTGTGGAATTCAGGTCGGTTTCCTCTCTGTACCGATATTTCTACGCGTACAGAATCCAAAAACCGTTCTAGAACTCGTTTCCTCTGCGGTGATGGGCTCCGGAAGCTCCACGTGTCGACCGGGGCCTGGTCTCCCCTTTTCCGCAGAGACGAGCTCCGGTTGTGCCGCGTGTCAAGCGAGCGAGACCTCCCTCTCCTTCGGAGGTGAGCTCCGCGTGCGCCACATATCCTGGCGGTCGGGACCTCCTCTCTATTTGGAGGCGAGCTCCGTGAATGCCACGCGTCAAGTAGCGTCGGACTCCCTTTTTCCTCAGAGACGAGCTCCGAGGTTGACACGTGTCCAACAGTGTCGGACCTCCCGGAGATAAGATCCGGTGGTGACACGTGTCCAATAGAACCGGACCTCTCGGAGTTGAGCTCCGAGATCAACACGTATCCCACGCGATGGGTCCTCTGATTTCCGCGGTGACTAGCCCCGAAGGTGACATGTGTCCTGCTGCTGGCCTTGCTTCTCCGCATAGGCTAGCTCCGGGGGCAACACGTGTCCCATAGGGTCGGACCTCTCCCCCTTTGCGGAGATGAGCCCCGAGCCCGCCACGTAGCCAGTTTAGCGGCAGACCTCTCCCCACTTCGCAGGGATGAGCTCCGAACATGCCACGTGGCCAGCGAGCCGCGAAAGTTGTCTTCGGCGCTCTCTGTGAACTGGATTCGGCTCTTTTTGGCTATCTTTTTGATATTTTCTCTGTTCCCACTTCTTTTAAAATGTTTTCTCTACATGAAACATGAATACATGCAGAAACCAGAGATGAGGGTGTCACAGGTTGAGGGTAGGTTACAAACCTAGATACAATTTATAGATTGTTATCAGAAACAGATTGGTATCAACCTGCCACGGGTTGATCGTAGATCATACAGCCTAGATAGAAGTCATAGGTTGGTATAAGTCACAGATTGGTGTTAGGAGCTACGCTGACCATAGGATGCATAGATTGGCATTAGAACCACCTTGACATAGGATGCAAGCCTAGGAGAAGCCATAGTTGGATCACGGATTGGTATCACCCCAAACCACCGTGACATAGGGTGAAATCACAGATTGGCATCACCCCATAGGACTCCCATTGAATAAGCCTTGAACAGGAGTTGTGTGAGCCTTTATGATGATTGTTGTGATTGTGTGCTTAGTGTGAGTTGTGGGACGTCTTAAGCGTTGTCCATATCCACACATAAGTAGAAAGAGGTGTGAGATGCCTCGGCACTTGTTCACATCCTCATATGGGCTGATTTATATACAGTCCATCCACCTTGATGCATATAGTTGGGAGGGATCCATCTAACCTTCTAACCTCTATTCTATTCCGTTCTCTCTCATAGATGCTGAGAGGAAACGCTGGCCACCAAGGAAGAACGTTCATGGCAACCAAGAGGATGGCCACGACAAAGTTCCTATTAACCCTGGAGCTGGCGAGAACAACCTGGAACAGTTGATGGCCATGCAGAACCAGCTTATGCAGACCATGATTGTCACACCCGGTTTCTCCGAAGAACAACCGAGTGAATACCACATGTATGCCAGGATCATTCTCTCATACATGTGATGACAAATAGTGAAGCATCATTTATTACAAGTCAGGTGTTGAATATAGATAAGTCTTACACAGCATACGTCTCGATGGACGATAATAAGTTCATGACATGTAAATAAAACAGCAGCGGAATATAAATCTTGTGGGCTCCGTCACAGGCGTTGCCCGGGGGACTCCGTGAACCTAGAATCCTTCCTCGGGACCAAAGTCTTGGTCATTAAACACCACATCATTCTCTTGACCTGAGCAGCAATATAAACCAACAGAAAAGCAAGTTTGAGTACCGTGGGTACTCAGCAAGTGTGGGAAAGTTATGTCATGCATGGCTAGAGCAACGAGAGGTTGAACTCATGGTTTAAGCACTACGCAATTAATACCTATCACCTTGAACCGACGAAGTCCTCGGATAGGGGACACCTTGAGATAAACATAGTCCCCCACGTTGAAAATGAGCTCTCTTCTCCGTACATCGGCATAGCTCTTTTATCGTGTCCGTGCTATCCTCAAGTTGTTGCGGATTTCCCTCACTTTCGCCTCGGCTTCTTGTAGTACCTCGGGCCCAAACACTTTACTTTCCCCAGTTTGGTTCCAAAATAGTGGAGTTCTGCACTTCCTCCCATACAAAGCCTCAAATGGTGACATCTTCATACTAGCCTGATAGCTGTTGTTATAGGAGAACTCCGCATACGGTAAGTTCTTATCCCAACTCCTATTGTTCTTGAGCGCACACGCTCTCAGCATCTCCTCAAGGATCTGATTGGTTCTTTCCGTCTGCCCGTCAGTCTGGGGGTGATATGCAGAACTAAAATTCAGATGAGTTCCCATGGTTTCATGTAACTTCTGCCAGAACCTTGAGGTGAACTGTGTCCCTCGGTCCGACACTATCTTCTTTGGCACTCCATGGAAACACGATCCTTGACATGTACAATTCCGCCAATTCGGATCCGCTGTAGCTTTCTTTCACGGGGATGAAATGAGCTACCTTGGTTAGCCTGTCGATGATGACCCATATCGAATCATATCCCGATTAGGTCCTGGGTAGTCCCACTATGAAGTCCATACCTATTTCTTCCCATTTCCATTCAGGCACTTTGAGTGGTTGCAATAACCCCGTGGGTCATTGATGTTCTGCTTTCACCAACTGACATGTGTCACATAGGGCAACATGTTCCGCAACATCTCGCTTCATGCCATACCACCAATACCTGCTCTTGAGGTCATGATACATCTTCGTACTCCTAGGATGAATGGAATAGTCGGAATCATGAGCCTCCTTCAGAATCAATTCACGGATCTCCTTCACTTCAGGCACACATATTCTTTTCCCGTGCCACATCGTACCTTGTTCATCCTCTCTGAACCCAGGGGCTTTATTTTCTTTGATGAGTTCTCTAATCTCTTGTATCTTCTCGTCATTCTTCTCACCGTTGCGTATGTATTGCTCTAATGTGGAGTCCACTTCCATGGCGATGGCATCACCACTATTCACCAGACATAGATTGAGTTTTACAACCTCTTCCTTAAATTCTGTAGGCATGTCCTTTAAGCTCAGCCTATTGACCTGCACCTTCCGGCTTAAAGCATCTACCACGACGTTCGCTTTCCCAGGATGATAGTTGATGCCCACATCAAAGTCGTTGATCAGCTCTAACCATCTCCTTAGTCTGAGGTTGAGATCTGGCTGTGTGAAAATGTACTTTAAGCTCTTATGGTCCGTATATATCACTGTCCTTTTCCCCATCAGGTAATGCCTCTTCAACGCGTGTACCACTGCGGCTTGCTCTAGGTCATGCATAGGATAGTTCTTCTCGTGTTTCCGGAGCTGCCGGGACGCATAAGCCACGACATGCCCCTCTTGCATGAGAACACATCCCAATCCGTTTCTAGAGGCATCGCAGTACACCGAAAAGTTCTTCTGCATATCTGGCATAACTAGCACTAGGGTTGTTGTCAATCTTTTCTTCAGCTCTTGAAAACTCGTCTCGCACTGCGGTCCATGTGAATGTGATTCCCTTCTCCAACAATTTGGTGAGGGGTCTTGAAATCTTGGAGAAACCCTCAATAAACCGTCGATAATACCCAGCCAATCCTAAGAAGCTTCGAACTTCCCCGACATTCCCAGGGGTCTTCCACTTCTGTACATCCTCGATCTTGGAGGGATCTACGGAGATTCCTCCCTCCGAGATTATATGTCCTAAGAAGGGAACTCTCTTCAGCCAAAATTCACACTTGCTCAACTTGGCATATAGTTGGTGTTCTCTGAGCTTTTGCAGCACCAACATTAAATGTCCCTCATGTTCTTCTTCATCTTTGGATAAGACGAGAATGTCATCAATGAAGACCACCACAAACTTGTCCAGATATTCCATGAATACCTTGTTCATGAGATACATGAAGTACGCCGGGGCATTAGTTAGCCCGAAAGGCATGACGGTGTATTCATACAGCCTGTACCGAGATACGAAAGTTGTCTTTGGAATGTCAGTTTGACTTATCTTAAGTTGGTGGTATCCCGACCGGAGATCAATTTTCGAGAACACACAAGCTCCCCTCAACTGATCAAATAAGTCTTCAATGCGGGGTAATGGGTACTTGTTCTTGATGGTTACTTCATTCAACGCACGGTAGTCTACGCATAACCTTTGGGTCCCGTCCTTCTTGGGCACAAATATCACTGGAGCTCCCCATGGTGAGGAACTAGGACGAATATACCCCTTCTCCGTCAATTCTCTTATATGCTCCTTGAGCTCTTCCAGCTGTTTGGAGTCCATCCGATAAGGCCTCTTGTATATTGGAGCTGTTCCAGGCACTAGCTCAATCGCGAATTCCACTTCACGATCGGGGGGCATACCTGGCAACTCCTTCGGAAAAACATCTGGATATTACCGGATGATCCTGATCTCTTCCACTTCCACCTCAACATGATTGAGTTTAAGGTCCCTCCTAGGTTCTTGTACAGTTATGAACTTCACTCTTGTGCCACTAGGGTGAGTTAGTTCCACCGTTCTTGTCGAACAATGGATGATTCCCTTATGTTTGGTCAACCAATCCATACCCAAAATAATATCTATGCCTTGTGAGTCTATCACTATGAGGTTTGCAGTAAATACTACCCCATTAATGTCTAGATGCACCTTGGGACACACTTGTCTTGTCCTTATTTATCCCCCTGGAGAGTTCACTGCTAGCATATGGTTCATTTGTGTTGTTGCTAGATCATGCTTCTTAACAAACCCTTGAGCAATGGACGAGTGGGTAGCACCCGAATCAAACAACAGGGTTGCAATGTGTAAATTGGCAGGAAACTTACCAATTACCACGTCAGGTGCCTCTTGCGCTTCCTCCATGGTCACGTGGTTCACCCGTCCTCGCATCACATTCTGCTGTTGTGGCTGCATGGGCTTCTTCTTTGGGCACTTATAGGCGTAGTGCCCCACTTCACCACAGTTGAAGCATTGCACCCCAACCTTAGGTGCCTGGCCTTTGTTGTCTTGGGGTTGGTTCGGTGGTCCTTGTACTGCTGGTCTAGGTTGATATGTGGGGCGAGGCTGCTGTACAAACTGACGCTACGGCTGTGCTGGTGCTGACGGAGGCCTGAAATTCGGGTTGTACCCTCTGGGTGCTGAGTAGGGTACCACAGCACGGCTCGTCTGCCCTGCGGGTTACTGCATCAGACGTGGGCGTGTGTTGCTACCTGAGGCTTGGTGTGACCATCCCGCCTTCCTCTTGTTTTCATTCTCTAAGGCCTTCAGCTTCCTCTCCACGACAAATGCTCTGTGTACCATCTTTTGGAAGCTTTCATACTTGTTGGAGGACATTGCACATTGCATTTCCATAGTAAGTCCTTCCACAAAACAGTCCTGTTTTTGCTCATCAGTTTCGATGTCCCGTGGTGCATAACGGGATAGTTGGGTGAACTTAGTGAGGTATTCCCTCACAGTCATGTTTCCCTGCTGCAGTCCCAAGAACTCCTTTCTCTTGTTTTTGAGTTCACCCCTTGGTATGTAATGGTTGCGGAAACTGCGCTTGAACTCTTCCCAAGTGATGTTCTCGGGGTCATGATGGGCGGCCACGTAAGCGGTCCACCAATCAGCAGCGGGTCCATGCAATTGGTGAGAGGCAAACAGCACCCTCTCATACCCTTGGCATTGTATGATCCTCATCTTGCTCTCAATGGTCTTTAGCCAGTCATCTGCCTCCAGAGGTTCAGCAGCACTTGCAAACTTTGGAGGTTGAGTCCCCAGAAACTCACTCAACCTTGGTTGGCGTGGTGCAGCTTGTGGGGGTGGAACTTGGTGTAAGTTGGCCACCACTTGAGTTAGGCTCTGGATGAGCTGATTCTGATTTTCAAGCATCTGGTGGATAGGATCAGCTCCTTCACGGCGACCACCCCTGTCTTGTCCTCCAGAAAGATGAGGGTTGCCGGCCTCATCGTTGTTGTTGGTGGGGTTGGCGCCACGACCCTTTCCTCTTCCTTCCATCTATCATGATCAACCAAATGTTAACTTAAAGCATTACTTATTAACTTCCCAAATCGCTTGTTTTAAACTTAAACTTTTGAGGGCTTAATATATATATATATATATATATATATATATATATATATATTAACATTTTTTGGGGGTTTCACGTAGATTTTTGGGAGTCACGTCTCACGTGAAAATAAATGCACTCTTAATTCATAGGGGTTCACACATCAAAGCAAAGCAACCTAAAGACGAGGTTGTGGATAAATGCCCATGGCTTCCACAACTCACGTCTCACACCAAACATTAACACACAAATAACTAAGGTGTTGACTCGACTACTCGATAACCTGCTGAACTAGGGGAAAGAACTCTACACGACTCGTATCACTGAGCTGGCTCCTCGGGGTCTTCCTCATTATTGCGGCTTCCCTCTTATTCCGCTTTGGATGGGGAACTGCTGGTGGAGAAGTGCGGCGACGCCTGCTCGCCCGGCGGTCTGGGGAGTCAGGAGTCCATGTGTCATTCACGGTGACACACAGTTCATTCCAATCTCCTCTTTCTCTCGCCCTCAAGCTGGCTCGAAGCAACGCCTCAGTCTCCTTCAGGGTGTCACGAACATCGTGAAGCTCCTGCTGACACTCTTGTAGTCAAGTGCTGAGCATAGCAGCATCCTCCAAGCACAGGTTCATGTGCTCATGGGAAGTCCCCTGCTGCACTGGCGGGTACTTGTACTCCGCTGTACCACTCTCACGCTGGAGGACATACATGTACTCAGTCCTGTCCAGGTGGCGATGGTTGATGTAACTCCGGCAGGTGATGGCCTCCCAGGTGACATCCTTCTCAGCGTCGACCTGTGTCGCCCGACAAGCTGGAGAGTGGTGGATCTTGAGCAGCTGATTTTCATGGATAATCCTCATCTCTGAACTCCATTCTTCCCGCTTCTCACGGATGGTTCTGGTGGAGCTGTAGTGTATGATCAGCTTGCCCACATTGCCGGCGGCGTGGAGCATACGCCGAAGACGGCGCAACAAGCCTCCTACTGCCAACCCGTAGGAGTGGTACGTCACCGGACGGTTCTCCTCTCTCAGGGCAAGGGCAACTACAGGAACTCTCCCTCCGGTGGACTTGCGGGCAGTGCGGATCATGCGAACAATCTAAAACATAAAGCATTTAAAATTTAGTTAGATAAGAGTTAAACAAAAATTGTATTTTGAATAAAAGTTGGGGTAAGATGAATAAAGTGACCCCATTAAATAACACCTTCAACCCACACCTTTGTAAAATAGTTTTTAAGAAAATAGGGTCCTTAAATACGTCCATTTCTACCTAGGTCCACGTTCCTACGGGCAACCTTGGCTCTGATACCACTTCTGTCACACTCGGTTGTTCTTCGGAGAAACCGGGTGTGACAATGATCCAAACTTTGGGTCAGCTGCAGGCCAACAACAACAACTCTGTTCCAGCACCACCGCCACCACTGCCATCACCACCGGCTCACAACAGGCTGGGAGAGTTCATGAGGACTCGACCGCCCACTTTCTCTCAAGCCAATGATCCCATGGAGGCCGACGACTGGTTGAAATCTATGGAGAAGAAGCTTGCCATCGTCCAGTGCAATGACCGAGAGAAAGTTCTCTTCGCGTCGCACAAACTCATGGGAGCAGCCGCTGACTGGTGGGATGCCCTTTGTAACGCACATGTCGACCCGGATACGATCACTTGGACTGAGTTCAAGGAGAGTTTCCGTTCTCATTACATCCCTGCTGGTGTAATGATGCTCAAGAGACAGGAGTTTGAGGGTCTCCGCCAAGGAAAGAAGAGCGTGAATGAGTACCTCAACAAGTTCACGCAACTGTCCAGGTATGCCCCTGAAGATGTCAACTCGGACCAAAGGAAGCAGTACCTGTTCATGAGAGGGTTGAACAATGAGATCCAAGTTCAGATTCTCAACAATGACTATGCTAACTTTCAGAAGCTGGTTGACAAGGCTATCGTGGTTGAAAGCAAGATCCGGGAGATCGAGCGAGAGGGCAAGAGGAAGATGCCATACCAGCCACAAGGGAGCAACGTACGACCTCGGTACATGCCCCCAACTACACCGCAGTATGGATCGACCACTCCCACATACCGCCCTAATCAGCCACCGCAGCAACGACCCGTTGCACAAGCACCTCGTGTGCCTTTGCCTCCAGCGCCCCGCCCTAACGTGGGTGCTCCTGCTCAAAACCCCCGCCCTAAGGTACCTGCTGCCGTGGGCAACAAGGCATGCTTTGCATGCGGGGATGTAACACCCCAAAAATCTTGTTAAGACCCTAAATCATGTTAAGAGGGGAATTTAAAAATTTTTGGACGTGTTGCATGTTTTGCAACAATTTAAATTCAAACTGGAATTCAATTTAAATTCAAAACAGAAAAGAAATAGAAAAAGAAAAAAAAAGAAAACAGAAAAAAAAACGGCCAGTGGGCCGAAACCCACCAGCCGGCCCAACCAGCACCCGCGCCAGCCCGCAGCCGCGCGCGCCTCTTCCTCCCACTGACAGGCGGGGCCCGCCAGCCTTCTTCTTCCTCGCGCCCGCGCCGGGACTCTCTCACCCGAATCGAAACCGATCGGTAATTCTCGCGTATCCCAGCCGAATTTCGATCGGGGGCGACGCAAACTCGATCTAAACCACCCCGCCGCCCTTCCCCGTCTATAAAAACCCCGACCACGTTCTGTTTTTCCCACGCGATCCGCCAATTTTACTCCGGTGAGAAACCGAGCCCCTCCAGCGAATTCTGGGCGATCTACGCTCGGAAATTCCGATCTAACTCGCTGGTCTTGATCCACCGCCTCCGGGGAACCCTGCAGGTGCAGAAAACTCGGTGACTTGCGGTTCAAACACAGCGCCGATGAGCCTCGCCGTGGTTTCACTTCGGACCTCGTCGCCGACCGCCTTCCAGGACCTCCGAGCTCAAGAAAACCCCCGAGGTGAGATCCCCGACCTCCCCTCCACCGATATATGCCATAAAATCACAGTTTTAGGAAGAATTGACGAAGATCCGAAACTCTCCGGCGAGATCGCCGCCTCCCGCCGCCGTGCGCAGCCGGCAACGCCGCCCGCGCTCGATCAGAGCGACGTGGTCGCTTGTGCGCCGTCTATTTTAAATCGCACGGTAGACTTTAAATCCCCGCGTACCGGTTCGACGTTATAATCTCAGCCGTCTGTTTTAAATCGGACGGTCCACGTCAGCCCCGCGTTATAAAGACTGGAATTCTTACGCGCTACCCCCTGGGGTTCTCGGGAAATAAGAGCTAGCCCCGGAAACTTCTGATCTAGCCCCTGGAACTTCAGAAAATCATGTAAATTCATTTAAAAATCAGTTTTAGCCCCTGGACTTAATAAAAATTAGGAAAAACTCCTCTGTTATGTATAGCTAGGCCCCTAAAAATTGTTAAAATAATATTATAGACCCTGTAGTGGGGTGAGTTTACCTTTTTAGCCCTGTTTAATATTTAATTTAGGAAATTGAATATGTGGCTAGTGTTTAAAATTTAAAAAGTGGGACAAACATATTGTCAAAATTAAATTAAAAACTTTATCAGTATTTAGAAAACTTTGGAGTGAGATAAAAATATATATTTTGGGCTGAAATGAATCTGTTTAATTTATTATTCACATTTAGGGACACATTTTTAAGTAAAGAATAGTTTACATCAGAAGAAAAGGTCAAAAATATATTAGTAAATATTTTAGATCAGAACCTATTCTGTTTAGATGATGTGTCTTGTTAATTTCATAATAAAGTTCACATTTAGGCACAGGAAATAAATCTGAAAATATAGCAACTAGTAAATGATAAATGGAGTTCTAAAATCCAAAGAATTCAGTTTAGGGTTGGTAGAAATTCTGAAGACACATATGGAGAAGGAAAATACCTTTCATGCATACTTGGTAGCTAAAAGGTGTAGTAATTGAATATAAGGAATTTATTTAAATTGGAAACTCATATATATAGTATGTAATTATAAATGTGAACACAAAAGTAGGAATCATATACACATGATTAAAAGTGCATGCAAGCCACAAATCAACACACATAGAGTAACCACAACACATATAAGGGTGAATGACTTTCATAAATATGAATGTGTGGTTTGTATGAAGTGGAAGTGTGAACTATGTCTTATGGATTGTTGTTTTTCTTTTGCTATGTGTGATGGTATGATGTAGAACCTGCTCAAGAGCAAGTTATTACTTTCCAAGATCAGGACTACCCATTTCAAGAGCAGCAGGAAGGAGGCAAGTGTCCTTGACGACTTTGATCCTATACTAGGATGTGTAGGTAGAATTATTTGCATTGTCAATTGAAATCTGAAACCCATGCTAGGATGTTTCCCTAGAATTGTATTACCTTGTTTCCTTGTAGCTTGGGTTGGGATTCATTTTATCATGTCATTTATTATTATGCATATGCTTAGCCATGCTTAGAATGGGATAATTGGGATATGAGATCATCAGTTTATTTTACATACTCTTGAATGAGATATTGTGAGTTATGTAGAGGTAGGGATCAAGGCAAGTTGGATGTTTTGGTTGTGTGCTGGGTGCACGAGACTCGGGTTTGTGTTTAGTACTTGCCTGGATCCTAAGGACCGGTTCATGGAGCATGTAACCTGGCTTTACAGTGCCAACCACATGCTGAGATGGGGCAGCTTGGCCAATTAATTAGGTGTATCCCCGGCGTAGTATGGGTGTGTTGGATGGTGCGGGGAGTAGGTGTCAGCTGGACTACCATATGAACCGTAAGGCTCAAGAGGGGGCCACTGCAGCGGGGTTGGAGCCTCTTGTATGCTGTTAGGGGTGAAACCTCAGTGGGCCCACGCTCGTCGGGAATCCCTTTGTAAAGGCTTCGTAGTGATCTCCTGGCTACACACCTGGGAAGTGTGAATGTGGTTCGTAGCCACTGGCATAATGGAGGTTCTTTTAGTCCACCCGGCAATGGGGGATGAAATCACTACATGTGGGTACAGTGGTACAAACTCTGCAGAGTCAAAATTGTCATGACAGCCGTGCTCACGGTCAAGAGCGGCTTGGACTTATTCATGATTAGAGGATTGATGGTTTTGGAAGTTGTGGATGTTAAGCGGGGAGCTTAACATTGGAAATGATGTTATGGTTATTGGATTATGATGATGGGATGGGAGATTGGGACCATTTCACCTGTGTAGTAATGTAGGTGCTTAATAAGCTAAGGTGATAGGTATTAATTGCGTAGTGCTTTAACCATGAGTTCAACCTCTCCTTGTTCTAGCCATGCATGATATAATTTTTCCACACTTGCTGAGTACCATTGGTACTCAACATTGCATATTTTGTTGGTTTATATTGTTGCTCAGGTCAAGATAATGAGGTGGTGTATAATGACCAAGACTTTGGACCCAAAGAAGGTTTCTAGGTTCATGGAGACCCCTGGGCAACGCCTGTGACGGAGCCCTCAAGAATAATATTCCGCTGCTAGTTTATTTACTTGTGATGAACTTATTATTGTCCATCGAGACATTTGCTTTGTAAGACTTATTTATATTCGACACCTGGCTTGTAATAAATGATGCTTCACTATTTGTCATCACATGTATGAGAAAATGATCCTGGCATACATGTGATATTCACTCGGTTGTTCTTCGGAAAAACCGGGTGTGACAGAAGTGGTATCAGAGCCAAGGTTGCCCGTAGGAACGTGGACCTAGGTAGAAAGGGACGTATTTAAGGACCCTATTTTCTTAAAAACTATTTTTATAAGGTTTGTGTTGAAAAGTGTTATTTAATGAGTCACTTTCTTCATCTTACCCAAATTTTCATTCAAAATAGGATTTTTGGTTAAAAAGTTTATCTAACCTAAGTTTAAATGCTTTTTGTTTTAGATGGTTCGCATGATTCGCACCGCTCGCAAGTCCACAGGAGGGAGAGTTCCTGTAGTTGCCCTTGCCCAAAGAGAGGAGAGTCGTCCGGTGACGTACCTTTCCTACGGATTGGTAGTAGGAGGCTTGTTGCGCCGTCTTCGACGTATGCTCGAAGCCGCCGGCAATACGGCAAGCTAATCATCCACTATAACTCCACCAGGACCATCCGTGAGAAGAGGGAAGAATGGAGTTCAGAGATGAGGATTATACACGAAAATCAGCTGCTTAAGATCCATCGCTCTCCAGCCTGTAGAGCGACACAGGTCGATGCGGAGAAGGATGTCACCTGGGAGGCCATCACCTGCCAGAGTCACATCTATCGTCGCCACCTAGACAGGACTGAGTACATGTATGTCCTCCAGCGTGAGAGTGGTACCACGGAGTACAAGTACCCACCAGTGCAGCAAGGGACTTCCCATGAGCACATGGACTTGTGCTTGGAGGATGCTGCTATGCTCAGCACTCGACTGCAGGAGTGTCAGCAAGAGCTTCAGGATGTTCGGGACACCCTGAAGGAAACGGAGGCATTGCTGCGAGCCTGCTTGAGGGCGAGAGAATGAGGAGATGGGAATGAACTGTGTGTCACCGTGAATGATACATGGACTCCTGACTCCCCAGATCGCCGAGCGATCAGGCGTCGTCGCACTTCTCCACCAGCAGCCTCCCCACCCAAAGCAGAGTCAGAAGGCAGCCGAAATGATGAGGAAGATCCCGAGGAGCCAGCTCAAGAAAACGAGTAGTGTAGAGTCCTTCCCTTAGTTAGCAAGATGTCGAATAGTCGAGTCGTTACGTTAAGTTAATGGTGTGTTAATGCTTGGTGTGTGACGTGAGTTGTGGAAGCCATGAGCAATTGTCCACAGCCTCGTATTTAGATTGTTTTGCTTTGGTGTGTGAACCCACATGAAATAATATTGCATTTATTTTTGTGTGAGAAATGAACCCTCAGAAAAGTATAACAAAGCCTCAACACTTCAAAGTACAAACAAATGAAAGTAGTAAGATGATACTAAATGCTTTCAAATTAACATTGGTTGATTCTGCCAGATGGCTTGAAGAGGAAAAGGACGTGCTACCAACCCCGCCAACAACAACGATGAGGCATGTAACACTCATCTTTCTGGAGGCCAGGACCGGGGTGGTCGCCGTGAAGGAGTCGATCCCCTCCACCAAATGCTGGAGAATCAAAATCAGCTCATCCAGAACTTGACTCAAGTGGTGGCCAACTTGCATCAAGTTCCACCTCCACAAGCTGCACCACGCCAACCAAGGTTGAGTGAGTTTCTAGGAACTCAACCTCCAAAGTTTGCAAGTGCTGCTGAACCTCTGGAGGCAGATGATTGGCTTAAGACCATTGAGAGCAAGATGAGGATCATACAGTGCCAAGGGTATGAGAGGGTGTTGTTTATCTCTCATCAATTGCATGGACCTGCTGCTGATTGGTGGACCGCCTACGTGGCTGCCCATCATGACCCTGAGAACATCACTTGGGAAGAGTTCAAGCGTAGCTTCCGCAACCATTACATCCCAAGAGGTGAACTCAAAAACAAGAGGAAGGAGTTTTTGGGACTGCAGCAGGGAAACATGATGGTGAGGGAATACCTCACTAAATTTACTCAACTATCCCGTTATGCCCCACGGTACATAGAGACTGATGAGCAGAAACAAGATTGTTTCGTGGAGGGACTTACCGTAGAGATGCAGTGCGCAATGTCCTCAAATGAGTATGAAAGCTTCCAAAAGATGGTGGACAGAGCATTTATGGTAGAAAGGAAGCTAAAGGCCTTGGAAAATGAGAATAAGAGGAAGGTCGGGTGGTCACATCAAGCCTCAGGGAGCAACACCCGCCCACGTCTGATGCAGCAACCTACAGGGCAGACGAACCGTGCTGCGGTACCCTACTCAGCACCAAGAGGGTACAACCCGAACTACAGGCCTTCCGCAGCACCAGCACAGCCACAAAGTCAGTTTGTACAGCAGCCTCGCCCCGCATATCCACCTCGACCAGCAGTACAGGGACCTCCAAACCAACCCCAAGACAGCAAAGGCCAGGCACCTAAGGTTGGGGTGCAATGTTTTAGCTGCGGTGAAGTGGGGCACTACGCCCATAAATGCCCAAAGAAGAATCCCGCACAGCCACAATAGCAGAATGTGATGCGAGGACGGGTGAACCACGTCACTATGGAGGAAGCGCAAGAGGCACCCGACATGGTAGTTGGTAAGTTTCCTGCCAATTTACACCTTGCAACCCTGCTGTTTGATTCTGGTGCTACCCACTCGTTCATTGCTCAAGGGTTTGTTAAGAAGCATGACCTAGCAACCACACAAATGAACCATATGCTAGCCGTAAACTCTCCAGGTGGAGAAATAAGGACAAGATAAGTGTGTCCCAAAGTGAACCTAGACATTAATGGGGTGGTATTTACTGCTAACCTCATAGTGATAGATTCACAAGGGATAGATATTATCTTGGGTATGGATTGGTTGACAAAACATAAAGGAATCATCCATTGTTCGACCAGAACGGTGGAACTAACTCACCCTAGTGGCACAAGAGTAAAGTTCATAACAATACACGAGCCTAGGAGGGACATTAAATTAAATCAAGTTGAGGTGAAAGTTGAGGAGATCAGGACCATCAGGGAATATCCAAATGTTTTTCCGGAGGATTTGCCAGGTATGCCTCCCGATCGTGAAGTGGAATTCGCAATTGAGCTAGTGCCTGGAACAGCCCCGATATACAAGAGACCTTATCGGATGGACTCCAAGCAGCTGGGAGAACTCAAGGATCATTTGAGAGAATTGACGGAGAAGGGGTATATTCGTCCTAGTTCCTCACCATGGGGAGCTCCGGTGATATTTGTGCCCAAGAAGGACGGAACCCAAAGGTTATGCGTGGATTACCGTGCCTTGAATGAGGTAACCATCAAGAACAAGTACCCATTACCCCGCATTGAAGACTTGTTTGATCAGTTGAGGGGAGCTTGTCTGTTCTCGAAAATTGATCTCAGGTCGGGATACCACCAACTCAAGATAAGCCAATCTGATATTCCCAAGACAGCTTTCGTATCTCGGTACGGACTGTATGAATACACTGTCATGCCTTTCGGGCTAACTAATTCCCCGGCATATTTCATGTATCTCATGAACAAGGTATTCATGGAATATCTGGACAAATTTGTGGTGGTTTTCATAGATGACATTCTCGTCTTCTCCAAAGATGAAGAAGAACATGAGAAACATCTACGGTTGGTGTTGCAGAGGCTAAGAGAACACCAACTATATGCCAAGTTGAGCAAGTGTGAGTTTTGGCTGAAGAGAGTTCCCTTCTTAGGACATATAATCTCGGAGGGAGGAATCTCCGTGGATCCTACCAAAATCGAGGATATACAGAAGTGGAAGACCCCTGAAAATGTCGGGGAAGTTCGAAGCTTTTTGGGATTGGCTGGATACTATCGACGGTTTATTGAGGGATTCTCTAAGATCTCGAGACCCATTACCAAACTGTTGGAGAAAGGAATCACATTCACATGGAAGCCACAGTGCGAAACGAGTTTTCAGGAGTTAAAGAAAAGATTAACAACAGCCCGAGTGTTGGTTATGCCAGATATGCAGAAGAATTTCACAGTGTACTGCGATGCCTCTGGAAACGGGTTGGGATGTGTTCTCATGCAAGAAGGGCATGTCGTGGCATATGCATTCCGGTAGCTTCGGAAGCACAAGAAAAACTATCCTACACATGACTTAGAACTAGCCGCAGTGGTACACGCGTTGAAAATTTGGCGACACTACTTGATGGGGAAGAGGACAAAGATATATACGGATCATAAGAGTTTAAAGTACATTTTCACACAGCCAGATCTCAACCTCAGACAAAGGAGATGGTTAGAGCTAATCAATGACTTTGATGTGGGCATCAACTATTATCCTGGGAAAGCAAATGTCGTGGCAGATGCTTTAAGTCGGAAAGTGCAGGTCAATAAGTTGAGCTTGAAGGACATGCCTGCAGAATTGAAGGATGAGGTTGTAAGGCTCAATCTATGCCTTGTAAATAGTGGTGAAGCCATTGCCATGGAAGTGGACTCCACACTCGAGCGAGACATACGCGAGGGTCAAAAGAACGACGAGAAGATACAAGAAATCAGGCAACTCATCAAGGAAAATAAAGCTCCTGGTTTCAGAGAGGATGAACAAGGAACGGTGTGGCACGGGAAAAGAATCTGCGTGCCGGAAGTAAAGGAGATCCGTGAATTGATTTTGAAGGAGGCTCATGATTCTGACTATTCCATTCATCCTGGGAGTACGAAGATGTACCAGGACCTCAAGAGCAGGTATTGGTGGTATGGCATGAAGCGAGATGTCGCGGAACATGTGGCCCTATGTGACACATGTCAGTTGGTGAAGGCAGAACATCAACGACCCGCGGGATTATTGCAACCATTCAAAGTGCCTGAATGGAAATGGGAAGAAATCGGTATGGATTTCATAGTGGGATTGCCTAGGACCCAATCAGGATATGATTCAATATGGGTCATCATTGACAGGCTAACCAAGGTAGCTCATTTCATCCCCGTAAAAGAAAGCTACAGCGGATCCAAATTGGCAGAGTTGTACATGTCAAGGATCGTGTGTTACCATGGAGTGCCAAAGAAGATTGTGTCGCATCGAGGGACACAGTTCACCTCGAGGTTCTGGCAGAAGTTGCACGAAACCATGGGAACCCATCTGAACTTTAGTTCTGCCTACCATCCCCAAACTGATGGGCAGACGGAAAGAACCAATCAGATTCTTGAACATATGCTGAGGGCATGTGCACTCAAAAACAATCGGAGTTGGGATAAGAACTTACCGTATGAGGAGTTCTCCTATAACAACAACTATCAAGCTAGTATGAAGATGTCACCGTTTGAAGCTTTGTACGGAAGGAAGTGCAGAGCTCCCCTATTTTGGAACCAAACGGGGGAAAGTAAAGTGTTTGGTCCAGAAGTACTACAAGACCGAGGCGAAGGTGAGGGAAATTCGCAACAATTTGAGGATAGCACAGACACGCCAAAAGAGCTATGCCGATGTACGAAGAAGAGAGCTCGTTTTCAACTTAGGAGACTATGTCTATCTCAAGGTGTCCCCTATCAGAGGACTTCATCGGTTCAAGGTGAAAGAGAAGTTGTCACCTCGATACATCGGACCCTTTCAAGTTCAGGAAAGGAAAGGCGAAGTGACGTATCAACTAGAGTTACCGGCTCGTCTATCGGATGTGCACGATGTATTCCATGTGTCACAACTCAAGAAATGCCTGAGGACGCCTAAAGAGGTGTTACCCATGAATGAAGTGGACGTAGCTGAGGATTTGTCTTATGCCGAGCAACCATACAAGATTTTGGAGACAATGGAACGCCTCACCAGAAATAAAAGAATCCGGATGTGCAAGGTGCAGTGGAAGCATCACTCAGAAGAGGAAACCACCTGGGTGCGGGAAGATGAGCTCAAGGCACAATTTCTGGAATTGTTTTCTTAGAACCACCAATCTCGAGGACGAGATTTCTTTTAAGGGGGGTAGAGCTATAACACCCCAAAAATCTTGTTAAGACCCTTAATCATGTTAAGAGGGGAATTTAAATTTTTTTGGATGTGTTGCATGTTTTGCAACAATTTAAATTCAAACTGGAATTCAATTTAAATTCAAAACAGAAAAGAAATAGAAAAAGAAAAAAAAGGAAAACAGAAAAAAACCGGCCAGTGGGCCGAAACCCACCAGCCGGCCCAACCAGCACCCGCGCTAGCCCGCAGCCGCGCGCGCCTCTTCCTCCCACTGACAGGCGGGGCCCGCCAGCCTTCTTCTTCCTCGCGCCCGCGCCGGGACTCTCTCACCCGAATTGAAACCGATCGAGAATTCTCGCGTATCCCAGCCGAATTTCGATCGGGGGCGACGCAAACTCGATCTAAACCACCCCGCCGCCCTTCCCCGTCTATAAAAACCCCGGCCTCGTTCTGTTTTTCCCACGCGATCCGCCAATTTTACTCCGGTGAGAAACCGAGCCCCTCCGGCGAATTCTGGGCGATCTACGCTCGGAAATTCCGATCTAACTCGCTGGTCTTGATCCACCGCCTCCGGGGAACCCTGCTGGTGCAGAAAAATCGGTGACTTGCGGTTCAAACACAGCGCCGACGAGCCTCGCCGTGGTTTCACTTCGGACCTCATCGCCGACCGCCTTCTAGGACCTCCGAGCTCAAGAAAACCCCCGAGGTGAGATCCCCGACCTCCCCTCCACCGATATATGCCATAAAATCACAGTTTTAGGAAGAATTGACGAAGATCCGAAACTCTCCGGCGAGATCGCCGCCTCCCGCTGCCGTGCGCAGCCGGCAGCGCCGCCCGCGCTCGATCAGAGCGACGTGGCCGCTTGTGCGCCGTCTATTTTAAATCGCACGGTAGACTTTAAATCCCCGCGTACCGGTTCGACGTTATAATCTCAGCCGTCTGTTTTAAATCGGACGGTCCACGTCAGCCCCGCGTTATAAAGACTGGAATTCTTACGCGCTACCCCCTGGGGTTCTCGGGAAATAAGAGCTAGCCCCTGAAACTTCTGATCTAGCCCCTGGAACTTTAGAAAATCATGTAAATTCATTTAAAAATCAGTTTTAGCCCCTGTACTTAATAAAAGTTAGGAAAAACTCCTCTGTTATGTATAGCTAGACCCCTGAAAATTATTAAAATAATATTATAGACCCTGTAGTGGGGTGAGTTTACCTTTTTAGCCCTATTTAATATTTAATTTAGGAAATTGAATATGTGGCTAGTGTTTAAAAAGTGGGACAAACATATTGTCAAAATTAAATTAAAAACTTTCTCAGTATTTAGAAAACTTTGGAGTGAGATAAAAATATATTTTGGGCTGAAATGAATCTGTTTAATTTATTATTCACATTTAGGAACACATTTTTAAGTAAAGAATAGTTCTGAAAAATAGGGAAAATAATTGTAAAATAGTTTACATCAGAGGAAATGGTCAAAAATATATTAGTAAATATTTTAGATCATAACCTATTCTGTTTAGATGATGTGTCTTGTTAATTTCATAATAAAGTTCACATTTAGCCACAGGAAATAAATCTGAAAATATAGCAACTAGTAAATGATAAATGGAGTTCTAAAATCCAAAGAATTCAGTTTAGGGTTGGTAGAAATTCTGAAGACACATGAAGAAGGAAAATACCTTTCATGCATACTTGGTAGCTAAAAGGTGTAGTAATTGAGTATAAGGAATTTATTTAAATTGGAAACTCATATATATAGTATGTAAGTATAAATGTGAACACAAAAGTAGGAATCATATACACATGATTAAAAGTGCATGCAAGCCACAAATCAACACACATAGAGTAACCACAACACATATAAGGGTGAATGACTTTCATAAATATGAATGTGTGGTTTGTATGAAGTGGAAGTGTGAACTATGTCTTATGGATTGTTGTTTTTCTTTTGCTATGTGTGATGGTATGATGTAGAACCTGCTCAAGAGCAAGTTATTCCTTTCCAAGATCAGGACTACCCATTTCAAGAGCAGCAGGAAGGAGGCAAGTGTCCTTGACGACTTTGATCCTATACTAGGATGTGTAGGTGGAATTATTTGCATCGTCAATTGAAATATGAAACCCATGCTAGGATGTTTCCCTAGAATTGCATTACCTTGTTTCCTTGTAGCTTGGGTTGGGATTCATTTTATCATGTCATTTATTATTATGCATATGCTTAGCCATGCTTAGAATGGGATAATTGGGATATGAGGTCATCAGTTTATTTTACCATACTCTTGAATGAGATATTGTGAGTTATGTAGAGGTAGGGATCAAGGCAAGTTGGATGTTTTGGTTGTGTGCTGGGTGCACGAGACTCAGGTTTGTGTTTAGTACTTGCCTGGATCCTAAGGACCGGTTCATGGAGCATGTAACCTGGATTTACAGTGCCAACCACATGCTGAGATGGGGCAGCTTGGCCAATTAATTAGGTGTATCCCCGGCGTAGTATGGGTGTGTTGGATGGTGTGGGGAGTAGGTGTCAGCTGGACCACCATATGAACCGCAAGGCTCAAGAGGGGGCCACTGCAGCGGGGTTGGAGCCTCTTGTATGCTGTTAGGGGTGAAACCTCAGTGGGCCCACGCTCGTTCGAGAATCCCTTTGTAAAGGCTTCGTAGTGATCTCCTGGCTACACACCTGGGAAGTGTGAATGTGGTTCGTAGCCACTGGCATAATGGAGGTTCTTTTAGTCCACCCGGTAACGGGGGATGAAATCACTACATGTGGGTACAGTGGTACAAACTCTGCAGAGTCAAAACTGTCATGACAGCCGTGCTCACGGTCAAGAGCGGCTTGGACTTATTCATGATTAGAGGATTGATGGTTTTGGAAGTTGTGGATGTTAAGCGGGGAGCTTAACATTGGAAATGATGTTATGGTTATTGGATTATGATGATGGGATGGGAGATTGGGACCATTTCACCTGTGTAGTAATGTAGGTGCTTAATAAGCTAAGGTGATAGGTATTAATTGCGTAGTGGTTTAACCATGAGTTCAACCTCTCCTTGTTCTAGCCATGCATGATATAATTTTCCCACACTTGCTGAGTACCATTGGTACTCAACCTTGCATATTTTGTTGGTTTATATTGCTGCTCAGGTCAAGATAATGAGGTGGTGTATAATGACCAAGACTTTGGACCAGAAGAAGGTTTCTAGGTTCATGGAGACCCCCGGGCAACGCCTGTGACGGAGCCCTCAAGAATAATATTCCGCTGCTAGTTTATTTACTTGTGATGAACTTATTATTGTCCATCGAGACATTTGCTATGTAAGACTTATTTATATTCGACACCTGGCTTGTAATAAATGATGCTTCACTATTTGTCATCACATGTATGAGAAAATGATCCTGGCATACATGTGATATTCACTCGGTTGTTCTTCGGAAAAACCTGATAGGGGAGACGGGACATTTTGCAAACCAGTGCCCGAGGAGAGGTCCTGGATAGCAAGGCAACGTGCCCAAGCAGAACCCACGGCCGAATGGAGGAGCCAACCAAGGAAACCGTGGACAGCAGAACTAAGCTCGCAGCAACGTGAACCATGTCTCTGCTGAAGAAGCGCAACAGGCTGAGGACGTAGTGATTGGTATGTTCCTTGCCAACTCCAACCCAGCCACCATTCTATTTGATTCTGGAGCATCACATTTCTTCATATCATCCAAGTATGTTGCCAAGTATAATCTACCCATATCGCACTTGAAATATACTATGTTGGTTAATTCTCCCAGTGGAGAGATGAGGACTAATATAGTATGTCCGAAAGTACACCTTAATATAAGGGGGTAGACTTCC
The DNA here is from genome assembly GCA_030760725.1 of Neostapfia colusana. Classification (NCBI taxonomy): domain Eukaryota; kingdom Viridiplantae; phylum Streptophyta; class Magnoliopsida; order Poales; family Poaceae; genus Neostapfia; species Neostapfia colusana. The sequence continues at coordinate 11,412,194 of JASWHV010000012.1, read as the reverse complement.
TTGCCAACCTCATTGTCTTGGATTCCCAAGGGCTTTACATAATACTCGGAATGGATTGGCTAAGTAAGCAAAACGGAGTGATCCAATGTGCTGAATGGAGCGTGCAGTTGACCGACGAGCACGGTACCCGTATCGAGTTTGAGTCAGCCCAACCGGCAACGAAGAAGGAAACGCTGAACCACGTCGAAGGACCCACATTGGAAGACATTCCGGTGGTTCAAGAGTTTTCGGATGTGTTCCCGGAAGAACTTCCCGGTATGCCACCTGACCGGGACATCGAGTTTTCCATTGACTTGGTACCCGGAAACCGCACCTATAGCAAAGAGACCATATAGGATGCCCGTCAATGAGCTAGTGGAACTGAAGAAGCAAATCCAGGAGCAGCAAGAGAAGGGTTTTATACGTCTAAGCTCGTCACCATGGGGAGCTCCTATGCTCTTCGTAGACAAGAAGGATGGAACCCAAAGGATGTGCGTGGACTATAGGTCTCTCAATGAGGTGACGATCAAGAACAAGTACCCTCTGCTCTGTATAGAGGACCTATTCGACCAGATGAAGGGAGCCCGAGTGTTCTCCAAGATTGATCTTTGGTCGAGATATTTCCAGCTGAAGATTAAGCCCTCCGATATACCCAAGACTGCCTTTCGAACACGGTATGGTTCGTATGAACATACGGTTATGTCTTTTGGGTTAACGAGTGCACCCGCATACTTCATGTACCTCATGAACAAGGTTTTCATGGAGTACTTGGACAAGTTCGTCGTGGTTTTCATTGACGATATCATGGTGTATTCAAAAAGTGAGGAGGAACATGAAGAACACTTGAGATTGACATTACAGAAGCTGCGAGAGCATCAGCTGTATGCCAAGTTCAGCAAATGTCAATTTTGGCTAAAGGAGATATCGTTCCTAGGCCACATCATCTCCGAGGAAGGAGTATCGGTTGATCCCAGAAAAGTGGGAGATGTCTGAAGTGGAACCAACTGCAAAACGTGAGGGATATTCAGAGTTTTCTTGGGATGGTTGGATACTATCGCCGGTTCATCAAGGACTTCTCTATGATAGAAAAGCCTATGACGGAGTTGCTAACAAAGGGAAAAGCCTTCCAATGGACACCAGCGTGCCAAGAAAGCTTTGAGGAGCTCAAGAAAAGGCTAACCACAGCACCGGTTTTGGTATTGCCGGACGTAATCAAGAGCTTTGACATATATTGTGACGCATTCAGACAAGGGCTTGGATGTGTGCTCATGCAAGAAGGACAAGTGGTAGCCTATGCCTCACGACAATTGAAGAAGCACGAGCTCAATTACCCCACACTTGACTTGGAACTCGCAGCCGTGGTGCATGTATTGGAGATTTGGAGACATTATATCCTTGGTCATCGATGTGAGATCTATACGGATCATAAAAGCCTCAAGTACATATTCACTCAAACGGATTTGAATTTGAGGCAACGTCGATGGTTGGAACTTATCAAGGATTATGATGTTGTAATCAACTATCACCCCGGAAAAGCCACTGTAGTAGCCGATGCATTGAGCCGGAAGGGAGCATGTCACCAACTCACGGTTCGGGAGCTACCGCCCGAGCTACGCAAGGAGTTCAAATGGTTACATATCGGTTTCTTAAACGAGATGGAAGTGATGGAACTTCACTCTTCATTGGAACAAGAGATAAGAGATGGCCAAGCAACGGATGAGGTGATCAAGGAGATCAAGGAAAGGATCCAACAAGGCATCGAAAAGGACATCAAGGAAGACGAGAAGGGTATGCTTTGGCTAGGGAAAAGGATTTGTGTGCCTAACGTGAAGCACATCCACGACACGATACTAAAGGAGGCACATGGTTCACCCTATTCCATACATCCCGGAAGTACCAAGATGTACAAGGACCTGAAGACTTGTTATTGGTGGGATGGTATGAAGAGGGACATAGCCGAGTATGTTGCCCTATGCGACACATGCCAACAGGTGAAGGCCGAACATCAAAGACCTGCCGGATTGTTGCAACCCTTAAAGGTACCGAATGGAAGTGGGAAGACATCAGTATGGATTTCATCGTCGGGTTACCACGTACTCGATCGGGTTACGACTCAATCTGGGTTATCATGGACCGATTGACGAAAACGGCTCATTTTCTTCCTGTTAAAACCACGTACCGCGTGGAAGATCTAGCTGAGCTGTATATGGAGAAAATCACGTGCCGCCATGGAGTCCCGAAGAGGATAGTCTCAGATCGGGGTTCTCAGTTTACCTATAGGTTTTGGAGGAAGTTGCAGAAAGTTATGGGTACACGACTGGATTTTAGCTTCGCCTACCATCCGCAGACTGATGGACAAACCGAGAGGACAAACCAAATTTTGGAGGACATGTTGAGAGCTTGCGCCTTGAAACATGGGTGTAGTTGGGATAGGATCTTGCCGTACGCAGAATTCTCCTATAACAACAGCTATCAAGCTAGCTTGAAGGTGTCACCTTTCGAGGCGTTGTATGGTAGACGGTGTAGAACGCCGTTGTTTTGGAACGAGACCGGAGAAAACCAAGTGTTTGGACCCGAAGTACTACAAGAGGCTGAGAAGCAAGTCCAAACAGTACGGGAGAACTTGAAGGCTGCTCAGTCACGCCAAAAGGGCTATGCGGACAATAGGCGAAGAAAGTTGACCTTCGAAGTAGGAGACTTCGTATACCTTAAGGTATCACCTATCGTGGCCAACGACGTTTCAACGTCAAAGGCAAGCTAGCACCTCGCTACATCGGACCATTTAAGATTTTTGACAAGCGAGGGGAGGTAGCCTATCAACTAGAGCTCCCAACGCACCTCTCTGACGTACATGACGTGTTTCATGTATCCCAGCTCAAGAAGTGCTTGAGAGTACCGGAGGAGCAAGTACCGATGGATGAACTTCAACTTCAAGAGGACCTGACCTATGCAGAGCACCCTGTCCGAATTTTGGACGTAAAGGAAAGGGTCACGAGGAACAAAATGATCCGTTGGTGCAAGGTACAATGGAACCATCACACAGAAGCTGAAGCTACATGGGAGCAAGAGGAAGACATCAAGGCAGAATTCACTCATCTATTCTCTACCAACGAATCTCGAGGGCGAGATTCAATTTAAGGGGGGTAGATTTGTGACACCCTCATTTTTGGGTTCTGCATGTATTCATGTTTCATGTAGAAAAAACCTTTAAAAATAAGTTGAAACCGAGAAAGAATCAAAAGGTTAGCCAAAAAGAGCAAATTCCAGTGTACAGAGAGCGCCGAAGACAACTCCCGCCGCTCGCTGGCCATGTGGCATGTTCAGAGCTCATCTCCGCAAATGGGGAGGGGTATGTCGCTAAACTGGCTACTTGGCAGGCTCGGGGCTCATCCCCGCAAAAGGGGGAGAGGTACGAATCCATGGGACACGTGTTGCCCCCGGAGCTAGCCTCTGCAGAGGAGCGAGGCCAGTCCCGCAGGACACGTGTCAAAACGTGAGGGATATTCAGAGTTTTCTTGGGATGGTTGGATACTATCGCCGGTTCATCAAGGACTTCTCTATGATAGAAAAGCCTATGACGGAGTTGCTAACAAAGGGAAAAGCCTTCCAATGGACACCAGCGTGCCAAGAAAGCTTTGAGGAGCTCAAGAAAAGGCTAACCACAGCACCGGTTTTGGTATTGCCGGACGTAATCAAGAGCTTTGACATATATTGTGACGCATTCAGACAAGGGCTTGGATGTGTGCTCATGCAAGAAGGACAAGTGGTAGCCTATGCCTCACGACAATTGAAGAAGCACGAGCTCAATTAACCCACACTTGACTTGGAACTCGCAGCCGTGGTGCATGTATTGGAGATTTGGAGACATTATATCCTTGGTCATCGATGTGAGATTTATACGGATCATAAAAGCCTCAAGTACATATTCACTCAAACGGATTTGAATTTGAGGCAACGTCGATGGTTGGAACTTATCAAGGATTATGATGTTGTAATCAACTATCACCCCGGAAAAGCCACTGTAGTAGCCGATGCATTGAGCCGGAAGGGAGCATGTCACCAACTCACGGTTCAGGAGCTACCGCCCGAGCTACGCAAGGAGTTCAAATGGTTACATCTCGGTTTCTTAAACGAGATGGAAGTGACGGAACTTCAATCTTCATTGGAACAAGAGATAAGAGATGGCCAAGCAACGGATGAGGTGATCAAGGAGATCAAGGAAAGGATCCAACAAGGCATCGAAAAGGACATCAAGGAAGACGAGAAGGGTATGCTTTGGCTAGGGAAAAGGATTTGTGTGCCTAACGTGAAGCACATCCACGACACGATACTAAAGGAGGCACATGGTTCACCCTATTCCATACATCCCGGAAGTACCAAGATGTACAAGGACCTGAAGACTTGTTATTGGTGGGATGGTATGAAGAGGGACATAGCCGAGTATGTTGCCCTATGCGACACATGCCAACAGGTGAAGGCCGAACATCAAAGACCTGCCGGATTGTTGCAACCCTTAAAGGTACCGAATGGAAGTGGGAAGACATCAGTATGGATTTCATCATCGGGTTACCACGTACTCGATCGGGTTACGACTCAATCTGGGTTATCATGGACCGATTGACGAAAACAGCTCATTTTCTTCCTGTTAAAACCACGTACCGCGTGGAAGATCTAGCTGAGCTGTATATGGAGAAAATCACGTGCCGCCATGGAGTCCCGAAGAGGATAGTCTCAGATCGGGGTTCTCAGTTTACCTATAGGTTTTGGAGGAAGTTGCAGAAAGTTATGGGTACACGACTGGATTTTAGCTTCGCCTACCATCCGCAGACTGATGGACAAACCGAGAGGACAAACCAAATTTTGGAGGACATGTTGAGAGCTTGCGCCTTGAAACATGGGCATAGTTGGGATAGGATCTTGCCGTACGCAGAATTCTCCTATAACAACAGCTATCAAGCTAGCTTGAAGGTGTCACCTTTCGAGGCGTTGTATGGTAGACGGTGTAGAACGCCGTTGTTTTGGAACGAGACCGGAGAAAACCAAGTGTTTGGACCCGAAGTACTACAAGAGGCTGAGAAGCAAGTCCAAACAGTACGGGAGAACTTGAAGGCTGCTCAGTCACGCCAAAAGGGCTATGCGGACAATAGGCGAAGAAAGTTGACCTTCGAAGTAGGAGACTTCGTATACCTTAAGGTATCACCTATCGTGGCCAACGACGTTTCAATGTCAAAGGCAAGCTAGCACCTCGCTACATCGGACCATTTAAGATTTTTGACAAGCGAGGGGAGGTAGCCTATCAACTAGAGCTCCCAACGCACCTCTCTGACGTACATGACGTGTTTCATGTATCCCAGCTCAAGAAGTGCTTGAGAGTACCGGAGGAGCAAGTACCGATGGATGAACTTCAACTTCAAGAGGACCTGACCTATGCAGAGCACCCTGTCCGAATTTTGGATGTAAAGGAAAGGGTCACGAGGAACAAAATGATCCGTTGGTGCAAGGTACAATGGAACCATCACACAGAAGCTGAAGCTACATGGGAGCAAGAGGAAGACATCAAGGCAGAATTCCCTCATCTATTCTCTACCAACGAATCTCGAGGGCGAGATTCAATTTAAGGGGGGTAGATTTGTGACACCCTCATTTTTGGGTTCTGCATGTATTCATGTTTCATGTAGAAAAAAACCTTTAAAAATAAGTTGAAACCGAGAAAGAATCAAAAGGTTAGCCAAAAAGAGCAAATTCCAGTGTACAGAGAGCGCCGAAGACAACTCCCGCCGCTCGCTGGCCATGTGGCGTGTTCAGAGCTCATCTCCGCAAATGGGGAGGGGTATGTCGCTAAACTGGCTACTTGGCAGGCTCAGGGCTCATCCCCGCAAAAGGGGGAGAGGTACGACTCCATGGGACACGTGTTGCCCCCGGAGCTAGCCTCTGCGGAGGAGCGAGGCCAATCCCGCAGGACACGTGTCAGCTGTGGAGCTAGTCACCGCGGAAAAGAGAGGACCAGCCGCACGGGACACGTGTCACTCTCGGAGCTCACTTCCGAGGGGTCCGGCCCCGTCAGACACGTGTCACTCTCGGAGCTCACTCCGAGAGGTTCGATCCTATTAGACACGTATCACCTCCGGAGCTCGCCTCCCGGAGGGTTGACGCTGATGGACACGTGTCGACCTCGGAATCCCCAGTACTGAGGAAACCGACATGATCTCCACAATGTTACCGCACTGAATCAAACTAAAGATAAGTTGTTAAGATCCAAAAATAGTTTGAATGGGACTATTATTTGAATTCCGATCAGAGAAGGACTCTCCGTTTTCCTCATATAAATAGAACCGAAAACCTTTGGCCACAACCACGAACTTCTTTTCCAACTCTCGAGCAGGCAACTTAGAGCCCTAGCCTTAGCTCGCCAAGTAAACCTCTTCGCCGGAGTACAACCGCCGGAAGAGACCGCCGACGAGCCTGGATCGCAATCGACATCACCGAAAGAGCCCCGACGATCTGTTTTGCTAGGAGGGAGGACCGAAGAGAGTAAGGTAGGTTTCCAATACCACCTTACGACATCATTGCATTTTCTTTGCATCTGTTGTTTGATTCCTTTCGAACAGAAGCTTTTTCATGGACAGATCACATGTTGATCGGTTTGATCTAACGTCAATATGATCACCACGTCCACATTTGATCCGAATACCTTCGTTCATCGTAAAAGCGATGCAAACATGCAAGAACACGTGTGAACAGATCTAATAAAAACTACATCATAGGATTAACATGCATATGCATCATCGCATCTTGATTAGAGTTTGTGCATGATATTGATTGCTATAAATCTTGTATGTGCGTGATCGTATATAGAAGGACAAGCTCAGGGAGTTGTTTACGACGAGCTGCAACAACAAGGTTTCGAGATCCAAGAGCAACCGGAACCACAAGAACAAGGCAAGTGCCCCTTGACCATATTGATCCCATGTTTTGGAAAACTTTTTATTTGCAAAAAGGTGTGAGTGCCTGAGTCAATATGATGAGAGACATTTTCATAGGAGTTTACTAGTTTTGGTTAAACCACCCTTGTCGCCCGGGAAGTTTTCGAGTCGAGTATGGTTTTTGCTTTTATGCTTCGCCGAGTCCATGGGATATGGGAAGCGAGATAGAAGTGTCTAGCTAACTGCACTCGTAAGAATAATGAGAAACTGATATTGTTAATGAACATTAATCGGAGGGAGATCTAGGCAAGCCTTGGTTTGTGAATGAGGTAGAATGAGATGGTGGTTTACTTGCCGTAGATCTAAGGACCGGTTCATGCCAGGTTAACAGTGCCACCACAAGGTCAAGTATGGGTGCGTCTTAGCTAAGTAATTAGGTAAGTTGCTAGATTGTTATGGGCCGTGGAAGGCGCGGGGAATGGGAGTGAGGACTGCCCTGGGAACTGCATGGCACAAGAGAGGGCCCGTGGGTGGGAGAATTGGAGATTCTAGCATGCCGGTGAAACCTTAGTGAGTCCATACATCTAGTAACCCCTTTGTAAAGGCTATTTTGTGATCTCTTGACCATACACCGACGGTTGTGTACTGGTATAATGGAGGTTCTGCAGTCACCGACGGGTGATGAAATCACAAACTTGTGGGTAAAGTGGTACAAACTCTGCGGAGTTCTAAAACTATCATGATAGCCGAGCTTACGGTCACGAGCGCCTGGACAACTCACATGATTATTGGGATGGTTATGGTTTTTAGGATGCTTTATGGTTTGGTTATGGTTTGGGTTTTTGGGACTGTTGAGCCCGGGTAATAAAATTGGTTTCAACGGTTGAGTCTTGGATGATAAGATTTGTTGCATGACTGTTGAGTCATGGCAAGATTGGTCTCGGTGTGAGACGGAATTGTTTATGAGATAAAATGGTAGAGAATACGAGATGGTATTCGTGAGATGGTAGCGAATACGAGGAGGTATTCGTGAGCAAAGTTGAAAGACTAATGTCTGGTTGAGAAATGGAAAAGGGATGAATCATAACGGAGGTATGTTGGTATTTTAATACATGTTGGGATTACATTCACTTAATGTTAAGTTGTTGTTTTTATCGTGGTTTGAGAAATAACTTTGCGTTCTGCAATGAGACTTTTATACCTTCCTTGCTGTGAGCTACATATCATATATTCCCGCACTTGCTGAGTACATCATTGTACTCAAACTTGCATTATTACTTCATCATCAGCTTCAGGGGAAAATTACTATGAAGACCAAGTGGAGCATTAGGCGTGTAATATGTCCTCAACCTTGCCTGTGGGGATGAATGGAGATGGAGCCGCTGCTGCTGCTTAGATTGCTTCCGCGCTAGAATGAAGACTTCCGCTGCTAGATTTAGACCTCCGCTGCATAGAAATAAGACTTCCGCTGTAAGATTAGACTTCCACTGTCAGCATGAGTCCAAGACTCATGAGACTTTGTAATAAACCCTGTTATTCGTGGTAATATATATTCTGAATTCAGTTTGTGGAACATATGTATATGTGTGATGAACATCCTGGGCACACATATGCATCAGTTCTCGATTCCGTGGGTTTTCCACAGAAACGAGGGCGTCACATAAGTAGAGCCACAAGAAAAGAAGATGTTCAAGAAGAAGAAACAAGTTGGCCAAGCACGCCTTGGCAAGGAGTGGGACTCAAACGACGAGTCCTGCGCCGAAGATGAAGATGGGTGGTGACTACTTCCATCAAGAAGCCTTCAATGAAGACCACTCTCTTTCCAAACTTGGGAGGATGGAAGGAATCACAGCACACTTGCCTTATGGCCAAGGAAGGCAAGAAAAAGGTTAAATCAAGACCCTCCTCTTTACATTCCTCAATAGATGAAGACTTTGATAGTGGTGGTGAGAATGAACACATGCTTAAGGATATAAGTAAAAGTGCACTAGCTAAAATGAAAAAGTTGTCGGATGAGATATTTGACAAAGAAGAGCTTATTAACTGACAAGAAGATATGCTCATCCTTCAAAAGGGCAGTAATCTTGATTTGAAAAGCTTCTTAAGCTTGAAAAGAAGAAAAGAGAGGCACTTGAGCTTGAGCTTGCTTTGAGCAAGGAAACTTGCTCAAATCTTGAAGATTTAAAAATTGTACTCAAGGATGAACTTGTAAATTGACCAAAGTTAACAAGACCTTTAGAGTGCAGGTTGAATCACTCAAGCTAAGTACCCCTTCCTCCTCTAAGAGCTCTCCTTCGTCAAATGTTGAGTCCATCCCAATTAAAATCTGCAATTGTGCTAGTTTGATTCTTAACTTGAAAGATGAAATTAAAGTGGCACAAAGCAATAACTCACCTAAAGGTAGAATCTTTGACAAGAAGATCAAGTATGCACATAGTGCATATTTGGTCGCTAGATCTCCAAATGTCAAGGATGGCCTTGGATATTTTAGAGGTGAAAAGAAAAATGCTAGACACCTCAAGAATAACAAGTAATGGATTGTTTTTGTCAAAGAAAGCTCACATAAAATTGAGAGGAACTAACATGCTCCTTGTCCACATGAAAAAGCTAAAAATGGACCTAAAGTTATGTTTCATGATTTTAATGCTTCTTATGTACTCATGAAGAACAAATTTGGTTATATCTATGCTAAGTATGTTAGGACACTTCACAAGAGTCCAAAATCTTGTGTGTGGGTGCCCTGCCCAAGTGTCTTGTAACTAACATCAAAGAATCAAAGCAAGCTTGGATACCTAAGACCAAGGCATAGATATATTTTGCAGGCGTACTCCTCCGGCGGATCCAAATGGGTGCTCGATAGTGGATGTACCAACCACATGACCGGAAAGAGGAAAATGTTTGTGAAATATGAAGCTAATGAGGATCCAAGTGAGGGAATTTATTTAGGAGACAATGGCCAAGGAAGGGTGCTTGGGATTGGTAAAATAGTAATATAATTCAAACACACTCTTTCTCAAGGTTTACATGTTGATTCTTTGGATTATAATATTTTTGTCCATATCTAAGTTATATGACTAAGGTTATAATTGTTTGTTCAATAATGAGGGTGTGACCGTTTTTAGAAGAAGCGATGACTCGGTTGCTTTCGAGGGTGTCGTAAAGGGCAAGCTTTACCTTGTGGATTTCACCACAGATAAAGCCCAACTTGACACATACTTGATTGCAAAGACCAACATGAGGTGGTTGTGGCATAGAAGGCTAGCTCATGTTGGCATGAGAAATCTGCAAAAACATCTGAAAGGAGATCACATCCGAGGTTTGAAGAATGTTGTATTTGAGAATAGCAGGCCATGTAGCGCATGTCAAGCCGGGAAGGAAGTTGGAGCACCACATCCCGCCAAGAACGCGATGACAACTACAAGACGGTTGGAGCTACTACATATGGACCCCTTTGGTCCAGTCGCCTACATAAGCATCGGCGATAAAAATATATGGTTTAGTAGTTATAGATGACTTTTCTAGATTCACTTGGATATTTTTCTTGCATGATAAGGGAGAAACACAAGGTGTCCTCAAAATTTTTTTGAGGAGAGCTCAGAATGAGTTCTCCTTGAGCATTAAGAAGATAAGGAGTGATAATGGCACTGATTTCAAGAATACCCAAGTTGAATAGTTTTGGGAGAAAGAAGGAATCAAGCTTGAATTTTCGGCTCCCTACTCCTCCGAACAAAATGGGGTAGCCAAAAGAAAGAATCGAACACTCATTGAGATGGTGAGGACTATGCTCGATGAATACAAGACTTCGGACAGATTTTGGGCGAAAGCGGTAAACACCGCGTGTCACGCCACAAACCGACTATATCTTCATCGACTCTTAAAGAAGACTCCATATGAGCTTCTTACAGGTAACAAGACAAATATTTCTTAATTTAGAGTTTTTAGAAGCAAATGTTATATTATTAACAAAAAGCCTAGTACATCAAAGTTCACTTCGAAATCTGATGAAGGTGTCTTGCTCGATTATGATTTAGACACTTACACTTACCGTGTCTTCAACAAAACCTCCAGAATTTATTGAAGTTGTGTGTGACATAGTGTTTGATGAGACTAATGGCTCCCATGTGGAGCAAGTTGATCGTCATGTGCTAGATGAAGAAGAAGCTCCGTGGCAAGCTTTAAGAAGAATGAAACCTAGATATGTTCGACCTCAAGAGCAACCTCAAGATCCAAGTGAACCAACATCACTAGAACCGGAGTCATCCACCCAAGTTCAAACACAAGACTTGCAAGATCAACCTCAAAAGATCAAAGTGATCAAAATCAAAATGGAGGCAGTGATCAAGGGGGAGATAGAGAAGATGAATAAGAGGAAGAAGTTGACACAAGACCCAAGTCCCCCACCCAAGAGTGCACCAAAGCGTCCAACGGGATCATCCCATTGACAACATTCTTAGAGACATCTCAAAGGGGGTAACTACTCGATCTCGCATTGCTAATTTTTTTGAACATTACTCGTTTGTCTCTTCCTTGGAACCATTTAGGGTTGAAGATGCACTACGAGATCCGGATTGGGTGATGGAAATGCAAGAGAATCTCAACAACTTCAGGAGGAATCAGGTATCGGAACTTGTGGTGCGACCAAATGCAAATGTCGTGGGCACCGAATGGGTGTTCCGCAACAAACAAGATGAACATGGGGTGGTGACAAGGAATAAGGCACGACTTGCGTCCAAGGGGTACTCACAAGTCAAAGGTTTGGTTTTCGATGAGACTTTTGCTCCCATAGCTAGGCTTGAATCAATTCGAATATTATTAGCATATGCTACTCACGATAATTACAAGTTGTACCAAATAGATGTAAAAAGTGCATCCCTCAACAGTCCAACCAAGGAGGAGGTATACGTAGAGCAACCACCCGGGTTCAAAGACCAAGAACTTCCAAACCATGTACAAGCTACGTAAGGCTCTCTATGGGCTCAAACAAGCTCCTAGAGCTTGGTATGAGTGCCTTAGAGATTTTATCATTGAAAATGGTTTTAAGATAGGAAAAGCTGATTATACATTATTCACAAAGCACTTTGATGATGATTTATTTGTTTGCCAAATATATTTTGTTGACATTATATTTGGTTCTACTAACAAATTGTTTTGTGATGAGTTTAGTAAAATCATGACGGACAGATTTGAGATGTCTATGATGGGAGAATTGAAGTTCTTTTAGGTTTTCAAGTGAAGCAACTTAAAGAGGGTACATTCATTTGCCAAACAAAGTACATATGCTAAAAAAAGTTCAACATGGACAAAGCCAAGCCCATCAAAACTCCAATGGCAATCAATGGACATCTAGACCTCAATGAAGATGGTCCAAGTGTAGACCAAAAGCTATGTTGTTCTATCATTGGGTCTTTATTATATCTTTGTGCATCTAGGCCCGACATTATGTTGAGTGTGTGCACGTGTGAAGGTTTCAAGCCGCTCCAAAAGAGTGTCACTTAACAGCCATAAAGAAAATCTTGCGATATTTAGTTCATACACCTAACCTAGGGATTTGGTAACCTTAAGGGTCAAAATTGAACCTCATCGGATAGATGCGGATTATGCCGGATGCAAGGTGGATAGAAAAAGTACCTCCGTGACTTGTCAGTTCTTGGGAAGGTCTCTAGTGTCATGGTCGTCCAAAAAGCAAAATTCTATTGCCCTATCCACAACCGAGGCAGAGCATCTCGCAGCAGGGAGTTGTTGTGCACAACTTCTTTGGATGAGACAAACTCTAAGATATTATGGTTAAAATATGAACCATATTCCACTCCTATGTGACAATTAGAGTGCCACAAAGATGACCTATAACCCCGTTGAGCATTCTAGGACCAAACACATTGACATCCGGTACCAATTTTTGAGAGACTACTCCATCAAGGGAGATGTTGTTATTTCACATGTTAGAACCGAGAAACAATTAGACGATATCTTCACCAGGCCACTAGATGAGAAACGGTTTTGTGAACTTATAAATGAGTTAAATATCCTTGATTCTCAAAATGGGGCTTGAAACATTGCATATCTAATTGCTAGTAAAGTAGATCCTTCAAATTTTCATTATTTTGCTGAAAGTTACCTCTTGTGCTCATTTTCTCCAAAAATTAATTGAAATTATTAATTCTAGGTGAATCATGGTCATAGTTTAATTATTGATTGCTCACTGATCATGATCACCATGAATATATGTCTAAAAACATGTCCAAATGATCAACAATTGTCTAAATCCTCTATATACAACGAGTATAGGGAATATTTTCTGTCGTACCACGGACAAGTCCATGGTACAGACTAGTCCGGCCCCTGTCCGCAGTACCGGACTAGTCCAACCTATATTGGACAAGTCGGGTGTCTAGAGACTTAACCATCCAGCCGACCCCGAGATTCCCCTCTTCCTCCTCACTTGTTCACCAACGTTCTCTCTCCTCAAACTCAAGCTCCCTAGGAGATTTCCCAAATCCTCCACCAAAACCTTGATTCCCTCGGAGTTTCAAGTTTCCGTCATCAAAAGGAGGTCCACCCCAGACTTCTTCGCACTTGGAAACTTCATTCCTCAACGAATCAAGCAAACAATTGGCGATTCTTGACCTAACCCTAGTTTCTTCACTTTTTCAAGTTTTTGGTCAAATCTTGCGCACTGTAAGTATCCTGTATCATCTAGGAAAATCTACACTGTCATTCCATTAAGGTTTGGACCACTTTCATCTAGATATTCGATGAATTTTGAGAATTCGGGTTAAAACTACGGAACACCGGACCAATCCGGTGAAATATGCGGACAAGTCCGGTATGTCGGACTAGTCCGGACAAAACTCAGATAAGTCCAGTATTTAACAGTTTTTAACCCTGAATTGTAGATTTCATTAAATTCTTTGAATCTTTTCTGATATCTCTATTCTAATTAAACATCATTTGTATCAAAATCATGTCAGACTTTGTTGGAGTGTTTGCTACGACACTCCTCCCGACCTGCTACGGAAGCAGCCCGCGGAGGTTCGTGTGGCTGGTGATGATGAAGATGTCGTCTTGTCGCGGCGTCTTCTCGCTCTGTCGGGCGGCTCTGTGCCGTTGGGTGGCACTGTACCGCTGTCACGCTTCGCTGCCCCGTCTTGTTACTGTAATGGTGAACAGGCAAAGGGTGGAGGCGTGCATCAGGCGTCATGCTTCTGGGGAAGGTGCAAGCCTTGAATGCACGGTCTGTCAGCGCAATTCCTCCTTGAATTCGTCGACCCACGGCCCACGACGAATCGTGGGGCACGTGGCAGCTCTGGAGGTAGGTGGTTTGGAGCCAGGATACACGTGGCAGCTTCGGACCTCACCTCAGCGGGGGGGCTTGGACCGGAACCAAGGGCACGCGTTGGCTCCGGAGCCCTCCTCAGCAGGGAGGAGGTTCAGAGCCCACCAACACGTGGCAGCTTGGAACCTCACCTCAGCGGGGAGGCTCGTACCAGAGTCAAGGGCACATGTTAGCTCTGGAGCCCTCCTCAGCAGGGAGGAGGTTCAGAGCCCACCGACACGTGGCAGCTTCAGACCTCACCTCAGCGGTGAGGCTCGGACCGGAGCCAAGGGCACGTGCCGGCTCTGGAGCCCTCCTCAGCAGGGAGGAGGTTCAGAACCAGGATACACGTTACAGCTCCGGACCTTACCTCAGAGGGGAGGCTCGGACCAGAGCCAAGGGCATGTGTGGGCTCTGAGCCCAAGTGCACGTGGCAGCCCCGGGGCTGGCCTCGGGGCCAAGGAAACGTGGCTTCGTTAGCGCCCGCCTCAGTAGAGAGGCGGGGCCTGGGCTGTCTTTTTTCCCCCATGCGGGGGTACCCGGTCTGCAGGGTACCGACAAACTTCGAGGAGAGTGTATTTAGTGAGCCGGAACTTGAGGCGGCGCATCAAGCCGCATATCAAGAGGCGAGTTTAGCAAATGAGATCTGAGAAAAGGAATGATCGTGATGCAAATGAATCTCTTGCTGACTGTATATGCAAAGTCCATGCTAAAAAGCCGGATAGCGGCAAAGGCAAAGAAAAAGCCATCCCTAGCACCAAGGGCAAAGAAAAGGCCACCCCAAGCGATAAAAGCAAATGAAAAGGGAAAGCTCCTGCCGGAACCTTTGGACCGATTGGTCCATTGGAGATGTCTCCTCCAATCCTGGACCTCAATCGATGCCCTTCCAACAACCCATTCAAAGGGAAAGGGAGCGATAAGGCAAAGAAGTACCAGATGGAGAACGTGTACCAATATGAGAAGATGGCAGCAGATCCACGGTTCTGGAGTCATTGTGACTATTACAGAACCGTGTATCTCAAGATGAAGAATCTGGTGGCAAAGAATCAATGGATTGATTGGGATTACATGGAAGGGAAACACATTGAAGCTTTTGATCAGGTCTTGGATGTTGATGAGCTCCATGGTTTGAAGGACTCATGGCCTTCAATTATGACTGGAACAATGAAGTTATTACTTAATTCTACTCCACATGCTATGTCTCATAGCAGAATGCCATGAATATTACCTGGATGACACGTGGCAAAGAGTACAATTTCCTATGTGGACTTTGCCAAGTGTCTGGATTTGGAAGACTCTTTGGATAATGAGCTCACCGTTCATAATACTAAGCCATTGGACAAGAATGAGCTTGATTTTCTCTATGATGGCTATTATCCCTACAAGCCCGCATCAACCAACAACATAAAGTCATTCTTTACGGTGTTAAACCGTTTGCTAAGAAAGACCATCGCCCCTAAAAATGGTGATGCAGGCAGCATCCAAGGATATCTCCGCAACTTGATGCAGATTATCAGAGGGTCAGAGAAATTCAACATCATTGACTATATTTACAATGATAACTACAACATCTCTCACACTCCAAACCGCTCTTGTGGCTATGCTCTGTATATCATGTGTATGATTGAGCACGTCATAGGTTTAGAGTTTGTCAAAGATGTCAAGCATCTAAGGCTTCGACCTCAAGTGCCCTCAGCTCCACCTCCACCTTCTTCCACCATGAGATAGTGATCCTCTCGAGCTCATGAAGACGCAGAGGCTCCATCTTCTCCTAGAGGCTCCACCGGGGGGATCCTGAAAATACTCCAATCTATTTTTGCCTCTTGCCGCAAAGTGGAAGTGATGCAACACGAGGAGAGTATTGCTAGGAAGCGTCATGTCTGTTTCATGAAGGAGAATGTCGCTGCCATATGTCGAAAGCTAGAGATATCTCCCATTGGCTCTCCTGAGATCCCGAGGACTCCGATGAGGACTATAGGGAGCTTCCTCAATTTACCAAGAATGAGTTCGCTTACTTTGGGATTAGCTCCTCCACTCGCCCTCAAGCTCCTCACCAAGCTAGAGATGAAGATGATGATGACGATGAGGAGCAAGACAGCGAGAAGACTCAGAGTGCATCTAGCAAGCAGAATGATGGAGACGGTGGGTAGTCCTCCTCTATTTTTCCTTTTTTGGTGTCTTGATGCCAAAGGGGGAGAGATTAAGGGGGAGTAGGTCGTGTTGTATCTTAGTCGTTTCTATTAGACTTTGCTTATGTTGGTCATGGACATGTATTAATAATTTAGACATTGTATGTTATTGTTAAGGCTATGTAATGCTTATGCTATATTCATCCTTATGTCTATGTTTAAGTGTCTCATGATGTGTGTACTCTTAATGTTCATCTCATGCTACAAGAATCGCGATAATAGACGACGGCCAGAAACTGTCGTCGATAATGCTACAACCGTCGTCTACATCTTATAAACGGCAGTAAACACTTATTGACGACGGTTTCCGGTCGTCTACGATTATTAGTCATCTATAAGGTTATAGACGACTGTTATCGTCGTCTATAAGGCAATTGACGATGGGCACTCCTGGCCTTCGTCAATTAGTTACTCCTGCCACGTGGCACATAGTGGATCTTATAGATGATGGTTTTTTCTGGCCGTCGTCTATAAGGCAATTGACGACGGCCACTCCTGGCCGTCGTCAATTAGGTACTCCTGCCACGTAGCACATAGTAGACCTTATAGACGACGGTTTTTCTGACCGTCATCTATAATTATGGTTTATAGACGACGGTTACTACTCCACTGTCGTCTATAAATATGGCTTATAGACGACGGATAATCACCAGAAACCGTCGTCTATAAGGCTCACATTTTTTTAAAATAAACAGAAAATGCTGCCTTGGCTTCGAGGCCAGCCCTGGCTCGATGGCCAGCTGACACAGACATAAAATAATATACACAAGCACAAGAATATATATCACAACATACATTGCAAAACAGTTAGGAAACAATACACGCGACACACGCCATATTACACGCTAGCCCATCCACTATCGATGTTTGGAAAGTCGTCCTCCTGCAGTCGTCAAAGCGGTGCAAGCGGGGGCGATGGTGTCCGAGCCTCCGTCCCCGATCCCTGTGATTTGCAAGTGTGGTTAGACAAGTTACAAGTATAAACATGCATATTTGACTAAATATGCTTATTAAAATGCAGAATTGAGCAAGTTAACTAGATTTTGCTATGTTTGAGTAAGTTTGCTTATATTTTAGTAAGTTTAAGCAAGATTGACTAAGTTTGAGCAAGTTTAGCTAGTTTTTGCTATATTTAACTCGTTTTGTCTAGTTTTGGTTATATTACTCATCATATTTTACTAAGTTTGAGCAAGTCTAACTAGTTTGACTATATTTGAGTAAGTTTGATCAAATTTTACAGAATTTGAACATTTTAACTATTATTAGCTATTTTGAGTCATTTAGTACCTGTGCACCTGTAGTCGGCACCTGCACCTGCGGCAGCTCCAACAGTGGCAGCGTCCACTGCGGAAAGACAACCTATTTTCCTGCGGCCATAGCCTGCAAATAGGAACCAAATCATTTCACATAGTATTTATATATTAGAGATATTAATTACAAAGGTCAGAATTTACCTGCATGACAGCTTGCAACTGGAGCATGTACGAAGTTTGATACTCGTCCCTAGCCCTGAGCACCGCTGCCTGCATCTCGTCCCTAGCTTTGAGCGTCGTTGCCTGCATCTCGTCCCGAGCCCTCAACGCTTCTTGCGTCCTATGGAACTCCTCCTGGACACTCCATAGCTCCAGCTCTTGGGTCATACGGCTGCTGCTGGACCCACCCTGCTGCGATGAAGTGGCTCTCGAGGAAGACCGTGTCTGCCTCGAGTCGACCACTCCATCGAAGATGACTAACCTAAACAACGGAGTATGATTATTAATTTTTGTATCTCAAATTTCGTGATAGTAAACCAAAAATATCAAAACTCACCGTCCGCGGGGTCTCCCGCCACCTCTTGCATACGTGGCTTCGGGGATAATTGTTGGTGCGCTCTCCCAATCATACCCTTGGTCTCGAAGCCTCCGCGCCTCCTGCCCGTACTTTGCCTAGAAATTCAGGAAAATAACATCTTTAGAACTATTAAATAGAATTTAATTAAGTTAACAAAACAAGTTACCAACGCCTCTGACGCCGCCTGAGAACACAGCTGGTCAGGCTGCGACGGGTCACGTCCCAAGTGACCCCTCTTCCACACCTCGATAGGTGTCGGCTCCTGACCGCTCTCTCGCTCCTATCGATACGTGTTAGCACAATAAAGATGATAAAATTATTTAAATAAAATTTGAGTAACACTTATCATCCGTTTAGCCAGACGTATGTATCCGTCCCCACCTAAACGGTGTTTTGATTTCCTCCCTCTACTGTCTCTACGGGTCTGGGACAAGTTCTGGAAACCCTTGCTCGCCCAACGGGCACACAGGGCACGGTACGCGTCCGGACGGTATCAAGCCACGGTACGCTGACCTGTACACCAGTTATTATTGGATGAAAACATTGTTCGCAATCGGATAATGAAGCAAAGTAAAATATAAACTTTACCTCTGCGTACTGCGCCTCCGTCAAACATCTCGTCCATCCTATCAACCCCCCGTGTTGTTATCCTAATCTTCATCTTGTACGGCTTGAGAAGGTGTCTCACCGTGAAAGGTCCACACCCCATAATGTTGCATGAAACCGTTTCAACACAAGTGGGACGTCAACGTCACTTTTATCGAAACACTTTACATTCTGACATCTAGTACATGGGCACCGCACCTTATGGTTGTTTGAGAACAAAAAAGTTCATTGTATTAAAGAATTCGTTTTATTGAACCACTCCTATGTCACACCCGGTTTCTCCGAAGAACAACCGAGTGAATATCACATGTATGCCAGGATCATTTTCTCATACATGTGATGACAAATAGTGAAGCATCATCATATTACAAGCCAGGTGTTCGAATATAAATAAGTCTTACATAGCA
This sequence comes from Neostapfia colusana, assembly GCA_030760725.1. Lineage (NCBI taxonomy): Eukaryota > Viridiplantae > Streptophyta > Magnoliopsida > Poales > Poaceae > Neostapfia > Neostapfia colusana. Next base: position 11,392,948 of record JASWHV010000012.1, on the reverse strand, counting down.
TACGTCTCGATGGACGATAATAAGTTCATAATATGTAAATAAAACAGCAGCGGAATATAAGTCTTGTGGGCTCCGTCACAGGCGTTGCCCGGGGGACTCCGTGAACCTAGAATCCTTCTTCGGGACCAAAGTCTTGGTCATTGAACACCACATCATCCCCTTGACCTGAGCAGCAATTTAAACCAACAGAAAAGCAAGTTTGAGTACCGTTGGTACTCACCAAGTGTGGGAAAGTTATGTCATGCATGGCTAGAGCAAGGAGAGGTTGAACTCATGGTTAAAGCACTACGCAATTAATACCTATCACCTTAGCTTATTAAGCACCTACATTACTACACGGGTGAAATGGTCCTAATCTCCCAACCCATCATCAAAATCAAGTAACCATAACATCACTTCCAATGTTAAGCTCCCCGCTTAACATCCTCATCTTCCCAATTCAACATCCTCTAATCATGAATAAGTCCAAGCCGCTCTTGACCGTGAGCACGGCTGTCATGATAGTTTTGACTCTGCAGAGTTTGCACCACTGTACCCACATGTAGTGATTTCATCCCCTGATGTCGGGTGGACTAAAAGAACCTCTATTATGCCAGTGGCCGTGAACCACGTTCACACTTCCCAGATGTGTAGCCAGGAGATCACTACGAGGCCTTTACAAAGGGATTCCCGACGAGCGTGGGCCCACTGAGGTTTCACCCCTAACAGCATACAAGAGGCTCCAACCCCGCTGCAGTGGCCCCCTCTTGAGCCTTGCGGTTCATATGGTAGTCCAGCTCACACCTATTTCCCGCACCATCCAAAACACCCATACTACGTCAGAGATACACCTAATTAATTGGCAAAGCTGCCCCATCTCAGCATGTGGTTGGCACGGTAAAGCTAGGTTACATGCTCCATGAACCGATCCTTAGGATCCAGGCAAGTACTAAACACAAACCCGAGTCTCGTGCACACAGCACCAACCAAATCATCCAACTTGCCTCGATACCTACCTCTACATAACTCATAATATCTCATTCAAGAGTAAGGTAAATAAGTTGGTGATATCATATCCCACTTGTCCCATTCTAAGCATGGCTAAGCATAAGTATGTAAATAAATGATAAAATCAAATAAATCCCAACCCAAGCTACAAGGAAACAAGATAATGCAATTCTAGGGAAACTTCCTAGCATGGGTATCATATTCCAATTTGACCATGCAATTAAATTCTAACTACACATCCTAGTATAGGATCAAAGTGGTCAAGGACACTTGCCTTCTTCCTGCTGCTCTGGGAATGGAAAGTCCTGGTCTTGGAAGGGGAGGTTCTACTCATGCCAATACACATAGCAAAAGAAAACAACAATCCATAAGCCATAGTTCACACTTTCACTCATGCAAGCCACACATACATACATATTAAAGTCATTCACATGTTTAAGTGTTGTGGTTACCCTAGATGTGTTGATTTTAGACCCACATACACTTTTAAACATATACATTATTTCTCTTTTGTATTCAGATCTCTAGTTGCACACTATATACTAATTTCCCATTTGAACAAATTCTCTATATTTAATTTATACACTCCTTAGTCACAAAATTTGCATGAAAGAAAGTTTCCTACTCCAAACAGGTTTTAGATCTTCTACAAAATCTTAATTTGAAGTTTTTGAAAATAAAGACCTGATTTAACATCTTCTAATCATGCATACTTATTTTCCTATATTTTCATATTTAATTTCTATACCTAAAAGTGAATTTTAATATTAAAATAGTATGACATATCATCTAAACAGAATAGGTTCTGATCTAAAATGTTCAATAATATATTTTTGAACTTCCTCTGTGATGTGAACCAATTTAAATTTATTTTACCAGTTTTCAGAATTATTTCCTAGCCCAAAAATATGTTTCTAGAAACAATAAAAATGAGCAACACTTAGGCAGATCTTATTTCAGCCTAAAATAAAGTCTTAACTCATTCTAAAGGTTTTACAAGTGCTAGGAGAGTTTAGATTTGAATTTGCACATGTGTTTGCCTCACCTTTTAAATTTAAATCCTAGTCACATATTCAAATTTATGAATTTAATATCCTATAGGGTCTAAAAGGCAAATCCACCCTACTGCAGGGTTTAATTTACTATTTCCTAAATTTTCAGGGGTCTAACTACACATAACAAAGGGGTTTTCCTAATTTGTATTAAGTCCAGGGGCTAAAACTGAGTTTTAAATGAATTTACATAAATTTCTGAAGGTCCAGGGGGTAGATCAGAAGTTTCCGGGGCTAGCTCGTGTTTTCCGAGATCCCCAGAGGGTAGCGCGTAAGAATTCCGGCCTTTATAACGCGGGGCTGATGTGGGCCGTTGGATTTAAAACAGACGGCTCAGATTAGATTGCCGAAGCGGTATGCGTCGATTTAATTTCTACCGTGCGATTTAAAATAGACGGCCCTCAAGGGGCCACGTCGCCCTGGCCGGAGCCAGCCCGTGCGCGCGGCGGCGGGGGGCGGTGGTCTTGCCGGCGCAGCCTCGGCTTTTGCCGCTACACGCTAGAACTCGCATCTTTTTGCACGGATCGGCTGCGGAGGGGTAGGGGATGCTCACCTAGGGATTTTCCTGCACTCGGAGGCCCTGGAAGTCGGTCGGCGGCGAGCTTCAACGGTGATGGTCTTCGGTGCACGTCGAAGTGGCAGTTGGGGCGCAAGACACGTCGTTTCCTTCACCTGCAGGGCTCCCCGGCGGCGGTGGAACGTGATCAGCACGTTAGATCAGGAAATTTGAGCAAGGATCGAAGGAAATCGGCGGTAGAAGCTTCGGTTCTCATCGGAGAGAAGAATGGCCGATCGGGGAGGAAAAAGGGGCGGATTTCGGCATTTAAATGGACGAGGGAGAGCGGCGGTCTGTTGAGATCACGTTGGGGCGTCCGGGACCGGAAATCGGGTCTGGGAGCATGGGTTCCCGGGGTTGGTTTCGATCGGGCGCGAGAGAGAGACCGGGGTCGGTTGGGGCGCGCGGGGGAAGAAGATGACAGCGGGCCCCGCGTGTCAGAGAGAGGGAGAGAGGGGGGAGGGGCGCGGGTTTGGGCTGTCTGGCGCGCGCGGTCTTGGGCCGGCTGGCGGGTTTCGGCCCACTGGCCGGTTTTGGTTTTCTTTTTCTTTTTCCTTTTTCTTTTTCTGGTTTGATTCAAATCTAAATTCCAGTTTGAATTTGAATTTCTGCACCACATGCAATACGTCCAAAAAATTTTAAATTCCCCTCTTTAGCAGGTTTTGGGGTGTTACGTCCTCTAAGTGACTCCCATCCTTTTTTGAATCAGTATACATCCAAGTACGGTATTTAGTCATGTTTGAGGGTATACGTTCAAATGAGACAAATCATTATTAGTTTCATTATTATGTTATGTCACGGCCCTACAACTAGGCAGATAGGCCCTAAACCCACTCAAGAGTGGCTGAGCGGAGCATGCTCATGACAAGATGCGTGGTCCGGATCCGAACGAAATTTCGGCAGCATAACCCCATTGTTCTCCACTGCACGCCCGAAAATGGTGCAGCAGAGAACAATAGGGTTATGTCGTCGAATCTCATCCAGATTCAGATCCACGTCTCGTCACAAGCCACGCCCCCTCGGTCACTCCCAGGCTGTCCAAAAAGGAACAATTCCAAAACGGGTGACACATTGCTATAGGTTACGTTGCTCATTTTCATTTTTAAGTCATTTACGAGAGAGGAAAGAACGAGAGAAAGAGAGAGTGGAAAGTTAGTCTTAGATGACAGTTCCACATCCGGATCCACCGTCCACTCAAGCTTGGGTGATTGACGTCCTCACCATCGTCGTTCGCTTCTGTGCCCGTCTTGACACATACGTAACGATCTTGTCGGGTCGGGCCCTAAACGGACCATGTCGGGCCGGACCCTAAATAGCTTGTGCCAGGCTGGCCGGCCCGACTATTTATATAATAATTTAGCAATTCATCAATCAAAGTAATATTTAAATAATTACGCTACTAATCAAATAATTAATAAATAAAATACAAATTAAACAAGAAATCAACTAATTAACATATTTAAACAACTAATTATTCCATTGTTGAAACTAATTAAACAACTATTTAAATGATTTAAATTGATAAATTAAACTAACGAAACTACAAATTTAACAACAAATCGAGCGTGTGCATAATGACGAGATCGTAGAGGAAGGGTGTGTAGCATGTAGCATTTGCAGTGGCCGTATGACCAACCGTGTCTCACGTTGGGGTTTTGTTTGGTTCTGAACTTGACTAGTCCAAATACTGAATCGGGATTGTTGGATACTTTAATTAGGAGTGCAATATTTAATCCTTCCATGACCAAAGATCAGTTAAGAGAGAGGCTATGAATCTATTTGGCAAAGCTTCAGCTTGCTCAAAAACGGTTTATTTAAAAAGCTAAGGAAAAGCAGCTTGTGATATATCCTGCTTGTTAATTCATTTTGAGAATCAGTTGAAGTAATACATTGCTACAAAAGTACGTTGCTTGGCACAACTTTTGCTTATTTCTGTTAAAAAATTATCGCAGAATATGACGGAGGGAGTTCAAATTAACCCAATTGAAAACCTCAAAGTTCTGTAAGAGAACAAAGTTCCTAGAAATCAAACTACACCAATAATATGCAAGCACAGACAAGCCACACACTTTTACTGTGTTAGAAAACGTGAAATACATAACTGACCCTGCTCATAGGGGCTTACAGATCTGTTATAGGGTTCAGCTTATGAACAATTAGGCTACTACAGTGAAGGCTCACAAGCATTGTGCTCACTGCCCGGGGGAAACAAGTTAGCGATGCCACACGCAGTGGAAGAAGCAGAGGAAGACAGCACTGAATACTTGCCACTCTTCTTCAAACAAAAATAATCAACATACACGCCTAAGTCCATCAACCTAAAGCAACTATATCCCACAAGTAAGCATGTTGATGCATGTGAACATCGCCTGTAGTACCTATTATTACCAGCTCCTTCCAAAGAACTTAATGAATATACACACGCCGGCCTCCAGCAACCTAAAGAAATTGCATCCCACAAAGTAAAACGCACGCGAATAAAAATTCTAAAGTCAAAGCAATCAACATCCAACGCTCCAACCAAAGCCCATAGTAGCTGAATCTCTGAACGACCCTTGCTCCCATCCCAAAAGAGAAACCGGTGCCAGCAATGAGGCAGCACTAATGCAATACAAGCACCAACACGCACCCCCCCCCCCCCCGGGAAAAATGACGTAAAGCCATCAAACCCTGCCGGCCGCACCTCCCGCTGGCAGAACTAACGCAATGCAAGCACCCATCGCTGCTTGCAGACGAATCTGAAACGACCGGTGGCGGCGACCCAACGCGTGGCACCGTCTACATCGCCCGCAGAGCCATGCACCGGAGGGTAAACCAATCCAACCAGCGACTAAACATCGGAACGCCGGTACGCGTGCACGCATCAGTCGCGCGTGAAACACTGGCGATGCTGGTGACGCTGGTTGGAGGCAAGAAGAAGTCAGCGGCGGCAGGGTCGTCGGCGCGGGAGAAGACGATCATCAGCGGGATGTAAGGGGTGGTGCGGCCGGGGGAGATGCTGGTGATGCTGGGCCTGTCGGGGAGCGGCAAGACGACGCTGCTGACGGTGTTGGGCGGGCAGCACGGCGGCCGGGCGATGCTGTCCAGGATCGTCGGCACGCTACGGCGGATGGTGGCGGAGGGGGTCGCACCGTCGTGGTCACCTTCCACCAGCCGTCGTCGCGGCTCTACCACATGTTCGACAAGGTGCTGCTGCTCTCCACCCACGGGTGCCCCATCTACTACGGCCGCGCCGCCAACACTCTCTCCTACTTCGCCTCCGCCGGCTTCGCCTCGCCGCTCTCCATCAACCCCGCCAACCTCATGCTCGACCTCGCCAACGGTAAGCCACCATGCCAGGAGAAGAGGAGGGGAGGAGAGAGGTAGGCGGCGTACCTCGTTGGGATGACGTCGGTCGTCGGCGGCGGTGTTCCGACGAAGCGGTGGCGGCGGCGGCGGTTTGATGAAGCGGTGGCGGTCCGACGAAGCTTACGAAGCGACGGTCCAACAAAGCTGACAAAGCGGCGGCGGCGGCAAGTGAGGAAGAGAGCCGAGTGGCGGTCACTATCCGAGTATATCGGGCCTTATAGATGACAGTGTACTTGTATCGTCGTCTACAACGTCTTATTGGTGACGGTGTTGTTTAACCGTCATCTATAAAGTCTTGGCAGACCCAGATTTCTGTGATATCCTGACTCCCGGCTTAATAGGATTGATAGAATACTCATACCACCAAGGTATACCTTCTTTTCCGGAAGCCCACCTGCAAAGTACTCCGTGGTTAAGCGTGCTTGGCCCAGAGGAATTTGGGGATGGGTGACCGACCGGGAAGTTTTCACGGGTGCGCAAGAGTGAGGATAAAGTGCGCAGAAAAGACGAGTGGTGGTATGTGGGGCCAGTCTATGATCCTAGAGAGCTGTCACAAATGGTATCAGAGCCGACCCTCGCAGTTTCACGGGTGCGTACGGGTCAGTGAGAAGGATACGGTAGCGTGCGGGTCAGGGACGTGAGTACGTATGCATGACGCGTGAGTCCTCTGTGTGGGACACGGTATGGTACGTATGCTGCTAACTGGACGTACGGTATGCGTATGCCAGCACTGAACGTACGGACGTGGCTAAGAGGGGACGTTTCTGTCTTGGCGTTGACCTACGAGGACGTCGTTCTTCTAAGGGGGGTGGATTGTGTGATATACTGACTCCCGGCTTAATAGAATTGATAGAGTACTCATACCATCAAGGTATACCTTCTTTTCCGGAAGCTCACCTGCAAAGTACTACGGGGTTAAGCGTGCTTGGCCCGGAGGAATTTGGGGATGGGTGACCGACTGGGAAGTTTTCCCGGGTGCGCACGAGTGAGGACAAAGTGCGCAGAAAAGACGAGTGGTGGTATGTGAGGCCAGTCTATGATCCTAGAGAGCTGTCACAATTTTGGCCCATGTTATCGAGGGTCGTTATTGTCGACGGTGGCCCGTCGTCTATAAGGCCCGAGACGTTATAGATGATGGTACCATGTTAACCATCATCAATTAATAACTAATTAACGACGGTGGATTCTAGTCGTCGTCAATATGTTTATTGACGATGGCACTTTCGTTAATAATTTTGGCCATCGTATACCGTCGATCATAAATTAATCTTATTCATCACATTACTTGTTCACACACATATTATTTTCTAGACACCCCACCATAAAGAATGCATATATGAGATGGTTGCCAAGTTCATGTATTTCACTCTCATATTTGCATACTTTGAAAATCCAACTACTCATTTGCTAATTTATGTATAATCTTTGGTTGGTTGTCATCAATTGCTAAAAAGGGGGAGATTATAAATGCATCTAGGAACCCCATGTGGGTTTTGGATGATTGATGACAAACAAGCAAAGTTCTAATGACATTGTTTGAGTTGAAAGCAGGAATCAATGCAAAAAGGTGAAAAACATAAAAAAGGGAAAAGAGAAATTATGATTGAAAAGACTCAGTTGAAGGAGGATGATTAGCCCTATTGTTCAAGTTTAGAGTGTTTGTGAGATAGATCTCTAAGAGCTCAATGGTCGTGCAGGGAGGATAAGTGAAACGCACAAAATCTCAAGCAACGGACTAGTCCGGACCACATTGGACTAGTCCGATCACTTCAGCTATAGTTAGACTAGTCTGATTCTCTCCAGACCATCCTTCTCTATGTGACATGGGACTAGTCCGATCCCCACAGACTTATCCGTTTCCAAACATACAAGCCTTCTCTATATGTCTGATGTCATACGGACTAATCCGTTATATTAGGATTTAACTCTTTCAAAACCTAAATGGAGGCAGGACTCAACTTGAAACAGAACACCGGACTAGTCCGGTATTGACAACAAACTAGTCCGGACTCTTGAGATCCCAACCAAAACATGTCGGGACTTCTATAAATAGGAGGCCACCTGACTCATTTAACACCTCTCACGAACCCTAGCGTCACCACAGCCTCCAAGAGCTCGAAAATACTCCTCTCCATGCGTTCTAAAGCCTAAGATCGAATTATTGGGGATTTGGGAGATTGGTAAATGAAGAGGAAAGATCTCATTGCCATTGATCTCTCATACACTCTTGCTGTCATTTTTGTAATCCTTCATGTGAAGTTGATCTCAGCTTTGTTGTAACAAAGTGGGGGGCCTCAACTTGTGAGAAATCTCTAAGAAATTTGTAGTTACCCCTTGTGATAGTGAAGAACCAAGTTGGCATTTATGATAACTTGGATAGGAAAAGGTTGGAGAAGATCCGACCCTTTGTGGGATCCTCAACGAGAACGTGGATCCCTGGGTGGGATTGAACCTCGGGATAAATTCTTGTTTTTGTCCTACTCTTTCTTGATTATTCATTATACTTGCGAATTAGTGCTTCATATTATTTATAGTTAAAATCCAAGATACTTTTGTGATATACTTGTTAATTTGAGTTCCTACATACGTAGTTGAATCACTAGCATGGTTTATCATCTTCCGCTGAAACAAAAACGAAGAAAAGACCAAAAACATATATCTTTGTCAATTTTCTGAGTAACCCCTGACTAGTCCGCACTCATAGCGGACTAGTACAGTCTGTGGAATTTGACTCATTCAATTAAGTGTTACGGAAATTCATAAAGCCTATTCACGCCCCCCCCCCTCTACGCTACATTCAGGTACCGGCTCGTAACTTGAACCAGTACAAGTTTGTAACATCAACTGATTCTAAGAATCAACATATCAGTGCCAGTTTGTAACATGAACCAGTCCGGAAAGGTCAATTTATCAGTATCAGATCAACCGCTTCTGATAGTTTACTTATTAGTACCAGTTTGTAAATGTGACCGATTCGGAAAGGTCGACTTATCAGTACCGGTTCGAAAAGTTTGATAGACTAGTACCGGTTTGTAACATGAACCATCTTGCAAAAGTCGACTTATCAGTAATGGTTTGAAATATGGACCGGTTCTGATAATCGACTTACAAGTACTACTATGTAATGAACCGGTTTGAAAAAAATAGAATTATCAGTACAGGTTCATAACTGAAATCCCTTATGATAACCGACTTATTAATATCATAACTGGAACAGGTACTGATATTTGATGTATCAATTTTGATTCTTAAATGGAACTGATTCTGGTAGTCGAATTATCAGTACCAATTTTGTTCTAGACACGATTCTAGAAACTGATACTAGTGCATCACCGACCTGATTGGGGACACATGTCTTTTCCACAGATCTCAAAGCAGCACCTATGCCCTGGCCTGACTCGCTCCCTGGGCCCGGCCATATATTAGCCTCCGCTCAGCTCCGTGTCTGGCTCCCTCATGGCTCGGCTCGATGATGGTAGATGTTTCTCTCCCCAATCTATTTTGTCCTTCACCAAAACGAGCGCCTCCCGGCAATCAGCAGGGAGCTGCACCGCGGAGACAGGGGCTGAGGAGCCCAGCAAGGCGTTGCCCAGGGAGCGGCAGTGTGGACGAGGACAAGCTTTAAACTGTAGAAATCGATAAACCTTAATTAAACATTTGAAAGATATCTATACTCTGAACATTGATTGACTTTGACTTAGCTCTGGCAATTGATTTCTCGAAATGGTTGGCGCTCTGGTATCGTGGGCATGCAATTGATTACTACTAATCCAAACGACCGTAACTTCCATTTTTTCAAAAGCAGATCGTGCATTCAAACACACAGTTCAGGTATAACATGAAATAGATTTCCCAAACATTTCCAAAAACAAGATCTGAATTCTAAACATATATGAACTTTGACTGAAAAAGAAATTGAATTCTTAACATCGACGAACTTCAACTGAATAAGCTCTAAACTCTAAAGATCAGCGCCGCACTGCTGTTGATCATGGCCACGCTGCTAGCGGATTCCAGTGCCAGCGCCTCAACCTGAGCAGGAGCTTGCACGGGGCCAGGCACAAGAGCGTGTGTGGAGCGCCTGGCTACACAAACCATCGGCATCTTCAGGCGCGCCTCGCCTCGCGGTCCATCGGCAGCTTTGGGCAACACGGCTTGCCGAGCCGGAGACGACAACTCCATCTGTAGTTTCGGCACGATGACGGCCAGCAAAACCTCCTCGCAGCGCCTCGTCAGGCTCCTCCTCAACCTCCATCTCCGTCGTGCAGCTCCCTGCCGACTGTCATTGTTCGGGAGGCACTCATTTATATATACGAAGGACAAAACTCTAAATTGATAAACCGGCGGCTGTAGAGTTTGTACCGGTAGGCTTCCTCAGAGGCCGTGGACGCGTTGGTGTCTGCGTAGCAGAGGAAGCCCTTCTCGTACTAGATGGCTGCGCGCCGTGTGCTGTTACGGTACCCATAGATTAGCTGCGCGGCGTTCATGAGGCAAGTTGTATGGTAGTCGCCCAGCGTTTACGTGGGCAAGACAGACCGCGTAGTAACGCGCGGTCACCACCATTGCCCTTTCAGCCTTTGTTTGAATGAAGTTGAATATTCTTTATTTAGAGTGGATTAAACTAAAAATTAGTTTATTTTTCAATCCATTCTACTCTAATGGGTAAGGATTTATTATATCTAACTAAGACCTGAGAGGGATGCGAAGCCACTGGAGATTGCGGGGGACGGGATGGCATCCAATAGAGCGGCGACGTTGCGTCACTGCGTTCCGTGATGCCGCCGGCTGCGGCCACGGGGCAGGCGAAGGCCGTAAGGAGGGGCAGTTAAGGTGTCGCGGAAGAATGTCTGCTCTTGTGCAAAGACTAGCGAATACGCTGAGGACGAAGAGGCTCAGGAAGCGCGACATAGACGTCGGCGGCATGGGTGTTGTTCCGGCTTCCAGGTTTGGGCGCTTGATTAATTAGTGTGAGGTGTAATAAGTGGCGAGGATGCGCGTACCTTTGCATGGCGACACCAATAAGCACCTTAATTCGTGGACCCCGCGAGGACTTGCTCTCCGTGTAGCTAATGGCACCGATCATTGCGTCGCGTGACTTGTAAGTAATTTTTGTTTGCTCCAAAGCGGGGTTTGCGCTCGCCACATTCTCCATCAGCTTACTAATCAGTGCGTAATAACTTAATATGATATCAGAGCTAAAGGTGCTCCAAAGCGGGCTTTGCGCTCGCCACATTCTCCATTGACTTATATTCTATATCTGGAATCTAAGAGAGCCTCCGCGTGACGAAAAGTGTTGAAGTATAAGTGGGTTCACTGCAAGAAATCGAGCGTATTTTCGTGCGCTAGGAACCCACAAAATTATACAAAAAATCCACAAAAATAGCTATTTTCGTAAGCCATTTTCGTGGGTTCCAGGCCACGAAAATAATCCATCAAAAATAATCTATCGAAAATATCTGCGCATTAATTTCGTGAGCCAACTTATGACCCACAGAAATACTGCATCAGTATTTTCATGGGCTAACTTGTGACCAACGAAAATACTTAACACTATTTTCATGGGCTACAAGCTGACCCATAAAAATACATGAAATTGCTGTGTAAAAAAACATGCTTATTGTTTTGTTTCGAGCGCATAAATAAACAGAATATTAGTATTAGTCAACTACATAACACATTGATACTCTTTATAACAAATATCATATTTCAACTCACAACCAATCTCAATTCAAATTATAACGCCCATTACATAGTTCATAACACATTACAACTCACAGCCTAGTTTAATTCAAATTGAAACGTGTTTTACATGGTTCATAACACATTGCAACTCACAACCATTTTGATAATACGTTACAACTCATCAGATCTTGCCGCTCGCCATTCTCCCTGTATCAAGCCAAAGCGACGTATTTAGCATTATTGATAAGATGCAAGTAAAAAGTAACACTATCTACATGGCATGGTACAATATACTTGAGATGTAATGCAGTTGTATTTTGTGTACACTACAACGTGATAAGCTTGTACCTTGCATCATTTTTCAAAACTAATCAGCAATCAAATTAAATAGTTCTGATTCTTGGACCCTCAAACATTACAATGCAGGGCACCAAAACAAATAAGATCATGGTTATTATACCGGGTAAACAGCATCATCACACAAAAAATAAGGCTACGACAGTTTAAAAATGGATATATAGTCTCCTTTTAGGATATTGAGGCAGCTAATTGGACCCTACGACAAAAAATGTCACTCGCCTGAAGATCAATTCTTAGTTTCAGATTTACAGGACTCTACCAGCACATAGACCGACTTTTTATTGAGCTAGTAGAAATCCTGCAATGGAGTTGTTATCTCAGTCCACCAGCTTGAAGAGAAAAAAAAAATGACACGATTTCACGCAAATAGCGCGTAGGAGTACAATTTGCATGTTCTCATTTTTTTCTGACAGCATTCGGCCACTGCTGCAATCTCATTGCAAAAATTTTCTATTTAGACTACCACAAGCTGATCCAGATATGAGTATCTAGGACGTTGCAACAGAGCAGACATGGACATACAACAGTTTACAATAGTGCACGTTGTTGCTGGCCGCACTGTGTAAAACAAAACCACTGACTTCAATTTGCAGCAGTACCACAATGATGAATATAGTCGACACCATGCTTTTTACCACTTATAACAGAGTTACAAAAGTTTCTGGAATCGATCCATTTTGCTCAACTTAAGTCATATATATTACCCGTAGCCCAAACACCTTATAGCCCATTGAACTACAACCTACGCTCAAGATCAATCGGCAAATCTATAAACCCTTGGTTGACAGAATATACCAAATCTTCTCAAGAGAGAAGTACCTTCACACAAATATAATCGGCAACAGGGGCGGAGCTTTTTTTAGATAATGAACAGGGGCGGAGCTAAAGGGGGTTGAGGGCAACTTCTTTGCATACATTTGTCCAAGAACAACCAGGCAAGGATAAAACTGAACGCCAGAGCATCTATCCAGCTAGAAAATGGGCATCAAACTGCTCCTCGCTCCTCATCCCCGTGGATGCCATCTCTAGAAACTACCTGATTCTTCAGCTCGGTTACAAGACCAAGCGTTTCAGGCTTTCAGACTTACAGTTAGTACCCCCTTTATTGTATTTCTAGGTCTGCCCCTGAACGGCAAATTTCAGTTACCAAACTACAGGGTTTGTCAGTGTGGTTATGTCGCTCTTCTAAGCGCATGTCAGAGCATGAATGCATAAACAGCACGAATCTTGCAAAGCTATCAGCACGTAGTTCTTCAGGAGCAGACAAATAAGCAGAATTCAAATTTTTTTTTGTAGGAGTAGGAATTCCCATTTCTTCCCCCTATCTCAGTCTACTGGTACATCAAGCTAAAACAGGTCCTAATACCTAATCCCGCACATAGAGCCCACGAGGAGCAAACCCTAGATACAGAACGCGCGAATCCCAGCCCAAATCCCACCACCCACCCAAGCGCACCTAACCACTTACATCACATCCGCACATGCACCACGCCTGAATCACAGTCGCGCGCGAACAAGAACAAGACAGGACGAGCGGGTGGCAGCCGGCCCCGAGACTCACCCATGAGGCGGTGGTGAGGGCTGTCGAGCGCCTCGACGAGGAATGGTTCCACGTGCGACGCGACCCTCTCGTCGGCAGACGCCGGAGCCACTGCCTCTGTCGCCCGCCCCTCGTCGGACCCTCCCAATCCCGAAGCGGCTGGGCTAGCTTCTGCTGCGTTGCGTGGAGGAGGCGGAGCGGTGCCCGAGAAGAAGACACCGAGCGTGGGGGTAGGCGCGGCACGACGAACTTGGGCATGGGGAGGCACCGTCAGCGACGGCGTGGGGGAGGCACGACGAGCTCGGGCCGGGTCGGGGAAGAAGCGGCGTAGAGGGCAGCGATGAAGAATACCGGATCGGGTTGTGTATAATCTCTGAACAGTTTCGTGAGCCGTCAGCAAACCCATGAAAATGGATGTATTTTCGTGAAACAACGAAAATCTCTTATTTTTGTGAGCCTTAAAGATATCTACAAAAATAATGAAAGTAATTTCATCAGCTAGCAGCTAGGCCGACGAAAATGTTAATTATTTCGTGAGCCGAACAGAAACCCATAAAAATAATGATTACTTTTGTGAGCCTTATACTAGCCCACAAAAATATACTTTATTTTCGTCAGCTAGAAATAAGCTCAGGAAAATAAATTTATTTTCAGGAGGGTGCACGAAAATAAATTGGCCCACAAAAATAGATTGGTTTCTATAGTGATTGTTTATACTTCCTGATTAAACTTTTAGGTGTAAGTGGCTAGTGCATAGTAGCACACGTGTCTCCTATTGAGGGCTCTAGAGCATAACGACTTGGCTGCAACTATGGTGGCTAAGGGTCTTTGTGGTTCTGCTTTTTTGAGACACTATCTGAAGAATTTGGGGAAATGACAATACTTTATTTTCATTGGATTTTTTCTGTCCTATCCAATATTAATCGAAATATTACTGATAATCATAATTTCATAATAATATAGTTAATTACAAAAGTAACAAGAAATATATCAATAAATAGTGATGCATACAATAGTTAGTTAATAGTTAGTCATGACACTATAACAGTAGGAATAACATCACACAAAGCACCAATATATATCACTCTCATGCTCTAAAGGAGTACTATCACCTATGGTAGATTGACTTCCTCCAACAATAGTTTGAAGGAAGGAGGGGTGGTGGTTACCTTGAGATTTGGCCGTGAAGGAACGATCCATGCAGTGCTTGATGAGTTGTGCTCGGCGGTGAACGAAAGGACTAGTGTTGGGCTATCCTTGGTGAAGATCTGGACCAGGCAAAAGCGGATCACACGGGGTGAAGAGTCTGACGGGACGGCAGCGAGGTGAGGCTGAAGGGTTGGCGAACGGGCGAGTCGGCTGGATTGAGGGTGGTGACATGGAGGCAAACCCAAGAACCGAGAGCCGGCCAGGCCAGGGACTGAGTACAGACGTATCACCGGTTATTGTTTGAAACCGGTTTAGATATTACTTATTATATAACATTTTTTCTTAGAGGAAGATAGGTGTCGAAGTGTAGCTGTCGACACTTCCCCCGGGCCAGCACTAGGCAGCCCGCGGAGGTTCTTTTTCGGAGGGGCTAGTCCCCCTGCGTGAGTCTCGCTGAACTAGATGAAGGAAACAGATGAACATCGGGGTTTTTTACGTGGTTATGGCCGCCGGAGCGTAATACCCTACGTCCACGGTGAACAGAGGTGCTCGTTATATTGCTTGGTGCTCAGAACCAGAGTCTTGATCTTGAGGATGAGCTAAGTGCTAGAATGCTGAATCAGGGTGCAAAGAGCCAAACCGAACAGAGTTTGAACCCCTCGTAACTTTGCCTACCCGAGCCTTTTATAGTCCAAGGCTTCCCTTTGCAAACTTCCCTACGCCCGATCCCTCTTTGTCTCTTCGAGCTCTTGCGTCTTCGCCTTCTAGGTCTTGTGCTTCCGTCGCTGATGGCTTCCAACCTACCTCCGCCGCGCCATACCCGATCGGCTGAGCTTGGGCCAGTGCGCAAGCTGCTGGTCTGGCACGCGGAGAAGCAAAAACGCTGGCTCCGGCGGGGATCTCTCCCCCAGTTCTTGGAGAAGGGGGAGGTGGTCTTCTTCACTGCCTACGCTTTGGTCTCCCTCCGATCTCCTCTTTCTTCGTGACGTTGCTGGAGACGTACGGTCTCCAGCTTCATCACCTCTCCCCTAATTCCTTCGCGATG
Organism: Neostapfia colusana; assembly: GCA_030760725.1. NCBI lineage: Eukaryota > Viridiplantae > Streptophyta > Magnoliopsida > Poales > Poaceae > Neostapfia > Neostapfia colusana. Next base: position 11,377,229 of record JASWHV010000012.1, on the reverse strand, counting down.
GCCGCCGTCTTCGTGCACTTCTGCGAAATGTTCGTGGGAGTGCGCGTGTCGAAGTGTTCAGTCGACACTTCCCCCGGGCCTGCACTGGACAGCCCGCGGAGGTTTTTTTTTCGGTGGGGCTAGTCTCTAGCGGAGAGCTTGCGCAAATGGACGAGTTAGTAAGAGCTTGACACGGCGAGTTTTACGTGGTTCAGGCCGCCGGAGCGTAAAACCCTACGTCCACGGCGAGCTATGGAGCTCGCTGTATTTCTTGCTGCTCGGGGCCGGAGGCCTGAGCTTGGGGGTGAGTTACAGCTTGGGAGTGTATGGCTAGCGTATGAGTTGCAAAGTGTCAACCCTTGCTATCGACGCCTACCCGAGCCTTTTATAGTCCAAGGCTCGGGCAGCTTACAAGGGGGGCCGGGACCCGACAGGTGGTCCCGGGAAGATTGTCTATCATCTACCATATCTGCAGTTATGTCGGTAGTTGCCTCTGGTCGAAGGTTTCTGAGTCTTCATCTTGCCGCCCTGCCCATGCCGCATGCTAGTCGTAGTGGTTGATGACGGCGCAGGCGGCATGGGATGTCTTGTCGTGGTGTTTATTGGCTGGCAGGTTCTGACACCGCGCGCCAGTCTGTGATGCGACTGGGCGCAACAGCACCTGACAGAAGCGTGCTCCGCGTCTCCGCGTCTTTGGAAGACGCGGGCCTTGAATACCTTGTACGGGCAAGGTATGGGGCGTCTTTACGCCCGCTGCCTATCGCTCGGGGCAGGCAGCGTCGTTCTGCTGCCACGTGGCAGGCCCGGAGCCCTTCTCAGAGGAGAGAAGGGTCAGTCCCGCGGGGCACGTGGAGCCTCCGGACCTCTCCCCGCGGAGGGAGAGGCTCGGCTTCTGTTGGCCACGTGGCGGGCCCGGAGCTCTCCTCTGAGGAGAGGGAGGTCCGGCCCCGCTGGACACGCGGCGCCTTCGGACCTCTCTCCCGCGGAGGGGGAGGTCCGGCTTCTGTATGCCACGTGGCAGGCCCGGAGCTCTCCTCTAAGGAGAGGGAGGTCTGGCCCCGCCGGACGCGTGGCGCCTTCGGAGCTCTCCCTGCGGAGAAGGGCGAGTTCCTTAGGCATTTTACCCTGTGCGCGGGGGTACCCCATATCTCAGGTACCGACAGTGGCCCCCGGGCCCATCTCGGGGGAGGTAGCGAGCCCAAGGTGGGACCTCCGCCTGTTTCAACCCGCGCACTTTCTCTAAGTCCCGGATTGACCGCTGCCGGAGCACGAACGGCCGCGGGATCGTGGGAGCGTGTGCTCACTTGATGGTTGCTTTTACTGCGGCGGTTCCCAAGACTGCCACTTCTGCACATTGCGGCACTTTCTTCGGGAACCGCCGAAGTGCCTTGCCGGCTCACCTTCTCAGGAGACTGACTCCTTGCCCCCACCGCTTCAGTTAGGCGGCTTGGGCCCACCCGTCATCGGCACTCGATCTAGGAACCGAAGCGGTTGCCGATGCGGGGTATTCGAAGAGTTCCGAATCGCTTGGAATTGCACCCGGGAAGTTTTTAGAGGGGGTATTACCCACATTGCAGCTTCCCTTCGCACTTCTCTGCGTTTCTTCTCGGACTCTTGTGCTTTTGCTCTCTTGCCCTTGAGTTCTCCCTCGCCATGGCTTCCAACCCGCCACCCGAGAAGAAGCGCGCTCGATCTCCTCCAGCAGCGGCGTTTATGCCAAGTCAGGATTCTGGGGCGCCTGACACTCCCTCCGGTGGCGACTCGAAGAGGCCCCGGGCTGATGCGCTGGGGGGAGCTTCTGGGGCGTCTCCTGTTCCGCCAGTTCAAGCGACTGCAGAGCGGCCGTCAGTGACGGTAGCGGGCTCTGGGAGTACTACCCCGGCTCGGAAGTCGGGGTTCAGAGCCCGCTGGAGTGTCCGCGCGTCCCGGCCATCCCCGACTTGTGGGGAATCTGTGCCGCTGCGCTCAGAGCCAGGGTCAACTGCCGCGGCCCCTAGGCAAGCGCGAACTTCTCCTGTTCCGGTGTGCCTGGACTCCGCGGCTGCGTCGTCTCTTCCTGTCGAGACTGCCACCGCGGACCCCAAGCCAGCGCAGGTCGACCCTGCACTAGGCGGCCCGGTCTTTTCTCCAGCACCGCCTTCCCCGGCTCGCCCTTCTCCTCAGATCAAGGAGCCAGAAGCTGAAGAGAGCCCGGCTGGCCCGGCTGCCGGAGCCTCGGAGCCAATTTCTCCTGATCGGCGTCTCGTCTCGGTTGCTGGTGTGTCGACTCCTCTTGAGGATGAGGTAATGGAGGAGGTCGGGGGGACTGCCCCGGCCTCTGTTGCTCCATTGCCCCTGGCAGATGCCTTCGCGCTTGCCGAGACGAGCATTCGGCAGGTCTTGGCTGCTCTAGGCCGCGAGCGGGAGGAGTATATGGTTGAACGGGATTGCCTCCTCACCTGGGGGAACCTTTTGCGGGAGAGGACCGCGAAGGTTAAGAGCGAGCTCGACTCCAGGCGGGAGTTGCTCGACTTCAGGGAAGTGCTCCTCGACCGGATGAAGCGGGTTGTCGACCGCATGGACACCCAATCGCGGCGGATCAACAGGGAGGCTCTGGAGGCACACGCCCGGGCCGAAGAGAGCCTCTCTGCTGCTGTTGAGATACGGCAGCGGTTGGAGCGCCGTGAACTCGCCGTTGAGGAACGGGAGCGTTCCATGGCAGCTGAGGCGGAGAGGGTCGCCGCGCAGCTGGCGGCGAGCGAGGATGACCTTCGAGCTCGGATCGAGGAGCTGGAGATCCTGAAGGCAGACCTCGACTTGAGGGAGGAACAAGTCTCCCGTGATCGCCGGGTGGTCTTGGACCGGGAGTTTGCCAACTTCAAGGCCGCTGAGTCGGAGCGGCTCGCCAAGACTCTCAACCTTCGGGAGAGCTCCCTGGCGGCCAAGGAGAAGGAATTCTCCGAGAGGAACCTGGAGGCTCTGCAGGCAGCCCGCCGCGAGGTGGAGGAGCTTTCGGCCTTGCGGTCCTCCGAGGCTCTTGCGGTCTCGAGCTTCGTGGATCGAGCGGGGTCCGCCCTGATCCCTCTTGGCTTCAGTCCGGTGAGGGCCGCGGCCCCTGCGTTGGAGGTGATCCCCACGCTGGAGTCGATCGGCGCCAAGCTGGACAGGCTAGACTCGATGGTCGCCAGTGAGCTTGAGGCCGAGGGGCGCGGCCTAGCCTTAGAGATCGCCTCACATGTGCTGGCATGCTTTAAGAGCCGCGACCCCTCTTTTTCGCTAGAACCAGCGAGAGAGGGCCCAGCCGCAGAGCGGGAGCAAGCTGCCAGGGCAGAAGTCGAGGATGTGGCCGCCCTTGTAGCCGCAAGGTTCCGGCGGGAGCCGGGAGGTCCTTAGGACTTGTTTCTCCCTTTTTATCGAGTCTGTAGTCCAGCTCATGGAGCCTCGCTTAGTTCGACTCTTTTAGATATCTGTGTCTGTGATGCTTTTTCTCTCCTTCTTAGCTTTGCCTGACTGAGTCCTTAGCTCCGCAAGGTACTCAGAGGCCATCTACAATCTCGGAGCTCCGCATAGACACCTTCCCCGGGTCCTAACCGTGTTAGGGGCCCCCGGGGGTCTCCGGATCTCGCCCCATGGGGAGCCCCAAGTCTGCCCGCCACGTGGCGGGTCCGGAGCCCCTCCTTAAGAGGTTGGAGCTCCGGCCATGCTGGACACGTAGGGCTTTCGTTGCCCTCCCACCGGGGGGGGGGGGGGGGGGGAGGTCCGGTTTCCGCCCACCACATGGCGAGCCCGGAGCCCTCCTCAAGGGAGGTGAGAGTTCCGAGCCTGCTGGACACGTGGGGCCCTCGGGTCCCGCCCCTGCTGGAGGGGCAGATCCCGGTCCTTCCAGTTCTAGGTCGGAGTAGTTGGTAGCTCCTTTCCCCCTGCTTCATGCAATCCCTGTTGCCGTAACCTGGAGGTCCTGCACACAGGCAGAGGAAACGTAATTCTCCTCGGGGGGTCCTCCCCTCCCGTCTCCTAGTCTTATCCGTCTTATGATCCTGATTCGCTATACGGGGCTTGGGCAATTCTGTGCCTGAGGCGCCGGAGCTCCGGCTCCCTCCGAGGTCCGGGTACAGCCGTTCGATCCCTAGTACCGGGCCATGCGCTGGAGAAGCAGAGTGCACGTGCTTTGGGTTCATGACCAGGCAAAGCAGTTGTACTCCCCTGTACCTTCGGAGGGCAGGATGCGTATGCTTTGGGCTCATGGCCGGCTAAGCTGGATACACAAACTGGACCCCCCATGCACAACACAGGCCTTTCCTGGAGGTAACCAACTGGCACCGCAACACCTGACTGGGGGAGGCCCGAGACACTCACTCTGCCATCGGCAGGTGCCTCAAGCGCAGCCGCCTTCTGTAGGATAGCGAATGCCGACTATGGATGAGCGCAGGAGAGGGGGAGCTAGATGTACGATGAACATACAGAGATAGTGCGATCATAAAAATTAATGCATAATTTAAATGAGCGCATGAGAGAGAGCTAAGTAGAACAGGTCTCTGCATTCGTGCCCATAGATGGAATTCTGGCTGTACATGGAGGCAATGTTCCGCCTCGTCTACAACGGAAGCAAGACTCTACGCGCTTAGGGTCGGAACCAGGCTAAACTGGACGTAGTCCTGTACCGTCCCTTGAGACTTAGCTGCCCCAAGCTCTGTTCCTAAATCCTATGGGATCCATTACAGAAGGGAATAACCCTGTTCTACTGATGCTCGGGAAGTAGGACTTACAGTGTTGCTTCATGGCAAGGATTTTTGGGAATGGATCCCACTCTCGGTTGAAAGGCATGTGTACCTGGGGCGGCAGCTTTCATGATTCGGAAGGGACCTTCCCTGCTGGGGGAGAGCTTATGGGTCCTTCTTGGAATAGAGCGTGCCGCTTCACCAGGTTGCCCTCCTGCAGGCCCCCGACGCGTTTGGTTCTTTGGCGGTAGTGCTTAGAGCATTAGCCGAGACCGTGCGTTGTGGGGTGTTCCCTGCAGCCGAGTCTTGTCGACGAGGTTGTTATCTTCACGCTGGATCAGGTCCTGCGTGGCTTCTCCTGGGGGCCCCTGGGGAGTTCTCCCCTTCTGGCTAAGGCCTTCAAGGGGTAGGTGGGCCCGGGCTCGTCTTGGATGACCTAAGGCGTCTTCCCCTTCTGGCAAGGCCTTCAAGGGGTTGACAAACCTTAGGCGGCTCCCGAGAGGTATGTTCGAGGCACGGAGGCGCGCCGCAATTGGCTAACGCCCTGGCCCGTCACCGTCGGAACTGGAGTCCTCACCGTTATGCACTGTCTTCATGACACGCTGAGGCTCCTGGAACCCCACCTGATGGGCAGCGGTGACTGGGGCATCGACCTTCTGTTTGCCATCCCTCTGAGGGTAGGACGGTGCTTCAGCCCTCTGCTGTCTTCCTTTGCGGAAGCGCTCTGCGAGCCTCTGGATCTCCCAGCACTCGGCAGCAGTATGGTTGCCGGTGCCATGCACGGGGCATAGCCCACCTTGGTCACTGTCTGGGGCCGGTGATTGCCGCTGCCTTTTGTCGGGGCATGGCCCCCGAGCTCCACTAGTCGTCGCAGCTGCGGCGACGGGAGCCGTGAACGGTGACTTCATCTTGCCACTCCCCCGGTTCTTGGCCTTCTTGCCACCCCCATAGGCAGCAGCGCTGGACCCGGGCTGTCCTCCTGACTCGGAGGTCGGCAGAGCGTGCCAGTTCCGCCCTTCAGCTGCTCTGGCGCACTTGTCCGCCAGCCTGAAGAGCTCCGAGACGTCGCGGACCTCTCTGTTCGCGAGCTTCTCAAGCATTTTCTCGTCCCGGACACCCTGTCGGAACGCCACCACCACAGAGGCACTTTGGATATGTGGGATGGTGTTGCGTACCTGAGAGAACCGCTGGATGAAAGAGCGCAGCAACTCCCCAGGTTGTTGCTTGACGGCGTGGAGGTCAAGCTCCGTGCCGGGACTGGTGTAGGAGCTGCCGAAGTTGGCGACAAATTGCCGGCAGAGCTCTCCCCAGGAGGTTATGGACCCCTGAGGTAGATTCATGAGCCAAGACTGAGCTGGGCTGGTCAAGGCGACGGGGAAGTAGTTGGCCATGACAGCCTCGTCCCCTCCTGCGGCAAGTACTGCGGTGGAGTAGATCTAGAGGAACTCTGCCGGGTTGACGCTACCGTCGTACTTTTCGGGCAGGTGCGGCCGGAACTTGCGCGGCCACCTCGCGAAGCGAAGGTGGGGTGCAAGAGCCGCACATCCTGCACCTGCTGCTGCAGGTACTGGCGCTGCGAACGCTTGGTTCGCACTTGGCACCGCGTATCCCGGCGTGGGCAAGGCTGCACCATAGACCGGGGCCGCTGCTTGCGGCGCATATGGTTGTGGCATATGCTGCGCAGCATATGCCTGAGGTAGGGCTCGCATGGCGAAGACCTGCCCTTCAGGTTATGTCGAGGCCGACGACATGCTGTCGCCAGCCTCATGGTTGCGACGCCTTTCTCGGCGTCGCTCGAGGTACACCCGGGCGTCCTGGCCCAAGTGGCACCGTTCCAGTTCCCTTCGCAGGTCCGTCGACAGGAGCCTGGAGGAGCTGGAATCCGCCGTTAGCCCGTCAACTGTGGGTGTGCGCGTCAGCGACGCAGCCGGTTGTCCTGGGCGCCGTCCTCGCCGAAACCGAGGGTTCGCGGCGGCGACGACGAGGCGGTCCACCTCGCGGACCCATTGCTGGGTCGCTGAATGGGGCGCATCCCCCGCAGGTGGGTTGCGCAGCAGCGCTCTTGCTGCAGCTAGCGCACCTCCATGGTGTACGCTCAGCGCTGCAGAAGATCTCACACTGGTCGGGGCCTGCATAGCCGGAGTCGGCGTTGCCGGAGTCGGCTGCTGGCTACCAGCTTGTGCCGACACACTCCGTCCTGAGTGTGTCGACATGTACTCCCCAGTGGTCACGGTTCGCCGTGAACGCGGAGGGGGAGAGTTTGCCGCTGAAGGAAGCTTGGTCATCTTCGTCGGCGGAAACTCGTCGCGCTAGGAGAAAGGCCCCCTACCTGGCGCGCTAAATGTCGAAGTGTTCAGTCGACACTTCCCCCGGGCCTGCACTGGGCAGCCCGCGGAGGTTCTTTTTTCGGTGGGGCTAGTCTCTAGCGGAGAGCTTGCGTAGATGGACGAGTTAGTAAGAGCTTGACACGGTGAGTTTTACGTGGTTCAGGCCTCCGGAGCGTAAAACCCTACGTCCACGGCGAGCTATGGAGCTCGCTGTATTTCTTGCTGCTTGGGGCCAGAGGCCTGAGCTTGGGGGTGAGTTACAGCTTGGGAGTGTATGGCTAGCGTATGAGTTGCAAAGTGCCAACCCTTGCTATCGACGCCTACCCGAGCCTTTTATAGTCCAAGGCTCGGGCAGCTTACAAGGGGGGCCGGGACCCGACAGGTGGTCCCGGGAAGATTGTCTATCATGTACCATATCTGCAGTTATGCCGGTAGTTGCCTCTGGTCGAAGGCTTCTGAGTCTTCATCTTGCCGCCCTGCCCATGCCGCATGCTAGTCGTAGTGGTTGATGACGGCGCAGGCGGCATGGGATGTCTTGTCGTGGTGTTTATTGGCTGGCAGGTTCTGACACCGCGCGCCAGTCCGTGATGCGACTGGCCGCAACAGCACCTGACAGAAGCGTGCTCCGCGTCTCCGCGTCTTGGGAAGACGCGGGCCTTGAATACCTTGTACGAGCAAGGTATGGGGCGTCTTTACGCCCGCTGCCTATCGCTCGGGGCAGGCAGCGTCGTTCTGCTGCCATGTGGCGGGCCCGGAGCCCTTCTCAGAGGAGAGAAGGGTCAGTCCCGCAGGGCACGTGGAGCCTCCGGACCTCTCCCCGCGGAGGGAGAGGCTCGGCTTCTGTTGGCCACGTGGCGGGCCCGGAGCTCTCCTCTGAGGAGAGGGAGGTCCGGCCCCGCTAGACACGTGGCGCCTTCGGACCTCTCTCCTGCGAGGGGGAGGTCCAGCTTCTGTATGCCACGTGGCGGGCCCGAAGCTCTCCTCTGAGGAGAGGGAGGTCCGGCTCCGTCGGACGCGTGGCGCCTTCGGAGCTCTCCCTGCGGAGAAGGGCGAGTTCCTTAGGCATTTTACCCTGTGCGCGGGGGTACCCCATATCTCAGGTACCGACAGCGCGCTTCAGTGACGCTCTTCCGCTACTTCTTCGTGCTGCGGACGACCGGACGCGGCTCGAAGAACCAGCTGGGGGAATACTACTTCCAGCATCGCTGCAAGGACCCGAAGGTCTCTATGTACCTTCTGCCTTTCAGCGCAGCAAGGTGGGAAGGCTGGAGGGAGGACTGGGTGATCGTGAAGACCAACGAGCATGATCGCCTTCAGCTGCCAACTGACGGCCCGACCACCGAGCGTCACTTCTGGGAGGAGATCCCAGAGCTGGAGCCATAGTACACGTCAGTCTTGGAGCGGATCCGGTTTCTGGCCAACCAGGGGCTGACGTCCCTGATGGTGCTGGCAGATTTTCTGTCACGCCATGTTGCGCCCCTGCAGCAGCGTAGTCGTCCGACATGGTACTACACCGGCGAGCACGACTGCACCAGGTTGGAGACGGGTCTCGGTTCCGACCCGTCTGAGGAGCTGCTGTACGAGATGGTGGCAAGGGTGAGTGGCGACTTCATCAATGGAGGCGTCCTCACTGTCCTAGCTTCCTACATCCCACTCTTCTTGGAGCCGCAGTGGAGGGCGGAGTTGCTGCGGAAGATGCCAAACCTGGACGACATCGGGATCGCCGTGCGTCAAATCGGGGAACGCCTTCCAGGGAATATCAATCCCCGGGGTTGAGCGCTCCGGAGGGGAGCGCGAGGCGTCGCCTGCTGCCCATCCTACGCCGAAGGTCAACGGAGCTCGAACCGTCAACAAGGGGAAGGGGAAGGAGCCTGCCCCGGGGTTGCCGGAGAAGAAGCGCGCGTGGTACCCTCCACGGGCGTCGTTTGTGCTGAGCCAGGGGACCGGGGTACCCCTGCGCCCGTCTTCTGGCGGCGGTCTGAGGAGCCCCTTGCGTCCCGCCGTCCTTCCTCATTCGGAGGAGCTCCAAGGGAGGACGCCGGTGCTGCGATGCCCGGGGGTGAGCCGAGGGCTTAGGTGCCCCAGCAAACGAGCGTCCCGGCTGCAGGCTCGGCAGGCGGTGGCGCCGGAAGGAGCAGTGCTAGGACTCCTCCAGGGGCGCAGGTGCCCCGAGCTTCAGAAGCTGGATCGGCGAGCGGCGCTAGAGGCGCTGCCGGCAGGAGCCCTACTACTGCACCTCCTAGGGGGGCTCCGGGAGCACCCCCTGTTCCGCCGGCCCGGGTGCCTGCGGCGTAGGCCCCGGTGGCGACGGCAAGCTCCGGCGAATCTGTCCCGGCTCGAAAGTCGGAGTTCCATGCCCGTTGGAGTGTTCGCATCCCTCGGTAAGTGTTGCTCTTACCGGATTTAGAACTTGCGTTCTTTTCTTCTTTTCTTAGCCTGAGAGCTTCCCATGCTGGCAGGGACTCATCGGCTGCTGAGGACGAGTCTGTTCCCCGGCCATCTCCGGCTGGCGGAGTATCTGCGCCGCAGCGTCCGGAAGCTGCGGCGACTTCGCCGACCCCCAAGTCGGCACAGGATTCTTCTGTGTCGGCGGGTCCAGCTCCTGCGGCGGCGGCACCCGTTCGTCCCCCTTAACCAGCTCGGAAGCCGGCGGTTGTCGAGGGCTCGGTGGAGCCGGTTGGCGGCGTCCGACCCTCCAGTGCTGAGGCGGGAGGAGCAGCTGCAGGCCCTCCGGCTTCTCCAGATCGGCGCCTCATCTCGGTCATCGAGATGCCGACGTCTCCTCCACCGGACGACGACGTGATGGAGGAGGTCGGGGGCGCGGCTTCAGCCTCTGCCGCCCCGCTGCCTCTGGCGGACGCCTTGGAGCTTGTCCAGGTGAGCGTCCGACAGGTCCTGGCCGCGCTCGAGCGTGAGCGGGAGGTGCTGGCAGGGGAGAGGGACCGCCTCCTCAGCTGGGGCCAGCTCCTGAAGCAGCGGACTCAGGAGGTTCAGCGGAGCTTGACATGAGGTGGTCGAGGCTCGATGCCATGGAGGCGCTCCTTGACCTTCAGTAGAAGTCCATTGACCGCTTGGACTCCAAGACCCGGCGGCTCTTCCAGGAGACCCGCGAAGCTCATGCCAGGGCCCAGGCGCGCTCCGATGCTCTAGAGGAGTTGCGGCTGCAGCTGGCGCGTCGTGAGTGCGCCGTTGCGGATCAGGAGCGCGCCGTGGCGACCAAGGAGAAGAAGGTCGCCGAGAAACTGGAGGCCAGTGAGGGCGACTTGATGGCACGGGCCGAAGAGCTGGAGCTTCGGGAGGCAGCTCTGGCCGAGAGGGAGGAGCAGGTTGCCCGGGACCGCCAAGCGGTGCTAGACCGAGAGCTCGCTGCCGACTTACGGGCGTCGGAATTGGAGAGGCTCACCTGGGACTTCACGGCGAAGGATAAGAGGTTCGCCGAGGAAAGTCCCGGTGCTCTGCTGGCGGCTAGCCAGGAGGTGGAGAAGCTCCAGGCTTCGTGGTCCGTCAAGGCACAGGCAGTCTGGAGCTTCGTCGGCCAGGCGGGGTCCGCCCTGGTACCCCTCGGCTTCAGCCCCGTGAGAACGGGGGCTCCGGCGCAAGAGGTGGTTGAGGTGATTCCAGCACTCGAGTCTATCGGCACCAAGCTGGATAGGCTCGAGGTTGTGGTCGCCAATGAGCTCGAGGCGGAGGGACAGGGCTTGGCGAAGGAGGTTGCCATGTGCTGGCATGCTTCCGGAGCCGGGATCCCTCCCTCTCTCTGGAGCCGGTGAGGCAGGGCTCCATTGTGGAGCGGGAGGAAGCCGCCAGGGCCGGAGTCGGGGACGTCGCCGCTCTCGCTGCGTCTAGGTTCCAGCGGGAGTCCGGGGACTCCTAGACGGTCACCCTTGTAGCCGAAGGGCTTGTATCTTTTTGTTTTTGTTGAGTCTTTAGTCAAGCTCTTGGAGCCCTTGATGAATGAACAGACTCATGTATTTGTGTGTCTTGTTCTCTTGACTTCTTGGCTTGGCCTGCCCGAGCCCTTAGCTCCGCAAGGACTCTTGGAGGTCTTCACCGACCTTGAAGCTTTGCACAGACACCTTCCTTAGGTCCTTGCCGACTTAAGGACCCAAGGGGTCTCCGGAGCTCGCCCCGGATGGGGGAGGTCCGGCTCTTCTCCCACGTGGCGGGCCCAGAGCTCTCCTCTAAGGAGAGGGATGTCCGGCCCCGCTGGACACGTGGAGCCTTCGGAGCTCGCCCCTACGGAGGGGGTGAGGCCCGGCTCTACCGGCCACGTGGCGGGCCCGGGGCTATCCTCTGAGGAGAGGGGAGCTCCGGCCCCGCCGGACACGTGGGGCCTTCGGAGCCCGCCCCTGCGGAGGGGGCGGGGTCTGGTTCCTCCGGTCTTGAGTTGGAGTAGTCGGGAGCTCCGGTCCTTCCTTGTGCGGTCCCCGTAGTGGCCCCCTGGTAGGTGTGGCCAATTGTTTGGGCACACCTACCATATTTCAGCAGGGGAGCTAAGGCCAGGAGGTCCTGCACACAAGTAGGGGAACCGTAATTCTCCTCGGGGGCTCTCCCTTCCCTGTCTCTTAGTCTTATTTGGCTTACGGTCCTGGTCCAGTATACGGAGCTTGCGCAATTCAGTGCGCCCGGCGCCGGGGGTCCGGCTCCCTCCGAGGTCAGGGTACGACCGTCCGGCCCCTAGTACTGGACCGTAACGCTGGGGAGGCAGAGTGCACAGGCTTACGGTACGGAACCAGGCAAATCAGGTTGTACTCCCCTGGACCTCTGAAGGGCAGGGTGCGCACGCTTTGGTTCGGAACCAGGCAAAGCAGGCTACGCACCCTGGACCCCCCATGCACAGCGTAGGCTTTTCCTAGAGGTGACCAACTGGCGTCGCAGCACCTGGCTAGGGGAGGCCCGAGAGCCCCCCTGGCCATCGGCAGGTACCTCAAGCGTGACCGTCTTCGATAGGATAGTAAATGTCGACTAGGGATGAGAGTGGGAAGAGAGAGCTAAGTGTACGATGAGCATACACTGGGTTGATGTGAAAGTGATCATAAAAGTTAATGCGTAATTTAAATGAACACATAAGTAAGAGCGTGGTAGAACAGGATTCTCTCTGTATAAATGCCCATAGGAGGAAGGCAGGCTAAACATGGAGGCAACGACCCGCCCCATTAAGAAGGGAAGCAAGATCCTACGCGCTTAGGGTCGGAACCAGGCCAAGGTGAAATGTAGTCCTGGACTGCCCCCTAGGACTTAGTTGCTCCGAGCGCTGTTCCTAGACTCTATGGGATCTATTACAGAAAGGAAAAGACTTGTGCTACCAATGCTTTAGGGATAGAACTTACGGAGGTGTTCTATGTTCCAAGGGTTCGAGAGCGGATCCCCATCCTCGATGGAAAGGCGTACGCACCCGGGGCGGCACACTTTCATGACTCGGAAGGGATCTTCCCAGCTGGGGGAGAGTTTGTTGGTCCCTTCGCGAGAAAGTATGCGCCGCAGCACCAGGTCACCTTCTTTGATCTCCCGGACACGCACGGTCCTTTGGTGGTAGCGCCGGAGCGCCTACTGGTACCGTGCGTTGCGGAGCGTTGCTTTTAATTGAGCCTCGTCGATGAGGTCGATGTCTTCACGCCGGAGCTGGTCCTGCGTGGCTTCATCGTAAGCTCGGACACGGGGAGACCCCAAGGTGATCTCTGGGGGAAGCACGGCTTCAGCCCCGTACACAATGAAGAAGGGTGTCTCCCCGGTAGCCCGGCTCTGGAATGTCCGGTTAGCCCCCAGTGTGCTCGGAAGCTCATCCACCCACTTGGCGCCATGCTTCTTCAAGCCGGCATAGGTGCTAGTCTTGAGGCCCCGAAGGATTTCGGCGTTGGCCTCTCGACTTGCCGTTGCTCCTTGGATGAGCAACGGAGGTATAGCACACCTGGATGCCAAGGTCTTCGTAGTAGTCTTGGAACGTTGCGCTGGTGAACTGGGTCCCGTTGTCGGTAATGATTCTGTTTGGGACCCCGAATCTGCAGACGATCCACTTGATGAACTTGACTGCGGATTGCTTGTTGATGGTGATGACGGGTGTAGCTTCCGGCCACTTGGTGAACTTGTCGATGGCGACGTAGAGGTACCGGAATCCCCCGACGGCTTTGGGGAATGGCCCGAGGATGTCCAACCCCCATACCTCGAACGGCCACGAGGGCGGGATCATCTGCAGCGCCTGAGCCGATGTGTGGATCTGCTTGGCATGGAACTGGCACGCCTTGCATCTCTTGACCATCTCGGCGGCATCCCGGAGTGCTATCGGCCAGTAGAAGCCATGCGGGAAGGCTTTACCGACAAGCATGCGTGAGGAAGAGTGACTCCCACATTGGCCTCCATGGATCTCAGCGAGCAAGTCACAACCTTCCCCCTGGGTTATGCACCGCAATAGGACGTGGTTGGCGCCACGCCGGTAGAGATCCCCTTCTACCAGCGCGTATCTTTTAGCCATGCACACGATCCGTTCAGCGGATACACGTTCATCAGGGAGGATGTTGTCTTTCAAGTAGTCCCGGATCTCCCTGATCCATGCATCAGGTCTGACTTGAGCTTCTGGATCTTGAGCGCTGGGTAGCACGGAGTCCCCAGTGACGCTTACAATCCTTGGCGGCGTCCATGGTAGCAGGGTCACCGGGACTGCCAGCTTCGAGGTGCTGGTCCCGCCCCCTTCGCCCGGCTTGATGGGTCGGGCTGTGGGCCGCAGCAACATCCTCTCGAAGATTCCTTCGGGCGCCGGGGCGCCGGTGGAAGTCTTCGTTGAGAGGTCGTCGGCCGCAGCGTTGTTGGCGCGCGGTACATGGCACATGTCCAAGACGAGGAAGTCTTTCTCCAGCATCTGCACCTAAAGCAGATAGGCAGCTAGCTGCGGGTCGTTGCAGGAGCATTCACCCTTGACTTGCTTGATGACCAGCTAGGAGTCGCCCTGTGCCAACAACTGGCGAGCACCAAGAGACAGCGATGTCTTCAGGCCGAAGATGAGTGCTTCATACTCCGCCATGTTGTTGGTTGCCTTGAACTTGAGGCGCACCATGTACCCAAACTGCTCCCCCGATGGCATGAGAAGCAGTACGCCGACACCGGCCCCCTGCTTTTACGAGGAGTCGTCGAAGAAGAGCGTCCAGTGGGGCTCGGTGAAGACCGGAGTTCGGGGCTTTGGTTCACAGTCTTTGGGGCCCCTGGGTTGGTTGTCGATTGCGTCCACTTGGCCACGAAGTCAGCCAGTGCTTGACTTTTGATTGCGTGGCGAGGGAGGAAGTCCAGCTCGAACTCTGCCAACTCCGCTGCCCACTTAGCGACGTTGCCAGTCGCGTTGGGGCTGTGAAGGATGGTATTCAGCGGGAAGGAGGTGATCACCGAGATCCGATGGGCTTGAAAGTGGTGTCGGAGCTTCCTGGACGCCACGAGCATTGCATTCAACAGCTTATGGACATCCAGGTACCTTGTCTTGGCGTCGTGGAGGACTTCACTGATGTAGTAGGCTGGCATCTAGACGGTACGATCCTCCTTCTGGGGCCTGAGATGTATTCCTTCATTGTCTCAGGCCGACAGGGGGTAGACGGGTCCGGGGGAGCCTCCAGGAGCTGGGACCCGGGGGCTTCTAGGCCGTCTTGAACCTCTGGCAGGTCCCCTTGGACCTCCAGGAGGTCGTCTTGAACCGCTGGAAGGTCCTGCTGGACCTCCGAGAGGCTGTCTTGATCTTCCAGGAGGTCCCCTTGGACCTCCGGAAAGCTGGCTTGGACCTCCGGGAGGTTGTCTTGGAGCGTCGGGAGGTCGTGTTGGGCTCCCGAGACCTCCTGGCTGTCGGGGTCCCCCATGGGGCCCGGGCAGTGTTGAGGTTTGTCATGAGCTGCTGGAGCTGGTTGAGGTGATGAGGGGTCTGACCGCTCTGCAACGAGGACCATGCTCACCACCTCTGTTGTCGCCGCGATGTAGAGCAGCAGGTGCTCTCCGGGCTCGGGGGCTACCATGATCGGTTGGGTCGTCAGGAGCTGCTTCAACTCCTGGAATGCTTCTTCTGCTTCGTCGGTCCAAGAAAATGGACCGGATTTGCGCAGGAGCTTGAAGAAGGTAAGTGCCCGCTCTGCTAGCCTCGGTATGAACCGACTCAGCGTGGCTAGGCATCCCGTGAGCTTCTGAACATCTTTGATGCGGGCCGGGGGCCGCATCAACTCGATGGCCTTGATCTTCTCTGGGTTGGCTTCGATCCGTCGGTGTGAGACCAGGAACCCTAGGAGCTTCCCAGAGGATACGCCGAACACACACTTATCTGGGTTCAGCTTGGTGCGTGTGGAGCGCAGTTTGTCAAAGACTAGAGCTAGGTTGTCTAACAAGGATGTGCTCTGTCTAACTTTGACAACGATGTCATTGACATACACCTCAACTAAGTCTCTTATTAGCTCTCCAAAGGTTTTGTGCATAGAACGAACAAAGGTGGGGAGAGCGTTCTTTAAACCATAAGGCATGGAGACATAACAGTGCATGTCGTCTACTGTGATAAATGCGGTATGTTCTTCATCTTCTCTAGACATGGGAATTTGGTGGAAGCCTGAGTAGGCGTCTAGGAAGCATAACATATCGCAGCCTGATGTAGAGTCTACTATTTGATCTATTCTAGGGAGAGGGAATGGATCTTTGGGACATGCCTTATTGAGACTGGTGTAGTCGATGCACATCCGGAGCTTCCCGCCGGCCTTTGGGACGACGACGGGGTTCGCCAGCCACCGAGGGTGGTGGACTTCCCGTATGAAGCTAGCATCCAGCAGCATCTTGATTTCTTCACGGATGAAGTTCTGCCGCTCGATGGACTGCTTCCGGGGCTTCTATTGGATAGGTCGGGCGTCGGGGAAGATTTTCAGATGGTGCTCGATCACCTCCCTAGGGATCCCTGGCATCTACGACGGTTGCCATGCAAACACGTCGATGTTATGCCGGAGGAAGGGGATGAGCGCGCCTTCCTATTTGCTATCCAGGCCTCCGGCAATCCGGGTGGTCTGGGAAGCTTCGGCGCCGACTTGGACGACCTTCAGGGGGACGTCGTCCTCGTCGTGGGGCTTCACTCGGGGTGCAGAGGTTGAGGCACGGTGACGTGCACTCGGGTGGAGCTGGCCCGGTTCTGCACCGCCAGGGGTTGGCGCTCGGGCTGCTGTAAGTGCTTGGAGCTTCTCCAAGGCTGACACTGCAGCAGTGCGGTCTCCACGGATCTTGAGGACGCCTGTTGGCGTAGGCGTCTTCAAGACGAGGTAGCCATAGTGGGCTACTGCCATAAACCGGTACAGGGCTGGCCTGCCGATGATGGCATTGAAGGGGAGGTCGACCTCTGCCACGTCGAACAGAATGTACTCTGTTCGGTAGTTGTCCGGTGCCCCGAAGGTCACCGGTAGGCTGATGTTGCCGTACGGGACGACTTTTACCAGCCCTACCCCTGAGAACGGGCTCGAGGGGGCGAGCTTGGCCATCGGGATCTGCATCTTCGGGAAGGCTGCACGACTGATGAGGTTGAGTACGGCCCCACCATCCACCAAGACGTGGTACATCTTCACGTTGGCGATGGTGGGAGCTACCAAGAGCGGTATCTGCCCGGCTCCAACCATGTTCTTGGGGCAGTCGGAGGCGTCGAAGGTGATGGGGGTCCCTACCCACTTGAGGTGCGGTGTTGCGCACGGGGTAGGGACCACCGACGCCATAGCTTGACGCAGAGTCTTGACTGCGCTCCGGGACGAGGGGTCCGAGGGCCCTCCGTAGATGACGTGGAGCGCCTTTCGATGCTCGTTGTCGCTGGAGGTGGAGCCCTCGCGGTGATGGACCGTATTCAGGGCGCGCTGGGGCTCCTGGAACTCCATCTGTTGGTCGACGTTGTCCTGGGGGTCGACCTTCTGCTTGCCCTCCCTGTGACGGAAGGGAGGGGAATCTGCGCGCGGTTGCTTCCCCTTGCGGAAGCGTTCCGTGAGCATCTGGATCTCCCGGCACTCAGAAGCAGTATGGCTGCTGGTGTTGTGCACGGGGCACGGCTCGCTGTGGTCACCGCCGGGGGCTGGTGACTGACGCGGCCTCTTGTCGGGGCGTGGCCTCCGAGCTCCAGTGGGCGCTGCAGCAGCAGCAACGGGAGATCCGGTCGGCAGCATGATCTTGTCGCCAGCCTTCTTGACCTTCTTGCCGCTCCCACGGGGAGCATCGCTTGGTCCGGGCTGTCCTCCGGCTTCGGAGGCTGGCTGTGAGTGCCAGTTGCGCCCTTCCGCCACTCTAGCGCACTTGTCCGCCAGGCTGAAGAGCTCTGAGACGTCGCGCACCTCTCTGGTGGCGAGCTTCTCGAGAATCTTCTTGTCCCTTACACCCTGCCGGAACGCCACCACCACAGAAGCATTCTGGATATGTGGGATGGTGTTCCGTACCTAGGAGAACCGCTGGATGAAGGAGCGCAACGACTCTCCAAGTTGTTGCTGGATGGCGTGGAGGTCAAGCTCCGTGCCAGGTCGGGTGTAGGAGCTACCAAAGTTGGCGGTGAACTGCCGGCAGAGCTCTCCCCAGGAGGTTATGGAACCCTGGAGGAGATTCATGAGCCAAGACCGTGCTGGGCCGGTTAAGGCGACGGGGAAGTAGTTGGCCATGACGGCCTCATCCCCTCCTGCAGCAAGGATGGCGGTGGACTAGATCTGGAGGAACTCCGCCGGGTTGACGCTGCCGTCGTACTTCTCTGGCAGGTGCGTCCGGAACTTGCGCGGCCACTTCGCGAATCAAAGGTGTGGCGCCAAAGCTGCACACCCTGCTCCTGTTGTTGCAGGTGTCGGTGCCGGACCTCCCTCTCCTCAGAGGAGAGCTCTGGGCCCGCCACGTGGCATACAGAGGCCGGACCTCCCCCTCCGCGGGAGAGAGGTCCGAAGGTGCCACATATCCGGCGGGGCCGGACCTCCCTCTCCTTAGAGAGGAGCTCCAGGCCTGCCACGTGGCCGACAGAAGCCGAACCTCCCCCTCCGAGGGGAGAGGTCCGAAGGCTCCACGTGCCCCGCGAGGCCGGACCCTCCTCTCCTCTGAGAAGGGCTCCGAGCCCGCCACGTGGCCAACAGAACAGCGCTGCCTACCCCCGAGCGATAGGCAGCGGGCATAAAGACGCCCCATACCTTGCCCGTACAAGGTATTCAAGGCCCGCGTCTTCCCAAGACACGGAGACGCGGAGCACGCCTCTGTCAGGTGCCGTTGCACCCAGTCGCATCACATACTGGCGCGCGGTGTCAGAACCTGCCAGCCAATAAACACAGCGACAAGACATCCCATGCCGCCCGCGCCGTCATCAACCACTACGACTAGCATGCAGCATGGGCAGGGCTGCAAGACGGAGACTCAGAAGCCTCTGCCAGAGACAACTACCGGTATAACTACATATACGGTAGATGATAGGCAATCTCCTCGGGACCACCTGTCGGGTCCCGGGCCCCCTTTGTAAGCCACCCGGGTCTTGGACTATAAAAAACTCGGGTAGGCGACGATAGAAAGGGTTCGCACCTCCGCAACTCATACGCCAGCCATTCACACCCAAGCTGTAACTCACCCCCAAGCTCAGGACTCCGGCCCTGAGCAGCAAGCAATACAGCGAGCTCCATAGCTCGCCGTGGACGTAGGGTTTTACGCTCCGGCGGCCTGAACCACGTAAAACTCACAGTGTCAAGCTCTTACTAACTCGTCCATCCGCGCAAGCTCTCCGCAAGGGTCTAGCCCCACAGAAAAAAGAACCTCCGCGGGCTGCCCAGTGCAGGCCCGGGGGAAGTGTCGACCGAACACTTCGACATTTGGCGCGCCAGGTAGGGGGCTTTTCCCCTTGCGCGACGAGTTTCCGCCGACGAAGATGACCAAGCTTCCTTCAGCGGCAAACTATCCCCCCTGCGTCCGCGGCAAACCGCGACCAGGGGGGAGTACATGTCGGCACGCTCAGGACGGAGTGTGTCGAAACAAGCTGGGAGCCAGCAACCGGCTCTGGCAGCGCCGACCCCGGCAATGCAGGCTCCAACCAGCGTCAGGTCTTCAGTAGCGCTAGGCGTGCCCGGTGGGGGTGCGCTAGCCGCAGCAAGAGCGCTACTGCACAATCCGCCTGCTGGGGACGCGCCTTAGGCAGCGACCCAGCAGTGGATTCGTGAGGTAGACCGTCTCGTCGTCGCCGCCGCAAACCCTCGACTCCGGCGGGGACGACGCTCCAGTCAACCGGCAGTGTCGCTGACGCGCACGCCCACGGTTGATGGGCAGACGGCGGGCTCCAGCTCCACCGGGCCTCCAACGACGGATCTGAGGGCAGAGCTGGAGCGATGCCACTTGGGCCAAGATGCCCGAGTGTTTCTCGAGCGACGTCGAGAGAGGCGTCGCATCCAAGAGACTGGCGACAGCATGACGTCGACATCAACCCAGCCTGAAGGGCAGATCTTCGCCACGCGAGCTCTGCCCCAGGCGTACGCCGCACAGCATATGCCGCAACCATATGCCCTGCAAATGGTGTCCCCGGTCTATGGTGCAGCCTTGCCCATACCGGGGTACACACTGCCAAGTGCGAATCAAGCGTTCGCGGCACCGATACCTGCGGCAACAGGAGCAGGATGTGCAGCTCTTGCACCCCACCTTCGCTTCGCGAAGTGGCCGCACAAGTTTCGGCCGCACCTGCCCGAAAAGTACGACGGCAGTGTCAACCCGTCGGAGTTCCTCCAGATCTACTCCACCGCCGTACTCGCCGCAGGAGGGGATGAGGCTGTCATAGCCAACTATTTCCCCGTCGCCTTAACCAGCCCTGCCCGGTCTTGGCTCATGAACCTACCCCAGGATTCCATAACATCCTGGGGAGAGCTCTGCCGGCAGTTCGTCTCCAACTTCGGCAGTTCCTACATCCGGCCTGGCACGGAGCTCGACCTCCACGCCATCCAGCAACAACCAGGGGAGTCGCTGCGCTCCTTCGTCCAGCGGTTTTCCCAGGTGTGGAACACCATCCCACACATCCAGAACGCTTCTGTGGTAGTAGCGTTCCGGCAAGGCGTTCGGGACAAGAAGATGCTCGAGAAGCTCGCGACTAGGGAGGTCCGCAATGTCTCAGAACTCTTCAGCCTGGCGGACAAGTGTGCCAGAGCAGCCGAAGGGCGGAACTGGCACTCCCTGCCGGCCTCCGAGCCAGGGGGTTAGCCGGGATCCGGCGACGCTTCATATGGAAGCGGCAGGAAGATCAAGAACGGAGGCGGAAGCAAGTTAAAGTCGTCAGCCGCGGCCCCCGTTGCCACAACGGCGGCGCCCAGTGGAGCTCGGGGGCCGCGCCCCGACAAGAGGCCGCGACAATCACCGGCCCCAGACGGGGGCCGGGATGAGTTATGCCCCGTGCATGGCACCAGTTATCATACCGCTGCCGAGTGCCGGGAAATCCAGAAGCTCGCGGAGCGCTTCCGGAAAGGGAAGCAGCCTCTAACTGATGCCCCACCCTACCGTCAAAGGGAGGGCAAGCAGAAGGTCGAAGCCCTAGATGGCGTCGACCGCCAGGTGGAGTTCCAGGAGCTTCAGCGCGCCGTGAAGGCAGTGCGAAATCATGAGAGCTCCAGCTCCAGTGATGACGAGCACCGGAAGATGCTCTATGTCATCTTCGGCGGGTCCGCTGACCCCCCGTCCTCGAAGCGCGGCTAAGGCCTTGCGCCGAGCGGTAGCGTCGGTGGCTCCCCTCCCGGGTGCAGCACCACACCTCAGGTGGATGGGAACCCCCATCAACTTTGATGACACCGACTGCCCCAGGAACATGGCTGGGGCCGGCCAACTACCGCTCGTGGTGGCCCCCACCATCGCCAACGTGAAGATGTACCACGTTTTGGTGGATGGCGGGGCTGGACTGAACCTCATCAGTCGCGCAGCCTTCCAGAAGCTGCAGATCCCGATGGCCAAGCTCACCCCATCGAGACCGTTCTCAGGGGTAGGGCCGGGAAAGGTCGTTCCCTACGACCACATCAGCCTCCCGGTGACCTTTGGGGCACCAGACAGCTATCGGACAGAGTGCATTCTGTTCGACGTGGCCGAGATTGACCTCCCGTTCAACGCCATAATTGGCAGGCCAGCCCTGTACCGATTCATGGCAGTAGCCCACTACGGCTACCTTGTCTTGAAGATGCCTACACCGACAGGCGTCCTCAAGGTTTGTGGAGACCATGCTGCAGCAGTGTCAGCCTTGGAAAAGCTCCAGGCGCTTACAGCAGCTGGGGCACCAACCCTGGGCGGTACAGAACCAATCCGGCTCCACCCAAGTGCACGCCACCGTGCCTCTACCACAGTACCCCATGTGCAACCCCTCGATGAGGACGATGTCCCCTTGAGGCTCGTCCGAATCAGCGCCGATGCCACCCAGACCATCCGGGTAGCCGGGGGCCTGGATAGCAGATAGGAGGGCGCGCTCGTTACCTCCCTCCGGCACAATGCCGATGTGCTGCATGACAGCCGTCGCGGATGCCAGAGATCCCTAGGGAGGTGATTGGGCATTAACTAAAGGTCTCCCCCAACGCCTGGCCAGTCCGACAGGAGCCCCTCAAGCAGCCCACCGAGCAGTAAAAAGCTTCATTCGGGAAGAAACCAAGAAGCTGCTGAGCGCTGACTCCATACGGAAAGTCCGCCACCCCCGGTGCTTGGTGAACCCCGTTGATTGCTCCAAAGGCCGGCGGGAAGCTCCGGAAGTGCATCGACTACACCAGTCTCAATAAGGCATGTCCCAAAAATCTATTTTCTCTCCCTATGATAGATCAAATAGTAGGCTCGACGTCAGGCTACGATATACTGTGCTTCCTAGATGCTTGCTCGGGTTTCCACCAGACCCCTATGTCTAGAAAAGTTGAAGAGCACCATTCACCACAGTAGTCGGCCTGTGCTGTTATGCCTCTACGCCTTATGGCCTAAGGAACGCTCTCCCTACCTTCGTGCGTGCAATGCACAAGACCTTAGGAGAGCTAATGAGAGTCTCAGTTGAGGTGTGTGTCGAAGATATTGTTGTTAAGATCAGGCAGGGTTCGTCCCTACTAGATAACCTGGCCTTAGTCTTCGTTCGCCCGACAAACGTGAGCTCAGTGTACCCTCTGCAAAACCCTTAGAATTCCTGGCCTCACGCCAAGGAACTGAGGCTAACCCAGAGAGGGTCAAAGCGGGATGCCTAGCTGCGCTGAGTCGGTTTATACCGAGGTTAGCAAAGCGAAACTTCTCTAAAGCTCCTACGCAAATCCAGCCCATTCGCTTAGACCGACGAAGCGGAGGAAGCTCCCCTGGAACCGAACCAGCTCTTGATGACCCTACCCGTAATAGCAGTCCCCGAGCCCGAAGAGCATCTGCTGCTCTACATCGCGGCGACGGCTGTAGAGGTGAGTATGGTCCTCACCGCAGGGCGGCCGGACCCCATACCACCGCAACCTGCTTCGCTGTCAAGAAACAAGTGCCAAGAAACCCCGGAGGCCCAAAACGGACCCCGGATCCCCGACACAACCTCCCGGAGGACCAGCAGGACCTCCCGGAGGTGCAACAGAACCTCCCGGACGTCCAACGGGACCCCCCGAGCTTCCAGGAAATCAGCAGGATCTCCCGGAGGTCCAAGACAGCCAGGGGGACCTCCGAGTATCAGCACCCGGCGGTCTCCCCAGGCTGAAAGCTATCCTCCACAGCCCCCACGCGACGGACAATGCCGCCAAATGGGCGGCGGAGCTACTGGAGTTTGAGCTAGGCTTCCTTCCTCGCCACGCAAGCAACAGCCAAGCACTAGCTGACTTCGTGGCTGAAGTAGACGCCAACGCAGGCTAACTCAGGGGGCAATGGAGACGGTGAACGAGGACCCTGAGCCCTGGCCTTCATCAGGCCTTACTTGGTGCTGTTCTTCGACGGCTCCTTGCGAAAGCAGGGGGCCGGTGCTAGCGTACTGTTCCTCATGCCATCGGGGGGGGGCAGTCTGGGTATGTGGTGCCTCTCAATTCCAAGGCAACCAACAACATGGCAGAGTATGAAGCACTCATCCTTGGCCTAAAGACAGCCCTGTCTCTAGGTGCTCGCCAGTCGTTGGCTCAGGGCGACTCCCAGCTGGTTATCAAACAGGTTGGTGGAGACAGACTTCCTCGCCTTGGACCTGCACCATGTACCGCGTGCTAGCAAGGCCGCAGCTGACGACCTCTCAACGAAGACCCCCACCGGAGCCCCTGTGCCCGAAGGGGGCTTCGAGAGGACGTTGCCGCGGCCCACAGCCCGGCCCGCCGAGCCGGGCGAAGGGGGCTAGACCAGCACCTCGAAGCTGGCGGTCCCGGCGGCCATGGACGCCGCCAAGGATCATAAGCGTCATTGTGGGGACTCCGTGCAACCCAGCGCTCAAGATCCAGATGCTCAAGTCAGACCCGATGCATGGATCACGGAGGTCCGGGACTACTTGAAAGACAATATCCTCCCTGATGAACGTGTATCCGCTGAACGGATCGTGCGTATGGCTAAGAGACACATGGCGGTAGAGGGGGATCTCTACCGACGCGGCGCCATCCACATCCTATTGCGGTGCATAAACCAGGAGGAAGGATGCGACTTGTTCGCTGAGATCCATGGAGGCGAATGTGGGAGTCACTCTTCCTCGCGCACGCTTGTCGGTAAAGCCTTTCGGCATGGCTTCTACTAGCCGGCAGCACTCCAGGATGCCGTCAAGCTGGTCGAGAGCTGCAAGGCGTGCCTGTTCCACGCCAAGCAGATCCATACACCGGCTTGGACGGTACAGATGATCCAGCCCACATGGCCATTTGCTATACCGGGGCTGGACATCCTGGGCCTGGGACCATTCCCCAGAACCGAGGATGGGGACCCGCTCCCGAACCTTCGGAACACAGAACATCGCTGTAAGTTCTACCCCTAGAGCAACGATAGGACAGACCCTTCTTTTTATAATAGATTCCATAAAGTCTAGGAACAGTGCTCGGTGCAGCTAAGCCTCAGGGGACGGTCCAGGACTATGTTCAGCTTCGCCTGGTTCCGACCCCAAGCGCGTAGAGTCTTGCTTCCCTTGAGGCGGGTCGTGGCCTCCATACTCAGCCTGCCTTCCTCCTATGGAAATTTATATGAAAAGAAGGCTGTCCTACGTTGCTCTTCTTTGGTGCTCATTTAATTTACTTATTAAATTTTTATGATTGCCCTGCTCGCGCGTGCTCACCATGCGGTCAGCTCCCTCTTCTCATTCTCATCTTTAGTCGGCATTTGCTGCCCTACCAAAGGCGGTTGCGTGGGAGGTACCGGCCGATAGCCAGGGGGGCCCCGAGCCCCCGGCACTTCGCGCACGGTAGTTCCCAAGCTCCGTATAGGTGGACGGGGACCGTAAGCCAAATAAGACTATGAGATAGAGGGGGGGAGCCCCCAAGGAGAATTACGTTTCCCTTACTTGTGTGCAGGACCTCTCGGCCTCAGCTCCCCGCAGGAGTATGGTAGGCACATCCATCCAATGGAATGCACCTACCAGGGGGCCGCTACGGGATCACGCAAGACCGAAGCCCCAAGGTAAGATCAAAGAACTAGACCTCACAGGGGCGAGGCTCGGAGGTCCCACGTGTCCAGCGGGGCCAGACCTTCCACCTCCTTGAGGGGGAGCTCCGGGCCTGCCGCGTGGTCTACGGAAGCCGGACCTCTCCCCCCTCCGCGGGGAGAGGTCCGAGGACTCCACGTGCCCCACAAGCCCGGACCTCCCCTTAGAGGGGAGCTCCGGGCCCGCCACATGGACAACAGGCCCAGACCCCCTCTGATCTCGTGAGGCGGGTCCTGGAGACCTCCAAAGCCCTTAGTATACAGTAAGGACCCGGAGAAGGTGTCTATGCAGAGCTTCGAGATTGGTCAAGGCCTCCGAGTACCTTGCGGAGCTAAGGACTCGGCCAGGAAAAAGCCAGGAAGAAGACTAGGACATGCAGACACAGAAAGAAACAGGAGTCTGTTCATACAAAGGCTCCATGAGCTGGGCTACAGACTCAACAAAAATAAAAAAGGAAGTACAGGGCCCTATGGCCACGGGGGCAGATGCCTAAGAGTCCCCGGACTCCCGATGAAACCTGGAGGCCACAAGGGCAGCCAAGTCCTCGACCTCGGCCCTGGCAGCTTCCTCCCGATCGGCGACGGGTCCTAGACGGACTGGCCCCAGAGAAAAGGAAGGGTCTCGGCTCAGGAAGCACGACAGAACGTGCATAGCGACCTCCTTCGCAAGGCCCCGACCTTCCGCTTCAAGCTCGTCGGCAATCACTGCTTCGAGCCGACCCAGCTCGTCGCCGATGGACTCAAGTGCCGGGATTGCTTCGGACATCGACCGCGCCGGAGCCCCCACCTGCACAGGGCTGAAACCAAGAGGAGCCAAGGTGGACCCCGCCTTGGCAATAAAGCTCCAGACTGCCTGGGCCTTGGCAGACCGCAGAGACTGGAGCTTCTCTACCTCTTGGCGAGCCGCCAGCTCGCCATCCATCGCCGCCTGGCGCTCCTGGGAGAACTGCTCCTCCCTCGCGGCAACAGCCGACTCACGGAGCTCCAACTCCTCGGTTCGAGCCCTTAGCTCCTCCACTTTGGTCCTCAGCCGGGCGGTGGTCTTCTCCTCCTTGACCGCGATAGCACGTTCCCGATCGGCGACGGCGCGCTCCCGACGGGATGCCTGCAGATGCAACTCCTCCGCGGCGGCGGAACGCTCCTTGGCTTTGGCTTCAACATGGGCCAGAGCCTCGCGGTAGGTGGCACGAACCCGCCGGGACTCTGACTCCAAACGGCTAATGGCCTTCTTCAGAGTGCCAAGCAGAGCACTATGGCCTCAAGCCTTGACTGCCTCGAGTCAAGGTCCGCCTTAGCCTCCTGGGCCCACTGCTGCCAGCTGAGAAGACGTTCCCTCTCGCCGGCCAGCGCCCTCTGCTCCTGCTCAAAGGCGGATTGGAGCTTCCGGGCGCTGGTCTGGACACGCCCCAGGGCATCCCACACGGGCACCAGGGCAGGGGGGACAGGAGTCACGCCACTGGACCCCACTGTCGAGTCTAATACCAGCGGAGGCGTCGGCGCCTCAGCAACCAGGGTGGGGCGCTGTCCTAGGGAGGCCAGGGGGCCAGCAGGCGCACCTACAGCGGCCCTCCCAGTCTCAGGACCGGACTTCTGGACTGGTGAAGGAGGGCGGATGGGAGCAGATGCGGCCACCACGAAGGGTGAACTCGCCGGCGCAGAGGGAGTCCCCGTCGATTTGGGGACCATGGGAGCCACCACGGTCCCCAGGTGCTGAGGCACGGAGCCTCCGTCGGTTGAAGGCGGCCGGGTAAGAGGCCCACCCCCAGCAGCTGGTCGGTCCCTGCAAGAAGAGAAAACCCTCATGCTAAGAGAGGAGACAAGAGCTCTGCTCCTACAAGCCAGAAAGAGCAACACTTACTGGGCGGCATGAGCGCTCCAACGGGCTTGCAGCACTGGCCTCTGGGCTGTAGCTGAACCGCCGGGACCAGCGGCTGGAACGGTCGCGGAGCGTGACGCCTGGGTCTCCGGCACACTCACCGGCGTGACCCCACCAGCATCCGTCCTGGAAACCCCTCCGCTTGAGGAAGGGTGACGAGGTACTTGGGCTGACTCGGACGGCCGCTGTCTGGGGAGAGATCCGCCGGGGAGGGACACCCGGGGCCTCTTCGGGTCGCCATCCGATGGACCAGAACCCCCGGGAGATGGGAGCAAGGTAGCTCCCGCACCCTGACTCGGCGCAGGCGGTGCCCTCGGAGGAGACCGGGCGCGTTTCTTCTCTGGATGCCCGGGGGTTGGCTCCTTTCCCTTCCCTTTGTCGGCGGCTTGAGTTCCGTCGGCTCTGGGGGAGGGTTTGACAGCAGCACACGCCTCGTACCCTGACCCGGAGTGCTCGGTTCCTGGGATGGTGATACCACGGAAGGCATCCCCGACCTGCCGGACGGCGATCCCGATGTCGTCAAGGTTCGACATCTTCCGCAGGAGCTCTGACCTCCTCTGTGGCTCCAAGAAGAGGGGGGTGGCAGAGGGCGGAAGGGCGGGGTCGCCACTGGGGATGTAGTCACCGCTCACCTTGCCCACCATCTCGTTCAGCTCCTCGTCGGAAGGGTCAGAGCCGGGGCCCCTCTCTAGCCTGGTACAGTCTTGCTCGCCAGTGTAGTACCACACTGGGCGACTATGCTGCTGCAAGGGTGCAATACGGTGCGACATAAAGTCCACCAGCACCATCAGAGACGTCAGCTCCTCGTTGGCCAAGAACCGGATCCGCTCCAAGATTGGGTAGTACTCCTGCTCCAGCTCAGGGATCTCCTCCCAGAAGCGACGATCGGTGGTTGGGCTGGCGGTTCGGAGTTGTAGGCGATCGTGCTCGTCGGTCTGCACTACCACCCAGCTCTCCCTCCAGTTTTCCCACCTTGATGCGCTGAAGGGCAGAAGGTATCCAGAGACCATGGGGTCCTTGCAGCGATGCTGGAAGTAATATGCCCCCATATGAGTCTTCGAGCTGCGCCCAGTCGTCCGCAACACGAAGAAGTAGCGGAAGAGCGTCACGGAAGCGTGCACCCCCCACGAACATCTCGCAGAAGTGGACAAAAACAGCAGCCATTGCGAAAGACTTGGGGGAAAGATGGTGGAGCTGGAGGCCATATGTCTCCAGCAGGGTGACAAAGAAGGAAGAAATCGGCGGAACGAACCCCGTCAGAGCATAAGCAGTGAAGAAAACCATCTCCCCCTTTTCCAAGATCAGGGGGAGAGATCCTCGGCGAAGCCGGTGTTTCTGTTCTTCTGAGCGCCAGCCCAGCAGCCTGCGCACTGGCCGAAGCTCGGAAGAACGAACGAGGCGCGTCGGGAGCAAGTTGGAAGCCATGGCGAAAGAGGGCGCAAGGGCAGGAAAGCCGGGGCGCAAGAGTTCAAGGGAAGTACGAGCGCTAGGAAAGGCGAAGGGAAGCCGCGATGCGGGTGAGATCCCCTTTTAAAACTTTCCAGGGATGATTCGAGGTGGCTCGAAAATCTTCGAGAACATCGCATCGGCGACCGTGTTGGCTCCGGGACCGGGCGCCGATGACAGGTGGACCCAAGCCGCCCAACTCAAGCGGTGGGTCGAGGAGTCAGTCGCCCCAGAAGACAAACCGGCAAGGCGCACCGGCGGTTCCGGAAGAAAGCACCGCAGCGTGTAGAAGTGGTAGCCTTGGGAACCGCCGCAGTAAAAGCAACCATCAAGTGGGCGCACGCTCCCACGATCCCGCGGCAGTTCGTGCTCCGGCAGCGGTCAATGCGGGACTTAGAGAAAGTGCGCGGATCAGAAGAGACGGAGGTCCCACCTCGGGCTCGCTATCTCCCCCGAGATGGGCCCGGGGGCCACTGTCGGTACCTGCGATATGGGGTACCCCCGTGCACAGGGGAAAATGCCTAAGGAACTCGCCCTTCTCCACAGGGGGAGCTCCAAAGGCGCCACGCGTCCGGCGGGGCCGGACCTCCCTCTCCTTAGAGGAGAGCTCCGGGCCCGCCACGTGGCATACAGAGGCCGGACCTCCCCCTCCGCGGGAGAGAGGTCCGAAGGTGCCACATATCCGGCGGGGCCGGACCTCCCTCTCCTCAGAGAGGAGCTCCGTGCCTGCCACGTGGCCGACAGAAGCCGAACCTCCCCCTCCGAGGGGAGAGGTCCGAAGGCTCCACGTGCCCCGCGGGGCCGGACCCTCCTCTCCTCTGAGAAGGGCTCCGAGCCCGCCACGTGGCCAACAGAACGGCGCTGCCTACCCCCGAGCGATAGGCAGCGGGCATAAAGACGCCCCATACCTTGCCCGTACAAGGTATTCAAGGCCCGCGTCTTCCCAAGACACGGAGACGCGGAGCACGCCTCTGTCAGGTGCCGTTGCGCCCAGTCGCATCACATACTGGCGCGCGGTGTCAGAACCTGCCAGCCAATAAACACAGCGACAAGACATCCCATGCCGCCCGCGCCGTCATCAACCACTACGACTAGCATGCAGCATGGGCAGGGCTGCAAGACGGAGACTCAGAAGCCTCCGCCAGAGACAACTACCGGTATAACTGCAGATACGGTAGATGATAGGCAATCTCCTCGGGACCACCTGTCGGGTCCTGGGCCCCCTTTGTAAGCCACCCGGGTCTTGGACTATAAAAGACTTGGGTAGGCGACGATAGAAAGGGTTCGCACCTCCGCAACTCATACGCCAGCCATTCACACCCAAGCTGTAACTCACCCCCAAGCTCAGGACTCCGGCACTGAGCAGCAAGCAATACAGCAAGCTCCATAGCTCTCCGTGGACGTAGGGTTTTACGCTCCGGCGGCCTGAACCACGTAAAACTCACAGTGTCAAGCTCTTACTAACTCGTCCATCCGCGCAAGCTCTCCGCAAGGGTCTAGCCACACAGAAAAAAGAACCTCCGCGGGCTGCCCAGTGCAGGCCCGGGGGAAGTGTTGACTGAACACTTCGACAGCGGCCCAGGCTGGGTCGAGGTGGTTGACATGCTGTCATCGGCCTCTTGGTTGTGACGCCTTTCTCGTTGTCGCTCGATGGCCACGCGGGCATCTTCGCCCAGGTGACGTCGTTTCAGCTCCGACCTCAGGTCTGCCGACGGGAGCCTAGTGGAGCGGGAGTCTGCCGTCTGCCCGTCAACCGCTGGCGTGCGCGATAGCGACACATCTGGGTAACTGGGGCGTCGTCCCCGCTGAAGCTGAGGGTTGGCGGCGGCGACGACGAGACGGTCTATGTCGTGAATCCACTGCTGGGTCGCTGCCTGAGGCGCGTCCCCAGCAGGTGCGTTGCGTAGAAGCGCTCGTGCTGCAGCTAGTGCACTCCCATGGGAGACACTCGGTGCTGCAGTAGATCTTGGGCTTGCTGGAGTGCGCGTTGCCAGAGTCGGCTGCTGGCTTCCAGCTTGTTCCGACACACTCCTCCCTGAGTGCGTCGAGACGTAAGCCTCGCTGGTCACCATTCGCCGTGAACGAGGGCGAGGAGAGCTTGCCGCGGACGGAAGCTTGGTTATCTTCGTGAGTGAAGACTCGACGCGAGAGGGAAAAGCCCCCTACCTGGCGCGCCAAATGTCGAAGTGTAACTGTCGACACTTCCCCCGGGCCTGCACTGGGCAGCCCGCAGAGGTTCTTTTTCGGAGGGGCTAGTCCCCCTGCGTGAGTCTCGCTGTACTGGACAAAGGAAACAGATGAACACCAGGGTTTTTTATGTGGTTCGGGCCGCCGGAGCGTAATACCCTACGTCCACGGTGAGCAGAGGTGCTCGTTGTATTGCTTGGAGCTCAGAACTAGAGTCCTGAGCTTGAGGATGAGATGAGTGCTAGAATGCTGAATCAGGGTGCAAAGAGCCGAACCGAACAGAGTTCGAACCCCTCGTAACGTTGCCTACCCGAGCCTTTTATAGTGCAAGGCTCATGCGGCTTACAAGGTGGGCCTCGGGACCCGACAGGTGGTCCTAGGGTGATTTCTGCCATCTACCGTATCTGCAATAACGCTGGTAGTTGTCTCTGGCGAGGTCTTCTGAGCCTCTGACCTGCCACCCTACCCACGCTGCAAGCTAGGCGTAGTGGTTGATGATGGCAGGGGCGGCAGGGGATGTCTCGTCGCTACGTTTATTAGTGTACAGCTTCTGACATTGCGTGCCTGTCTTCACTGTGATGTGACTGAGCGCAACGCCTCCTGGCAGGGGTGTGCCCCATGTCTCCGCGTCTTGGGAAGGCGCGGGTATTCAATACCACGTCTTGGGAAGGCTCGGGTCTTGAATACCCTGTACAAGCAAGGCATGGTGCGGCTTTACTCCTGCTACCTACCGCGCTGGGTAGACAACCCTGCTTGCTGCCACATGGCGGGCCCGGAGCTCTCCTCTGAGGAGAAGGAGGTCCGGCCCCGCTAGACACGTGGAGCCTTCGGAGCTCTCCCCGTGGAGGGGGAGGTCCGGCTCTGCTGGCCACGTGGCGGGCCCGGAGCTCTCCTCTGAGAAGAGGGAGGTCTGGCCCCGCAGGTCACGTGGAGCCTTCGGAGCTCTCCCCGCGGAGGGGGAGGTCCGGCTTTGCAGACCACGTGGCGGGCCCGGAGCTCTCCTCTGAGGAGAGGGAGGTCCGGCCCCGCAGGACACGTGGAGCCTTCGGAGCTCTCCCCACGGAGGGGGGAGGTCTGGCTCTGCTGGCCACGTGGCAGGCCCCGAGCTCTCCTTTGAGGAGAGGGAGGTCCAGCCCCACAGGACACATGGAGCCTTCGGAGCTCTCCCTGCGGAGAAGGGAGGTCTGGCTTGGACGCCCTAGGAGTTCGCCCCTGCGGAAGGGACGAAGTCTTTAGACAATTTTCCCCTGTGCGCGGGGGTACCCCATATTGAGGGTACCGACAATAGGGGTTTATTCATCATTTGTATCAATGTTTACATTCACACATCTAGAAGGTGAGTTTAGCCACGAATGACTGCCACAAGTCCTAAAATACTTGCTACCTTAGCTAGATTATTAGCTTGTACATTACATTCCCTACCTTTATGTAAGAATTATACATACTCAAATAATTTTCGTGCCTCTTGAATGTTTTGAAGGACCATCATGTATGAGCATCTTGACTTATGCATTGCATTTGCTTTTCTCTATCTTTCTTCTTACAACAATACATTACATTTATATTTACATTTGTGTGCACATTACATTGCATTTACATTTTTGCTTGTACATTGCATTTAGGGATGGCAATAGGTCACGTTCGGGTCGGGTGGAGCAAAAACCCACCCGAAATGAAAAGGTCTGCGGGTGAAATGTGGAATCCAAACATGCACCCGCGGGTCGAAATTGACACCCCAACCTGCACCCGACGGGTTTCGGGTGCCCGTCGGGTCTAACAAAAAATATTCCAAAACTGATAACTTTTGAATATTTCAACAGCAGCAAAATAATTTACAATAACTTAGTATTGTAGCTGAAGTGATTTATTTTAACAACAGAATAAATAACATAAAAACAGAATCATCAATCTTCAATCGTCATGATACCATACATAACATAACATAAAATACTGTTACAAATATTCAACCAAACACTTAAATTAAGTCAAAACGGTACATAGATTCAACACAGATTCAAGTTCATGACTGATTCAGGACTTCAATTAGTTCATGACTGATACACAACACATATCAAATAGTTCAAGACATATTGAAGGTTGTCATCCATAATCATAATTTGAGGTCCTATTCTCCTGTCCTGTCCAGACACCAGACCTCCAAAATTCAAACATTCACTCAAGAATGGTGCATGAAGGATCGTCCTAGCAATAAGAAATGGAACAAAATTTTATAGAAAATGAAATAGAATTATAAAATATTAAAGAGTGCGTGATTAGGCGGCAGCTGGCACGGCTACCCTCAGCTTCGACGGGGGCGGTAGGCTGATGGCGGTGGCGGGGTCCTGGCGAGCGGGGTGGCGGCGGGGTCTTGGCGGGCGGCAGCGGGGTGCTGGCTCCTGGCGGCAGCGCCAAGGCAGGCAGGAAGGCGGCGGGGTCAGCTGCCGAGGTGGCTGCCACCTCTGTTGCCACGTGCGCCAAGGGTTTATCCGGCTGAGTTGGCGCTGACGGGGATGACACCCATGCACGCTCTCTGATGTGGCGCCCCTCTGGTCTGCCACATGGGCGCATGGGCGACACCCTTGGCCGGAGCATTCCGCGGTGGCGGATCACCGGAAGTTGGCCGGAACCCTAACCGTAGCCGCTGGTGGGGAATCCCAGGCATGCCGAGCCTCTAGACGACGTGCAAAACATGTTGGGAGTTGTCCCCGATAGTGGGGGTCACCGGAGTGCCGCCGGCGGTTTTTCGGAGTTATCAGTGACGGCGGTGCTCGATGGTGGCGTGCACGTGGCCGCTTTCTACCGGATTTCCAACGCTCTACACATACACTGGGATGGCGGGAACATTTCCGAGGGTTTGGTGGAGCCGCGGAGTGCCACATGGTCACTACTTAGGACAGAGGGGTAGGGTGGTAGCCGGCCAGAGTAGCTCGCTGACGGCTAACCGGTCGTTGGACTTTTTCTTTGTGCGGGGCAACTATTTACGTGCCGGTGGTCTACGTAGCATGGTGAGGGCAGCGGTCACGGTTCTAGGCTGAGAAGGTCGCCGGAATGGTGGCTAGAGTTCGCCGGAGACGGCAGTGGGTCGCTGGTAGCTAGCCGGCGCCTGAACTTTTTCTTCGCGCTACCTTGCAAACTGTTTGCCTTTGGTCTATGCGTCATGGGGAATCTAATGGCTGTGACGCCGGGCCTAGAATGTCACTGTTTCACCGGTGAGGCCTCGCCGGAGTTGGTTGCGGTGGCGGCTCACCGTGGAACCGCGTACGCATACTCAATTTCCTGTGTTTTATCAGTCCACCGCGTGCTTAGGGGCGTGTGGACGGGTTTGGGGCACTTGGCCTAGATGGGGGAGGCTCCAGCGCAGCTGGCGGCGGGCCGAGGCGGCCATGGAGCGGCGGTGCTCGGCGCGCACATAGCTGCAGCTCTTGGGCTTGCTCGTTCTTGTGCGGGATAGAAAGGAGGAGGCATGAGGGTGCTGTAGAAGGAAACTGAGCGGGAGGGCCGTACCGGACTTAGCGAATCGAGGTTCACCGATGATGGGGAAGAAAAAGGGTGAGCTTTAAATTTGAGCTCGGGGAGAGTTTGAGGGCGCCCGGTTTCTTGTTGGATGCCTCTGGCGTTGCCGTGCGAGCTGAGAGGAAGGGAGATTGCTTGCTAAATAGGCCGGTGAAGGGCGGTTTGGTGAGGCGATGCCCTGAGGCAGTGCGGCTGACCTTAATTCCGCGCGGCTGAGGTGGATGGGATTCCTGTGGTGCGACTGGGCAGCCGGAAATGAGGGGGAGGAGGCGTGACACGCGGCTGCGGCTGACGGTACGGTGAGGCGGCGAAGGGACAGGGCGGCGGCGGTTTTTCTTGCGGCGGCGTGGCGCGTTTCTCGCAGGAAATCAGGAGGCGTGACCGGAGG
Source organism: Neostapfia colusana (assembly GCA_030760725.1). NCBI lineage: Eukaryota > Viridiplantae > Streptophyta > Magnoliopsida > Poales > Poaceae > Neostapfia > Neostapfia colusana. The sequence goes on along the minus strand of JASWHV010000012.1, from coordinate 11,343,278 downwards.
TTGAAGATGGTGGGGGCGGTGGGAAATTTGGTCCACGCTGGGACGGGCCGGAGGGGAAGAGCAGGCTGCGCGCCAGGAAAAGGAGGAGAGGGAAGGGGCTGGGCCGCCTGGGGGAGGAGAGTGGGCTGGGCGCTAGAAAAAAAGGGGACAGGCTGGCCTGCTCCAAGAGTTAGGGCGAAAAGGAGATAGGCTCAGCCCAGGAGAGAAGTTTTGATCTTTTACAGAATTTAACTTTTGAATTCAGATTTGCATTTGGATTTGGATTGTATTGGGTAGTTGTCGAAGTGTAGCCATCGACACTTCCCCCGGGCCTGCACTGGGCAGCCCGCGGAGGTTCTTTTTTGGAGGGGCTAGTCCCTCTGTGTGAGTCTTTGCTGTACTGGATGAAGGAGACTGATGAACACAAGGGTTTTTTACGTGGTTTGGGCCGCTGGATCGTAATACCCTATATCCATGGTGAGCAGAGGTGCTCGTTGTATTGCTTGGTGCTTAGAACCGGAGTTCTGAGCTTGAGGATGAGCTGAGTGCTAGAGTGTGAGAGTGTCAAAGAGTCGAACCAAACAGAGTTCGAACCCCTTATAACGTTGCCTATCTGAACCTTTTATAGTCCAAGGCTTGGGCGGCTTACAAGGTAGGCCCCGGGACCCGACAGGTGGTCCCGGGGTGATCTCAGCCATCTACCGTATCTGCAATAACGCCAGTAGTTGTCTCTGGCAAGGGCTTCTGAGCCTCCGACCTGCCGCCCTACACATGCCGCAAGCTAGGCGTAGTGGTTGATGAAGGCAGGGGCGGCAGGGGATGTCTTGTCGCTGCGTTTATTGGTGTACAGCTTCTGACATTGCGTGCCTGTCTTCACTGTGATATGACTGGGCGCAACGCCTCCTGGCAGGGGCGTGCCCCGCGTCTCCGTGTCTTGGGAAGGAACGGGTCTTCAATACCGCGTCTTGGGAAGGCGCGGGTCTTGAATACCTTGTATGAACAAGGCATGGTGCGGCTTTACTCCTGCTGCCTACCGCTGGGTAGACAGCGCTGCTTGCTGCCACGTGGCGGACTCGGAGCTCTCCTCTGAGGAGAGGGAGGTCCGGCCCCGCTGGACACGTGGAGCCTTCGAAGCTCTCCCCGTGGAGGGGGGAGGTCCGGCTCTGCTGGCCACGTGGCAGGCCAGGAGCTCTCCTCTGAGGAGAGGGAGGTCCGGCCCCGCAGGACACGTGGAGCCTTCGGAGCTCTCCCGGTGGAGGGGGAGGTCCGGCTCCGCTGGCCACGTAGCAGGCCTGGAGCTTTCCTCTGAGGAGAGGGAGGTCCGGCCCTGCAGGACACGTGGAGCCTTCGGAGCTCTCCCTGCGGAGAAGGGAGGTCCGGCTTGGATGCCCTAGGAGTTCACCCCTGCGGAAGGGGCGAAGTCCTTAGCGATTTTCCTCTGTGCGCGGGGGTACCCCATATTGAGGGTACCGACAGTGGCCCCCGGGCCCATCTCGGGGGAGATAGCGAGCCCAAGGTGGGGCCCCCGTCTCTTCTACTCCGCGCACCTTTCCGAAGACCCGCTTTGACCGTTGCCGGAGCACGAACAGTCGTGGGATCGTGGGGGCGTGAGCCCTGCTTGATGGCTGATTTTACTGCGGTGGTTCCCAAGGCTGCCACTACTGCATGTCGCAGCGTACGTCGCAGCGCCTTGTCAGGAACCGCCGGGTTCTCCGCCTAGGTGGCTGACTACCCGGTGCACCGCTTCTGCAGGGCGGCTTGGGCCCGCTTGTCATGGTCTCCGGGGCTTGGCCCCAAGGCGGTTGCTCTGAGCGGTGCAGATGAAGCGTTTTGAATCACTTCAGGGAAGTTTAAAAGGGGATCTCATCTGCATCGCAGGCTTCCCTTGGCAAACTTCTCTGCGCCTGAGCCCTCTTTGTCTCTTCGAGCTCTTGCACCTTCAGCTTCCAAGTCTTGCGCTTCTGCCGCCGATGGCCTCCAACTTGCCTCTGCCGCACTTCGCCCGGACAGCAGACCTTAGACCGGTGCGTAAGTTGCTGGGGTGGCATTCGGTGGAGCAGCGGCGCTGCCTCCGGCGGGGGACTCTCCCTCTGCGTCTGGAGGTGGGGGAGATTGTCTTCTTCACCGCCTATGGCTTGGCAGGGTTGGTCTCGCCAATCTCTTCGTTCTTCGTGACGCTTCTGGAGACGTACGGCCTCCAGCTCCATCACCTCTCCCCCAACTCCTTCGTGATGGCTGCTGTCTTCGTGCACTTCTGCGAAATGTTCGTGGGGGTGCGCGCCTCGATGACGCTCTTCCGCCACTTCTTCGTAATGCGGACGACCGGGCGCGGATCAAAGAACCAGTTGGGTGCCTACTACTTCCAGCATCGTTGCAAGGACCCAAAGATTTCTAGGTACCTTCTGCCTTTCAGCGCGGCGAGGTGGGAAAGCTGGAGGGACAACTGGGTGGTCGTGAAGACTGATGAGCACGACCGCATCCAGTTGCTAACCGGTGCTCCAACTACCGAGCGTCATTTTTGGGAGGAGAGCCCAGTGCTGGAGCCCGAATACGCGCCAATCTTGGCGCGGATCCGGTTCCTAGCGGAGCAGGGATTGTCGTCTCTGATGGTGCTGGAAAGCTTCCTGTCGCGGTGCATTGCACCGCTGCAGAAGCGCTACCGCCCGGCGTGGTACTTCACCGGCATCCATGACTGCATCAGGGTGGAGAAGGGCTTGGGCTCAGTTCCTTCCGAGGAAGAATTGAGGGAGATATTGTCGTATGTCAGCAGTGACCTCCTCGATGACAACTCTCTCACGTTGCCAGCTTCCTGCCCCCCTCTCTCCATGGAGCCGTTGTTGAGGTCGAGGCTACTGCGGGAGCTGCCGACGCTGGATGATATTGGCATCGCCGTTCGTCAGGTCGGGGACACCTTCCGGGGAATCTCGATTCCCGGGGTTGAGCGCTCCGTAGCGGAGCGCGAGGCATCGGCCGATGTCCAACCCGCCCTGAAGGTCAACGGAGCTCGGACCGCCGACAAGGGGAAGGGCAAGGAGCCGACCTCTGGCTTACTGGAGAGGAAGCGTGCCAGGTCCCCTCCGAGGGCGTCGGTTGCGCCAGGCCAGGGGTTCGGAGCACCCCTACGCCCTCACTCAAGGGGTATCGGCTTGTCGGGCGGTGACCCCAAGAGGCCTCGGGTCTTCCGCTCTGACGGGACTCCTCTCGGCCAGCGGTGGTCCGAGGAGCCCCGGGCATCCCACCCTTCCTCCACGGGCGGTGGAGCTCCAAGGAGGGATGCCGGTGCTGCTGTGTCTGGGGGCGAGCCAATGGCTCAGGCGCCCCATTCGACGAGCATCCCGGCTGCAACTTCGGCAGGCGGTGGCGCTGGAGGGAGCAGCGCCAAGATTCATCCGGGGACGCAGGCGCCCCGGGCTTCAGGGGCTGGATGGGCGAGCGGAGCCATGAGCACTGCTGGCGGGAGCCCTGCTGCTCCGTCTCCCAGGGGGGCTCCGGCTGTACCCCCTGTTCCACCAGTCCGAGCGCCTTTAGCGCCGGCCCTGGCGGCGACGGGAGGCTCCGGCGGTCCTGCCCCGACTCGGAAGCCGGGGCTCCATGCCCGCTGGAGTGTTCGAGTTCCTCGGTACGTTCGTACTCCCCGGGTCTCGACACTTGTGTATTCCCTTTCTTCTTATTTTGGGGTGTCCCCACACTCGCAGGGACTCACCGGCTGCCGGGGCCACGTCTGTTCCCCGGCCTTCTCCAGCTAGTGGAGGTCCTGTGCCGCAGCGTCCAGAGGCTGCGGCGGCTTCTCTGGCCCCCGAGCCGGTGCGTGTGCCTCCACCTTCTGTGCTGGCTGGACTGGCCCTTGCGACGTCAGCGGCGACGCCCGCTCCTCCTCCTTTGCCTATTCGAAGGTCAGCGGCTGTTGATGCCATGGAGGAGCCGTGGCTACAGTTGGCGCGTCGTGAGTGCGCCGTTGCAGATCGGGAGCGAGTCGTGGCCGCCAAGGAGAAGAGTGTCACCGAGCAGCTGGAGGCTAGCGAGGGCGACTTGAAGGCCCGAACCAAAGAGCTGGAGCTTCGGGAGGCAGCCTTGGCCGTGAGGGAGAAAGAGGCCTCCCGGGAGCGTCAGGCGGCACTGGAGCGGGAGCTGGCGACCGACTTCCGGGCGTCAGAGCTGGAGCAGCTCATTAGGGACCTCGAGCTCCGGGACAACTCCCTCTCGGCCAAGGAGAAGAAGTTCTCCGAGGAGGGGCCCGGCGCCCTACTGGCAGCTCTCCAAGAGGTGGAGATGCTCCAGGCTTCGCGGTCCGACGAGGCTCGAGCGTTCTAGAGCTTTGTCGGCCAAGAAGGGTCCGCCCTGGTACCCCTTGGCTTCAGCCCCGTGAGGACGGGGGCTCCAGCGCAAGAGGTGGCCAAGGTGATTCCGGCACTCGAGTCTATCGGCGCCAAGCTGGATAGGCTCGAGCCTGTGGTCGCCGATGAGCTCGAGGCAGAGGGACAGAGCTTGACGAAGGAGGTCGCCACGCACGTACTGGCATGCTTCCGAAGCCGGGATCCCTCCCTCTCTCTGGAGCCGGTGAGGCAGGGCCCCGTCGTGGAGTGGGAGGAAGCCACCAGGGCAGGAGTTGGGGACGTCGCCGCTCTCATCGCGTCTAGGTTCCAGCTGGAGTCCGGGGACTCCTAGGCAGTCGCCCTTGTAGCCGAAGGGCTTGTATCTTTTTGTTTCTGTTGGGTCTGTAGTCCAGCTCTTGGAGCCCTTGATGAATGAACAAACTCTTGTATTTGTGTGTCTTGTGCTCTTGACTTCTTCTTGGCTTGGCCTACCCGAGCCCTTAGCTCCGCAAGGACTCTGGGAGGTCTCCACCGATATCGAAGCTTGCACAAACACCTTTCTCGGGTCCTTGCTAACTTAAGGACCCAAGGGGTCTCCGGAGCTTGCCCCGTGAGGACGGGGGAGGTCCGGCCCTGCTAGCCACATGGCGGGCCCAGAGCTCTCCTCTGAGGAGAGGGAGATCCGACCCCGCTGGACACGTGGAGCCTTCGGAGCTCGCCCCTGCGAAGGGGGCGAGGTCCGGCTCTGCCGGCCACGTGGCGGGCCTGGGGCTATCCTCTGAGGAGAGGGGAGCTCCGGCCCCGCCGGACACGTGGGCCCTCAGAGCCCACCTCTGCGGAGGGGGCGGGGTCTGGCTCCTCCGATCTTGAGTTGGAGTAGTCGGGAGCTCCGATCCTTCCTTGCGCGGTCCCTGTAGTGGCCCCTTGGTAGGTGTGGCCAATTGTTTGGGCACACCTACCATATTCTTGCAGGGGAGCTAAGGCCAGGAGGTCCTGCACACAAGTAGGGGAACCATAATTCTCCTCGGGGGCTCTCCCTTCCCTGTCTCTTAGTCTTATTTGGCTTACAGTCCTGGTCCGGTATACGGGGCTTGGGCAATTCAGTGCGCGGCGCCGGGGGTCCGGCTCCCTCCGAGGTCAGGGTACCACCGTCCGACCTCTAGTACTAGACCGTAACGCTGGGGAGGCAGAGTGCACAGGCTTTCGGTACGGAACCAGGCAAAGCAGGCTGTAATCCCCTGGACCTCCGAAGGGCAGAGTGCACACGCTTTGGGTCGGAACCAGGCAAAGCAGGCTACGCACCTTGGACCCCACATGCACAGCGCAGGTTTTTCGTGGAGGTGACCAACTGCGTCGCAGCACCTGACTAGGGGAGGCCTGAGAGGCCCCCTGGCCATCGGCAGGTACCTCAAGCGCGACCGTCTTCGGTAGGATAGCAAATGCCGACTAGGGATGAGAGTGGGAAGAAAGAGCTAAGTGTACGATGATAGTACACTGGGTCGATGTGAAAGTGATAATAAAAATTAATGCGTAATTTAAATGAACATATAAGTAAGAGCGCGGTAGAACAAGATTCTTTCTGTATAAATGCCCATAGGAGGAAGGCAGGCTAAACATGGAGGCAATGACCCACCCCATTAAGAAGGGAAGCAAGATCCTACGCGCTTAGGGTCGGAACCAGGCCAAGCTGAAACGTAGTCCTGGACCGTCCCTTGGGACTTAGTTGCTCCGAGCGCTATTCCTGGACTCTATGGGATCTATTACAGAAAGAAAAAGACATGTGCTCCCTACGCTCTAGGGATAGAACTTACGGAGATGTTCTATGTTCCAAGGGTTCGGGAGCGGATCCCCATCTTCGGTGGAAAGGCGTACGCACCCGGGGCGGCAGACTTTCGTGACTCGGAAGGGACCTTCCCAGCTGGGGGAGAGTTTGTTGGTCCCTTCGCGAGAAAGTATGCACCGCAGCACCAGGTCGCCTTCTTTGAGCTCCCGGACACACACGGCCCTTTGGTGGTAGCGCTGGAGCGCCTGCCTGTACCGAGCATTGCGGAGCGTTGCTTGTAATCGAGCCGTATCGACGAGGTCGATGTCTTCACGCCAGAGCTGGTCCTGCGTGGCTTCGTCGTAAGCTCGGACGCCGAGAGACCCCAAGGTGATCTCTAGGGGAAGCACGGCTTCTTCCCCGTACACCATGAAGAAGGGTGTCTGTCCAAGTGTGCCGTCGACACTTCCCCCGGGCCTGCACTGCGCAGCCCGCGGAGGTTCTTTTTCGGAGGGGCTAGTCACTCACGGAGAGCTTATGCGTTAGGGACGAAGGAAGGAGAAGGTTGACACAGAGATTTTTTACGTGGTTCAGGCCGCCGGAGCGTAAAACCCTACGTCCACGGTGAGCGGAGGCGCTCGTTGTATTGCTTGAGTGTTGAGCGTGTGAGTGAGCAAGAAGCCTAATGGAGTTCGAACCGCTGTAGTGCAAACCCTTTGCAACGTTGCCTACCCAAGCCTTTTATAGTCCAAGGCTCGGGCGGCTTACAAAGTGGGCCCGGGGCCTGACAGGTGGCCCCGGGGAGATTGCCTGCCATCTACCGTATCCTGCAGTTACGCCGGTAGTTGTCTCTGGCGAGGGCTTCCGAGTCTTCGTCTTGCCGCCCTGCCCACGCCACAAGCTAGGCATAGTGGTTGATGACGGCAGGGGCGGCAGGGGATGTATTGTCGCTGTGTTTATTGGTGTAGAGCCTCTGACGCGGCGTGCTAGTCTTCACTGCGATGCGACTGGGCACAACGGCACGTGACAGTGGCGTGCTCCGCATCTCCGCGCCTTGGGAAGGCGCGGGTCTTGAATACCTTGTACGCGCAAGGTATGGCCTGTCTTTACTCTTGCTGCCTACCGCGCGGGGGCAGGTAGCGCTGTTCTGCTGGCCACGTGGCGGGCTCGGAGCCCTCCTCTGAGGAGAGGGAGGTCCGGCCCCACTGGACAAGTGGAGCCTTCGGAGCTCTCCCCGCGGAGGGGGGAGGTCCGACTCTGCTGGCCACGTGGCGGGCCTGGAGCACTCCTCTGAGGAGAGGGAGGTCCGGCACCGCTAGACACGTGGAGCCTTCGGAGCTCTCCCCCCGGAAGGGGGAGGTCCGGCTCTGCTGGCCACGTTGCGGGCTCAGAGCTCTCCTCTGAGGAGAGGGAGGTCTAGCCCCGCTGGACACATGGGGCCTTCGGAGCTCTCCCTACGGAGAAGGGAGGTCCGGCTCTGCTGGCCACATGGCGTGCCTGGAGCTTTCCTCTGAGGAGAGGGAGGTCCGGTCCCACAGGACACGTGGGGCTTCCGGAGCTTGCCCCTGCGGGAGGGGCAAAGTCCTTAGGCGATTTCCCCTGTGCGCGGGGGTACCCCATATTGAGGGTACCGACAGTGGCCCCCAGGCCCATCTCGAGGGAGATAGCGAGCCCGAGGTAGGGCCCTCGTCTCTTCCACTTTGCGCACCTTCTCGAAGACCCACTTTGACCATTGCTGGAACACGAACAGTCGTGGGATTGTGGGGGCGTGAGCCCTGCTTGATGGCTGCTTTTACTGCGGCGGTTCCCAAGGCTGCCACTACTGCACGTGGCAGCGCACGTCGCAGCGTCTTGTCAGGAACCATCGGGTTCTCCGCCTGGGGGCAGACAACCCGGTCCACCTCTTCTGTATGATGGCCTGGGCCCTCTTGTCATGGACTCCTGGGCTTAGAGCTGAAGCGGTTACCCCAAGCAGCGTATTCAAAGAGTTTCGAATCGTTTTGAATCGAGTATGGGAAGTTTAAAAGGGGGATCTTATCTGCATCGCAGGCTTCCCTTCGCCTGAGCCCTCCTTGTTTCTTCGAGCTCTTGTGTCCCCATCTTCCATGGCTTCCAACCTGACTCCGCCGCGTCTCGCCCGGTCGGTCGAGCTCGGGGTAGTACGCAAGCTGCTGGGCTGGCACGCGGAGGAGCAGAAGCGCTGGCTCCGGCGAGGATCTCTCCCCTTGTGTCCGGATAGGGGGAGATTGTTTTCTTCACCGCCTACGCCTTGGCGGGGTTTGTCCCGCCAATTTCTTCCTTCTTCGTGACACTGCTGGAGACATATGGTCTCCAGCTTAATCACCTCTCCCCCAACTCCTTCGTGATGGCCGCCGTCTTCGTGCACTTCTGTGAGATGTTCATGGGAGTGCGCGCTTCAGTGACGCTCTTCCGCTACTTCTTCGTGCTGCGGACGACTGGGCGCGGCTCGAAGAATCAGCTGGGGCGTACTACTTCCAGCATCGCTGCAAGGATCCGAAGGTCTCTGGGTACCTTCTTCCTTTCGGCACGGCGAGGTGGGAATGCTGGAGGGAGAACTGGGTGATCGTGAAGGTCGACGAGCATGATCGCCTTCAGCTGCCAACTGCCAGCCCGACCACCGAGCGTCACTTCTGGGAGGAGATCCCAGAGCTGGAGCTGGAGTACGCGCCGGTCTTGGAGCGGATCCGATTTCTGGCCAATGAGGGGCTGACATCCCTGATGGTGCTGACAGACTTCCAGTCACGCCGCATTGCGCCCCTGCAACAGCGCAGCCGCCCGGCGTGGTACTACACCGGCGAGCACGACTGCACCAGGTTGGAGACGGGACTCGGCTCCGACCCATTTGAGGAGATGTTGTACAAGATGGTGGCAAGGGTGAGCAGCGACTTCATCAACGGCGGCGACCTCACTTTCCCGGCCTCCTGCCACCTCTCTTCTTGGAGCCGCAGTGGAGGGCGGAGTAGCTGAGGAAGATGCCGAACCTGGACGACATCGGGATCGCTGTGCATCAGGTTGGGGACGCCTATCGGGGGATCTCGATCCACGGGGTCGAGCGCTCCAGAGCGGAGCGTGAGGCGTCGGCTCATGTCCAACCCACGCCGAGAGTCGACGGAGCTCGGACCGTCGACAAGGGGAAAGGGAAGGAGCCGGCCCTGAGCAGTCGTAGAAGAAGCGTGCCCGGTCCCCTCCGAGGGTGCAGTTCACGCCGAGCCAGGGGACCAGGGTACCATTGCGCCCATCTTCACGAGGAGCCGGTTCGTCGGGCGGCGACCCCAAGAGACCTCGGGTCTTCCGCTCCGACGGGGCTCATCTCGGACAGCGGCGGTCCAAGGAGCCCCGGGCATCCTGCCTTCCTTCCTCAAGCGGAGGAGCTCCGAGGGGGGACGCCGGTGCGGCGATGCCCGGGGGTGATCCAAGGGCTCAAGCGCCCCGGCCATAGAACATCCCGGCTGCAGGCTTGGCAGGCCGCGGCGTCAGAGGGGACTGCGCCAGGACTCAACCGGGGAAGCAGGTGCCCCGGGCTTCAGGGGCCGGATCGACAAGCTGCACCAGAGGCTTTGCCGGTGGGAGCCCTACCGCTCCGCCTCCTAGGGGAGCTCCGGGCGCGCCTCCTGCTCCGCCAGTCCGGGTACCTGCGGCGCAGGCGCAGGCGGCGGCGGCAGGCTCCGGTGGTGCTGCCCCAGCTCGGAAGCCGGGGCTCCATGCCCGTTAGAGCATTCGTGTTCCTTGGTAAGTGTTGTTCTTTCCGGATTTCAGAACTAGTGTTCTTTTCTCCTTTTCTTAGCCTGAAGGCTTCCATGTTGGCAGGGACTCGTTGGCTGCTGGGGGCGAGTCTGTTCCCCGGCCATCTTTGGTTGGCGGAGGATCTATGCCGCAGCGTCCGGAAGCTGCGGCGGGTTCGCCGGCCCCCAAGTCAGCGCAGACTTCTTCTGTGCCGGCGGGATCGACCCCTGCGGCGGCGGCGGCTGCACCTGTTCGTCCCCTTTCACCAGCTCAGGAGCCGGCGGTTGTTGAGGGCTCAGCGGAGCCGGCTGGCGGCGTCCGACCCTCCGGTGCTGAGGCGGGAGGAGCAGCTGCAGGCCCTCCGGCTTCTCCAGATCGGAACCTCATCCCGGTTGCCGAGATGCCGGCATCTCCTCCACCGAACGACGACGTGATGGAGGAGGTCGGGGGCGTGGCTTTGGCCTCTGCCGCCCCGCTGCCCCTGGCGGATGCCTTGGAGCTTGCTCAGGCGAGCATCCAGGAGGTCCAGGCCGCCTTGGAGCGAGAGCGGGAGGTGCTGGCTGGGGAGAGGAACCGCCTCCTCAGCTGGGGGCACCTCCTGAGGCAGTGGACTCAGGAGGCTAGGGCGGAGCTCGACTCGAGGCATTCGAGGCTTGATGCCATGAAGGCGCTCCTCGATGCTCAAACAAGGGCCGTCGACCGCCTAGACTCCGAGACCCGGCGGCTCCACCAGGAGACCCGCGAGGCTTACGCCAGGGCCGAGGCGCGCTCCACTACCATGGAGGAGCTGCGGCTGCAGCTGGCGCACCGCGAGTGCGCCGTCGTGGATCGGGAGCGCGCAGTGGCGGTCGAGGAGAAGAAGGTCGCCGCACGGCTGGAGGCCAGCGAGGGAGAGCTGAAGGCCCGGGCTGGGGAGCTGGAGCTTCGGGAGGCAGCTCTGGCCGAGAGGGAGGAGCAGGCGTTCCGGGAGCATCAGGCAGCGCTGGACCGCGAGTTGGCAGCCGACTTCCAGGCGTCGGAGTTGGAGCAGCTCACCCAGGATCTCCAGCTCTGGGAGGACTCTCTGGCAGCCAAGGAGAAGAGATTCTCCGAGGAGGGACTCGACGCCCTGCTAGCAGCCCGCCAAGAGGTGGAGAAACTCCAGGCTTCGCGGTCCGTCGAGGCCCGAGTAGTCTGGAACTTCGTCGGCCAGGCGGGGTCCACCCTGGTACCCCTCGGCTTCAGCCCCGTGGGGACGGAGGCTCCGGCGCAGGAGTTGACCGAGGTGATCCCGACACTCGAGTCCATCAGCGCCAAGCTGGACAGGCTCGAAGCCGTGATCGCCAATGAGCTTGAGTCAGAGGGACGGAGCTTGGCGAAGGAGGTTGCCACGCACGTGCTGGCGTGCTTCCAGAGCCGGGATCCTTCCCTCTCTCTGGAGCCAGTAAGACTGGGCCCCTTCGTCGAGTGGGAGGAAGCTGCCAGCGTTGAGGTCGGGGACGTGGCCACCCTTGTCGCCTCCAGGTTCCAGCGGGAGTCCGGGGACTCCTAAGTAGTCGCCCCCACGGCCGGAAGGCCTTGTATCTTTTCTTTTTTGCTTTTGTTGAGTCTGTAATCCAGCTCATGGAGCTTTGAATGAATGAATAGACTTTTAATTATTGTGTCTGTTCCCTATCTTCTTTTTGGCTTGGCCTGCCCGAGTCCTTAGCTCCGCAAGGTACTCGGAGGTCTTCACCAATCTTGAAGCCTTGCACAGACACCTTCCACGGGTCCTTATTGTGTTAAGGGCCCAAGGGGTCTTCGGAGCTCGCCCCGTGAGGACTGGGGGAGGTCAAGCTCTGCTGGCCACGTGGCGGGCCTGGAGCTCCTCTTAGTAGAGGGTGGTCCGTTCCCGCGGGACACGTGGAGCCTTCGGAGCTCGCCCCTGCGGAGGGGGCGAGGTCCGGCTCTGCCGACCACGTGGCGGGCATAGGGCTGTCCTCTGAGGAGAGGGGAGCTCCAGCCCCGCCGGACACGTGGGGCCTTCGGAGCTCGCACCTGTGGAGGGGGTGGGGTCCAGTTTGTTCCTCCGGTCTTGAGTTGGAGTCGTCGGGAGCTCCGGTTTTTCCCTGCGCGGTCCCCGTAGTGGCCCCCTGGTAGGTGTGGCCAATTGTTTGGGCACACCTACCATACTCCTGCGGGGGAGCTAAAGCCGGGTGGTCCTGCACACAAGTAGAGGAAACGTAATTCTCCTCGGGGGCTCTCCCTTCCCTATCTCATAGTCTTATTTGGCTTACGGTCCTGGTACGGTATACGGTGCTTGGGTACTTCAGTGCACCCTGCGTCGGGGGTCCGGCTCCCTCCGAGGTCAGGGTACGACCGTCCGGCCCCTAGTACTGGACCGTAACGCTGGGGAGGCAGGATGCATAGGCTTTTGGTATGGAACCAGGCAAAGTACTCCCCTGGACCTTCGAAGAGCAGGGTGCGCACGCTTTGGGTCGGAACCAGGCAAAGCAGGCTTCGCACCCCGGACTCCCCATGCACAACGCAGGTTTTTCCTGGAGGTGACCAACTGGCGTCGCAACACCTGACTGGGGGAGGCCCGAAAGGCCCCCTGGCCATCGGCAGGTACCTCAAGCACGACTGTCTTTGGTAGGATAGCAAATGCCGACTAGGGATGAGAGTGGGAAAGAAGAGCTAAATGTACGGTGAACATACATAGAAAGTGCGGTCATAAAAATTAATGTGTAATTTAAATGAGCACAAGGGTAGGAGCGTAGCAGGACAGGTTTCTTTCCATATAAATATCCATAGGAGGAAGGCAGGCTAAACATGGAGACAACGACCCGCCTCATTAAGAAGGGAAGCAAGACTCTACGCGCTTAGGGTCGGAACCAGGACAAGCTGAAATGTAGTCCTGGACCGTCCCCTGGGACTTAGCTGCTCCGAGCGTTGTTCCCGGACTCTATGGGATTTATTACGGAAAGAAAAAAGTATTGTCCTACTACTGCTCTAGGGATAGAACTTACGGAGGTATTCTATGTTCCAAGGGTTCGGGAGCGGATCCCCATCCTCGGTGGAAAGGCGTACGCACCTGGGGCGGCAAACATTCGTGACTCGGAAGGGACCTTCCCAGCTGGGGGAGAGTTTGTTAGTCCCCTAACGAGAAAGTATGCGCCGCAGTACCAGGTCGCCTTCTTGCAGGTCCCGGATACGCACGGACCTTTGGTGGTAGCGCTGGAGCGTCTGCGGTACCGTGCGTTGCGGAGCGCCGCGTGTAATCGAGCCTCGTCGACGAGGTCGATGTCTTCACGCCGGAGGTTGTCCTGCGTGGCTTCGTCGTAAGCTCGGACACGTAGAGACCCCATGGTGATTTCTGGGGGAAGCACAGCTTCGGCCCCGTACACCATGAAGAAGGGTGTCTCTCTGGTGGCCCGACTTTGGGATGTCCGGTTAGCCCACAGTGTGCTCGGAAGCTCGTCCACCCACTTGGCACCATGTTTCTTCAAGCCGGCATAGGTGCGAGTCTTGAGGCCCCGAAGAATCTCGGCGTTGGCCCTCTCGATTTGCCCATTGCTCTTTGGGTGAGCAACGGAAGCATAGCACACCGGGATGCCGAGGTTTTTGCAGTAGTCTTGGAATGCTGCGCTGGTGAACTGGGTCCCGTTGTCGGTGATGATTCTGTTCGAGACCCCGAACCGGCAGACGAGTGAACTGATGAACTTGACTGCGGATTGCTTGTTGACGGTGATGACGGGTGTAGCTTCCGGCCACTTGGTGAACTTGTCGATGGCAACGAAGAGGTACCGGAATCCCCCGACGGCTTTGGGGAATGGCCCCAGAATGTCCAACCCCCATACGGCGAACGGCCACAAGGGCGGGATCATCTGTATCGCCTGAGCCGGTGTGTGGATCTGCTTGGCGTGAAACTGGCACGCCTTGCAGCTCTTAACCAGCTTGACGGCATCCCGGAGTGTTGTCGGCCAGTAGAAGCCATGCCGGAAGGCTTTACAGACGAGCGTGCGTGAGGAAGAGTGTCTCGCACATTCGCCTCCATGGATCTCAGCGAGCAAGTCGCAACCTTCCCCCTGGGTTATGCACCGCAATAGGACGTGGTTGGCGCCACGCCGGTAGAGATCCCCTTCTACCAGCGCGTATCTTTTAGCCATGCGCACGATCCGTTCAGCGGATACACGTTCACCGGGGAGGATGTTGTCTTTCAAGTACTCCCGGATCTCCATGATCCTTGCATCGGGTCTGACTTGAGCTCCTGGATCTTGAGCGCTGGGTTGCACAGAGTCCCCAGTGACGCTTACGATCCTTGGCGGCGTCCATGGTTGCAGGGCCGCCGGGACCGCCAGCTTCGAGGTGCTGGTCCAGCCCCCTTCGCCCGGCTCGGCAGGCCGGGCTGTGGGCCGCAGCAACGTCCTCTCGAAGACTCCTTCGGGCACGGTGGCTCCGGTGGAGGCCTTCGTTGAGAGGTCGTCATCCGCGGCATTGCCAGCGTGCGGTACATGGCGCAGGTCCAAGGCGAGGAAGTCTTTCTCCAGCATCTGCACGTGGAGCAGATAAGCAGCTAGCTGCGGGTCATTGCAGGAGCATTCACCCTTGACTTGCTTGATGACTAGCTGGGAGTCGCCCTGTGCCAACAACTGGCGAGCGCCCAGAGACAGGGCTGTATTCAGGCCAAAGATGAGTGCTTCATACTCTGCCATGTTGTTGGTTGCCTTAAAATTGAGACGCACCATGTACCCAAACTGCTCCCCCGATGGCATGAGAAGCAGTAAACCAGCACCGGCCCCATGCTTTCGTGAGGAGCCGTTGAAGAAAAGCGTCCAGTGAGGCCCGGCGAAGACCGGAGCTCGGGGCTTTGGTTCATCGTCTTCGTGGCCCCTGGGTTGGTCGTTGTTGGCGTCCACTCGGCCACGAAGTCAGCCAGTGCTTGACTCTTGATTGCATGGCGAGGAAGGAAATCCAGCTCGAACTCCGCCAATTCCGCTGCCCACTTAGCGGCGTTGCCGGTCGCGTTGGGGCTGTGAAGGATGGCCTTCAACGGGTAGGAGGTGACCACCGAGACCCGGTGGGCCTGGAAGTAGTGGCGGAGCTTCCTGGATGCCACGAGTACTGCATACAACAGATTGTGGACCTCTAGGTACCTTGTCTTGGCGTCATGGAGGACTTTGCTGATGTGGTAGACAGGCCTCTGGATGGTCCGGACCCTTCCCCTTGGGCCTGAGACGTCTTCCTCCATTGGCTCAGGACGACAGGAGGTAGACGTGTCTGGGGGAGCCTCCGGGAGCTGGGACCCAGGGCTTCTAGGTCGTCTTGGACCTCCGGGAGGTCCCGTTAGACTTCCGGGTGGTCGTCCTGGACCTTCGGGAGGTCGTCTTGTTCTCCTGGGAGGTCCCTTTGGACCTCTGGGGGGTTATCTTGGAGCTCTGGGAGATCCCGTTGGACCTCCGTGAGGTCACCTTGGAGCTCCGGGAGGTCGTCTTGAGCCTCCGGGGTCTCCTGGTGCTTGTCTTCTGCTGCCGGAGTAGGCTGCGGTAATGAGGGGTCCGGCCGCTCCGCGACGAGGACCATGCTCACCACCTCCGTTGTCGCCGCGATGAAGAGCAGCAAGTGCTCTCCGGGCTCGGGGGCTACCATGATGGGTAGGGTCGTCAGGAGCTGCTTCAACTCCTGGAATGCTTCTTCTGCTTCGTCGGTCCAAGCAAAAGGACCGGATTTGCGCTGGAGCTTAAAGAAGGGAAGTGCCCGCTCTGCTAGCCTCGATATAAATCGACTTAGCGCGGCTAGGCATCCCATGAGTTTCTGGACATCCTTGATGCGGGCGGGGGGCCGCATGAGGTCGATGGCCTTGATCTTCTCTGGGTTTGCTTTGATCCCTCGGTGTGTGACCAGGAACCCTAAAAGCTTCCCAGAGGATACACCGAACACACATTTATCTGGGTTCAGCTTAGTGCGCGTGGAGCGCAGTTTGTCAAAGACTAGAGCTAGGTTATCTAACAAGGATGAGCTCTGCCTGACTTTGACAACGATGTCATCGACGTACACCTCAACTAAGTCTCTTATTAGCTCTCCAAAGGTTTTGTGCATAGCACAAACAAAGGTGGGGAGAGCATTCTTTAGGCCATAAGGCATAGAGACATAACAAAACAGGTCGTCTACTGTGATAAAAGCAGTATGCTCTTCATCTTCTCTTGACATAGGGATTTGGTGAAAGCCCGAGTAGGCATCTAGGAAGCATAGCATATCACAGCCTGATGTAGAGTCTACTATTTGATCTATTCTAGGGAGAGGGAATGGATCTTTGGGACATGCCTTATTGATACTGGTGTAGTCGATGCACATCCGGAGCTTCCCGCCGGCCTTTGGGACGATAACGGGGTTTGCCAACCACCGGGGGTGGTGGACTTCCCGTATGAAGCCAGCGTCCAACAGCTTCTTGATTTCTTCACGGATGAAGTTCTGCCGCTCGATGGACTGCTTGTGGGGCTTCTGTTGGATTGGCTTGGCGTCGGGGAAGATCTTTAGATGGTGCTCGATCACCTCCCTAGGGATCCCCGGCATCTGCAATGGTTGCCATGCAAACGCGTCGACGTTGTGCCGAAGGAAGGTGATGAGCGCGCCTTCCTATTTGTTGTCCAGGCCCCCGGCTACCCGGGTGGTCTGGGCAGCATCGGCGCCGACTTGGACGACTTTCAGGGGGACGTCGCCCTCGTCGAGAGGTTGCACACGGGGTGCTTAGGTCGAGGCACGGTGGCATGCACTCGGGTGGAGCTGGCCCGGTTCTGCACCGCCAGGGGCTGGTGCATGGGCTGCTGCAAGTGCTTGGAGCTTCTCCAAGGCTGACACTGCAGCAGTGCGGTCTCCACGGATCTTGAGGATGCCTGTTGGTGTAGGAATCTTCAATACAAGGTAGCCGTAGTGGGCTACCACCACGAACCGGTACACGGATGGCCTGCCGATGATGGCGTTGAAGGGGAGGTCGATCTCCGCCACATCAAACAGAATGTACTCTGTTCGATAGCTGTCCGGTGCCCCGAAGGTCACCGGCAGGCTGATATTGCCGGAGGGGACGACTTGTCCCGGCCCTACCCCTGAGAACGGGCTCGAGGGCGTGAGCTTGGCCATTGGGATTTGCAGCTTCTGGAAAGTTGCGCGGCTGATGAGATTCAGGCCGGCTCCGCCATCTACCAGAACGTGGTACATCTTCACGTTGGCGATGGTGGGGGCTACCAAGAGCGGTAGCTGCCTGGCCCCTGCCATGTTCTTGGGGCAGTCGGTGGCGTCGAAGCTGATGGGGGTCCCCATCCACTTGAGGTGCGGTGCTGCACTTGGGACAGGAGCCACGTGGCGGGCCCGGAGCTCTCCTCTGAGGAGAGGGAGGTCCGGCCCCGCTGGACACGTGGAGCCTTCGGAGCTCTCCCCGCGGAGGGGGAAGTCCGGCTCTGCTGGCCATGTGGGGGGCACGGAGCTCTCCTCTGAGGAGAGGGAGGTCCGGCCCCGCAGGACATGTGGAGCCTTCGGAGCTCTCCCGACGGAGGGGGGAGGTCTGGCTCTGCTGGTCACATGGCGGGCCCGGAGCTTTCCTCTGAGGAGAGGGAGGTCCGGCCCCGCAGGACACGTGGAGCCTTCGGAGCTCTCCCTGCGGAGAAGGGAGATCCGGCTTGGATGCCCTAGGAGTTCGCCCCTGCGGAAGGGGCGAAGTCCTTAGACGATTTTCCCCTGTGCGCGGGGGTACCCCATATTGAGGGTACCGACAGTAGTCTACTAGTAATTTGAATCATCATTTCTCATACACGATTTGCATACGGGTCTAAATTAAAGGTTATCACATCTATTCGTGTATATGCGCACACATGCCACTCGGTCCAGTTTGAACTTATTTATTTTAATTATATCATTAGTTGGTTACATACACACACTCAAAGGCATTTATGTATATGTGTGTATCTCTATACCCACATACATACTTATATATAGATATACATGTCGTTTTACCTTTATTTTACTCCTTGCATTGCTATTAGATTCTTGTGCTCCATGTGTGTGCTGATGTTCTTGAAAATTTTACTTGAGACGACTCACACTCGATTTTCTAGTTGGATTTAGTTTGTAATGGCCAACACATATACGTATATATATGTACCAGTTTATGTCGCCATTAATTCTGTTTCGAGTTTGGTTGTTAAGACATACTAAGTGGTTCGAACTGCACTAGTGTGTGTGTTGTTTTTTAAGTTAGTTTTGGTTCAAGATTTGATTTTATACTCTTGTTTATTGTCTAATGAGGTGAGTATTTATAGATGACGACAAACGCATATACATACATATATACGCCTCAGGTTTAATTAAACTAATATATGTTCAAGATCTTCTAAAAATATTAGTTTGGACCTATTTCTATTTGGTTTCAAAAATTCAGGCTGTGACAGTTAATGCCTATGAAGCGCGTCCCTGATGCTTGCCACAACTCGTGTGTCCAGTACAATCGCCGGCCGGGAGGCTAACCATCGGACTGAACGACTGTATAAGGCACACCATTTAAGAAAGAACAGAAAACGCTACTTCCAGACCTCGGCTTTCCTCTTCTCGACACCAGAGTCTTCCTTATGCTCCATCTCCCTTACGCTAATATATGTTTGTCTTCCCTGATGGACAAAGACAAGATGGAGTGAACGGCAAGCGAGCCCTCGGACCGCTTTTGCCTAGCGCCAGCAAGCCTGGTGGAGCCAGCGCTGAAGAGGGTGCGATGTTTCTCACCAGCCGCCTCAAGTCCCCCGCCTCTGACCACAACGCAGTTAAGGTAGGCGCCCACACCTCTCTTGCCTAGCTAGGCTCCTCAAGAAGGTTGTGGGCCGACGTTGAACGGAGGTTCCTCAAGAAGTCGCGGAGCTAGAGAGTGTTAGATAATCCCGTACACGTTTTCACATTAGCATGTGTTGCATTTTCTTTGTTGATCACGTTAGAGAGCATTTTTGCATGTTGCATGGTGTGGGACGTAGGACTTGTTCTCAGTCTAGGAGCCCAGACGTTTGCATGAGCATATTTGGTTATTCCTGCATGGATTCCGCCTGCATGGCTGCATGCACGAGCGAGTTATGCTCGGTAGTGGGTGTGTGGCGTGGTTTGTTACCTGTGTACTGGCTCTCCACGTATTAAGCACACGAAAAACAGAATGTAACAAGCGCACGGCGTGAGACTTGCTTCAGCCAAAACTTTGTGTGTTCATCTCTCCTAAACTGAGTTCTTGTGAGATCCATCACCAAGTGATTGTAGTCTAAGCGTCTGTGATTCATTTCGACGTCATGCGGCTCCAACAAGTGGCATCAGAGCCGAGATCATGGCGGTGACTCCTCCGAAGACTTTGGCGACCGTCGGCGAAAGCGGTACTTCGAGGGAAGTCATGATCGTGAAGGAGTCTGCCGGATCGCTAGCGTATCCTGTCCTGACTCGCATTAATTATACCCAATGGGCATTGGTGATGCAGGTAAATCTCGAAGCTCAGGGTCTTTGGGAGGCGATTGTCAACGACAATGTCGAGGGCCGCGAGGACCGGCTGGCACTTGCAGCCCTCCTTCGCGCGGTGCCAATGGATATGCACACAACACCGGCCAAAAAGAAGACCGCCAAGGAGGCGTGGGCTTCTGTAAAGTCCATGCGCATGGGTGTCGAACGTGTTCAAGAGGCCAGCGCTCAAAGACTCCTCAAGGAGTTCGAGGTAATCGCCTTCAAGGACGGTGAAACTGTTGACGATTTTGCCATGAGAATCAGTACCTTGGTCACCAATCTTGGCGAGCTGGGTGAGAAGATTGAAGATGTGCGGGTGATCAAGAAGTTCCTACGTGTACTACCACCCAAGTTCAACTAGATCGCCGTCTCGATCGAGATGTTTCTTGATCTCAAGACGCTGACGATAGAGGAGCTGGTTGGCAGGCTACGCTTAGCTGAGGATCGTGAAGACCCAGGCGAGATCACAGACAAAACTGGGCATCTTCTTCTTACTGAGGAAGAATGGGAAGCACGGCAATGTCAACGTCATGTTGGTACCGGTGGTAATAAGGCCGGTAGTCATCCTCAGGCAAAGAACAAGGAGGGGCCGCGTTCTGAAAGCAACCATGATGGGGGTGCACCGCTCGACAACAGCAAGCTGAAGTCTGGTGGCGGCTCTAGGCGCAAGCGTGGCAAGTGCCACAACTGTGGGATCTATGGCCATTGGGCCAAGAAGTGCCGGAAGCCACGTCAATCATGAGATGAAACTGCTAATATGGCGAAGAAAGAGGTAGATCAACCATCCCTCTTGCTCACCACTTCTTGTCATGTGTCAAATGTCCCAATGCAGAAGGTGTTTCTCAATGAGGAACGTGTGTTCCCACAAGAGGGTGAGGATGAGATGTGGTATCTTGATTCTGGAGCCAGCAACCACATGACAGGGTGTAAGTCTGCGCTGGTGTCTCTGGATGAAACCGTGCGGGGTGTAGTTCATTTTGGCGATGATTCTGTTGTTGAGATCTGTGGACTCGGCTCCATCATGATGCAATGCAAGAATGCTGAGCATAAAGTCCTGACAGAGGTATATTATATCCCCAAGTTGAAGAGCAATATTGTCAGCTTAGGCCAGTTGGAAGAAAGTAGATGTAGGACTAGCATGGCAGATGGGAAAATAATGGTGTATGACCGAGAAGGTGCTTTACTTACTTGTTTACCAAGGACACATAATCGTTTGTACGTTCTGAGGCTAAGACATGCAGTCCCGATCTGTCTGATGGACAAGCAAGGAGACCAAGCATGGTTGTGGCACTCATGTTTTGGTCACCTTAATTTTCAAGCACTCAGAGAACTTGGAGTGAGGAACATAGTGGAGGGAATACCACAGATTGATCAAGTGGAACAGTTTTGTGAAGGCTTCGCATTGGGCAAGCAGCATAGGGGAGCTTTTCCCCGGGTTGCAGACAACCGAGGTAATCGTCCTTTGGACCTCTTCCATGGAGACTTATGTGGACAGATCAAACCCAGTACACCTGCAGGCAAACATTACTTCCTGTTAATAGTTGATGACTATAGAAGATACATGTGGGTTGAGCTCTTGACCACAAAAGGAGAGGCTTTCAGATTCTTCAAGAAGATCAAAGCTGCTGCTGAGACTCAACTAGGGAGCAGACTCAAAGCATTTCGCTCAGACCAAGGTGGAGAGTTAAATTCAGTGGAGTTTGATGAATATTGTGATGAGCAAGGGGTCAAACATTACACCACTACATCCTACTCTCCACAACAAAATGGTGTGGTGGAGCGACGGAATCAAACTGTCATGGAGATGGCGAGGTGCTTTCTGAAGTCCAAGAACATGCCCGCATATTTTTAGGGACAAGCAGTGAGGGTGGCAGTGTACATTCTCAACTGATCACCAACAATAATCTTGAAGGGATGTACACCTTATGAGGCTTGGCACAACAGGAAGCCGAAAGTCTGTCATCTCAAGACTTTTGGGTGTGTTGCTCATGTCAAGAAGCTCGGACCCGGTATTAATAAACTTTCTGACAGATCAACATCAATGGTGTTCCTGGGTTACGAGCCAGGAACCAAAGGGTACAAGCTGTATGACCCCATAGGGAAGAAGGTGCATGTCTCACGTGATGTATTGTTTTAAGAATGAAGGGCATGGGACTGGAGCTGTGTTGAGTCTGGAGAACATCGGGGCCATTCTCACGGTTGAAAGTAGGACAACATAACAACTGAATAACAGCATGTCAACACTGAAGAAGCTCTGGATTTTTCAGAAAGTGTGCTACTACGCTATAGAAGAATTCAGGATGTGTTTGACACAACAGAGGAGGTGCAGAACCTTGATTACAGTGGGTTATGCCTCTTAACAGCTGAAGAGCCCAGAAGCATTGATGAGGCATTGGGTGAAAAATGTTGGAAGGATGCCATTGAGGAAGAAATGAGAGCAATAAGAGAGAACAAAACATGGGAACTGGTGAGTCTACCAGCTGGACAGAAGGCCATAGGGTTGAAATGGGTTTTCAAGATTAAGAAAGATCCAAATGGAAATGTGATAAAGCACAAGGCCAGGCTGGTTGCAAAGGGGTATGCTCAGCGCCAGGGGTGGACTTTGATGATGTGTTTGCTCCTGTTGTGAGGATGGACACTGTTAGATTGTTGATTGCACCTGCAGGACATGGTGGCTGGGAAATCCATCATATGGATGTTAAGTCGGCATTCTTGAATGGTATTCTGCAGGAGAGTGTTTATGTGCAGCAACCGCCAGGCTTCATAGAACAGGACAATGCAGGTAAAGTGCTTAAGTTGCACAAAGCATTATATGGGTTGAGACAGGCTCCTCGAGCTTGGAATGCCAAGTTAGACAAAGAATTGCTGGCACTGGGATTCACCCGAAGCTCACTGGAAGCAGCCATATATAGAAGAAAAAATGAGAAAGGTTTCCTGCTCATTGGAGTATATGTAGATGATTTGATCATCACCGGTCCTAGCCATGATGATATTGCTGTTTTCAAGACTCAAATGAAGAATAAGTTCAGCATGACTGATCTTGGTCTTTTGAGTTATTACTTGGGTTTTGAAGTCACACAAGAGGATGGACAGATCAGTCTGTGCTAGAGTGCATATGCAAAGAAAATCCTGGAGCAAGGAGGCATGACTGGATGTAAATCAGCTCATACTCCAATGGAAAATCGACTGAAGCTCAGCGAAAATGATGGAACAGCAGCAGTTGATGCAACAAAATACAGGAGTATGGTGGGAAGCCTAAGATATCTTGTTAACACACAACCTGACATAGCTTACTCAGTTGGTATTGTCAGTCGGTACATGGAGAATCCTTGAGAACAACATTGGGCTGCTGTAAAACAAATACTTAGGTACATTTCAGGTACTCTTGGATATGGGTGCTGCTACAAGAAAGAGACCAAGGTGGAACAACCTTTGTTGGGTTACAGCGACAGTGATCTCGCTGGGGATGTAGATGATCGCAAGAGTACGTCTGGTGTGATTTTCTTTCTTGGGTCAAGTCTCATCACATGGCTGTCACAGAAGAAAAAAATAGTGGCGCTCTCGTCCTGTGAGGCAGAGTACATTGCAGCAGCCTCTGCAGCTTGTCAAGGAGTTTGGTTGTGTAAGTTGTTGGCTGAATTAACATGAAGCAGCACTGCTAGCTTTAAACTTTTTGTGGACAACAAGTCAGCAATAGAGCTTAGCAAGAATCCTGTTCATCATCAAAGAAGCAAACATATCGATACTCGATATCATTTTCTCCGGGAGTGTGTGGAGAGTGGCTGCATTGAGATTCAGCATATCAACACAACTGATCAAGTTGCATATATCCTAACCAAGGCCTTGGGGCGAGTCAAATTTTCAGAACTACGTGACAAGATGGGTGTGATCCTGGTGCAGCGGGATTAGGGGGTGTTTTGTTAGATAATCCTGTGCACGTTTTCACATTTGCATGTGTTGCATTTTCTTTGTTGATCACGTTAGAGAGCATTTTTGTATGTTGCATGGTAGTGGGACGTAGGACTTGTTCTCGGTCCAGGAGCCCAGACGTTTGCATGAGCATATTTGGTTATTCCTGCATGGATTCCGCCTACATGGCTGCATGGCTGCATGCACGAGCGAGTTCTGCTCGGTAGTGGGGGTGTGGCGTGGTTTGTTATCTGTGTACTGGCTCTCCACGTATTAAGCACCCGAAAAACAGAAAGGAACAAACGCACGGCGTGAGACTTGCTTCAGCCAAAACTTTGTGTGTTCATCTCTCCTAAACTGAGTTCTTGTGAGATCCATCACCAAGTGATTGTAGTCTAGGCGTCTGTGATTCATTTCGACGTCGTGCGGCTCCAACAGAGAGGTTGTGGGAGGACGTTGAACGGAAGTTCAGCAAGTTATCATAGGAGATGGCCGATAAGAAGGATCAAGCTGTCACCCTACGGATAGCGCTGCTGAAAATGTCTCTGGATTTCTTTACCCAGACATCTGACTCCATGGAGCGTTTGCGGCTTGGGAGGCTCCACAAATGACTCCATTGTGGAACTGACACAGTCGTCGCCCATTGTGTCTTCGGGTTCGGCTCAGTGGTTAAGCGTCTTGACGCATTGCAGGAGACGATCGCCGAGTTGTTTGGAGTAGAAGGATGCAGGAATTTAGTGGAGACGGCTGCCAAGGAGTTAGGGGTGCACATAGTACACAAGTAGGTTTCTTGTGTTCCGACTTCTTATTAGGCTTTTGTAACCTCTATGTTTATAAATAAACAATTTGTTAGTGTTTTCAGTTCTATTTTTAATTTGAGAAGATTGTACCTCAACATCCTAGTGACCTCCAGTTCGACAACTGAGAAAGTTGAAGTAGCGTCCCTGTATTGCCTCATATACTAAGTAGTATCTAAACCAGTTTGAAACAACAACTGGTTATGATATATATATATATACCGGGTATCTGTGTGAACCGGTTCTAATATTTTGATATGTTTTTTTGAAACAGAGCAACAACGGTGAACTCCCTATTGTGAAATTCATCATGCATTTGTTAATTCCTATTTTAATAAAAGAGAAATTAGATAAATAATTTAATGTACAAGCAAAAACTTAACTGTAATGTAATATACAAGCAAATGTAATATATGGTTGTAAGAAGAAAGATAGAGGAAAGCAAATATATTCACAGGCCAAAATGCTTATACATGATGATCTTTTTAAGACAGTGAAGAGAGAAAAAATCATTTAGTTATGTATAATTTGTATATGAAGGTAGGGATGAATGTAATATATAAGATCATAATCTAGCTAAGGTAGCAAGTACTTTAGGATTTGTGGCCCTCATATGTGGCTAACTCACCTCCTAGATGCCTGAATGTAAACATTGATACTAATGACAAATAAACCCCTATCTTCCTCTCAAAAACAAAATAAATTGTCATATATAGTAAGTAGTATCTAAACCGGTTCCAACCAACAACCGATTCTGATACTGCATTCCATACCGGGTCTTCTTACCAGCCGATTCTGATACTTATTGCCTATATCGGTTATGCAAGCGAACCAGTTCTGATATTTTGATATGCTCTTTTTTTAAGGACCAACAACAGAACCATACCTACTGTGAAAAGATCGTATAAGATACGCGTGAAGTGAAAAATCACGATCTTTATAAAATCTCAGAAAAAAATAATTTTTGAATCATGGGAAAACACTAATTTGATAAACACTAATATTACATGGGGATTGCTTTAATTTAATGATTATAGATTTGTCATGATCGCGAAGTATGTACGTAGGTTCCTTATTCTTATCAATGAGGGGGGATGTTATCCTCACAGAATGGAGGCAGATCGTCAAATTAATTGTAGTATTCCTCGTCGACAACATTCTCAACACCAATAATCTTTCTTTTTTCTTTAAGGAAGACATGACGCCCCTCCTTGTTAACTGGGTCTGGATCTTTCATATAGAAGACTTGTGTGACATCATTGCAAGCACAAATGGTTGTTCTTTGTAACCGACACATTTGAGATCTTCACTCCATTGGTAATTTGACCCATTGGCAACGGAACAAGGAAACCTTCAGATTTTCTCCATACTCAAGCTCCCAAATAGGCATTCCAGGCAGAAATTTCTCTTTATTCAAACTCAGAATATATAAACATCACACAGAACTCAGAACTTTTATAATTATATATAAACAACATTGACAGAACCCGATACATATATAAACAACATTTGCAGAACATATAAACATCCCTAGTCCTTACAACAAACAAAATACCATCAAACCGAATGGAAATGTTAAACTATAATGCAGTTTAGAATAGCTTAGGAGTGACGCTCGATGTGTACACGCAGCAACATGGCCTCAATGATGTTGAAGATGCAGATATCACCTTTCTTGATCCAATTTTTCTGATAGAACATTACTACAACAAGCTATATCTCAGGCGGCTCTAAACATATTATCACACGCGGTTTTCAAAACCACCTGGAACGAAGAGTCTGTGATAATCAGCAATTTTCACAGGCAAAAACTTAAACCGCCTGTGAAAAAATTATCACAGGCGGTCTTAACCTTGATGAATCCGCCTGTGAAGACTCTTTATCACAGGCGGTTCGTAACGTAAGAGTATCTGCCTATGATAACTCCATTATTGCAGGCGGTTCTATACCTACGACTAGCCGCCTGTGAAGAATCTCTATCACAGGCGGACGTAATGAGTATCCGTCTGTGATAACTCCATTATCGCAGGTGGTTCTTTATCTACGACTGTCCGCCTGTGAAGGATGTTTATCACAGGAGGATTGTAACGTAAGATTATCCGCCTGTGTAACTCTATTATCGCAAGCGGTTGTTTACCTATAACTAGCCGCCTGTGAAGAATCTTTATCACAGGCGGTTTCTAACGTAAGATTATCCGCCTTTGTAACTCTATTATCACCGGCGGTTCTTTACCTACGACTAGCTGCCTGTGTAACTCTATTATCACAGGCAGTTTGTTACCTACAACAAGTCGTCTAAGAAATTATATTATCACAGGCGGTTTGTTAGATACTACATGCTGTTATTTCTAATTTCCATGTCAATTTCATATGCACATTCACAAATCATCGACACAAGATCACTAAAAAGTCATCTCATATACATATATGTAAGTACAATACATCTCAATTCATAGTTTACAAGTTTTTCTCTAAAAACCAATCAGTATGCTGGCAAAGTTTTTGCACATCAGCTATTACACCTGCGTCATGAAGAACTGCCTTTCTCGGTGGAAAATTTTACGACGCGTGAAGTGATACAGTTCACTCGCAATCTTCTTGGCTCCTCCATCAGGTATATCTCTAGAAACCGGCCATTCTTCATCCATATTCTTCGCGTCCTGCAATAAAACACATAACAAGGTTTAGAATATGTTGGTGACAACGAGAACATAATAGTATTAAAATACGCTAGTTACAATGAAAATGAAACTCAAAAGTAAGGAAAAAACAATATTGACATTAGGGATAACTTACATCCCCACGATTCGCTCTATATTCGCAGGCGGTCCGAAGATGCTCGCATACATAATACCCACATAAGACGCTCCTAGAAGGCTGCTTGGGACAAGGATAATATGTTGATATATGCAATGCATCCTTATTAGGAGGTCTCCGACCGCCAAGTTTTTTCTTGTAAAACCACCAAGCGCTGTCATACAAGGAATGTCATATAAGAGTTGCTAACCTATATATATGCGTCTATATTAAAAGTATCGAATAACCATACCTTCTCAAAATGTCAAGGAAATCTTTGTAAGTATCTTGTGAGTAATCGGCTGAGTCCAAGACCGTTGCCAAACCCTGCGTTGGCTTGATAAAGATTATTATGTAGTGTTTACTGCACACGACCAAACACACGTGCTAAGTTAAAAATTATCAATAATTGCTATTTTCATGCCATGTGTCGAACTTACTCAAAGTGGTACGGAGTCTTTACGAGGTCCTTGCCATCTCTCATAAAGTTAAACATGGCATATCCTATAAAGGCTGCAACCTTTGTCTTTTTATCCTTCTTTTGGCTTGCGATTGATTTTTTAAATTGTTTTTTTGTCATGCGCTTGTACAGTTCTCAGTCCCGTTGCACCTGAAAGTCAAAATTCGACTTTGTAATCACTGTAGGGTCAAGGATACCTGTCTTGGGGTTCAACTTTTCATTATCCATGTATTGCATCCTATTGAATAAGTACAAAATATTTATAATCTCATGACATGTGTATGCGTGTAGTAAGAAAAGCAAATACGAAATATTAGAGGCACTTACAAGCACCAGACGAGTAGCAGGTTGATTTTGAGCATGCCTCGATAGAAAAGGCACCGCATATCTTCAAAGAGAAGGGCCCGTTTATCTTCTCCAATGCTCCAGAATGCTTCTTTTGGCACCCGAAATGTGACGTAACAAATGTCATATTTTGTGCTGGCAGTGATGCACCACTCGTGCATTCTTCTGAGCGAGAAAGATTGTTTTCTAGGCTGTGCCGATGTCATGAACAGCTTCCCTTTCTCATATTCAGGAGGAACATCTTGAATCTTATATACCAGAACTTCTGGTTTAATTAAAGTCGTCTCCCGAGTATATTTCCCACCGTCTTCTTCCCACTCCTCAATATTTTCTAATGCTGGCTCATGTGAAGCACGAGATGCATTATATTTTGTAATATTTTTCTTTATTTTTATCAAATATTTTGACACTTATTTGGAAGGTTCCTTATTTTTGTATGAGCTAACTTTCACAGGCACTGACCGAGGAGTAGTCGTCGGAAGTTGGACATTGGCCTGTTGTTGAACCAGTTGTTCAACTGATTGCTTTTTACTACCAGCAGCTTGCTCTTGTACTACTTCAAGCTGTTGTTCAACTGGTTGCTCTTGGTTATCTTTACTAGCAAGGTTACTATCATCATTGCTCGGACATAGCAGGAGTGGATCTTCCTGAACTTTCGGCGAAGAAGACGGGGCTGCAGTCTTTTGAGATGCGACGGGGCTAGACCTCGGGTCATCGTCCAACAACACATATCACGTCGGTGCCAAAGGATTAACTGGTTGACGGTCTGCCCCAGAGTCGTGATCCTCTCAGATGTGATGTGGTCTATTTCATAATCTTCATAATCATTATCAATGATCTGAAGACCTTGCACCACGGTATAATACAACGGAAGTGAATTATAATTGAAGACAAGATCCAGCTGTGCCATAGCAGTGGCAACCTGTTTTGTTTTGTTCTCTGCTCTGCCGATCCATACAAGAAGACGACAAGATGTGTCCTTAACAATAGCATTGACAGGGAACTTATGGATTGAACCTGAGCCTGGCACAAAACCTACACTGCTAGGGTAGGAAGTTGGAGATATAAAATGCTCCTTTGCCATGGGAACCATCGCTCTATTTTGTGGCGTTAATTGTCCCAATTATATAAGTTTATCTATTGTTTCTTTAACAGTTTCCTTGACCTTTTGATCTGTTGGTAGCTAACACCCTCTTTAGTAAGAGGCAATCTCACCTAGTGACCTTTAGTAGTGTCCAACACTCTAGCCCGATTGACTTTGTTCTCACTAGGAGAAGGGATAGAAGGGTGTATTTAGATTGTAAAGTGATCTCTGAGGAGTGTTTTGTGACACAACATAAGCTTGTGGTAGTTGACTTTCGCTTCTACACATGTGTTTTGCGGGACAAAGGTGTCAAAAAATCATAAGAACAAAGTGGTGGAAGTTGAAATGAGAATCACAAGAATTCTTCAAGAACAAGATCACAAAATGACCCTAAGGGAAAGATGGAGATGCAGATAGTCTGTGATGACAACTTGTATTAGTTAGGAAGGTAGCTAGTGAGATGTATGGTGTGATAAAAGGAAAGAAAGTTATAGATAAAGACATTTGGTGATGGAATGAGGATGTACAAAAGGCCATTAAACAAAAAAAGAAGTGTTGCAAGAGTTGGCATCATGATAGAAGCGCAAATAACATGTTGAAGTACAAAAAACCAAGAAAAATGCAAGGCGGGTTGTGAGTAAAGCAAGGGGACTGGCCTATGATGAGTTATATGAGAAACTAGAAACAAAACACTACACGAAACATGACACCTTACGACAGTCAGCTTACTTACAATGGTCCTAGGCAGCTGTCGTAAGTAAACTAACTTACGACGGCCATGGGCTCACGGCCGTCGTAAGTTATAGGCCCGTCAAAATTAATGAATTACTTATGACAGCCCAAAATCTAAGCCGTTGTAAGTAACCAAATCGTCGAACATTACAGATAACTTACGACGTCCCAACTCCAGAGCCAACGTAAGTTAGCAGGCCATCGTAAATCGTTGTCTACACCCAGCGGGTCGTCTCCTTTCTTTCTATTTCGTTCTAACTCCGTGTTGCCGCCGCCGCTCGCTCTCGCCTCGCTTGCGCCGCGCGCCATCGCCTCCGCCGCCCACCGTCGCCTCCAAGCTTGTCGCCGGCCGCAAGGTACGCCGCCCTCCCCTCCTCTCTGTTAATGTGCTGTTAATTTTGTCTGCTGCCGCCGCCGTTGTATGCCACAGCCGCCGCTCTGTATGTCGTCGCCGTCGTTGCCCCTCCTCCCGACTCCACTCCCCCTTCCCACCATAGAAGGTCCCCCTCCCCCCTCCCCGCCCCTTCCCCTGGGCCCACCATTAGAGGCTCCTCAACCCCCTCCCCCCCGACTGGGCCCACCACCCCTAGCCCCCCACCCTACCAGAGGCCCCCTCCCCCCTAGGCCCACCACAAGAGCTACCCCCACCCCTAGTCCCCCCCAGCACCCCCAACACCATACAGCCCCCCAGCACCCCCTAGCCCCCCACCCCATCAGAGCTCCCCCCTCCCCCTAGGCCCTCCACCAGAGCCCCCCCACCCATAGTCTCCCCAGCACCCCTCCCATCACACCAGAGACAACCTCCCCCCTAGGCCCACCCCCAGAGCCCCCACCCACCTGGCAACGATTTTCCCCATTATCACGCTTAAACAGAGTAGAGAACCGTCGAGAACTCTGTCGAACCATTTTCTTCGCGGTTTTGATCCAGAAGCGCCGTCGGCGCCATGTCCATGGCCGCCGCTGCCGTCGCCAACTTTGTGTGCAGTTTAGCGCTCCTTAGGTTTCTATGAGGCCAACCAATCATGTCCCAAGCATTTTTGTCCATCCGTGTCAAAGAACAAGCTTGTCAGAGTTCCCCCTCCACCCACCGTCATCGCCGAGTACTCTCCTGCCATTTTTAGCCCTAGTTGGAGTTCCTCATGGTCTAATACCCCATAGCGGCGAACCTTGGCTCGTACGCCATCATCGGCGGCGTGCAGGTCTCGTCGCTGTCTCTCCCTCTCTCTCCAACTCTCTCTCTTTCTCCCTCCCTCTCTCTATCTTTCTCCCCCTCTTCTCTCTCTCTCCCCTCTCCATGGATCTCCATCGCCGAATCCTCCACCAGAGCTCCCCACCCCCACTCCCCCGGTCGGGAGCTTATAGGTTAGAGTTTATGTGTTGACATACAATTTTATTCGTGGGAGTAGTTAGTTAAGAGATGCATATTCGAATAAAGATCACAAATGGATAAATGTGTTGATTAGGGCATGATACATGATAAATATATGTAGCATGATTAGGGTGGCAAAACCATAAAAAAAAAGCTCATGTGACTAGTTTGAATGTTTCAGCATTTTGATTGCTTGAGTGTATAATATCGATATGCAAATAAACGGGCTTCGGCCGGCTCAGCCCAACACAACCCATTTATAGCCCGACATGACCCATTTAAAAGTCAATTATGCGTATAGACGGGTAGGGCGGCGAAAAGCAACGGTGAGGGCAACAAGCTCCCGCGCGTGGACGGCAGCACCCATAAAGCCATTCGACCGTTAACTGCAGGACCCGATGGAGCATAACATAGGACGGCTGACCCACTTCTCTGTCTCTCTCTCGTTCTTTCCTCCTCTCTCTCTCATTCTTACCTCTCTCTTGTAAATGACCCCAAAATGTAAGATTAACGTAACCTATACAATATGCGTCACCCGTTTCAGAACGGCTCGTCTCACATGTGTTACGCATGTGAGGCATGTAGGTTCGGAATTGTCCCTTTTTGGACAGCCTAAGAGTGACCGAGGGTGCGTGCTTATGACGAGACGCGGGGTCTGGATTCGGACGAGATTTTGACGGTGTAACCCTAATATTCTCCGGTGCACCCATTATTGGGTGTGCAGTTAGAGAACGGCGGGTTATGCTGCCGAAATTTTGTCTGGATCCGGACTCCACGTCTCGTCATAAGCACGTTCCTCTTGGTCACTCTTAGGTGGGTTTAAAACCTATCCTTTCCAATAGATGTAGGGTCGTGACAATAAACAAAGTATAAAGTGAACGTAATTTCTCCGGCTTTATACTACAGAGTAAAACATGGGTGAAGATCACAGTTGGATGTATACTGGTTAGAACAGCAGAGCTGGTGGTCACTCAGATGAGTGGTTTGTCAATATAGATGCTTTTCTAGATCGAGCATTTTCTTTGTCAAATATCGATAAGGTGTGGTGCCCATGTACGAAAATGTCAGAATACCAAGTTTTTGGACAAAGTGGAAGTTTTGATACATTTATGTCGAAACGTTTACATGCCATATTATGAGATCTGGACCTTTCACGGCGAGACAACTTCTCAAGCTATACAAGAAGTGGAAGAGGACAATGGTGATAACACGGGGATGATAGGATGGATGAGATGCTAGAAGCTATACAACCAGACCCTACGGAGGATCCTCCTACAACATAGGTTGAAGCGTTCTTCGAGCTTCTCAAAGCTTCAAAACAGCCGCTGCAAGAACACACTGAAGTGACTCTCCTCACTTTTATGACTAGACTTATGACAATTAAGTCTAAGTTCTTCTTTTCTAATAATTGTTACAACGACCTCATCAAATTAATCAGCGATATCCTTCCACGGTCCCATAAAGTGCCTAAATATATGTATCACGCGAAGAGATTGCTTTCAGGTCTCAGTATTAAATATGATAAGATTGATGTGTGTCCAGACAACTGCATGCTTTTCTAGAAAGAGCATGCCAAAGAGAACAAATGTTTAAAATGTGGTGAATCAAAATATGTCAAAGTTGTTAATGAAGATGGTGAAAATGTGACGACAGAAGTCGCACGTAAGCAGCTTCGATACTTACCCGTGACACCTCAGTTGAAGCGGTTGTTTCTTTAAAAAAACTGCCAGACACATGAGATGGCACAAATAAGGTATACATCAGAACAATGAAGTCATGACGCACCCATCCGATGGTGAGTCATGGAAGGCGCTGGACCGGTTCGATCCAGATTTTGGCCGCGATGCGAGAAATGTTCGAATCGGGTTCGCGACAGATGGATTCTCACCGTTCAGTACAAATGCTTCACCATACTTCTGTTGGCATGTCTTTTTCATTCCGTACAATCTACCTCCAGCTCTTTGTATGAAGTATGAGTTCATGTTCCTTAGCCTCATTGTACCTTGGCCGGATCATCTTGGGTCACGTCTCAACTTGATGTTGAAACCGCTGATCGAAAAACTGAAAATGTTGTGGATAGGAGTCGAAGCTTACGACTATTACAAAAAGAAAATATTCAACCTTCGAGCTGCTTATTTGTGGTCCGTCCATGATTTTCCGACATATGGCATGTTTTCTGGATGGAGCACTCACGGTCATTTGACGTGTCCGCTATGTGCTTCTGACACTGATTGTTTTCAACTTACTCATGGAGGCAAGATGTGCCACTTCGATTGTCACAGACGTTGGCTTCCTTCGAATCACATGTTTAGGCAACAGAGGAATATCTTCAGAAAGGACACCTTTGTCACTGATATATTTGACAAACTATTGCAAGATAAAGATTGTCCTGGATTTTTTCTCGGTTTCGGGGATGATCACAATTGAACTCATATATGGGGGCTACCATATGTGAAGTCATTGATACTAATGCACAACATTGATGTCATGCATCAAGAGTGTAACATAGAGGAATGTATCATAAGCACATGCATGAACATGACTGGCAACTCAATTTGAATCTCTTCGTCCTCTCACGGCAACATCTAATACCGGAGTTGTGTCGAGGGCAATCAACTTTCAAGGACGTGAAACTAACTACTATGGTATCATTAAAAAAATTCTTAAATTTGCTTTTGTCGGTAATAAGGATCTTCGAGCGGTATTCTTTGACTGTGATTGGTTTGATAACAATCATTGAATTTGACAAAACCAATTTAGCATGGTGAAAGTCAAACACAAGGAACGACTAAGAGGATACAATTCATTTGTTCTTGCACACCAAGTGGATCAAGTGTATTATTTACCTTATCCATGCAAAAAACTCGATGCTTGGTGGGTGGTACATAAGGTGAATCCTCGTGAGCAGTTATACACTTAAGAGATGATGGTTACCATGATACTAATGAGGTTGTTGAGGTTTACAACAAGAATAGTTGCCAAACTCGTTCATCATCGAGCCTGGTGTATGACTCGATGACTTAGTTGGAGACGCTCAAGATGTCGAGACTTACGATATATGGAAACGAAAACAAAAACGAAAATGAAATCAAGTCGAGGCCCTCATGAAAGAAGATCGATGGTCTGGTTTAAAAAGTAGGGTACATGATCGTGACGTTGATGAATTTTGAAATTGATGAAGTAATATTTCTAACTTAACAAGAATTTTGTGTATTATCTTAGTATATTTATCAACTACTCCTTACATCAGGATGTCGTCGTCAAAGGGGAAGGGGGTGAGAGGATTCCTCACCCAGCCACGGGACTTCGTCTTCTCAGGTACCTCATCAGGTGTGAGCAGACGCTCTCAGCTGATGAGGCACCTTCTAGACTTTTCGGACCGAGCTGTGGCCTCTCAATGCACAGAGGTAAATTTCAGTTGTCAATCACGTTATTTTAAATTGCATTTATCAACAATTTTTCTTATCAATCCTTTACTTTTGCGGCTTAACTCAGAGTCTTCTAAGTTAGAGCCACAGGTTGGGGCTAGGCAGCCCTAGAAGCCGGCTAGGCAGCCCTTGGAGCCGGCGAGCATGGAGCCTTCGGGCTCCAGTAATGACCAGCAGTACGGGTCACCGGAAGTGGTGCCGCCACAAAGGCGACGGATGAGGAGGACCCACT
Source organism: Neostapfia colusana (assembly GCA_030760725.1). Lineage (NCBI taxonomy): Eukaryota > Viridiplantae > Streptophyta > Magnoliopsida > Poales > Poaceae > Neostapfia > Neostapfia colusana. Next base: position 11,308,854 of record JASWHV010000012.1, on the reverse strand, counting down.
TTGCTGGTCCTCCTTCTGTTCCTCATGAGCGGATTACCCTTCGTCCACTCGAAGACAGGTAAACAAATTGTATAGTATTAAATATTTGATGTTGTCTCCCTGTACATAATGAGTTAACAAATTTTGCAGATCTTGGCACGACTGTTCGTTCACAGGCCAGGGACACGACAGGCAGGTTAACAATGTCATCGGGGCTTTAGTGTGGTTGCACTATCCCGATGTCATCGACGGTGTCCCTGCTTTGTCGTGGGACGACTACGCTCCTATCCCTCACGAGGTGCACGACACCCTTCAGGGGGCCGTGTGGAACGATTTTATGGTAAGCTTAAATGTTTATATTTTTCCACTCATTTAAATTGTTAACGCGGATCGATTAAATATTTGTTTTCTTAAAGCTGAGGTACCAGTTAAAGGACTCAAGCGAGAGGATGATGGAGCACATGATTGCCCGTGTTCCACACGAATGCTCGGAAGCTTGTGCTGCAGGCGTTGTCGTACGCCCGCATCCAAGCGATTAACGAGTACAATAAGCGGCATCAGCAGCAGTAAGGAGAGGATCCGTTTAGGAAGGATTTTGACATGTACTTGATCGAGGATCAGTACGCGGAGATAAGTTCTTATGGTTAACTATTTCCAATAATTACTTATATTAACAGTGTTGATGAAATACTATATATGTGCAGGTTATTATTAGCTGGTTAGAGGGCCATACCCACACGTACCGAGCTCTTTGTCGGTACTAGGCTAGCCATGACTTCTTCGCTAAGTCCACGAGGACTCGAGCCTACAGAGGGGCAGACGACCAGCGCAACTACAACGGTGATGGCTACGTGCATTTGGCTAAACACATGGTAAATATATTTTAAGTTTTTTTATGTGTTCATAATATATTCTCCTACTAACACATATCTACAGGAGCGAGAGACCGGTTAGGAGCCGACACCGACCCAGGTTTGGAAGAGAGGTCATAGGGGAAGTGACCCTTCCCATCCTGGGCATTGCAGTCAGATCGCGGTCGACCGACTGGTAAGTTTTCAAAATTCATCATTTTAATTATAAGCAATACTAATACTGACATGCTTACACCATTTCTTTGTTTTAGGAAAAGTATGCGCAAGAGGTCAAGAAGATACACGTCGAAGGCTACGATTGGGATAACGCGCCAATCGAGACTAGAGCCGTGTACGCAAGTGGTGGCGGGAAGGCCCGTATACGGTGAGTTGGTCAATTGTTTAATTTTTTTTAATCTTCCTTCTTTTACTTATTATTTTCTATCTTTTGTAGGTTTGTCATTTTCTATGGAGTTGTCGACTCGAGGGCGGCGCGACCTTCGCGAGGCACTCCATCCATGGAGGCTTCGTCCGTTGGGCCTTCGAGTGGTCGTTGTCTCTCGTAGAGGGATTTGGAGCTCTGTGCATTGGAGGAGAGGCTTGCGCGTACTCAAGAGGAGCTCGACATGACGAGGGCCATCTAGGAGCAACAGGTCAACCTCATGGCCCAGATGCACGCGCTGTGGAGGTAAGTAATTTAAATTACTGTAGTTCAATTTTTTAGCATCTGAGTAATATGTATGTTCTAATATGTTGCAATGACAGGCCTTACCTCGACAGACTGGCCAGGAGCTCACATTTCCTGCGTGGTCGCAGCCGCCACAGGCGCCCCAGCATAGGTACCCCCGACACTGTCGTAACTCTTTAAGACAGGGAGGGAGATAGAGAGAGAGAGAGGGATGGGGAGAGGGAGAGAGAGGGAGTGGGAGAGAGAGAGAGGGTGAAAGAGGGGGAGAGAGTGAAAGAGAGAGAGAGGGGGATGGGGAGAGGGAGAGAGAGGGAGGGGAGAGAGAGGGGGGAGAGAGAGAAAGTGAAAGAGAGAGAGAGAGTGAGAGTGAAAGAGGGGGAGATAGAGGGCGAGAGAGAGAGAGGGATGGGGAAAGGGATAGAGAGGGAGGAGAGATAGAGAGTGAAAGAGGGGGAGAGAGAGGGGGTGATAGTAAAAGAGAGAGAGGGATGGGAGGGGGAGAGATAGTGAAAGAGAGAGAGGGGGAGGGGGAGAGATAGTGAAAGGGAGAGAGAGAGGGGGATGGGGAGGGGGAGAGATAGTGAAAGGGATTGAGAGAGGGATGTGGAGGGGAGAGATAGTGAAAGAGAGAGAGGGATGGGGAGAGGGAGAGAGAGAGAGATGGAGAGACAGAGAAAGAGAGGGAGAGAGTGAAAAAGGGGTAGAGAGAGTGAAAGAGAGAGAGAATGAGGGAGAGAGAGAGAAGGGAGAGGGTATGGGAAGAGGGACAGCGAGAGGGAGAGAGAGGGGGGATTGTAAGAGGGAGAGGGAGAGAAAGGGAAATAGAGGGATAGGAAGGGAGAGAGACATGTCTAACTTTTATTTACTTTGTAGGGTTCACGGACGCGGGCGCAGACTCCATCTCCATAGCTACCGGCACCGGGAGGGACGCGCGGAGACGACATCCACAACTCCAGAGGTAGTCGAGAGGGGAGTGTGTAGCCGTTAGGAGTTTTAGATGTTTTTGGACTTTGTGAATAAACCATCAAAGATTGACTGCATTGTCTCTCTTTTCTCTGTGTATTGTCGAATATATACTGTTTGTGTATTGTCTCTCTTTTGTCTCGGTTGGCAATTGTGCCATGGAAGCTATTTTCTACTTTTTAAAAAATAAAAACATTACTTACAACAGTCTGTATACTGGCCATCATAAGTTAGCCTAAATAACTTATAATGGCTGTTGTAGCCGTCGTAAGTTAGCCGGTTACTTACGACGCCAGGTCCAGGCCATCATAGGTTGTATGGCCCAGCCCACCACGTAGCCCAAGGGCTTACATACGTCGGCTACGGGCCACCGTTGTAAGTAACGTAACTTACGACGGTGGCCGTCGTAAGTTACGTAACTTATGACAAAACCCTGACATCGACTGACAACTTTCGTAATTAAGCATAAACCATCGTAATTAAGCTAATTATGATGGTTTACACCTTACTTATGATGGCTTTGGTTGTCGTAAGTTTATCGCATTCCTGTAGTGAAAGAAGGTGAAAAGGGCATATAAGATGGAAAAAATTGATGAGGGATTTCAATCAAGTTAAATGCATCAAAGATGAGACAGATCGCATTCTAGTGAAGGATGAAGAGGTTAAGAATATATGGCGAGATTACTTTAATGGGTTATTCAATGATGGGAATGGGAGTATTATGCTCGAGATAGATGACTCTTTTGATGACTCCAACACACGGTTCGTGCGGAGAATACAAGAGTTTGAGGTTAAGGAGGTTTTAGAAAGGATGAAATGAGAAAAGGCCCTCGGCCCTAATGATGTCCCTATCGAGGTGTGGAGATTACTTGGGGACGTGGTAATAGTATGGCTCACAAATCTATTCAACCATATTTTTCAATAATACAAGATGACTGAAGAGTCAAGGAAAAGTATATTAGTACCAATCTTTAAAAATAAAGGAGATATTCAAAGTTATACTAATTCGAGGGATTAAGCTTATGAGTCATACTATGAAGCTTTGGTAGAGAGTAATTTATCACCGCTAGAGAAGAGTGACCAATGTCACAAAAATCAGTTTGGTTTTATGCCTCGGAGGTCTACTATGAAGGTGGTTTTCTTGCTTCGTTGGCTTATGGAGAGATATAGGGAGCAGAAGAAGGACCTACATATGGTGTTCATTGACTTGGAGAAGGTGTATGACAAGATACCAAGGCCGGACATGTGGTGGGCGCTAGAGAAACATAAAGTGCCAACAAATTACATTAACCTTATCAAGGATATGTACAATAATGTTGTAACAAGTGTGCGTGTAAGTGATAGTGAGACCGATACATTTCCTATCACAATAAGACTACATCAAGGATTAGTTTTAAGCCTATACATCTTTTCCTTAGTGATGGATGAGGTGTCAAAGGATATACAAGGGGATATCCCTTGGTGCATGCTCTTTGCCAATGATATAGTGTTGATAGATGAAATTAGAGACTGTGTTGATAAGAAATTATAGTTATGGAGACAAACCTTCCAAGGAGTTTAGACTTAGTAGGGCGAAGACCGAGTATATGAGGTGTGATTTTAGTGCTGTTGGTTGTGAACAGGAAAATATTAGTCTACAAGGATAAATAGTACCTAGAAGGGACTCTTTTTGGTACTTAGGATCAATGTTACAAAGCAATAGCGACTTTGACGAGGATTTGCCACAAGATCAAGGTAGGGTGGATGAAATGACGACAGGCCTTTGGAATATTATGTGATAGAAAGGTCCCACAAAAGGTAAAAGGGAAGTTCTATAGAACGATGATCAGACCTGCAATGCCTATGGGACGGAATGTTGGCTAACTAAACGATAACATGTCTAACAAGTGATTATCACGGAGATGTGCAGGCACACAAGAAGAGACCGACTTAGTAATGAGGCAATTCGTGATAGGGTAGGGGTGACACCGATTGATGAGAAGTTAGTCTAACAAATGGGTATCGCGGAGATGCATGCTACGACGGATGCGCAGTCATACAAGAAGAGACTGCATTAGGAACGAGGCGATTCGTGATAGGGTACGGTGACACCGATTGAATAGAAGTTAATCCAACATCGACTAAGGTGGTTTGGGCATATCCAACATCGATCTCCAGAAATGCCGGTTAACAGTGGGATTTTAAAGAGGTAGAGAAAATATTAGGAGGGGTAGACGACGACCAAGATTGACTTAGGAGGAGGCGGTAAACAAGACTTAGAGAGATTGAAATGTATATAGAGACTTAGCTCATGATAGGACTGCATGGAAAGTAGCGATTCATGTTCCAGAATTTTAGTTTTTCTTTTGTTACTCTTATATCTCTTTGTCTCTTTTACTTTATTTAAAAAATAAAAAATCTATTGGATTTCATGTCTAGCCTACCCTAACGTGCTTGGGATAAAGACTTTGTTGTTGTTGGTTAAAATCAAACTAACGACTATTCGACCAATTTAATTGAAAAAATACCACCAATTAGTTTATTTTATATATACAATATGTAATCTTATAAATAAAAACTAAACAAAATACACGAATCTTAACATAGATCAGACGTTTGAAATGACCACAAATTTTAGTGGATTAAAAATTAGCATTTTTTTGAGATTTTCAATCAGGAATACTAATCTTTATTTGTCTGAAATTAACATCTTTTTGGATCCTACGTACTAAGTCGTCGGGTCCATTTTAAGATTTGTGCACATTGTGTTCAATAGTTTTTCTATTTTTATAGGATTATATATTAACTATAAAAAATATTAATATTTATCATAGAAAATTATAAATTATAGTCATTCAATTTAGATCTATTTACTACTGCAGTAGGTTGAAAAGAGATACTCCCTCTGTTTTCATTTAAATCAATTGCAAAGATGTCTTTTTATTTGACGCTTCAGCTTAAGTGAAAAAATATATTCCGTCTTTACCCCTGGTCTAATCCGAGAGTAAAACGAGCTCGACTGCTGCCTCCACCACCTCTCGGGCGCAACCACCGCCGCCTCCACGAGATCCCGCGGTGGAGCCGGCATAGCGAGGAGCCGCTGAGAAGCCACTGCCGCCGCCCTCAGCGGAGCCCACCCCCGTCGTAGGGACCGGTGACTGAGATGAGCTAGGGTTACGAAAATGGCGACCGGTGATTGAGATGAGCTCGGTGGGTTCTCGATCTGGAGGAGAGTCCTCAATCCCTAACAGGAGGCGGCGGGAGTTGTCGATGTCTAGTTGTGAGAAGTGTTGGACAACGAGCCCCCATTCATCTGCTACTACAAGAAGAAAGTAGTGAGATGGAAATCACGGAGCTCGGGTAAGCAACTTGTCTTTGTTCTTGCAGCTGTACTGAGCTGAAATATAACAACATTATGAAATGGAGTGTATCTGAAATTTGAGTGCAATTTAGTAACCCAATTTGAGTCAATGAGAACCATTGATATTAAGACTCACATCATTGACTTCATTCATTAGTTTAATTGACAAAACAATTATTTGTGACTTTAGAACAAGTGTTAAAATGAACATAACACATCATGGACACAAAGTTCAGAATATGACAACTTAAGAACAAGTGCTGACTAGACACCAAAATGCTAAGTATTGACTCGACGCTAAATCTATGTTTCTTCTTGCTCCTTTTTAGCTTCCTCTTGGCAGTTGCTTTCAGCCTGGGGGATGTCCTTGCCTTTGCAGCGTTTATGCTCTTTCTGTTCACAGGAGTTCTGGTTTGACTTTGGTTCATACTACTACAACAACAACAACCAACCCTTTATCCCAAGCATGTTGGTTTATACTGCTTTGGAAATATATTTTAGTCTGATCATATATAGCTTTATTTTCAATCCTTGCAGTCTCCTTGCCATCTTGGGTGGCCTACTGTCCTGCAGTACATGCAAGATAAGAAGAAGCGAGATCAATATTCATGACTTTGTAAGATAAGCTGCCATATTCAGAAATAAATGTAACTTGCCTCTTTTCCTCTCTCCATAGCCTTCCTCAAGCTGCATGTTTCTGTAATCATAAAGTTTCTAAAAATGATTTCTGAAGAGCCTTACAAAAATATAAACCCATCCATATACAACAACACAATTTTTCTGGTTAAAACTAAGAACAAGGTAGACAAGTTTCTGTCATGTTCAAACAAGTTTACACCAGGCGGCATAGGGCCCGTGACGTGCGCCGAGCCAACGAACGCGCTGATGCGCGCGTGGCTAGCACGCAGGCCACGATCTCCAACCGTGGCCAGGAGGGAAAGTAGAAGATACTCTAGCTATTTTTGGTAATCAATAATTAGTGGAGTTTGTTACTCCTTTTGGTTGAGCCGGAGGCTATAGATAGGCAGGTAATCAAACACTTGAGGAATAAGAAAGATATTACCATTTATTCCCTCTCCTCTTCTACCAAGCCAGCGACAGGGGGAATAACCCTCCGGCGAAAGACGGCGGCAAGGGGGTATAACCCGGCCAACCATCACGGATAGAGGCTACGAACTACGTAGCCGAGGTCCTCCGTCCCACGGGATCGCTGCCCTTGACAACCTGGTATCTCAGTCTCGTCGATCCTCTTCCACCACCTCCATCCAGACTTCCATCGCAGCCCCACCACCATCCCAGCCGCCGCCTCCATTCTCCCCCTCAACGGCCACGACAATGCCTGCACCGTCAGTCATGGGCGATGACGATCAACCCACCATGGCCGATGTGATGAAGATGCTCAAGTCCCTAACCACCGAGATGTCAAAGATGCAGACCGACATGGCGGGCATGAAGGAAAAGGTCAGCTCGTCGACCGACTCCAGCACCAACCACGACGGCCAACACCACATGGATCGCCCCCCGCGGTTCCAAAAGATGGACTTTCCGCGCTACGACGGCAAGTCCGACCCACTGATTTTCATCAATCGGTGCGAATCATATTTCCGCCAGCAACGCACCATGCCGGAGGAGAAAGTGTGGATGGCGTCGTACAACCTGGAAGATGTGGCTCAACTCTGGTTCGTCCAGCTCCTGGAGGACGAGGGCATGCCGCCATGGGGGCGTTTCAAGGAACTTCTGCACCTGCGTTTCGGTCCGGCGCTGCGATCAGCCCCCCTGTTCGAGCTCACTGAGTGCCGCCGTATGGGGACGGTCGAGGAATACTCCAACCACTTCCAGGCTCTTCTTCCTCGCGCTGGCCGGCTCCAGGAAGGCCAACGGGTGCAACTCTACACCGGCGGGTTGTTGCCTCTGCTCAGCCACCAGGTGCGCATTCACGGCCCGGAGTCCCTCGCGGCGGCCATGAGCCTGGCACGGGCGTTGGAACTGGTCGAGCTGGACCGTCTCAACTCCGCCCACGGCAGGGCTGCGCCGCGCGCACTCGGACCACCGCTCGCGCCGCGTCCAGGCGTCCTGGCGGTCCTCCCTACAACCGCTCAACCGGCGCCTGCGGTTCAGACGCTGCCCGCACCCCAGGCGCCGCCCCTGGCACTGCCGGCGCCACCACCACAACGCGGCGGGAGCAAACGCCTCTCGACGGAGGAGCAGGCGGAACGGCGCCGCCTCGGCCTCTGCTATAATTGCAACGAGCCATACTCACGCGGCCACAACAGAGTCTGCTGCCGCATCTTCTACATCGCCGGCGTCGAACTGGCCGAGGACGAGCCCGTGGAGGAGGCACCCGTTTATTCCCTCCACGCCGTCGCCGGCGTTCTAGTGTGCGGTACTCTCCAACTTGAGGTACAGGTGGGCGCGGCCACGTTGATCGCCCTCATCGACACGGGCTCCACCCATTGCTTCATCGGCGAGGCGGTAGCACAGCGGGCCGGCCTGCCCGTCGTGCCTCGGCCTCGACTAACAGCGACCGTGGCCAACGGCGAACGGATCACCTACCCAGGCGTTCTGCGCCAGGCGCCCGTCGTCATCGACAACCGGCGGTTCGTGGTTGACTTGTACATCATGCCGCTGGCCGGCTATGACCTGGTGCTCGGCACACAATGGCTGGCTACATTGGGTAAGATTATCTGGAACGTGGTCGCCGGGACCATGGAGTTCACGATGGAGGACCAGCAGGTCTGCCGGCGCAGCGTCGCGTCGCCGACACCGCCGCGCATCCACTCTGCCTCGGTGACGGAACCCCTCCTCGACGAGCTGCTTGCATCCTTCGTCGACGTGTTCGCCGAGCCGACGGGCCTGCCGCCTGCGCGTGGTCGGACGCACCGCATCATCCTGAAGCCGGACACCGCGCCGGTGGCAGTGCGGCCCTACAGATATCCGGCCGCCCACAAGACGGAGTTGGAGAAGCAGTGCGAGAACATGCTCGCGAACGTCATCGTCCGGCGCAGCGACTCCGCATTCTCCTCGCCGGTCCTTCTCGTCAAGAAGCCGGATGCCTCGTGGCGTTTCTGCGTCGACTACCGCGCCCTCAACGCGATGACGGTCAAGGACACGTTCCCGATCCCCGTCGTCGACGAGCTCTTGGATGAGCTCCATGGCGCCAAGTACTTCACCAAACTGGACTTGCGCTCGGGGTACCACCAAGTGCGCATGAGGTCGGAGGATGTTCACAAGACGGTGTTCCGTACACACGACGGCCTCTATGAATTCCTGGTGATGCCGTTTGGACTCTGCAACGCCCCGACCATATTTCAGGCGCTCATGAACGACGTCTTGCGCCCGTTCCTTCGCCGGTTTGTACTTGTTTTCTTTGACGACATCTTGATCTACAGCAAGTCATGGGCCGACCACCTGCGTCACCTTCGAGCTGTCCTTAGCGAGCTTTATCGACACACCCTCTTCGTCAAGCGCTCCAAGTGCGCGTTTGGGGTCTCCTCAGTCGCCTACCTCGGCCACACGATCTCGGAGGCAGGGGTGGCCATGGACTCCGCCAAGGTGCAGGCCATTCACGACTGGCCGGAACCCCGCTCGGCGCGGGCGGTGCGTGGCTTCCTCGGGCTCGCGGGATACTACCGCAAGTTCATCCTAACATGAAAACAAAAACAAACGAACATCTAATTGAAGCAAGGAACGCTTAACCTGCTCTAACACTGCAAAATGAAAAATCTGAACATCTATACTGCATCTCAACATTAAAGGATCTGCAACGTGCTCTAAATCACTGTCCTTGGAGCTTTTTGGGCAGGTTCTCTTTAGATATCTACTACCTAATGCACGAAAATCTTTTTCAATTTTTAGCTAATACACATCTCATTTCAAAGAAATGAAATCACAACACAACCATAAGGAAGCAGCACTCAAATACCATATTGTCAGGCAAAAGATTTACCGTAAGTGCATGTTCACATCTTTCAAATTGAAGCTCAGCGATGGGCGATAGGGAGGCATAGTGTGGCAACGGGACGACAGTAGCGACAGGAAAGACGGCAGTACGAGGTCTGCGGAAGGGGAGCCGGAGCAACGTGCACCGGCAGCGTGCGATCTTACTCAGCATGAGGCAGTGTGTGGTGGTGGCAGAGATGGCCTTATTCGACCTGTGGCGCCGGCGGGGACTTTGCCCTATCCAAGGTGTTCCAAGGTGTGCGGAAGGCGAGTGAGAGGGCAAAAAGGTTTCACAGTTTCTTTGTACGAAGCTGTCGGAAACGTCTCATTTAAATAAAAATGGAGGGAGTATTAATTTAATACTTATAAAATTAGCAACTTCTATTTCTAATATTATGCTCCTCAAGTCCCATTCCCTCTCATCAAAGCTTGCACTCAGCCCGTCGTCGATTTGTTGAACGGCCAAGATCGATCGAAGCAACCACAGTATTGGCCCCCTCTGCTCAACTGCTGGCCAGCCACTTCCGTCCCAACACTGGCTGCGCCGCTGCCCCCCGGCAACATTCTCCTACTCCCCGCGCCGCACTCCCAGATCCGAGCCGCAACCCTAGCTCCCAGATCCGCTGCCGCGCCGGAGCCCTCCTTGCCGGCGGCGTCCATGGCGTGCCTCGCGATCTCCCTGCAGCCGGTGAACGGCCCCGACATCCTCCTGCAGACGCGCTCCTGGTTCCCCGTCTCCCGCGCCCTCGCTGCCGTCTCCGCCTTCCGCCTCGCGCGGCTCCACCTCGCCCGCGGCAAGCAGCAGAACTCTGCCGCCGCCGCTGCCTCGGCCTCGCTCGACGCCATCGGCGACGACCCCCTCGCCGCCTCCTCGGGCCAGCTCGTGGTCGGCGTCGAGTCGCAGTACCGCATCGTTTACCGCCTCGTTAACTCCATCTACGTGCTCGGCGTCACCACCGCCTCCGACCACGCCGCCCCCGCCGTCCACGCCTTCGCCGTTGCTGACGCCGTCAACCAGGCCGTCTCCGTCGTCGTCGCCGCTTGCCGCGGCGTCGACGTCACCCCCGAGAAAGTGCATCGCAAGTACCCCGAGGTATACCTCGCGCTCGACCTCGTCCTCCACGGCGTCGGATCCGTCCGCCTCTCCCAGATCCTCGCCACCATCCATGGCGACAACCTCGCGCGCATGGTCAACTCGTCCCCCGACGCTGAGGCCAAGGCCCGCGGCGCCGATTCCTGGACCACCGTCGAGCACCTCGCGCACGACCGTCACGCTGCCAGGGAAGGCTTCTCCGGTGCCTCCTTCGAGCTCCCGCAGGAGACCCTCGCGGCCGGTGATGAGTTCTCTTCTAACATCGCCCCTGCCACTACCGTTGCTACTGGGGATGAGGCCCCACCTGAGGAAGCGCCGCCTGTGGAGAAGGACCCCTTTGCAGCCAGCGACATGATTAACAACAAACCTGATGAGACATTGGTGGGTGGGTTCAAGAAGAACAAGGAGACGGCCCTCGTGGTTGCAGATCCTGCAGCTGCACTTGCTGGATTGGAGGTCACAACGTTGCCACCAGCTGAGGCAACTAAGCCCACATTTATCGGTGTTGAAGGGTTTGAGGGTGACTATGGTGGAATTGAGTTTGGCAATGAGGAGGCTTCACTTGCTGAGGCGTTTGAAGGACTGAATGCGCCATTTGGGGGTGGTCTTGATGCTTCGGAGTTTGTTACCACAACAAAGAAGGATCACAAGGACAGGACCGTCACTGGTCTTGAACTGCTAGCAACTAGTGGGAAGCCACCAAATGCACCTGCTGGTACTATGCTGGAGAATCTGTTGGTGGCCAAGAAAACAGAGATGACTGCACCGGAGTTGTTCATTGCGGAGGAGATCAATGCAGAGTTCGAGGGATCTATTCTTTCACGGGTCGGTTTGAAGGGCACAGTCTTCCTCCGGACATTGCCACTGAACAAATCAGCAGGAAAAGAGACAGAGTTTTCATTCCTGCTTGAGGGCACATCAGGAATGAAGAGGGCCGCGTTGCAGACTAATGTGTTGAGTAACCTCCAGAATGGGCTGTTCCATGTCAGGACAACCTCAAAGGAGGAGCCCATTCCCCTCATGAAGTACAGCTTCCTGCCTAAGCACTCGCCTCTTCCTTTGAGGATGCGCCTTGTCAAGCACCATAGTGGAACACTACTCTCATTGATGATACAGTACGCATCCAATCCAATGTTACCGCAGCCGCTGGGCAATGTGACATTCGTTGTTAAGCTTCCTGTTGATCCGAGTCTGCTCAATGTATCACCCAAGGCAGTGCTGAACCGGGCTGAGCGGGAGCTTAAATGGCACATTCCAGACATTCCCCTTACAGGTCCAGCTGGAAGGCTGAGGGCTCGGATGCCTGTTGACCAAGACTCCAAGGATGGTGAGCTAGAGGTTGTCGGGATGGTGAAGTTTACTTACCAAGGACCATTCACGTTGTCTGGCATCAAACTATGCCCAGCCACTGATGCCATTTCCCACTTTAATGTGGCTGGCCATACGTTCTCCAGTGGAAATTACCAGTGCATCTGATTGGTACCTACCTTGTACTTTAGATGTACCTTGCCAATTTTTTTTCTGTTTACTGATACAGCTGGGTTTGAACACCCCATTGTATGTAGCGTTGTGTGTTTGTTTTTGTGAGGCTGAAATTCTATCATGTTTTGAGTTGTCTATTATTATCTTGATGATATGTTCTCTGTCATTACTCATCAAAGATATCATCCTTTCTCTCATTTTATTTATGTACAAAGAAACAATGTTCTTTGCTGTTCATTTAAGACATTATACCACCATGTCATTTATTTGGTCACATACTGGCGAAAGATATTGTTGCTTCTGCTTAAAGAGCATGCTGTTGATTTGAGCTCTAATAGAAGTTCAGTCATTTGTGCAAGTGATAATTTTGCTGGAATATCATAGTAATCCACATTATCTGCAGTTAGTGCCTGTTATATATTTGTTACTTGTCAAATATGTCAACATCAAGTTAGAATCAGCTTTATAGCACTGAATACATGGTCTGCTCAATACACTTAAGTTCACTCATGTTAGCAGAGTGTAGATTTTTTCCTAGAAAAGGAAGAAATCACTGGCTCTGCTTATTAGCAGGTATGACATCCATAATGTAGTCATATATTTTATGTCTTAATATTGTTTGTGTCCTGCTTTTGTAGATGATTACATTAGTATTGAACTGCTTGTACCTGCAAGTTTATCTCAGCTGTTTTTTGTGATATTATTGGCTCTGTTGAATTATAAAGAATGAAAAGCCTTGTGTGCTAGCTTGTTTGCTGTTACCTATACATATCATGCTGAGAAGTTAACTGTTATTCCAATATTTTATTCTAATAATGATCATGAAACTTAGTTTCGCCAATATGAATGTTCTTACTCCTTATAGTCCATTGATGCAAAAAAAAGACTCAAATTATATCCCTTGGTAGATTTGTGACCTACTGTAGATGTTTTGTCTCCGTCCAGCTATCAACACTTCCATCCTCTGTTACATTATGGAAATAGAAGGTAAAGAGGAAAATACATAAAATCTTTAGAGAACTCTGTATGACGTATTAAAATCACACGATAATATTACAATAGAAACAACAAAGCCTTCGTGCACGCCGGGTAGGCTATTTAAAGAACCCAATAGTTTTATTTTAAAAATGAAGTAAAATAAAGAAAGAGAGATAATAGTAACAAAATATAAGAAAACTAAGTTTTTGTCATATGAATTAGTACTTTTCATGTAGTCCTATCATGAGCTAATTAAAAAAAAGAAAGGGCAGCCTAGTGCATGTAGCTCCCGCTTGCGCAGGGTTCGGGGAAGGGTCTGACCCACTTGGGTCTTTTGTACGCAGCCTTTCCCTACACTTCTGCAAGAGGCTGTTTCCAGGACTCGAACCCGTGACCTCATGGTCACAAGGCAACAGCTTTACCGCTGCGCCAAGGCCCCCCTTCTATCATGAGCTAATTATCTAGGTATATTCTAATCCCTCAAGTCTTCATTGATATATATATATAATTATTGCGTTTCATGTCTAGCCGACCCCAACATGCTTAGGGTAAAGGCTTAGATGTTTTATTCTAATCCCTTAAGTCTTGTTTTACTGTCTTCTAAGTCAACCTTGATCATCCTCTATCTCTCCTAATATTTTTCCTACCATTTAGAATTCCACTGTTAAACGGTGATTTTGGAGATCTTCGCTGGATATGCCCAAACGACTTTAGTTGATTTTGGACTAGTTTTTCTTCAATCGGTGTCACCGGCCGCTACCCTATCACGAATAACCTCGTTCCTAATATTAGTTCACGCAATGTTTAATGGATGAAGATTAGAAAGACATGATCCAGATAGCTTTTCCATACGACTTAATTGGATTAACTTGATCGTCACTGTGTTTTTTGCTGTGGAAATTGGATCCTTTTTAGTTACATAACAAATTGGTCCGTTTTGTGTATCTGAAGTAAGGGATCATGCAGGACCCTGCTGGTTGCTGCATGAGCTTTTCATGATACTTCCATAATCCATAGTTCCATGTGTGTAATGGTTCTTGGATCATTTCTATGGGAACTTACTTCTAATTGTTTTCTACTCTTGTCTGAACCCTGGTGCACCAAGTCTGTTGTCAGTTGTGAAGCATCATGCTGATGTTTTGGTTGCTATTGATAAGGAATCAAGTTTCTGTAAGAATATGGAGTGTTCAAATAACTCATAGGTCGAGCTTAGAAATATATGACCTTGTTTGGATGCATTTTTTGGTCCTACTAGATTTTTAGATTGTCAGATGCATCTTTGGTACAATCATCGATGTTTCCTTGCAGGTCGTGCTCGTTTCTTATCATTTGATGACACCCCCTATGTCTGATGAGGGCATAAAATTCTTTCCATTTAATAGAGTAGCATGTTCGCAACCGTTACTATATGATTTTTTCTGGATTTGTTGATTTCTAATGTGAGTATTCACAAAAACACCTGGAAAGAAGCGGAGGTAATGATATGCTAGTATAATTTTCTATTTAGTCAATTCCTGATAACTGTCTTTTGGACAGTTTTAGCCGGTCCCAAATCTGTGTAAAGGAGTAGAGGTTATGATAGGCGTGACGAGCCAACAATATACTCAGCTATTCTCATGAAAATAAAATCTAATAAAAATTTGTTGGGGCGTAACCCTCTTAGCGGCACGCCATACCGGAACCCGGTATTGGTGTTAACTGGGCAAGGCCGGGTCGCCATCGCCCCTGAATATGGTGTTAAATAGGCAAGGACCGGATCGTCAACACCTTAGTGGCGCGCTACATCGGTCGAATGTAGTAATAAGTAAAGGCCTTACTGGACGGGTGCAAAGCGCAAGGAAGCTAGACGAGGAAAATAGATTTCGCGTGCATAGTTAGAATGTAGGATACTTGACGGGGAAGCTATGTGAGTTAGTAGATGTTGCCATTAGGAGACGAGTAAATATACTTTATGTATAAGATACTAGATGAGTGGGTCAAAAAGCGAGAGAAGTCGAGAATACCAGTTTCAAGTTTTGGTATTCTGGATCGACTGGGACTAGGAATGGCATAGGTGTTCTAATAGATAAGAGTCTCAAGGATGGATCAGTGGATGTTTAAAGACGAGGGGATATCATCTTAATCAAGATAGTTATTGGGGACATTGTTTTAAACGTCATTAGTGCTTATGCTCCACAAGTTGGGCTCAACATGAGTGCTAATAGGTAATTTTGGGAGGACTTGAAGGATATGGTTAGTAGTGTACCGATAAATGGTCATGTGGGTGCAACTAATGTAGGTTTTGAGGGAGTACATAAAGGCTTTGAATTTGGTGATAGAAATCAGGAGGCTAAGGACATCCTATACCTTGCTGTATCTTATAATGTCTTGGTAGATAACACCCTTTTTCGGAAGAGGCAATCTCACCTAGTGACCTTTAGTAGTATCCAACACTCTAGCCAGATTGACTTTGTCCTCACTGGGAGAAGGGATAGACAGGCGTGTTAAGATTATAACATGATACCTGAGGAGTGTGTTGTGACACAACATAAACTTGTGATAGTTGACTTTCGCTTCCACAAACGTATTTTATGGGACAAAGATGTCAAAATCATAAGAACGAGGGGGTGGAAGTTGAAAAGGAGAATCACAAGAGTCCTTTAAAAATGGGGTGATCACAGAAGGACTCCGGGGGGAAGATGGAGATGCAGATAGTATGTGGGTGAAGATGGCAACTTGCATTAGGAATGTAGCTAGTGAGGTGTTTAGTGTGACGAAAGGAAAGAAACTTGTATATAAAGACACTTGATGGTGGAATGAGGATGTACAAAAGGTCATTAAGGAGGAGTGTTACAAGAGTTGGCATCATGATAGAAGCGCAAACAACATGCTGAAGTACAAAGAAGCCAAGAAAAATGCAAATCGGGCTGTGAGTAAAGAAAGATGACAAGCCTATGATGAGTTATATGAGAGACTAGAGACAAAGGAAGGTGAAAAGTACATATACAAGATGGCAAAAAATTCGCAAGAGAAAGATGAGGGATTTCAATAAAGTTAAATGCATCAAAGATGAGACAGATCCCATTCTATTGAAGTATGAAGCGATTAAGCATAGATAGCGAGATTACTTTAATGGGCTATTCAATGATGGGAGTGGGAATATTATGCTCGAGCTGGATGACTCCTTTGATGACTCCAATAGACGGTTCGGTGCGGAGGATACAAGAGTTTTAGATTAAGGAGGATTAAAAAGGATAAAAGGAGGAAAGACCCTAGACCCTGATGATGTCCCTATTTTGGTGTGGAGATGACTTGGGAACGTGGCAATAGTATGGCTCACAAAGCTATTCAAACAATATTTTTCAGTCAAACAAGATGCCTGTAGAGTGGATGAAAAGTATATTAGTAACTATCTTCAAAACTAAAGGAGATACTATGAAGCTTTGGGAGAGAGTGATTAACACTGCTCGAGGAGAGTAACCAATGTCACTAAAAACTGGTTTGGTTTTATGCCTGGGAGGTCTACTATGGAGGCAATTTTCTTGCTTCGTCAGCTTATAGAGAGATATAGGGAGCAACATTGACTTAGAGAAGGCGTATGACAAGATACCAATGTCAGTCATGTGGTGCGCGCTAGAGAAACATAAAGTGCCAATAAAGTACATTACACTTATCAAGGATATGTATAATAATATTGTGACAAGTGTGCGCGTAAGTGATAGTTAGACCGATCATTTCCTGTCACGATAAAACTATATCAAGGATCAACTTTGAGCCCATGCATCCCTTGGTGCATGCTCTTTGCCAATGATGTAGTGCTAGTAGATAAAACTAGAGATGGTGTTGATAAGAAATTAGAGTTATGGAGACAAACCTTAGAGTGCAAGGAGTTTACATTAGTAGGACCAAGACTGAGTATATGAGGTGTGACTTTAGTGGTGTTGGTTTGTGAAGAGAAAAATATTAGTCTAAAAGGACAAATAGTACCTAAGAGGGACTCTTTTTGATACTTAGATCAATGTTACAATTAATGACTTGACGAGGATGTTTACCACAGGATCAAGGTAATGTGGATGTCATGGCGACAAGCCTCTGGAATCCTATGTGATAGGAAGGTCCCACAAAAGCTAAAAGTGAATTTTATAGGATGGTGATCAGACCCGCGATGCTATATGGGGTGGAATGTTGGCCATTCTAAACGGCAACATGTACAACAAATAAGTGTCACGGAGATGCGCATGCTACGGTGGATATGCAGACGTACAAGAAGAGACCGAATTAGGAACGAGGTGATTCGTGATAGGGTAGGGGTGACATCGATTGAAGAGAAGTTAGTCCAACATCGACTAAGGTGGTTTAGACATATCCAACGAAGGCCTACAGAAGCACCGGATAACAATTGGATTTAAGAACTAGAGAAAATATTAGGAGGGGTAGAGGACGATAAAGGTTGACTTGGGAGGAGGCGGTACAACGAGACTTGAGAGATTAGAATATATTTAGAGATTTAGCTCATGATAGGACTGCATAGAAAGTAGCAGTTCATGCGCAATCTTAGTTTTTTCTGTTATTCTTATATCTTTCCTCTCTTTTAGTTCATTTAAAAAATAAAAAATTGTTGGATTTCATGTCTAGCCTACCCCAATATGCTTAGGACAAAGACTTTATTGTTGTTGTTGGACAGTTTTAGGCTTGACGGATTATGTATACGATTGCTCAACGTGCAGCTCTTTCTTCATATATATAAAGATGTAATTGTTTCGTACTCTGAAAGCCTCTTGGTCTTTTTGTTCTAATAATTATTTTAGTTAGCTAAAATTACCTCTTGGCTAGGCGGATTATCTACTAGTACACAATGTGCAGCTTTCTCTTTGTGTGTATAAAGATGTAACGCTATCATACTCTGGAAGCCTCTTGGTCTTTTTGTTCTATAAGCTTATCTATTTAGCTGATATTATTTCTTGGCTAGATAGATTATATATATTACTGCTCAATGTGCAGCTCTGTCTGTGTACATAAAGATCATACTCTGAAAGCCTCATGGTCCTTTTGTTCCATGAACTGATCTAGTTAGCTGTCTAGTAGTTATACAATATTATCTCTTGCAGATTGGCCTATCCTCTGTTTCGAGATTATGTTCATGAGCATGCTAGTTCTTGTACTCCCTCCAGTTTGCAATTGATGCTATTCGGACAGATTTTTAGTTAAAAAATGGAGGAAAATATTGTGATAACATCATCAAAATAATACTTTAAAAGTATATTCATCAAAGCAAGTGCATTCATTGTCTAAATGGTTGTCATGGTCAGAGCTAAGTTCAATTTTAGTCTCTAGTAGATCTCTGACTAACTGTAGATTTTTTAAAACTTTCCAAGTTAATAATGAAGATACTGTTTGGTTATTCCATTACGCGTCTGTCTTTGGAATTGCTTTGTTGTGGTATGAGTGTCTCTTCAGAAGAACACTTATAGAAAAGGGAGGTGACGTGTGGTATCATTCTCCCCACAGTCCATTTCATGAAAACTGCTTTGCTTGCTGTCCAATTCATCAGCAGGCGAACCAAACTGTGCAATCACAATTTTTCACTCGTGCGTTTGTGTGCTAGCTTGTGCATGGTTGAAGGATTTTCATTTTCCTCCTACGATGGTGGTTGGAAAGAAAGATTAATATCTGATGGTTACGTTCCCTGCCTCCCCATTGTCGTGGGAACTCGATTTGTTTCGGAACAATTTCACTTCATCGACTCGGTTGCGTCGCGACGTCGACGTGCGTTGGCTCGCCACTCGAGGGGGAGCTTGGCAGCTTGCTGGTGTCCCGTTCGGGAAAAGGACGGACACTAGCGTACGTTTTACGGACGTAAAATGCCTGTTCGTCGAGCAACATTGAAAAGTAGGGGTAGTGTCTAATGATGGCTCTAGTTATCCTTCGTGTCAATTTACCTATCGCTCGATATATGAAGAATAAGTGGATCATAGTTTTACTCATTAGAACATGTTCTGCTGTATCCCTAGAACGGAGAATAACAGTTATATCAGAGTAGGATGACGCGTGCATGGAGGTGGCGCTTCTGGCGATATCTATAAACCACTTCTGTCGTTATAGATGACCTAAGTTCACGACTTGCGGTATCCTATGTAGGTTTTCAACTTGCTCTTATGCTTACCTTAGCCTTTGTGATCAAGAGCTAGTAATCGATCCAACTTGATAGAATCAAAAAGAAAAGGAAACATATTACTCATAGGATTGATAACAGAAGCACTGGAGATTTTATAAATAGTCATCCACGATAAACAGGGACATTGAATGTCACATTATTTCCTTTAGTCGTTAAGTTTAATTTTACCTCATTCAGACCACTTAAACACAATATACGACCCATTTGAACAATTTATAAGAAGTATGACCTAATTGCACCCACCATGCAAGTTGTTATACTTGTTACCCAATTCACTCTATAATATAACCTCCAACCGAAGAAGACTTTCTAAGATCAATCTTTTCTATAAAAACAATAATATCTGTAATATCAAATTAGTGGAAGTTTATTTTATTCCTTCTAAGTATGTCATGAGTTTACATACATCCTCAACTATTAACCCATATGAGTCTTAAACTCATGTCTCTTTTCACCTTTAACCACTAACATACGCTATTTTTGCCTGCATGGACACATGTATTGCCATATAACTACCATGCCATCCTTTTTTTAAGTAAAATGGCAGGTGCTCTGCCTTTGCATTAAAGGAGAACCACACCATCCTTCTTCCACACAATCTCAATTTCGTAGTCTGCCTCGCTTCTCCAATCATTACAAAGATGAGCGATGCCATCTACCTGGTCTTATATAACCTAGAGAGGAGGTCGGAGGCCGGCGGATAAGATTCATTTGAAACTAGCAACACCTCTATCTGCATTGCCACTAGTCATCATGAGCTTATCATTACAACAACCATTGTGGCCATCAAAGATCTCCACTGCAGCTGCCTTCATGGATCATTATTGCAATTTCATGTGAGGAATGACATTGCTAGGACGAAAAGGTGTAGGATTGCGTGGCTTTAGAGATGTAGTACTGGAGGAGGTCGAAGAGTTGTGATACTTGATGTGTTGCTCAACTCAGTGGAGACTAAGGTAGGCTATGGGATGGACATTGAGGGGGGGGGGGGGGGGAGAAAGGTGACATGACAATCACAAGTAATATCACTATCCATGTAGGTAGAATCGATTTAGGTTAGTGGGTAAAGGTGAAAAATAAGTCGGTTTTCAAAATGCTAGAGGTTAAGTAAATGGTTTAATAGTTTAATGGGCTATGTGAACTCAGGTTATACTTGAAGACAGAAAAATAAACTTTCTCATATCTAATTGGTGTCATCAGATCACTACAAATAATATATTTCAGAGTTAAATGAACGTTACAGATTGTAGTGTATGTTTTATATATTTATAAAAATAAAGGGATGATATATAAGATAAGAATTTCAAATGTCAAACTATATTTTCACAGACGGTCTTAGTTTAAAACCGTCCGCGATAACACATCTTCACAGACGGCTATACTATTACTGCCCGCCTATGAAAATAATTTAATAAATTTTTTATTATTATTTCTCTTTGTAAATGTTTTGTTTTGATAAACTTTTCCTGCATCATTATAACCAACTGAAACTCAGATTTTAATAAGATACTCAAAGTTATTTTTTACTGTTATCCGATCACTTCTAAATGTCCAAACTTTACAAACACAAGAGAAATAAGGGATGATATATAAAGATTAAACCTGAAGTATATTATATTCAGTGTTATATATGAACAAATAATATATCTCAAAGTTACATGAACTTTACAGATTATAGTGTATATTTTATATATTTATAAAAATGAAGGGATGGTATATAAGATAAAAATTTAAAATGTCCAGGCATATTTTCACAGGCAGTCTTAGTTTAAAATCACGTGCGATAACACATCTTCATAGCCGGCTACTGTTGCTGCTCGCCTGAGAAAATACATATTCACAGACGGTTCTTGTTTACCGCCGCCTGTGAAAATACTGGCTTTATAAAGCCTCACAACCGCGCCCCGTGAAATTTAAGCCCTGGTGTTTGAAACGACGCTGTTAGGATGCCAAAATTTTTCACGCGCGCCTTGCCGCCGAGCGCCGCCCCCGCACCGTCTCTGTCGCGCCGCCGTCGTCTCCGTCGTGCGCCAATGCCAGCTCCATCTTCCTCCCCTCCGCCGCCTGGTACATGCCGCCGCCTCTCTCTCCCCCCTCCCCCCACGAGGACTTAATCTATATTGTTAATTTATACCTTTTTTAGATAATGAGAAATCACATCCCGACCTTCCCCTCCGAAGAGATTATGGCCGACTTATTCCAATACCTTCAACTGTTTGAAGTCATATTAGGTCCTACAAAACGATTAAGAGAACGAGCCTACCTAAAGTTTGAATGGAATATTATTAGACAGCGATTCTATTACTAAATCTCCATCCATGGTAGGCAAACACCAACATGACTGTAGTATCCAAACGACGGCACGCTTCCCTCACAAAGTCGGTGTCCTCCTCATCCTTTTGTAATGGTCACAGCAAATTAATGCATTTTCAGCCTAACAGAATTTATCCTATAGCTTTTATTAAAACTTTTAGACTTAAGTATGTGTTTGAGACAATATATTTGTGTATATATACATGTTCTCAAGGTGTACACTCTTCTTAATGCAGTTTCCCAACTTATATTACACCTACAACGTGATTTCAGCCTTAAACATTTTTTTTATTTTCTCAATTACAATCTCAAATATAATATTACATCCAAAATGTTATTTCAACCTAAAACAGAATTCTTACAGCTCTTAATAAAACTTTCAGCTTCTAATTTGCACCTAAAACTTTTTATATTTACTTAATATAGGTATGTTATTTTTAACATGAATGCAGATTAGCTTTTATGCCTAGAATGCAAATTCAGCATTAAAACAAATTCTAATTTTGTGATTTCAAAATACAAATAGTGTTTAAAATATAAAAACAGATCATATTAGGGATTCCCTAATTGAACATATTAATATGGGGTCAAATTTTTGTGGATATTTGCTACTGTAGTGATCTAATATAAATTTCAGATTTCAAAGTACATTAATTTGATTTTCTACAGTGTCTACAACATATTACGGACTGCTTCAGGGTCAAAATGTGGATTCCTAATCTTATCAGGGGCATTAATCACTTAATACAATGTTAGTTTCCTAGTTATAAGAATTTCAGGGGCTAATTCAACCTTTTACAACATGTTTCACAATTCTGGTGAATTACAAGGCCTAATTCCTAAAGTTTAGGGCTTCTATTGAATTACTATAGAAATTTGTGGGGTGTAAGTGTAAAACCCGGTGCACAAACTCGATGGAAAAATGGAGAAAAACGAAGAGGGGATCAAGGGGAATGTTAGCAAGGTGTTGCGCCGGCGGTGAAATGGTCGGAGACGAGAGTTCGGGGGTGAGGCGCGGTGGCTGGGCTTCGTCGTTGACGTAAGGTGACACGTGCGGCGGATTGTTGTCGCATCCTCCTGGGGCGGCGTAGTGCCAGGATCCTTGATGACGCATTGGTGGTGTACGGTGTGTCTTAATTCCATGAAGCATCGAGCTACAATCGCTGGTAATGGCGGTGGCTATGGTTTTATGGCGTGATGATGAAGAAGAAAATCGGGAGCGACAGTTGCTAGCATAGGGGCGCACGACGCCGAGCGCGCGCAGGGCGTGGGTGTGAGCAAGAATAAGATCGACTAGAGACTACCATCAAGAATGGGTATGACGACTAGACGATCTTCGTCTAGGATCGACTAGGGTCGACTAATCGCTCTAGTCAATGACTAGTCGTCCTAGTCGACCAAGTCAGTGATTAGGCGACTAGGACCGATTAGACGACTAGGATTATCCTTCTGTAACCTTAGGTCATTCTAAAATGAGATGATAATCAATCACTTTCTTGTCTTATCAGTACTAACATGCAAGGCTCTAAGAAGACCGTCTTGCAAGACGACGCTGCCGGTAACAAGGAAGGCCACAATATTGATTGGAACTCATACCACTCTGATAATGAGTCCAGTAGTGATGGATCATATCAAAGTCCACAAAATCCTTTTGCTCATCTAATGATTAAAACTAAAAGAACTTCAAAAGATCTTGACCCGGAATATAATCCCGCTGTCAAGGTATGGTACTTGTCCGGTCTAATAAATAGCAAATATTATTGTTTAAGTTAATCTTGCTTATCAAATAAATAAAGTATTTTAATTATTTTCTATCTAGCTTAACTTCCAAGAGAACGAGGTGACTTCTTCTCCTAACCACGTAGAAGATTCTCTAATGGCTGAATCGTCTAGTTCACAAAAGCGAAAACGAGGGTAACAAGGTGCAAATAAGGATCCAGAAGATATCATATACATAACAAGAATCAGTGAAGGTGGGCTTACCCAAGAACCACTTGATGCTGTTATGAAGTACTAAAATGTTTGTGGTTGTCTCGTTAGAGCGATCGTGCCGATCACAATGGACAATTGGAAAAACATTGCTGAGGCGGGCAAGAACAAGTTGTGGGAGAGGTTGAAGAAATAATTCAAGTTCCCAAAAGGCACGAAAGAAGTTGTATAGAAAGCAACATTGATCTCTTGCGGCAAGAAGTTTCATGGCAGGAAGAGTGATATGAATGCTTATGGTAAGGATAATAAGGTCCCTAGCACTAATAAAAGGGGAAAATCGCGCAAGCTCAGTGAGAAGAATTTGTTCGTCAAAAGACCACACCTGAGGCTATAGCCCTAAGTCAAGCTAGATCCGAGCTTGCGAAGAAGAACACTTACTTCCATCACTTGGGGTCTACCGGATATGCCCCAAAAATTAAGGAATATCATAATATAATAGAGGACACTGTCAGTGCAGGCAATCCTGACCCGCTAAAAGGCCGCGATGAACCAACTAGGCGATGTGTGTTAGCTTGGTCAGGTTTGACCAACGAGGGCCACTTGCAAAGCCCGAATCTGTGTCCGAAGTAAGGACAAGATTATCAGATATAATTGAAAAGCAAGAGAAGGGCCTCTTTAAGCCAGTGAGGGAGATGAACCAACTTATTGCTGCCCCACAGTGGCCGGGTGCGAGCAATCTCTTCTCAAATGTCCTGGAAAAAGGGGTTCCTGAACGATGTAGCGTCATATAGAAAACATGATAAATTTAAGATGACACTTAAAGATATGATTGAAGAAAAGGTCAAGGCTTATACAACAAATATTGCATGAACTTAAAGAATCAGGGCAATTGTCGTTTGAGAATAAATCGTTCGTCCCCATGGCGAATGTGGCTTTGCTATCTCCAATTGCCCTACCTAGCAGCGTAGAATCAGTGCTAACTGCCTTCTCTGTCGATGATATCGTTGAGGATTCTTGTCGTCTTCTCGTCCCCATCGATAGAACAGGTAACAAAACAAAAATGGTTTCCACTGCTATGGCAAAACCATATCAAGTCTTCAAGAATAATCCCCTTCCTATGTACTATGATGTGGTGCAAGTTCTTGAGACCATTGATAATAATTTAGAAGATTATGAAATAGACCACAACATTCCTGAGGGCATCACGACACTAGGGCAGGTTTTGAACAAGTTAATTCTTTGCAAACCGACACGACATCATGTTGGACGATGAGCTAATGTGGACCCCCATAGTCGCATCTTGGAAGACCTCAACCCCATCTTCTACGTTAAAGGTTCACGAGCATCCACTCCAGCTATCTCCTAGCAAGGACGGTAGTAAAGATAAACAAAAGCAACCATTTGAACAACAGGTTAAAGCAGTATAGGAGCACAATAAAGAAGTTGAACCTCGGGTTGAAGTACTTTTAGAGCAATGCTGAAACCGCCCAACTTCCAACAACTGCTCCTCCCACGATTCATATGCAAATTTGCTCATACCAAAATAAGGAACCTTCAGAGTCAGTGACAAAGTATCTAGAAAAGATGAAGAAAATAAATTCATCCTCCCATGCTTCATATTGCCAACAATATAAAATAATGAGACGTGGAAACAAGACGGAGAATTTCATAGTCGGGACTCTTGTTTTGTTAAAAATAGGGTTCCAATATACAAGAAGGAGGATGTCCCTCCTGAATTTGAGAATAGAAAGTCGATCATGACAACAATACAACTTAGCGAACAACCTTTTCCGGTCAGAAGAATGCACGAGTGGTACATGATGCGCAACACAAAATATGATATTTCGAATATCACATTTTGTGTGCGGGACGAAACATTTTGGGGAGGAGGAATCAATAGACGACCGAGTTTTGTTGAAGGTCTGTGGGGCTTTTTCTATTGAAGAGCGCTCAAAATTAACTTATTACTCATCTGGTGCTTGTAAGTGCCTCTAATCTTTCGTACTTGCTTTTTTTACTACACGCAAACGTTTCATGAGTTTATAACGATTTTGTACTTATTATTTAGGATGCAATACATGGATAACAATAAAGTGAAGGGCAAGACGAGTATTCTTGACCCGACAAGGATTGCCAAGATGAATTTCAAAATGACGGTGAAGTGGGATTCGGCCCAATACCGACACATGACACAAAGAGAATTTACAAAGACAATTAATGATACAATAAAGAAGAGAAAGTTGGAAGTAGCAATTTACATGGGACGAGCTATGTATAACTTTGTCAAAGATGACAAAGACCTCATAAAGACTTCGTACCACTTCAAGTAAGTTTGATACATGACGTTGAAATAGCAATTATTATTAATCGTCAACCTAACATGTGTGTTCGTACGTGTATAGTAATCACTACAGTTGTATCTTCATCAACCCAAATCATGGTTCAACATCGGTCATGGACTTGGCCGATTTTGACCCAAGCAGATATAAAATTTCATTACCATTTTAAAAAGGTACATCTATTCTATACTGTTTTATATACACACGTATATAGGTTGACAATTCTTATATGATATTCCTTATATGACATCGCTTGGGCGTTCCTGGAAACAACTTGGCGGTGAGCGACCGCGGAAAGGACCGTATTGCACGTATGGAAAAATTTTCCTTGTGCCAAGCAGCCTCCTGGTAGTGTCCTCTGCGGATATTATTGTGGCAGCTCTCTAGAATCATAGACTAGTCCCACATATCAATACTAGTCTTTTCTGCGCACTTTGTGCTCACTCGTGCGCACCCGAGAAAACTTCTAGGTTGGTCACCCATCCCCAAATTTCTCCGGGCCAAGCACGCTTAATCCTGGAGTCCTTTGTAGGTGGGCTTCCGGAAAAGAAGGTATACTTTAATGGTATGAGTATTCTATCAATCCTATTAAGCCGGGAGTCAGGATATCACACAATCCGCCCCCTTAGAAGACCGACGTCCTCGTCGATCAACGCCAAGACAGGAACGTCCTCTCTTAGCCACGTACGTACGTTCAGTACTAGCATATGCATACCATACATCCTGTTAGTAGCATGCGTACCATACCGTATCCCACATAGAGGACCCACGCGTCATGCGTACGTACCTACGTTCCTGAACCGTACGCTACCGTATCCTTCTCACTAACCACACACCCGTGAAACCGTGAGGGTCGGCTGTGATACCATTTATGGCAGCTTTCTAGAATCATAGACTAGCCCCACATACCAACACTAGTCTTTTCTACGCACTTTGTCCTCACTCGTGCGCACCTGAGAAAACTTCCTGTTCGGTCACCCATCCCCAAATTTCTCCGGGCCAAGCACGCTTAACCCTAGAGTCCTTTGCAGGTGGGCTTCTGAAGGTATACCTTGATGGTATGAGTATTTTATCAATCCTATTAAGCCGGGAGTTAGGATATCACAATTATGTTGGCTAGAATCTTATCTTGCCGGTGAATATAGATTGAATCACGAGGATGTAAGTTAACCTTACTGTTGATATTGTATTTTCTTAATTTTGAGTTACATTTTCATTGCCACTATCATATTCTAATACTTTTTTATGTTTTCATTGCAGTACACGGATGTGAACAGAGATTGACCGATTGCTATGAATATGGTCAAAGGAGTCAATAGGATTGTGGGTGAACTGTGTTTGTTCATGCGTTGTGAAATTATTCACCAGAGAGGGTTGTTCTTTGACGACACCGGTCCACATGTCGATGTGTCAGAACTATGCAATTATGATTCAACTAGTTTTTAGAGAAACTTGTAAAATATGTGTACTTGTGAATTACGATTGAGATATACATGTAAGTGCATTGTATCTATATGATTGACTTATACTTTATGATAGGTGTGTGAATGTTTATTTGAATCTGAGCTGGTGCAAATTGTGTTTGTGCTGTTTTTATTTGCATTTGACCTGGAAATTAGAAATAACAACATGTAGTTCTGTATATGGTATATATCCTCACTGGCAGTTTTAAACTATGAGCCGCCTGTGCTAAGAGATTATCACAGGAGGCCAGAGGTAAAAAACGACTTGTGATAAAAGATTATCACAGGCGGTAGTCTGCTGAGAACCGCCTGTGGTAGTATGTTTTCACTGGCGGTTGAGAATGCTGAGGACCGCCTATGGTAGTATGTTTTCACGTACAGTTGGGAATGCTTAGAACAACCTGTGGTAGTAGATTTTCACAAGTGGCCTCTTATACTGAGCCGCTTGTGATAAAACATTTTCACATGCGGTTTATTAACAAAAGCTGCCTGTCATCTTGACGTTTATCACAAGCGGCCTGTCACGAAGAATCGCATGCGATATCTCTTTTCACAAACGGTCAGTTATAAAGAGTCGCATGTGGTTGTCTATTTTCACAGACGATTTTTTATATAGAGCCACATATGATATCCATTTTCACAAGCGGTCCTTTATAAAGAGCCACATGTGGTATTCAATTTCATAAGCAGTCCTTTATAAAGAGGCGCATGTGGTATTCAATTTCATAAGCGATCTATAACGAAGTAACGCCTGCGATATCTATTTTCACAAGCGGTATTTTATATAGAGCCGCATGTGGCAGTCTATTTTCACAAGCGGTTCTTCCTTGAGAGCTGCCTGTGATAATTCTTTATCATAGGCGATCTGTTTTTATGAACCGCGTGTAATAATACATTTTCACGGGTTGTTTTTAGCAGCGGCTGTGAAAATGGATCATTTTCACATGCGCTTTATCACATGCGGTTTGTAAAACCGACTGTGATAATATGTTTAGAGCTGTCTGTTTAAATATTTTCTATAGCAGTGGATACATCATTAATTATTGTCACAGTGAATTTATTTAATTTTAATCTATTTAGATTTTAACCAACTCCAAAAAAAAAGCAGCAATGAGGATGAAGCTGCTGCATGGCGGCGCAGAGAAGCCTTAGGTTAAGCGAGCTTTTAAAAGAAGTAATCCATTTGTTACAATTTGTTTTGAGTTTATTGTACTAAACCTAAGGACCATTTGTAGTTTCCAAACACAGGGCTCTAATCTCTTCCCCCATTGTGTTGTGGAATGTGGACAGATGAGCCGCTCCGAGCGCTTCTGAGGTCACTTGCCGTCCAGTCCTGTTCCTGTCTTTGTCTTGCGACATCGGGCACACAAGAGGCAGTGTCACCGTCCAAAACATGCAGTCAACAGCATGCCAACTCTGGCGATCCAATATCGTCGGTGACGAGACTCATCGATGCACGAGTCGTGACAGATCGTGGCCGGAGCGCGAGGGAAGAACATAAAGCGGAGCAATTAACCTTGCTGTTTTGGGGTCCATCGCTGCCGCCGATTTTCCTCGACCCCTTCTCAGGATTGCTCCGTGTGAGATCATATCAGCTGACTAACACGCTGCCATCTGCAAATTAAAGCTGACTGATAAAATCTCTTCTTCTTGATTTTGCAGGAGAAAAGGGAAGTTGAGACACCAGAGCTTCTTTTGCTTGCGGCCGGGGACAGAATCGAGTAGAATACGGCACCGACGGAGGTATGTACGTATGCGTCAATGAGCTCAGTCGACACGACGGTCGTCAGTGCAGTGAAGCGGCGACAGCAAGCAGATACTGTGGCCGCTTCGTCTTTTTTTCACTTGACCACAAGTAAGCAGCTTTGCTTCTCAACTGGCCAAGCTAGGACGATTCCTCTCTTTATTTCCTTTCATCCACAATTCACCTTTCTTTCACCATACTACTTTATCCTTTTTTATTTTTATTTTTAAATAGCTCCTTAATTGCTGATTACAAAGCAGCAAATTGAAAATAATCTTATGTTTGACAAAACCTATTTTTATGTTTTCATCCACATTTGACGACCAACTGTACTGTGCAATGATATCTACTGATCTTGTAGAGCATCTTTCTTATCTTATCATTACACTATATCAACGCCTAAAATCGCATTCAGTACGTGGCGTGACAATAGCCTGTGGTTATTAGAGATAGATGATCGGTTTGGTCTTGTAAGAATTTATCAGCTCAAAATGTTGTTGGTGAAGCACGGGAGCACATGACCTGCTTGGGGCACTAGATATGAGCAGCTTGGAGCATTAGACCCAATAGTACTCATTGCTGACAGCCGCCAATATCAGTCAAAGGTCCCAAAAATACAAACTAAAGAGTCTATACAACGCCAGTAGATGTTTAATTTGTTTGCTCGAGGTCGGGATCACTATGGTCAGTTACACTAGGCTTACTACTATTTCGCAGCTTCATGAACCGTAGGCGGCTGTCTTTTTCCTCGAGACGCACGCACGCGGCACGCCGGCCTGCATGCCGCATACTAGTCCTCTGCTCTTTGATGATACTGCACTGGCCTTGGTTACAGAGGGCTTCACTGAACTTATTGCGCTCACCTTGATCACCTAGAAGAGTCTATTGACAGAGATATCTTTGGCCTCACATGGCGGACTTGCACATATAATTAACACGGTTTTCATAATATTTTTGGTATCATGTATGATGCATCTGCAAGGCCCTAATTACAAAGTATCACACAAGTAGTGCAGTACTAAGGCAACTAATCATGATACAAAATAAAGGGGGAAACTTTATTGAAAGGAAGAAGAAGAAAACCGGCCTGAAAGCTGAACATTGATGGGCACCGCTTCGTTCTCGTGCCTTTCAACTGCCACCAACCTTGACGGCACTCCGTGACGCCACCCTGCGCGCAAAGCCTCACCAGCCGGCCGGCCGGCCGGCCGGTGCCGCCCAATCTCCGAGTCTTGCCACCTACACAAGCCTCACCGGTGCAGCCGCGGCGGCCACGGCCACGGCCTCGACGCCCTTGCAGCTCAGCGACCGTATCAGCCTCCATGGCGCCCACCCGGCCGCCTCGGCGGCGGGGGGTTCGTTCCCGGAGCCGGCCAGCACCTGCCGCGCCTTCAGCCTCCTCCTGATCTCGCCCATGTCCATGGCAGACGGCACGCGCACCGACCCGAACGCCATGTGATGCCACCGCACCTTCCGTGGCGGCGCAGGCGGCACCTGTTCTGCCTTGGCTGGCAGCGCTCGGCGCGCACTCTGCGACAGCGGTGGCTCATGGGTGACCTTGCAGCAGGCGTGGGCCACGATGCAGCGGCCGGTTCTTGTACGCTCGGTGCGTGTGTTCCGCTGGGGCCGGGGAACAAGAAGGGGCCTGAACTCGAACTCGTCGTCCTCTTCTTCTTCGTCTGTGGAGGAGAGGCACTGGTGCTCGTAGGCGGCGGTGGAGAGAACGGCGACGGAGGAGGGGCAGAGCAAGGGCGCCATTTCCTCTTTCCCTCTCTAGGCAAGGAGTGTGTGCTTGAGGTGTGTCTATGGAAAGTCTGGCCTTTTGCGTCGTGTGAAGAAGGGTTTTATGGACTATATGGTGATGGAGAGAGAGAGAGAGAGAGAGAGAGAGAGAGGTGACGAGATGATTCGTTCGTGGCCTTCTCTGAGCTTGTCGTTGAATAAAATCCATGGACGCTTTGCTTTCTGCGCAGGTAAAGGCACCACGGTGGTCGGTCTTCCATGACGTTGACATGGAAGCATCTCAATTCTCAAGAGCGCGTATTTTTTGGGTGTTCCTATTTTCCCAGACGTTTAAAATTAAGGAGTAGTTTCAGACGACATGCACAATCTTTAGATTACATTTAACAGTTGTAGATCTCTACTAGTGAAAAGTTTTATCGGGCCCAAACAGATCCATTAAGAAAACGTGCGCGTGAACAAAACGGACGTGTCCACTAACGAACGCGCATGTAGAACCCGTTTTCGTTGTGTTTGTTATCGGGTTAGCCTAACAAATCCGATAAGTGAACCACTTAAAGAAACGTGGGCACGGAGGAGATCCGATAAGAACAACTAGCAATTATTTTCAATGATCAATATAAAAATAAATTTCTAATGCCTGAAAAGTTAACAGAATCACAATCTTATAAGTTTAACAACACATATTTTCTTACAAATTGAACATAACAAGTAACAATTTAAATTAATATTATTTTATCTTTTAAACTGGTTTTGGATCTGCATCCCATAACAACTGACGGGCCCGATGACACCATGTTAGAAAGGTGGAGCCCATAAATGAAAGTGGAAAGTATACTGAGACAATTAGATTTAGCAACGATCGGACGGACCAGCCCTCGCCTGAAACCGGGCGATTGGAAGGGAGTATTTCCCTATTTTTTGACCTTGCATAAGGTTACATGGATACTAAACTACTCCGATCAAGTCCGAAAAGGCCCACCAATCTATCGAAGAACAACTTATTTTATTGGACTACTTACCAACACGACAACATGTCCAAGTTTCCAGTTTTAATTAGTTTAATTACGCAACATGTTCGGAGAAGAAAAACATTAATTCGGCCTTTTCTCAGAATAGTGTGTCACCACTTAAACATATTGAGAGTGAAATGCATAAATAGCCATTGTATTTTATAGGCTGTTTCAATTTGGTCATTATACTCACATAACTATAAGCCACGACCACTGAGCTTGCTTTGTGCCAACACGGCCATGCAGTCCATATCAGTACGTATTTTGGAAACATGACATATACTTGTGACTGTGTCGTGTGTGACAACCTAGCTTGGCATGGGAGTTTTTTCGAAAAAAAAAGAACACTTGCTAATAGCCACTAATTAAATTTCATGAATTTGTAACAAGTAAACTGCAGTACACAGAGCACATAAATGCTCTGAGTCAATACATCTGAGAACACATTCAAAGGCCATGGCCAAGATGCACGCATGACAGAAAAGTTTAATTTTATCAAGTTAGTTTCCAAAATTTATTTTAAAAATATTAACTAAACATCTGATAAAAATATAAAAAGGACATGCTAGAGATGGACTGACCAATTATCTAGATTTATTACAACGCTGCATATTTTGAGTAACAGGCTTTCCCTATAACAAAAAGTAAAATGCTGCCTTTTGGCGATCATTTTGAATAAAATGAAGTTTTTCTAATATTATTCATAATTTGTTTATAGACCAAAAAGATAATAATAGGAAAGCACATTCAAATAAAGATATGAAGTTAATATTTCTGTACCATAACACCTACATCTTTCTAATTAAAATAGAGATTATGGGTTGTACGTCATGGAAGAAGAAACTAGTTCTTTGTTTTTATGGACAAAAAAAAGATGAAGAAAACAGAAGGAGAAACTATCGTGCTTGTGGCCTAGGTGCACTCTCATCGACCCCCTAGATATCTGGGCTAATTTAGTATTTTTTGTGTGGATTTGAGCTGAACGGGCTAGCCTTTAGTCAATGTTTCGAGAACAGAAAATTAACCACTTTTTTTTTAAATAGTTATCCGCGTTGATTTGGGAGTAGTGAATGTTTGTATTTTGTCTGTTATGACATACGCGGAGGGCATGTGCGCAAAGTTGCACTTGTGATTGCCACGTTCTTGAGCAATAGCTACACATCGAGGGACTACACTGGCCGGAACGCACGTGTGCAAACCATGCCATTGTTTTAGTTCAACTATCTTTAGATTCTTTGACAAATCGAGAGAGTGACATGGAGTAAAAAGGTGCAAGAAAAGAGAACACGATCTAAAGGCTGAGAGAAGGCACAATACTTTGTGAAATTTCGTGTCATGGAGGCTTTGGAAAGTCTTGTGCCAAATTTTGTATCGGTACAATCAGTTCAACATTTTAAAGGTTCCACGTATTTTTCACGTCAATGTAGCATACCAGATCTCAGATGATTGTTATGGAAAATCGACAAACAAAGGTACATATTGCAAAGAATGGGGAAATGGGGAAATATACCAGTGCTCCTAATTATAGGACAAATCATATATATATATATATATATATATATATATATATATATATATATATATATATATATATATAGAGGACAAACTGTTTAAGCATCTCAACGAAGATAATCTTTCAATCTATCCTTTTGTTTCTCAGTTTTTTCCCAGAACAGTCATGACTGGCGATTACAATGATAACAAAAGCGAACATTATTAGTTAAATCGATGATCACCTTACATGCATGTAAACTACGAGTGTGGCCCTTATGATTGCACCTCCTGCGCTATAATTCCTACACGCTAAATGAATGCTTGTTTATGGAGAGCTTGTTCAGAAAATTGCCTTCACTTGTCCAAATAAATTGCTACTCCTATTGTTCACCAATTGTTGTCTTAATTAAACCTAGTATAAATTGACCATGGACCACCCGTACTACAAAAGCCAAACCCTAACCCTTCACGCGCCGAAGCACTTATGATCCACTGCCGTCCTCTTGCCAAGGCATCATCCGTTAATCAACGTCCAAGCCCCGTGATTATCTTTGTAGAAATTCATAGTTAACGAACGATGTGCACAAACGCAGGCGATACAGAACACATTGGTCTCCATGCATGTCCACACCAGGAAAAAGCAAAGGGACCCTACTCGTGCTATCTATGGCCACTTGACAATGCATGAAATGATTACATATCCGGCAGGCTCCAAAAGAATCTTCGCAGCTGAGCTGCCGGATGAAGCATTTGATGGGACTTTCCACATGAACTATTCCTTTGGTCCCCTGACTACTTACCCTACAATCTTACATGGATGCATTTGTCCTCAGATGTTAAATAAGTTTATCAGTATGAATTTGTATTACCAGTCCACTATTGGTCAAAATGAACGTTGAACTAAGATATTCTCAGATGCTAGAGGTAGAATACACATGGACAATCCAGATATATACTACACTTGAATTTTTACGTTTCAAGGTAAACCTCTGCATGAGCTCCTAACAAACACATAAATGTATTTCCCTTATAAAACTGCTAACTCAATTAAACTATGCTAAGTCACGTTATAATTAATGTGCATGGGTCCTGTCGGTACCCTGCAGACCAGATACCCCCGTGTAGTAGGTAAAAGACAGTCTGGACCCTACCTCCCTGCTGAAACGGGCCCAGCGAAGCCACGTGCCCTTGGCCCCATGGTCACCCTGGGGCTGCCACGTGCGCTTGAGCTCCGGATCTGACGCGTGCTCTGGGCTCCGGTCCGAGCCTCCCCACTGAGGTGAGGTCCGAGGCTGCCACGTGCCCCCTGGCTCAGAGCCACTTCCCTGCTGAGGACAACACCGGGGCTCACACGTGCCCTTGGCTCCGATCCGAGCCTCCCCGCTGAGGTGAGGTCTGGGGCTGCCACGTGTCCCCTAGCTCCGAGCCACCTCCCCGCTGAGAACAACTCCGATGCTGACACGTGCCTTGGGCTCCGGTCCAAGCCTCCCCGCTGAGGTGATGTCCGGGGCTGTCACGTGTCCCCTAGCTCCGAGCCACCTCCCCGCTGAGGATAGCTCTGGTGCTGACACGTGTCCTAGTCTCCGGTTCAAGCCTCACCGCTGAGGTGAGGTCCGGAGCTGCCACGTGTCCCCTGGCACCAAACCCATCGGTAAGAGATCCAGAGCCGCCACGTGCCCCACGATCCGTTGTGGGCCGTGGGTCGACGAAGTCAAGAAGGAAGTGCGCTGTTAGCCTTCGCATTCAAGGCTCGCGCCTTCCCCAGAAGCATGGCGCACTGCGCACGCCTTCATCCTCTGCCCGTTCGCCATTATGGTGATAAGACAGGACAACAAGGCATGACAACAGTACAGTGTTGCCCAACGGCACGAAGCCGCCTAAGCAGGGCGAGAAGACGCGGCGACAAGACGGTGTATTCATCATCACCCGACACGCAGTCAGGGGCGCTCAACGCGCCGGATGGCGGGACTTAACTCCCCCGCCGGCCACTCTACTCAGAGGATGAAGCTCTAGATCATGTATAGGGTTCACATAGCCCTGAGGCCACCTGTCGGGCCCCATGCCTCATCGTAACCACCCCGGTCTTGAACTATAAAAGGACCGGGGTGACCACCCTACAAAGGGTTCGCATTTCAGATCCCACAACGCACAAGCACTCACACTCAGGCAATAGAACAAGCACTCCCATGGACGTAGGGTATTACGCTCCAGCGGCCCGAACCACGTAAATCTTGGTGTTCAATCGCTCCCTCGAGCCCATGTCGCGTAGGGCGCCAAGCCCCCTCCGAAAAAAGCACATCGGGGGCTGCTTCCGAGCAGCCCGGGAGAAGTGTCGCAACTCACGCACTCCGACAGGTACATATTATAATATTTTCATTAAGAAGATTACAAATGTTTGAATGAAGTCATGGTGAAGAAACAACCATTCAAAAAGGACATCTTGAGGATGCAGCCGCATTCCATGCATCAATATCAGGTATCCAGATATTTTTTTATCCAAACCTAAAGTATGGACTTATGAATCTATTGCATTTTACAGGAAAGGTCACTATTCATAATGGCATTTTGGAAACGCCTATTTTTGTTAAGGGTTAGTTGTCTGAAATATTTTACAGTGTACTACAGAAAACGTTCACTAGGACAACAAGCCCATGAAGGCCTAGCAACAATTGGCCATATTCTTGGGATAGCAGCCCATGAAGTCCTAGGAACAATTGGCCAGGTCGACTATCCTAGATAATACTTTATTTTTTATATTTCTAAACATAATTGGTAATCTATTGTTTCACTAATTTCAAAATTTATGTTTCTGTACATAATTGACATTATGCAATCAGATTCAAAATTTGATTAAAATATAACTGAATAATTTTGAAAACACTAGTAAAACATTTTACCAAAATTCTTTACATGGTACGTCCAAAATGTTGAGAAGTATGAAAGACGTCTGTACATTATATATGACTGGATTCAATGTATGATAATGTCAATGTCCTTCATTCTAGAGTGTTGCACGGGATTTTGACAATACATGTCACTGATGTTATAAAAAAAGTGGAATACTATCTATATTAACCCTATAGTTTTTAACTGTGGCTACAATCCATATATCTTGTGAACAGCAGCAAGCAATAGCTACATATTCAAATGCAACCGTGAATTGTGCAATTGAGGATTGTTTTCTAGATGACCATGCAATAAATGAATTACCCAAGAAGTGACATGCACCAGATGTACCTTTTCTCTTTATTCTACTGTAACACCCAAAAGTTTAAAAAACTCAAAAGAGAAATTTTGGACGTGAAGCATGGGTAAAAATTTCAAAAGTTCGAATTGGAATTCAAAATTTAAGAGGGGAAACAGAAAAGAAAAGAAAAAGAAAAAAGTAAAAATGAGCTACTGGGCCAAAACCCACCCGAACGGCCCAACCCGCCGCACCCCTTCTCTCCTCTCCTCCTCTCACTGCCGCAAGGGCCCCGGCTGTCAGTTCCTTCTCCCATAACCGCCGGCATTTTTCCTGCGCCGGGCACCGTGCGCCCCGCTCCCGGATTCCTTGCGCACGTCCCACCCCTGAACCCCCGCGCCGACCCGCACGATCGCAACCGACCCCCGCACCCCCGGCCATGATAAAAACAGAAGTCCCTGCCGCCTTCCCCTCGCTCGAGCAGTTTTTCTCTCAGTGAGTACCACCGCCGCTGAGTTCGGAATTCCCCTCGAGCGTCACCGTTTTCCTCTATCTAACCGATCTTGTGGCCTCGCAACACCGCGCACAAGTCGTAGACACCAACCCCAGGGAGAAACGCCGAGGAAACAACCATCCCGAAGCTCGCTGATAAGAAGCCGCCGCCGCTCGCCGGTGAAACCTTCAAATTACTCGATTTCGATCCACCCTAATCGTCGGTACGCCATCTCTGGACCATAGGGAACCGTCACGACCCGAAAGTCCGAAGGAATCACCGTCCCAACTGCCACTTCGACGGGCATAGCAAGTTGCCGCCGCCTGTCCTCGTCGCCGACCGGGTTCCGAGTCCCTCAGGTCCAAGAAATTAGCCTAGGTGAGCTCCCCTACCTCCTCTCTGCTGAATTTTGCTGAGAAATCCGAGTCTTAGCGTGTGTAGTCGAAGATCCGAGACCTCACCGGCGAGATCATCGCCTCCGCCGCCGGGCGCCGCCGTGCGCTGTGCTTTTCTCGACCGGAGCGACGTGGCGCAATGTGGCGCGTCCATTTTAAATCGCACGGCAAAAATTAAAAGGGCACGTACCCCTTCGGCGATCTAATCTGGGCCCTCTGTCTTAAATTCGACGGCCATGGTTTGAATCGCCGATTCCTGCCGAGAATTTAGCGCGCTACCCCCTGAGGCTTTTGGAAAACACGAGCTAACCCCTGAAATTTTGGTTCTACCCCTGGACTTCCTGGAAAAAAGGCAAACACATTTAAACTGCTGTTTTAGCCCCTGGACTTAATAGAAATTAGGGAACCCTTTCTGTATATGAGGTTTAGGCCCCTGAGTTTTATAGAAAATAGAATTTTGGATCCTGTAGTACATTTAAATTAAGTGTTTAGACATTTGAATAGGATTTAAATTCATTATAAGTGCAAATAATTAGATAAATTCATATTGAGTTGATCTAGTACTTTGAAAACAATTAAGGTAATCTGAAAACTGGTTTTAGGTGGTAAGTCAATTCTGAAAATGCCAAATTAGTTTCTGTTGGTTGCTAGAAATCTATTTTAGGCATAAAAATAAATCTGAAATGTGTGTAAACTCAACTTAAATTGCCCTAGCATTTTGAAAACTTGTAGAACAGCTTGAAATTTGGATTTAGAGGGAGAATGAGTTCTGAAAAGGCAATTTAGTTTCTGTTTTAACTCTGAAATTCACTTTTAGGCATAGAAATAAATCTGAAAGTATGGACAAATATGTATACACACTTAGGAAATGTCATATAAGGTTTTTGAACCTAAAGTTCCAATTTGAAAGTGGCTAGGAAGTCTTAAATTCTGTTTAGGGTTAGAATATACTCTTTTATGCAAATTTTGTAGCTAAAAAGTGTAGTATATAATATAGAAATTGGTTTAAAATTTACAATTCAGTTTATGGGTGCATATAAAATCTGTATTTCAAAGTTGGGAGCCGTATATATATGTTTAAAGAGTGTAAGCATACATAGACAACTCATATAGTTTGAAAATTGGATAAAAGCAAAGCTCACATGTAATATATATATGCACACATACACACAAAATTTTGGCTAGGACAATATAGGAAACTAATTAAAAAGAAGTTAAACATGAGATACCAAAAAATGATATACATAAGTGGTCTTTTGGGAATATATGCCAAAACAATAATGTGAAACAATATTATATGTATGTTTGAATTGTGTATATGGATGATTGCTTATGGAGTGTTGTTTTGCTTTTGCTATGTGTATGTTGACGTGAGTAGAACCAGCCCTAGAGCCGGTTCTCACTTTCCAAGATCAAGACTTTCCATTCTCGGAGCAGCAGGAAGAAGGCAAGTGTCCTTGACCACTTTGCACCTAAGTTAGGATGTGTAGCTAGAATTATCTGCATTGTCAATTGAACTATGAAACCCATGCTAGGAAGTTTCCCTAGATTTTCATTAACTTGTTCCTTGTAGCCTGGGTTGGGAGTTATTCATTATGCTATTTATTTATTTGTTTATTTACTCATGCTTAGCCATGCTTAGAGTGGGGTAAATGGGATATGAGATTATCACCTTGATTATTTACCCTTGAATGGAATATCATGAATTATGCTAGAGATAGGAATCTAGGCAAGCTGGATGCTTTGGTTGGTGCTGCGTGCACGAGACTTGGGTTTGTGTTTAGTGCTTGTCTGGGTTCTAAGGACCGGTTCATGGAGCATGTAACCTGGCTTTACCGTGCCAACCACATGCTGAGATGGGGCAGCTTGGCCAATTAATTAGGTGTATTTCTGACGTAGTGTGGGTGTTTGGATGGTGCGAGGAATAGGTGT
Source organism: Neostapfia colusana (assembly GCA_030760725.1). Lineage (NCBI taxonomy): Eukaryota > Viridiplantae > Streptophyta > Magnoliopsida > Poales > Poaceae > Neostapfia > Neostapfia colusana. Next base: position 11,269,348 of record JASWHV010000012.1, on the reverse strand, counting down.
CAGTTGGACTACCATAGGAACCGCAAGGATCAAGAGGGGGGCACCGCAACGGGGGTTGGAGCCTTCTAGATGCTGTTAGGGGTGAAACCTCAGTGGGCTCACACTCGACGGGAATCCCTTTGTAAAGGCCTTGTAGTGATCTCTTGGCTACACACCTGGGAAGTGTGAAATGTGACTAGCTACCACAGGCAAAATGGAGGTTCTTAGTCCACCAAGCAACGGGGGATGAAATCACTACATGTGGGTATAGTGGCGCAAACTCCGCAGAGTCAAAACTATCATGACACCCGTGCTCACGGTCAAGAGCAACTTGGACTTATTCATGATTAGATGATGATGAATGGAGAAGTTGAGGATGTTAAGCGGGGAGCTTAACAATGGGATTGGGTGTATGGGATTGGGATCAATTCACTTATGTAGTAATGTAGGTGCTTTATAAGCTAAGGATATAGGTATTAATTGTGTAGTGCTTTAACCATGTGTTCAGCCTTTTCTTGTTGTAGCTTGCATGACATTAATTTCCCACACTTGCTGAGTACCAATAGTACTCAAGCTTGCTTTTTCGTTGGTTTTGCTTGCTGCTCAGGCCAAAGAAATGAAGTGGTGTATTGAAGACTTTGGTCCTGAAGAAGAGTTCTATGTTCACGGAGTCCCCCGGGCAACGCCTGTGATGGACCCCACAAGACCATATTTCCGCTGCTTTGTTTATTTTTATGTTATGAACATATTATTGTCCCTTGAGACTCTATGTAAGACTTATTTGTATTCGAACACCTGGCTTATAATATTATGATGTTTCACTATTTATCTTCACATGTATGAGAAAATGATCCTAGCATACATGTGTTAATCACTTGGTTGCTCTTCGGAAAAAACGGGTGTGACGAAAGTGGCATCAGAGCCAAGATTGCCCGTAGGAACATGAACCTAGGTAGGAACAAACGTATTTAAGGACATTATGTTCTTAAAAACTATTTTACAAAATGTGTGGGGTAAAAGTGTTATTTAATATTGTTCCTCTATTTATTCATCTCATCTTAACTATTATTCAAAATAGAGTATTTATTTACTTATTATCTAACTTAATTTTTAAATGTTTTATGTTTTAGATGGTTCGCATGATCCGCACCGCTCGCAAGTCCACCGGAGGAAGAGTCCCTGTAGCTGCACCTGCTTTGAGGGAGGAGAACCACCCTGTGATGTACCACTCTCACGGGTTAGGTGTAGGGAGCTTGCTGCGTCGTCTTCGATGTATGCTCCACACCGCTGGCAACACCGGCAAGCTGATCGTACACTACAGCTCTACCAAGACCATTCGCGTAGAGTGCGAAGAGTGGAGCTCAGAGATGAGGATCTTCCACGACAACAGGTTGCTCAAGATCCACTACTCACCAGCTTGTCGAGCGACACAAGCCGATACTGAGAAGGATGTCACTTGGGAGGCCATTACCTATCAGAGTTACATCAACCGTGGCCACCTGGATAGGACTGAATACATGTACGTTCTCCAGTGCGAGAGTGACACCTCGGAGTACAAGTACCCGCCGGTCCAGGAAGGAAGTACCAACGACCACATGGATATGTGCTTGAGGGACGCAGCTATGCTCAGCACTAGACTGCAGGAGCTTCAGGATGTCCGTGACACCTTGAAGAAGACTGAGGCTACACCTCGTGCTTGCTTGAGAGCAATGGAAAGGGGAGATCAGAACGAGCTGTATGTTTCAGAGAATGACTCCTGGACGCCTGATTCCCCAGACCGTAGGGCGAACAAGCGTCATCGCACTTCTCCATCGGCTGCTTCCCCACCTAGAGCTGAGTCGGGGACAACCACATTGAATATGAAGACCCTGATGAGCCAGCACAGTGATGCGAGTCTTTAGAGTCATTTCCCTTAATCTAGCATTTCGTCGAGTAGCTGCGTCAAGAACCTATTTATTTGCTTATTAATATTTGGTGTGTGACGTGAGTTGTGGAAGCCATGGGCACTTGTCCACAACCTCGTCTTCATGTTTGCCTTTGCTTTCGTGTGAAACATTGTGATGAAAAGTTTGCACTTGTTTTCGTGTGGGACATTGTGATTGAAAGTGGGAGTGAAATATTTCTGAGTTGTCAAATCTCTTATTTTCCAAAAGTTTAAATTTATGCAAGCTACATAGGAAGTAAGTACGTAATGATTAAGTTGATATTTGGTTAATCATGATAGATGGCCGGAAGAGGAAGAGGTCGTGGTGCCAACCACAATGACAACAATGTGGCCGCCAACCCTCCCATTCCTGGAGGGCAAGGCAGGGGTGGTCGCTGAGGAGGAGCTGATCCAATTCATCAAATGCTCGACAACCAAAATCAGCTCATCCAGAATTTGATGCATGTAGTGGCTAATTTACATCAAGCTCCACTCCCACAGGCTGTACCATGTCAACCAAGGTTGAGTGAGTTTCTAGGAACTCAACCCCTGAAGTTTGCCAGCTGAACCCTTGGAGGCAGATGATTGGCTAAAAACCATTGAAAACAAGATGAGGATCATACAATGTCAAGGGCATGAGAGGGTGTTGTTTACCTCTCACCAGCTGCACGGACCCGCGGCTAACTGGTGGACCGCCTACGTAGCAGCCCACGGTGACCCCGAGAACATAACCTGGGAGGAGTTCAAGCGCAGCTTCCGCAACCACTACATACCAAGGGGAGAGCTAAAGAACAAGAGGAAGGAGTTCCTCGGGCTCCAAAAAGGCAACATGACAGTGAGGGAATACCTCACCAAGTTCACCCAGCTGCCCCGCTATGCACCAAGGGACATTGAAACTGATGAGCAAAAATAGGACTGCTTTATTGAAGGGCTCACCATGGATATGCAATGTGCAATGTCCTCTAACGAATATGATATCTTCTAGAAGATGGTGGATAGGGCATTTGTTGTGGAAAGAAAGATGAAGGCCCTAGAGAATGAACACAAGAGAAATATGGGATGGCCATATCAAGCTTCGAACAGCAACTCACACCCACATCTTGCGCCGCAGCCTGCAGGACACATGAGCGGTGCTTTGGTACCCTACTCAGCACCGAGAAGATACAACCCAAATTTCAGGCCTTCATCCGCACAGGTACAGCTGCAGCACCAGTTTCTGCAGCAGCCACGTCCTGCGTATCCACCTCGGCCGGCAGGATAAGTGCCACAAAACCCACCCCAAGACAACAAAGGTCAGGCACCCAAAGTTGGGGTACAGTGCTTCAACCGTGGTGAGGTGGGACACTATGCCCATAAGTGTCCCAAGAAGAAGCCTATGCAGCCACAGCAGCAGAACCTGGTGCATGGAAGGGTGAACCACATGACTATGGAGGAAGCGCAAGAAGCACCTGATGTGGTGATTGGTTTCTTGCAAATTTCCACACAACGACCATTTTGTTTGATTCTGGTGCTACCCACTCGTTCATTGCTCAAGAATTTGTTAAGAAACATGATCTAGCAACAACACAAATGAACCACATGCTAGCGGTAAATTCTCCAGGGGGAACTAAGAACAAGACAAGTATGCCCTAAGGTGAGTCTAGATATTACTGGGGTAGTATTTTCTGCAAACCTCATAGTGATAAACTCACAAGGGATAGATATTATTTTGGGTATAGACTGGCTGACCAAACATAAGGGCATTATCCATTGTTCGACTAGAACGGTGGAGTTAACTCATACTAGTGGCACCAAGGTTAAATTCATAGCAGCCCAAGAACCTAGGAGAGACATTAAACTCAATCAAGTGGACCTGAAACTTGAAGAGATAAGAGTAATAAAGGAGTATCCAGATATTTTTTCCGAGGAGTTACCAGGTATGCCCCCAGACCGTGAAGTGGAATTCGTGATCGAACTAATGCCTGGAACAACCCCGATATATAAGAGGCCCTACCGGATGGATTCCAAGCAGCTAGAAGAGCTCAAAGAATATATCTGGGAATTGATGGAAAAAGGGTACATTCTTCCTAGTTCCTCACCTTGGGAAGCTCCAGTGATATTCATGCGCAAGAAGGATGGAACCCAAAGGTTGTGCGTAGACTACCGCGCACTAAATGAGGTAACCATAAAAAACAAGTATCCGTTGCCTCGCATTGAAGACTTGTTCGATCAGTTGAGAGGGGCATGTGTGTTTTAAAAAATTGATCTTAGATCGGGATATCATCAACTGAAGATAAGACCATCCGACATTCCCAAGACAGCTTCCGTCTCTCGAGACGGACTGTATGAATAGACGGTCATGCCGTTCGGGTTAACCAATGCCCCGGCATACTTCATGTACCTCATGAACAAGGTATTCATGGAATACTTGGACAAGTTTGTGGTGGTTTTCATTGATGACATTCTCATTTTCTCCAAAGATGAAGAGGAACATGAGAAGCACTTAAGATTGGTGTTGCAAAAGTTACGAGAACACCATCTCTATGCCAAGCTAAGTAAATATGAGTTTTGGCTGAAGAGAGTCCCCTTCTTAGGACACATAATCTCAGAAGGAGGAATATCTGTGGATCCCACCGAAATCGCGGATGTGTAGAAGTGGAAGACTCCTCAAAACGTTGGGGAAATCCGAAGCTTCTTAGGCTTGACCGGATACTACCGACGATCTATTGAGGGGTTCTCCAAGATTTCAAGGCCTCTCACCAAGATGTTAGAGAAGGGAATCACATTTACATGGACACCAGAGTGTGAGGCAAGTTTTCAGGAGTTAAAGAAGAGGTTGACAACAGCCCCAGTGCTAGTCACGGCAGATATGCAGAAGAATTTTTCAGTGTATTGTGATGCTTTTGGACACGGATTGGGATGTGTCCTCATGCAAGATGGACATGTTGTGGCATATGCTTCCAGGCAGCTTCGGAAACATAAGAAGAACTATCCTACGTATGACCTAGAGCTAGCCGCAGTGGTCCACACGTTGAAACTTTAGAGGCACTATTTAATGAGAAAGAGGACAGAGATATATACTTACCATAAAAGTTTGAAGTACATTTTCACACAGCTAGATCTTAACCTTAGACAAAGGCGATGGTTAGAGCTGATCAACGATTTTGATGTGGGTATCAACTATCATCCGGGAGAGGCAAACATCGTGGCAGATGCTTTAAGCCGAAAGATACATGTTAACATGTTGAGCTTAAATGACACACCTACAGAATTGCATGAGGAATTCACAAGATTCAACTTATGTCTCGTGAATAATGGTGAGGCCATCGCAATGGAAGTGGACTCCACACTGGAGCAGGACATACGCAACGGTCAGAAAGATGATGAGAAAATTTAGGAGTTCAAAAGACTCATCAAAGATAATAAAGCTCCTGGGTTTAGGGAGGATGAACAAGGCACGATATGACATGGAAAAGGATATGTGTGCCTGAGATAAAGGAGATCAGTGAATTGATTCTGAGGGAAGCTCATGACCATGACTACTCCATTCATCCTGGGAGTAAGAAGATGTACCATGACCTCAAAAGCAGGTACTAGTGGTATGACATGAAACGAGACGTCACAGAACACGTTGCCTTGTGTGACACGTGCCAGTTGGTGAAAGCAGAACATCAACGACCTGCGGGATTGTTGCAACCACTCAAAGTACCCGAATTGAAATGGGAAGAAATAAGCATGGACTTTATAGTGGGACTGCCTAGAACCCCATCGGGATATGATTCGATATGGGTCATAGTCGATCGACTGACTAAGGTAGTTCATTTCATCCCTGTGAAAGAAAATTACAGCGGTTCCAAATTGGCAGAATTGTACATGTCCAGAATTGTGTGTTTTTATGGGGTGCCAAAGAAGATAGTGTCAGATCGAGGAACACAGTTTACCTCAAGCTTCTGGTAGAAGTTACATGAAACCATGGGGACTCATCCGAATTTCAGTTCTGCATATCATCCACAGACCGATGTGCAGACAGAAAGAACCAATCAGATCCTCGAGGACATGTTGAGAGTTTGCGCACTCAAGAACAGCAGGAGTTGGGACAAGAACTTACCATATACCGAGTTCTTCTATAACAACAGGTACCAGGCTAGCATAAAGATGTCTCCCTTTGAGGCGTTGTATGGGAGTAAGTGCAGAACTCCGTTGCTTTGGAATCGAACAGGGAAAGTAAAGTATTTGGGCCAGAAGTGATACAAGATGCCGAGGCGAAAGTGAGAAATCCACAACGACTTAAGGATAGCTCAAACAAGACAAAAGATCTATGCAGACATACGGAGAAGAGAGCTCACCTTCGAAGTAGGGGGCTATGTCTATCTCAAAGTGTCTCCTATCTGAGGACTTCGTCGATTCAAAGTGAAAGGGAAACTATCACCTCGGTATATCGGGACCCTTTCAGGTTCTAGAGAGGAAAGGCGAAGTTGCATATTAGTTGCAATTACCGGCTCACCTATCAGATGTACACGATGTGTTCCATGTGTCACAACTCAAGAAATGTTTGAGAACACCCGAAGAGAGGTTACCAATGAATGAGATAGACATCTGAGGAGACCTTTCATATGCCGAACACCCAGTCAAGATTCTTGAGACGATGGAACGCATCACAAGGAACAAAAGAGTCCGAATATGCAAAGTGAAGTGGAAGCATCACTCAGAAGAAGAAGCCACATGGGAGAGAGAAGACGAACTCAAGGCACAGTTTCCGAACCTATTCCCCTTGGGTCACTTAAATCTTGAGGACGAGATTTCTTTTAAGGGGGATAGAGTTGTAACACCCAATATTTTTCAAAATCTCAAAAGAGAAATTTTGGACGTGAAGCATGGGCAAAAATTCAAAAGTTTGAATTGGAATTCAAAATTTAAGAGGGGAAACAGAAAAGAAAAGAAAAAGAAAAGGAAAAATGAGCTACTGCGCCGAAACCCACCTGAGTGGCCCGACCTGCCGTGCCCCTTCTCTCCTCTCCTCCTGTCAGTGCCGCACGGGCCCCGGTTGTCAGTTCCTTCTCCCACAACCGCTGGCATTTTTCCCGCACCGGGCACCATGTGCCCCGCTCCCGGATTCCTCGCGCATGTCCCACCCCTAAACCCCCGCGCCGTCCCGCACGATCGCAACTGACCCCCGCACCCCCTTCCACGATAAAAACAGAAGTCCCCGCCACGCTCCCCTCGCTCAAGCAGTTTTTCTCTCGGTGAGTACCACCACCGCTGAGTTTGGAATTCCCCTCGAGCGTCGCCGTTTCCCTCTGTCTAACCGATCTCGTGGCCTCACAGCACCGCGCACAAGCCGTAGACGCCGACCCCGGGGAGAAACGCCACCGGAAACAACCATCCCAAAGCTCACCGGTAAGAAGCCGCCACCGCTCGCCGGCGAAACCTTCAAATTACTCGGTTTCGATCCACCCTAATCGTCGGTACGTCATCTCTGGACCACAGGGAACCGTCACGACTTGAAAGCCCTAAGGAATCAGCGTCCCAACTGCCACTTCGACGAGCACAGCAAGTCGGCCCCGCCTGTCCTCGTCGCCGACCGGGTTCCGAGTCCCTCAGATCCAAGAAATTAGCCTAGGTGAGCTCCCCTACCTCCCCTCTGCCGAATTTTGCTGAGAAATCCGAGTCTTAGCGTGTGTAGGCGAAGATCCGATACCTCACTGGCGAGATCGTCACCTCCGCCGCCTTGCGCTGTGCTTTTCCCGGCCGGAGCGACGTGGCGCAATGTGGCACGTCCATTTTAAATCGCACGACAGAAATTAAAAGGGCGCGTACCCCTTCAGCGATCTAATCTGGGCCCTCTGTCTTAAATCCGACGGCCCACATTTGAATCGCCGATTCCTGCCGGGAATTTAGCGTGCTACCCCCCTGAGGCTTTCGGAAAACACGAGCTAACCCCTGAAATTTTGGTTCTACCCCCCGGACTTCCTGGAAAATAGGCAAACGCATTTAAACTGCTGTTTTTTAGCCCTTGGACTTAATAGAAATTAGGGAACCCTTTCTGTATTTGAGGTTTAGGCCCCTGAGTTTATAGAAAACAGAATTTTGGATCCTGTAGTACATTTAAATTAGGTGTTTAGACATTTGAATAGGATTTAAACTCATTATAAGTGCAAATAATTAGGTAAATTCATAGTGAGTTGATCTAGTACTTTGAAAACAATTAAGGTAATCTGAAAACTGGTTTTAGGTGGTAAGTCAATTCTGAAAATGCCAAATTAGTTTCTGTTGGTTGCTAAAAATCTATTTTAGGCATAAAAATAAATCTGACATGTGTGTAAACTCAACTTAAATTGCCCTAGCATTTTGAAAACTTGTAGAACAGTTTGAAATTTGGATTTAGAGGGAGAATGAGTTCTGAAAAGGCAATTTAGTTTCTGTTTTAACTCTGAAATTCACTTTTAGGCATAGAAATAAATCTGAAAGTATGGAAAAATATGTATACACACTTAGGAAATGTCATATAACGTTGTTTAACCTAAAGTTCCAATTTGAAAGTGGGTAGGAATTCTAAAATTCTGTTTAGGTTAGAATATACTCTTTTATGCAAATTTTGTAGCTAAAAAGTGTAGTATATAATATAGAAATTGGTTTAAAATTTACAATTCAGTTTATGGGTGCATTTAAAATCTGTATTTCAAAGTTGGGAGCCGTATATATATGTTTATAGAGTGTAAGCATACATAGAAAACTCATATAGTATGAAAATTGGATAAAAGCAAAGCTCACATGTAATATATATATATATATATATATATATATATATATATATATATATATATATATATATATATATATATATATATATATATATAGACACACACACACACATACACACAAAATTTTGGCTAGGACAATATAGGAAACTAATTAAAAAGAAGAAGTTAAACATGAGACACCAAAAAAATGAATATACATAAGTAGACTTTGGTAAATATAGGCCAAAACAATAATGTGAAACAATATTGTATGTATGTTTGACTTGTGTATATGGATGATTGCTTATAGAGTGTTGTTTTTCTTTTGCTATGTGTATGTTGGCGTGAGTAGAACCAGCCCTAGAGCCGGTTCTCACTTTCCAAGATCAAGACTTTCCATTCTCGGAGCAGCAGGAAGAAGGAAAGTGTCCTTGACCACTTTGCACCTAAGCTAGGATGTGTAGCTAGAATTATTTGCATTGTTAATTGAACTATGAAACCCATGCTAGGAAGTTTCCCTAGATTTTCATTAACTTGTTCCTTGTATCCTGGGTTGGGAGTTATTCATTATGCTATTTATTTATTTACTCATGCTTAGCCATGCTTAGAGTGGGATAAATGGGATATGAGATCATCACCTTGATTATTTACCCTTGAATGGAATATTATGAATTATGCTAGAGATAGGAATCTAGGCAAGCTGAATGCTTTGGTTGGTGCTGCGTGCACGAGACTCGGGTTTGTGTTTAGTGCTTGCCTGGGTTCTAAGGACCGGTTTATGGAGCATGTAACATGGCTTTACCGTGCCAACCACATGCTAAGATGGGGCAACTTGGCCAATTAATTAGGTGTATTTCAGACGTAGTGTGGGTGTTTGGATGGTGCGGGGAATAGGTGTCAGCTGGACTACCATAGGAACCGCAAGGCTCAAGAGGGGGCCACTGCAGCGGAGGTTGGAGCCTCCTGGATGCTGTTAGGGGTGAAACCTTAATGGGATCATATGCATCGAAAATCCCTTTGTAAAGGCCTCGTAGTGATCTCCTGGCTACACACCCGGGAAGTGTGAAATGTGGCTAGCTACCACAGGCAAAATGGAGGTTCTTAGTCCACCCGGCATCGGGAAATAAAATCACTACATGTGGATACAGTGGTGCAAACTCCGCAAAGTCAAAACTATCATGACAGCCGTGCTCACGGTTAAGAGCATCTTGGACTTATTCATGTTTAGATGATGATGAATGGAGAAGTTAGGGTGTTAAGCGGGGAGCTTAACAATGGGATTGGGCGTATGGGATTGGGATCACTTCACTTATGTAGTAATGTAGGTGCTTTATAAGCTAAGGAGATATGTATTAATTGCGTAGTGCTTTAACTATGTGTTCAACCTTTCCTTGTTCTAGCTTGCATGACATTAATTTCCCACACTTTTTGAGTACCAATGGTACTCAAGCTTGTTTTTTCGTTGGCTTTGCTTGCTGCTCAGGCCAAAGAAATGAAGTGGTGTACAACAATGAAGACTTTGGTCCTGAAAAAGGGTTCTAGGTTCACGGAGTCACCCGGGACAACGCCTGTGACGGAACCCACAAGACCATATTTCCGCTGCTTTGTTTATTTTCATGTTATGAACATATTATTATCCCTTGAGACTCTATGTAAGACTTATTTGTATTCGAATACCTGGCTTATAATATTATGATGTTTCACTATTTGTCTTCACATGTGTGAGAAAATGATCCTGGCATACATGTGTTAATCACTTGGTTGTTCTTCGGAAAAACCGGGTGTGACATCTACATCCTCAAATTCGACATCAGAATAAGCTCTTAAACTAATACGTGAGGAAGCAGAAAGAAAAATACCGAAGCCTTGAGTGTCACCACGATACCTAACAATTCATTTGATGGCTTGATGATGTGAAGCACGTGGGAAAGCTTGGAAACATGCATAAAGACACAGAAAATTATATGTCTGGTCTTGATGCGGTGAGATATAAGAGTTACCCTATTATGCTTCTACACTCTTTTTGATCAACATGCTCACCATCTTCACCAAGTTTAAAGTCGATAGTGCCCCCATGGCTGTATTGATGGGCTTACTGTTTTCCATGGCAAACCAACGTAGAAGGTTATTTGTTTACTTGCTATGCTGCACGAATGCACTTTCTATTGTTTGCTTGATTTGCATCCCCCCAAAGTATGTCAAGTCACCAATCATACTCATCTCAAATTCAGAACTCATTGTAGCCGAAAAGTCAGACACCAAAGCATGAAAATCACACCGAAATATGATGTCATTAAGATACACTTGTATGAATAGTTGATCATTGCCTTACTTAAATACAAAAAGTGTTTTTATCATCTTTGCTCCTAGTAAACTGTTAAACCATATGATGAATCCCTTGATAAATCATGAGCTAAAACGTTAATTGGATTGATATCATAACTGATATGCTTTGGTGAACATGCTTGTGTGCAACATGCTCAGGTGAGGTGTTGGCATACGGTGTTTGCTTTGTGTATAACGTGCTCATGCGAGGTGCTCGGTGAGGTGCTGTATGGTTGTGTGCAACATGATCACATGAGGTGCTCATGTGAAGTGTTGTGGACTAATCAAGAGTCGTATCATGGACTTGTGCGTGCATATAATTGGTTGTTTTCTCATGTCCAGCTGTTACTTGAGGTCAAGACATTGCTTGAGGTTAGAAGGAATTGTGGTTGAGCTGATCCAAGGTGTCATAGAACATGTTTGGATCAAGAATAATACATATAAAGGTAGTTGAGATGGTCAAATGATGCTGTAAAGTGTGTAAATCATGAGGACAAGTGCAGGGATAGCACAAAGTTGTGACGTGATTCCAACATGTTTGGATGATAAAAAGTGAAGTCTAAATGTGTTTAGAAGGTGTGTGCACGTGTGCAAGAGGTACATTGATGTGGCAATATGGTTCCAAGACATGGTGAAGGTGTTTGAATGTGTGTGTAGGTTGGTACAAGTTTGTGGCATGATTTTCCAACATGTTCAGACGTAAAAAGTTGATTTAAGATAAGTCCCAGCTTGAGTCTGAGTCGGTGTCTAAATCATATGGATTTGAGTGCCAGTTTCTGTAGGAATCATACCCTTTTGGCTAGAAAACAACTAATTCCTAGTTTCGTGAGTTCGGGCTAGTAAGTATAATTTAGGGTCGGATATTGAGTTGTTTGTGTGCATAACTCTTATAGCCGCGTCCAAAGAGTTTCTGAAGGTTAGGATTCTTATCTACGTGCAAATAGATAGAGTCCAAGTACGATTAGGAGGTGTCCTAGTTAATTATGGGTGCCTAAGGGACGTGTATAAATATGGAGGAACACGCTGCGCGGGGGGCATCTTTTTGCAGGTGGCTTTCATGTATATTTGAGTAAATGACGTAGATTGTGCCAAGTTTTTACATCATGATCATCTGGCTTGCTTTTCTTACACGTCAGTTTTGCTTAGATTGACGTTGCTTCAATATTTTGGCCATAAATTTCGTTCTACACATCCAACTTTGTTGATTCTTTTTTTTTTATTGGCTTCACAACTCAATCATATAATCTGTGAAGAATAAAGGTCATTCGAGTCACGGCTTATACGTAATACATGATTTTATACAACATATCATATTAATTTTTTGCTCGGGTAGATCAAACTGACATTATTTGTTCATATTTTCAATCATAACTTGAGTTCTAGTCCATCAAATTGAGGTAATTCTTATTGTGTTGGTTTTATACCTTGATTATAAATCAACTTTGGAGTTTTGGTCACGTTGGAACTCACATAACACACATGGACAAACTTTTTTTTTTATAGTAGATCAAATTTTGTTCAGCGGTTAAGTCTTACATTGGATTTTTTGTTCCATCTATCATTAAGCCCCACACCCTCTGGTAGCCGAAGCTGATCCACGTGCTTTTTGATCCTACAAGTGGTACTAGAGCCATGATTCTTTAATCTAATCATCCTTGCATGTGTTTTTAATCAATTGCAATGGAGAGAAAGTCTGAAAAACCATGTAAACTCAACGGTATTATTTTTTAGGTTTCGAAGGCATGAATGGAGGCGTACATACAAGCGCAAGGCTTTGTCATATGGGAGAGAGTCTACAAGCCCTTAGACATGCCATCGAATTAGCAGATACAGCTGCTAACGTGAAGGATATCGACAACAACAAAAACACAAAAAATCTCATGATTCAAGGTCTAACACAGGGAGACTTTAATTGTGTGAAACACTTGAGGTCGACATATGACGTGTGGAAATCTCTATGCGATTACCATGAAAGATCCAACATCATCAATAAAGTAGGATATGACATGTACAAAAAGAAGTACATGCACTTTAAGATGAGCCCCAGTGAGTTGTTAGATGATTTATTTTTCATGCTTTAATAAAATTCTCAGCAACTTGTGTAGTGTCAGTGTTATATATTCGAACGATGAGAATGCTAGGCAATTGTTGAGAGCATTAGACATGTCAATTTGGGAGATAAAAGTTACATCTATACGTGAATAAACTGTCATGAGTACACTTACCTTAGACATATTGTATTTTAAGTTAAAAACTCATGAACTTGACATAGTATTATGTAGAAACTACAACAGGTCTCTTGCATTTGTTTCACAACGTGACATGCGTATTCTTCATCATTTGGTATGCTTTCTTTGTTGTTCACTCTAACCCTTGAACAAATTGAGGAGTTTTTGAAGGAGGAGCTAGTACTTTTCTTAAATTAGTTCTTAACATATTTACATAACGCGACACCCAGAAGGAGAGGAAGTGGCGGTTATCAAAGATGCTTCGAATGTGGTGTGTTAGGACATTTTCGTGCAAATTATTTTAACCTTTCAGGTCCTACTTCTCGATATGAGAAGTTAACAAGGTTCAAGCCCTCCTCCAACAGCAGCAGCAGCAACAACAACAACAAGAAGGGTTTTGTGAACTGCAAGGTGGACACTGAAAGTGATGAAGATGAAGCCAGTACGCCTAAGAACAACAACATGAAGCAAACACTGGTAAGTTTGTGTCTCATGGCAAACCAAGATAGCTCAAGCAACATGGAGGATGACAACAATAATGAGGATAATGAAGTAACCATATCCGTTGATGACCTTTCATATGCTGTTGTTTGTCTTGACACTTTACTTGAGAAAAAGCAAGAAACTTAGTAAGAATGATGCTAAAGTTGACGCACTAGAATCTAAAATTGAATATTTATAATCCTTGATTCCTAGTAATGATTTTTTCTTCTTGTGAGCTAGTTTATGAACAATTTTCTTATTTAAGAATCATGCATGCATGCACACTTTTGTTGATATAGAGGTAGGAAAAAACAAAAAGCTTGTTGTAATTGATACGAAAAATATGATAGATGCTAGTTGTTCTGCCGATGACTTGCATTTTTCTAGGTGCCATGATTTTAATATCAAGTTGCATAATACTAAAACAGAAATATTTCCCTTGAACAATGATTTGCACACACGTGAGGTTCATACTTATTCTAATTGTATATCTAAAGAAAAAACTTCATGTGAAATCTGTCTAGAAATGTTCAAGAAACTTAATGATATGCACAGAACTCTAGAGCGGTTTTGTAGTGGGAATAAGAATCTAAATTTGATTCTTAATTTTGTAACTCTAGCAAAGATAAAAAGATCTAGATTTTGATTCTCATGCTCATGCTAAGGCACATTCAACTAAGATTGTAAAGTCACTAGGAAGTGGATTGATTCAAACTGTTTGTAGTCCAAAACAGGTAATTTTTATATCTACTGGTGTGCATTCTTATCGTATTGATAAGAAACACGATGCTAGGTCATATAGACATGAACATAATGTGAAAGTTTTTGTATTTTCTGTTGTAGACATTGACATGTCATAGATATTTGATATAGACTAGCTAAACAACATAAAAAGGAGAAAAAAGCTAGCTAGATCTCATAACAATCGATCTCATAACAAGCGATACACCCTACTGTATTGAGTCAAAAACATGCAAATGTTTCTCACCAAACCTTTTTTTTTCATGCTACATAAGCCGCAACTCGTAGGTCAGTAGTTGGACATAAAACATTCACACGTTTTGTTTCATAAACCTGATGTATTACCTCAGCTTGCTCATGCGTTGCCTACTTTTGTCGTGTGACAACGTGCTGGATACTAAAATGTCATTTCACTAACCCTTGCACCGAAGCAACGACGAATTGTATTTCTTTGTAGCATGTTTTTTAGGGAAAGGGGAACTTTTGAACTAGATAACTCCAAACTTGGTCAACATGTGTTCGGATACAAGAAAATTTGTTCTCCTCCTTCATGTGTTCTACAGAACGTACAACACTTTGAAGGCGTTTTACAACTCCATTTGTTATACAAAATGATTAAAGTAGCTTCTATATCTTGACAAGTTTTGGACAAGTCACATGTTCAAACTTTTAGAGACTCAAGTGCATACACTCAGGGGGTGTATCTTTTATCATGGAAGGTAAGAAGGCTACAACTCTATAACACGATCAAATAATCCCAATGGATAGATGGTTGAAGTCATTATCAACGTGTGACACGGTCCTACAACAGGAATCTAAAATTTGTGCATCATGTTCCAAGTTAGTTGATTTTTGACTCTCACATGTCAATCAACTTTTGTTGTTTTCTTCAATCTTGTACAACATATTTTTTTCAAAGCACATTATAATTGGTTATCATTTTCACAGTACAATTGAAAAAAAGGACATAGTTCTTCATCACGTGGACAGTGAACATCAATTGGCAAATTTTTGGACAGATTTTGCATTTTTCTTATTTTGCTTCCATTAAGGAAAAACTTGGGGTTTATATGCACTTGGCTTGTGTTGAGGGGGAGTTTTTAAAATTTTTGACACTTGGTGTAAAAGTCCCAAAACATGTAAATAGAAAACTTGTGCTATGAATATAGATGAGTTTAAATTCAAGAAATGGGACTTGTTTAAACTTTTCCACAAATGATAATACACATGAGAGTTCTTCTTAAACAAGCTTATGGTCATTATAGGCTTGGACACTAGGTGGTCTAAAACCACATATAGGAAGTCCCATGTGCAATGGAAAGTATAAAAATCGGATTATAAACTAATTGTTCAACTTGAGGTTCAAATGAGAAAACTACAATAGGAATTTCAAACTGTGGTGTTCAAAACCTCAAGTGCAGCAGCCAAATTTTAAATCAGATTCCATATTTGAATTCCTTAGGTCCAAATAAGTGGGTATGCAAAGTTTCATGAAATTTTGAATTGTTTTACTACTCATTTTTCCAAAAGGACTCTAAATTGTAATGAATTCAAATATACAATTGAATTTCGATGAAAATTGGCCCAATTCTAGAAATGCAATTCAGTTTTGAACTCCCCACAATTAAACCTCAACAGTTGCCAAACTTGGAGATATTTAAGACAGGAAATTGGTGGGGCCCAATTGTCATTGAAAGGGAGAAAACTTGCACCCAAAGTCTTGGTTGATCGGTTGCACTCAAACCCACCGAAGTGCCTGCGAGTGCCACCGAGCTGCAGCCGAGATCCCATGGACGCCACCTCCTTCTCCTTGCGCGGTTCACCCCGGTGCTTATCATTCCCACCGAAGCAACAACGAAGTCACTCACTCATCAGCTCGTGCTCGAGGCTTCTGTCTGCTCCCACGCCCGAAAAGCAGCCGCCGGCGATGCCTCTATTTCTTTCGGTTGCCCACTGGCTTGCTTCCCCTTTGCTCGAGCTGTCAACACCAAAAGGGAGTGCCAGCGTGTGTACAATAGCTTCCCCAGCTCAGCTCCGACGTTCGGGGCTGCTGTTGGCCATAAATTGAAGATCGCCGCCGAAGCCGAGGTGCAAACGGCAGACTCCGGAGTCGGGCTCTCGTGGACAGCTCACACCGGGCAGTTTCACGACCGAACGAGCGCACCCTAAGACACGCCAACTCACTGCGCTGCTCCTCCCCAAGTTTCAGATCAATTCGTGCTCCGTAGCTCGAGAATTTCGAGTTCTTCTCTCGGCCGGAAAAACTCAACCGCGGGTAAAGATTCTTGAAATTGATACTCAATTTTCGGTTAGAGCTGCTCGTTTTGCGCACACAGGAGCTAGGATGGATAGGGGACCTTTTTCCTTCGCAACCCTAGCTTAGAACTGAGTAGTTGCTGCTAATTTCAAGTTCTTCCATCGGCGGCCATGGCGGGAACGATTGGGCGCTTCGTGAAACTCTAGTAACTGTTGTTCCTGAGATACTTTGTGGCCATGTCGAGCTTCCTTAGGCGCCACTGATGCTGTAGAGCCGATCACTCGTGGTTTTCGTGGACTGAAGCGGTCGGTCATCGGCGCCGAAGCTTCACCGAGGCCTTTGCACGTCGCCGACCTGGTTCCGGGCCTCTAGAGCTTGTGCCGACACCGTAGATCAGTTTCCTGTCCCCAAAAACCCCCACGGGGCGAGCACCAAGCCGAGAGGCAGCCGGGAGGCCGAAATCCAGCGATCTCCGGCGAGCCCGGCGGCGCGCGGGCGCGGGCGGCCGAAGATTGAAGAAGACCAGGCGGATCCCGCGTGTCAGCGACAGAAAATTTAATTTGATGATTGGCTGCGGCTCCGGGATCCATTGTGGATGCGTGGGAAGGATTCAGTGGCCCGTGTGGCTTGGTATCAGTGGTTGACACGTGTACCCGGGACCCACGGTTAGAGTTTAAACATTTCTCGGTTTATTTCAAATATCAGACTTGATTCAAACTTTGAGAGGGCATAACTTGTGCTAGGAAGCTCCAAATTTAGTGATTCAAATTGGGTTGGATTCAGATTGAAATATTCTATCCAAATATGCAACCCAATTTGTAAGAAAATCATTATTTAATTCTGGAAAATTCTTTAAATCTTTTCAGCAAAAGAATTTTAGAGGGAGTTGGGTTCATCCAAAAATCCTCAAATTTTCCCAGAATATTCTTTAGTATATTAGTTAACTCCTGTGAAAGTTTCAGCTCATTTGGAGTTGGTTTTCTTAAGAGAATTCGGATTTCAAGTTTCTGTGTTCAAATGAATACAGAAACAATTTCAGAGAATTTCCAAAATTTGGAAATTCAGTTCTGGGCAGTTCTTAGCTCCACAAATCCTAGGAAAATTCATGCATACTCTCTGAGCTATGTTTGAAATTATAGTTCACTTGAATTTGCATGAAAGTTCAAGTTTATTCAGAATTAATTCCTTTTTGCCTAAATGCTTAGGGAATTGTTCTGAGTGATCTACTCATTGAACAATTCCAAATTTTGGCCCAGATAACTTTCTTGTGACAAGGAACTCACAAGAAAATTTTCAGCTCCATTGTAGCTTTGGATCATCACTGTCCTGTTCAACTTCATTAAGTGATCAACACACAAGTGATGAAACACACTTATCACTTGATCATAGTGCTTAAACCCAAACCCAAACCACTAGCACCAGTGTCATTTTAAATTATTAAACAGAGTTCCAGTTTTAAACTTGTCTTTAGAACTTGTTAGCAAAAGTTTTACAATTAAACCTATATGCATGTTCATAACGTGTAGTGATTAAACGTGGGAGAGTGGAGGAGAAGTAAAGTTTGGATCAAGGAGCAAGAAGGGCAGTGATTAAGCTTCAAGTCATCAGCAACTAACTTCATAATTATCTGACTTTAGTCACCTGCAAAACCAAGGCAAGCTCCGGTTTGCATTTAAGCTATTTTATAAAGTTTGTACTTTGTTCACTATGATGGTTAGAGTTTGTATGTGCATTAGGTCAAGTATGTTTTATACTCCACTTGCATAACCGAAATGAACCCTGGATTCAAGGATAGAAAGGTGTCATCTCTGTAGAATAAGGCCGTGCTAAATATACTAGGACATCTGGTAGAAGACGAGTAGTTGGAATCTACTCGCGAGCTATAGTCGGGATTACATGGGTGTAGTTGAAAAGGCAAACTAAAGTTTACATTTCTAAAGATGAGGCCGGGCAGGAGGGTAGGCAGGGACAAGATGAGGTCTTGGTCGAGTAGCTCTGCCTGTGTCGGTTAAGGACCGATGCGTGTGCCGCATCCAAGAGCAAGTATTGAGTTGTATACCGGATGCTTACTGCTATATGGGACCCAGGAAACCGATGTACCAGGTTAACTGGATTGTATAGGCACACCACATCGTCTCGTTAGACCTATGAGCCCGAGATGGCGCAACCGGTTCTACAGTCGAGTTTCCTGCGAAAGGTGGCCACATACGACGTAATGAAGGACGCCAGATTCGGGTCTTCAGAGGCGGACGTATGTGTCGAGCTATCCGGGCAGTGTTTGATTCGAATCACCGTCCCTCGCGGTTATTGAGTACCGCTTGCTCTCATGTTGTGACGTAGTAATCAACTTGTGTGGAAACAGTTTGCAAAGTGTTAATTGCTGCTATGATTATTGTAAATTGCATGAAAACCCTGTTTGAAGTAGAGATAGAGCAAACTAAAGTTATTTTCCACCTTGGGACAAGTAACATTGGAATGAAGCGTTTCTTATTTGATTGTGGAGTTCCAATGTTGCTGGGCGCAAGGTCACTACTATTATGGCTAAAATCTGAAAGTTAAGGATGAACTCGTAGGCGAGTCTTTTTGCATCTTATATGTTTAGGTCTTAAGTTACTTTCATGTAGAGTTGCATGTCTTAGGAGAGACGGTTAAGTCTTGCTGAGCCTTTGTGCTCACTCTTGCTATATGAGTGGTTTTGCAGGTTAATATCAACGCATATAAAGAAGGTTGTCCGGTGAGACTCCAAGACTTCCGAGTCATGTTACATATGGAGGATCTAGCCGCTACCATGTCTTCGTGTTACTAGCGAGGGGAGTCCGCGGGCTGGACCTCTTCTCGGGTGCTCACTAGTTATTCAACGTGAGCTGTTTATAGACTTCTGCTGCAGCTATTTTATGTAAATTATTTACAAAGAACATTTGTAAGCTTTTGCTTTTGATTTATGTAATACATTATTCCTTATATGTGTGCCGTTGGGTGACGCATAACACGGCACCACCCAATGCGATTCCCGGGCGAGGTGCCCCGTCCCCGTGACTGAACGGGCGACGATCAGGGGCCCCGTCAGCGTGGTATCAGAGCCGCATTGGTAATAGCACACGGAGTAAGGATCGTATTACGACAAAAACTTAGGATACAGTGAGGAAACGGTATTAGGCCCACAAAGGACTATAGTAGTATAGTTACTTAAAGTGGCATTGCTAACTTACTTGTTATAATCCTGAATTTTGATTATGTAACGACGCACCTACGGTCAGGTAAGCATGGTAAGGAACGCTACCGAAAGCGGTTCAATTTCGGTTAGCTCCCCTGACGAGGAATGTGGTTCAGGGATAGGTCTCACAGCTTGGTGTGAGACGTTAATATGAAACTCTTGGACTCTTCATGTTCCTGAGTTCATATGAAATGCTGATCCCTAGCGTGCATTAGGCAAGCAAGTGGAGACCCCATCGTGTGGTCAGTAACGCGATAGTGTGTTCTTCTGGAATTAGCCTAGGAGGACATACGCAGCGCTTGCCATCGGCGTGCCCTGCAGGGCAGTAGGTGGTATCTGTTGGGTTGATAACATTCCCAACCGTGATGACCCATTCATGATATACTTGGGTTCCCCGTCGTATGGTGTAAAAACACGATCACGTACCTTGAGACGTGACTTGACTCAAGAACGGCCGTATGGAAATGATACGGGCGTTTGTATTTACTTTTAAATATGGACCTGCCTGAAATGAAAATAACCTTTGAGTGCACCACTATTGAGTGTTTTTTTTTCTGCAGGTATTAACCAAGTACGTATCCCGTGTAGTACACGTGTGCGAGAGACCGACTTAGTGCCACTGATAATACGTATATGCCGGTATAATCCGGTTAGGATTTTTCTTTTGGTGAGGCAACGGAGTACCGACATGTTTCTTACGGTGCATCAACACCGTACTACACTTAATAACCTCTTCCTTATGAAGAAATGATTCATGAACTAACTTTCAACTACAAATGGAAGTTTGAAACAAGTATTAGTTACTGAACTCTTATTTTGAGCTAATATTCAAATGAGAGCATGACTAGGCTTCAAAGATTTCAAAAACAGTGTACTCTGTTTCTGGCAGGAATTCTTTCTGGAGTTTAACAGAGCATAACTCTGAGTTTATTTAACAAATTAAGGTGTATGATAAAGTTCTGGAAATATTTTTAAGTGCTCTACAACTTCCTTGTAGACCTCCAGAGCAAAATCACACGTTAAGTTGCTGAAAAGTCCAGTTGAAAGCAAACTGTTCAGAACCAGGACAGTAGCAAAAATCTCTCTGGACCTTTCTGTTTTTAAACCATAACTTCCTGTAGAAAAATCCTTAAGTAGACTATGATACACCATTGGAAAGGTTATGAGATGTGCAACATTGTTGTAGTTCAAAGTTTGCTCAGATTCTTATTGTATTTACATATACATATACAACTGTGATAAAGGTAGCCACAAACAAAGGAGATGCTGGCAAATTTTATCCAGGAATTCTGTCAACTTTGAGCAATCATAACTTTTGATACAGATATGATCTAGAGTCATATAAGTTCTTGTTGGAAATATACTGAAGTTTACTAAAACTTTGGTATTGAACTGAAGTTAAGAGTCTGTAGATAACTTGAGTAAATTTTGGAGTTTGTGTGAACTGGTCAGGGTAGTCCAGCTGATTAGTTTAGTGTACTTAAGATTTGTTTAAACATGAATGTGGTTATGCTTTCATAAAGTTAATTACATGTTCATGTTTTACTTATCTTTACTTGCTACTGAGATAGAATTTTGATTAACTCAAAATTTTGTTTCGTGCAGTATGGTACGCACACGTTCTCAAATAGAGCTTGGAGGTTCAAGTCGAGTTGGGAATGACTCGACTTCATCACAAGAGCCATCACCAATCGGATTGGTAGAAATTATGGTAAGAATGAATGAAACTCTCCAAACTCCAGTTCAGCAAGCATAAATAGAGAAGCTCAACATCACATGCCAACCCCGAGCACTTATCTGGATTTCTTGGCGACACAACCGCCGGTATTCTCCGAAGCGGCTGACCATTGTGAAGCAAATAACTGGTTACGTGTCATTGAGTCCAAGTTTGGGTTGATTCAATGTGATGAATTCCAGAAGACTTTATTTGCCGCTCAGCAGCTTCACGGCTTTGCTGGAGCCTAGTGGGCAGAATACCTTGCTATCCAACCAGCAGAGCATCGTGTCACATGGGCGGAGTTCCAGGATGCATTTCGTGCTCGTTTCGTTCCTGCGGGCGTAATGCAAACAAGTCTTGATGAATTCTGGAATCTAAAGCAAGGGGAAATGAGTGTTATTGAGTATGCGAAGGAATTCAATCGCTTAGCTCAATATGTCCCTGATTATGTGAAATCACCCTCCATGAGGGGTTATCATTTTTACCGAGGACTGACTGCTAGGCTGCGATATGAGTTGGCTCAAGTTAGCCAAGAGAACTTTGATGAGTTTGTTAGCTGTGCTATCACTCAGGAATATTATTCCAACCTCTACCTTAAACAAAAGAGGGAGAGGGACTCATCACAGGATGAATGCAATCATCTGCCTCAGAAGTATCGGTGGGTAATCCGTTCACCTTCCGGTCGAGAGGTTCCATAAGAAGTGCAGTCATTCTTGGAATATGATGACTCGTATACTCCACAGAGGTTTTATCCACCTCCACCGCAGCAGCAACTTATTTCTCATGCACCTCAGTATCAACAAGGTGCACCAGAATGTTATTTGCCTCAAGATGCTGAAAATGATCACGGTGATTTCTCAGCTGAACCGAGTAGTGTCCCACTTCATATTGACAATGAACTCAATGTCAATAAAGCAACTGAACCAAGCAGCAACATTATGTCTGTGGGTCCAGTTCCAAGGAGTGAACTTGGACAACAAAGAAAAACCATGTCCAAAGTGGGAACTGTTAATTATGTGTCAGTCGATGATCTGCCAAAGGGAGGACCTGTTCTTGCAGGCAGGTTCACATTAAATGACAAGCCGGTTGTCATTCTCTTCAACTCTGGTGCAACACATAACTTCATTAGCAAGGCGATGGTGATCCGGGATCAGGCCTCCACAACTATCACAAATGGTTCTTACCTTATTCATTCGCCAGGTGGAGACATATCGACTAATGAAGTCGTTTCTAGAGCACCACTTTGTTTGGGTGGAAAAATTTATCCTACCACCCTCATTATTCTCAAAGATCAAGGAATCAATGCCATATTGGAAATATCATGGTTGGCCTTCCATAAGGCTGTTCTGGACATCGAGAATAGGAGTGTTCATTTGGACTCTCCACTTCACGGGCGTCAAACATTGTATCTCGGCAAAGCGGTTTCCAAAGACCCGGAAGTATGTAATGCCGAGGCTTGCAAGTTAGAAGACATTCTGGTAGTCCGTGAATATCCGGACGTGTTTCCCGAAGATCTTCCAGGCTTACCACCTGAGCGCGAGGTAGAATTCAAAATAGAGTTGATAACGGGAACCACGCCGATCTCTCGGAGACCATACAAAATGGCTCCGAATGAATTAGATGAGCTGAAGGAGAAACTCAAAGATCTGATGGACAAGGGGTTTATTCATCCAAGTTCATCACTCTGTGGTTGCTCGGCTTTATTTGTGAAGAAAAAGGATGAGACGCTAAGACTATGCGTCGATTATCGTCCGTTAAATGCTGTAACCATAAAGAACAAGTATCCACTACCAAGAATTGATATTCTCTTCGATCAACTAGTGGGTGCTAAAGTCTTCTCCAAGATGGACTTAAGGTTGGGATATCATCAAATCAAGATTCGAGCGGAGGATATCCCGAAAACAGCATTCTCGACAAGATATGGACTCTATGAGTATCTTGTCATGTCATTTGGGTTGACCAATGCTCCGGTCCACTTTATGTATCTTATGAACTCGGTGTTCATGCCGGATCTGGATCAGTTCGTCGTGGTATTCATCGACGACATCTTGGTCTATTCCAAATCTGAAGAGGAACACGCTAAACATTTGCATATTGTGCTTCAACGCTTGAGAGATCACAAGCTCTATGCAAAGTTTAGTAAATGTGAATTCTGGATCAACCAAGTGCCGTTTCTTGGACATATTATTTCAGCGGAAGGCATTTCTGTTGATCCAAGCAAGGTTGAACAAGTGCTGAAATGGAAGTCTCCAACATCAGTCCATGAAGTTCGTAGCTTCTTGGGTTTGGCGGGATATTATTGGAGGTTTATCCCAGGCTTCTCAAAAATATCCAAAACTAT
The DNA here is from genome assembly GCA_030760725.1 of Neostapfia colusana. Taxonomy (NCBI): domain Eukaryota; kingdom Viridiplantae; phylum Streptophyta; class Magnoliopsida; order Poales; family Poaceae; genus Neostapfia; species Neostapfia colusana. Next base: position 11,245,420 of record JASWHV010000012.1, on the reverse strand, counting down.
GACGGAGCTACTGAAAAGGGCATCAAATATGATTGGAGCAAGCCATGTGAGGAAGCTTTTCAAGCGTTGGTGAAACACCTCAGAACAGCCCCGGTTTTAGCTCAACCGGATACGACCAAGCCTTTTGATGTTTATTGTGATGCATCCGGTATCGGACTTGGTTGTGTACTCATGCAAGGAGGACGCGTGATTGCATATGGATCACGGCAATTACGGAATCATGAACAACATTATCCAACTCATGATCTCGAGCTTGCTGCCGTGGTGTTAGCTTTGAAGATGTGGAGACATTACCTATTGGGAAATCTGGTTCATCTCTACACCGACCACAAAACCTTAAAGTACATATTCACTAAAAAAGAGTTGAATATGCGACAACGGCGATGGTTGGAGCTGATCAAGGACAATGAGATTGAAATTCATTATCATCCAGGCAAGGCAAATATGGTTGCCGATGCACTCAGCCGGAAGTCTCATATTCATAATCTGACCATTACGCCAATAGAAGAGGAAGAACCGAGTCTATACTTGGTTCCATATGGAGCTCTACATAATCTAGCTCTCATACCCACATTGAAAGAGGAGGTTATGAAAGCTCAAAAGCAAGATAAGGGCATGGCTCATATCAAAAGATGTTGAAGAACGGGGAGATGAAATGTTTCTGGTTAGATGATGAAGATACCTTATGGTTCAAGGACCGGATAGTCGTACCCCATGATATGAGGCTGCGGAAGAAAATTTTGGATGAGGCTCACTTATCTAAATTTTCTATTCATCCGGGCAGCAATAAATTGTACCAAGACCCCCATAAGAAGTTTTGGTGGACACGTATGAAACGTGAAGTTGCAAAATACGTTTCAGAATGTGATACGTGTCGAAGAGTTAAGGCCGGCCATGTGAAGAAGTCGGACCTGTTGCAACCGCTACAAATACCGGCATGGAAGTGGGAAGACTTGAGTATGGATTTCATTGTCAGGTTGCCGATGACCTCCCACCACCATGATTCGATTTGGGTAATCGTTGACCAATTAAACAAATCAGCACGTTTCATTCCGGTGCATACCAAATACAGCGCCAAGCAGTATGCGGAGTTATACATAGCACGAATCTTATGCTTACACGGAGTTCCCTGTACCATTGTGTCTGATAGAGGACCGCTGTTTGTAGCCCATTTCTGGGAGCAGCTACACGCATCCTTGGGAACCAAATTGATTCGAAGCTCCGCATATCACCCTCAAACCGATGAAAAAACTGAGAGGGTGAATCAAATCCTGGAATATATGCTAAGGGCGTGTGCCATCCACCACGGTAAGAGCTGGGATGATCCCTTATCATTGGCGGAGTTCTCGTATAACAACGGTTATCAAACGAGCATAAAAATGGTACCTTATGAAGCTCTCTACGGCCGGAAGTGCCGCACCCCTTTGAACTGGTGTGAATATGGTGAGAGAGTTATTTACGGGATTGATCTCGTAAATGAAGCAGAAGAGCGGGTAAGGCTTATTCAAGCAAATCTTAAAGCCGCTCAGTCCAGACAAAAGAGCTATGCGGATAGGAGACGTCGTCCTCTGGACTTCCATGTTGGGGACCACGTATACCTCCATGTATCTTCTATGAAGGGCATTCACCGATTCGGAGTGAAAGGAAAATTAGCTCCACGTTTTGTCGGTCCCTTCGTCATCATTGAAAGATGTGGACCCGTGGCATACCATTTGGAGTTACCGGCAGCCTTAGCCAGAGTTCATAACGTCTTCCACATATCTCAGTTGCGGAAGTGTTTGAAACTTCCAACGGAGATTCTCACGGGAGACATCGTGGATTTGAAACCGGACCTCACTTATGTTGAGCATCCAACCCGGATAATTGATGAAAAGACTCGCGAGACCAGAAACTGGACGCTGCGATTTTTCAAAGTGCTATGGGAAAATCACACGTATGACGAAGATACATGGGAAAGCGAGGAGTATTTACAACGTAATCATCCGGAGTTATTAGAGGCTTATGTTTGATAGTCGTCCTCCCCACATTGTTCTTAATTATGAATCTCGGGACGAGATTCTTTTTAAGGGGGGAGGAATGTAAAAGTTCCAAAACTTGTAAATGGAAAACTTGTGCTATGAATATAGCTGAGTTTGAATTCAAGAAATGGGACTTGTTTAAACTTTTCCACAAATGATAATACACATGAGAGTTCTTCTTAAACAAGCTTATGGTCATTTTAGGCTTGGACACTAGGTGGTCTAAAACCACATATAGGAAGTCCCATGTGCAATGGAAAGTTTAAAAATCGGATTATAAACTAATTGTTCAACTTTAGGTTCAAATGAGGAAACTACAATAGGAATTTCAAACTGTGGTGTTCAAAAGCTCAAGTGCAGCAGCCAAATTTTAAATCAGATTCCATATTTGAATTCCTTAGGTCCAAATAAGTGGGTATGCAAAGTTTCATGAATTTTTGAATTGTTTTACTACTCATTTTTCCAAAAGGACTCTAAATTGTAATGAATTCAAATATACAATTGAATTTTGATGAAAATTGGCCCAATTCTACAAATGCACTTCAGTTTTGAACTCTCCACAGTTAAACCTCAACAGTTGCCAAATTTGGAGATATTTAAGAGAGGAATTTGGTGGGGCCCAATTGTCATTGAAAGGGAGAAAACTTGCACCCAAAGTCTTGGTTGATCGGTTGCACTCAAACCCACTGAAGTGCCTGCGAGCGCCACCGAGCTGCAGCCGAGATCCCATGGACGCCACCTCCTGCTCCTTGCACGGTTCACCCCGGTGCTTATCCTCCCCACCAAAGCAACAACGAAGCCGCTCACTCATCAGCTCGTGCTCGTGGCCTCTGTCTGCTCCCACGCCCGAAAAGCAGCCGCCGGCGACGCCTCTGTTTCTGAATGTGGCCTAGAGGGGGGTGAATAGGCCTTTAAATAATTCCTGCACACTTAATAAAGTTATCAGAAACTTGACTGACCGGACTAGTCCGGTTGTGTGGGCGGACTAGTCCGGTGTGCTGAATTATTTGAGTTAATTAAGTGTGTCTCACAAATTTAATCTTTTAGCAGCGGAATGAGAACAACAGTTTTTATAAATTAAATTTATTGTATGGATGCACGTGCAAACTTGTAAGGAACTCAAACGATGACTAGCAAACTAGTGATCTAATGTGTCAAAATGTAAGACAAATGAGAGACAAGAGACACGAATTTTTACCGAGGTTCGATCTCACCAAGAGATCTACGTCCTCGTTGAGGAAGCTCACACAGAGCCGGGTTCCCAACCCTTTCCCTCTTCAAGTCACCACAAAGGCCGACTTGACTCCACTATCACGGGTAATCACCGAGTTTGTGGGGCAACCTCACACGTTGAGGGCTCCCACAAGAATTACAAAGGTGATCAAATACACTCAAAAAGTATTACAATGCAGAATATGAGTGTAGAGAAATCAAACCCCAAGAGCTCACAACGAAAGAACGAAGATCTCTCAATCCCAAATCCAAGTATTTGATTGATCTTAGCCTTTTTGCACCTTAGATGTATGGGGAGATGTGTTTTTGGGCTCTTGGGTCAGGTGGCGGCGCTAGGGTTCAAGTTTTTGACAATATGTGTCGTGTTCTTATTGGGGAAAGACGAAGGACCTCTTTTTATAGGCTTTCCCAGAAAGTTACCGTTGTTAAACCTACTACCGGACTAGTCCGGTATATGATCGGACTTGTCCGGTCTACTTTCAGTGGGTTAACCGGACTAGTCTGGTCCACAAACCGGACTTGTCCGGTGCTATGTGAAATGGGGTTTCAGAAACTTCAGCGGACTAGTCCTGTCGCTTGAATGGACTAGTCCGCAGTCCTCTAAAGAGGACACCAGAGACATGACCGGACTAGTCCGGTCTAAAATCGGACTTGTCCGGTTGCATTCCAGTGAGCTGACCGGACTAGTCCGGTTCACAAGGCGGACTAGTCCGGTGCACTATGTTTGCGTCTTCCAGAAAGTTAAACGGACTAGTCCGGTCCATGAACGGACTAGTCCGGTTTTCAGTGGATTTTAGTTGATTTTTAAACCCCTTACCCTTATTCAAAGTCATGAGCTCTTGGGATGTGTCTCTCACACACACCCTATACATTTTCATCTACTTTGTTCTTCCAAATTCCACTAAAGTCTTCCTTTTCGGGCACCACTCTATTTTTCATCTTTTTGTGCGCACCTAGCTAGTTCACTTAGTTTGTCCTGCAATCATTTTGTTAGGATCTCATATGCTTGTCATCAATTAGCCAAAACCCACAAGGGATTTCCTAGATGCACTTTCAATCTCCCCCTTTTTGGTGATTGATGACAACCATTTGAGATATCACAATTGAGAATAAAAGGTTGATTTTCATAAGGTGTGCACATATGAGAATAATAAAGAATTCACAAAAAGCTTCTCACATATGCACACACCTTATGGTGGGGTGCCTAACAAGTGTGTGATAAACAAAATGTGATAGAATAAAGACAAACAATAGTGAACATATAGTGCATCACACATAAGAAAAGAAATAGTGCATTACAAGATTTTAAAATAGGTACATGTCCTTGACCACAAAAGAGCTTAATAACTAATACTAGATAGAAATAGTCCAAATCTAATCTCAATCTTCCCTAATCTCAGTCTCTCCCCCTTTGGCATCAAGGCACCAAAAAGGGAAAAATTGAGGGGAATCACTCATCGCTGCCTCCTCCGTCAGTCTCAGTCTGATCTTCATCTTCAGCATCCACGAGAGCAGGATCTTCCTCTGAGTCCTCGGAGGCGGGCGGTGATCCAACGGGTTCAATCTCAAGCTTTGCACAGATAGACTTGATATTGGCATTGACGTACTGTTGATGTTTCTTCCTTGCAAGCTTTTCTTTGTGCTGCCTGTCTTCGATCTTACGGCAGCAGGAAAAGATGGAGGAGAGCATCTTGAGGATGCTGCTGGATGATTCTTGGGCAGGTGGAGATCCAGGAGGAGCAGCTGCAGATCTAGTGTCATCATGAACTTGCTTTGATCTCCTCTCCACTGGTGGAGAGGACGGGGCAGTTGGAGCCGGAGGGAGAGTGTACTCGGTGGGTTTTTGCGGCTTCAACCCCGTATGCTTGACATCCTTGACAAACTCGAGTCCCTTCACTTTCTCAATCATGTACATGATATACGGTGCGTATCCACAAGACCTATTGGGGGTAATTGAGATGTTCACAATGTCGTTATAAATATACTCAAAGACATTGAATGGTCTCCTTCCACTGATGACCTTCATGAGAGTTCTCAAAGTCCCTTGTATAGTTCCCGCATCTCCATCCTTCGGAGCTATAGTCTTTCTCAAGACTCTGTTTAGGACCACAAAGAAGGGCTTTAGATATTTGATGGTGGGAGGAACATATGGCATCCTTGTGTCATAGAGAAATTCAAGTTCCTCCTTCTCTAGGGGTTTCAGATTATGAATGACCAGTTCATGATCCAAAGTGTGTTGGAGGTGAAGAATCCTAGCAAATTCATCATACGTGACACTATACCTTGAACCATGAGTCATCCAAGTAAGACTGTCTCCATCATCCCGAGCAAAATAGAGAGTGGAGTAAAACTGGGTAATTACTTCATTGTTCCAGTCATACTCAAAGGATAGCAGGTCCGTCAGCTGTGCCCCTCTAATGCCTCCACCATCTCACGAAAGGCAGGATACCTCTTTGACTTCAGATATTCAACATTTAGCCACTGACTCTCTACTACAGGGTTCTTCATCTTCATGTACACATGCTCGTAGTAGTCTGCATGGAAGTTGCTCCAGAACCTTGGATCAGAGCATTGCTTAGGTCGGTCATACACTTGAATCTTTCTGAAATTATCAGCTAGCTCACTCCCTTTTCTAGTGAAATCCTCACTTGAAGGCTGCCTGTTGCGGTGAACAGGGTTTTTCATCTTCAAGGGCCCAAGGGGACCACTAGCAAGTCCCTTCCCTTTATTGAGGATTCTTTTTGGCCCTCACGAGCCCTCAGCAACATCTTTCCTTAGAGGCCTTTTGCCAATGACTTTCCTCTTCTTAGGTTGATTGTCGTCGGAGGGTGGAGAGTGGACATTGACATCATGTCTCTTCTTCATAACTCTCTCCTTGGTCCTCCTCACTTTCTCGCGTTGAACGTCTTCATCAATGTGAAAGGAGCTGTCATCTGAGCCTAAAGACATGATGCCTGATAAGGAGTTCAAGGATTAGATGCAAATGGACTCATTATCGACTTCAAATGGGAACGTAGGAGTTCAACTGTCAGAGACCGGACTTGTTCGGTTTCAGAGTGCGGACTTGTCCGGTGGACCGGACTTGTCCGCCTCTGTGCGCCGGACTAGTCCAGCCTGGCATAAGAACCCTAATGTTTCATTTGAATCAAATCTCCTATCTAAGGCCACAAGGGTAGGAACATGGTAGGAATACATCTATGAGGCAATGTACATCCTTTTGAAATCAAAGAAAACTAGCTAGAACTAGAAAAGTTGAGATTTTGGTTTAAAGGGGAAATTTACCATGATTTGAAGATTCGCGTCGAAGAAGTGGAAATCAGTCCGGATGAGTCCGGAGGAGGGAGACCACTCGTCAAGGGGAGTCTTTTTCGCGGAGAAGAACTCGATTTTGAGGGTTCAACCAGAAAATCACTTTGGGGGCTAGGGTTTGGAAGAGGAGAGGGAGAGCAAGTCTAATGAGGGGTGAGGGAGAGATCTGGGCCGGCCAAGTGCTTCTATATGCGACTGACCGGACTAGTCCGGTCATGGTACCGGACTAGTCTGGTGCCCTTGAATTAACCTAACTGTGGTCTACCCGGACTAGTCCGGTCGATAACCGGACAAGTCCGGTTCCAGCAGACTTGATGCAGATAATAGAGTTTAGAGGTGATCCAAGGACACTAATTTTGCAAATAGTCTTGGTGATTACGACCAGTAGGCAATCAGCAATCAAACAATGGTCATAATCATCAAGATTTCTTCATAAAAATAGTTTTCTGAGTAGAAAAGGAGAGGAGGAGCATTTTTAACAATACAGAGGAAAATTTGAAGTTGCAACCAGGTATGCAATGTTTCAAGCCACATTTCGAGAGTCAAGAATGTTTAGCTCATTTCTTAGTTCACAGAACCTTTTCTCATCTAATGGTTTGGTAAAAATATCAGCAAGTTGTTTTTCAGTCCTAACATGTGAAATAGCAATGTCACCTTTTAATGAATGATCTCTAAGAAAGTGATGACGGATATCTATGTGTTTAGTTCTTGAGTGCTCTACAGGGTTTTGTGCAATCTTTATAGCACTTTCATTATCGCATAGAAGCGGGATATGACTTAGATTGTAGCAGTAGTCCCTAAGAGTTTGTCGCATCCAAAGTAGTTGCGCACAGCAGCTACCGGCTGCAACATACTCCGCTTCCGCTGTGGAAAGAGCAATGGAGTTTTGCTTTTTAGATGACCAAGAAACTAGGGACCTACCAAGAAATTGACAAGTCCCTGACGTGCTCTTTCTATTGACTTTGCATCCTGCATAGTCGGCGTCGGAATACCCTATCAAGTTAAACTTGGATCCTTTGGGATACCAAAGGCCAAAGTTGGGTGTGTGCACAAGGTACCTTAGGATTCTTTTTACAGCAATTAAGTGACACTCTTTAGGTGCGGCTTGAAACCTTGCACACATACAAACACTAAGCATAATATCTGGCCTAGATGCACATAAGTATAGTAAGGAGCCAATCATGGACCGATATACCTTTTGGTCCACATTTGGACTGTCTTCATTGAGGTCGAGATGTCCGTTGATGGCCATGGGTGTCTTGATGGGCTTGGCTTTGTCCATATTGAATTTCTTGAGAATGTCTTGTGTATATTTAGTTTGGCTTATAAATGTACCTTCTCTCAGTTGCTTCACTTGAAATCCCAAGAAGAACTTCAATTCACCCATCATTGACATCTCGAACCTGTCTGTCTTGCTAAATTCTTCACAGAAGGACTTGTTAGTGGATCCAAAGATAATGTCATCAACATAAATTTAACATACGAATAAATGATCATCAAAATGTTTAGTAAAGAGTGTATAGTCAGCTTTACCAATTTTGAATCCATTTTGAGTCAGAAAATCCCTAAGGCACTCATACCAGGCTCGAGGAGCCTGTTTGAGGCCATAGAGAGCCTTACGCAGTTTATAGACATGGTTGGGGTATTCCTGATCTTCGAACCCCGGTGGCTGCTCCACATAGACTTCCTCCTTTATCGGACCATTGAGGAAGGCACTCTTGACGTCCATTTGATACAACTTAAAATTATGGTGAGTAGCATATGCCAATAAAATGCAAATGGACTCAAGTCTAGCTACAGGAGCGAAAGTTTCATCGAAGTCCAAACCTTCCACCTGAGAGTAACCTTTGGCCACCAACCTCGCTTTATTTCTTGTCATAACTCCATGTTCATCTTGCTTGTTCCGAAAGACCCATTTGGTTCTAACAATGTTCGCCCTTGGTCTTTCCACCAGCTCCCATACTTCATTTCTTTTGAAGTTGTTCAGCTCCTCTTGCATTGCAATCACCCAGTCTGGATCCCTTAATGCTTCTTCTACCCTGTATGGTTCTAGAAAAGACACAAAAGAATAGTGTTCACAAAAATTTGCAATTTGAGATCTAGTAGTTACTCCCTTAGCAATATCTCCAATGATATTGTTGACAGGATGGTCTCTTTGCACACAATGATGTACTCTTGGATGTGGAATTTGTATAGTTGCTTGTTCTTCATTGTCTTCATATGTCATGTCTCCCCCTAGATCATTTCTTCCATGATCATCTTGATCTTCTTGACCTTCCTCAACCTGATCTTGTGTAGGAGCTCCCCCTTGATCATTGCTTCCTTGTTGAAGTTCGTCTTGTGTTTCCTCTCGTGGTAGGATATCACCAAGTGCCATTTTCTTCAGCGCTTCACATGGAGCTTCCTCCTTATCTAGCATAAACTTATCGACTTGCTCCACTTGTGAGCCGTTAGTTTCATCGAACACTACGTCACGTGCTACTTCAACAAGGCCGGACACCTTGTTGAAGACACGATAGGCGTAGGCATTCGATTCATATCCGAGCAAGAATCCTTCATCGGACTTCGAAGCGAACTTCGAGGCCCTTGGTTTCTTGTTCAGGATAAAACATTTGCAACCAAAAACTTTGAAATAAGAAACATTAGGCTTTTTACCCATGAGAAGCTCATATGGAGTTTTCTTCAGTAGTCGATAAAGGTACAACCGATTTGTGGCATGACAAGCGGTGTTCACCGCTTCTGCCCAAAATCGGTCTGACGTCTTGTATTCATCCAACATTGTTCTTGCCATTTCGATCAATGTTCTGTTCTTCCTTTCGACCACCCCGTTCTATTGAGGAGAGTAGGGTGCCGAGAATTCATGCTTTATACCTTCTTCATTGAGATATTCTTCAACTTGGGTGTTCTTGAATTCTGTCCCATTGTCACTTCTGATATTCTTTACGGTTGATGAGAATTCATTCTGAGCTCTTTTCAAGAACTTCTTGAGGATTCCCTGAGTTTCTGATTTATCATACAAGAAAAATACCCAGGTAAATTTTGAAAAATCATCAACAATTACTAAACCGTATTTGTTACCGCCGATGCTGATGTACGCAATTGGACCAAAGAGATCCATGTGACCACATCCTTAAGACCACGGATGTGACCACCTTTTAGAAGTTTCTGCAGATTTCTCATTCCAACATGGGCTAGCCGTCTATGCCACAGCCATCCCATGTTGGTCTTAGCAACCAAGCAAGTGTTGAGTTCGGCTTTATCTTTGTTGAAGTCAACAAGATAAAGCTTTCCCTTCAACAATCCCTTGAATGCAATCGAGCCATCACTTCTTCTAAAGACGGTCACACCCTCATTAGTGAATAAACAGTTGTAACCTTTGTCGCATAGTTGAGATATTGATAAAAGATTATAATCTAGAGAGCCTACGTGTAAAACATTATATAAGGTGTGTTGAGAGGATATTTCAATGTTACCACTACCAAGGACCTTTCCTTGGCTGTTGTCTCCAAAGTATATGCCTTCACTTGGATCCTCGTTGCACTCGTACTCCACAAACATACCTCTCTCTCCGGTCATATGATTTGTGCATCCGCTATCTAGCACCCACTTAGATCCGCCGGAGGAGTAAGCATGCAAAATAGAATTATTCCTGGGTTTTAGGTACCCAAGCTTGCTTGGGTCCTCTCAGGTTAGTCACAAGAGTCTTAGGCACCCACACACAAGTTTTTAAGTTCTTGTGGCGTGGCCCTGTATATTTAGCAATGACTTTTCCATACTTGTTTTTCATGAGAACATAAGAAGCATCAAATGTACGGAACAATGTTTGTAACTCAGATTCATGGGATTTTTCTTTAACAAAAGTGATTCTATTCTTAGCATGATTAGAAGTAGACATGTGTTTGTTCCTGTCAAAGCCAAGACCATCTTTGACATTGGAAGGTCTAGTGATCATATATGCACTTCGTGCATATTTGATCTTCTCCTTATCAAAGATGCCGTTTTGAGAAGAATGCATGTCATGAGAGGTTGAAGCATTAGAAATTACATTCTTCTTACTAGAGCAAGTGCAGGTTCTTATTGTTGTCGAACTCATGTCTTTGGAGGAAGAGCTCTTGGAGGAAGAGGAGTCACTTTGTTTGAGCGACTCAACTTGCACCTCAAGGATTTTGTTAACTTTTGACAATTTAGCAAGTTCTTCCTTGATTGCAATGTGTGAGTCCTCTAACTTTGAGTAAGTTTCCTTACTCAAGGCTAGCTCTAACTCAAGTGACTCTTTCTTCTCTCTTTCAAGATCAAGAAGCTTTTCAACTTCTTGATATCTCTTCCTCTCACGGATGAGCATATCTTCTTGTCGGTTGACAAGTTCCTCCTTTTCAAAGATTTCGTTCGACAACATTTCCATTTTCTTTAAAGCAATTTTACTTAGCCCTCTAAACATTTCTTCATTATCACTAGAGCTATCAATGTCATCAATGGAGGAATTTAGTACAGGAGGAGTAAGTCGAACCTTTTTCTTGCCTTCCTTAGCCATAAGACAAGTGTGGTTGTTCATGTCCCGTCCTCCCATGTTCGGAAAGAGTGTGGCTCTCATTGTTGGTTTCTTGACTGCGATAGTGGCCATATCTTCTTCTTCATCAGAGGAGGACTCGTCGTTTGAGTCCCACTCCTTCCCAATGTGAGCTTGATGGACTTGTCTTCTTTTTCTGAAATTTTTCTTTTCTTGAGATCTTGTTTCCTTCTTCTTTTTGTTTTCTTCATAAGTACACTCCACCATGAAGTGACCATACTCTCCGCAGTTGTAGCAAGTGCGTCGAGCCTTGGATTTTCCTTTATCCTTGCTTTTGCCTTCATGTGAATTGTTGCCGTGTCTTCTCTTCATCACGTGTTTGAACTTTTTGATGAAGAGTACCATTTCTTCGTCATCAAGATCGGTGCTCTCGTCTCTTGTATCTTCATCGTCTTGGTCTTCACGAGTTTCTTTGAGTTTGGATCTGCACGTTGCTTTGAGAGCAACTTCTTTCTTTTTAGAAGAGGTGAGCTCGGCTAAGTCTTTGACGTATTGAGCCTCTTTCTCCATCATTTCATGATTTATGATCTTTCCCAATAACTCATCGGGAGTCATTTTGTGAAACCCGGGGCTTTCTCTAATCATTGAGCAAAGTGTGACGTTTCTTGGCATGAAGGCTCTTATCATCCTTTTGACCACCTCGTGATCAGTCCATTTCTTACTTCCATAGGCACGAATTTTTTTGATGAGTGCCTTCATCCGATTGTACATGTCTTGAGGTGATTCGCCTTCTTCAATAGCAAATCTCCCCAACTCTCCTTCTAGCATCTCAATTTTGGCTTCACGTACAGACCTATTTCCTTTATGAGCTGTCTTGAGGGTATCCCAGATTTCTTTTGCACTTTCTAACCCATCGATCTTGGTGAATTCCTCTCTGCTTAATGATGATGTGATCACGGCGACGGCTTGTGCGTTTCTGTGAATCTCTTGTTCTTGTTCTGGAGTGAGTTCATCATCCGTGTCCAGAATATCGATGCCTGTGCAAACAATGTGCCACAGACTAGGGTTCAGGGATATCAGATGCATCTTCATGTTGTACTTCCACATGGTGTAGTCACTTCCGTCAAACTGTGGGGGCCTTCCCATAGGAATAGAGAGATAATGATTATTTGAATTGAGACGGTTGTAGTTGTAAGGATATCGGGAGTAGTCGTGATGACCACTCCCCATCGTCTTTTCTTCCTCTTTTCCCTTTTGTGCCATTAACTTCTTTCTCAGTAATGTCTTTAGCTGTCTCACTTCATCATCGTCATGTGGATTTTCTTTCAGCACATCGAAGGCTTTGGCTTCTTGCTCCTCATCGTTGTTGTTCATCTTCGGAATATCGTTGTTCTTCTCAGAGGCCATTGATCTCTCCGAGATGTGAGTCTCGTTGGTGGAGAACTTGGCTCTGATACCAATTGAATGTGGCCTAGAGGGGGGGTGAATAGGCCTTTAAATAATTCCTGCACACTTAATAAAGTTATCAGAAACTTGACTGACCGGACTAGTCCGGTTGTGTGGGCGGATTAGTCCGGTGTGCTGAATTATTTGAGTTAATTAAGTGTGTCTCACAAATTTAATCTTTTAGCAGCGGAATGAGAACAACAGTTTTTATAAATTAAATTTATTGTATGGATGCACGTGCAAACTTGTAAGGAACTCAAACATGACTAGCAAACTAGTGATCTAATGTGTCAAAATGTAAAACAAATGAGAGACAAGAGACACGAATTTTTACCGAGGTTCGATCTCACCAAGAGATCTACGTCCTCGTTGAGGAAGCTCACACAGAGCCGGGTTCCCAACCCTTTCCCTCTTCAAGTCACCACAAAGGCCGACTTGACTCCACTATCACGGGTAATCACCGAGTTTGTGGGGCAACCTCACACGTTGAGGGCTCCCACAAGAATTACAAAGAAGGTGATCAAATACACTCAAAAAGATTACAATGCAGAATATGAGTGTAGAGAAATCAAACCCCAAGAGCTCACAACGAAAGAACGACGATCTCTCAATCCCAAATCCAAGTATTTGATTGATCTTAGCCTTTTTGCACCTTAGATGTATGGGGAGATGTGTTTTTGAACTCTTGGGTCAGGTGGCGGCGCTAGGGTTCAAGTTTTTGACAATATGTGTCGTGTTCTTATTGGGGAAAGACGAAGGACCTCTTTTTATAGGCTTTCCCAGAAAGTTACCGTTGTTAAACCTACTACCGGACTAGTCCGGTATATGATCGGACTTGTCCGGTCTACTTTCAGTGGGTTAACCGGACTAGTCCGGTCCACAAACCGGACTTGTCCGGTGCTATGTGAAATGGGGTTTCAGAAACTTCAGCGGACTAGTACTGTCGCTTGAATGGACTAGTCCGCAGTCCTCTAAAGAGGACACCAGAGACATGACCGGACTAGTCCGGTCTAAAATCGGACTTGTCTGGTTGCATTCCAGTGAGCTGACCGGACTAGTCCGGTTCACAAGGCGGACTAGTCCGGTGCACTATGTTTGCATCTTCCAGAAAGTTAAACGGACTAGTCCGGTCCATGAACGGACTAGTCCAGTTTTTAGTGGATTTTAGTTGATTTTTAAACCCCTTACCCTTATTCAAAGTCATGAGCTCTTGGGATGTGTCTCTCACACACACCCTATACATTTTCATCTACTTTGTTCTTCCAAATTCCACTAAAGTCTTCCTTTTCGGGCACCACTCTATTTTTCATCTTTTTGTGCGCACCTAGCTAGTTCACTTAGTTTGTCCTGCAATCATTTTGTTAGGATCTCATATGCTTGTCATCAATTAGCCAAAACCCACAAGGGATTTCCTAGATGCACTTTCAGTTTCTTTCGGTTGCCCACCGGCTTGCTTCCCCTTTGCTCGAGCTGTCAACACCAAAAGGGAGCGCCAGCGTGTGTACAAGAGCTTCCCCAGCTCAGCTCCGACGTTCGGGGTTGCTGTTGACCATAAATTGAAGATCGCCGCCAAAGCCGAGATGCAAATGGCGGACTCCGGAGTCAGGTTCTCGTGGACAGCTCACACTGGGCAGTTTCACGACCGAACGAGCGCACCCCAAGACACGCCAACTCACTGCGCTGCTCCTCCCCAAGTTTCAGATCAATTCCTGCTCCGGAGCTCGAGAATTTTGAGTTCTTCTCTCGACTGAAAAACTCAACCGCGGGTAAAGATTCTTGAAATTGATACTCAATTTTCGGTTAGAGCTGCTCATTTTGCGCACACAGGAGCTAGAATGGATAGGGGACCTTTTTCCTTCGCAACCCTAGCTTAGAACTGAGTAGTTGCAGTTAACTTCAAGTTCTTCCATCAGCGGCCATGGCGGAAACAATCGGGCGCTTGGTGAAACCCTAGTAACCGTCGTTCCCGAGCTACTTTGTGGCCATGTCGAGCTTCCTTAGGCGTCACTGATGGTGTAGAGCCGATCACTCGAGGTTTTCATGGACTGAAGCGATCGGTCATCGGCGCCGAAGCTTCACCGAGGCCTTTGCACTCCGCCAACCTGGTTCCGGGCTTCTAGATCTTGTGCTGACACCGTAGATCAGTTGCCCGTCGCCAAAAACCCCCAGGCGGCGAGCACCGAGCCGAGAGGCGGCCGGGAGGCCGAAATCCGGCGATCTCCGGCGAGCCCGGCGGCACGCGGGCGCGGGCGGCCGAAGGTTGAAGAAGACCGGGTGGGTCCCGCGTGTCAGCGACATAAAATTTAATTTGCTGATCGGCTGCGGCTCCGGGATCCATTGTGGCTGCGTGGGAAGGATTCAGTGGCCCGTGTGGCTTGGTATCAGCAGTTCACACGTGTACCCGGGACCCACGGTCAGAGTTTAAACATTTCTCATTTTATTTCAAATATCAGATTTGATTCAAGGGTAGAAAGGTGTCATCGCTGTAGAATAAGGCGTGCTAAATAGATTAGAACATCCGGTAGAAGACGAGTAGTTGGAATCTACTCGCGAGCTATAGTCGGGATTACATGGGTGTAGTTGGAAAGGCAAACTAAAGTTTACATTTCTAAAGATAAGACCGGGCAGGAGGGTAGGCAGTGACAAGACGAGGTCTTGGTCGAGTAGCTCTGCCTGTGTCGGTTAAGGACCGATGCGTGTGCCGCATCCAGGAGCAAGTATTGAGTTGTGTACCGGATGCTTACTGCTATATGGGACCCAGGAAACCGATGTACCAGGTTAACTGGATTTTAGAGGCATACCCCATCGTCTCGTTAGACCTATGAGCCCGAGACGGCGCGACCGGTTCTACAGTCGAGTGTTCTGCGAAAGGTTGCCACATACGACGTAATGAAGGACGCCAGATTTGGGTCTTCAGAGGCGTGCGTATGTGTCGAGCTATACGGGCAGTGTTTGATTTGAATCACCGTCCCTTGCGGTTATTGAGTACCGCTTGCTCCCATGTTGTGACGTAGTAATCAACTTGTGTGGAAACAGTTTGCAAAGTTTAATTGCTGCTATGATTATTGTAAATTGCATGAAAACCCTGTGTGAAGTAGAGATAGAGCAAACTAAAGTTATTTTCCACCTTGGGACAAGTAACATTGGAATGAAGCGTTTCTTGTTTGATTGTGGAGTTCCAATGTTGCTGGGCGCAAGGTCACTACTATTATGGCTAAAATCTGAAAGTTAAGGATGAACTCGTAGGCGAGTCTTTTTGCAACTTATATGTTTAGGTCTTAAGTTACTTTCATGTAGAGTTGCATGTCTTAGGAGAGACGGTTAAGTCTTGCTGAGCCTTTGTGCTCACTCTTGCTATATGAGTGGTTTTGCAGGTTAATATCGACGCATATAAAGAAGGTGGACCTAGCCATGTTACACATGGAGGACCTAGCCGCTGCCATGTCTTCGTGTTGCTAGTGAGGGGAGTCCGCGGGCTGGACCTCTTCTCGGGTGCTCACTAGTTATTCGACGTGAGCTGTTTATAGACTTCTGCTGTAGCTATTTTATGTAAATTATTTACAAAGAACATTTGTAAGCTTCCGATTTTGATTTATGTAATACATTGTTCCTTATATGTGTGCTGTTGGGTGCCACATAACACGGCACCACCCAATGCGATTCCCGGACGAGGTGCCCCGTCCCCGTGACTGAACGGGCGGCGATCGGGGGCCCCGTCACTTATGAAGTCTACGTGTGGGCCTGAATTGAAATAATGATGTGAGCATAGTGTTTCATACATATATGAATTTGTGATTTCTTGTAAATGCTAAAACTTTTTACTACATTCGCTCATGCATGTACATTTTGTAATTTTTGCCTGCCTAGCAATTAGAATAAATACTTGCATTAAATCTATCCATGATCAAACTTTCTCGCTGTTTTGAACTCGTTGCATGCTTAAAAATTCTTTCAATCATGAAAAATTAATCAAATAACCGCTCATATGTTGAGTTTTTATGATCAAAGTGAAAAACCATGAAAGATCAAGAGAATATGCATACTTCACATTTCATTTAAGGCTACACACGGACTTGAAAAGAGTTGTGTATGACTAAAACCATGTCCTTAAGCTTTTTTGTCAATCAATATAGGTTTGGCTTGGTTGGTTAACATAAAGCTGATGTTCATAAATTTTTTATAATTTCCACTTTTGTATTGAAAGATTGAGAAAAATACTTTATATGTGTCAAGCTTTCAAGTTTTAAAATAGTTGAGTTAGTTAGATCATGGCCTGCTTAAATTGAATTATACTTAATCACTGATATGGCTTACACTACTTTATTTATTTCATTGATGTGATAGTGTAAGTTACTTGATAGTATGGGTTGGATGAGCTTTGTTTTATATGTATATGTCATACTATGCTCATAACATATTTTAGTTCTCTCTTTTATAATCTTTATGAATCAATTGTCAAATGGAGAGAGATTTTTTATCACACATTGCACATTCACATGTCACACATGTGGTTTTGAGTTGTGCTTTTGCATTCTATCTTTTAAGTAAGGGGGAGAGAATGCTTTTACATTTGTATTCTACATAAGGGAAGAGACATCCTTGGGGAGAATGTTTTTGCTAGGGGGGGGGTGTTTCAAGTTTGATTTTCAAAGGGGGAGAACTTTATTTTGCATGGAGTTTTCAAAACCTTCATGCACTTGTGCATATGCTAATGCTCACGTCTATACGATGTTGCCAATATTTTCATCAAGGGGGAGATTGAGAAACCATGTGGTCAATCTATTGAAAAATCATGAGCTAAAATGTTAACTTGGCTTGATATCATAATTAATATGCTTTGGTGAACATGTTTGTGTGCAACATGCTCATCGTGAGCTGTTGACATAAGGTATTTCGTTTGTTTACAACATGCTCATGCGAGGTGCTCGGTTATTGTATGGTTGTGTGCAACATGTTCACATGAGGCGTCCATATAAGGTGTTATATGTACTAATGGGAGTTAAGTCATGGACATGTGCTTGCAAAGAATTGATTGTTTTCTCATGTGCAGGTGTTGCTTGAGGTCAAGACGTGGCTGGTGATGGTGATCCTTTAACTAAACATATGGAGAAGTCGAGGTTCAACAACCAAATTTAGGAGGAATTATGGTTGAGATGATCAAAGGTGTCACACAACATGATTAGATCAAGAACAATGGATATTAAGGTGCTTGAGACATGTTATGTGGTGCTGCAAATTTTTGTGGAAGTCATGAGCATATGTGTAGGGATGACAAGGTTGTCACATGATTCTAACATGTGATGGACGATGAAAAGTGAAGGCTGAACATGTTTGGAAGGTGTGTGCATGTTTGCAAGGGGTGCATAGACGTGGCTACATGGTTTGAAGATGTGGTGAATGTGATTGAATGTTTGTGGAGGTTGGCAGAAGTTTCTGATGTGAATCCAGCATGTTTGAACTTGGAAACGTTTATTTTAGGTAGGTTCCGGCTTGAGTCCGAGTTGATGTCTGAATTGAATGGATTCAGACGTGAGTTTGGGTAGGAAGTCATGCTGTTTTAGCCAGAAAACAGTTGACTCCAAGTTAGTTGTGAGTTCGAGCTGGGGAGCCCAATTTAGGTTTAGATATTAAGTTGTTTATGTCCGTAACTCTTGTGGCTGCACGCAAAGTGTCTTAGAAGGTTAGGGATTCTTTTCTATGTGCGGATAGATAGAGTCCACGTAGGATTAGGAGGTGTCCTAGGTCGTTACGGTTGCCTGAGGGCTGTGTATAAATATAGAGGACCAGTGCTGCATGGGAGGCCTCTATGCAACTAGATTTTGTGCGTTTTTGAGTAAAAGTCATCGATTCGGCCAATCTTTTGCATGGTGATCATTCAACTTGTTTTTCTGCACATCATTTTTGCTTAGATTGATGTTGCTTCAATCTTTTAGCTATAACGCTCGATCTACACATACAATTAACTTGGTTCTTGTGTTGGATTCATAACTTGATTGTTTATTATCTGTGAAGATTTCAATATCATTGGAGTCATGGTTCACAAGTCACACATGAGTCTGTGCAACATATCAGATTAGTTATTTTCTCGGGTAGATCAGACTGATCCTTACTTATGTTTTCGATCAACACTTGTACTTCATCAATTAAGATGCTGTGTTGCTTTTATTAACTTGATTGTTTATCACCTTTGGTGTTTTGGTCATGTTGGTAGTCATACAACACAGACGCCCAAGTTTGTTTTTACAGTAGATCAATTTTTTTGAGAGGTTAATTCTTCTGCTGATTTTTTATTTCATCTACCAATCACCCCCCTCTAATAGCTGATCGTGTTCTTTTCAATCCTACATAAACCCCTTCTCAAGTAAAAAGATTTTTATCCTATCACACAATGCTCTAGGGGCTTGTTTGAGACCATACAAAGCTTTTGAAAGTTTGTAAATATGGTTAGAAAAATCAGGATGTCCAAAACCAGGTGGTTCCTTAACAGACACTTCCTCATCTATGGAGTCATTGGGAAAAGCACTTTTCGCATATATTTGATACAATCTAAAATCCTAGGCATAGCAAAGGCTAGTAAAATTATGCCTTCTAATATAGCAACAAGAGCAAAGGTTTCATCAAAATATAGACTTTTAACTTGTGTGAAACCTTGAACAATCGACTAAATTTGTTCTTAACCACATCATCTTCCTTACTTTATTTTTAAACACCCGTTTAGTTCCAATTAGTGAATGACCAGGAGGTAGTGTGACAATGTTTTCAAACTTTATTTTGTTCAAAATTTTCAAACTCTTCTTGCATGGCAATGATCTGCGATTCATCAGTTAATGCGTGAGACACATCATTGGGCTCAAAAGCAGCAACAAAAGTTGAATGTGTGTGAGAGTTAGGATCAATAAACCTGGACCGTTTGACTCGCTGATGAAGACTTCAAAAAGTCTCATCATGTGGATGCTTTTTCCGAATGTGTAGAGGAGTTGAAGCTTCATAAAGTTCCTCTTCAGCTTGTTCTCCATGTACAAATGATGTTGTAGGATGAGCAATTTTAGCTGTAGATGATGTGGAAGTAGGAGCCGATTGTTGTATCTGAGTTTGACGCTTGGATCAACACTCATCCTCACTATTTTCATCATTATCAACAAAAAATGCCCCCCCTTGATGATATGACCCTGTAACTGCATCATTTGAGCTAGTGACTGGACAAGCTGAATCAGAAGAAACCACACAAGTATACACTATTTTGTTAGTTTCCAAAACAAGCATACGGTAGCCAAGAGTATGAGTTGTATATCCAAGAAACATGCCATCAACAGATCTACCTTAATACTTATTGAGATTTTCATGTTTCAACACACAAGACACTTGCATACTAATACTTTAAAGTGTGTCATGATAGGCCTATAACGAAACCGAAGCTCATACGGGTCTTTCCAAGTTTTGGTCTAAAAAACAATCGGTTTGACACATAGTAAGCAATTGCAACAACTTCTGCCTAAAATGTTTTAGGAGTTTAATTACATATAGCTTAGTACTAGCCATCTTGACTAAGGTCTTGTCTTTACGCTCAACTACACCATTTTGTTCAGGTGCATAAGGTGAAGAAAACTGATTATCTATTCTTTTTCAGCACAAAAATAAGTGAAAGATGATCTTTTAAATTCGGTTCCATTATCATTCCTAATGGCTTTTAGAGATCTTGTGAAGTTAATAGATAATCTAAGAACAAGACTTCTAAAGTGAACACAAACTCCATCTTCAGTTGCCATAAAGTAAACCCAAGAATATCTAGAATTGTCATCAACTATGACAAGCACGTACCATTTATCTCCAAAGGATTGGACATGTAACAATGAAACTGTGTCAAGGTGTAACAACTTCCTTGGTGAGGTTGTCATTATCATTGTGTGAGGTGAGAGTGTGTCTGCAACCATCTTAGCATGTATACAAGAAGAGAAAACAAAATTGCTATCACCCTTAAACTTAGGAAAGCCCCACATATAATTTAACTACTAACATGAGTAAGATGATCAAACTTGTGGGGAACCCCTTCTGGGATCCACACTCCAGGATACACATTGGGTGGTGCCGTGCGATGCGGCACCCAACAGCATACACGAAAAGAACCATAAAGTACAAAGTTTTTTATTTCTCAAGATAGTGTCATTTACAAAATATTGTACCACGAGGGTACACGCAGCGGAATATACATACACACTTACTCTCGGTCCTAACTATGCAAAAGAGAAGACGTCCAGCCCGCGGACGCTTCTTACTAGCTTCCACAAAGATGAGTGCAGCGGCAGGGTTTCCGGTGAGTCTCCGATGGCTCACCGAACAACCATCTCCATAGCAAATTTTATAACCTACAAAACACTAATAATGCAACCGTGAGCACGATGGCTCAACAAGACTTAACTGACACTCCTAAACATGGAACTCTACATGCAGGGATTACTAACATAGGAAAAGTATGATGCAATAACGACACACCTACATGTTAATCCTTACTTTCAGTTTAATAGCAGCAGATTATTATGCCTTAGGCAGCCCTCACATCGGAAGTCCACAATCAAACAAGAAACGCTTTTCCCCCGATGTGGTGATGCCCAAAGTGGAATATAAACTTAATGAGCTCTACAACTATAGCATACATGGTTGGCAATACAATGAATTTAAGAACTTCACATCAGCAATGATTTATCTCACTTCGTCTGGATGTTATTACTACGTCACAACATAGTGAACAAGTGGTACTCATATAACCACGAGGGACGGTGATTCGAATCAGGACACACCCGGAATACACGACACATACACCTGTCTCGAAAGACTCACACAGGAGCTCTTTCTTACGTTGTATGCAGCAACCTTTCACCCGTCACTCCAACGCCGAACCAGTTCTGCCGACCCATCAGAAGGCCCACTACCTGGAACACGTCAAAGTTGCTCCACTAGTGGGTTTACACCTCTGACATCAACCCCAAAGGACGGCCGTATAAGTTTCGACACGAGAGTACCCGAGTTACATCAGTTTCCTGGACCCCATAATTCCAGTATGCATCCAGTACAGTTCAAACTTGCTTAGCAGGGCGGCATACGCATCGGTCCTTAACCGACACAAACAGAGCTACAGCCACACAGGCCCAACGTCCTGCTGCTCCTACTCTCTGCTCGGTCTCATTTTCATTTCCAGAACTTTCATTCTCTAGAATCATACCCCGCTGAACCAACATTCTAAACTCGCGAGTAGCTTCCAACTACCCGACTGGTTCCAGATCCTATACAACTTAAGCCTAGCAGAATCAACACGAAGGTAACCTATTCTACCCTTTAACTCTAAGGGTTTGTGGGTCATGCATTTGGAGTATCAATCACCTTGACCTAATACACAATACATACTAGACCAATAAAAGTGATACAAAGTAAAATATAACAAAAGACTGTTAAATGCAAACCGGGGCTTGCCTTATGTTGCTGCAGGTTTAGTTCTACTTTATAGTCAGTATCTTGGTGATGATTTAATCTTTAACTTGCTGATCCGAGTCGAGTTCTTCGTCGAACTCCTTGGTCGTATTTCCTACTGACATGAATATGCATAGTTTTATGTTGCAAGTAAATACATTATAAAACAAAAGTGGTTTTCGCTCTTAAGCATGGTCTAGACCAACTTATAAGTGAGTGAAGAGCTCTGTTATGGTAAAAACAAAGAACTTGAGTTGGGCAGTAGATGTTGGTTGGAGTAAAGTTCAAAAAGTGATATATAAGGAACATAAGAATGATATTGGAAAAAAAACCCTAGCAGAAAACTGGAGAATATGATCTCAACTTGCTCTGAAATTTTTACAGTGGTCCATAAATCATACAGAGGTATGGCTTGCAAAATTTCAGACAAAGTTGATGGAAGATGTGGCCTAGGGAATTTTCTTACTATTTGGCTTCTCTGAATTCCTATGGCAATTATAGTGTCTGGTCATGCTCCAAATTTGGTTCTTCAGAAACTTGGGAGTCTCATGAGTCCATAGGACTTGGTTTCACCATTTTTGAAGCTTCCTACACAGAGATATGGAATTTAGAAGTTGGAGCTAAAAGCTGAAAAATATTTCTGTTGTTTTTCCTAATTTTCAGAGACATACAAATTGAATCAATATTTGGCCAAGTAAATGAAGTCCAATGCCTCTGAAATTGTTACTGGAGCTCAAGGATTCTTGGAAGAATGTCCTGCCCAAATTTGGGAATTTTCCAATAAACAGAACTCCTGTAAAAATTCCTACAAAATTTTTTTAACGAATTAATGAGCCAAATCCAGGGATTTTCATAAATATTGTGCTGCACCTCCGGATAGTACTCTTTGAGAGGAATCCAACAAAATTTATTTCACAATTTTTGGAGGTTCCTACACAAAGTTATGGCTCTCCAAAGTTTGAACCGAATTAGGAAAATCTGGAAACGTTTAAACACTGCCCGTGGGCCCCACCTGTCATCCCTCATCTTCAACCTTGCGCAAGACAGGGCCAGTGGAGGCTCTCTCCGGCGAGGGTCACCGGACCGGCCTTCCCGGCCACCTCCCGACCCCCTGCTGGCCGCCTCCCCATTTTCCACCACCCCGAACACACTGGTGGGCAAACCGGAGGCCGAATCTCACTGGAAACCACCGCGCACCGGCAACAGCAAGACCTAGGGCTCCGGTGAGGTCGTGCACGGTGAATTATCCACCAAATGATCGGTTTCTTCCCTCTAGAGCACCAGGGGATTGACAGGGCCCGACGCCGCCCGTTCAGTCACGGGGACGGGGCACCTCGCCCGGGAATCGCATTGGGTGGTGCCGTGTTATGCGGCACCCAACAGCACACATATAAGGAACACTGTATTACATAAATCAAAAGCGGAAGCTTACAAATGTTCTTTGTAAATAATTTACATAAATTAGCTACAACGGAAGTCTATAAACAGCTCACGTCGAATAACTAAGGAGCACTCGAGAAGAGGTCCAGCCCGCGGACTCCCCTCGCTACCAACACGAAGACATGGCAGCGGCTGGGTTCTACATGTGATACATGACTCGTAAGTTGTGACGCCCTCAATTCTGTGGAAAACCACAGAACCGAGAACTAATACATATGTGTGCCCAGGATGTTCATCACACATACATATATGTTTCACAAACTGAATTCAGATTATATATTACCACGAATAAAAGAGTTTATTACAATATTTCATGAGTCTTGGACTCATGCTCACAGCGGAAGTCTTTATTCTAATGCGGAAGCAAATCTAAGCAGCAATGGCTCCATCTCTACTCCATTCCCACAGGCAAGGTTGAGAATAGATCACACGCCTAATGCTCCATTTGTTCCTCATAGTAGTCTTCTCCTGCTGCTGATGATGAAATAATAATGCAAGTTTGAGTACAATGATGTACTCAGCAAGTGCGGAAAAAAATGATATGAAGTCTCATAACAAGGTAGGTATAAAAGGCTCATTGCGGAAAGCAAAGTTATTTATCAAAAGCACGATAAAATAGCGACTTATCTTTAAGTGAATGTAATCCCAGCATTAAAAATACCAATCATACCTCCGTCATGTTCATAACCAGTCATCAATCAACCTCATTCTCGTTCACGAATACCTCCTCGTATTCGCTACCATCTCACGAATACCATCCTGTATTCGCTACCATTTCACCTCATAAAACAACTTCGTCTCCCGCCGAGACCAACCTTGTTGCCATGACTCAATAGTCATGCAACCATCTTGTCACCCGGACTCAACAGTCCCAAAACCAAACCATAACCATACCATCCAAAACCATAACCAATAACCATCCCAACTAATCATGGCAGTTGGCCAGGCGCTCGTGACCGTAAGCTCGGCTATCATGATAGTTTTAAGAACTCTGCAGAGTTTGCACCTCGTTACCCACAAGTTTGTGATTTCGTCACCCGTCGCCGACTGCAGAACCTCCATTATACCAGTACACAACCGCCGGTGTATGGCCAAGAGATCACAAAATAACCTTTACAAAGGGGTTACTAGATGTATGGACTCACTAAGGTTTCACCGGCAGGCTAGAATCTCCCATTCTCCCACCCACGGGCCCCCTCTTGTGCCATGCAGTTCCCAGGGCAGTCCTCACTCGACTCCCATTCCCCGCGCCTTCCACAGTCCATAACACTCTAGCAACTTACCTAATTACTCAGCTAAGCCGCACCCATACTTGGCCTTGTGGTGGCACTGTTATCCTGGCATGTGCATGCATGAACCGGTCCCTAGATCTACGGCAAGTAAACCACCATCTCATGCTACCTCATTCACAAACCCGGTCTTGCCTAGATCTCCCACCGATTCATGTCTATTCTTAACATCAGTTCCTCATTATCATTACGAGTGCAGTTAGCTAGACACATCTATCTCACTTCCCAATCCCATGGACTCAGCGAAGGATAAAAGTAAAAACTATACCCGACTCATAAACTTCCCTGGCGACAAGGGTGGTTTAACCAAAGCTAGTAAATTCCTATAAAAGGGTTTCCCATCATGTTTGACTCAGCACGCACACCTTTTCGCAAATCAAAACAGTTTTACCCAAAACATAGGATCAATATGGTCAAGGAGCACTTGCCTTGTTCTTACGGTTTTGGTGGCTCTTGCATCTCGAAACCTTGTTGTTGCAGCTCGTCGTAGACAGCTCCCTGAGCTTGTCCTTCTATACAGGATCACACACATACAAGATTCATAACAATCAATACCATGCACAAACTTTAAACTAGATGCGATGATGCATATGCATGCTATCCTATGATCAGTTTTAATAGATCGTGCTCTTGCATGACTTTATGATGAACAGGGGTGTTCGGATCAGATGTGGACGTGGCGATGACCTTGTCTTTAGATCAAATCGATCAACAAGTGATCTGTCCGCGAGAAAGCTTCTGTTCGAAAGGGATCGAAGAACAGATGCAAAGAAAACATGATGATGTCGTAAGGTGGTATTAGAGACCTACCTTACGTTCTTCTCGGTCTTTGGGTCCTTCTCAGATCAGGCAGATCGTTGGGCTTTCTCCCGGCGATCTTCCTTGACTGAACTCCGGCGATGGCTTTCTTGGCGAGTTGAGGCTAGGGCTCTAAGTCGTCGGCTTAGGAGTTGGAAAAAAAGTTCATGGTTTTGGCCAGAGGTTCTGGGTTCTATTTATAATCGGGAAGAGAAGAGTCCTAATCTGATTGGATTCTGAATAAGAGTCCTATTCAGATCGTCGTTGAATCTTAACATCTTATATTTAGTTGATTTGGTGCGGTAACATTGTGGAATCCAGGTCGGTTTCTCTTCTGTACCGATATTTCTATGCGTACAGAATCCAAAAACCGTTCCAGAACTCGTTACCTTCTCGGTGATGAGCTTCGGAAGCTCCACGTGTCCATCGGGTCTGGTCTCTCCTTCTCCGCAGAGACGAGCTCCGGTTGTGCAGCGTGTCAAGCGAGCAAGACCTCCCTCTCCTTCGGAGGTGAGCTCCGTGTGCGCCACGTAGCCTAGCGGTCGGGACCTCCTCTCTTATTCGGAGGTGGCTCCGCGCACGCCACGTGTCAGTGCCAGACCCTTCCTCTCTCTCCGGTGGTAGCTCCGGTGACGACGTGTGTCCAATAGAATCGGACCTCTCGGAGGTGAGCTCCGAGATCGACACGTATCCCGCGGGACTGTTCCTCTGATTTCCGTGGTGACTAGCTCCGAAGGTGACATGCATCCTGCGGAAAATGCCTTTGCTTCTTCTGCAAAGGCTAGCTCCGGGGGCAACATGTGTCCCACAGGGTCGGACCTCTCCCCCTTTGCGGAGATGAGCCCCGAGCCTGCCACGTAGCCATTTTAGCGGAGGGCCTCTCCCCGCTTCGCAGGGATGAGCTCCGAACACGCCACGTGGCCAGCGGGCCGCAGAAATTGTCTTCGCGCTCTCTGGAAACTGGATTCGGCTCTTACTGGCTATCTTTTTATATTTTCTCTGTTCCCACTTCTTTTAAAAATGTTTTCTCTACATGGATTATGAATGCATGCAGAAACCATAGATGAGGGTGTCACAAATCTACCCCCCCTTAAATTGAATCTCGCCCTCGAGATTCGTTGGTAGAGAATAGATGAGGAAATTCTGCTTTGATGTCTTCTTCACGCTCCCATGTGGCTTCAGCTTCGGTGTGATGGCTCCATTGCACCTTGCACCATCGAATCACTTTGTTCCTGGTGACCCTTTCCTTCACGTCCAAAATTCGGATAGGGTGCTCCGTATAGGTCAGGTCTTCTTGAATTTCAAGCTCTTCCATTGGTATTTGTTCCTATGGTACTCTCAAGCACTTCTTGAGCTGGGATACATGAAACGTCATGTACGTCGGAGAGGTGCGTTGGGAGCTCTAGTTGATAGGCTACTTCTCCTCGCTTGTCCAAAATATTAAATGGTCCGATGTAGCGAGGTGCTAGCTTGCCTTTGACATTGAAACGTCGTTGGCCTCGGATAGGCGATACCTTAAGGTATACGAAGTCTCCTACTTCAAAGGTCAACTTCCTTCGCCTATTGTCCGCATAGCCTTTCTGTCGTGACTGAGCAGCCTTTAAGTTCCCCCGTATCGTTTGGACTTGTTTTTCAGCTTCTTGTAGCACTTCGGGTCCAAACACTTGGTTTTCTCCGGTTTCGCTTCCAAAACAGCGGTGTTCTACACCGTCTACCGTATAATGCTTTAAAAGGCAACATCTTTAAGCTAGCTTGATAGCTGTTGTTATAGGAGAATTTGGCGTACGGTAAACTCCTATCCCAACTACGCTCACGTTTCAAGGCACAAGCTCTCAACATGTCCTCTAGAATTTGGTTTGTCCTTTCGGTTTGCCCATCGGTTTGTGGGTGATAGGCGGAGCTAAAATCCAGTCGTGTACCCATGGCTTTCTGCAGCTTCCTCCAAAATCTAGAGGTAAACTGAGAACATCGATCTGAGACTATCCTCTTCGGGACTCCATGACGGCACACGATCTGCTCCATGTACAATTCGGCTAATTGTGCAACATTGTAATTGGCCCTTATAGGGAGAAAATGGGCGGGTTTCGTCAATCGGTCCATGATAACCCAGATGGAGTCATAACCTGACTGAGTACATAGCAATACGACGATGAAATCCATACTGATGCCCTCCCACTTCCATTCGGGTACCTTCAAGGGTTGCAACAATCCAACGGGTCTTTGATGTTCGGCCTTCGCCCGTTGGCATGTGTCGCATAGGGCAACGTATTCGGCTATACCCCTTTTCATACCATCCCATCAATAACAAGTCTTCAAGTCCTTGTACATTTTGGTACTTCCGAGATGTATGGAATAGGGTGAATCATGTACCTCTTTTAATATAATGTCGCGGATGTGCTTCACGTTAGGCACACAAATCCTTTTTCCTAGCCAAAGCGTTCCCTTCTCATCTTCTTTGAAATCCTTCTCTATTCCTTGTCGGATCCTCTCCTTGATCTCCCTGATCTCCTCATCCGTTGCTTGGCCATCTCTTATCTCTTGCTCCAATAAAGAGTGGATGTCCATCATTTCCATGTTGTTCAAGAATCCGAGGTGTAACCGTTCGAACTCCTTACGTAGTTCGGGTGGTAGCTCCCGAATCTTGAGCTGGTGACATGCTCCCTTCCGGCTTAATGCATCAGCTACTACATTGGCCTTCCCAGGGTGATAGTTGATTCCAACATCGTAATCCTTGATAAGTTCCAACCATCGACGTTGCCTCAAATTCAAGTCCGTTTGTGTAAATATGTACTTGAGGCTTTTATGATCCGTATAGATCTCACCTCGATGACCAAGGATATAATGTCTCCAAATCTTCAATGCATGCACTACTGCTGCTAGCTCCAAGTCATGTGTAGGATAATTAAGCTCGTGCTTTTTTAATTGTCGTGAGGCATAGGCTACCACTTGTCCTTCTTTCATGAGCACACATCCGAGCCCCTGTCTAGATGCGTCACAATATATGTCAAAGCTCTTGCTTACGTCCGGCAATACCAAAACCGACGCTGTGGTTAGCCTTTTCTTGAGCTCCTCAAAACTTTCTTGGCATGCTGGTGTCCATCGAAAGGCTTTTCCCTTCGTTAGCAACTCCGTCATAGGTTTTGCTATCTTAGAGAAGTCCTTAATGAAACGACGGTAGTATCCAGCCATCCCAAGAAAACTCCGAATATCCCTCACGTTTTGCGGTTGGTCCCACTTTAGAACATCTCTCACTTTACCGGGATCAACCGATACCCCTTCTTCGGAGATAATTTGGCCTAGGAGCGATATTTCCTTTAGCCAGAATTGACACTTGTTAAGCTTGGCATACAATTGATGCTCACGCATTTTCTGCAAGGTCAATTTCAAATGTTCTTCATGCTCCTCCTCACTTTTTGAATACACCATAATGTCGTCGATGAAAACCACGACGAACTTATCCATGTACTCCATGAAAACCTTGTTCATGAGGTACATGAAGTATGCGGGTGCATTTGTTAACCCAAAAGACATGACGGTATATTCATACGAACCATACCGTGTTCGGAAGGCTGTCTTGGGTATATCGGAGGGCTTAATCTTCAGCTGGAAATATCCCGACCGAAGATCAATCTTGGAGAACACTCGGGCTCCTTTCATTTGGTCGAACAGGTCCTCTATACGGGGCAGAGGGTATTTGTTCTTGATTGTCACCTCGTTGAGAGACCTATAGTCCACGCACATCCTTTGGGTCCCATCCTTCTTGTCTACGAAGAGCACAGGAGCTCCCCATGGTGACGAGCTTGGACGTATGAAACCCTTCTCCAACTGTTCTTGAATTTGCTTCTTGAGTTTTACCAGTTCATTGACGGGCATCCTATAGGGTCTCTTGGCTATGGGTGCAGTTTCCGGTACCAAATAAATGGCAAATTCAATGTCCCGATCAGGGGGCATACCTGGAAGCTCCTCTCGAAACACACCCGAGAATTCTTGAACCACTGGAATGCTGTCCAATGTTGCTCTTTCGACGTGGTTCAAGATTGCCTTCTCAGTGGTTTGTTGGGCTGACTCAAACTCGACACGGATGTCGTGCTCATTTGTTAATTGCACGCTTCTTTCAGCACATTGGATTACCCCATTGTGCTTGCTTAACCAATCCATCCCGAGTATTATGTCAATCCCTTGGGAATCCAAGACAATAAGGTTGGCAAGGAAGTCTACCCCCTTATTTTAAGGCTTACTTTCGGACATACTATATTAGTCCTCATTTCTCCTCCGGGAGAATTAACTAACATAACACATTCTAAGTGGGATACGGGTAGATGGTGTTTGGCAACATACTTGGATGATATGAAGGAATGTGATGCTCTAGAATCAAATAAGATGGTGGCTGGGTTGGAGTTGGCAAGGAACATACCAATTACGACGTCCTCAGCCTGTTGTGCTTCCTCAGCAGAGACATGGTTCACGTTTCCGCGAGCATAGTTCTGCTGTCCACGGTTCCCTTGATTGTCCCCTCCGTTCCTTCGCGGGTTCTGTTTGGGCACGTTGCCTTGCTGTCCAGGGCCTCTCCCTTCGGCACTGGTTTGCGAAGTGTCCTATTTCCCCACATGCAAAGCATGCCCTGTTGCCTACGGCAGCAGGTACGTTGGGGTGGGGGTTTTAAACAGGAGCGCCCATGTTGGGTCGGGGCACAGGAGGCATGGGCACACGCGGTGCTGGTGCAACGGGTCATTGCTGTGGTGGCTGACTAGGGCGGTATGCAGGAGTGCTCGATCCATACTGCGGTGCAGCTGGGGGCATGTACCGAGGTCGTACATTGCTCCCTTGAGGCTGGTATGGCATCTTCCTCTTGCACTCTCGCTCGATCTCTCGGATCTTGCTTTCAACCACTATAGCCTTGTCAACCAGCTTCTGAAAGCTTACGTAGTCATTGTTGAGGAGCTGAACCTGGATCTCATTGTTCAACCCTCTCATGAACAGATATTGCTTCCTCTGGTCTGAGTTGACATCTTCGGGGGCATACCGGGACAGTTGTGTGAATTTGTTGAGATACTCATTCACACTTCTCTGTCCTTGGCGGAGACCTTCAAACTCCTGTCTCTTGAGCATCATTACACCAGCAGGGATGTAATGAGAGCGAAAACTCTCCTTGAACTCAGTCCAAGTGATCGTTTCCGGGTCGACATGAGCATTGCATAGGGCATCCCACCAGACAGCGGCAGCTCCCATGAGTTGGTGCGATGCAAAGAGAACCTTCTCTCGGTCATTGCACTGCACTATGGGAAGCTTATTCTCCATGGATTTCAACCAGTCGTCGGCCTCCATGGGGTCATTAGCTTGAGCAAAGGTGGGTGGTCGAGTCCTCATGAACTCTCCCAACCTGTTATGAGCCGGTGGTGGTGGCGGTGGTGCCGGAACATGGTTGTTGTTGTTGGCCTGCAATTGACCCAAAGTTTGGATCATAGTTTGCATAAGTTGGTTCTGCATGGCCATCAACCGTTCCAGGTGGTTCTCGCCAGCTCCGGGGTTAACAGGAACTTCATCGTGACCATCCTCTTGGTTGTCACGGACGTTCCTTCGGCCGGCGTTTCCTCTCACCATCTGTGGGAGAGAACGAAATAGAATAGAATGTTAGAAGGTTAGGTAGATTCCCTTAACTATATGCATCAAGGTGAGTTGGACTATATATATTAGCCCATATGAGGATGTGAACAAGTGCCTAATCATCTCACACCTCTTTCTACTTATGTGTGGATATGGACAACGTTTTGAGACGTCCCACAACTCACACTAAGCATACAATCACAAACAATCATCACAAGGGCTCACACAACTCCTATTCAAGGATGGTTTCCTATGTCAAAGTAGTTTCAAGGCCAATCTAAGCATCCTAGGTGCTTCCTTTGGTCAGCATGGCTTAGCTACCAATCTGTGTCTAATACTAATCTGTGATTGTATATAGGTGTGTATCCTACCCCTATCTATGGCTTTTGATACCAATCTGTATTTCCAATTTAGGCGTGTAACCCCTTGTCAACCGTGGCTCTGATACCAATCTGTGACGCCCTCAATTCTGTGGAAAACCACGGAACCGAGAACTAATGAATATGTGTGCCCAGGATGTTCATCACACATACACATATGTTCCACAAATTGAATTCTATATATTACCACGAATAACAGAGTTTATTACAATATTTCATGGGTCTTGGACTCATGCTCACAGCGGAAGTCTTTATTCTAATGTGGAAGCAATTTAACTAATGCGGAAACAAATCTAAGCAGCAATGGCTCCATCTCTACCCCATTCCCACAGGCAAGGTTGAGAATAGATCACACGCCTAATGCTCCATTTGGTCCTCATAGTAGTCTTCTCCTGCTGCTGATGATGAAATAATAATGCAAGTTTGAGTACAATGATGTACTCAGCAAGTGCGAGAAAATATGATATGAAGTCTCATAACAAGGTAGGTATAAAAAGGCTCATTGCGGAAAGGAAAGTTATTTATCAAAAGCACGATAAAACAGCGACTTATATTTAAGTGAATGTAATCTCAGCATTTAAAATACCAATCATACCTCCGTCATGTTCATAACCAGTCATCAATCAACCTCATTCTCGTTCACGAATACTTCCTCGTATTCGCTACCATCTCACGAATACCATCCTGTATTCGCTACCATTTCACCTCATAAAACAACTTCGTCTCCCGCCGAGACCAACCTTGTTGCCATGACTCAACAGTCATGCAACCATCTTGTCACCCAGACTCAACAGTCCCAAAACCAAACCATAACCATACCATCCAAAACCATAACCAATAACCATCCCAATAACCATCCTAACTAATCATGGCAGTTGGCCAGGCGCTCGTGACTGTAAGCTCGTCTATCATGACAGTTTTAAGAACTCTGCAGAGTTTGCACCTCTTTACCCACAAGTTTGTGATTTCGTCACCCGTCGGCGACTGCAGAACCTCCATTATACCAGTACACAACCGTCGGTGTATGGCCAAGAGATCACAAAATAGCCTTTACAAAGGGGTTACTAAATGTATGGACTCACTAAGGTTTCACCGGCAGGCTAGGATCTCCAATTCTCCCACCCACGGGCCCCCTCTTGTGCCATGCAGTTCCCAGGGCAGTCCTCACTCAACTCCCATTCCTCGCTCCTTCCACAGTCCATAACACTCTAGCAACTTACCTAATTACTCAGCTAAGCCGCACCCATACTTGGCCTTGTGGTGGCGCTGTTATCCTGGCATGTGCATGCATGAACCGATCCTTAGATCTATGGCAAGTAAAAACCACCATCTCATGCTACCTCATTCACAAACCCGGTCTTGCCTAGATCTCCCTCCGATCCATGTCCATTGTCAACATCAGTTCCTCATTATCATTACGGGTGCAGTTAGCTAGACACATCTATCTCGCTTCCCAATCCCATGGACTCAGCGAAGCATAAAAGTAAAAACCATACCCGACTCATAAACTTCCCTAGCGACAAGGGTGGTTTAACCAAAGCTAGTGAACTCCTATAAAAGAGTTTCCCATCATGTTTGACTCAGCACGCACACCTTTTCGCAAATCAAAACAGTTTTACCCGATCAATATGGTCAAGGAGCACTTGCCTTTTTCTTGCGGTTCTGGTGGCTCTTGGATCTCAAAACCTTGTTGTTGCAGCTCGTCGTAGACAGCTCCCTGAGCTTGTCCTTCTATACAGGATCGCACACATACAAGATTCATAACAATCAATACCATGCACAAACTTTAAACTAGATGCGATGATGCATATGCATGCTATCCTATGATCAGTTTTATTAGATCGTGCTCTTGCATGGCTTTATGATGAACAGGGGGTGTTCGGATCAGATGTGGACGTGGCGATGACCTTGTCTTTAGATCAACCCGATCAACAAGTGATCTGTCCGCGAGAAAGCATCTGTTTGAAAGGAATCGAAGAACAGATGCAAAGAAAACATGATGATGTAGTAAGGTGGTATTGGAGACCTATCTTACGTTCTTCTCGGTCTTCAGGTCCTTCTCAGATCAGACAGATCGTTGGGCTTTCTCCTGGCGATCTTCCTTGACTGAACTCTGGCGATGGCTTTCTCGGCGAGTTGAGGCTAGGGCTCTAAGTTGTCGGCTTAGGAGTTGGAAAAGAAGTTCGTGGTTTTGGCCAGAGGTTCTGGGTTCTATTTATAATCGGGAAGAGAAGAGTCCTAATCTGATTGGATTCCGAATAAGAGTCCTATTCAGATTGTCGTTGAATCTTAACATCTTATCTTTAGTTGATTTGGTGCGGTAAAATTATGGAATCCAGGTCGGTTTCTCTTCTGTACCGATATTTCTACGCGTACAGAATCCAAAAACCGTTCCAGAACTCGTTACCTCCTCGGTGATGAGCTTCGGAAGCTCCACGTGTCCATAGGGTCTGGTCTCTCCTTTTCCGCAGAGACGAGCTCCTGTTGTGCCGCGTGTCAAGCGAGCAAGACCTCCCTCTCCTTTGGAGGTGAGCTCCACGTGCGCCACGTATCCTAGCGGTCGGGAGCTCCTATCTTATTCGGAGGTGGCTTCGCGCACGCCATGTGTCAGTGCCGGACCCTTCCTCTCTCTCCGGAGGTAGCTCCAGTGATGACGCGTGTCCAATAGAACCGGACCTCTCGGAGGTGAGCTCCGAGATCGACACGTATCCCGCGGGACTGGTCCTATGATTTCCGTGGTGACTAGCTCCGAAGGTGACATGCGTCCTGCGGAAAATGCCTTTGCTTCTTCCGTAGAGGCTAGCTCCGGGGAAACACGTGTCCCACAGGGTCGGACCTCTCCCCCTTTGCGGAGATGAGCCCCAAGCCTGCCACGTAGCCATTTAAGCGGCGGGCCTCTCCCCGCTTCGCAGGGATGAGCTCCGAACACGCCACGTGGCCAGCGGGCCGTGGAAATTGTTTTCGGCGCTCTCTGGAAACTGGATTCGGCTCTTACTGGCTATCCTTTGATATTCTCTCTGTTCCCACTTCTTTTAAAAATGTTTTCTCTACATGGATTATGAATACATGCAGAAACCAGAGATGAGGATGTCACAAATGTCCCCAAGTCTAACCGGAAAACCCTCTTTATATGCATCAAAGTTTACCTGCAAAACCACTCATATAGCAAGAGTGAGCACAAAGGCTCAGCAAGAATTAACCGTCTCTCCTAAGGCATGCAACTCTACATGAGAGTAACTTAAGACCTAAACATGTAATTTGTAAACAGACTCGCCTACGAGTGTATCCTTAACTTTCAGATTTTAGCCATCATAGTCGTACCCTTGCGCCCAACAACATTGGAACTCCACAATCAAACAAGAAACGCTTCATTCCAATGTTACATTTCCCATGGTGGAAATTAACTTTAGTTTGCTCTATATCTACTTCAAACAGGGTTTTCATGACATTTCCAATTATCATAGCAGCAATTAAAACTTTGCAAACTGTTTTCACACAACTTGATTACTACGTCACAACACAGTGACCAAGCGGTACTCAATAACCGCGAGGGACGGTGATTCGAATCAAACTGTGAGACCTATGTGTGCTGAATACATTGGAAATTAGGATAAAAGTTAGCATTAACATTCAAAGTTTTGAATATTGCCAAAACATTCTTCTGTGGCAAGGTCCAACAAGTTCTTTGTTAGGTCCGCCAAGTGTTGGCAAGGTCTGACGCAAGGTCCGTAGAGCTCCTGCAAGGTCCGAAGAGCTTCTGTGAGGTCCGAAGCTTGTTTTTAGGGAGCTCCCGTGAAGTTCAACTCGTAGAACTGCAGCGTCTTGTTTTTGCTTTTAACTCGCAATGTTTCAAACTTGCTTTATGGGAAGGTTTGCTTAGTATTAATTTGCTAAGTTTTTGGTGTGTTTTGATGGTTATGGCTGTTATCATTTGATATGGTTTGCAACATGCTTATGTGACGTGCTCATGTAAGGTGTTGTGGTTTTCGAACTAACGTGAGTCAAGTCGAGGACTTGTGCTCGGAAGAATTGGTTGTTTATTCATGTGCAGGTGTTGCTTGAGTTCAAGACATGGCTGGTGACGGGATCCTTGGACTAGTCTCAGGGAGGAGATGAGGTTCCAACAACCAAGTTCGGGAGGAGCTGTGGTTGAGTTGATCGGGAGGTCGCGCAGCATGTTTGGATCAAGGGCAGTGCACATGAAGGTTGTGTGTACGTTGTTGGAAGGTGTTTGCACGTGTGCAAGGAGTGCATGGACATGACAACATTGTTCCAAGGCGTGATGAAGAGAAGTGGACGTAAAGAATTGGTCGGAAAGGTCCAACCGACTGGATTGCGTACTCAGGCTGAGGCTGAGTCGGATATGGCTCAAATATCGAAGATTTGAGTTGGTTATGATAGGATTTCGTGCTAGGCACGAAGTTGAGTTATTTTAGGAATGTTTGGGACATTCCTAAGGTGTTTGGAAGTCTTAAGATTGCTTCTATCTGCGTATAGAAGAGTCTTGAGCAGTATTGGAAAGTTACAATTTGAATCCAAGTAGGAGTAGGAGTCCTAGTTTGAGTTGAGTTGGCCTTAGGGCTGGTTATATAAGCAAGGGGGGCCAAGTCTCGTGGGTGCACGACTTTGGGCTGTTCCTCTTGTGTTTCTATTGAATAAAGTTCATAGTTTCGAGGAGCTTTTGTGCCTTGTTCGTCCGACTTGTTTTTCGTCAAGTCTTTCTCGCCGAGTTTCTGGACAGACCGACATTGCTTCGGAGTTTCGTTCATAACTCGAGTTTTACATATCCGATTAACGTGATTCTTTTTGATTGTCTTTACAACTCAATTATCTATCATCTATGAAATTTTCACGAGCTTCGGATCTTTAGTTTTTGAGATACACGAGTTTCTTTGCAGCGTTGCAGATCTGTTTTATATCGGGTAGAACAGATTGATCTTCGTTTAATGTTTTGATCGTATCTCAAGTTTTACTTCGTGTTTTCAAGTGATTCTTGTTGCATTAGATCCGTGACCTGATTCTCTACCTCTCTACTTGATTTGTCATGGTTGAACACGTTTAAAAACACTTGCACACACGGTTTCTTTAACCGATTGATTTTTTGCTGAGGGGTTTTTGTTGTTTCCGCTGCGAAAAGTTTTAATCTACCATTCACCCCCCCTCTGGTAGCTTTTCACGTGTTCTTCGATCCTACACAAACACTACCCGGATAACTCGACACATATGCCTGCCTCTGAAGACCCAAATCTGGCGTCCTTCATTATGTCGTATGGGGCAACCTTTCGCAGGACACACAACTGTAGAACCGGTCGCGCCGTCTCGGGCTCATAGGTCTAATGAGACGATGTTAACTCCAAAATTTACTCAAGTTAACTACAGATTCTTGACTTGAGTTCAATACGAAAGTTTTTGTAAACTTCAGTATCTTTCCAACGAGTACTCATATGCCTTCAGATTATCTCTGGATCAAAAGTTATGATTGCTCAAAATTGACAGAATTCCTGGATAAAATTTGCCAGCATCTTCTTTGTATGTGGCTATCTTTATCACAGTTGTATATGCAAATACAATAAGAATCTGAACAAACATTGAAATACAACAATGTTGCACATTTCATAACCTTTCAACGGTGTATCATAGGCTCCTTAAGGATTTTCTACAGAAAGTTATGGCTTAAAAACAGAAAGGTCCAGAGAGGTTTTTGCTACTGTCCTGGTTCTGAACAATTTGCCTTCAACTGGAGTTTTCACCAACTTAACGTGTGACTTTACTTTGGAGGTCTACAAAGAAGTTGTAGAGCACTTGAAAATATTTCCAGAACTATATCATACACCTTAATTGGTTAAATTTACTCATAGTTATGCTCTGTTAAAGTCCAGCAAGAATTCCTGCCAGAAACAGAGCACTCTGTTTTTGAAATCTTTGAAGCCTAGTTATTCTCTCATTTGAACCTTAGCTCAAAATAAGAGTTCAGTAACTAATATTTGTTTCAAACTTCCATTTTTAGTTGAAAGTTAGTTCATGAATCACTTCTTCATAGGGAAGAGGTTATTAAGTGTAGTACGGTGTCGATGCACCGTAAGAAACATGTCGGTACCACGTTCCTCACCAAAAGGAAAATACTAACCGGATTATACCGGCATATACATTTTATCTGTGGCACTAGGACAGTCTCTCGCAAATGTGTGCTACTAGGAATACGTACGTGGTTAGTACTTGCAAAAGAACATGCAATAGTGGTGCACTTAAAGGTTGTTTTCATTTCAGTCAGTTCCATATCATACTAAAAACATACGCCCTGTATCATTTTCATACGGTCCATCCTTGAGTCAAGCCATGTCTCAAGGTACATGATCGTGTTTTTACACCACACGACGGGGAACCCGAGTAGAGCGTGAACGGGTCGTCACGGTTGAGAATTTTATGAACCCAACAGATACCACCTACTGCCCTACAGGGCAAGGTCAGGTAGTTCTGCTTCCGATGCCGGAGGAGCAGGGTGGGATAGAAGGGTAGTTTCTGAGTTCGAGATGTCTGAGCTTGGAGGTTCCACTTCTCTAATGTGATAATAAAGCAACAAGCAACGTCGCCGATGGCAAGCGCTGCGTATGTCCTCCTGGGCTATTTCCAGAAGAACACACTATCGCGTTACTGGCCACACGATGGGGTTTCCACTTTCTTGCCTAATGCACGCTAGGGATCAGCATTTCATATGAACTCAGGAACATGAAGAGTCCAAGAGTTTCATATTAACGTCTCACACCAAGCTGTGAGACCTATCCCTGAACCACTTTCCTCATCAGGGGAGCTAACCGAAATTGAACCGCTTTCGGTGGTGTCCCTTACCATGCTTACCTGAGCGTAGGTGCGTCGTTACATACTCAAAATTCAGAATTATAACAAGTATGTTAGTCATGCCACTTTAAGTAACTATACTACTATAGTCCTTATGTGGGCCGAATACCGTTTTCTCACCGTATCCTAAGTTTTTGTCGTAATACGATCCTCATTCCATGCGCTATTACCAATGCGGCTATGATAACATGCTGACAAGGCCCAACGCCGCCTGTTCAGTCACGGGGACGGGGCACCTCGCCCAGGAATCACATTGGGTGGTGCCGTGTTATGCGGCACCCAACATCACACATATATGGAAGACTGTATTACATAAATCAAAAGCGGAAGCTTACAAATGTTCTTTGTAAATAATTTACATAAATTAGCTACAGCGGAAGTCTATAAACAGCTTACATCGAATAACTAAGGACCACTGGAGAAGAGGTCCAGCCCGCGGACTCCTCTCGCTAGCAACACGAAGAAATTGCAGCGGCTGGGTTCTCCATGTGATACATGACTCGTAAGTCTCCGAGTCTCACCGGACAACCCTCTTTATATGCGTCGAAGTTTACCTTAAAAACCACTCATATAGCAAGAGTGAGCACAAAGGCTCAGCAAGACTTAACCGTCTCTCCTAAGGCATGCAACTCTACATGAGAGTAACTTAAGACCTAAACAAGTAATTTGCAAAAAGACTCGCCTACGATTGTATCCTTAACTTTCAGATTTTAGCCATCATGGTCGTACCCTTGCGGCCAGCAACATTGGAACTCCACAATCAAACAAGAAACGCTTCATTCCAATGTTACTTGTCCCAAGGTGGAAATTAACTTTAGTTTGCTCTATGTCTACTTCAAACAGGGTTTTCATGCAATTTCCAATTATCATAGCAGCAATTAAAACTTTGCAAACTGTTTTCACACAACTTGATTACTACGTCACAACACAGTGAGCAAGCCGTACTCAATAACCGCGAGGGACGGTGATTCGAATCAAACACTACCCAGATAACTCGACACATACGCCCGCCTCTGAAGACCCAAATCTGACGTCCTTCATTACGTCGTATGTGGCAATCTTTCGTAGGACACTCGACTGTAGAACCGGTCACGCCATCTCGGGCTCATAGGTCTAACGAGACGATGTGGTATGCCTCTACAATCCAGTTAATCTGATACATTAGTTTCCTGGTTCCCATATAGCAGTAAGCATCCGGTACACAACTCAATACTTGCTCATGGGTGCCGCACACGAATCGGTCCTTAACCGACACAGGCAGAGCTACTCGACCAAGACCTCGTCTTGTCGCTGCCTAACCCTCCTGCCAGGTCTCATCTTTAGAAATATAAACTTTAGTTTGCCTCTTTTCCAACTACACCCATGTAATCCCGACTATAACTCGTGAGTAGATTCTAACTACTCGACTTCTACTGGATCTCCTAAGCTATTTAGCACGGCATTATTCTACATCGGTGACCCTTTTCTACCCTTAACTCAGGGGTTCATTTGGTCACGCATTTGGAGTGTAAAGCATCCTTGACCTTACGCACATACAAACTCTAAACCATAATTGTGAACAAAGTAAAAACTTTATAAATAACTTAAATGCAAACCGGGGCTTGCCTTGGTTTTGCAGGTGACTAAAGTCAGATAATTATGAAGTTAGTTGCTGATGACTTGAAGCTTAATCACTGCCCTTCTTGCTCCTTGATCCAAGCTTAACTTCTCCTCCACTTTTCCATGTTTAAACACTACACGTTATGAATATGCATATATGTTATGTTTAATTGTAAAACTTTTGCTAATTGTAAAACTTTTGCTAACAAGTTCAAAAGACAAGTTTAAAACTGGAACTCTGCTTAAGAATTTAAAATAACACTGGTGCTAGTGGTTTGTGATTTGGGTTTAAGCACTATGCTCAAGTGATAAGTATTTTTCATCACTTGTGTGTTTTGATCATCTAAGAGGTTAAACATGACAGTACTGATCCAGGGCTCCAATGGAGCTGAAACTTTTCGTGTGAGTTCCTTGTCACAAGAAAGTCATCTGGACCAAAATTTAGAATTTTTCCATGAGTCACTCAGAACAATTCCCTAAGCAGTTAGACAAAAAGGAATTAATTCTGAATAAATTTTGCATTTCCATGCAAATTCAAGTGAACCACAATTTCAAACATAGCTCAGGGAGAATGCATGAATTTTCCTAGGAGTTTTGGAGCTGAGAACTGCCCAGAACTGAATTTCCAAGTTTTGGAAATTCTATGAATTTGTTTCTGTATTCATTTGAACACAGAAACTTGAAATCAGAATTCTGCTAAGAACACCAACTCCAAATGAGCTGAAGTTTTTACAGGAGTTAACTAACATCCTAAAGAATATTCTGGCAAAACTGGAGGATTTTTGGATGAACCAAACTCCCTCTAAAATTCTTTTGCTGAAAAGCTTTAAAGAATTTTCCAGAATTTAATAATGATTCTAATACAAATTTGGTTGCATACTTGGATAGAGTTGTTCAACCTGAATCCAACCCAATTTGAATCATTAAATTTGGAGCTTCCTACCAAAAGTTATGAGGTTCTAAAGTTTGAACTAAATTTGAGGAATTCAAATAAACTGGGAAATGTTTAAACTCTGACCGTGGGTCCTGGGCACATGTGTCAATCCCTTGATGCAGACACACCGTGGTCCACAGCTAATCAGTCTGTAGCCACAACAGATCAAATGGCCACAGCAAATCCTAGTCTACCGCAACAGCCACTGACCGGTGGGGCCTGAAGCTTCTTCTTCCTCCCGCCCCCTTTTTCCCGCGCGCTTCACCCCCCTCACCGGCGCGGCGGCGCTGCCTCAGACCCTCCCTTTCCGGTGGACTTAGGGGCTGAAACTCGCTGCTAGCCTCACTCTCGACGTGAGGAACTCGTCCCCGTGCTCACCAGAGGCCGACAATGGCTCTATACCACCGGGCGACGTGCGGCGGCTCGGTTCTCCCTCCGGCGACGTCGCGCACCCACTCTAGAGCACCAAACCAATGGGTCTTTGGTTCTACAGCATCAGTGGTTCATGGGGGTGCTTGGCTTTGGTTCAAACTTGATCGACAACGGCTCGAAATGAGGTCTCACCGTGTGCCTGGCGGTTCCCGCCATGACCGCCGCTCGGAAATCTTGAAATTAGTTGCAACTACTCGGTTCTAAGCTAGGTTTACGAAGGAAATGGGGTCGCTAACTAGTCTAGCTCCCACGTGCAAGATTTGGTGAGCTACAAACATGAATTGCAACTGAATTTAATCATCCCGTACCGGACGGTCGAACTGTGCCTCCGAAAGAAAAATCCCGAATTGGATCTCAGTGATCCACGGCTCGACTTGAGGTCTGGGGGTGAGCAGACGGGTCAACAGCGTGTCCGGGGGTGTCCTTGCTCAGGCGTGAAAGCCGCTGTGGCGAGCTGCCCACGTACGCCCGATCACCGGTGGTTTTAGGTCGGCACGAAGAACAGTGCGCCCGAGGAAAAGGGAACCGAACTTTGTTCTGTTTCGGCACCGAGGAGGTAGGTGAGGGTTCTACCACGCCTTTTTTCAGCTCGGTGGAGCTCTGTGGCACAAGTTCGGCGGTTCCCCGATTGTTTTACCACGGCAGCAGCGAGCTCGGCGGTGTGCGAGTGTGTTGTGGCGAGGAGAAACAGAACACGTTTCGTTTGGGTCGTGTGGAGTGGATCACACCGAGCGTGAAGGAAATGGTGAAGGTGGTTGCCAGCGCGAGGAGAAACGAGGCGGTGATCGCTGAATCGAGCCTCGGTGGCTCCCTGCAGGTGTTTGCTCCGAGCTCGTGTCTGAACAGAGAACAGAGACTTAGGTAGTAAGTCTCCCCCCTCATAATGACAATTGGGCCCCACTCATTTCCTCTCTTAAATATCTCCAATTTTTGGCACACTGCAACTTCAATCCTGTGGAGCTAAAATTTGAAAACCATTTGGCAAATGGACAAGTTTTACTTCAGTTTCAAATTTGAATTCAAATTTCAATGAAATTCACAAGTATCTTTGATATACATAACAAAGCACCTCCAAATTTTCTCAAAATTTGTCTTTCTCATAATTTGGACCTGAAGACTCCAAATATGGATTCAAACTTTTAATTTGGTTGCTGCAAAGTGAAGGTTTCCAACCACAGTTTGCATCCTCCATTTCAAATGACCACCTTTACATTTAAATGATCATTTGAATTCAAGGTGGACTTGAATTCAGGTGCTTGCTCATGACCATCTTCACATGTTTAGAAAAGTTTTTGCAAGTCCCATTTCTTGGATTTAAACTCAACTTTATTAATCACTAAAGTTTTCCATTTACAAGTTTTGGGACTTTTACATTCCTCCCCCCTTAAAAAGAATCTCGTCCCAAGATTCATGATTAAGAACAATGCGGAGAGGACGACTACTGAACATAAGCCTCTAATAACTCTGGATGATTGCGTTGTAAATACTCCTTGCTTTCCCATGTAGCTTCATCGAACGTGTGATTTTCCCATAGCGCCTTGAAAAATCGCAGTATCCGGTTTCTGGTCTCGCGAGTCTTTTCATCAATTAT
Source organism: Neostapfia colusana (assembly GCA_030760725.1). Lineage (NCBI taxonomy): Eukaryota > Viridiplantae > Streptophyta > Magnoliopsida > Poales > Poaceae > Neostapfia > Neostapfia colusana. The sequence goes on along the minus strand of JASWHV010000012.1, from coordinate 11,202,523 downwards.
CCGGGTTGGATGCTCAACATAAGTGTGGTCCGGCTTCAAATCTGCTATGCCTTCCGTGAGAATCTCCATTGTAACTTTCAAACACTTCCGCAACTGAGATATGTGGAAGACGTTATGAACTCCGGCTAAGGCTGCCGGTAATTCCACACGGTATGCTACGGGTCCACATCTTTCAATTATGACGAAGGGACCAATAAAGCGCGGAGCTAATTTTCCTTTCACTGTGAATTGGCGAATGCCCTTCATAGGAGATACGCGGAGATATACGTGGTCTCCAACTTAAAATTCCAGAGGATGATGTCTCTTATCCGCATAGCTCTTTTGTCTAGACTGAGCGACTTTAAGATTTGCTTGAATAAGCCTTACGCGCTATTCTGGTTCATTTACGAGATCAATCCCGTAAATAACTCTCTCGTCGGATTCACACCAGTTCAAGGGTGTGCGGCACTTCCGGTCATAGAGAGCTTCATAAGGTGCCATTTTTATGCTCGATTGATAACTGTTGTTATACGAGAACTCTGCCAACGGTAAGTGATCATACAAACTCTTACCGTGGTGAATGGCACATGCTCTCAGCATGTCTTCAAGTATTTGATTCACCCTCTCAGTTTGCCCATCGGTTTGAGGGTGATACGCGGAGCTTCGAATCAATTTGGTTCCCAAGGATGCGTGTAGCTGCTCCCAGAAACGAGCAACGAACAACGCACCTCGATCGGAGATGATCGTCCGGGGAACTCCATGTAGGCACAAGATCCGTGCTATGTATAACTCCGCATACTGCTTGGCGGTGTATCTGGTATGCACGGGGATGAAGCATGCTGATTTGGTTAACCGGTCCACGATTACCCAAATTGAATCATGGTGATGGGAGGTCATCGGCAACCCGACGATGAAATCCATACTCAAGTCTTCCCACTTCCATGCAGGTATTTGTAGTGGTTGCAGCAGGCCCGACTTCTTCACATGGTCGGCCTTAACTCTTCGACATGTATCACATTCTGAAACATATTTTGCAACTTCACTTTTCATACATGTCCACCAAAACTTCTTCCAGAGGTCTTGGTACATTTTATTGCTGCCCGGATGAATAGAAAATTTGGATAAGTGAGCCTCATCAAAAATTTTCTTCCGCAGCCTCATATCACGGGGTACGACTATCCGGTCCTTGAACCATAAGTTATCTTCATCATCTAACCGGAAACATTTCATATCCCCGTTCTTGAACCTCCTTTTGATATGAGCCATGCCCTTGTCTTGCTTTTGAGCTTTCATAACCTCCTCTTTCAATGTGGGTATGAGAGCTAGATTATGTAGAGCTCCATATGGAACCAAGTAGAGACTCGGTTCTCCCTCTTCTATCGGCGTAAGGGTCAGATTATGAATATGAGATTTCCGGCTGAGTGCATCGGCAACCACATTTGCCTTGCCCGGATGATAATGAATTTCAATCTCATAGTCCTTGATCAGCTCCAACCATCACCGTTGCCGCATATTCAACTCTTTTTGAGTGAATATGTACTTAAATCTTTTGTGGTCGGTGCAGAGATGAACCAGATTTCCCAATAGGTAATGTCTCCACATCTTCAAAGCTAGCACCACGGCAGCAAGCTTGAGATCATGAGTTGGATAATGTTGTTCATGATTCCGTAATTGCTGTGATCCATATGCGACCACGCGTCCTCCTTGCATGAGCACACAACCAAGTCCGATGCCGGACGCATTAAAATAAACATCAAAGGGCTTGGTTGTATCCGGTTGAGCTAAAACCGGGGATGTTGTGAGGTGTTTCATCAACGCTTGAAGAGCTTCCTCACATGGCTTGCTCCAATCATATTTGATGCCCTTTTTCAGTAGCTCCGTCATAGGTTTGGAGATTTTTGAGAAGCCCGGGACGAACCTCCGATGATATCCCGCCAAACCTAGGAAGCTACGAACTTCATGGACTGATGTTGGAGACTTCCATTTCAGCACTTGTTCAATCTTGCTTGGATCAACAGCAATGCCTTCCGCTGAAATAATATGTCCAAGAAATGACACTTGGTTGATCCAGAATTCACATTTACTAAACTTTGCATAGAGCTTGTGATCTCTCAAGCGTTGGAGCACAACATGCAAATGTTTAGCATGTTCCTCTTCTGATTTGGAATAGACCAAGATGTCGTCGATGAATACCACGACGAACTGATCCAGCTCTGGCATGAACACCGATATCATAAGATACATAAAGTGAGCCGGAGCATTGGTTAACCCAAATGACATGACAAGATATTCATAGAGTCCATATCTTGTCGAGAATTCTGTTCTCGGGATATCTTTCGCTCGAATCTTGATTTGATGATATCCCGACCTTAAGTCCATCTTGGAGAAGACTTTAGTACCCACTAGTTGATCGAAGAGAATATCAATTCTTGGTAGTGGATACTTGTTCTTTATGGTCACAGCATTTAACAGACGATAATCGACGCATAGTCTTAGCGTCTCATCCTTCTTCTTCACAAATAAAGCTGAGCAACCCCATGGTGATGAACTTGGACGAATAAACCCCTTGTCCATCAGATCTTTGAGTTACTCTTTCAATTCTGCTAATTCATTCGGAGCCATTTTGTATGGTCTCTGAGAGATCAGCGTGGTTCCCGGTATCAACTCTATTTTAAATTCCACCTCGTGCTTAGGTGGTAAGCCTAGAAGGTCTTCGGGAAACACATCCGGATATTCAAGGACTACCGGAATGTCTTCTAACTTGCAAGCTTCGGCATTACATACTTCCGGGTCTTTGGAAACAGGTTTGCCGAGATACAATGTATGACGCCCGTGAAGTGGAGAGTCCAAGTGAACACTCCTGTTCTCGATGTCCAGAACAGCCTTATGGAAGTTCAACCATGATATTCCCAATATGGCATTGATTCCTTGATCTTCGAGAATAATGAGGGTGGTAGGATAAAATTTTCCACCCAAACAAAGTGGTGCTCAGGAAACGACTTCATTAGTCGATATGTCTCCACCTGGCAAATGAATAAGGTAAGAACCTTTTGTGGCAACTGTGGAGATCTGATCCCGGATCACCGTCGCCTTGCTAATGAAGTTATGTGTTGCACCAGAGTCAAATAGAATGACAACTGGCTTGTCATTTAAGGTGAACCTGCCTGCAAGAACAGGTCCTCCCGTTGGCAGATCATCGACTGACACATAATTAACAGTTGCCACTTTGGACATGGCTTTTCTTTGCTGTCCAAGATCACTCTTTGGAAGTGAACCCACAGACATAATGTTGCTGCTCGGTTCATTTGCTTCATTGACGTTGAGTTCATTGTCAATATGAAGTGGGACACTACTCGGTTCCGCTGAGAAATCACCGTGATCATTTTCAGCATCTTGAGGGAAATAGCATTCTGGTGCACCTTGTTGGTACTGAGGTGCATGAGAAATAAGTTTCTGCTGCGGTGGAGGTGAATAAAACCTCTGTGGAGTATACGAGTCGTCATACTCCAAGAATGATTGCACCTCTTGTGGAACCTCTTGACTGGAAGGTGAACGGATTACCCACCAATACTTCTGAGGCAGATGATTGCATTCATCCTGTGATGAGTCCCTCTCCCTCTTTTCTTTAAGGTAGAGATTGGAATAATATTCCTTAGTGATAGCACAGCTAACAAATTCATCGAAATTTTCTTGGCTAACTTGAGCCAACTCACATCGCAGCCTAGCAGTTAGCCCTCGGTAAAAATGATAACCCTTCATGGCTGGTGACTTCACATAATTAGGGACATATTGAGCTAAGCGGTTGAATTCCTTCGCATACTCAATAACACTCATTTCTCCTTGTTTTAGATTCCAGAATTCATCCATACTTGTTTGCATTATGCCCGCAGGAACGAAACGAGCACGAAATGCATCCTGGAACTCCACCCATGTGACACGATGCCCTGCTGGTTGGATAGCAAGGTATTCTGCCCACCATGCTCCAGCAAAGCCGTGAAGCTGCTGAGCGGCAAATAGAGTCTTCTGGAATTCATCACATTGAATCAACCCAAACTTGGACTCAATGACACGTAACCAGTGATTTGCTTCACAATGGTCAGCCGCTTCAGAGAATACCGGTGGTTGTGTCGCCAAGAAATCCAGATAAGTGCTCGGGGTTGGCATGTGATGCTGAGCTTCTCTATTTATGCCTTGTTTAACTAGAGTTTGGAGAGTTTCATTCATTCTTGCCATAATTTCTGCCAATCCGGTTGGCGATGGCTCTTGTGATGAAGTTGAGTCATTCCCACCTTGACTTGAATCTCCAAGCTCCATTTGAGAATGTGCGCGTACCATAGTGCACGAAACAAAATTTTGAGTCAGTCAAAATTCTATCTCAGTAGCAAGTAAAGATAAGTAAAACATGAACATGTCATGAACCTTATGAAACCATAATCACATTCATGTTTAAACAAATCTTAAGTACGCTAGACTAATCAGCTGGACCACCCTGACCAGTTCACACAAACTCCAAAATTTATTCAAGTTAACTCAGATTCTTGACTTGAGTTCAATACTAAAGTTTTTGTAAACTTCAGTATCTTTCCAACGAGTACTCATATGCCTTCAGATCATCTCTGGATCAAAAGTTATGATTGCTCAAAGTTGTAACACCCCAAAACCTGCTAAAGAGGGGAATTTAAAAATTTTTGGACGTATTGCATGTGGTGCAGAAATTCAAATTCAAACTGGAATTCAAATTCAAATCAAAACAGAAAAGAAAAGGAAAAAGAAAAAGAAAAACCCCAACCGGCCAGTGGCCCGAAACCCGCCAGCCGGCCCAATCCCCGGCGCCAGCCCAAGACCGCGCGCCCCCTCTCTTCCTCTCACTGACACACGGGGCCCGTGTGTCATCTCCTTCCCCGTGCGCCCCCAACGGCCCGGACTTTTCCCTCGCGCCCGATCGCAACCGACCTCCGGAAACCCGCGCCGCCAGCCCGATTTCCGGTCCCGGACCCCCCAACACGATCTCAACAGACCGCCGCCCTCCCTCGTCTATCTAAACGCCAAAATCCACCCCTTTTTCCTCCCCGATCGACCGTTTTTCTCTCCGGTGAGAACCGAAGTTTCTACAGCCGATTTCCGTGGATCCTTGCTCAAATTTTCTGATCTAACGTGCTGATCACGTTTCACCGCCGCCGGGGAGCCCTGCAGGTGAAGGAAACGACGTGTCTTGCGCCCCAACTGCCACCCTGACGTGCACCGAAGACCATCGCCGTTGAAGCTCGCCGCCGACCGACTTCCAGGGCCTCCGAGTGCAGGAAAACCCCTCGGTGAACATCCCCTAACCCTCCGCAGCCGATCCGTGCAAAAAGATGTGAGTTCTAGCGTGTAGCGGCAAAAACCGAGGCTGCGCCGGCGAGATCGCCACCCCCGCCGCCGCGCGCCTCCGCGCGCGCGGGCTGGCTCCGGCCAGGGCGACGTGGCCCCTTGAGGGCCGTCTATTTTAAATCGCACGGTAGAAATAAAACCCGCGCGTACCGGTTCGGCGATCTAATCTGAGCCATCTATTTTAAATCGGACGGTCCACATCAGCCCCGCGTTATAAAGGCCGGGATTCTTACGCGCTACCCCTTGGGCATCTCGGAAAACACGAGCTAGCCCCGGGAACTTCTGATCTAGCCCCTGGAACTTCAGAAATTCGTGTAAATTCATTTAAAAATCAGTTTTAGCCCCTGGACTTAATAAAAATTAGGAAAACCCCTCTGTTATGTGTAGTTAGACCCCTGGAAATTTATGAAATAATAAATTAGACCCTGCAGTAGGGTGGATTTACCTTTTTGACCCTATATGATATTAAATTTAGAAATTTGAATATGTGACTAGGATTTAAATTTAAAAGGTAAGGTAAACACATGTGCAAATTCAAATTTAAACTCTCCTAGCACTTGGAAAACTTTAGAATGAGTTAAAAATAGATTTTAGGCTGAAATGAAATCTGCCTAAGTGTTGTTCATATTTATTAGTTCTAGAAACACATTTTTAGGCTAGGAAATAATTCTGAAAACTGATAAAATAAATTTAAATTAGTTCACATCAGAGGAGAAGTCCAAAAATATATTTTTTAAATTTTAGATCAGAACCTATTCTGTTTAGATGATATGTCCTACTATTTAATATTAAAACTCACTTTTAAGCATAGAAAATAAATCTGGAAAATATAGGAAAATAGGTATGCATAATTAGAAAAAGATAAATGAAGTCTCCAAGTTCAAAGACTTCAGTTTAGGATTTGGTAGAAGATCTGAAAACTTATTTGGAGTAGGAAATTGCCTTTCGTGCAAACTTTGTGGCTAAGAAGTGTATTAATCAAATATAAAGGATTTGTTCAAATTGGAAATTCATATATAGAGTGCAAATAGAAATCTGAATACAAAAGTTAGAAATAATATATATGTTTAAAAGTGCATGTAGGCCTAAAATCAACACATCTAGGGTAACCACAACATTTAGAAATGCGAATGACTTTCATATGTATGTATGTATGGTTTGCATGAGTGAAAGTGTGAACTGTGGCTTATGGATTGTTGTTTTCTTTTGCAGCAGGAAGAAGGCAAGTGTCCTTGACCACTTTGATCCTATACTAGGATGTGTAGATAGAATTATTTGCATTGTCAATTGAAATATGAAACCCATGCTAGGAAGTTTCCCTAGAATTGCATTACCTTGTTTCCTTGTAGCATGGGTTGGGATTTATTTTATCATGTCATTTATTTATATGCTTATGCTTAGCATGCTTAGAATGGGATAATTGGTATATGAGATCATCAATTCATTTACCTTACTCTTGATGAGATATTATGAGTTATGTAGAGGTAGGGATCGAGGCAAGTTGGATGATTTGGTTGGTGCTGGGTGCACGAGAGTCGGGTTTGTGTTTAGTGCTTGCCTGGATCCTAAGGACCGGTTCATGGAGCATGTAACCTGGCTTTACAGTGCCAACCACATGCTGAGATGGGGCAGCTTGGCCAATTAATTAGGTGTATCCCCGGAGTAGTACGGGTGTGTTGGATGGTGCGGGGAATAGGTGTCAGCTGGACTACCATATGAACCGCAAGGCTCAAGAGGGGGCCACTGCAGCGGGGTTGGAGCCTCTTGTATGCTGTTAGTGGTGAAACCTCAGTGGGCCCACACTCGTCGGGAATCCCTTTGTAAAGGCCACGTAGTGATCTCCTGGCTACACACCTGGGAAGTGTGAATGTGGTTCGCGACCACTGGCATAATGGAGGTTCTTTTAGTCCACCCGGCAACGGGGGATGAAATCACTACATGTGGGTACAGTGGTGCAAACTCTGCAGAGTCAAAACTGTCATGACAGCCGTGCTCACGGTCAAGAGCGGCTTGGACTTATTCATGATTAGAGGATGATGGATTGGAAAGTTGTGAATGTTAAGCGGGGAGCTTAACATTGGAAATGATGTCATGGTTATTAATTTTGATGATGGGTTGGGAGATTGGGACCATTTCACCTGTGTAGTAAGGTAGGTGCTTGATAAGCTAAGGTGATAGGTATTAATTGCGTAGTGCTTTAACCATGAGTTCAACCTCTCCTTGCTCTAGCCATGCATGACATAACTTTCCCACACTTGCTGAGTACCCACGGTACTCAAACTTGCTTTTGTGTTGGTCTATATTGCTGCTCAGGTCAAGAGAATGATGTGGTTTTTAATGACCAAGACTTTGGTCCCGAGTAAGGATTCTAGGTTCACGGAGACCCCCGGGCAACGCCTGTGACGGAGCCCACAAGATTTATATTCCGCTACTGTTTTATTTACATATTATGAACTTATTATCGTCCATCGAGACGTATGCGATGTAAGACTTATTTATATTCGAAACCTGGCTTGTAATATAATGGATCTTCACTATTTGTCATCACATGTATGAGAAAATGATCTTGTCATACATGTGATATTCACTCGGTTGTTCTTCGGAGAAACCGGGTGTGACAGAAGTGGTATCAGAGCCAAGGTTGCCCGTAGGAACGTGGACCTAGGTAGAAAAGGATGTATTTAAGGACCCTATTTTATTAAAAACTATTTTACAAAGGTGTGGGTTGAAAGTGTTATTTAATGGGGTCACTTTATTCATCTTACCCCAACTTTTATTCGAAATACAATTTTTGTTTAACTCTTATCTAATTTAATTTTAAATGCTTTATGTTTTAGATGGTTCGCATGATCCGCACCGCCCGCAAGTCCACCGGAGGGAGAGTTCCTGTAGTTGCCCTTGCCTTGAGAGAGGAGAACCGGCCGGTGACGTACCACTCCTACGGGTTGGCAGTAGGAGGCTTGTTGCGCCGTCTTCGGCGTATGCTCCACGCCGCCGGCAATGTGGGCAAGCTGATCATACACTATAGCTCCACCAGGACCATCTGTGAGAAGCAGGAAGAATGGAGCTCAAAGATGAGGATTATCCATGAAAATCAGCTGCTCAAGATCCACCGCTCTCCAACATGTCGGGCGACACAGGCCGATGCTAAGAAGGATGTCACCTGGGAGGCCATCACCTACCAGAGTTACATCAACCGTCGCCACCTGGTCAGGACTGAGTACATGTATGTCCTCCAGCGTGAGAGTGGCACCGCGGAGTACAAGTACCCACCAGTGCAGCAGGGGACTTCCCATGAGCACATGGACCTGTGCTTGGAGGAGGATGCTATGCTCAGCACTCGACTGCAGGAGTGTCAGCAGGAGCTTCAGGATGTTCGTGACACCCTGAAGGAGACTGAGGCGTTGCTTCGGGCCAGCTTGAGGGCGAGAGAAAAAGGAGATGTGAATGAACTGTGTGTCACCGTGAATGACACGTGGACTCCTGACTCCCCAGACCGCCGGGCGAGCAGGCGTCGCCGCACTTCTCCACCAGCAGCTTCTCCACCCAAAGCGGAATCAGAAGGCAGCCACAATAATGAGGAAGACCCCGAAGAGCCAGCTCAGTGATACGAGTTTTAGAGTTTAGAGTCCTTTCCCTTATCTCAGCAGGTTATCGAGTAGTCGAGTCAATACCTTAGTTATTTGTGTGTTAATGTTTGGTGTGTGACGTGAGTTGTGGAAGCCATGGCATTTGTCCACAACCTTGTCTCTAGGTTGCTTTGCTTTGATGTGTGAACCCCTATGAATTAAGAGTGCATTTATTTTCGCGTGAGATGTGACTCCCCAAAATCTACGTGAAACCCTCATCTTTCTGGAGGACAAGATAGGGGTGGTCGCCGTGAAGGAGCTGATCCTATCCACCAAATGCTTGAAAATCAGAATCAGCTCATCCAGAGCCTGACTCAAGTGGTGGCCAACTTGCACCAAGCTCCACCCCCACAAGCTGCACCACGCCAACCAAGGTTGAGTGAGTTTCTAGGGACTCAACCTCCAAAGTTTGCAAGTGCTGGTGAACCTATGGAGGCAGATGACTGGTTAAAGACCATAGAGAGCAAGATGAGGATCATACAATGCCAAGGGTATGAGAGGGTGCTGGTTGCCTCTCACCAATTGCATGGACCTGCTGCTGATTGGTGGACCGCTTACGTGGCAGCCCATCATGACCCCGAGAACATCACTTGGGAAGAGTTCAAGCGAAGCTTCCGCAACCATTACATACCAAGGGGTGAACTCAAAAACAAGAGAAAGGAGTTCTTGGGACTGCAGCAAGGAAACATGACTGTGAGGGAATACCTCTCCAAGTTCACCCAACTATCCCGTTATGCACCACGGGACATCGAAACTGATGAGCAAAAACAGGACTGTTTTTTTGGAAGGACTTACTATGGAAATGCAATGTGCAATTTCCTCCAACGAGTATGAAAGCTTCCAAAAGATGGTAGATAAAGCATTTGTCGTGGAGAGGAAGCTGAAGGCCTTGGAGAATGAAAATAAGAGGAAGGCGGGATGGTCACACCAAGCCTCAAGTAGCAACACACGTCCACGTCTGATGCAGCAACCCGCAGGGCAGACGAGCCGTGCTGTGGTACCCTACTCAGCACCGAGAGGGTACAACCCGAACTTCAGGCCTCCATCAGCACCAGCACAGTCGCAGCGTCAGTTTGTGCAGCAGCCTCGCCCCACATATCAACCTCGATCAGCAGGACAAGGACCACAGAACCAACCCCAAGATAACAAAGGCCAGGCACCTAAGGTTGGGGTGCAATGCTTCAACTGTGGTGAAGTGGGGCACTACGCCCATAAGTGCCCAAAGAAGAAGCCCATGCAGCCACAACAGCAGAATGTGATGCGAGGACGGGTGAACCACGTGACCATGGAGGAAGCGCAAGAGGCACCTGACGTGGTAATTGGTAAGTTTCCTGCCAATTTACACATTGCAATCTTGTTGTTCGATTCTGGTGCCACCCACTCATTCACTGCTCAAGGTTTTGTTAAGAAGCATGATCTAGCAACAACACAAATGAACCATATGCTAGCAGTAAACTCTCCAGGGGGAGAGATAAGGTCAAGACAAGTGTGTCCCAAGGTGAATCTAGACATTAATGGGGTAGTATTTACTGCAAACCTCATAGTGATAGACTCACAAGGGATAGATATTATTTTGGGTATGGATTGGTTGACCAAACATAAGGGAATCATCCATTGTTAGACAAGAACGGTGGAGCTAACTCACCCTAGTGGCACAAGAGTGAAGTTCATAACTATACAAAACCCTAGGAGGGACCTTAAACTCAATCAAGTTGAGGTGGAAGTGGAAGAGATCAGGATTATCAGGGAATATCCAGACGTTTTCCCGGAGGAGTTACCAGGTATGCCTCCTGATCGTGAAGTGGAATTCGCGATTGAGCTAGTGCCTGGAACAGCTCCAATATACAAGAGGCCTTATCGGATGGACTCCAAACAGCTGGAAGAACTCAAGGAACATTTAAGAGAATTGATAGAGAAGGGGTACATTCGTCCTAGTTCCTCACCATGGGGAGCTCCAGTGATATTTGTGCCCAAAAAGGACGGGACCCAAAGGTTATGCGCAGACTTCCGTGCGTTGAACGAAGTAACCATCAAGAACAAGTACCCATTCCCCCGCATTGAAGACTTATTTGATCAGTTGAGGGGAGCTTGTGTGTTCTCAAAAATTGATTTCATGTCGGGATACCACCAACTTAAGATAAGGCAAACCGACATTCTAAAGACAGCTTTCGTATCTTGGTACGGGCTGTATGAATACACCGTCATGCCTTTCGGGCTATCTAATGCCCCGGCATACTTCATGTATCTCATGAACAAGGTATTCATGGAATATCTGGACAAATTTGTGGTGGTTTTCATTGATGACATTCTCGTCTTCTCCAAAGATGAAGAAGAACATGAGGGACATTTAAGGTTGGTGTTGCAAAAGCTGAGAGAACACCAACTATATGCCAAGTTGAGCAAGTGTGAGTTTTGACTGAATAGAGTTCCCTTCTTAGGACATATAATCTCGGAGGGAGGAATCTCCGTAGATCCCGCCAAGATCGAGGATGTGCAGAAGTGGAAGACCCCTGAAAATGTCGGGGAAGTTCGAAGCTTCTTAGGATTGGCTGGGTATTATCGACGGTTTATCGAGGGTTTCTCCAAGATTTCGAGACCCCTCACCAAATTGTTAGAGAAGGGAATCACATTCACATGGACACCACAGTGTGAGACGAGTTTTCAAGAACTGAAGAAAAGATTGACAACAGCCCCAGTGCTAGTTATGCCAGATATGTAGAAGAATTTTTTGGTGTATTGCGATGCCTCTGGACACGGGTTGGGATGTGTTCTCATGCAAGAGGGGCATGTCGTTGCTTATGCATCCTGGCAGCTTCGGAAACACGAGAAGAACTATCCTACGCATGACCTAGAGCTAGCCGCAGTGGTACACACATTGAAGATTTGGCGGCATTACTTGATGGGAAAGAGGACAGAGATATATACGGATCATAAGAGCTTAAAGTACATTTTCACACAGCCAGATCTCAACCTCAGACAAAGGAGATGGCTAGAACTAATCAACGACTTTGATGTGGGCATCAACTATCATCCTGGGAAAGCAAACGTCGTGGCTGATGCTTTAAGCCAGAAGGTGCAGATCAATATGTTGAGCTTAAAGGACATGCCTACAGAATTGAGGGAAAAGATTGCAAAACTCAATCTATGTCTGGTGAATAATGGTGAGGCCATCGCCATGGAAGTGGACTCCACATTAGAGCAAGACATACACAACGGTCAGAAAAATGACGAGAAGATACAAGAAATTAGAGAACTCATCAAAGAAAATAAAGCCCCTGGGTTCAGAGAGGATGAACAAGGTACGGTGTTGTATGGGAAAAGAATCTGTGTGCCTGAAGTAAAGGAGATCCGTGAATTGATTTTGAAGGAGGCTCATGATTCCGACTATTCCATTCATCCTGGGAGTACGAAGATGTATCATGACCTCAAGAGTAGATATTGGTGGTATGGCATGAAGCGAGATGTCGCGGAACATGTTGCCCTATGTGACATATGTTAGTTGGTGAAAGCAGAACATCAACGACCCGCGGGGTTATTGCAACCACTCAAAGTGCCTGAATGGAAATGGGAAGAAATCGGTATGGATTTCATAGTGGGACTACCCAGGACCCAAGGGGGATATGATTCGATATGGGTCATCGTCGACAGACTAACCAAGGTAGCTCATTTCATCCCCGTGAAAGAAAGCTACAGCGGATCCAAATTGGCAGAACTGCACATGTCAAGGATCGTGTGTTGCCATGGAGTGCCAAAGAAGATAGTGTCGGATCGAGGGACACAGTTCACCTCAAGGTTCTGGCAGAAGTTACATGAAACCATGGGAACTCATCTAAATTTTAGTTCTACCTATCACCCCTAGACTGATGGGCAGACGGAAAAAACCAATCAGATCCTTGAGGATATGCTGAGAGCGTGTGCGCTCAAGAACAATAGGAGTTGGGATAAGAACTTACCGTATGCGGAGTTCTCCTATAACTACAGCTATCAGGCTAGTATGAAGATGTCACCATTCGAGGCGTTGTATGGAAGGAAGTGCAGGACTCCAGTATTTTGGAACCAAACCGGGGAAAGTAAAGTGTTTGGGCCCGAAGTACTACAAGAAGCCGAGGCGAAAGTGAGGGAAATCCGCAACAACTTGAGGATAGCACAGACCCGACAAAAGAGCTATGCCGATGTACGGAGAAGAGAGCTCGTTTTCAATGTGGGGGACTATGTTTATCTCAAGGTGTCCCCTATCCGAGGACTTCATCGGTTCAAGGTGAAAGGGAAGTTATCACCTCGATACATCGGACCCTTTCAGATCCTGGAGAGGAAAGGCGAAGTGGCATATCAACTAGAACTACCGGCTCACCTATCGTATGTGCACGATGTATTCCATGTGTCACAGCTCAAGAAATGTCTAAGGACGCCTGAAGAGATGTTACCCATGAATGAGGTTGACGTACGAGAGGATCTGTCTTATGCCGAGCAACCGGTCAAGATTTTGGAGACAATGGAACGCCTCACAACAAATAAAAGAATCCGGATGTGCAAGGTGCAGTGGAAGCATCACTCGGAAGAGGAAGCCACATGGGAGCGAGAAGACGAGCTTAAGGCACAGTTTCCGGAATTGTTTCCCTAGAACCACCAATCTCGAGGATGAGATTTCTTTTAAGGGGGGTAGAGCTGTAACACCCCAAAACCTGCTAAAGAGGGGAATTTAAAAATTTTTGGACGTGTTGCATGTGGTGCAGAAATTCAAATTCAAACTGGAATTCAAATTCAAATCAAAACAGAAAAGAAAAGGAAAAAGAAAAAGAAAAACCCCAACCGGCCAGTGGGCCGAAACCCGCTAGCCGGCCCAATCCCCGGCGCCAGCCCAGGACCGCGCGCCCCCTCTCTTCCTCTCACTGACATGCAGGGCCCGTGTGTCATCTCCTTCCCCACGCGCCCCCAACTGCTCGGACATTTCCCTCGCGCCCGATCACAACCGACCTCCGGAAACCCGCGCCCCCATCCCGATTTCCGGTCCCGGACGCCCCCAACACAATCTCAACAGACCGCCGCCCTCCCTCGTGTATCTAAACACTGAAATCCGCCCCTTTTTCCTCCCCGATTGGCTTTTTTTCTCTCCGGTGAGAACCGAAGTTTCTACAGCCGATTTCCGTCGATCCTTGCTCAAATTTTCTGATCTAACGTGCTGATCACATTCCACCACCGCCGGAGAGCCCTGCACGTGAAGGAAACGACGTGTCTTGTGCCCTAACTGCCACCCCGACGTGCACCGAAGACCATCGCAATTGAAGCTCGCCGCCGACCGACTTCCAGGGCCTCCGAGTGCAGGAAAACCCCTCGGTGAGCATCCCCTAAGCCTCCGCAGCCGATCCGTACAAAAAGATGCAAGTTCTAGCATGTAGCGGCAAAAACGGAGGCTGCGCCGGCGAGATCGCCACCCCCGCCGCCGCGCGCGCGGGCTGGCTCCGGCCAGGGCGACGTGGCCCCTTGAGGGCCGCCTATTTTAAATCACACGGTAGAAATAAAACCCACGCGTACCAGTTCGGCGATCTAATCTGAGCCGTCTATTTTAAATCGGAAGGTCCACATCAGCCCCGCGTTATAAAGGCCGGGATTCTTACGCGCTACCCCTTGGGGATCTCGGAAAACACGAGCTAGCCCCGGAAACTTCTGATCTTGCCCCTGGAACTTCAGAAATTCGTGTAAATTCATTTAAAAATCGGTTTTAGCCCTTGGACTTAATAAAAATTAGGAAAACCCCTCTGTTATGTGTAGTTAAACCCCTGGAAATTTATGAAATAGTAAATTAGACCCTGCAGTAGGGTGGATTTACCTTTTTGACCCTATATGATATTAAATTCAGAAATTTGAATATGTGACTAGGATTTAAATTTAAAAGGTAAGGCAAACACATGTGCAAATTCAAATTTAAACTCTCCTAGCACTTGGAAAACTTTAGAATGAGTTAAAAATAGATTTTAGGCTGAAATGAAATCTGCCTAAGTGTTGTTCATATTTATTAGTTCTAGAAACACATTTTTAGGCTAGAAAATAATTCTGAAAACTGATAAAATAAATTTAAATTAGTTCACATCAGAGGAGAAGTTCAAAAATATATTATTTAAATTTTAGATCAGAACCTATTCTGTTTAGATGATATGTCCTATTATTTAATATTAAAACTCACTTTTAAGCATAGAAAATAAATCTGGAAAATATAGGAAAATAGGTATGCATAATTAGAAAATGATAAATAAAGTCTCCAAGTCCAAAGACTTCACTTTAGGATTTGGTAGAAGATCTGAAAACTTATTTGGAGTAGGAAATTGCCTTTCGTGCAAACTTTGTGGCTAAGAAGTGTATTAATCAAATATAAAGGATTTGTTCAAATTGGAAATTCATATATAGAGTGCAAATAGAAATCTGAATACAAAAGTTAGAAATAATATATATATATGTTTAAAAGTGCATGTAGGCCTAAAATCAACACATCTAGGGTAACCACAACATTTAGAAATGTGAATGACTTTCATATGTATGTATGTATGGTTTGCATGAGTGAAAGTGTGAACTATGGCTTATGGATTGTTGCTTTCTTTTGCTATGTGTATTGGCATGAGTAGAACCTGCCCCAGAGCAAGTTCTCCCCTTCCAAGACCAAGACTTTCCATTCCCGGAGCAGCAGGAAGAAGGCAAGTGTCCTTGACCACTTTGATCCTATACTAGGATGTGTAGATAGAATTATTTGCATTGTCAATTGAAATATGAAACCCATGCTAGGAAGTTTCCCTAGAATTGCATTACCTTGTTTCCTTGTAGCTTGGGTTGGAATTTATTTTATCATGTCATTTATTTATATGCTTATGCTTAGCCATGCTTAGAATGGGATAATTGGTATATGAGATCATCAATTCATTTACCTTACTCTTGAATGAGATATTATGAGTTATGTAGAGGTAGGGATCGAGGCAAGTGGATGATTTGGTTGGTGCCGGGTGCACGAGACTCGAGTTTGTGTTTAGTGCTTGCCTGGATCTTAAGGACCGGTTCATGGAGCATGTAACCTAGCTTTACAGTGCCAACCACATGCTGAGATGGGCCAGCTTGGCCAATTAATTAGGTGTATCCCCGGCGTAGTATGGGTGTGTTGGATGGTGCGGGGAATAGGTGTCAGCTGGACTACCATATGAACCGCAAGGCTCAAGAGGGGGCCACTGCAGCGGGGTTGGAGCCTCTTGTATGCTGTTAGGGGTGAAACCTCAATGGGCCCACGCTCGTCGGGAATCCCTTTGTAAAGACCACGTAGTGATCTCCTGGCTACACACCTGGGAAGTGTGAATGTGGTTCGCGACCACTGGCATAATGGAGGTTCTTTTAGTCCACCCGGCAACGGGGGATGAAATCACTACATGTGGGTACAGTGGTGCAAACTCTGCAGAGTCAAAACTGTCATGATAGCCGTGCTCACGGTCAAGAGCGGCTTGGACTTATTCATGATTAGAGGATGATGGATTGGAAAGTTGTGAATGTTAAGCGGGGAGCTTAACATTGGAAATGATGTCATGGTTATTTAATTTTGATGATGGGTTGGGAGATTGGGACCATTTCACCTGTGTAGTAAGGTAGGTGCTTGATAAGCTAAGGTGATAGGTATTAATTGTGTAGTTCTTTAACCATGAGTTCAACCTCTCCTTGCTATAGCCATGCATGACATAACTTTCCCACACTTGCTGAGTACCCACGGTACTCAAACATGCTTTTCTGTTGGTTTATATTGCTGCTCAGGTCAAGAGAATGATGTGGTGTTTAATGACCAAGACTTTGGTCCCGAGGAAGGATTCTAGGTTCACGGAGTCCCCCGGGCAACGCTTGTGACGGAGCCCACAAGATTTATATTCTGCTGCTGTTTTATTTACATATTATGAACTTATTATCGTCCATCGAGACGTATGCGATGTAAGACTTATTTATATTCCAACACCTGGCTTGTAATATAATGATGCTTCACTATTTGTCATCACATGTATGAGAAAATGATCCTGGCATACATGTGATATTCACTCGGTTGTTCTTCGGAGAAACCGGGTGTGACAAAAGTTGACATAATTCCTGGATAAAATTTGCCAGCATCTCCTTTGTATGTGGCTATCTTTATCACAGTTGTATATTCAAATACAATAAGAATCTGAACAAACTTTGAACTACAACAATGTTGCACATTTCATAACCTTTCAACGGTGTATCATAGGCTCCTTAAGGATTTTTCTACTGGAAGTTATGGCTTAAAAACAGAAAGGTCCAGAGAGGTTTTTGCTACTGTCCTGGTTCTGAACAGTTTGCCTTCAACTGGACTTTTCACCAAAAGGAAAATCCTAACCGGATATACCGGCATATCCATTTTATCAGTGGCACTAGGACGGTCTCTCGCAAACGTGTGCTACTCGTAATACGTACGTTGTTAGTACCTGCAGAAGAACACTCAATAGTGGTGCACTCAAAGGTTGTTTTCATTTCAGGCAGTTCCATATCATACTAAAAACATACGCCCCATATCATTTCCATACGGGCTGTCCTTGAGTCAAGCCACGTCTCAAGGTACGTGATCGTGTTTTTACACCACATGACGGGGAACCCGAGTAGAGCCCGAACGGGTCATCACGGTTGAGAATTTTATCAACCCAACAAATACCACCTACTGCCCTGCAGGGCACGCCGATGGCAAGCGCTGCGTATGTCCTCCTGGGCTATTTCCAGAAGAACACACTATCGCGTTACTGACCACACGATGGGGTCTCCACTTTATTGCCTAATGCATGCTAGGGATCAGTATTTCATATGAACTCAGGAACATGAAGAGTCCAAGAGTTTCATATTAATGTCTCACACCAAGCTGTGAGACCTATCCCTGAACCACTTTCCTCGTCAGGGGAGCTAACCAAAAATGAACCGCTTTCGGTGGCGTCCCTTACCATGCTTACCTGAGCGTAGGTGCATCATTACATAATCAAAACTCAGAATTATAACAAGTATGTTAGTCATGCCACTTTAAGTAACTATACTACTATAGTCCTTATGTGGGCCGAATACCGTTTCCTCACCGTATCCTAAGTTTTTGTCGTAATACGATCCTTATTCCGTGCGCTATTACCAATGCGGCTCTGATACCACGCTGACAGGGTCCAATGCCGCCCATTCAGTCACGGGGATGGGGCACCTCGCCCGGGAATCGCGTTGGGTGATGCCGTGTTATGCGGCACCCAACAGCACACATATAAGGAAAACTGTATTACATAAATCAAAAGCGGAAGCTTATAAATGTTCTTTGTAAATAATTTACATAAATTAGCTACAGCGGAAGTTTATAAACAGCTCACGTCGAATAACTAAGGAGCACTCAAGAAGAGGTCCAGCCCACGGACTCCTCTGGCTAGCAACACGAAGACATTGCAGCGGCTGGGTTCTCCATGCGATACATGACTCGTAAGTCCCCGAGTCTCACCGGACAACCCTCTTTATATGTGTCGAAGTTTACCTGCAAAACCACTCATATAGCAAGAGTGAACACAAAGGCTCAGCAAGACTTAACCGTCTCTCCTAAGGCATTCAACTCTACATGAGAGTAACTTAAGACCTAAACATGTAATTTGCAATAAGACTCGCCTACGAGTGTATCCTTAACTTTCAGATTTTGGCAATCATAGTCGTACCCTTGCGCCCAGCAACATTGGAACTCCACAATCAAACAAGAAACGCTTCATTCTAATGTTACTTTTCCCAAGGTGGAAATTAACTTTAGTTTGCTCTATGTCTACTTCAAACAGGGTTTTCATGCAATTTCCAATTATCATAGCAGCAATTAAAACTTTACAAACTGTTTTCACACAACTTGATTACTACGTCACAACACAGTGAGCAAGCGGTACTCAATAACCCCGAGGGACGGTGATTCAAATAAAACACTACCCGGATAACTTGACACATACGTCCGCCTCTGAAGACCCAAATCTGGCGTCCTTCATTACGTCGTATGTGGCAACCTTTCGCAGGACACTCGACTGTAGAACCGGTCGCGCCGTCTTGGGCTCATAGGTCTAACGAGACGATGTGGTATGCCTCTACAATCCAGTTAACCTGGTACATCGGTTTCCTGGTTCCCATATAGTAGTAAGCATCCGATACTAAACTCAATACTTGCTCATGGGTGCCGCACACGCATCGGTCCTTAACTGACACAGGCAGAGCTACTCGACCAAGACCTCGCCTTGTCGCTGCCTAACCCTCCTGCCAGGTCTCATCTTTAGAAATATAAACTTTAGTTTTCCTCTTTTCCAACTACACCCATGTAATCCCGACTATAACTCGCGAGTAGATTCTAACTACTCGACTTCTACCGGATGTCCTAATCTATTTAGCATGGCATTATTCTACAGCGGTGACCCTTTTCTACCCTTAACTCCAGAGTTCATTTCGTCATGCATTTGGTGTGTAAAGCTGATAGGAGGATGAGTCCCGATCTTCCGAGAGGTAGGGTAAACTTGATTGGGTGGAGATCTCGACGTTGATGATCCAAGGCTCCGAACGAACGAAACCCCACAATCACTACACCACTGCTCCGTTGGTTATCACCCGTGTCACACGAATGACCTCACCACGAAGGCTTATCGCTGCAAGCGCAATCAAGAACACAAGCAAGAAAAGAGAAGTTGCAATCAAAACTGAATTGATCACGAATTTGGGGTCTCACAACCGATGATCGGCGACACTGTTCAATGACAGATTGTAACTAAGCAAAACCTGACCCTGATGTGGTGATGGCTGCTGTATAAAAAGGATTTTAGGGGCGTGCAAGACCCCTGGACGCAACCCTAATGGGCTTCCACACGATACACGGGCCAGCAGCCCAAAAGGAGGTGGCGCAGCACCGGACAGATTCTGGACGCCCACTTGTTTCGCTGATTCCCGTCAACTTAGAAGGAACTTTGAGGTGGGGCTGGTTCCATTGGAAGCTTTATTAAATCATGGTTCCAACCATATATAGAACGTCCAAATCCGACTCCGTATGTGTCCGGGACGTCAGTTTTTGTGAAGGCAGCTCCTGGAACCCGAGGTGGAGTCGAAGTCGAGTTGTACTTGGGCTCCTCCTTGGTGTGCACGTCCTATATCCACCTCCTTGACCCCTTGGACTCCTCCCAGCCCTTGCTGGTCCTCTCCATTGTTCCTAATCGATAAAACATGCATGGAAACAAGTGTAAGTTCTGAAAAACAATTGACAAAGTTAGAACGTACCTGGAGATCCAATTGTCGTGCACGTGCTCTAGTGATCGGTCCTTGCATTGTATGCAAAGGAGAGATGTCCTCATCATCCTCCCCCTCTTGAATTGGAGTCGTCCTCGACTCAAGCTCATCTTCCTCACCCAAGTATGGCTTCAAATCTGAAATGTTAAATGTGGGACTAACCCCAAACTCGGGAGGCAACTCAAGTTTATATGTATTGTCATTTATCTTCTCAAGAACCTTAAAAGGTCCAGCAGCACGTGGCATGAGTTTGGACTTTCTCAAATCCGGGAACCTATCTTTTCTCAAATGAACCCACACCAAATCACCGGGTTCCAATTTTGCCTCCTTCCTACCTTTACTAGCAGCAATGTGATACTTTTCATTCATTTTTTCAATTTGTAACTTAGTAGTTTCATGCAACTTAAGAATAAATCCAGAACATTGTGTAGCATCTAAGTTCACAATTTCAGTATGTGGTAAAGGTAGAAAATCAATTGGAGCACGAGGATTGAAACCATAGACTACCATAAACGGACTTAACTTGGTTGTGGAATGAATAGACCTGTTATAAGCAAACTCAATATGTGGCAAACACTCCTCCCACAACCTCAAATTGTCTTTCAAAACAGCCCGCAACATAGTAGATAAGGTACGATTAACTACCTACGTTTGCCCATCAGTTTGTAGATGATAAGTAGTAGAAAACAGCAACTTTGTTCCCAATTTATACCATAAAGTTCTCCAAAAGTGACTCAAAACTTAGCATCCCTATCAGAAACAATAGTATTGGGAACACCATGCAAATGCACAACCTCATTAAAGAACAAATCAGCAACATGTGAAGCATTATCGGCCTTGTGGCAGGGTATAAAATGAGCCATTTTAGAGAAACGATCAACAACCACAAAGACACTATCCCTCCCCCTCTTTGTTATAGGCAATCCTAAAACAAAGTCAATAGAAATATCCTCCCAAGGTGCACTAGGAACCGGAAGAGGCATATAAAGACCATGTGGGTTAAGTCGAGACTTAGCTTTGTTGCATGTCGTGCAACGTAGCGCTCCACACCACGCCTCATTCGTGGCCAAAAGAAGTGAGCGGCCAGCACATCCTCTGTCTTTTTAACACCAAAATGTCCCATCAAACCACCTCCATGCGCTTCCCGCAACAACAAAAGACGAACGGAGCTAGTTGGAACACACAGCTTTTTAGCACGGTAGAGAAGGCCTTCACGCAGCAGGAATTTTTGCCACATTCTTCCCTCTCTACAATTTTCAAAGGCATATTTGAAGTCCAAATCAGTAGCATATAACCTCTTTATGGTTTCCAAACCAAAGATTTTATGATAAAGTTGGGACAGCATGGTATAACGTCTAGATAAAGCATCGGCAATCACATTGTCTTTCCCTTTCTTATGTTTAATGATGTAAGGAAATGATTCTATGAACTCAATCCATTTAGCATGACGTTTGTTCAGATTAGCTTGTCCTTTAAGATACTTCAAAGACTCATGATCTGAATGTATGACAAATTCTTTAGACCATAGGTAATGTTGCCAAGTTTGCAAGACACGCACTAAAGCATAAAGTTCTTTGTCATATGTAGAATAATTCAGCGAAGGCCCATGCAATTTTTCACTAAAGAAGGCAACAGGTTTACCTCCTTGAATTAGCACTCCTCCAATGCCAATGCCGCTCGCGTCACATTCAAGCTCGAAGGTCTTCTCAAAATTAGGAAGTTGCAGCAATGGTGCTTGTGTAAGCTTCGACTTGAGAACATCAAAAGCTTGTTTTTGTGCTGGTCCCCATCGAAACGGCACTCCATGCTTTGTCAACTCGTGGAGAGGTGCCGCAATGGTGCTGAAATCCCACACGAAATGCCGGTAGAAACCTGCGAGACCAAGAAAACTCCGAACCTGTGTGACCGTAGTCGGAAGTGGTCAGCTCGTGATGGCAACAATCTTTGCCTCGTCCACCTCAATGCCCTGCGAAGTAATAACATACCCAAGAAAAGACACACGATCGGTGCAAAAGGTGCATTTCTCAAGGTTACCATATAAACGTGCATCGCGCAAGACATTAAAAACAACACGCAAATGTTCAAGATGCTAATCATATGACTTTCTGTAAATAAGGATATCGTCAAAGTAAACCACCACAAATTTACCAATGAAAGCACGTAAAACCTCATTCATCAACCTCATGAAAGTGCTGGGCGCATTAGTTAAACCAAATGGCATGACTAACCATTCATAAAGTCCGAATTTAGTTTTAAAAGCAGTTTTCCATTCATCACCTAAAGCCATACGAATCTGATGATACCCACTACGCAAATCAATCTTGGAGAAAATAACAGAACCACTCAACTCATCAAGCATGTCATCCAACCTAGGAATAGGATAGCGATAACGAATGGTAATGTTGTTGATGGCTCTACAATCAACACACATGCGCCAAGCGCCATTTTTTTTGGAACCAAAAGAACAGGAACAGAACAAGGACTAAGGCTCTCACGAATGTACCCGCGGTCCAGAAGATCTTGGACTTGTCGCTGAATTTCCTTAGTCTCGTCGGGGTTGGTACTGTAGGCAGCACGGTTTGGCAAGCTCGCCCCTGGAACCAAATCAATCTTGTGCTCAATGCCTCGCACAGGTGGTAATCCAGGGGGTATCTCTGATGGAAAAACATCCATATATTCCTGCAAAAGGTTAGCAACAGCAGGTGGCAAGACAATGGATGTATCCTCAATGGAATATAAAGCATGTTTGCACACTAAAGCGTAGCAAGTTCCATTAGAGGCATATAAATCATCAAGATCAGATTATGTTGCAAGCAAAATAGGATTTTTCAACCTAATAGGTTGCTGAATTTCAGAATTGAAAACACCCTTTTGCTTAGCATTATTCTTTTTCTCCTGCTCAAATTGTACAATTTCAGTGGGACTCATAGGAAGCAACACAATTTTCTTGCCCTTATGCATGAGAGTATACTTATTAGATCGACCATGGTGAATAGCATCAGTATCAAACTCCCAAGGACGTCCCAAAAAAAGAGAACAAGCATCCATAGGTACCACATCAAAATCAGCAAAATCATGATACGAACCAATGGAAAAATGTATCCTTGTTGTTTGTGTTACCTTTACCTTACCATTGTTGTTAAACCATTGAATGTGATAAGGGTGGGGATGCTCCCGTGTGGTCAAGCCAAGCTTCTTGACCACCTCAACATTCACCAAATTGTTGCAGCTACCACCATCAATGATGGTATGTACACGGCAGTCCTTGACGACGAGAAACATGTTGAAAAGGTTGTGACGTTGGCGGTTGTCGTCCTCTCGAACCGTGGCACTCAAAGCTCGCTGCACAATCAAAGTCCTATAGTTGTTTGTCGCAGATGTACCAAGAACTTCCTCAGCACCATCATCCGAACCTTAAATGTTAGTTGCAATAATATTTTCATCTTCAATATCAGGAGCACTAACATACCCACCATCAGCAGTGGCAATGATCGCCCGTTTGCTGGGGCAATCTCGTTGCATATGGCCAAGTCCCTGGCAGCGGTGGCACTTGATGCCGGAGCTGCGACTTGTCGAAGTGTTGAGTGCAGCCGCCTTTGCTGCAACACCTGGAGGCATCTGGGACTTGCTGTTATCTTGTCCCCGTGATGTAGAAGGTGCGATGCTGCTTCGTACAACACCCGTGGAGGGTGGTGTAGAAGCACGTATGCTCGAGGAGGGTGCTGCTTTGGATGGCACCGGAAATTGTCGTGGCGTGAAGGTGTTGTTCCGCCGCTGCTGTTGGCGACCCTGCACTTCTTTTTCTGCTAACATAGCAAGTTGAAATAAACGTTGAATAGAATGATATTCCTTGTAGTCAACTATGTCCTGGATCTCACGCCGCAAGCCCCCATAAAACCTAACAATTTGGTCTTCCTGATCCTCAACTACCCCACAACGAATCATACCTTTCTGCAACTCTTGGTAGTACTCTTGGACAGTCATGTCACCCTGATCAAAGTGTTGCAAATTCTTAAGAAGATCACGTCTATATGAAGGAGGAACAAACCTAGCGCACATCTCTTCTTTTAACGCAGCCCATGTCTGTGGTGCATTACGTGTATTGACAAGTTCATTCCACCAAATTATAGCAAAATCTTTAAACTCACTAGTGGCTTGTCTAACTCTATGTCGCTCAGGAACAAGATGAGAGCTAAATTTCTGTTCTACCGTCATCTCCCAATCCAAGTAAGTCTCAGCATCATAAGATCTATAAAATGTTGGAATAGAAAACTTAATTTTAGCATAAGGATCATTATCTTGTTCAGGAGCATGAGGACGAGGTCTACCTCCCATACCTTGACGATTTCGTCGAGGGCGACGGCGCTGCTGTGCATCAACCTCATCGTTATTGAAGTAATCCTTTGTAGCGTAGTGAGCATGTGCATCACCATTAAGGATGATAGAGGGTGTAGCTTGTTTGGGGAAGACGAGTCTCCATCTCGTCCAACCGTGTGGTCAGACCAGCAACACTTGTATGGAGCCTCTAAAAGGTGGCTGTTGTAGTGGTCTGGTAATTGTTGAAAGCTTTGGTCATTGCCCACATCATGT
Organism: Neostapfia colusana; assembly: GCA_030760725.1. Classification (NCBI taxonomy): domain Eukaryota; kingdom Viridiplantae; phylum Streptophyta; class Magnoliopsida; order Poales; family Poaceae; genus Neostapfia; species Neostapfia colusana. The sequence goes on along the minus strand of JASWHV010000012.1, from coordinate 11,177,666 downwards.
CCCTTAGTTCCATATGGGACACACACTCATCATCATCCGGAGGTGTAGAACCAGAGGTCTTATCCATAGGCTTCTTTCTTGTCATTGTTAGTACAAAACAGAAACGAAGACAAAAAGATCGTGAAGAACCCTATTACTACGCTCTCCGAAGTGGGTGGAAAATCGATCAGTAAGATGCGTCTTACCCCGCTCTTACAAGTTTCTTACCAGCATTGCAGGTGGCCAACGGTGACCGGTGTGAAGCAAGCAGAGAGTGGGTGTGATTGCAAAGGTTACCTATTCTGCTCGAGAGAAGGTGGAGCTTGGAAGGCTCAAATGCAGTATATGTATGTGGCACACAAGTTAGTAACAGATAGCAATGCTGAATAAGTGTCCAAAGAATTTCACCTAGTTGCTGGCCTAAGAATGTATTAGAACAGTTGTGGCAACAATCAAGGACAAGGATGAATGATGATGAACAACAAGGATAATATCAGCAAGTATCCAACACTCACACAGAAATAGCACAACTAGAAAACCCCTTAGCCTCCTGTTTTTGTCTTGAAGCACTAGTAGAAATCAAAATCTTTTTTATTATTTTTTGATATTTTTTTCTCAACCAGGGGCACATGAATAGAAACAGCACCAAGTATTAGCTCAAACCGATGAAAGATGAGATCGGCACAAATTCAGGAGCGATTGGAAAAACTGGTGCTGGAACTTCGGAGTTCGAAACGAGGGTCTTCTTAATTTTTTTTAATTTTTTTGAAAACATCATGACCGGCGTAGCTGGTGTATCGTATGTGTACTTTTTCGAGACCCTTCCGGGAAAAAAATGCACCTCAATCAGAATTACGAGCAAAAAGTTATGCCCGTTTTAAGGAGGATACCCAGAATCAGGTTTTGGTGGTGGTGGAAACTGCAACAGAAACGAATCGGTGGATGGAATTTTTTTGTAGATTGGTTTTTTGTAGATGGCAGCGGATGGAAGAAACAAAACTGAACCAAAACAAATTTAAACCAGCAACCAGGCTCAACCTAGGACACGAACTCAGAACTACGGACTCCGAAACTAAATTGTGCAAAAGGTTGAGCGGGGGTTGTAGGTCAGGGAAACTAAAAATTTTTTGTGGCTTTTTGTGGACGATAGGACTGAAACAAAATAAATCTAAAGGGCACACAAGTATACCTCACGGTGAACCTGGAAATCTGATACCAATTGATAGGAGGATGAGTCCCGATCTTCCGAGTGGTAGGGTAAACTTGATTGGGTGGAGATCTCGACGTTGATGGTCCAAGGCTCCGAACGAACGAAACCCCGCAATCACTACACGACTGCTCCGTTGGTTATCACCCGTGTCACAAGAATGACCTCGCCACAAAGGCTTATCCCTGCAAGCGCAATCAAGAACACAAGCAAGAATAGAGAAGTTGCAATCAAAACTGAATTGATCATGAATTTGGGGTCTCACAACCGATGATCGGCGACACTGTTCAATGACAGATTGTAATTAAGCAAAACCCGACCCTAATGTGGTGACGGATGCTGTATAAAAAGGAGTTTAGGGGCGTGCAAGACCTCTGGACGCAACCCTAATGGGCTTCCACACGATACACGGGCCAGCAGCCCAAAAGGTGGTGGTGCAGCACCGGACAGATTCTGGATGCCCACTTGTTTCGCTGATTACCGTCAACTTAGAAGGAATTTCGAGGTGGGGCTGGTTCCATTGGAAGCTATATGAAATCACGGTTCCAACCATATATAGAACGTCCAAATCTGACTCCGTATGTGTCCGGGACGTCAGTTTTGGTGAAGGCAGCTCCTGGAACCCGAGGTGGAGTCAAAGTCGAGTTGTACTTGGGCTCCTCCTTGGTGTGCACGTCCTATCTCCTCCTCCTTGACTCCTTGGACTCCTCCCAGCCCTTGCTGGTCCTCTCCATTGTTCCTAATCAATAAAACATGCATGGAAACAAGCGTAAGTTCGGAAAAACAATTGACAAGGTTAGAACGTACCTAGAGATCCCATTGTCGTGCACGTGCTCTAGTGATCGGTCCTTGCATTGTATGCAAAAGAGAGATGTCCTCATCAAAAGCATCCTTGACCTAATGCACATACAAACTCAACCATAATTGTGAACAAAGTAAAAATTTTATAAATAACTTAAATGCAAACCGGAGCTTGCCTTGATTTTGAAGGTGACTAAAGTCAGATAATTATGAAGTTAGTTGCTGATAACTTGAAGCTTAATCACTGCCCTTATTGCTCCTTGATCCAAGCTTAACTTCTCCTCAACTTTTCCACGTTTAAACACTACACGTTATGAATATGCATATATGTTATGTTTAATTGAAAAACTTTTGCTAACAAGTTTGAAAGACAAGTTTAAAACTGGAACTCTGTTTAAGAATTTAAAATGACACTGGTGCTAGTGGTTTGGGATTTGGGTTTAAGCACTATGATCAAGTGATAAGTATTTTTCATCACTTGTGTGTTTTGATCATCTAAGAGGTTAAATATGACAGTACTGATCCAGGGCTCCAATGGAGCTGAAACTTTTCATGTGAGTTCCTTGTCACAAGAAAGTCATCTGGACCAAAATTTAGAATTTCTCCATGAGTAGATCACTCAGAACAATTCCCTAAGCAATTAGACAAAAAAGGAATTAATTCTGAATAAATTTGCATTTCCATGCAAATTCAAGTGAATCACAATTTCAAACATAGCTCAGGGAGCATGCATGAATTTTCCTAGGAATTTTGGAGCTAAGAACTGCCCAGAACTGAATTTCCAAGTTTTGGAAATTCTATGAATTTGTTTCTGTATTCATTTGAACACAGAAACTTGAAATCAGAATTCTGCTAAGAAAACCAACTCCAAATGAGCTGAAATTCTTACAGGAGTTAACTAACATCTTAAAGAATATTCTGGCAAAACTGGAGGATTTTTGGATGAACCAAACTCCCTCTAAAATTCTTTTGCTGAAAAGCTTTAAAGAATTTTCCAGAATTTAATAATGATTCTCATACAAAATGGGTTGCATATTTGGATAGAGGTTTTAAACCTGAATCCAACCCAATTTGAATCATTAAATTTGGAGCTTCCTAGCAAAAGTTATGAGGTTCTAAATTTTGAACTAAATTTGAGGAATTCAAATAAACTGGGAAATGTTTAAACTCTGACCGTGGGTCCCGGGCACACGTGTCAATCCCTTGATGCAGCCACACCGTGGTCCACAGCTAAGCAGGCTGTAGCCACAACAGATCAAATGGCCACAGCAAATCCCAGTCTACCGCAGCAGCCACTGACCGGTGGGGCTGGAAGCTTCTTCTTCCTCCCGCCCCCTTTTTCCCGCGCGCTTCACCCCCCCTCGCCGGCGCGGCGGTGCTGTCTCGGACCCTCCCTTTCCGGTGGACCTAGGGGCTGAAACTCGCCGCTAGCCTCGCTCTCGACGTGAGGAACTCGTCCTCGTGCTCACCAAAGGCCGACGATGGCTCTAAACCACCGGGTGACGTGCGGCGGCTCGGTTCTCCCTCCGGCGACGTCGCGCGCCCACTCTAGAGCCCCAAACCAACGGGTCTTTGGTTCTACAGCATCAGTGGTTCATGGGGGTGCTCGGCTTTGGTTCAAACTTGATCGGCAATGGCTCAAAATGAGGTCTCACCGTGTGCCCGGCGGTTCCCGCCATGACCACCACTCGGAAATCTTGAAATTAGTTGCAACTACTCGGTTCTAAGCTAGGTTTACAAAGGAAATGGGGTCGCTAGCTAGTCTAGCTCCCGCGTGCAAGATTTGGTGAGCTACAACATGAATTGCAACGTAATTTAATCATCCCGTACCGGAAGGTTGAACTGCACGCTCCGAAAGAAAATTCCCGAATTGGCTCTCGGTGATCCACGACTCGAATTGAGGTCTGGGGGTGAGCAGCATGGGTCAACAGCGCGTCCGGGGGTGTCCTTGCTCAGGCGTGAAAGCCGCTGTGGCGAGCTGCCCACGTACGCCCGATCACCGGTGGTTTTAGGTCAGCACGAAGAACAGTGCGCCCGAGGAAAAGGGAACCAAACTTTGCTCTGTTTCGGCACCGAGGAGGTAGGTGAGGGTTCTACCACGCCATTTTTCAGCTCGGTGGGGCTCTGTGGCACAAGTTCGGTGGTTCCCCGATTGTTTTACCATGGCGGCAGCGAGCTCGGCAGTGTGCGAGTGTGTTGTGGCGAGGAGAAACAGAACACGTTTAGTTCGGGTCGTGGGGAGTGGATCACACCGAGCGTGAAGGAAACGGTGAAGCTGGTTGCCAGCGCAAGGAGAAACGAGGAGGTGATCGCTGAATCGAGCCTTGGTGGCGCCCTGCGTTTGTTTGCTCCGAGCTCGTGTCTGAACAGAGAACAGAGACTTAGGTAGTTGTCTCCCCCCTCACAATGACACTTGGGCCCCACTCATTTCCTCTCTTAAATATCTCCAATTTTTGGCACATTGCAACTTCAATCCTGTGGAGCTAAAATTTGAAAACCATTTGGCAAATGGACAAGTTTTACTTCAGTTTCAAATTTGAATTCAAATTTCAATGAAATTCACAAGTATCTTTGATATACATATCAAAGCACCTCCAAATTTTCTAAAAAATTGTCTTCCTCATAATTTGGACCTGAAGACTCCAAATATGGATTCAAACTTTTAATTTGATAGCTGCAAAGTGAAGGTTTCCAACCACAGTTTGCATCCTCCATTTCAAATGACCACCTTTACATTTAAATGATCATTTGAATTCAAGGTGGACTTGAATTCATGTGCTTGCTCATGACCATCTTTACATGTTTAGAAAAGTTTTTGCAAGTCCCATTTCTTGGATTTAAACTCAACTTTATTCATCACTAAAGTTTTCCATTTACAAGTTTTGGGACTTTTACAGGGATCGTTTAGAAGGTTGACATGGGGTTTAAACGAGCCGGGGAGCGCTCCAAACCTATCGGCACCGTGCGCCCGATGTGGTCCAGTGGTATTCCCTCGAAAAGAACTCAGATTCCTCGCTCTACACTCAATTTCTCGGTCTAAAATCGATGGTGAAGGTGTGCTAGGCAGTAAGGAATTTGTGTGCGGAGTTTGGGACACATCCAACATGAATTGAGTGCGAATTTTGCAATTCCTTACCTCGGGGTCAGTTTGTGCCGCCCGGGAGAAAATCTTGAAACTCTCCCTCTGTGATCAATGGCTAGGGCTGAGTTTTGGAGGTGAGCAACTAGGCTTGTGGGTGCACTGAAGGGTTGGTTTGCCTTGGCTTGATCTTCCTCGGTTCGGGTTGCCCACGGGAGCTGAGCTCATTTTCTTCGGTTTGCAACACGGGAGCAGTGGCAACTTGCTGTTTTTCTGGTGCAAGCAAGCTTGGGACTGGGGAGGAAAAGGGCTGGCCGGCTAGAGCACTCATGGGTGCAGCTTTTTAGTGTGGAGAGCTCGAGCAAAAGAAGTTCAGTTGGTGGCTGGCCGTGGGAAGAACAGAGGCGGCGCCGGCGGCTTGTTTTCGTGCGTGAGAGCAGAACAGTGAGAGCGTGAGAAGCAAAACGACTTCGGTGCACTGGTTGTGTTGAGGATTGGACCGAGCAACTCGCTGGAAGCAGGAGCTGGCATCGGCAACTCGTCGGGAACGGTCTCAGCCGGCTGCTGGCGCGCTCTCATGCGAAGGAGGAGTCGGTTCACTGCACAGAGCCACTGACATGTGGGTCCAGCCCTCTCATTTGATTTTTCCCCACTGTGCTTTGAGATTCCCACTCAAACGTTGTCCAAATATCACCAAATTTGGAGGATAGGCCAAACATGATGTGAGAAGTTTGAATATGAAATCAGATTTCAAAATTGATCACATTTGGTCCAGTTTCCAAATTCAACTTTGAATTTGAATGTGATCTCAAATAATGCTTTGAACAAATGGTATATGAGCTCAAAATTTCTCCAAATTTGGAACTTAAGCTCTTTAATACCTGGGGAATGCAATGGTCATCTCACCTATAGGCCTTTGAACAATCTGAATAGGAATCCTTTTTAAAAGATTCAAAATGGCGTTTAAATTTCCCGCCATCCTCTCCATAGTGGGGGTTAACATGATTTCAACTTAAGAAGTGAAGTTCCCTGCTCAGGTTAACCTGTGCTAATCCTGAGTCGAAGAATTTTTTTAACTCCCTCACATGTCCATTTTTGTGTTCATCATTTCATGTGACACGATTATAGTCTTTCTTTGCCTCACTTTGTTTCACAATGTGAAATAAAACTTTACAAAAGTTAGGGCCGTTACATTCCTCCCCCCTTAAAAGAATCTCGTCCCGAGATTATAAAAAGAAAGAGGAAGGAAGAAAAACTACTGGACATATGGTACAAACAAGTCTGGAAAATTTAAACAGAGAAAATCCTCGCTTTCCCACATGGCTCCATCAGCGGTGTGGTTGCTCCACAAGACTTTGTAAAATCGCAATGTCCGATTTCTTGTGGCGCGAGTCTTCTTATCGATAATCTGTATCTGGTACTCAGAATAAGTGAAATCCGGATGAAGATCCTCAATGTTCTCCATATGAACTGCAGTTGGGTACTTAAGACATTTCCGCAGCTGAGAGACGTGAAAAACATTGTGAATACCCGAGAGTGACGTCGGTAACTCCAGCCGATAGGCTACGGGTCCACATATTTCAATAACGGCAAACAGCCCGATGAATCGCAGAGCAAGTTTTCCCTTCACTCCGAAATGATGAATCCCTTTCATTGGAGAGACACGGAGGTACACGTGGTCCGTGATGTTAAAGCGAAGAGGTCGACGTTGTTTATCTACATAACTCTTCTGCCGAGATTGAGCAGCCTTTAAGTTGGCTTGAATCACTCGCACTCGTTCCTCCGCTTCATTCACAAGATCAATCCCGTAGACTACCCTCTCGCCGGAATCACACCAATTCAGTGGTGTGTGGCACTTCCGGCCATAAAGAGCTTCATACAGGGCCATCTGGATGCTGGATTGATAACCGTTATTATATGAGAATTCTGCTAACGGTAAATGGTCATCCCAATTCTTCCCATGATTGATGACACATGCTCGTAGCATATCCTCTAGAATCTGATTTACCCTCTCCGTTTGACCATCAATTTGCGGATGATACGTTGAACTCTGAATTAGCTTGGTTCCCAAGGAAGCATGCAGTTGCTCCCAAAATCTAGATACGAATAACACACCTCGATCAGAAACGATGGTGTGGGGAATCCCATGTAAACACATAATTCTCGAGATAAATAGCTCCGTATACTTCTTTGCCACATATTTAGTATGGACTGGAATAAAATGAGCTGTCTTGGTCAAATGATCGATGATTACCCAAATAGAATCATGCTTGTTGCTGGTCATGGGTAAACCGACGATGAAGTTCATACTTATGTCTTCCCACTTCCATGCTAGAACCTTCAGTGGTTGAAGTGGTCCAGCTTTCCTCATATGGTCGGATTTAACCTGCCGACACGTATCACACTCGGATACGTACTTTGCAATCTCTCTTTTCATCCGCGTCCACCAGAACATAGATTTCAAGTCCTGGTACATCTTGTTGCTGCCCGGATGATTGGAAAATTTTGATTAATGAGCTTCGTCTAATATCTTCTTACGAAGCTTCATGTCCCGCGGTATGACTATACGGTTCTTGAACCATAACGTACCGTTCTCATCTTTCCAGAAGCACTTTACCTCTCCTTTGTCTATTCTCTTCCGGATATGGGTCATGCCCTTATTTTTCCTTTGAGCCTCTACAATTTCATCTCGAATTGTAGGAATGAGGGCAAGATTAAATAGCGACCCATAAGGAACCAAATGCAGGCTCGGTTCCTCTTCTTCCATTGCAGACATGGTTAGGTTATGAACATGTGATTTCCGACTAAGTGCGTCGGCAACCACATTCACTTTTCCAGGATGATAATGAATCTCCAGTTCATAATCCTTTATTAACTCTAACCATCTTCTCTGTCTCATATTTACCTCCTTTTATGTGAATATGTACTTTAAACTCTTGTGGTCGGTGTAGAGGTGGACTAAGTTTCCAAGCAAATAGTGCCTCCACATTTTTAGAGCAAGAACCACAGCAGCTAGCTCGAGATCATGTGTCGGATAATTCTGCTCATGATTCCGAAGCTGCCTGGATCCATACGCGACCACTCGCCCTTCTTGTATAAGCACGCAACCAACACTAGGGCTGTTGTAAGGTGCTTTACCAACGCCTTGAACGCCTCCTCACATGCTTCACTCCACACATATTTGTTGCCTTTCTTCAGAAGTCCCGTCATCGGTTTAAAGACCTTGGAGAAATTTAGAATGAATCTCCGGTAGTAACCCGCTAAACCGAGAAAACTACGGACTTCATGGACTGACTTTGGTAACTCCAAGTCAGCACTTGGACGATTTTGCTTGAATCAACTGCGATGCAATCCGCAAAAATAATGTGCCCAAGAAATGGCACTTGGTTGATCCAGAACTCGCACTTGCTGAATTTTTCATATAGTGTTGTGATCCCGTAGGCGTTGGAGCACAATATGAAGATGTTCGGCGTGTTCTTCCTCCGACTTAGAATATACCAATATACCGTCGATGAAGACCACGATGAACTTGTACAGCTCCGGCATGAAGACTGAATTAATCAGGTACATAAAATGAGCCGGCGCATTAGTGAGTCCGAATGACATGACGAGATACTCATATAGTCCGTTCTCATCGAGAATGCCGTCTTGGGTATGTCTTCCGCCCGGATTTTTATCTGGTGATATCCGGACCGAAGATCCATCTTCGAGAAAACCTTAGCACCCACCAGTTGATCGAAAAGCATATCGATACGTGGTAGTGGATACTTGTTCTTGATTGTTACGGCATTGAGCGGACGATAGTCCACACATAACCTTAGAGTCTCATCCTTTTTCTTGACGAACAGTGCGGAGCATCCCCACGGTGATGAACTGGGGCGAATGAAGCATTTGCTTAACAAATCATTCAGCTGCTCCTTCAGCTCCGCGAGTTCCTTCGGTGCCATTTTATACGGCCTCCGAGATATGGGTGTGGTTCCCGGTGCTAGTTCAAGTTTGAACTCCACTTCACATTCAGGCGGCATGCCCGGTAGATCATCGGGAAACACGTCCGGATATTCCCGGACCACTGGAATGTCCTCCAGTTTCTTAGCTTCAACGGTGTGGACAGCAGTGACTTCCGGTGCAACATTTCTCAGAATCAACGTGTGTTCCCTGTGCTTCTTTGAATTCAGCTGCACCGTTCGTGAACTATTATCAAAGATAGCCTGGTAATGTGTCAACCAAGCCATTCCCAAGATGACGTCAATCCGCAAGCCTTCCAGGATGATAAGAGTAGTAGGATATATCCACCCATCCAAACATATAGGCGCTCGAGCAACAATTCTGCCCGCTGTCCTACTACCTCCCGGTGAATTAATATGATAAGATGCGGCGAAGGTGGTTGATGGTATTTGGTGCTTAACCACATAAGCTTTGCTGATAAAATCATGTGTAGCACCCGAGTCGAACAACACGAACGTGGGCTGACCATGTAGGCTGAACATACCCGCAAACACGGGTTCTCCTACGGGAACGTCTTCAACTGCCATATAGTTTACGTTTCCCACTTTCAGTGCTGTCCTCCTTGGCTGACCATGGAATTTCTTTGCAGCTTGCGATGACATGTTACTGCTGCTCTGTATTGTCAAGTTTTTCAAACATTCCAACTAACAACCAGAAATGATGAAAGATAACAATGAATATGTCATGGAACTGAGAGAAGTATAAAACCTTCATGTCCACAACAAGTCTCAGTTACATGGCAATGAGCAATGCTCTGTTCAGAATGACCATTTGGCCTTAATCCCAGAATTTGATTACGAAAATGGCAGTTTCATGTCTCAAGTTGAATATCAAAGTTATAGATAAGTTCAATATATTTCCAACGAGTATTTATTTGCCTTCATATCTGTTCTAGATCAGGAGTTATGATATTTCAAATTCGACAGAAATCTGGAACAATTTTGACAGCACCTCCTCTGAAAGTGTCTGTTTTGTCAACAAGATTTCATACAGTTCTACCCCAAAATATGTAGAAACTTTGAACTACAAAGTCGTAGAACATATCACAAACTTTCCAACGATGTCTTACGTGACCCTTAGAGATTCTTTCTACAGGAAGTTATGGTCAAAATACAGAAAATTCCAGAGAGCATTTTTGGTCTGCCCTGTTTTTGTACAGTTAAAACTCATCTGAGATTTTCATCCATTTGGAGGGAGATTCTGTACTGGAGTTATACAGCAAAGTTTTAGAAGACTTCAAAACCTTTCCAGAAAAGTATCCCTGACCTCCATTGGTTCAACCAATCAAAAGTTATGCCCTGTTCAATTTTCAGCAAAAATTCTGCCGAAAACAGGGGAGTTTGTTTCTAAATATTTGAGATGGAAACTATACTCCCAATTGACTCTTAGTTCAATATAGGAGTTCATTAACCCCTAATGGAATACTAGACTCCAAAATTATTCTTTCCTTTGAAAACTTCATTTTTCATGCAGTTAAGAACATATTACGGTACTACGTATCCTCACCAAATGAAAATCCTAACTGGCGTTACACTGGCATATATGTCTCAAGGGGGGCACTAAAACGATCACTCACACACGTGTTCTAAACGGAATGTTCTACTCGTGGTTAAGTACCTGCAGAAAAACAATCAATAGTGATGCACACAAAGATTTTCCATTTCAGGCAGGTCCATATCATAGTAAAAACATACGCCCTATATCATTGCCATACGGGCTGTCCTTGAGTCAAGCCACGTCTCAAGGTACATGGTCGTGTTTTCACACCACACGACGGGGAACCCGATTATAGCGCGAACGGGTCATCACGGTTGGAAATGATATCAACCCAACAGATACCACCTACTGCCCTGCAGGGCACGCCGATGGCAAGCGCTGCGTATGTCCTCCTAGGCTATTTCCAGAAGAACACACTATCGTGTTACCGACCACACGATGGGGTTTCCACTTTCTTGCCTAATGCACGCCAGGGACCAGCGTTTCATATGAACTTAGGAACATGAAGAGTTCAAGAGTTTCATATTGACATCTCACACCAAGTTGTGAGACCTATACCCTGAACCACTTTCCTTGTCAGGGGAGCTAACCAAAATTGATCCGCTTTCGGTGGTGTTCCTTAATATTCTTACCTCCACGTCGGTGCGTCGTTACAGAACTGAAATACTGAATATTAATACACTGTTAGCTTGCGACCTTAAGTAACTATGCTACTAATAGTCCTTATGTGGGCATACTATATGTTCCTCACTCGTATACTTCTAGGTTTTCGAAAATAAGCTCTTTTCATGCGTGCTATTCCCAATGCAGCTTTTCTACCACGCCTGTGGGGAACCCCTTCCGGGATCCACACTCCAGGATACACATTGGGTGGTGCCGTGCGATGCGGCACCCAACAGCACACGCGAAAAGAACCATAAAGTATAAAGTTTTTTATTTCTCAAGATAGTGTCATTTACAAAATATTGTACCACGAAGGTACACGCAGCAGAATATACATACACACTTAGTCTTGGTCCTAACTATGCAAATGAGAAGACGTCCAGCCTGCGGACGCTTCTTACTAGCTTCCACAAAGATGAGTGCAGCGGCAGGGTTTCCGGTGAGTCTCCGATGGCTCACTGAACAACCATCTTCATAGCAAATTTTATAACCTGCAAAACACTAATAATGCAACCGTGAGCACGATGGCTCAGCAAGACTTAACTGACACTCCTAAACATGGAACTCTACATGCAGGGATTACTAACATAGGAAAAGTATGATGCAATAACGACACGCCTAAATGTTAATCCTTACTTTCAGTTTAATAGAAGCAGATTATTATGCCTTAGGCAGCCCTCACATCGGAAGTCCACAATCAAACAAGAAACGCTTTCCCCCGATGTGACGATTACCAAAGTGGAATTTAAACATAATGAGCTCTACAACTATAGCATACATGGTTGGCAATACAATGAATTTAAGAACTTCACATCAGCAATGATTCATCTCACTTCGTCTGGAAGTTATTACTATGTCACAACACAGTGAACAAGTGGTACTCATATAACCGCGAGGGACGGTGATTCGAATCAGGACACACCCGGAATACACGACACATACACCCGCCTCGAAAGACTCACACAGGAGCTCTTTCTTATGTTGTATGCAGCAACCTTTCACCCGTCACTCCAATGCCGAAACAGTTCCGCCGACCCATCCGAAGGGCCACTACCCGGAACACGTCGAAGTTGCTCCGCTAGTGGGTTTACACCTCTGACACTGTAACACCCTCAAATTCATTTCCATGCATTGCATACATTTTTCATATAGAGAAACATTATAAAAGAAGTAGAGATGGAGGAAGGAACCATAGTTATGGAGAAAGAATCATAAAAATGGTGGGGAATGGGAAAAAGGATAGCTGAAATGAGCCAATTCCAATTTGTCGAAGTGCGCTGTCGACACTTCCCCCTGCGGAGGGGGTGAGGTTCGGCACTGCTGGCTACGTGGCAGGCCCGGGGCTCGCCTCTGAGGAGAAGAGAGGCCTGGCCCCACTGGACACGTGGTGCCCTCAGAGCTCACCCCTGTGAAGGAGGTGAGGTCTGGCACTGCTGGCCATGTGGCAGGTCCGGGGATCGCCTCTGAGGAAAAGGGAGGCCCGGCCCCGCTGGACACGTGGCACCCTCGGAGCTCGCCTCTGCAGAGGGGGCGAGGCCCGGCTCTGCTGGCCGCGTGGCAGGCCCGGGGCTCGCCTCTGAGGAGAGGGGAGGCCCGGCCCCGCTGGACATGTGGCGCCTTCGGAGCTCACCCCTGCAGAGGGGGTGAGGTCCTTAGGCGGTTTTTCTCTTGTGCACGGGGCTACCCGATACTGAGGGTACCGACACAATTTCCCCAAATTTTCCCCACATTTGGGAAATTTCCCCCACATTGCTGCCGCACCAAATCAATTAGGGAAAAGTTTGTTAGTATTTTGCTCCATTTAGAGTAGGATTCTCCCCCCTTATAAATAGAATCAAAAACCCCCCTTGTCCGCAACCCCTTCCCCTCCCCCCCTCCCAAGTCGGGGACTTGGAGGCCCTAGCCCCCAACTCGACGAGTTGGAGCCCCCCCTCGCCGAAGTTCAGTCGCCAGTGAGCCCCACCGGTGAGCCTGCCGACGAACCCCGTCACGCCTCGCCGTCGCCAGAGAAGAGCCGATGATCTGTCCTGCCCTAATCTTCCATAGAAAAATTCCCCGCTGCTGCCATTGCTAGGAGGAAGGCCCTGCCACCAAAGGGAAGTGAGGTAGGTATTCGTTACCAAACTTACAACGTCGTCGCTGTTTCTACGCATCCGTTTTCTTTGCTCCCTTTGAATAGAAACTTTTCGTGTGGACAGATCACATTTTGATCGGATTTTGATGGTGGAATTGATCTAGATCTTGAGTCAAGATCATCACCACGTCCACACTTGATCCCTACACCCTTGTTCATCATAAAACCCCATGAAAGCCCATTAAAACATGCAAGAACACGTACAAACTGGTTTAATAAAACAGCACCATAGGATTTGCATTCATCTATACCATTGCATCTTGAGTAAAGTTTGTGCATGATGTTTGATTGCTGTAAATTTTGTATGTGCGTGGTCATGAGTAGAAGGACAAGCTCAGGAAGCCGTCTACGAAGAACTACAACACAAAGACTTCGAGACACTTGAGCAACAAGAGCCACGGGAGCAAGGCAAGTGCCCCTTGACCATATTGATCCCATGTTTTGAAACTGTTTTGTTTAAGAAAACTCATATGCTTGAGTCAACTTGATGGGATACCCTTTATAGGAGTTTACTAGTTTTGTTAACCATCCTTGTCGTCGGGAAAGTTGATGAGTCGGGTATGGTCGTTTTTTCCTTTTTGCTTCGCTTAATCTACGGGATACGGGAAGATGAATTAAAACATGTTTAGCTACTGCACTCATATGAATAATGATGATGAGAATTTGATGATGATAATGAGCATGGAATCAGGGAGATCTAGGCAAGCTTGGTTCATGGATTTTGCTGAATGAGATGGTGGTTTACTTGCCGTAGATCTAAGGACCGGTTCATGCCAGCACAAGCCAGGAAAATATTTCCACCACAAGGCCAAATATGGTGCGGCTTAGCTGACTAATTAGGTGTGTTGCTAGCTTGTTATGGACCGTGGATGGTGCGGGGAATGGGAGTCGAGGAGGACTGCCCTGGGAACTGCATGGCACAAGAGGGGGCCCGTGGGTGGGAGAATGGTGATTCGAGCCTGCCAGTGAAACCTCAGTGAGTCCATACATCTAGTAGCCCCTTTGTAAAGGCTATTTTGTGATCTCTTGGCCATACACCGACGGTTGTGTACTGGTATAATGGAGATTCTGCAGTCGCTGACGGGTGACAAAATCATGAACTTGTGGGTAAAGTGGTGCCACCTCTGCAGAGTGTAAAACTATCATGATAGCCGTGCTTCCGGTCATAAGCACCTGGCCAACTCACATGATTAGAGGGAAAACATGGGATGAATATTCGGTATGGTTATGGTATGGTCATTGGGATTGGTTTTGGGTCTGTTTTGAGTCATGAAAACGAGTTTGGTTTCGGTTATATGAATATGAGATGGTTATGAATATTTATGAGCATGAGATAAACTTGAGAAAGATTAATGGATGGATGAGACTTGATAAATGGTGAATTATGATGAAGGAATTTTGCTGATATAACATGGTTATGATGGGACTAAACTCACCTAGAAATAGTTGCTGTTTTTCTCTTGTTTGTGAAATAAAATTTGCTTGCTGCAATGAGCCCTTTTATTCCATACCTTGTTGTAAGCTACATGTCATACTTTTCCCGCACTTGCTGAGTACGACATGTACTCACCCTTGTATTATCACATAAACATCAGCAATAGGAGAAGAGTACTTCGAGGACCATGTGGAGTACTAGGCGTGCAAACTACCGTCAACATGCCTGTGGAGTTGAAGATGGAGCCTGCTGCTGTTTAGTTGTTTCCGCTGTCGTTTAGAGACTTCCGCTGCAAGAATAAGATAGAAAATCATGAGTGAGACAATTAGTAGATGTAATAAAGTACTTAAACACTATTTATTCGTGGTTATATTCTGAATTCAGTTTGTGGATTACATGTGTATGTGTGATGAACATCCTGGGCACACATATGCATTAACTTGGTTCTGTTTTTGGAACCGGGTGTCACAGATTGGTATCAGAGCCACGTTGATCGTAGGATGCAAGCCTAGGTAGAATGGACACTCTAAAACACATAGGAACAACCCTCTAAACTGCTATTTTCGAAACTTGCTTGCTGCTGCACTTTTCTTGTCAAGTCAGCCACCGCAAAGTGCTATTTTCAGCCCCTCTTTTCTCTTCTTTGGACAACAACACTTTTGCTATCTTGCTTCATAGCTTCTGTAGTTTTGAAGTATTTTCTTCCTTCTCCAAAGATTCTCATGTCCTATTTATATATGCCGGTGATCAGGAGCACGACACACATAAGTACTCGTTTACCACCACGTGGGAGTGCACTTAACCCCATTGAGGTGTCCGATGGACCATATTGGGAGGAGGTGAAGACGGAACCTCATGATGAAGATGAAGTCAATAGCTATATGCATGAGGAAGAGGACCCGGAAGAGGTGAAACCATTCGAAGACGACATGGAAGATGATCCACAAGAATGGCATTGGTACGCACCTCAGGAGGAGTTTCACGCGGGCTTACATCCCGTGGAGCCTCATGAAGCTATGACGGGAGAAGATGAACCCGAGGAGGAGCCACTCCTTGCTGAGACCAATAATGAAGGTGATGAATGGGCCAATCATTCAGATCAAGAATTTCGGTCCGATGGAATGGAAGGAGGACACACATCCAGGGAGCTCAAAGAATTTCTGGATTGCTGCAGCTTGTACCCGGAGTATCTCCTCAAGAAAGCCCCTCGTCTCGGACATAAAGAGTGGAAGGCTGACGTAACCATCCTATATAACGGTAGGGTTGTCACTCGGCACTTCACACCCACATGGGGAGCTACAAGGGCAGAAGCTATTGATGACGCTGCATGGGAAGCACTCACCGGACTGTGGTACGCGTTCCATGAGCAGCTTGAGGGTACCACTTTTGAGCTGCATGCGTGTCAGAAGAGTGGCACAAGGGAGATCATTGGACCCCATGTAACCTCCCTTTCCAACCCACAAGCTGCTGACAAGTCACAAAGGTTGTCGTGGAGTTAGGAAACCGCTACGCAAGCGCACAAGAAGAGATCCGTTACCTCCGCAAGAAACTGTATTTGCTGGAGAAACCAGAGGAGACTCGCACCAACGCGGGAGTGAATGGAGCACCAGCGCCTTCTAACTCTACATGGACTGCTGACTCACCATGGTGTGCGCCCATGTATGGACCACCCCCGTCACACGGCGGGAACAACACCAGTTCACATGATTAAGTTTAGGACTCCCATTGAATAAGCTGTAATAGGAACGTTTAAATCGTAGTAGCGTGAATAGGAGTGTTGTGTTGAACTTTTGTGATGATTGGTTGTGTTTATGTGCTGGTGTGAGTTGTGGGACGCTTGGGCGAATGTCCACATCCACACATAGTGGAGAGATGTGAGATGCTTCGGCATGTGTTCACATCCTCATATAGGATGAAATTAATAAAGGAAGATATTTAGTCCGTACACCTTGATGCATATAGTTGAGGGGATCAATCTAAACTTATATTTTCTATTCTACTCAACTCTCTCTCACAGATGGTGAGGGAAAATGCCAGCCGTCAAAGGAGGAATGTTCGTGGCAACCTTGAACCACAAGAGGATGGCAACGTTGAAGTTCCTGAAAATGCTAACCCCGGGGCTGATGCAAACAACCTTGAACAGTTGATGGCTATGCAGAACCAGCTCATGCAAACTATGATACAAACTTTGGGACAGCTGCAAGCCAACAACAACAACAATCCTAACCCTGTTCCTGCACCCCCACCGCCACCACCACCACCACCACCGCCGGCTCACAACAGATTGGGAGAGTTCATGAGGACTCGATCGCCTACTTTTGCACAAGCTAATGATCCCGTGGAGGCTGATGATTGGTTGAAATCCATGGAAAAGAAGCTTGCTATTGTTCAGTGCAATGATCAGGAGAAAGTTCTCTTTGCACCACACCAACTCATGGGAGCAGCCGCTGACTGGTGGGACGCTCTCTGCAATGCTCATGTAAACCAGGAGACAATCACTTGGGCTGAATTCAAGGAGAGTTTCCGCTCTCATTACGTCCCTGCTGAAGTCATGATGCTTAAAAGGCAAGAGTTCGAAGGTCTCCGTCAATGAAAGAAGAGCGTGAATGAGTACCTCAACAAGTTCACGCAGCTGTCAAGGTATGCTCCCGAAGACGTCAACTCGGATCAAAGGAAGCAATACTTGTTCATGAGAGGATTGAACAATGAGATCCAAGTACAACTGCTCAATAATGATTATGCAAACTTCCAGAAGCTCGTTGGCAAAGCTATAGTGGTTGAGAGCAAGATCCGTGAGATTGAGCAAGAGGGCAAGAGGAAGATGCCATACCAGCCACAAGGGAGCAATGTACGTCCCTGTTTCATGCCACCAGCTACACCACAGTACGGCTCGTCCACTTCTACTTTCCGCTCTGCAAACCCACCTCGTCCTAATCAACCACCGCAGCAACGTTCTGTTATGCAAGCACCTCGTATGCCTTTGCATCCTGCGTCCCGTCCCAACATGGGCGCCTATGCTCAAAACCAGCCTCGCGCCAACGTTCCTGCTGTTTTGGCAACAAAGCATGCTTTTCATGCGGAGAGGCGGGACACTTTGCAAGTCAATGTCTGAAGAAAGGCCTTGGACAGCCGACCAACACACCAAAACAAAACCCACGGCCGAATGGAGGAGCTACGCAAGGTAACGTGGGCAGAAGAACTATGCTCGTGGCAACGTGAATCATGTCTGTGCTGAGGAAGCGCAACAAGCTGAGGACGTCGTGATTGGTATGTTCCTTGCCAACTCCAACCCAGCCACTGTTTTATTTTATTCCGGAGCATTGCATTTATTCATATCATCCAAGTATGTTGCCAAGTACAATATGCCCATATCACACATGAAACACACTATGTTGGTTAATTCTCCCAGTGGAGAGATGAGGACTAATATAGTATGTCTGAAAGTAAACCTTAAAATAAGGGGGTAGACTTTCTTGCCAACCTTATTGTCTTGGATTCCAAAGGGATTGATATAATACTTGGAATGGATTGGTTAAGCAAGCACAACGGAGTAATTCAATGTGCTGAGAGGAGCTTGCAGTTGACAAATGAGCACGGTACTCGTATTGAGTTCGAGTCAGCCCAACCGGCAACCGAGAAGGCAGTGTTGAACCACGTCGAAGAAGCAACATTGGAAAGCATTCCGGTGGTTCAAGAATTTTCAGATGTGTCCTCAGAAGAACTTCCTGGTATGCCACCTGACCGGGGCATTGAATTTGCCATTGATTTAGTACCTGGAACTGCACCTATAGCGAAAATGCCATATAGGATGCCCGCTAATGAACTAGTGGAACTTAAGAAGCAAATTCAGGAGCAGCTAGAAAAGGGTTTTATACGCCCAAGCTCGTCACCGTGGGGAGCCCCCGTGCTCTTCGTAGACAAGAAGGATGAGACCCAAAGGATGTGTGTGGATTATAGGTCTCTCAATGAGGTGACAATCAAGAATAAATACCTGCTGCCCCGTATAGAGGACCTATTCGACCAAGTGAAAGGTGCCCGAATTTTCTCCAAGATTGATCTTCGGTCGGGATACTTCCAGCTGAAGATTAAGCCCTCCGACATACCCAAGACTGCATTTCGAACACGGTATGGTTCGTATGAATATACCGTTATGTCTTTTGGGTTAACGAATGCACCCGCATACTTTATGTACCTCATGAATAAGGTCTTCATGGAGTACTTGGACAAGTTCGTCGTGGTTTTCATCGATGATATCATGGTGTATTCAAAAAGCGAGGAAGAACATGAAGAACATTTGAGTTTGACATTGCAGAAATTGAGGGATCCTCAATTGTATGCCAAGTTCAGCAAGTGTCAACTTTGGCTAAAGGAGATATCGTTCCTAGGCCACATCATCTCCGAGAGAGGAGTATCGGTTGATCCCGGAAAAGTGGGAGATGTTCTGAAGTGGAACCAACCACAGTATGTGAGAGATATTCGAAGTTTCATTGGGATGACTGGATACTACCGAGGGTTCATCAAGGATTTCTCCAAAATAGCGAAGCCTATAACTGAATTGCTAATGAAGGGAAAATCATTTCAGTGGACACCAGTGTGCCAAGAATGCTTTGAGGAGCTCAAGAAAAGACTAACCAGAGCGCCGGTTTTGGTATTGCCGGACGTGAGCAAGAGTTTCGATATATATTGTGACGCATCAAGACAAGGGCTTGGATGTGTGCTCATGCAAGATGGACAAGTGGTAGCCTATGCATCGAGACAACTAAAGAAACACGAGCTGAATTACCCCACACATGACATGGAACTTGCAGCCGTGGTACATGCCTTGAAGATTTGGAGGCATTTTATCCTTGGCCACCGATGTGAGACCTATACGGATCACAAAAGCCTCAAGTATATATTCACGCAAACAGATCTGAATTTGAGGCGACGTCGATGGTTGGAACTCATCAAGGATTATGATGTTGGAATCAATTATCACCCCGGAAAGGCCAATGTAGTAGCTGATGCATTGAGCCGAAAGGGAGCATGTCACCAACTCACGGTTTGGGAGCTACCGCCTGAGCTGCGCAAGGAGTTCGAACGGTTACATCTCGGGTTCTTGAACGAGATGGAAGTGATAGAACTCAACTCTTCGCTGGAACAAGAGATACGAGATGGCCAAGCAACGGATGAGGAAATCAAGGAAATCAAGGAAAGAATCCGACAAGGCATAGAAAAGGATTTCAAGGAAGACAAGAAGGGCATGCTTTGGTTAGGGCAAAGGATTTGTGTGCCTAACGTGAAGCACATCCGCGACATGATATTAAAGGAGGCACATGACTCACCTTATTCCATACATCCCAGCTGTACAAAGATGTACAAGGACCTGAAAACTTGCTATCGGTGGGATGGTATGAAAAGGGACATAGCTGAATATGTTTCCTTATGCGACACGTGCCAACGGGTGAAGGCCAAACATCAAAGACCCGCTGGACTGTTGCAGACATTGAAAGTACCCGAGTGGAAGTGGGAAGAAATCAGCATGGATTTCATTGTCGGATTGCCACGTACTCGGTCGGGTAACGACTCCATTTTGGTTATTGTGGACCGATTGACGAAAACAGCCCATTTCCTTCCTGTTAGAACCACGTACCACGTCGCAGAACTAGCCGACCTGTATATGGAGCAAATCGTGTGTCTCCATGGAGTTCCGAAGAGGATAGTTTCAGATAGGGGTTCTCAATTTACCTCTAGGTTCTGGAAGAAGCTGCATGAATCCATGGGTGCACGGCTGAATTTCAGCTCCGCTTATCACCCGCAAACTGACGGGCAAACTGAGAGGACAAATCAAATTTTGGAAGACATGTTGAGAGCTTGCGCCTTGAAACATGGGCGCAGTTGGGATAGGAGCTTGCCGTATGCAGAATTCTCATACAACAACAGCTATCAAGCCAGCTTGAAGATATCACCTTTCGAAGCATTGTATGGTAGATGGTGTAGAACGCCGCTGTTCTAGAATGAGACCGGAGAGAGCCAAGTGTTTGGACCCGAAGTGCTGCAAGACGACGAAAAGCAAGTCCAAACGATACGAGAAAATTTGAAGGCTGCTCAGTCACGACAAAAAGGTTACGCAGATAATAGGCGAAGAAGATTGACCTTCGAAGTAGGAGACTTCGTGTACCTTAAGGTATCGCCTATCCGAGGCCAACGATGGTTCAACGTCAAGGGCAAATTAGCACCTCGCTACATTGGGCCATTTAAGATTTTGGGAAAGCGAGGAGAAGTAGTCTGTCAACTAGAGCTACCAAGGCACCTCTCCGACGTACACGACGTGTTTCACGTATCCCAACTCAAGAAGTGCTTAAGAGTACCGGAAGAACAAGTACCGATGGATGAGCTCGAGCTTCAAGAGGATCTGACCTATGTGGAGCACCCCGTCCAAATTTTGGACGTGAAGGAAAGGGTCACGAGGAACAAAGTGATCCGTTATTGCAAGGTACAGTGGAGCCATCACACGGAAGCCGAAACTACATGGGAGCGTGAGGAAGACCTCAAGGCAGAATTCCCTCATTTATTCTCTACTCTATCGAATTTCAAGGGTGAGATTCAGTTTAAGGGGGGTAGGTTTGTAACACCCTCAAATTCATTTCCATGCATTGCATACATTTTTCATATGGAGAAACATTATAAAAGAAGTAGAAATGGAGGAAGGAAGCATAGAAATGGAGAAAGAATCATAAAAATGGTGGGGAATGGGAAAAAGGATAGCTGAAATGAGCCAATTCCAATTTGTCGAAGTGCAATGTCGACACTTCCCCCTACGGAGGGGGTGAGGTCTGGCACTGCTGGCCACGTGGCAGGCCCGGGGCTCACCTCTGAGGAGAAGGGAGGCCCGACCCCGCTGGACACGTGGTGCCCTCGGAGCTCACCCCTGCGGAGGGGGTGAGGTCCGACACTGCTGGCCACGTGGCAGGCCCGGGGCTCGCCTCTGAGGAAAAGGGAGGCCTGGCCCCGCTGGACACATGACACCCTCGGAGCTCGCCCTTGCGGAGGGGGCGAGGCCCGGCACTGCTGGCCGCGTGGCAGGCCCGGGGCTCGCCTCTGAGGAGAGGGGAGGCTCCGTCCCGCTGGACACGTGGCGCCTTCGGAGCTCACCCCTGCGGAGGGGGCGAGGTCCTTAGGCGGTTTTTCTCCTGTGCGCGGGGTACCCGGTACTGAGGGTACCGACACAATTTCCCCGAATTTTCCCCACATTTGGGGAATTTCCCCCACATTGCTGCTGCACCAAATCAATTGGGGAAAAGTTTGTTAGGATTTTGCTCCAAATAGAGTAGGATTCTTCCCCTCCCACTTATAAATAGAACCCAAAACCTCCCCTTGGCCGCAACCCCTTCCCCTTTTCCCCCCCTCCCAAGTCGGCGACTTGGAGGCCCTAGCCCCCAACTCACCGAGTTGGACCCCCCCCCCCCTCGCCAGAGTTCAGTCGCCAATGAGCCCCACCAGTGAGCCTGCCGACGAACCCCATCACGCCTCACCGTCTCCTGAAAAGAGCCGACGATCTGTCCTGCACTAATCTTCCATAGAAAAATTCCCCGCTGCTGCCATTGCTAGGAGGAAGGCCCTGCCGCCAAAGGGAAGTGAGGTAGGTCTTCGTTACCCATCTTACGACGTAGTCGCTGTTTCTACGCATCCGTTTTCTTCGCTCCCTTCGAACAGAAACTTTTTCGTGTGGACAGATCACGTTTTGATCGGTTTTTGACGGTGGAATTGATCTAAATCTTAAGTCAAGATCATCACCACCACGTCCACACTTGATCCATACACCCTTGTTCATCATAAAACCCCATGAAAGCCCATTAAAACATGCAAGAACACTAAAAACTGGTTTACTAAAACAGCACCATAGGATTTGCATTCATCTACATCATTGCATCTTGAGTAAAGTTTGTGCATGATGTTTGATTGCTGTAAACTTTGTATGTGCGTGGTCGTGAGTAGAAGGACAAGCTCAGGAAGCCATCTACGAATAACTACAGCACCAAGACTTCGAGACGCTTGAGCAACAAGAGCCACGGGAGCAAGGCAAGTGCCCCTTGACCATATTGATCCCATGTTTTGAAACTGTTTTGTTTGCGAAAACTCGTATGCTTGAGTCAACTTGATGGGACACCCTTTTATAAAAGTTTACTAGTTTTATTAACCATCCTTGTCGCCAGGAAAGTTGATGAGTCCGGTATGGTCGTTTTTTCCTTTTTGCTTCGCTTAATCTATGGGATACGGGAAGCTGAATTAAAACATGTTTAGCTACTGGACTCATATGAATAATGATGATGAGAACTTGATGATGATAATGAGCATGGAATCGGGGAGATCTAGGCAAGATTGGTATGTGGATATTGCTGAATGAGATGGTGGTTTACTTGTCGTAGATCTAAGGACCGGTTCATGCCAGCACAAGCCAGGAAAATAGTGCCACCACAAGGCCAAATATGGGTGCGGCTTAGCTGACTAATTAGGTGTGTTGCTAGCTTGTTATGGACCGTGGATGGCGCGGGGAATGGGAGTTGAGGAGGAATGCCTTGGGAACTGCATGGCACAAGAGGGGGCCTGTGGGTGGGAGAATGGTGATTCGAGCCTACCGGTGAAACCTTAGTGAGTCCATACATCTAGTAGCCCCTTTGTAAAGGCTATTTTGTGATCTCTTGGCCATACACCAACAGTTGTGTACTGGTATAATGGAGGTTCTACAGTCGCCAACGGGTGACGAAATCACGAACTTGTGGGTAAAGTGGTGCCACCTCTGCAGAGTGTAAAACTATCATGATAGCTGTGCTTCCGGTCACAAGCACCTGGCCAGCTCACATGATTAGAGGGAAAACTTGGGACAGATATTCGGTATGGTTATGGTATGGTCATTGGGATTGGTTTTGGGACTTTTTCGAGTCATGAAAACGAGTTTGGCTTCGGTTATATGAATATGAGATGGTTATGAATATTTATGAGCATGAGATGAACTTGAGAAAGATTAATGGCTGGTTGAGACTTGATAAATGGTGAATTATGATGAAGGAATGTTGCTGATATAACATGGTTATGATGGGATTAAACTCACCTAGGAATAGTTGCTGTTTTTATCTTGTTTGTGAAATAAAATTTGCTTGCTGCAATGAGCCCTTTTATTCCATACCTTGGTGTAAGCTACATGTCATACTTTTCCCGCACTTGCTGAGTACAACATGTACTCACCCTTGCATTATCACATAAACATCAGCAACAGGAGAAGAGTACTTCGAGGACCATGTGGAGTACTAGGCGTGCAAACTACCGTCACCATGCCTGTTGAGTTGAAGATGGAGCCTGCTGCTGTTTAGTTGTTTCCGCTGTCGTTTAGAGACTTCCGCTGCAAGAATAAGATAGACAATCATGAGTGAGACAGTCGATGTAATAAAGTACTTAAACACTATTTATTCGTGGTTATATTCTGAATTCAGTTTGTGGATTACATGTGTATGTGCGATGAATATCCTGGGCACACATATGCATTAACTTGGTTCTGTTTTCGGAACCGGGTGTCACAGACACCAACCCCCAAAGGACGGCCATATAAGTTTCGACACGAGAGTACCCGAGTTACATCGGTTTCCTAGACCCCATAATTCCAGTATGCATCTGGTACTGTTCAAACTTGCTCAGCAGGGCAGCATACGCATCGGTCCTTAACCTGCACAAACAGAGCTACAGCCACACAGGCCCAACGTCCTGCTGCTCCTACTCTCTGCTCAGTCTCATTTTCTTTTCCAGAACTTTCATTCTCTAGAATCATACCCCGCTGAACCAACATCCTAAACTGGCGAGTAGCTTCCAACTATCCGACTTGTACCGGATCCTATACAACTTAAGCCTAGCAGAATCTACACGAAGGTAACCTATTCTACCCTTTAACTCCAAGGGTTTGTGGGTCACGCATTTGGAGTATCAATCACCTTGACCTAATGCACAATACATACTAGACCAATAAAAGTGATACAAAGTAAAATATAACTAAAAGCTGTTAAATGCAAACCGGGTCTTGCCTTATGTTGCTGCAGGTTTAGTTCTACTTTATAGTCAGTATCTTGGCGACGATTTAATCCTCAACTTTCTGATCCGAGTCGAGTTCTTCGTGGAACTCCTTGGTCGTATTTCCTACCGACATGAATATGCACAGTTTTATGTTGCAAGTAAAGACATTATAAAACAAAAGCGTGTTTGGTCTTAAGCATGGTTTAGACCAACTTATAAGTGAGTGAAGAGCTCTGTTATGGTC
The DNA here is from genome assembly GCA_030760725.1 of Neostapfia colusana. NCBI lineage: Eukaryota > Viridiplantae > Streptophyta > Magnoliopsida > Poales > Poaceae > Neostapfia > Neostapfia colusana. The sequence continues at coordinate 11,152,581 of JASWHV010000012.1, read as the reverse complement.
AAAAACAGAGAACTTGAGTTGGGCAGTAGATGTTGGTTGGAGTAAAGTTCAAAAAGTGATATATAAGGAACATAAGAAGGATATTGGAAAAAACCCTAGCAGAAAACTGGAGAAGATGATCTCAACTTGCTCCGAAATTTTTACAGTGGTCCATAGATCATACATAGGTATGGCTTGCAAAATTTCAGACAAAGTTGATGGAAAATGTGGCCTAGGGAGTTTTCTTACTATTTGGCTTCTCTGAATTCCTATAGCAATTATAGTGTCTGGTCATGCTTCAAATTTGTTTTTTTCAGAAACTTGGGAGTCTCATGAGTCCATAGGACTTGGTTTCACCATTTTTGGAGCTTCCTACACAAAGATATGGAATTTAGAAGTTGGAGCTAAAAGCTGAAAAATCTTTCTGTTGTTTTTCCTAATTTTCAGAGACATACAAGATTGAATCAACATTTGGCCAAGCAAATTAAGTCAAATGCCTCTGAAATTTTTACTGTAGTTCAAGGATTCTTGGAAGAGTGTCCTGCCCAAATTTGAGAATTTTACAATAAACAGAACTCCTGTAAAAATTCCTACAAGATTTTCCTTAAACGAATTAATGAGCCAAATTCAGGGATTTTCATAAATATTGGGCTGTACCTCCGGATAGTACTCTTTGAGAGGAATCCAAAAAAATTTATTTCACAATTTTTGGAGGTCCTACACAATGTTATGGCTCTCCAAAGTTTGAAGCGAATTAGGAAAATCTGGAAAAAATTAAACACTGCCCGTGGGCCTCACCTGTCATCCCTCATCTTGAACCTCGCGCCAGACAGGGCCAGTGGCGGCTCTCTCTGGCGAGGGTCACCGGACCGGCCTTCCCGGCTACCTCCCGACCCCCTGCTGCCCCCCCCCATTTAACACCACCCTGAACACACTGGTGGGGTCGCCGGTGGCCGAATCTCACCGGAAACCACCGCGCACCGGCAACAGCGAGACCTAGGGCTCCGGCGAGGTCGTCCACGGTGAATTCTCCACCAAATGATAGGTTTCTTGGCTCTAGAGCACCAGGGGATCGTGTAGAAGGTGGACATGGGGTTTAAACGAGCCAGGGAGCGCTCCAAACCTATCGTCAGCGTGCGCCCGACGTGGTCTAGCGGTATTCCCTCAAAAAGAACTCGGATTCCTCGCTCTACACTCAATTCTCGGTCTAAAATCAATGGAGAAGGTGTGCTAGGCAGTTAGGAACTTGTGTGCGGAGTTTGGAACACATCCAACACGAATTGAGGACGAATTTTGCAATTCCTTACCTCGGGGTCAGTTTGTGCCGCCCGGGAGAAAATCTTGAAATTCACCCTCTGTGATCAATGGCTTGGGCTGAGTTTTGGAGGTGAGCAACTAGGCTTGTGGGTGCATCAAAGGGTTGGTTTGCTTGGGCTTCATCTTCCTCAGTTCGGGCTGCCCACGGGAGCTGAGCTCATTTTCTTCGGTTTGCAATACGGGAGCAGTGGCAACTTACTGTTTTCTGGTGCAAGCAAGCTGTGGGACAGGGGAGGAAAAGGGCTGGCCGGCTAGAGCACTTGTGGGAGCAGCTTTTTCGCGTGGAGAGCTCGAGCAAAAGAAGTTCAGTTGGTGGCTGGCCGTGGGAAGAACAGAGGCAGCTCCGGCGGCTTGCTTTCGTGCGTGAGAGCAGAACAGTGAGGGCGTGAGAAGCAAAACAACTTCGGTGCACTGGTTGTGTTAAGGATTGGACCGAGCAACTCGCTGGAAGCAGGAGCTTGCGTCGGCAACTCATCAGGAACGGTCTCAGCCGGCTGCTGGCGCGCTCTCGTGCGAAGGAGGAGTCGGTTCACTGCACAGAGCCACTGACATGTGGGTCCAGCCCTCTCATTTGATTTTCCCCACTGTGCTTTGAGATTCCCACTCAAACGTTGTCCAAATCTCACCAAAATTGGAGGATAGGACAAACATGATGTGAGAAGTTTGAATATGAAATCAGATTTCAAAATTGATCACATTTGGTCCAGTTTCCAAATTCAAATTTGAATTTGAATGTGATCTCAAATAATGCTTTGAACACATGATATATGAGCTCAAAAGTTCTCCAAATTTGGAACTTAAGCTCTTTAATACCTGGGGAATGCAATGGTCATCTCACCTATAGGCCTTTGGACAATCTGAATAGGAGTCCTTTTTAAAAGATTCAAAATGGTGTTTAAATTTCCCGCCATCCTCTCCATAGTGGAGGTTAACATGATTTCAACTTAGGAAGTGAAGTTCCCTGCTCAGGTTAACCTGTGCTAATCCTGAGTCGAAGAAATTTTTTAACTCCCTCACATGTCCATTTTTGTGTTCATCATTTCATGTGACACCATTATAGTCTTTCTTTGCCTCACTTTGTTTCACAATGTGAAATAAAACTTTACAAAAGTTAGGGCCGTTACAAAACTGACATGGCCAAGCCTACGATGTCAAAATAATTAATCTTTAGGCATTGGTAACTAGAAACCTATGCTTAGTGGAGGGTGACATATCAAAATAAAACTTAAGAAGTCTTCCATAACGTGAGATTTTGAACACAAGCTCACCAAACTCATCTACAACTTTGCAATCATTTTCCTTGAAACTCAATACAAGTTTTTCATTTTTTGTTTCTACTACAAATATAACATTTTTTAACATATCTAAACCTAGCAATGGCGGGTGTAGATGAATTATCAGCAAAACTAATATGTTCAACTCGAGACACATCTGTAAGAGAGGAGAGCCAATCTTTGTTACAGTCATGTGGTGTGTGAATCCTGAATCCACAGGCAAAGTGTTTCCTTCCTTATTGGAGCAACCTACAATGAGACAAAACATGTCGATACCTCAGTACTATGGTTAGTGAAATAACGTTTAACAGGAATTCAATACCGAGTCATACAATGAACAGTAGACAAAGAACAAGAACTCTTATGTGTAGCAACAGATTTGCTAGGATAAACATGAGAATTCCTATGTCAAAGAGATAATATACTCAGTGAAACATGAGAAAACTTATGTACATATGTTGGTCTACCCTTTCTTATGTTACTATCAACAAAAGATGTCTTGTTCACACTAGACACGTGGTAAACATTAAGGTGTTATTGCATTCTGTTAGACTTAGACATAATTCTTTCCTTTTTCTGTTGTTTAGCTAGTCTCAAGCAAAAATCAACATATCCATTTCTATCACAATGTACATGATTATGAGTAGAAGCCACACTTTCATTCACAATAGTAGAAGACATGATCGTGAGTACAACCTTTCTAGGTTTATCAAGAGTTTCCAACATGATCGTGAGTACAACCTTTCTAGGTTTATCAAGAGTTTCCAACATGCCACTACCAATTGACTTAACAACAGTAGGTGTGGTTGTGACTTAGAATGAGCATAAGGATCAAAACCTAAACCTTGTTTATCACTGCAGATTTTTGATTGACCAAGAATCAGGTTTAGATTTTTTTTGCCATTACAAAAACGCTCAAGAGTATCTTGCAAGTAATCTGTCTTTTTCACAAGACAGAGACAAATTTCACATGAAGTATTTTCTTCTCTATTATGATAGTTAGATCATGAGTTAACCTAATGTGTATGAAAAACATAATAGTTACAGCATGAGTTAACTTCATGTGTATTGAAAGCATTATCAAGAAAAAATAAAATCAGATTTAGCATCATGCAATTTCACTTTAAAATCCATGCGACTTGTACTATGCAAATCAGAAGTGAAACAACTAGCATCCTTAATTTTTTTTGCTACTCGTAACATCTAGCTTCTGATTTTTCTCTACCTTGAGCTCAAGTTTTTGTACTGTGGAAGCATGCACATACCTTAGAGAAGCAAGTTGAGCACAAATCAGTTCAAGAGATTTTCAAGAATCATCTATAGAAGTCAATGTATTAAGTCTTACAAATCCAGATTCTAGTGGGTCAATTTTAGCATCATACTTTTTGATTTTCTTGTTCTTCTTCTCTAAAAGTGTGCCAAGACAAACAGCAACATTAGATAAATCGTCATAGGAAGGATTTACCTCATTATCCTCGATGTTATCTTCATCCTCCTTTGAGCTTGAGCTTCCATTGCTTGCCATGGGATGAGGTGTCTTCATTACTACTCTCATAGTCCAGATCTGTCAAGCCGACGTGTTCAAGTGCCGACAAACACATGGTATACCACCTTTCAATTGATGAAGTTCATATTGTTGTTGTCGTTGAATGATGGGTTGTTTCTTGTTGACTTATCCCTTGATTTTTTTCCTATCAATGTAGCTCAATTTGCATAAAAAGTGGCCTAGTTTACCACACTTAAAAAATCGTAGAGACCCCCCAATTTCTCTCCTTCTTATTCTAACATTTTGCAACACTTTTGAGAACTGAGTAGAGAGGCACTATAGGAAACCGATCAGTTTACAACGGCCAGAAACCGTCATAAATAAGAGAAAAACGTCGTAAATAACTAATTTACAACGGTTTTATGTCATTTACGATGGCTTCTAGCTGTTTACATTAATTGGTTGTAAATAAAGTTAATTACGACGGTGACCGTCGTAAATAAATTACTTACGACGGCCGCTCTGAGCCGTCGTAAATAAGGGCCGTCGCCCATGGCCGTGCCACGTGGTGAGCTGGGTACCAAACGACGGCTTGGACCACAGGCCGTCGTAAGTTAAGTAGGATAACTTACGATGGCTTGGACCTTAGGCCGTCATAAGTTATGTAGGTTAACTTACGACTGCCAGGTATACATGGCCGTAGTAAATAAGGTTTTAATTTTTTTTAAAAACAGAAAACAGCTACCGTGGCACGATGGCCAGCTCACAGAACAACTATTCATATACACAATAAGATATTCCATCATATAATCATCCAAAATATAAAACAACGAGGGGCTAAACACTACCCCTTCCACTCGCTCCTCCACTCACTCCGGAGCCGAAGAATCTGTCTCCGCGCCATTCTCCCGGTGCCGGTAGCTGTGGCAGTGGAGTTTGAGCCTCCGTTGCCGATCCCTGCAATGCAAATACATAGTTAGAGTGAGTTTCAGATTCCATCTTACTAATTTCTTTACCCCCCTCTCAGTCCCCCTCTCTCTACCACTCCCTCTCTCTCACCCCCTCTCTCTACCACTCTGTCTCTCTCCCTCCATCTCCCCCCTCACTCTCACTCTCGCTCTCTCTCCCTCTCCCTCCCCCACACTCTCACTTTCTCCCTCGCCCTCTCTCTACCGCTCCCTCTCTCTCTCCCTCCCTCTCTCTACCACTCTGTCTCTCTTTCCCTCCCTCTACCCCCTCACTCTCACTCTCTCTCCCTCTCCTTCACCCGCACTCTCACTTTCTCCCTCGCCCTCTCCCCCCTCCTCTCTCTACCACTATCTCTCACTCTGACTCCCTCCCTATCCCCCTCCCTCTCACTCTCACGCTGTCCCCTTTATGAATGTGGCCTAGAGGGGGGGTGAATAGGCCTTTAAAGGATTCCTGCACACTTAATAAAGTTATCAGAAACTTGACTTACCGGACTAGTCCGGTTGTGTGGGCGGACTAGTCCGGTGTGCTGAATTATTTGAGTTAATTAAGTGTGTCTCACAAATTTAATCTTTTAGCAGCGGAATGAGAACAACAGTTTTTATAAATTAAATTTATTGTATGGATGCACGTGCAAACTTATAAGGAACTCAAACGATCACTAGCAAACTAGTGATCTAATGTATCAAAATGTAAAAAAAAATGAGAGACAAGAGACACGAATTTTTACCGAGGTTCGATCTCACCAAGAGATCTACGTCCTCGTTGAGGAAGCTCACACAGAGCTGGGTTCCCAACCCTTTCCCTCTTCAAGTCACCACAAAGGCCGACTTGACTCCACTATCACGGGTAATCACCGAGTTTGTGGGGCAACCTCACACGTTGAGGGCTCCCACAAGAATTACAGAGAAGGTGATCAAATACACTCAAAAAGATTACAATGCAGAGTATGAGTGTAGAGAAATCAAACCCCAAGAGCTCACAACGAAAGAACGACGATCTCACAATCCCAAATCCAAGTATTTGATTGATCTTGGCCTTTTTGCACCTTAGATGTATGGGGAGATGTGTTTTTGGGCTCTTGGGAAAGGTGGCGGCGCTAGGGTTCGAGTTTTTGACAATATGTGTCGTGTCTCTTTAGGGAAAAGGCGAAGGACCTCTTTTTATAGGGTTTCCCAAAAAGTTACCGTTGTTAAACCTACTACCGGACTAGTCCGGTATATGATTGGACTTGTCTGGTCTACTTCCAGTGGGTTAACCGGACTAGTCCGGTCCACAAACCGGACTTGTCCGGTGCTATGTGAAATGTGGTTCCAGAAACTTCAGCGGACTAGTCCTGTCGCTTGGATGGACTAGTCCGCAGTCCTCTAAAGAGGACAACAGAGACATGACCGGACTAGTCCGGTCCAAACCCGGACTTGTCCGGTTGAGTTCCAGTAAGCTGACCGGACTAGTCCGATACGTGGACGGAGTAGTCCGGTGTTCAGTGGATTTTAGTTGATTATTAGCCTTACCCTTACGCAAAGTCATGAGCTCTTGGGATGTGTCTCTCACACACACCCTATACATTTATATCTACTTTGCTCTTCTAAATTCCACTAAAGTCTTCCTTTTCGGGCACCACTCTATTTTTCATCTTTTTGTGCGCACCTAGCTAGTTCACTTAGTTTGTCCTGCAATCATTTCGTTAGGATCTCATATGCTTGTCATCAATTAGCCAAAACCCACAAGGGGTTTCCTAGATGCACTTTCACTTTACCACACTAAGTTTTTCTTAGATTACAAAATAGCAAAAAAAGAACACATTACCTGGATATCTTAAAGTCCATGTGCTGGGGGCACCTGTGATGGGGCCAACTCTGACGGCTGCCATGTAGGGATCGGGATCTGCTGTCCACTCTGTCGAGCTAAGGCCTGTAATTGCAAAATATTAAAACATAGATACTAGTGGAATGATATAAATTTAAATTAAATTACATTAAATTACTTACCTCTACCGCCGCCTGCATCTGAGCCATGTAGTTTGCCATATAGGCAGCCTGTTGCTCCTGTGCGGCCTGGGCTAGACCCCTCTCTCTCTCTAGAGCTCCTCTCTCTCCCTTTCCATCTGCCTCTAGAGCTCCTCTCTCTCTCTCTCAGGATCTCGTCTCTCTCCCTATGGAGCTCCTCTATCTCGCTCTAGGATAGGTGACGACTTGTCTGGCCGACAGAGGAACCCTCAGTCGTTGGAGTGACGATCGAAGGTCACACTACCCTCGAGTCGACAACTCCATCGAATATGGAAAACCTACAAAAGAATAAAAGAGTAACAATCGAAAGAAGCAAGATTGTAAATAAACAAAGAAAATGACCAACTAACCGTCCATTTGCGTAATGCATGTGAGACGGCTATCCAAAAAGGGACAATTCCGAATCTACCGGCTCACATGCGTAACGCATGTGAGACGGGCCAGATCGAAAGGGTGATGCATATTCTAAAGGTTTACGTTACTCATTCATTTTTGAGTCATTTAAGAGAAAGAGAGTGGAAAGAACGAAAGAGAGAGGGGGGGGGGAAGAATAGGGGTGACCGTCAACGCCTGGGTATGCGTCCATGCGACACGATGGCATGGGGGCAAGCGGCATGGAGAGAGAGGAGGAGAGGGTTGCGCGGCGGCGTTAGAAGGGAGGAGGAGAGGGTGGCGCAGAAGTCAGTGGCGCGACGGAGAGGTTGACGCGGCGGCGCGAGGAGGGAAGAGGAGAGGGTGGCGCGACAGCATGGGGAGGGAGGAGGAGAGGGCGGCACGATGGCGTGGGGAGGGAGGAGGAGAGGGTGGCGCGGCAGAGCGGCAAGCGTGGCTTAGCGTTCGAGTGGGGGCACGTGTAGCGGCGGCGCCAACGAGTGCTTGGCGGCCTCATTGGCACTGTTCGCCTCCGTGCCCGCCTCGACGGTTGTCCTACTAATTACTGTCCTACTACCGTCCTAATTAACATAATATATATGCTGTCATGATGGTGTGTATAGCTAATTAACCGTCATGAAGCAAATAATTAACACTCAAATTTCTAACAATTTTCAACTAAATAATAAAATAAACAAATAAACACACTAAATAATAAACAAATACAATTTACAACTAAATAATCAAATAACTAAACTAATTAATGAACTAAGTAATATAACTAACCAAGTAACTAACTAATTAAACAACTAGACAATCACCAAGATTAATCAAGTAACCAAATTACAAAATAAATACTAAACTAACTTAATAATAAACTAAACTAAAATTAAGTAAAAATTAACTCATTAACTAAACTAATTAATAAAGTAACTAAATTAGTTAACACATGAACTAATTAACTAATTTATACAACTAATGAAATATTAGATTAAACTTACCTCAAAGTGGCGGCGAGCACGGGGCAGGCTCGGGGCCGAGCGGCGGTGGCGGGCGCGGCTCCAGATGCGGGGCCGAGCAGCGGTGGTGGGTCTAGGTGGCGGCGGCGGCGGCACAGGGCTGGGCGGCGGTGGAGCGGGGCTGGGCGGCGGCGGGTGCGCGCGGAGGCGGCGGGGGTGCTGCTGGAAGGCAGCGCGGGCAACGTCGGGCGGGCTTGGGCAGCGCGCGGGGGCGGTGGCGGCGGCAGAATTGGTTGGGGTCGGTGCGGGCATGAATGTCCGCGCCGAGCCCAGCTCGGGCGGGTATATACCCCATATTTATGACGGCCGGTCCCTGGCCGTCGTAAATAAAGGGGTGTTTACGACGACCATATTAAATTATGACGGCCTTAGGGTTAGCGTCATAAATTGATGCTAACTTACGACGGCCGTCACCAGGCTGTCGTAAGTAAGCCTCAATTTACGATGGCCGGAATTGGCCATCATAAATAAATTTATTTACTCGTCTAACCCTAAGGCTGTCGTAAATTAACATGTCCATCATAAATCGTGTGTTTTCCTGTAGTGATGAGGAGTGTAAGCTCTTCCTCCGGGATTTCTTCAATATGCTCATTGGTAGTGAAGTCAACAAGGAAAGATCGTAATTCGAATAACATTATTTAGAAGTAGACATGTGATGTTGTGAAAACAAGGCAATTGATTTATTTTGGTTCTTCTTAGTTATAACATTAAATTCCTAAGTTTTCAGCTTTGAAAAAAGAAAACCTAGTGTTTTCAGCATCAATATATGTTATGTTGACACTACGCAAGTTGATCAGGAATTTGTTAAAAGGAGCAAAGAAATCATCAAGCGACTCACTCGGTTGCATCTTAAAACGCATCTACTCCTTTTTGTACGTGTCTTGATGTACCTCTTTTATTATTGATGGACCTTCGTGGTAATCACACAATATCTTCTATACTTGATAGGTTGAGATGAGCAACATGATCAAACTTGCTTTGAGTAAATCCTTGGATGATCAAAATCCCTTCTTTGTTGTTGGTGTCGACTCCCTTCATATTCTCAGCCATCACTTTATCATTCAAAGGTACATTATATGGCTTGTAGACCTTTTTCAAGATTGCAAAGTCTTGTGCTTGAATGTAGGCTTCTATCATTGTTTTCCAAAATTGAAAAACAACCTCAGAAAACACACAAGATTTTGAAGAATTCCGGTCCTTATAACTAATCTAAAAACTAACTAGCAAATATTGTTAGATTAAAGCAACTTGGTTCTGGTACAGGATCAAAACCCTCTAAACCATCTATCAGAGAAGAGGGGGGAGGGGCAATTATAGCAACAAATCACAGCAAAAAATTTCACCCTCAAAAACCCAAAGATGATACACTGAGAAACATGTGGGTGTGATCCCTAGATCTTGATACTAGCTGGTGTGAAAAGACTTCACAAATGATACATTATTATTATAAAGCTAAAACAACAAGAATCATGTCTAGAGGTGAAATCCGGTCGGGAATTTCCCGGATCATCAGATACCGATTTTGGAAATTTCCGGACCAATTTCCATTTTAATTAGAAATTTTCAGAAATCGGTAGGAAGTATCGGATCGGAAATAATCTGGAAGGATTTCTGAACGAATCATCGTTATTCCGTATTTATTCAGAAATCTATTTGGAAATCTATTCGATATTTTTTTCAGGAATCTATTAGGAAGTTTGTTTGGAAATTTATTCAAAAATTATAAAACAACATGATCTTGATCAGCAGGAGAACTTTTCCCTAGCAAGCCTTGACCCACATGCTTACTGAGGAACTCAACCAGGTGACCAGACAAAACGAACCGCACAATAAGATAAGAGACCCAATTTTTTCGCATGTATAGTGAGAGCAAAGAGCACATCACCTAATCTCGAGTACTGAAGAGATATGAGCAGTTGAAAAGCTCTCTGCCCTGAAGCCTAGTGTTGACACTCCTCTCTCCTACCTCCCGTGAGGTAGACCATCCATTTGTACATTGCACATTCGTGTGGTATGGGTGCGCCTTACCCACTTTCAAGCTGCTTTATCAAATTACATGCATGTGGATTTTAATTTATGATGTGTATGTCAAGTAATGATAACATAGCTTTGGAGCACTATTTTCTGAAATAAACATCCGGATCCATCCGATATCAACATGTTTTTGTTTTGATGTATCCATTTCAGATAATTTTAAAATCTCTGATACCATAACCATTTCTGAAAGTATCATTTCTGATTCCAATTCTAAATTTGATATATGGAAATAAAAACAATTTGACTATTTTTCCGACAGTTTCCATCCCTATTCATATTAATCCGATGTCTAGAACAGAATTTATGATCAAAATTGTGATGCCTACCTAATCTAGATGAAACTACCAAAGACATATGAAAATGACCCAAAACAATGGTTTTTGCTCAGCCGCAACTAGAAACTCGTATCCGCTTCCCAATCGTGAAAATCAACAGGTTCAACAAGAGAAAAGCTTGCAAATTCAACAAAAAACATGGCTAAACTTGTCTTGATGATCTGATTAACTTTTGACACGAAACTTGGCAAGCTCAACACGTGATCTCGGTGGAAATACTAAAGGTGATCTAGCAACTTAAATATAATGCAAAAAGCTTGGCAAAAAACGTTCCTATTGTTTTAAAAACTCATAACAAGAAAGCTAACCACCTGAGGATCTCCTCCACGCAGGCCTTACCCTCTCCTTTTATATTCGGCCCTCCAGGCCAACTCACAACCAACTAGGAATCAAAGACTAACTTGAACTTCACCTGTGCGCAGCCAACTTTTGTCTCAAACCCAACAAACTTTTTGGCTGAGTCCTAGACACAAACAAACTCAATCTGGATGCATCCAACCTTGGATCCAAACCAACCTTACCCAACACCAAAACATACTCCAAATCAATTAATTTTTTGGCCAAAATAGCCCAATTTTCTACTAAAACTCAGACCTTTTTCCACTAACTCGAACCTGAGTTGGAACCTGCGTAAAACAACATTTTTCACATCCGAACGTTCGAGAACCAAGCCACAAACTTATGCCAACCTTGTAAGAACCAAGCCACAAATTTATGCCAACCTTGCACACGTGCACATGCTGTCCACACACATTTATTTACCACTTTGACACGTCCCAAACCTTCATTGGACACACTCCAAACCTTCACACATTATACTCTCTGGCCAACACACCCTGCATGACTTTCTTGACCATCACAACCACAACTCCTACCGAACTTTGTTTCCGAATCTCAGCTCCTCTCTGAACCTAGTCCATGATACCGTCACCAGATATGTCTTGACCTAGAGAAGTACCTGAACATGAACAACCAAACAAACCTTATTCAAACCCAAGTACACGACTGGACTCAAGTTAGTCCACACAGCACCTCACATGAGCAACTCATGTGAGCATGTTGCACACACCACACCACACAAGCACATCAAAAATTTGCATGTAAACTTTTCTATTTAAGCCTTGATTTACCAATGTATTCAGCATAAGGTTTCGCAGAGGTCCCAAACTTTCTAAAATGCACATAACAACAATTTCATATTTTGATATTTGTCCAGGTAATGTTCCATGAAAATGATTGTGCCATTTGCATACTGTATAATTGTTATGCCATCATCTACTAGGTGAGGTACAACCCAATAATTTGGCCATCTTTCTGGGACCTTTTTAATAAAATTGCAATCATATTCACTACAATGTTAAATAGTAATGGAGATAAAGGATCTATCTATCGAAGGCCTTTATTTGTCTAGAAATAATGCTTGGTATCATCGTTAACATTAATGGCTACACTGATATCAAAGACTTCACGAGAACTTTGGATATGATTAAATGGAACATATTAATCAGATCCCATTTAATCATATCCAAAATTACATACTAGATTTCTACAACCCGAGTATGGAAGTCTTCACGAGAGAACCAACTCAATTCCATTTTGAATGGTCTGCAGGTCCCATTTGAAGGTTGTTGATCTTGATCTAATAGCAATGGTGTATAGTCAGACACATATCTATCAAGAGCACCAATTGAAACTGATGGGTATTTACATTTCCATTCAGTTGTTATCGATACTCGATCTTACTTTTCGTGTGTTGGGGTGGGTAGGGAGTTTGCCCAAGTGAATTGACTACCTATTAGCTAAATTTTCTGAATATCAAAACTGTCTATTACAGCATTGAGTAGGAAATACCAACAATTGTTAAATCTTGCATTGTGTCTCTAGGTCCGGATGAGAATAGAGAGTGCTGTCCTTGATGGATAACAATCTCCCAACAGACAACATGGAGAAGACATGGAAAGACTAGGGCAAGATTTGTAATCTAAACTCGTGATACCATATAGGAAGTACTTATTATGATAACGTGTGGTATGCATGAAAATGGGACTTACAAAAACTTTATACACGTGATGATGCACATGGGTGTCCAACAAAACAAGCTCTCACGTTCATTTGAAATGTGTTAAGCCAAGGTTGAATTAAACACCATGTGTAAATTTCTAATGTGTAAGAGGTGGTTTAACTTCAGATTTGAACTCAATTGTTTCCCTTGAGTTGCTACCAAAAATTTGGAGCACACATGTATCCTCATATCTTTGAATTCGAGGAAATTCATGGTGGCCACATTCTAATTTCAGGATGGTCTAAAAAGGAGTTAAACATGATCATTTCCAAATGTGAGCTGAATTCACATTTGAAAGTGAACTTCACACTGGATGTGGTTTATTCAAAGTTCCGCCCACGTTTAAACTCCCGAAATATCAGATTAAGGGGATTTACATGAATGAAGATATTTTAGAAAACTTTGGAGGATAAGAAGAGGAGTAAAGGGGGTAGACCCCACATGTCATTGAGCCTTTAATTTGCTCCCGAAAACTTCCTCTGTTCGGTGTCGAACACCACCGAGCCTTCTCAGAGCGCCACCGAGGGCAGCCACCTCCAGCTTCTTGCATCGAGCTGGCGAACCTCTCAGTTAGTAATATAGACAGGGACTTGGGGAACATGGCACTTAGTTGATACATATACAGTAGTCTATGATACATAATATCTGAAATATCAAATATACTCTAACATTGTTGTAGTCGTAATGGGAGACTCGGAGAAACCAAAGGTAGAAGGTGATGAACAGCCATTGGAAATTATGATATACAGTTACACTTACTGGTCCGCCACTAGAAAATTATTTCGGGTGGTGGACACTTACATGATCTACTGGTGAAGTAGACTCACTTCTAGTGGCAATAGCGTCCGCCATTGAAAATTGATTTCTAAGGACAAACTACGTAGGTATGTGTAACTAGAAATCTAATTCTAGTGGTGAAACACTTAATGGGCCGTTAGAGAAAAAAGGTCCACATCAGTTCTGCTTGTCATAAATAAATCAGGATATATATATATATATATATATATATATATATATATATATATATATATATATCACCATCCTAGCTAGCCACCCCAGCTACCGACACCGCAATTATTTCAATGCATCAGCATGTATTAAATTGAATTATTTTATAGGTGAAATAGATTAGTGCTCTACCAGAATATTTATAGCATTATATTTATGACTATTGATTTGCCACAACTTGTCTATCCTTGCATTCCAAATGGATATGTATACCTGTCAGCCCCGTTATAAATTCATCGAAAAGTACCCTATATATAAAACTCATATTGTGATGGCATTTCATTAGTGCTATTATTTTCCTTAAACCTTTGGCAGTGCTAACTGTTAATGTTAATAATATGTTTCTAAAAATAAGAACCATTTTGATATTCATTGCTGTACTATAGAATGCATAAGGCACCCTATATATAAGACTCGCATTGTGACCACATTTCATTACTGCTATCTATTTCCCTATATATTTGGCAGCGCTAACGTTAATAATATGTTTCTATACATAAGCAAGTTACCATCCTATATATTCTGCATTTTTCTAATCTTTAAACTATGCATCGTTGTTGGTCAGAGATAGTCATCAACTCATAGACATAGTCAAGATGACAGGAGCCCAAATGCTGCTTTTGACGACCCTTGCCCTTGTGGTGCTATTGTCAACATCTGGTACATCTCTACCTTTTACTACGAGCTAATTTATGATGTTGACCCTGGTTTTCTTGGTATATGCACAGGTCCGGTAGCAACCTCCATTGAACATGGCATCAAAACCTCATCTAAAAATTGTAGTTCGGTTGTTCTTAGGTTAGGAAAGGAGTGTAGTCCCAGTAAATGCATGGCAGACTGCAAGGGCTTGGGAGGTAAGCCTGGCACCTGCATCCCGGGGCCGGCATGCAATTGTCTTTTCTGCGGGCCCCCAGGGCTCCACTAATGTACCTACAGTAGGTTGGCTTTGTTTTTGTGCTATATACATCTGTTCAAGGTAATAAGAAAAGTTGAGGCAACTTTACTTTATGGGAAGAAATGATCTGTGGAAGAGGATGTCAACCAGAAAAGAATGTCAACTAATAAGCATTCTAATCTTAAACTACAAACAGAAACAATAAATAGGAAATTTAATTCACCATGTTGCCAGTCTGCAAGCAATAATTCACTGGGGATGAAAAGTCACACGGCCTAAAAAAATGTAAATTGTCATAGATGTCTTACGCTTTTCAGCATATACCATCACAGCAACTAGGTTTAAGCTGTACTAATAAAGTTTTAGTGACGAAGTGGACATCGTCACGAATACTGAATGTTGTGACAAACCAATTTCGTTGGAAACACAAAAGTAATGTCACAGATCTGCCAACTTAGCTGAATCTAACTGTGACCACAGATCGGTGAACCCTAACACAAAACCAAATCATCCCCTGACCGTGTAAAACACACAAATTTTATTTTTTGCAATAATTTATTTTTTCAACTTCATTATTAAGCTTATCATCTATTTTAGGACACAAATTTATTTTAGGCCCCGATCCATACGTCACCCAGCCTCCACATCTTATAAACCTTCATGAAATAAGATTAGTTTTTCAAGCTTGCACAGCACTATGAAAATGGTTGTAGTGACATTTCCCCATTTTACTACAGTGGCAGACATCAGAAGCAACCTGAAAATGTCTCTACAGTGGTCAGTATCAACACCTACCACTGGAAATGATTATCTCACGGTGTTGGACACATACATAGACTGCCACTGGAAATTGTTTTTCAATGGTGGGCACTTACACGATTCACCACTAAAAATAGGCTCATTTCTTGTGGCAATTCGTGTTAGCATCCGACACTGAAAATCGATTTCTACTGTGGAGACATGTAAGTGTCCACAACTAGAAATCTACTTCCTTTGGCAGAACACTATCTGAATCATCCTTGGAACCAAAAGGCCCACAGCCCACTTTTGGCCAAAACAAACCATGAGTACATATATCTCACATCGCTAGCCACCCCAGCTATCCCCACCCGTGCCACACAACTGCTCTCTCCCCCTTATGTTTCTGATCTTGGCTTGAGCTCAACCCTAGTCGCCTGGCCACCTGCACTATGCCCACCATCATCGTGCCATGAGCCACCACCCACACCACGTCCCGTGCCACACACTGCCGCCATTGTCGTGGAGTCCATGGCTGCTGTGGACACCAAGCTCGAGTGTGGTAGCCCCATTCCTTCCTCATCGTCCGCCGCCTCTGCATTTGCCAATACCTTCTAAAACTGGGACCACCCCAAGACCCTTACCTTCTGCCTCCTGCCTACAGTGGCGGCTGAGGCGGAGATGCTGATGAACATGGTGGAGGAGCCGCGGTGACGGACCGCGAGGTTCGATCTAGTACTCCGGCTCGACGAGGTAATGGAGGCAGACGTCCGTGTTGCCGGATGCCAATGAGGAGGAGGATAGGGAGGCGCACAACAATGCACAGGAGCAGGGCTGCACGTGTTTGTTGTTGGGGCAAAGGTGGAGAAGTATGTATCGAATTAACAACGACAAGGCTCTGGTAGCGCTGATCGATGACCGGTGACTACGCGCGAGCAGATTTGGTTTGGATCCTTGATGATGCGGCACCGACAGCGCAACATCAGCCCAAGATGCGGGCTGGGCTTGGCCACCTCTTTTTTTTTGCCTGTGGTGGATTTCTAGTGGCAGTCCTATGTAAGTTTTTCTATTTCTTAATTAATTAGTGGTGGTAGTCATATGTCCGTGTAACTGTAAAAGTTGTGATCTTCAGTGGCTAAAACAATAACCATCATTGTAGAGCCTTATTGACGTCACTACATATCCTTTCTTAGAAGTGACATGAGCTGCAGTGAATTAAGATGAAGTGCACTTTACAGGAAAAATATGCCATATGTTCTAGCCATATTTAATTGGATCCATCTGCAGATGTTTAGCCATAGTTATAAAAAAACTCAAGTGTTGCTCTTATTTGTTCAGCTCTATATTATTCGGCATCACGAATCCCCGGATCATTTACAAACTCTAGGAGCAGGTCATCAATACAACAACAACAACAAAAAAGCCTTTATCCGAAGAACTTTGGGGTAGGCTAGACATGGAACCCAACAATTTTTTTAAATGAAGTAAATGAGAGGAAGAGATATATGAGTTACAAGGAAAAAAGCAAAAGAAAAGAAAAAAGACTAAGATTCTGGTACATGAATTGCTACTTTTCATGCAGTCCTATCATGAGCTAGGTCTTTGGATACATTCCAATCCCTCAAGTCTTGTTTTACCGCCTCCTTCCAAGCCAACCTTGGTCGTCCTCTATCCCTCCTAATATTTTCTCTAGCTCTTAAAATCCCACTGTTAATTGGCGCTTCTGGAGGTCTCCACTAGATATGTTATAATCACCTTAGTCGATGTTAGATTGACTTCTCTTCAATCGGTGCCACCCCTACCCTATCACAAAATGCCTCGTTCCTTATTCGGTCTCTTCTTTTGTGCCGACACATCCAGGAGCAGGTCATCAATACAAATATTGTACTGATCTGGGTAGTACCAACTAAAACCATCACAATCTAGTTCATGAGCACACGATTACAAGATTGGGACATAATAACATAACTTCAAGTAAAGAAGTATTTAACTATACTACATGAGCGCCTACCATTGCACCAGGAACACTACAAGAAACACAGCCGTTTACGACGGCCAAAACCATCGTAATTAGGATATAAGCCATAGTAAATAACTTAATTATGATGGTAATGGCTTATTTACGACGGCCGCCGCCCGTCACAAGTCTAGAGTCGTAAATAATAGAACTTACGATGGCTACCATCGTAAATTAGTTATTTATGACGGTCTGGACCGACCGTCGTAACTTATAGAGATGTGCTAGCTAGCACCCTCTGGAACCTTATTTATGACGGCCAAGAGCTGGCCATTGTAAGTTGTACAAGCTTATTTACAGCGGCTAGCTCCAGGCCGTCGTAAGTTATACATGCTTATTTACGACGGCCACCGCCAGACTGTCGTAAATAAGGATTTCATTTTTTAACAGAAAAATGCCAACCTGGCACGATGGCCAACCCATAGGTAGATAAAAAACATATATATTACATCACATGCCATTCACATTACAATAGAATAAAAAATAAGACACGACACTACACACTCCCACTACCTCCGGAGCCCGAAATGTCGTCTTCTCGTCGTGCTCTAGGTCCCGGTAGCTGCGGCGATGGAATTTGAGCCTCCGCCGCCGATCCCTGTGATGTACAAGTGTAGCTAGAGCAATTATGGCTAAGTTTGTCTATGTTTGAATAGTTTTGGCTCAGTTTGCTATAGTAATATAATGTATGTTAATTTTAAGAAGTGCTGCTTATCTATGCCGCTGAAGAAGGCACCTGTGGCTTCGGCGAAACTGGTGGCTGCATCGGCGGCTGCCATGAGAGAATGGCAACCTGCTGCCCATTCTGTTGGGCTAAGGTCTGTGATAACAAAGCATTAGAACATGAATAGTAATGAAATGATATGATTGATTTGTATTTTAATTTATTACCTGTATCTCCACTTGTATCTGTGCATTATAGCTGGCTTGATACTCCGGTGTGGCCTTCAATAGCGCTTCTTGCCGATGGAGCTTCTCCTATGTCGGGTGTAGCTCCTCCTGGATACTTTGAAACTCTAGATCCCTCTGTGAAATTCACCGGCTGGGTCAAACGGACGAAGACTGCGAGGAGAAGCCCCTCGAAGGCCTTGCCTCCTCGAGTCAACCACTCCATAAAAATGGCAAAACTTCAAAAAAGATTTAAGAGTAAGATAATGTAGCTCGAATTGACAAAAATAAAAACAACTACAATCTCACCGTCCATGGACTTTTCTGCCACCGCTCGCATACACGGCTTTGATGTCCATTGGTGTGTTCTGCCAATCATAGTATGAGACATGAATCTTCACCGGCTCCTCACCATACTTCTCCTACAAATACAAGCAATACATGAAAACATGTCAATAGTAATATTAGTTACAAATAACGTAAAGCAACTTGAAGACTCACCAGTCGAGCTGTCACCACAGAAGTGCACAGCTGGCTGAGATGTGAAGGGTCAGTTGCCCTGTGACCTCTCTTCCACATGTGAACAACGCTCGATCATTCATCAAGCTTGTTTCCTGTAAGTACGAGTCGGTAGCATAAATATACTATAAATTTAGTTTCGTATGTATTTTTTTACCATTCATTTAGCCAGACGTAGATGTCCATCCGGACCATACTTATGGCCCCAATAGACCCTCTACACTGTCGGGCCCTCATGGACTTGGCAATGAAGTCCGCGCTGGACCACAGCCGACAGAGGGCCCGGTAAGACTCCAGACGGTCCTCCAACCAAGAAATCCCCACCTGCATGCATTTAGTAATTTATTGAAATAATATTGACATTACAAAATAAGAGTCATATTTAAAACACTACTAGTTTACCTATGCATACTACTCCACCGTGAAGTACGTGTCAGAGCCGTCTTTGAATGCCGCTAGATCCTACCCTTGATGCCTCTTCAAGTAGTCGTTTGTTGCTTAAATCCAAGCATACAAGATTGCTTGCGTAACAAGCTTCCTCATGTTCTTGTTGAAGATGGCTCTCGCGTGCTCGGCATCCGCTGGATCCGCCAAACGGAACCGTCTCTACAAGAAGACAGAAAGATAAGTGTTATTAAACATTATAGTTATTGAAGAATAAAAATTTAAATAATGTATTAAACATACTTACCCAGAAGTCAGCCCACACCGCATCCTGAGCAGTCCCGTACGTCAGGTCAGTAGCACGAGCGTAATCATCCCACGACTTGGCAGGGATACGCTCATCACAGCTCTACAGGAAGACAAAAGCATAAGTGTTATTAAACATTCTAGTTATTGAAAAACTAAAATTCAAATAATGTATTTAACATACTTACTCAGAAGTCGACCCACACTGCACCCTGAGCAGTTCCGTAAGTCAGGTCGGTAGCACGAGTGTAATCATCCCAGGACTTGGCTGGGATACGCTCGTCACCGCTGCTAGTGATCTCACCAGGGTAGTACAAATGCACGAGGTTCTATAAGATAGCGTTGACTTGTCTCTGACGTCCTGTCCTTTAAGGTGGTGTCCTCTCATCTGCTGCAAGAACAATTGTGCATGAAAGAGTTTTAGCACTACGTAATTTTCAAAAGCTACAACGTAAGGGTTTCTTACCTATCGCCAACACGGCGAATAGCCGGCAGTGTTGCTTCATCTCCAGGAACTAGAGGAGGATCCACATAATTGCTCCTCCTAGTCCGTCGCATTCTCTACGTCTCCGTGTCCTCAAACGACCTGTAAGGGTGGTCCGCCAACGCGAAAGGGTGGTTAGCTGACCCAGAAGGGTGATCAACCGACTGTGCCTTAGAAGGCGCCTCGACCTCTGACTCTGAGTCATCCTGCAATATTATAATGGTTTTAAGAAATATAAATAGATTAATTAATAATGTAATAGAATACAATTGGTAAGTCAAATTAGCTGCGTCCGCTGAAAGGCAACAAGTCTATCTGCCAGCTCTGACACCACGTGTCTCAACAACTAAGACCGTCTGCTCTCTCCTAAGCTACTACCCTGAAAAAAGGGTGTCCACGACGTCTCATGGGTGAGCCATCCTGCTCGCACTGATGAGAAACCTTTTAACGGTCCCCTTGATCCCCTTACCCTTGTCCCATGATATCCTATTTCAACGATTCATTGATAAGTACAATTATTTTGAAATATACAACAGGAAATAATAAATCATGGTATTAACGGTTCGTCTCAAGCTAGCAGCGTAACCATTGGGGAATTTCAACCCTTTTAATCAATTCATAACTTCTTTCTTCTGTTTAGGTTTAAGACAGAAAAAAGCATGTGGTTTACCACACTACAGGAAAAAGACAAAATCCTGGCTGTCAAAATTATCAATGACGGTACCATCATTAATAAAAATGTTCACGATGGTGTATAAGAGCTGTCGTGAATAATGTTCTTATTCACGACGGTTGACCTAGACCGTCATGAATAATCACATTATTTACGACGGTAAGCCGTGACCGTCATGAATACATTGCTTATTCATGACAGGGCCGATCACAGTCGTAAATAAGAGGTATATACACGCCCGTGCCAGGGCCGGCGCGGACATTCACTCCCGCACCGACCCCGACCCGTTACGCCGCCGCCCTCGCGTGTCGCCGCCGCCGCCACACCACCTCCCTGGCCTCCGCCGCCACCGCCGCGCTGCCGCCGCCTCGTCATCCCCCAGCCCGCACCAAGCCCCCCGCGCCGCCCCGGACCCTCCGCGACCGCATCCGTGCCGTCCCCGACCTCCCCGCGTCGCCGCTGTCTTCATCCGCGCCGCCCCCGGCTTCCCCACGCCACGCCACCTCCAAAAACGAGTAAGTTAGAAATTTTGTTTGTGAATTATTAGTTTAGCTGTAAATTATTTAGTTAGGTTTAAATTATGTAGTTGAGGTTACCATCAATATGCAGTAGTGTTCTCACTTGCATGGAGACAAAAGTGACGTTTAGACTTGATGATCCTTCCGTTGGGAAACAGACGAAAGAAATCAATTCTGTGAAGCACATTCCTTGGACCAGAATTTTTGTCTTCACTTTCTTATTACTCTGTCCAGGAAAGATGTATAGGGGTCTATGCTGTCGCCAGCAAAGAAAAGCTACCAAATTTCTGTACACGCAACTTTATTTAGCGTACTGCAGAGCAACCTTAGAAACGCCTGAATGCATATTATGGATAACCTAGCATCGCACAGAAATTATAAAGCCCTCGAATCCTGATAGGTAATTAATAAGATTGCGAAGTACAGATGTAGTAGAATGTTTCAGTTCTTAGAGTGTGCCTCTGGTGATATAATGACCTCAGGTTTAGGGTTCTACACAATGACATGCATCCGACAAACATATACATATACCTCATCTGGGTGAATAAGACGGCTAAAAGTAGCAATTAGCAAATAGATGTAGTGAGGCTCTCCCGGATCTGCTGCTCCATTGCCTCTGCCGCAGGGTGGATCTGCCCCCCTCCCCAGGCCGGCGGACGGTGCCACCCCCCTCCCCCACCTCACCGCCCCGGCCCGGCCGCTGCCGCCGGCTCTCGGCCCGCCCCCGGCATTCCCTGCCGCCGCCCCGGCCCGCCCCGCCGCTAGCGGTCCCCCGCCCCGGTCGCCCCCCGGCCACCCAGGGCCGCCACGCCCCGACCCGGCGCCGCCCGGCTTCGGCCCATTAAAGTTTTTAATTAGTTTTAGTTATTTAATTAGTTTAGGTATTTAGTTTAATCAATTATTTAGTTTAGTTTGTAATTAATTTAATTCAAATAGTTTAGATTGGTTTGTAATTAGGTTAGTTTTTTAGTTTCGTTTAGTTTGTAATTAGTTTAAATTCAATAGTTTATTTTAGTTTAATTAGTTTAAGTTAGGTGATTAATTTGTTAATTAATCACTTAGTTTGTAATTATTTTTAATTAGTTTGTTTTTAGTTTGTAATTAGTTTGTTTAATTAGTTTGTTTAATTAGTTTTTAATTGTTCAATTAGTTTCATAAGTTAATTAGTTTTAATTATTTATTTAGTTTTGAATTGTTCAATTAGTTTTTAAATATTTAATTAATTGATTGCTAGTGTTTAATAATTATACGTATATTAACGGGTTTCAGCCGACCTGGCACAACACGACACGACACGGAACTTTCAACAGTGACGCCTCGGCAAGGAGACGGCGACGAGACTGCTAGGCCTTTTGAACTTTCAACTGTGACCAACTTACCCCCTCTTTCTCGTTCTTTCCTCTCTCGTAAATGACTGAAAAATGAAAATGAGTAACATAACCTATAGAAATTAATTACCCATTTCGAATTTGCACGTCTCACATGCGATAGGCATGTGAGGCGTGCAGGTTCGGAATTGTCCCTTTTTGGACGGTCTGAGAGTGACCGACGACGTTCTTTTGACGAGTTAGGTACGGGGTTTGGATCTGGACGTGATTTCGATAGCATAACCCTAATGTTCTCTGTTGCACCATTTTTGGGCGTGCAGTTGGAGAACAGCGGGGTTATGCTGCCGAAATTTCGTCCGGATTCGGACTCTGTATCTCGTCATAAGCACGTTACCTCGGTCACTCTTGGGTGGGTTTAGGACATATCTGTCTAGTTGTAGGGGCCGTGACAAGACATAAAAATGTACTAATAATAATTTGTTCGCTTTGAAGGTATAACCTCACACATGGCTGAAGATTGGACTTGGATGTATTCTGGTTGGAAAAAGAATGGGCATCATTCAGAGGAGTGGTTCACCAAGATAGATGCTTTTATACAATGAGCTTTTTCGTTGTCAAACAGCAGCAGGGTGCGGTGTCCATGTACCAAATGCCAGAATGCGAGATTTTTCGACAAGGTTACCTTGACGTTTCACTTGTGTCGAAATGGTTTCATGCAAAATATGAGGTATGGTACTTTCACGGTGAGACACGTTCTGAAGCTGTAGAAGATGAAGTGGCGGATGATAGCATGGGAGTCGATAGGATGGACGAGATGCTTGAAGCCATAGATCCTGAGTTGATGGAGGATGCTCCTACAACGGAGGTTGAAATGTTCTTTAAGCTTTGTCATGCCCGGTTTTATATAAAGTAAGACCGGTCAAAATCTACATGTATGCCAGGATCGGTTAAATCATATATGTAGGACAAATAGTGATAAACAGTTCTATATCGAATATAAACAATATTTATACCTTTAATAAGTTTTACATAGCAGCGGAAGAGGAAAACCTTGTAGAGCCGTCCACAGGACAAATCGACTGGCAGCAACATGACCTTCACACCGTCTTCATTAGATCTTCTTTTCACTGAGCAACGTTTAGGATAACGGAAAAAGTAAAACGCATGAGTACATAAAGTACTCAACAAGTGTGGGAAAGTAATGTTATGCAGACTAGAACAAGGAAAGATCGAAACCTAATGCACTACACAATTAAATCCTATCATCTTAAATTATTAAGCTCCTATATTACTACAAAAGTGAGGTAGTCCCAATCCCAACATCTCTTCATCAATGTTAAGCTCCTAGATTAACATATCCAACCTCTCTCTTCATCATCCTCTAATCATGAATAAGTCCAAGCCGCTCTTAACCGTGAGCATGACTGTCATGATAGTTTTGACTCTGTAGAGTTTGCACCACTTTACCCACATGTAGTGATTTCATCCCCCGTTGCCAGGTGGACTAAGAACCTCCATTATGCCTGTGGCCGCGAACCACGTTCATACTTCCCAGGTGTGTAGCCAGGAGATCACTACGAGGCCTTTACAAAGGGATTCCCGACGAGTATGAGCCCACTAAGGTTTCACCCCTAACAGCATCTAGGAGGCTCCAACCCCCTCTGCAGTGGCCCTCTCTTGAGCCTTGAGGTTCCTATGGTAGTCCAGCTGACACCTATTCCCTTCACTATCCAAACACCTACACTACGTCGGAAATACACCTAATTAATTGGCCAAGCTGCCCCACCTTAGCATGTGGTTGACACGGTAAAGCCAGATTACATGCTCCATGAACAGGTCCTTAGAACCCAGACAAGCACTAAACACGAACCCGAGTCTCATGCACGCAGCACCAACCAAAGCATCCAGCTTTCCTAGATTCCTATCTCTACCATGATTCATCATATATCATCAATAGTAAATAATCAAGGTTTCCAATTCATATCGCATCCCAATTCTAAGCATGGCTAAGCATAAATGAATAACAACAATAACGTACTAAATATCTCCCAACCCAGGCTACAAGGAAATTGTGACACCCGGTTCCAAAAAGGAACCAAGTGAATGCATATGTGTGCCCAAGATGTTCATCACACATACACATGTACTCCACAAACTGAATTCAGAATATAACCACGTACAAATAGTGTTTAAGTACTTTATTACAATGACTCAATGTCTCACTCATGAATATCTAACTTATTCTTGCAGCGGAAGACTCTAAACGACAGCGGAAAATGAATAAAACAGCAGGCTCCAATCTTCAACTCCACAGGCATGTTGACGGTAGTGCGCACGCCTAGTACTCCACATGTTCCTCGAATTACTCTTCTTCTGTAGCTGATGTATATGTGGGAATGCAAGGGTGAGTACATGTCGTACTCAGCAAGTGTGGGAAAAGTATGACATGTAGCTTACAACAAGGTAGACAATAAAAAAGGCTCATTGCAGCGAGCAAATTTTGTTTCACAAGCATGGTAAAAATAGCAACTACTTCTAGGTGAGTTAAATACCATCATAACCAAGTTAGTCATCAACATTCCTTCATTATAAACACCATTTATCAAGCCTGAACCAGGTATTACTCTTTCTCAAGTTCATCTAATATTCATAAATATTCATAACCATCTCATTTTCATAGAACCGAAACCAAATTCGTTGTCATGACCCAAAACAGTTCCAAAACCAATCCCAATGACCATACCACAACCATCCCGAAAAACAATTCCAAGTTTTGCCTCTAATCATGGAAGTTGGCCAGGTGCTTGTAACCGGAAGCACGGCTATCATGATAGTTTTACACTCTGTAGAGGTGGCACCACTTTACCCACAAGTTCGTGATTTCGTCACCCGTCGGCGACTAGAGAGAACTTCCATTATACCAGTTCACAACCATCGGTGTATGGCCAAGAGATCACAAAATAGCCTTTACAAAGGGGCTACTATGATGTACGGACCCACTGAGGTCTTACCGGCAGGCTCGAATCTCCATTCTCCCATCCACGGGCCCCCTCTTGTGCCGTGCAGTTCCCAAGGCAGTCCTCCTCAACTCTCATTCCCCATGCCATCTAACGGTCCATAACAAGCTAGCAACACACCTAATTAGTCAGCTAAGACGCACCCATATTTGGCCTTGTGGTGGCACTGTGTTCCTGGCATGTGCTCGCATGAACCGGTCCTTAGATCTACGGCAAGCAAACCACCATCTCATTCAGCAATATCCATGAACTAAGCTTGCCTAGATCTCCCCGATTCCATGCTCATTAACATCATCAAGTTCTCACTATCTTTATTCTCATGAGTGCAGTAGCTAACGAGTTTAATTTCAGCTTCTCGTATCCCGTAAATTAAGCGAAGCAAAAAGGAAAAACGACCATACCCGACTCTTCAACTTTTCCGGTGACAAGGATGGTTAACAAAACTAGTAAACTCCTATAAAAGGGTGTCCCATCAAGTTGACACAAGCATACAAGTTTTTGAAAGCAAAACAGTTTCAAAACATGGGATCAATATGGTCAAGGGGCATTTGCCTTGCTCCCCTGGTTCGTGTTGCTCAAGCATCTCGAAGTCTTGGTGCTGTAGCTCCTCGTAGATGGCCTGTTGAGCTTGTCCTTCTACTTTCGACCAGGCACATACAAAATTTACAGCAATCAATTATCATGCAGAAACTTTACTCAAGATGCAATGAGGTGAATGAATGCAATTCCTATGGTGCAGTTTTATAAAACCAGTTTGTACGTGTTCTTGCATGTTTTAGTAGGCTTTATGGGGTTTTATGATGATCAAGGTTGCTGGGATCAAGTGTTGACGTGGTCATGATCTTGACATGATGTGTAGATCAATTCCACCATCAAAAATTAACCAAAACATGGTCTGTCCACACGCAGAAATTTCTGCTCGAAGGGGGCGAAGAAAACGGGTGCGTAGAAACAGCGGCGATTTTGTAAGAGGGGTAAGACCTACCTCAATTCTTCCTTGCGGCAGGACCTACCTCCTTGCAATGGCAGCAGCGGAGGATTTTCCGTGGAGAATTATGAGGCTGCGGGTAGGGCAGAACATCAGGGCTTCTTCTCCGGCGACGGTGAGGCGTGACGGAGCTCGACGGCGGCCAAATTCCGGCAGGGGGGGCCGGTGACTTGGCAGCAAGTGGGGCGTGACTTGGCAGCAGGGGGGGGGGTTGCCGAAAAGGAGAGGGGGTGGGCAGCTAGGGGGAGTTATATTTATAAGGTGGGAAAGGGATAGGGTGGCTAGGATTTTAGCAAATCTAATATCCAATCGCTAGGATTTAATTAGAAAATAAAAGCCCAAAAGAGTTCAAAGTGGGGACGGCTAGGGTTCCCCCCCAAATGGGCTGCGGCCAAGGGGTGGGCCCAATTAGGGTTCCCCCCTAATTTGGTGCGGCCAAAATAGGGGGGAAATTCCCCCAAAATGTGGGAAAAAATTCCCCTAGGGGGATTTTGGGGAATTTGGAGAAAATCAGGAAATTGGAAAAAATTTGGAAAATTAGGGGAGAGGAGAATTTGGGGAAAAATTGGTGTGGCCCAATTTGGCTATTTTATTTATTTTTTATTTTGCTTTTTATTTTTATTTCTTTTCTTTTTCTATATATTTTCATTATTTTCCATTTCTATTTACTTTTATTATTTTATTTGCTTCTATTTCCTCTCTTCATTTCTTCTTCTTTTTAAATGCTTCTCTATATGAAAAATGTATGCAATGCATGATAGTAATTTTGAGGGTGTTACAAACCTACCCCCCTTAAACTGAATCTCGCCCTCGAGATTCGATAGAGTGGAGAAAAGGTGAGGGAATTCCGCCTTAGATCTTCCTCACGTTCCCATGTAGTTTCGGCTTCCGTGTGATGGCTCCATTGTACCTTGCACCAATGGATCACTTTATTTATCCTGACCCTTTCCTTTACGTCCAAAATTTTGATGGGGTGTTCCGCGTAGGTCAGATCCTCTTGAAACTCTAGCTCATCCATCGATACATGTTCTTCCGGTACTCTTAGGCACTTATTGAGCTGGGATACGTGAAGCACGTCGTGCACGTCGGAGTGGTGCGTTGGCAGCTCTAGTTGACAGGCTACCTCTCCTCGCTTGCCGAAAATCTTGAATGGCCAGATGTAGCGAGGTGCTAACTTGCCTTTGACGTTGAACCGTCGTTGGTCTCGGATCGGTGACACTTTAAGATACACAAAGTCTCCAGCTTCAAAGGTCAATCTTCTTCGCCTATTGTCCGCATAACCCTTTTGTCGTGATTGAGCGGCCATCAAGTTTTCATATATCGTTTGGACATGCTTTTCGGCGTCTTGCAGCACTTCGGGACCGAATACTTGGGTTTCTCCAGTCTCATCCTAGAACAGCGGTGTTCTACACCGTCTACCTTACAATGCTTTGAAAGGTGATAGCTTCAAGCTGGCTTGGTAACTGTTGTTGTATGAGAATTCAGCATACGGCAATCTCTTGTCCCAACTACGGCCATGTTTCAAGGCACAAGCTCTCAACATGTCTTCCAAGATCTGATTTGTCCTCTCAGTTTGCCCATCGGTTTGCTGGTGATATGCGGAGCTGAAATTCAACTGTGTACCCATGGCTTCATGCAGCTTCTTCCAGAACCTAGAGGTAAATTGAGAACCTCGATCTGAAACTATCCTCTTCGGAACTCCATGATGGCACACAATTTGTTCCATATACAGCTCGGCTAGTTGTGCCACGGTGTATTTGGTTCTAACGGGAATGAAGTTGGCTGTTTTCGTCAATCGGTCCATGATAACCCAAATGGAGTCGTAGCCCTACTGAGTACGTGGCAATCCGTCTATGAAATCCATGCTGATGCCTTCCCACTTCCACTCGGGTATTTTCAATGGTTGTAATAGTTCAGCGTTTCTTTGATGTTCGGCCTTCACTCGTTGGCAAGTGTTGCATAAGACAACATATTCAGCGATGTCTCTTTTCATGCCATCCCACTAATAGAAAGTTTTCGGGTCCTTGTATATCTCTGTACAGCCGGGGTGTATGGAATAAGGCGAGTCGTGTGCCTCCTTTAGTATCGTGTCACGGATGTGCTTCACGTTAGGCAAACAAATCCTTTTCCCTAAGCAAAGTGTGCCATTCTCGTCTTCCTTGAAATCCTTTTCTATCCCTTGTCAGGTTCTTTCCTTGATTTCTTTTATTTCCTCATCCGTTGCTTGGCCATCTCGTATCTCTTGTTCCAGCATTGAGTTCAGTTCTATCACCTCCATCTCGTTCAAGAACTTGAGATGTAACCGTTCAAACTCCTTACGCAGCTCGGGTGGCAGCTCCCTGTCACACCCGGTTTTTCCGCCAAACAACCGAGTGACTCCCACATGTATGCCATGATCATTTTCTCATACATGTGATGACAAATGGTGAAGCATCATTATATTACAAGCCAAGTGTTTGAATATAAATAAGTCTTACATAGCGTCTCGAAGGACGATGATATGTTCACAACATGTAAAGAAACAAACAGTGGAAGTAAAGTCTTGGGGGGGGGGGCTCTAACACAGGCGTTGCCCGGGGGACTACGTGAACCTAGAATCCTTCTTCGGGTACAAAGTCTTGATTGTCGTACACCACATCATTGCCTTGGCCTGAGCATCAATTTAAAAACCAACAAAAATCAAGCTTGAGTACCATAGGTACTCAGCAAGTGTGGAGGACCGGAATCCGCTCATCCAGGATCGCAGAGGGTGGTGCCGCACGATGCGACACCCGACAACACACATCATGAGGACACATTATAATACATGGAAAAACCAACTGGAATTGTACAAACTAGTACAATAGTCAGTTACAAACTAGTGTCTTTATTACACAGCAGAAGTTTCTTTTATATAACTCACGCCCGCCTATCTAGCAAAAGTCGGTTGCCCAGCCCTAGGGCAACCCATACTAGCTGCACTCCTCAGATCAGCGCGGCGGGTACAGCTCCCACTCAGCCGTAGTCCACGACGGAGGGTAACCCTCGCCGGTGGACTCGTAACCCGAGTCCGTGGGTGGCTCCTCACCTGAAAAACACTTAAGCAGCAACCGTGAGCACGAGGGCTCAACAAGACTTAACCGACTCACCTAGGCATGAAACTCTACATGAGGTGTACAATGAACATAGGATAGTAACATTGCAGCAAATGGACACGCCTACAAGTTCATCCTTAATTCATCTTTTAGCAACAAGTTAACAGTTCAGGAATCTGAAATTTAGTAAGCAATATTTGGTGGCACACATGTAGCAATACAATTATATCATAACAGCAATATTGAATCATCACATTTCATTCATTATCCTACGTCACGACTCAGTGACCAAGTGGTAATCTGCACCGCGAGGGACGGCGAATCGACTCGATATACACCTGCAGAGACACCCAAAGAGCACGTCACGTACGCCCACCCGTGGAGCTGCACAGCCCGCTCACTCGATGTCGTACGGGACAACCTTTCACCCAACAGCCCAAACGTCGAACCGGTCGCACCGAAACGAGCAGGAGGTTCCCTACACGGAGCATCTCTCTATGCCCGTTAGCAGATTTCCACCTTGCTGCCCTCAGCCTACACCTATAAATCGGTGCATTATTCCTCGACGCCCGGAGGTTTAGGTTACATCGGTTTATTGGGGCCCATATATCCGATATGCCTTCGGTACGTTCAAACTTGATCAGCGTGGGCCGCACACAGATCGGTCCTCAATCGACACGGACAGGGCTGCGCACACAAGATTTCCTCTTGCTGCGCCCTAGCCCCTGCCAAGCCTCATTTTTATTACTAAGGTGATCTCACATCACTCGAACCAATCCCGTGTGTCCCGAGCCTAACTCGCGAGTAGATTCCAACTACTCGACTTGTACCGAAGTCCTATGAATCATTAAGCATAGCCTGTATATTCGAGGCCCTAGACACTACCCTCACTCTTGGGGGAAAAATTCTGGTTATGCAGTTGGGTTTTCATCCATCCTACACCTAATGCACATACATACTTCACACTATGCATGTAAACAAAGTAAAACTTTATAAAAGGCTTAATGCAAACCCGGGCCTTGCCTTGTTGCTGCTGGTCAGTTCTTAGGTCTTCGTCCGGAAGGAGGAAGTCAAGCACTTCCGGAGTCTCTTCGCCTTCAGCGACTACACGTTAATGAAATACTACATGTCAATTTAAATGCAATGTGTGAACTTAAATACTTAATTACTAATAACTCTAGCTAGCCCTCCCCTTTGGTTTTGAAATTTTTATGGTGGCTTGGTAGGATCTTAACCAGAGTCTTGACCAAGTTTCATTTAAAACAAAGTTCATTTGAACCTTGTACAAATAAAAGCCCATTTGGTCAATATTTGAGCCCCTAAGTAATTCCAGGGTTTTTCATGGCTCCAACCATTACTTTATGGAAACTAGAATTTAATATGGTTCTAATGGAATTGGTTTCATGTCATTTGAAGAATTGTACTGAAAGTTATGCCCTAATTAAGATTTGAGAAAATCTGAAAAATGTTTCTGTACATTTTTCTATTTTCTCAGTGAAGTTCAATTAATCACCCCATTAGGGGGACTAAATTAACGTGGATGAGTCTGAAAATTTTACTGTGACTCAAGGATTTTCCAATGAACGTCTCAGCCAAATTTCAGAATTTTTCATGAAGTAATTCTCCAGATAAAATTCCCAACAGTTTAAACTTTAGGGATTTAATCATAGAAAACTATTAAGTTTCATGAGCTGAAATTGGTATTGCTGGAAAGTACTCAGAATCCTGAGTTCAGCAAAATTTGGTTCACTGAATTTGGAGCTTCCTACACAAAGTTATGAATTTCTAAAGTTTGGGCAGAAACTGGAATTGTTTTGCTATTGGAAAAGAACCTGGGCCCACTCTTTAAATCTCAGCCGGTGAAAACCGAGAACACACGGGGTTACTGAGTTCCCACGGTGTAGCCACAAAAGATCAGCAGCCACAGAGGATCTCAGCTCGACCGCCGAGTGGCTGACAGGTGGGGCCGGCACCTCGTCTTCAACCTCCCGCTCACTTCTTCCCGCGCGCGCGTCTTCCTCGCCGGCCGTTTCTCCTCCCCCTCGGTCCCTCCCTTCTAAGCCATATCCTGGCCTGGCTTTCACCGCCTAGGGGTTTTGAGGATCGGGGAAACCGTTTCCGGGGCCGTTGGGAGCTCTAAAGGTCCACAGAGGTCGGGCGGCGGCTTCGGGTCGAGTCCGGCGACGTAGGCCGTCCTCTCTGCCGGCTCAATCTCATGTTTCCTTCGCTCTAGAGCATCAGTGGCTCATGGCAAAGGACGTCCCGTATGCCACAGAGCTTGGAAACGCCTCCAAACCCCATGTCACCGTGCGCCCTAGGTTGAAAACCGGCGGCAGGGTAAAACCTGAAGAACACCGTGGTGGCTCCACAATCCTCAGTTCTTTTCAGCCTAGGCGACTCGCACAGAGGTCTGTAGCCTACCCTATGACTAGAATGGCCAGAAAACACATATGGATCATGAATTTTGGAAAATCTACCCCCCTGGCCTATGGACATGTCCTCGGTATTCTGCAAATTCCCGCGGCTCCCATGGAAGAATGGGCTAGGGCTTTCGGCAGCGTGAAGGGAAGGAGTAGGCACACCTTTTTGCTATTCAACGTGGGGTGTGACGTGCTCTGTATCGCCGGGACGTCGAGGAGGCCCGGCGGCGGCACAAACTGAATTTTCCGACGACAGTTGTTGCTGTGCGCCACACACAGAGGGTGAGGGACCGGCTTGGCAGCTCGGTGAGGTCCAGCAGAGTCCTGCTCATGCTCTCACGCTCACCGGTGGTCGCGGGAGGTCCTAGGGGCGCGAAGAGTGATCGGCGGCAAGAAATATCCGGCCGGGTGTGGCTGCTCTCAGGGGAAAATGGGGAGAAGCCGAAGTGGAGTATTCGGTTTGCTTGACTGAGGTGTTACACGCGAGAATCATCGAGCGTAGGGGGTGGCACATCGATACCTCGGTGGCTCGCCGCCTCTCCCGTGCCTTGCGCGGGAAGCAGAGACCGGCTGCAGCAAACTGACTGAAACACTCGTATGTGCAGCTGACATGTGGGCCTCCCCTCTGATTTCTTTTTCCCACTTTGTCATTTCTGTTTTTGCTGAATATCTCCTCAGCTACTCACAATTTAAGGTGAGACTTAGCCCCCAAGTTCTTGTTTGAATTTGAGTTCTCCCATTTGAATTTTTGTTTGGCTAAATTTGCCTCATGTTTGAACTGAATTTCAAATTAAGTTTTGAATTCTTGCAAATTTAGCTCTTGACAAAATGAACTCCAATGGGGATGAAAATTGGTGGGCTTACTCAGAAAAATGTGTTGAGTTTGAATATGAAGCTAACTTTTGAATTTGAGTGATGAAAGTTGCTGCAATTTGAATTTATATTCAAATTGGCCTCTTTTTAAAATACCTCCAAAAGTGCCTCAAAAGTTGTTGGATTTACATGAGACTTGGCCTCAACCTTCCCAAGACTTTTTAAGTCCTAGGGTGAGCTCAACCTCTCATGTTCATGTGTATAAATCCCACTTTGTGAAAGTGTAGGCTTTCCCCTCTAATCACTCTTTTGATGGAGGTTACTTGCTCTTCACAATTTTTCACAAGCTAACCACAACAAAAACTGTGGTGTTGTGAGGTGATGAAAAGTTTTTGCAAGTCCCTTTTCTTGGGCTTTTACATCCCTCCCCCCTTAAAAGAATCTCGTCCCGATATTATAAAAGAAGAGACAGCGATGTAATAGGGACTTACCCGTGTTGAGACGGCATGAACTCCGGGTAGTTTGAGCGAAGGAATTCCTCGCTCTCGCACGTCGCTTCTTCGGCGGTGTGGTTGCTCCAGAGTATCTTGTAGAACCACAATGTTCTGCTACGCGTGATTCGAGCTTTCTCATCAAGAATTTCCACCGGATATTCATCATATGTCGAATCCAGTTGCAACTCACCGATGTCTTCGGTAGTAACAGCAGCGGTACGCTTCAGACATTTTCTCAGCTGTGAGATATGGAAAATGTCATGGACACCAGCCAGAGACACAGGTAGCTCCAGTCTATACGCCACTGGTCCACACTTCTCGGTGATAGCATAGGGTCCAATGAAACGGGGAGCGAGCTTCCCCTTTACACCGAACCGGTGCACGCCTTTCATCGGAGACACGCGGAGGTAAATGTGTTCACCAACGTCAAAGTGCAATGGTCTACGCCTCTTATCAGCGTAGCTCTTCTGCCGGGATTGAGCGGCCTTCAAATTAGCTTGGATCGTCCGAACGCTCTCTTCGGCATCGTTCACCACATCAACCCCGAATGTTACCCTTTCACCGGACTCGCACCAGTTTAATGGGGTGCGGCATTTGTGACCGTAGAGAGCTTCGTAGAGTGCCATCTTGATACTCGCCTGATAGCCGTTGTTGTACGAGAATTCCGCCAACGGCAGGTGATCATCCCAGTTCCTACCATGGTGGATGGCACATGCTCTCAACATGTCTTCCAGAACTTGATTCACCCTCTCTGTTTGCCCATCGGTCTGAGGGTGGTAGGCGGAGCTCTTAATCAGCTTGGTACCCAATGCAGTGTGTAGATGCTCCCAAAAGCGAGATACAAACAAGGAACCTCGGTCTGAGACTATGGTCTTGGGTACCCCATATAGGCATAGAATCTTCGCTATGTACAGCTCCGCATATTTGCCGGCATTGTAACGTGTATTCACCGGAATGAAGTGAGCCGTCTTGGTTAAACGATCGACGATTACCCAAATGGAGTCATGCTTGTTGGAAGTTAGGGGCAATCCCACAATGAAATCCATGCTCACATCTTCCCATTTCCATGCCGGGATCTTCAGGGGTTGCAACAGCCCTGACTTCCTCATATGATCAGCCTTCACTCGTCTACACGTATCGCACTCGGATACGTACTTCGCTACCTCTCGCTTCATCCGTGTCCACCAAAATTTCTTTTTCAAATCTTGGTACATTTTGTTGCTGCCCGGATGAATGGAGTATTTAGAAAAGTGAGCTTCATCGAGGATCTTTCTCCTCAGTTCCATATCCCGGGGTACGACTATGCGGTCGTTGAACCATAGCGTCCCCTCATCATCCTTCCAGAAACATTTGATCTCTCCGTTGTCTATCCGTCTCCGGAGATGTGCCATGCCTTTATCAGTCTTCTGAGCTGCAATGATGTCCTCCCTAATAGTAGGGATGAGGGCAAGGTTGTATAGCGATCCATAAGGATCCAAGTATAAACTCGGCTCTTCCTCCTCCACCGGGGTAATGGTGAGGTGATGGACATGTGATTTCTGACTCAGCGCGTCGGCAACCACATTTGCCTTGCCAAGGTGGTAATGAATCTCAATTTCATAATCTTTGATCAGTTCTAACCACCTCCTTTGCCTCATGTTCAGCTCCTTCTGGGCAAAAATGTATTTCAAGCTCTTGTGGTCGGTGTAGAGGTGCAGCAAATTCCCCAGGAGATAGTGCCTCCACATTTTTAGTGCCAACACCACGGCAGCAAGATCAAGATCATGAGTCGGATAATTCTGCTCATGGTTCCGAAGTTGGCGTGAGCCATATGCGACCACACGTCTTGCTGCATCAACACGCAGCCGAGCCCAATACCGGATGCGTCACAATACACGTCGAAGGGCTTTGTTGTATCCGGCTGAGCTAAGACCGGGGCTGTTGTGAGATGCTTCACTAATGCTTGGAACGCTCCTTCACACGCCGTGTTCCAAACATATTTCGTTCCCTTCTTCAGCAATTCTGTCATCGGTTTAGCGAGCTTGGAGAAGCTTGGAATGAATCTCCGATAGTATCCCGCTAACCCGAGGAAGCTTCTGACTTCATGGACTGAAGTGGGAGCTTTCCATTTCAGCACTTGCTCAATTTTGCTTGGGTCAACTGCAATGCCTTCTGCTGAGATGATATGTCCCAATAATGGCACTTGGCTGATCTAAAACTCACATTTACTGAACTTGGCGTAGAGCTTGTGGTCTCTCAATCGTTGAAGAACGATCAGCAAGTGTTTGGCATGTTCGGCTTCTGTCTTGGCGTAAACCAAGATATTGTCGATGAACACTACCGCGAACTTGTCCAGCTCCGGCATGAACACCAAGTTCATGAGATACATGAAATGGACTGGAGCATTTGTGAGACCAAAGGACATGACGAGATATTCATATAATCCATATCTCGTCGAGAAGGGTGTCTTCGGGATATCCTCCGCCCGGATCTTTATCTGGTGATATCCAGAGCGAAGGTCCATCTTGGAGAGCACACTTGCACCCACAAGTTGATCAAACAATATGTCGATGCGGGGCAGTGGGTATTTATTCTTGATGGTGACGGCGTTGAGCGGCCGGTAGTCCACACACAGCCTCAAGGTTTCATCCTTCTTCTTTACGAACAGCGCCGAGCATCCCCAAGGCGAGGAACTCGGCCTAATGAAACCTTTGCTCAACAGATCATTGAGCTGTTCTTTTAATTCAGCCAGCTCGTTCGGAGCCATCTTATATGGTCTCCGTGATATGGGCGTAGACCCGGGTGCAAGTTCAATCTTGAACTCGACATCCCGCTCAGGTGGCATGCCCGGAAGATCATCCGGGAACACGTCGGGATACTCCCGGACTACGGGGATGTCCTCTAACTTGAGAGCTTCAGCATTATTAATTTCTGAAACTTCCCGGACTGGAGTGTCTAACACCATGGAATGCGGACGGTGGAATGGAGAGTTTAAATGAACCGTCCGTGTCAGAGTCTCCAGGACAGCGCCATGGTATGGTAGCCATGACATCCCTAAGATTGCATCAATCTTTTGCCCCATAAGGATTATCAAGGTGGTGGGATATAGTTTCCCACCTAAGCACAGAGGTGCCTTTGGGATCATCATATTTTCTGAAATCTTCCCTCTCGGTGAGCAGATCATATAGGTGCAGTCGGTTGGGAAGACTTGCATTTGATGCTTAGCCACATAGGATGCACTTATAAAGCTGTGGGTTGCACCAGAATCAAACAGTATGACGATGGCTTGATTGTTGAGAGTAAGCGTACCCGCCAGCACGTTGTCTCCCTCTGGGGCATCCTCATTGTCGAGGTTGCGGACGCCCCCAGTCCGCTGACCAACCTTTTTCACCGGAGGTCGGCCTCGAGCACCGCCCTGGAACTGGGCTTGCCCGCTGCTTTGCTGGCCCTGGGGACAGTCCTTCGCGAAGTGGCCCGCCTGGCTACACGTGAAGCAAGTAAAACGGGGCGGTCCCCCGCTGATCGGTGGACGGAAACCCGGGGCGCGTTGTGGCGGTGGAAATGCCCGGGGTGCCATCTTCTGCTGCTTCTGCTGCTGTCTTGGTGGTGGCATCGGCGGACGGAACGGAGATGACTGAAACGAACGTCCCCCGAACCGCTGAGGTCGCGCCGGTGGATGCCACTGCAGCCCGGATGGTGTCCGATACACCATGCGGTACTTCTGGGGAGCGCCACTCCCACCGCTAGGTGGAGCGCTGCGCTTCCTCTGCTCAGCTGCCAACTCCCTCTGAGCGTCCTCTTGCATGATCGCGGCGTTGACAAGGTCATTGAAGGTGCCGCGATTCCACTGAACGAGGTGTGTCTTCATCTCGGGGTGTAACCCCCGATAGATATGTTCCCGCTTCTTCTCTTCAGTGGAGATGTAATCTGACACATATTGCGCCAGATGGTTGAAGGCACGGGAGTAGTCATGGGCACTCCTCCTGCCCTGCTTCAGTTCCAAAAATTCTTGGAACTTCCTCTTCATTATCCCGGAAAGGATATGATAGGCGCGGAACACCTCTCGGAACTCTTCCCATTCCACGGCATGGCCAGCCGGACGTGAGGCGACATAATTCGCCCACCACACACCAGCGGCACCGTGAAGTTGCTGCGCTGCAAACAAAGTCTTTTGCCGCTCCGTGCATTGGAGTAGCCCAAACTTGGACTCGATGGTCCACAGCCAGTTGTCGGCCTCCAGTGGTTCTTTAGCTTCTGTGAACACTGGAGGGTGCGTACTCATGAAATCCGAGTACGACACCTAATGGGGCTCACGGGGCCCCCTCTCTTGACGCCCCCCCGCCTGGGACGTATTCTGTACGATTGTGCGGAGCAGGTCGGTCTGCTCCTCACGACCTCCCACCAGTACCGCTATCACATCCGCTAGAGTAAGCGGAGGCGGCAGTGGTAGCTGCTGCTGCGGGGTGCTGTCGTAGGCCGGTGGCTGGGACTCATCGCCTCCCTGTTGGCTAGAGCCACCAACCTTGTGCGTGGTCCTAGTGCGAACCATCTGCAACCATACGACAATAAACCTCAGTCCCGCAACATATCGCATGCAGTCCAATAAAAATAGGCGTAAAAACATAATGACAATAAAACATGCGATACATCTCGTATGTATATAATGTAATAACTTTGCACAAGCTACGCCATTACCAGACCAAACACAAGCTAGTTTAATCTAACTTGATGAACCTCCTCTTTGGAAGATCACCATAACTAGGTTTGGTCACTACGAGACATTATTATCGCGTTGTCATCACGTATACTACCCTTTTATCTTCAACACGACACAAACCTGGTCTCTAGTAAAAGAAACTTGAGTGAGACCTATACTCAGATCTTTCACTAGTTGAAGATAACCTCTCATGAGCATGCTCTACCCCATTGGAAGTATTCAAACCCCCTCTAGGGTACCACAATCTCTCACATGAGTTCAACTGTCATTCCTCTGTCAGAATGACCAGTTTCTACATATCCGAGATTTTTATCTGGTTCAGGGCATTTTCCTGACCCAAGCTTAATACCAAAGTTAAAGTTAACTTCAGTATATTTCCAACGAGTACTTATTTTCCCTCAGATGAGCTCTAGTTAAAAAGTTATGGTAATTCAAAGTCAGCAGAATTTCTGGAAGAATTTTAACAGCACCTCCATTGGGAAGTTGCTGTTTTCAACTCTGATTTCCACTGAATTCTGTGCTGAAATTTCAGAAACTTTGAAATGCAAAGATGTAAAACATCTTCTACCCTTTCTAAGGATGTATCATATGAAATTTTTATATTTTTCTACTCGAAGTTATGTTTGAAAAAACAGAGCAGTCCAGAGAATGTTTCACTCTGTCATGGTTCTGGACAGTTTACATCCCTCTGGGTTTTAGGCCATCTTAAGGTGCGTTTTAGCCCTGGAAATCTACAACAAGGTTGTAGAGTACTTAAATACCTTTCCAGAACTATATACCACACCTCCCTGGGCTAAAATACCTGTGAGTTATGCCCTGTTGAAGATCAGCAAACTTGCTGCCCAAAACAGAGCACTCTGTTTTTCAGTCTTTTGGAACTACACTCATCACCCTCCAATTTTTTCTACCAACCAAGGTCCTAAATGTTGAACCTAGTGATTTTAATTCCTTGTTATCGTTATTTTTCATGCATATGCCTATGATATCTCGGTACTACGTTCCTCACAAAAGAAAATCCTAACCGGATTATACTGGCATATACGTTTCAAATGTGGCATTAAACGGTCTCTCGCACACGTTTACTACATGGATACATACGTGGTTAGTACCTGCAGAAGACCACACAATAATGGTGCACTCAAAGGTCATTTCCATTTCTGGCAGATCCATATTTGAAAGTAAACACAAACGCCCGTATCATTGTCATACGGCCGTCCTTGAGTTAGGTCACGTCTCAAGGTACGTGATTGTGTTTTGAACACCACATGACGGGGAACCCGAGTATGTCATGAACGGGTCGTCACGGTTGGGAATGTTATCAACCCAACAGATACCACCTACTGCCCTGCAGGGCACGCCGATGGCAAGCGCTGCGTATGTCCCCCTGGGCTACTTCCAGACGAAAACAGTCTCGCGTTACTGACCACGCGATGGGGTCTCCACTTACTTGCCTAATGCACGCTAGGGATCAGCGTTTCATATGAACTCAGGAACATGGAGAGTCTAAGAGTTCCATATTGACGTCTCACACCAAGCTGTGAGACCTATCCCTGAACCACGTTCCTCGTCAGGGGAGCTAACCAAAATTGAACCGCTTTCGGTGGCGTTCCTTACCATTCTTACCAGAGCGTAGGTGCGTCGTTACATAATTAAAATTCAGAATTATAGCACATAGGTTAGTCTTTGCCACTTTAAGTAACTATGCTAATATAGTCCTTACTTGGGAAAACTACCGATTCCTCACCGTAAACCTAAGTTTTCCCATAATACTGTCCTTAGGTACTGTGCTATCCCCAAAGCAGCTCTGATACCAGGATGTGGCGGACCGGGATCCGCTCATCCAGGATCGCAGAGGGTGGTGCCGCACGATGCGACACCCGACAGCACACGTCATAAGGACACAATATATTACATGGGAAAAACAAACTGAACTGTACAAACAGGTACAACTTCAGTACAAACTAGTATTTATTTTTCACAGCGGAAGTCTACTCTGTACAACTCACGCCCGCCTATCTAGCAAAAGTTGGTTGCCCAGCCCTAGGGCAACCCACACTAGCTGCATGTCTCAGCTCAGCGCGGCGTGTACGGCTCCCACTCAGCCGTGGTCCCCGACGGAGGGTAACCCTCGCCGGTGGACTCGTACTCCGAGTCCGTGGGTGGCTCCTCACCTGAAAAACACTTAAGCAGCAACCGTGAGCACGATGGCTCAACAAGACTTAACCGACTCACCTAGGCATGAAACTCTACATGAGGTGGACACTGAACATAGGATAGTAACAGTGCATCAAATGGACACGCCTACAAGTTCATCCTTAGTTCATCTTTTAGCCACAAGTTAACAGTTCGGGAATCTGAAATTTAGTAAGCAATATTTGGTGGCATACATGTAGCAATACAATTATATCATAACAGCAATATTGAAGTATAACATTCCGTAAATTATCTACGTTACGACGCAGTGAACAAGCGGTACTCGTCACCGCGAGGGACGGCGAATCGACTCGATATACACCTGCAGGGAAACCCAAAGAGCACGTCAGGTACGCCCACCCGTGGAGCTGCACAGCACGCTCACTCGATGTCGTACGGGACAACCTTTCACCCAACAGCCCAAACGTCGAACCGGTCGCACCAAAACGAGCAGGAGGTTCCCCACACGGAGCATCTCTCTATGCCCGTTGGCAGATTTCCACCTTGCTGCCCTCAGCCTACACCTATAAATCGGTGCGTTATGCCTCGACGCCTGGAGGTTTAGGCTACATCGGTTTATCGGGGCCCATATATCCGATATGCCTTCGGTACGTTCCATACTTGTTCAACAGGGCCGCACACGGATCGGTCCTCAATCGACACGGACAGGGCTGCGCACACAAGACTTCCTCCTGCTGCGCCCTAGCCCCTGCCTAGTCTCATTTTTATTACTAAAGTGATCTCACATCACTCAACCGAACCCGTGTGTACCACGCCTAAACTCGCGAGTAGATTCCAACTACTCGACTTGTACTGAAGTCCTATGAAACATTAAGCATAGCCTGTCTACTCGAGGTCTTAGACACTACCCTCACTCTTATGGAAAATTTCTGGTCATGCAAGTGGGGTTTTCATCCATCCTACACCTAATGCACATATACACTTCACACTACGTACGTAAACAAAGTAAAACTTTATAAAAGGCTTAATGCAAACTGGGGCTTGCCTTGTTGCTGCTGGTCAGGGGTTAGTTCTTCTTCCGGAAGGAGGAAGTCCAGCACTTCCGGAGTCTCTTCGCCTTCAGCGACTACACGTTAATGAAATACTACATGTCAATTTAAATGCAATGTGTGAACTTAAATACTTAATTACTTATAA
This sequence comes from Neostapfia colusana, assembly GCA_030760725.1. Lineage (NCBI taxonomy): Eukaryota > Viridiplantae > Streptophyta > Magnoliopsida > Poales > Poaceae > Neostapfia > Neostapfia colusana. The sequence continues at coordinate 11,111,111 of JASWHV010000012.1, read as the reverse complement.
CTCTAGCTAGCCCTCCCCTTTGGTTTTGAAATTTTTATGGTGGCTTGGTAGGGTCCTAACCAGAGTCTTGACCAAGTTTCATTTGAAACAAAGTTCATTTGAACCTTGTACAAATAAAAGCCCATTTGGTCAATATTTGAGCCCCTAAGTAATTCCAGGGTTTTTCATGGCTCCAACCATTACTTTCTGGAAACTAGAATTTAATATGGTTCAAATGGAATTGGTTTCATGTCATTTGAAGAATTCTACTGAAATTTATGCCCTAATTAAGATTTGAGAAAATCTGAAAAATGTTTCTGTACATTTTTCTATTTTCTCAGGGCAGTTCACTTAATCACCCCATTAGGGGGACTAAATGAACTTGGATGAGTCTGAAAACTTTACTGTGACTCAAGGATTTTCCAATGAACCTCTCAGCCAAATTTCAGAATTTTTCATGAAGTAATTCTCCAGATAAAATTCCCAATAGTTTAAAATTTAGGGATTTAATCCTGGAAAACTATTAAGTTTCATGAGCTGAAATTGGTATTGATGGAAAGTACTCAGAATCCTGAGTTCAGCAAAATTTGGTTCACTGAATTTGGAGCTTCCTACACAAAGTTATGAATTTCTAAAGTTTGTGCAGAAACTGGAATTGTTTTGCTATTGGAAAAGAACTTGGGCCCAATCTTTAAATCTCAGCCAGTGAAAACCAAGAACACACGGGGTTACTGAGTTCCCACGGTGTAGCCACAAAAGATCAGCAGCCACAGAGGATCTCAGCTCGACCGCCGAGTGGCTGACAGGTGGGGCCGGCACCTTGTCTTCAACCTCCCGCTCACTTCTTCCCGCGCGCGCGTCTTCCTCGCCGGCCGTTTCTCATCTCCCTCGGTCCCTCCCATCTAAGCCATCTCCCGGCCTGGCTTTCGCCGCCTAGGGGTTTTGAGGCTCGGGGAAACCGTTTCCGGGGCCGTTGGGAGACCTAAAGGTCCACAGAGGTCGGGCGATGGGCGGCGGCTTCGGGTCGAGTACGGTGACGTCGGCCGCCCTCTCTGCCGGCTCAATCTCACGTTTCCTTCGCTCTAGAGCATCAGTGGCTCGTGGCAAAGGACGTCCCATATGCCACAGAGCTTGGAAACGCCTCCAAACCCCATGTCACCGTGCGCCCTAGGTTGAAAACCGGCGGCAGAGGGTAAAACCTGAAGAACACCGTGGTGGCTCCACAATCCTCAGTTCTTTTCAGCCTAGGCGACTCGCACAGAGGTCTGTAGCCTACCCTATGACTAGAATGGCCAGAGAACACATATGGATCATGAATTTTGGAAAATCTACCCCCCTGGCCTATGGAGATGTCCTCAGTAATCTGCAAATTCCCGTGGCTCCCATGGAAGAATGGGCTAGGGCTTTCGGCAGCGTGAAGGGAAGGAGTAGGCACACCTTTTTGCTATTCAACGCGGGGTGTGACGTGCTCTGTATCGCCGGGACGTCGAGGAGGCCCGGCGGCGGCACAAACGTAAATTTCCAATGACAGTTGTTGCTGTGCGCCACACAGAGAGGGTGAGGGACCGGCTTGGCAGCTCGGTGAGGTCCAGCAGAGTCCTGCGCACGCTCTCACGATCACCGGGGGTCGCGGGAGGTCCTAGGGGTGCTGAGCGATGTGCGGGCGCGAAGAGTGATTGGCGGCAAGCAATATCCGGCCGGGTGCGGCTGCTCTCGGGGGAAAATGGGGAGAAGCCGAAGTGGAGTATTCGGTTTGCTTGACTGAGGTGTTACACGCGAGAATCATCGAGCGTAGGGGGTGGCACGTCGATGTCTCAGTGGCTCGCCGCTTCTCCCGTGCCTTGCGCGCAAAGCAGAGACCGGCTGCAGCAAACCGACTGAAACACTCGTATGTGCAGCTGACATGTGGGCCTCCCCTCTGATTTCTTTTTCCCACTTTGTCATTTCTGTTTTTGCTGAATATCTCCTCAGCTACTCACAATTTAAGGTGAGACTTAGCCCCCAAGTTCTTGTTTGAATTTGAGTTCTCCCATTTGAATTTTTGTTTGGCTAAATTTGCCTCATGTTTGAACTGAATTTCAAATTCAGTTTTGAATTCTTGCAAATTTAGCTCTTGACAAAATGAACTCCAATGGGGATGAAAATTGGTGGGCTTACTCAGAAAAATGTGTTGAGTTTGAATATGAAGCTAGCTTTTGAATTTGAGTGATGAAAGTTGCTGCAATTTGAATTTACATTCAAATTGGCCTTCTTTTAAAATACCTCCAAAAGTGCCTCAAAATTTGTTGGATTTACATGAGACTTGGCCTCAACCTTCCCAAGACTTTTTAAGTCCTACGGTGAGCTCAACCTCTCGTGTTCATGTGTAGAAATCCCACTTTGTGAAAGTGTAGGCTTTCCCCTCTAATCACTCTATTGATGGAGGTTACTTGCTCTTCACAATTTTTTACAAGCTAACCACAACAAAAACTGTGGTGTTGTGAGGTGACGAAAAGTTTTTGCAAGTCCCTTTTCTTGGGCTTTTACAGGTTTCATCCTTCTTCTTTATGAACAGCGCCGAGCATCACCAAGGCGAGGAACTCGGCCTAATGAAACCTTTGCTCAACAGGTCATTGAGCTGTTCTTTCAGTTCAGCCAGCTCATTTGGAGCCATTTTGTATGGTCTCCGTGATATGGGTGTAGTCACGGGTGCAAGCTCAATCTTGAACTCGACATCCCGCTCAGGTGGCATGCCCAGAAGATCATCCGGGAATACGTCGGGGTACTCCCGGACTACGGGGATGTCCTCTAACTTGAGAGCTTCAGTATTATTGATCGCTGAAACCTCCCGGACTGGATTATCTAATAGGAGGGACTGCGGACGGTGTAGTGGGGAGTTGAGGTGAACCGTCCGTGTTAAGGTTTCCAGGACAGCGCCATGGTAGCTTAGCCATGACATCCCTAAGATTGCATCAATCTTCTGCCCCTCAAGAATAATCATAGTGGTGGGGTATACCTTCCCACCTAAGCACAGGGGTGCTTTCGGAATCATCATAGTTGCTGAAATCTTTCCTCCCGGTGAACAGATCATATAAGAACACTCGGTTGGAAAGGATTCCAGCTGATTCTTAACCACATATGATGCACTTATGAAGTTGTGGGCTGCACCAGAATCAAATAATATGATGATGGCTTGGTCATTGAGAGTAAACGTATCCGCCAGCACGTTGTCTCCTTCTGGGGCGTCCTCATTGTCGAGGTGGCGAATGCCCCCAGTCCGCTGACCAACCTTCTTGACCGGAGGTCGGCCTCGAGCACCGCCCTGGAACTGGGCTTGCCCGCTGCTCTTCTGCCCCTGGGGACAGTCCTTCACGAAATGGCCCGCCTGGCCACATGTGAAGCAAGTGAAACGGGGTGGTCCTCCGCTGATCGGCGGACGGAAACCCGGGGCGCGTTGTGGCGGTGGAAACGCCCGGGGTGCCATCTGCTGCTGCTGCTGTTGTTGCGGTCGCGGTGGTGGCATCGGCGGTCGGAACGGAGGTGACTGAAAAGAACGTCCCCCGAACCGCTGAGGTCGCGCCGGTGGATGCCACTGCTGTCCGGATGGTGTCCGATACACCATGCGGTACTTCTGGGGAGCGCCACCCCCATTGCTGGGTGGAGCGCTGCGCTTCCGCTGCTCAGCGGCCAATTCCCGCTGAGCGTCCTCTTGCATAATCGCGGCATTGACGAGGTCGTTGAAGGTGCCGCGATTCCACAGAACGAGATGCGTCTTCATTTCGGGGTGTAACCCCCGATAGAAATGCTCCCGCTTCTTCTCATCGGTGGAGATGTAGTCTGACGCATATTGCGCCAGATGGTTGAAGGCACGGGAGTAGTCTTGAGCACTCCTCCCGCCCTGCTTCAGCTCCAAGAATTCTTGGAACTTCCTCTTCATTATCCCGGGATGAATATGATAGGCGCGGAACGCCTCCTGGAATTCTTCCCACTCCACGGCATGGCCAGCCGGACGTGAGGCGACATAGTTCGCCCACCATGCACCAGCGGCACCGTGAAGTTGCTGCGCCGCGAACAGAGTTTTCTGCCGCTCCGTACATTGGAGCAGCCCGAACTTGGACTCGATTGTCCGCAGCCAGTTGTCGGCCTCGAGTGGTTCTTCTGCTTCAGTGAACACTGGAGGGTGCGTACTCATGAAGTCTGAGTACGTCACCTTCCGGGGCTCACGAGGCCCCCTCTCTTGACGCCCACCCTGCTTGGGACGTATTCTGCACAATCGTGCGGAGCAGATCGGTCTGCTCCTCACGATTCCCCACCAGTGCCGCTATCACATCCGCCAGGGTAAGCGGAGGCGGCGGTGGTGGTTGCTGCTGCGGGGTGCTGTCGTAGGCAGGTGGCTGGGAGTCATCGCCTCCCTGCTGGCTAGAGCCACCAACCTCGTGCGTGGTCCTAGTGCGAACCATCTGCAACCATACGACGATAAACATCAGTCCCACAACATATTTCATGCAGTCAAATAAAATAGGCGTAAAACATAATGACAGCAAAACATGCGATACATCTCGTATGTAGATAATGTAATATCTTTGCACAAGCTACACCATTACCAGACCAAATACAAGCTAGTTAAATCCAACTTGATGAACTCCCTCTTTGGAAGTTCATCTCAACTAGGTTTGGTCACTACGAGACCATACTATCGCTTTGTCATTACACATACCACCCTTTTACCTTCAATACGACACAAACATGGTCTTTAGTAAAAGAAACTTGAGTGAGATCTATACTCAATTCTTTCACTAGTTGAAGATAACCTCTCATGAGTATGTTCTACCTCATTGGAAGTACTTAAACCCCCTAGGGTACAACAATCTCTCCATTGAGTTCAACTGTCACTCCTCTGTCAGAATGACCAGTTTCTACATATTCCAGGTTTTGATCTGGTTCTGGGCAGTTTCATGACTCAAGTTGAATACCAAAGTTAAAGTTAACTTCAGTATCTTTCCAACGAGTACTTATTTCCCTCAGATCAGCTCTGGATTAGAAGTTAGGGTAATTCAAAGTCAACAGAATTTCTGGAAGGATTTCAACAGCACCTCCCATGGAAGTTGCTGTTTTCAACCTTGGTTTCCACTGAATTCCGTACTGAAAATACAGAAACTTCGAATTACAAAGATGTCACACATCTCCTTCCCTTTCTAAATATGGATGATACGAAAATTTTTGATTTTTCTACTGTATGTTATGCTTGAAAAACAGAACAGTCCAGAGAGTGTTTTGAATCTGTCCTGGTTCTGGACAGTTTACATTTGTCTGGGATTTAAGCCATCTTAAGGAGTGATTCAGCTCTGGAAGTTTACAACAAAGTTATAGAGTACTTAAACACCTTTCCAGAAATATACCCCACACCTCCATTGGCTAATTAATTTGTGAGTTATGCCCTGTCAAAATTCAGAAAACTTGCTGCCCAACACAGAGTTATCCCTTTGACTACCCTGCTCAACTATCAAATTCTTCTACCCAACCAGGGTCCTAAATGTTGAAACTTAGTTATTTTAATTCATGGTCATCATTATTCTTCATGCACATGCCACACTATGTCGGTACTACGTTCCTCATAAAAAGAAAATCCTAACCGGATTATACCGTCATATACGTCTCAAGTGTGGCACTAAATGGTCTCTCGCACACGTTTACTACGCGGAATACATACGTGGTTAGTACCTGCAGAAGACCACACAATAATGATGCACTCAAAGGTTATTTTCATTTCAGGCAGTTCCCTATTTGAAAGTAAATACAAACGCCCGTATCATTGTCATACGGCCGTCCTTGAGTCAAGTCACGTCTCAAGGTACGTGATCGTGTTTCAACACCACACGACAGGGAACCCGAGTAGATCATGAACAGGTCGTCACGGTTGGCAATGTTATCAACCCAACAGATACCACCTACTGCCCTGCAGGGCATGCCGATGGCAAGCGCTGCGTATGTCCTCCTGGGCTATTTCCAGACGAACACACTCTCGCGTTACTGACCACGCGATGGGGTCTCCACTTACTTGCCTAATGCACGCTAGAGATCAGCGTTTCATATGAACTCAGGTACATGAAGAGTCCAAGAGTTTCATATTGACGTCTCACACCAAGCTGTGAGACCTATCCCTGAACCATGTTCCTCGTCAAGGGAGCTAACCGAAATTGAACCGCTTTCGGTAGCGTTCCTTACCATTCTTACCAGAGCGTAGGTGAGTCGTTACATAATGAAAATTCAGAATTAAAACACATATGTTAGCCTTGCCACTTTAAGTAACTATGCTAATATAGTCCTTACTTGGGCAAACTACCGAATCCTCACCGTAACCTAAGTTTTCCCGTAATACAGTCCTCATGTACTGTGCTATCCCCAATGCAGCTCTGATACCAGGATGTGGCGGACCGGAATCCGCTCATTCAGGATCGCAGAGGGTGGTGCCGCACGATGTGACACCCGACAGCACACATCATGAGGACACATTATATTACATGGAAAAACCAACTGAAATTGTACAAACTAGTACAATAGTCAGTTACAAACTAGTGTCTTTATTACACAGCGGAAGTTTCTTTTATACAACTCACGCCCGCCTATCTAGCAAAAGTCGGTTGCCCAGACCTAGGGCAACCCACAGTAGCTGCACTCCTCAGCTCAGCGCGGCGGGTACGGCTCCCACTCAGCCGTAGTCCCCGACGGAGGGTAACCCTCGCAGGTGGACTCGTAACCCAAGTCCGTGGGTGGCTCCTCACCTGAAAAACACTTAAGCAGCAACCGTGAGCACGAGGGCTCAACAAGACTTAACCGACTCACCTAGGCATGAAACTCTACATGAGGTGTACAATGAACATAGGATAGTAACATTGCACAAATGGACACGCCTACAAGTTCATCCTTAATTCATCTTTTAGCAACAAGTTAACAGTTCGGGAATCTGAAATTTAGTAAACAATATTTGGTGGCACACATGTAGCAATACAATTATATCATAACAGCAATATTGAATCATCACATTTCATACATTAGCCTACGTCACGACTCAGTGACCAAGTGGTACTCTTCACCACGATGGACGGCGAATCGACTCGATATACACCTGCAGGGACACCCAAAGAGCACGTCACGTACGCCCACCCATGGAGCTGCACAGCCCGCTCACTCAATGTCGTATGGGACAACCTTTCACCCAACAGCCCAAACGTTGAACCGGTCGCACCGAAACGAGCAGGAGGTTCCCTACACGGAGCATCTCTCTATGCCCATTAGCAGATTTCCACCTTGCTGCCCTCAGCCTACACCTATAAATCGGTGCGTTATGCCTCGACGCCCGGAGGTTTAGGTTGCATCGGTTTATCGGGGCCCATATATCCGATATGCCTTCGGTATGTTCAAACTTGATCAGCATGGGCCGCACACGGATCGGTCCTCAATCGACACGGACAGGGCTGCGCACACAAGACTCCCTCTTGCTACGCCCTAGCCCCTGCCAAGCCTCATTTTTATTAGAAAGGTGATCTCATATCACTCTAACCAATCCCGTGTGTCCCGAGCCTAACTCGCGAGTAGATTCCAACTACTCGTCTTGTACCGAAGTCCTATGAATCATTAAGCATAGCCTGTCTATTCGAGGCCCTAGACACTACCCTCACTCTTGGGGGAAAAATTCTGGTTATGCAGTTGGGTTTTCATCCATCCTACACCTAATGCACATACATACTTCACACTATGCATGTAAACAAAGTAAAACTTTATAAAAGGCTTAATGCAAACCGGGGCTTGCCTTGTTGCTGCTGGTCAGTGGTTAGGTCTTCGTCCGGAAGGAGGAAGTCAAGCACTTCCGGAGTCTCTTCGCCTTCAGCGACTACACGTTAATGAATATGCACATAAGTTTAATTGTAAAGATTCTACTACAAGTTCTACTAACAAGTTTTCCAAAAACTGGAACCTTGTTTAAGAATTTAAAAATGAAACTGGTGCTAGTGGTTTGGGTTTGGACCTAAGCACATGATTAAGTGCTAAGTGGTTTTCCCCCTCTTCTATATTGATCACCATAAGTGGTTAAACAGAACAGAGGTGATTCAGAGCTTCAATGGAGCTGAGAATTTTCTTGTGAGTTTCTTGTAACAAGAAAGTCCTCTGGACCGAAAATTAGCACTTTTCATTGAGTGGTTTGTTCAGAAGAATTTTCTAAGCAATTAAGCAAAGAAGAATTAATTCTGAGATAACACCCATGTTCATGCCAAACTTAGTGAACTACAATTTCAATTATAGCTCATAGAGTTTGCATGAATTTTCCTAGCATTTTTGGAGCTAAGATTTGCCCAGAACTGAATTTCCAAGTTTTGGGAAAATTCTCTGAAAATGTTTCTGTATTCAATTGAACACAGCACCTTCAAATCTAAATTTCCCTGATCAAATCAACTCCAAATGGTCTGAAACTTTTACAGGAGTCCACTAACATCCTAGGGAATATTCGGGCAAATTTTGAGGATTTTTGGATTAACCAAACTCCCTCTAAAATTCTTTTGCTTAAAAGATTTAAATAATGTTCCAGAATGAAATAATGAGTTTCATAAAAAATTGGGTTGCATATTTGGATAGAGCTATTCAATATGAATCCAACCAAATTTGAATCACTAAATTTGGAGCTTCCTAGCAAAAGTTATGAGGTTCTAAAGTTTGGGGAAAATTCTGGAATTTGAATTAACCGGGAAAAGTTCAAATCCCTGACAGCGTGTCCGGCTCACACGTGTCAACCCCTTGGCTACACCACACGCGGCCACAGGACTGTTTTCCGCATTGTCACAGATGATCCGGTGCAACAGAAGGTCCCACTACTATTCCTGAGCGACTGACGAGCAGGCCCGGCCAACTCATCTTCTTCCTCGCGCTCCCGCGCCCGCGCGCCGCCGGGCTCGCCGGAGCCGCGCTGATTTTCGCCGTCCGGCCAGCTCCCGCGCTCTCCCTCGCTGCTAGGGCCTAGTTCCATACGCTGAACACGATGGGACCATCTTCTCCGACCGGCGGTGGCTCTAACCTAGCCGGCGACGGTGCAGCGGCTCGGTAACCTTTTGGCAACGTCGCCCGGCCAACTTAGCCCGCAAAAACACCGGTGGAACGGCGCTACAGCACCAGTGGATGCTAAGGAAGATCGTCCTAGTGGTGAAACAGCCCGGAGATGGCTCTAACCTAGCTCTCATCGTGAGCCAGAACCTCCCCGCCATGGCCGCTGTTGGAAAAACGGAAAATACGCCGGCTACAACCATGATCAAGCTAGGGTTGAGAAGTAAATCTGGGCGCCATCAAGTCTAGCTCCTGTGAGTGAAGTTTGATGGGTTCTAAGCAAATAGAAGTCGGGAATTTGAAGATTTCATACCCCAGGGTGGTTTTGCACCAGCCGAGAGTAAACTGCGAAATACGCCGGCGACGATCAGTCACTTGGTTCAAGCTTTGGGGTCGAGCAGCATGGAGTCTTGGCGTGTCCAAAACCACTCTTGCTCGGCCGTGACAAGCCCTCTGCCGAGCTGTCCACGAGAGCACCTCCACTTGGTTCTTGTCGGCCGCCGCGAAAAATGCAAGTCTCTCGGGTTGCTGTGGCTTAGCTCGACTAGGAATGGTGCGAGGGGGTCGTGAGAAGTCCCGTGGTGCTGTTTAGGTGAGTTGCTGAGGCTTGCACACGAGATGAAACTGCCCCCGAGCGATCGACGATGGCAGCGGCGCCTCTATTCTCTGGCGTGTGAGAGCAAGGGAAACGGAGGTTCTCTCGGTGCTGTGGTGAGATGAGGCACGGCTGAGAGTAAAGGCCCTCCACGAGGAGCTTGCCAGCGCGAAGGACTCAGCAGGAGGTGTCTTCCGGTTCTCCCCGCGGTGTCACTCGGTGAGCCTCTCTCGGTGGAGTGAAAACCAGAGCACAATACTTAGGGGGTAAGCCAACTGAGCCCTATGACATGTGGGCCCACTAGTTAGTACCCCCCCTATCCCTCAAAAGATCTCCAAAGTTTGACAAATATTCAACCCAAATGTTTGAAAGTTGGAAACTGAGCTACATTTGTATAGTTGGACAAATTTCCCCCAAATTCAAATGTGTATGTGAATTCTTTGCACATTTGAATCCTTTTTAGAAAAATGGGTAGCAACCTTTTCAAAAATTACTGAAACTTTGCCTACCCACTAATTTGTACCCAAGGAATCCAAATATACAATTTGATTCTTGTGTTAGCTGCTGCAACCAAGAGTTTGAATACAACAGTTTTGAATCACCATTATGTCCTCCCCTCATTTGAATTTTGAGTTGGACATTTAGTTCAAATTCTGATTTTCAAACCCTCCCATTGCACTTGAGTACTTCAACTCGGTGGTCTTAATCCAACTAAGGTCCAAACATGAAAATGACTCTAAGTTTGTTTTAGAACAACCTCTCATGTGTTATCATATGTGTAGAAGTTTGAACCAATCCCCTTTTGACGGAGGTTACTTGCTGTTCACAATTCTTCACAAGATATTCACCACAAAAACTGTGGTGTTGTGAGGTGATGAAAAGTTTTTGCAAGTCCCTTTTCTTGGCCTTTTACAGCAAGTGTGAGAAAGTTATGTCATGCATGGCTAGAATAAGGAAAGGTTGAACTCATGGTTAAAGCACTATGCAATTAGTACCTATCACCTTAGCTTATTAAGCACCTACATTACTATATAAATGAAATGGTCCCAATCCACTAACTCATCATCAATATCAAGTAACCACAACTTCATTTCCATTGTTAAGCTCCCCGCTTAACATGCTCAACTTCCCAATTCATCATCCTCTAATCATGAATAAGTCCAAGCCGCTCTTGACCGCGAGCACGGCTGTCATGATAGTTTTGACTCTGCAGAGTTTGCACCATTGTACCCACATGTAGTGATTTCATCCCCCGTTGCTGGGTGGACTAGAAGAACCTCCATTATGCCAGTGGCCGTGAACCACGTTCACACTTCTGAGGTGTGTAGCCAGGAGATCACTACGAGGCCTTTACAAAGGAATTCCCGATGAGTGTGGGCCCACTAAGGTTTCACCCCTAACAGCATCCAGGAGGCTCCAACCCCCGCTGCACTGGCCCCCTCTTGAGCCTTGTGGTTCATATGGTAGTCCAGCAGACACCTATTCCCCGCACCATCCAAACACCCATACTACGTCGGAAATGCACCTAATTAATTGGCCAAGCTGCCCATCTCAGCATGTGGTTGGCACGGTAAAGCTAGGTTACATGCTCCATGAACGGGTCCTTAGGACCCAAGCAAGCACTAAACACAAACCTGAGTCTCGTGCACGCAACACCAACCAAAGCATCCAACTTGCCTAGATCCATATCTATACATAATTCATAATATTCCATTGAAGGGGTAAAATAATCAAGGTGATGATCTCATATCCCATTTATCCCATTCTAAGCATGGCTAAGCATGAGTAGTGTAAATGTAAGGGCCTCAGTTTTTGACACCCAATTGTAGTGTTCATCACCACACCACACCCCTCATTTGAGCAAGAATGATGAACACAAATGAAGAGCAAGTAACAATTATCAACATGCTCATTAGAGAACAAACTCACATATTGCAAAAGTGGTATTTCCCACATGTGATATAGATGGGCTGGACATATGAAAACTCCTACACTTTGCTAAGGATGCCCATGCCAAGTCTCACCCAAATTCAAAACCCTTTTGAGGTCAGTTTGGGTATAGTTAGGAAGAGGGCAGTTTGAAACCTTATTCAAATTCAAACTGTTTTCACCCACTGAATTTAAAAGTGGAAGGCATATTCTCACTCAGCACATTTTTGTGAGCTCCCACACCAATTTTCACTCCATTTGGGGTTGATCTTGACATGAGCTAAGGGGGAGAAATTCAAACTTTATTTGAATTTCAAACTGAACTTGTGCTGAAATTCATTCAAACCAAACCTCATTTGAACTTTGATCAATTCAAATGGCTCTTGGGTGAATAATTTGAATTGCCAAGGGTAGAATAGGGTTCACTGTTTACCACAGCTGTTAGGAGTAAATTTCAGAGGTTAAAAGAGGAGTGGGACCCACATGTCAGCCTCTGCCTCAAAACAAACCGACTGAAACACAGTTCAGTCGGTTCCCGGCTGCTGTGCGCGCGCGCCACCGAAGGGGGGCAGCCGGCGCCAGCTCCTGCTGCGCGCCCCAAGCCGGAGACCAGCCGCCGGGCTATTTATTCCCTCCCCGGCGTGCTCCGATCATTCATTCCCCGAGCTGCCGGCATACTCGGCCGTTTTTCCACTGCCATCACCGCCGCTCGAGCTCCCGCTCGATCAAGCCGATCGCAGCTCCTTCCTTCCACTCCAGGGTCCCAGCAAGGTACTAGAGACCTTCCTCCATCCTCCCCATTGCTAGAAGTCGATTGAAACCGAGTGCTATCGGCTGTGCCGAAAGATAAAAATCGGAACTGGAAACCGCCGCACCTCGGGCTCTCGTGGACAGCCCAACCTGGGCGTTGTCACGCCCGAGCCAAGGCACCCTTGGACGCGCAGGTGACCGGTGCTGCTCATCCCCGAGCCACAGCTCGAGTGGTTGCTCACCGGCGGCGAATTTCCACTTTTCCCCTTTCTGTGTGCAGAACGACCTTCGGGTACGATTCTGTTTAATTCGTGCTCTAGAAAGGATTAGAGGGCCTTAGGCCACTCCCACACGAGCTAGATACGGTGACGCACAAGTTGCCTTCACAACTCTGGGCCGGAGAACCTCTGTGCCCGGCGTAATTCAAGGTCTACTAATGGCGGAACGAACGGGGGGTATCGGGCGCACGGTGAGGACCTATTTCGGGCCTTCCCCGAGCTGCCTCGAGTTCATGTCGACCTTCTCTGAGGTCCACTGATGCTTCCCGACCGATTTCCCAAGTAGCTGAGGTACTAGGAGAGTCAGCCGACATGGCCGAAGTCGTTCCGATATGGCGGCTCGTCGCCGACCATGCTCCGGCCGTTGTCATGAGCAGCTGACCCTCGGATCCTGTTCCCCAAGTAAAAGTAGGCAGGGGCGGCCAGAATCAAGGAGTTTGGAGCTGTACAGCAGCCGGCGGCGAGCTCTCCGGCGAGGTCCCTCGGCGGCGGAGCGCGGGTGTCGCGAGGTTGAAGAAGGGGGTGGACCCCAGCTGTCAGCGGCCGATATTTTGAATCGGGATCCGGCTGCGGCCGGGATCGGGTGTGCTGGCGCGCAAAATCCTTGTGGGCCGTGGTGCGCCATCGCCTAGGCGTGCGACGCGTGTCCCCTGGGCCCACGCGCGAGTTTAAACTTTTCCCCGATTTTCAGATTTCCTTCAAACTTCAAATCCTCATAACTTTGGCTAGAAAGCTCCAAATGAGTGAACCAAATTTTGCTGGATTCAGCTCTCTGAGTACTTTCCAGAAAACCAAGTTTCACTTCATGAAATTCCTTAATTCTCCAGAATTAATTCCTTAAAGTTTAAACTGTTAGGAATTTTAACTGGAGAATCCTGTGGAGGAAAATCCTGAAATTTTGCTGAGATGTTCACCAAAATATCCTTGAACTACCATAAAAATTTCAGATCTATTTGAGCTCATTTAGTCCACCTAATGGTGTGATTAGTGAAACTGTCCCAGAGAAAATAGAAAATGTTCAGAAGCATTTTCAGAATTTTCTCTGAAATTGTTTAGCTCATATCTTTAGTTAGAGACTTCCAAATTAAGTGAGACAAACTCCATTAGAACCCTCTGAAAATCTAGTTTTCAGAAAGTCATAGTTTGTCTCATGAAAATTCCTAGAACACCCTAAGAATTCCAATTAAGGTCAAGGACATAATTATTTGTGGAGGGCTCAAATGAGCTTTACTGCAACTAAAACTTGACCAAGTCTTTGTTTAGGTTGTAACCAAACCACAGTAAAAGTTTCACAGTCATTAGGTCTGTCTAGCAAGGGTTATAGACTTAACAACTTCAAGCTTAATACAAATGCATTTAAATTAATACATACATTGTTCTTATCATGTAGTCGCTAAGGTCGAGGAGGAACCCGAAGTCCTAGACTTCGTTACTCCGGAGGAACAGCTAGCCTACGACCAAGAGCAGCAAGGCAAGCCCCGGTTTGCATTAACCTTTTTACAAATTTTTATTGTTTTGAGCACATACTTGTTTCCTTTGTTCTTTGCATTAGAGTCTTGATTGGAAACCCAACTGCACAGCCAAGATAACCATGGGTTGGGTTTAGGATTGCAAACCTCGTTAGCCACTGCATTGCTAGGATAGAGTAGGATTCGGTACAAGTCGAGTAGTTGGAACTACTCGCGAGAATAGGCTAGAGGCACATTGCTCGGGTAGAGATAGCACATGATACACATGGCAAGAAAATGAGACCGAGCGGAGAGTAAGGGCAACAGGACTTTGGGGCCTGTGTGCTGTAGCTCCGCTTGTGTCGATTGAGGACCGAGCCGTGTGCGGGCCTGTTGAACAAGCTAGAACAGTACCGAAGACCTACCGGCTATATGGGAACCGGGAAACTGATGTAACTCGGGTAGCTGGGTATTGAGGCATTGCCCGTCGTTCAGAGGGTAGGTTGAGAGCTCGAGGTGTAAATCAGCTGGCGGCACAGAGATGCGCGTGCAGGGACCTCTTGCTCGGGACGATGGGACCGGTTCAATATTTGGCTAACGGGTGAAAGGTAGTCGCGTACGGCGTCCGTGATGGTTGTTGTAGGCAACATCGAGTATGGGCGTACGTGACGGGTTATTCGGGTAACCCTGCAGGTGTAAATCGATTATAATCGCCGTCCCTCGCGGTCAGTGAGTACCACTTGTTCACTGTACCGTGACGTAGAAAGAACAGGCTAGTTACATGTTAAAATGTTGCTGATTGAAAGCTGAACATTGATTGTTAATCACATGCTGTAGCTTAGTGCTCACTAAAGTTCTTTTCAACTTTGGGCAAAGTACATGAGAGAAATGCGTTTCTTGTTTGATTGCGGCTCTCTCATGTGCCTTAGCGTAAGGTTCTCCACAACCTGCTGCTAAAACTTGAAAGTAAGGCTCCACTAATTAGGCGAGTCCGTGCAAATGATTTTTGTTCCCTCAAGCAACCCATTACCCTCATGTAGAAGTTCCATGTTTAGGTGAGACGGGTCAGACTTGCTGAGCCTTCGTGCTCACTGCTTGTGTTTGAAGCTTTTTGCAGGGTTCTATGAGGAAGGGACTCCCGAAGAGGAGACGGAACCCCAGGAGGGGAACCCCGTCGAGTGGGAGTCGTGCACGCCGCAGAGTTAGTGTGCGTGTGTGCTAGCAAGGACACGTTCGAGGGCTGAACGTGCACTTGATGCTTAGTCTACGCCCGCGAGTGTGGACTAAACTTATTTTGAGGTAAACATGTGCATAAACTTGTTTATGTAATAAAGCTTCCGCTTCCGCTTTGCACCTTTGACGTGTGTTATACGGTGCTGTGCAACGCAGCACCCCTCAGCGTGATCCTGGCTCGACAGGACCATTGGGGTCGTGTCAGTAAATGAATGACATAATAAAATAACTCCCAACCCAGGCTACAAGGAAGCAAGATAATGAAAATCTAGGGAAACTTCATAGCATGGGTTCCATGTTTCAATTGACAATTCAAATAATTCTAGCTACACATCCTAGTATAGGATCAAAATGGTCAAGGACACTTGCCTTCTTCTTGCTGCTCCGGAAATGGAAAGTCTTGGTCTTGGAAGGTGAGAACCGGCTCTGGGGCTGGTTCTAATCATGCCATTATACACATAACAAAAAAATAACATTCCATAAGCAATCATCCACAAATACTTATCAACCAAATCATACATACACACACATACTTTATTCACTTGGCCCAAGGTTTCAAAAGTCTACATATATTTACTCCTCTGGGTGTCTCATGGTGAAATTCTCCCTTTTAGTTCTCTATAACCTATTACACAAAGTCTAGTGTGTGTGGGTGCATGTATATCACATTTAAATTTTTTTATCCAATTCTCCTCCTAGATAGGTTGCTTCTATGCAATACACCCACTTCCTTAGCATATACATTGTTTCAAAAGTTGTTATTCAGATTTTAAATACACACCATACATGAATTTCCAATTTAACTATTTTCTATATTAACTACTACACTTCTTAGCTATTAAATTTACATACACTTGTATATTCCAAACCTAAATAGGATTTCATACTTCCTACTCAACTTTCAACTTGAAATTTTTGTTTCAATGACTTTGTAGGACATTTCCTAAGTGTAGTTATATTTTTCCCATATATTCAGAATTATTTCTGTGCCAAAAATGAATTTCAGAATTTAAAACACAGCAAAATAAACCCATTTACAGAATATATACATTGCCCAAACTATCAAAATAGAGTGTCCAGAATTCTCCTAAAGTTAGGGAATTATTTTGAGACCCATTTTTGTGATAATTAGCTGTTGTAACTAAATTCATACAAAATTCTGAATTTAAATCCCACTCATTTTATTTTGTTTTAGGCCTACAACTCCTTTTGTTATTAAACAGGGCCCTAAAACATTTTCATAATCCCTATTATGAGTGGCTATTCCTTAATCACATAGTTAATCCCCCTATAAAATGAATATAGGGGCTAATTTCAATTTTATATATTCAAATTTCCTAAATACAGAAAGTTCTAGGGCCTGAAACAGAAGTTTACACGCCTCTGCACGATTTCTGGGAAACCCAGGGGGTAGAACCGAAGAATCCAGGGGCTAGCTCCTCTTTTCCTAGAACCCCAGGGGGTAGCCCGCAAATTTCTCAGGCGGGAAATGGTGGGTTTGATGTGAGCTGTCAGATATAAAATGGAGGGCCGAGATTATAACGTGAAGGGATACGAGGGAGATCTAATTGTGACCGCATGATTTAAAATGGACGGGCCGCAATGGGCCACGTCGCTCTGGGAGGAGCCAGCCCGCGCGCACGGCGGCGCGCGGCGGCGGGGGGCGGCGATCTCACCGGCATAGCCTCGATTTTCGTCGCTATGCGCTAGAATTCACCTCTTTTTGCATGGATCGTCTGCGGGAAGGTAGGGGAAGCTCACCTAGGGGGTTTCTCGGGCCTGGAGGGGTTGGAACCGGCTCGGCGATGAGCTTCCACGGTGGTGGCCCTCGGTGCTCTTTGAAGCAGTGGTTAGAGCGCGACACACGGTGCCTTGTTCACCTGCAAGACTCCCCGGTGGCGGTGGAACACGATACACATGTTAGATCAGAGAAACCGTATGAAGATCGAGAGAAAACGGCGGAGGGGGGTCTCGGTTCTCACCGGAAACTGAAGCGGGTCGAGTGGGGAGAAAGTTGGCGGACCTCGGCGTTTAAATGGGCGAGGAGGCGGCAGCGTTGAGTGGGGTTCGTGCTGCACCGAGAGGGGCTATAGATCGTGGGCGCGGGCAGTGAATTCGGAAAGGGTGGCGCGGCGGTTGCTCGGAGCGGGGAAAATGGGCGAGCGGTTGGAGGAGGGAGACGGTGCCGACATGTGGGGTCGCGCGGCAGTGAGAGGAGGAGGGGTGGAAACGGCGTGGGCCGGTTGGGCTGCTGCGGTGAGTTTCGGCCTAGTGGCCATTTTCCTTTTTCTTTTCTGTTTTTGCTTCAAATTTGAATTCCAGTTTGAGTTTGAATTTTTCTCCAACATGCATTACGTCCACTTAATTTGAATTCACATTTGCCACATTTTGGGGGTGTTACACTCCCAAACAGTGAGTTGGTGACATGCTCCTTTTCGGCACAATGCATCAGCTACTACATTGGCCTTTCCAAGGTGATAGTTGATTCCAACATCATAATCCTTGATGAGTTCCAACCATCGACATTGCCTCAAATTCAGATCCATTTTCGTGAATATATACTTGAGGCTTTTGTGATCTGTGTATATCTCACAGCGGTGACCAAGGATATAATGCCTCCAAATCTTCAAGGCATGTACCACGGCTGCAAGTTCCAGGTCATGTGGGGGCTAATTCAGCTCATGTTTCTTTAATTGCCTCGATGCATAGGCTACCGCTTGGCCTCCTTGCATAAGCACACATCCGAGCTTTTGTCTTGATGCGTGACAATATATATCAAAACTCTTGCTCACATCCGGCAATACCGAAACTGGCGCTGTTGCTAATCTCTTCTTTAGCTCTTCAAAGCTGTCTTGACATGCTTGTGTCCACTGAAATGCTTTCTCTTTCATGAGAAATTCACTCATAGGCTTCACTATTTTGGAGAACTCCTTGATGAACCGGCGGTAGTATCCAGCCATCCCAAGGAAACTCCGAATATCCCTGACATTCTGCGGTTGGTTCCACTTAAAAACATCCCTCACTTTTCCGGGATCAACCGATACTCCTCCTTCGGTGATGATGTGGCCTAAGAACGATATCTCCTTTATCCAAAATTGACACTTGCTGAACTTAGCATATAATTGATGCTCTCGCAGTTTCTGCAATGTTAATCTCAAGTGTTCTTCATGTTCTTCCTAGCTCTTTGAATACACCATGATACGTCGATGAAAACCACAACGAACTTGTCCAAGTACAATGTCCCGGTCAGGTGGCATACCTAAAAGTTCTTCTGGGAATACATCTGAATATTCTTGAACCACCGGAATGCTTTCCAATGTCACTTCTTCGATGTGGTTCAGCACTTCCTTCTCGGTTGTAGGTTGGGCTTCATAAAACTCAATACGAGTACCGTGCTCACTCGTCAACTACACGTTCCTGTGAGCACATTGAATCACTCTGTTATTATTGCTTAACCAATCCATTCCAAGTATAATGTCAATCCCTTGAGAATCCAAGACGATAAGATTGGCAAGAAAGTCTACCACCCTTATTTTAAGGCTTACTTTCGGACATACTCTATTAGTCCTCATATCTCCACCTGGAGAATTAACCAACATAGTTTGTTTCATGTGAGATATGGGCAGGTTATACTTGGCAACATACTTGGATGAGATAAATGAATGCGATGCTCTGGAATCAAATAAAACAGTGGCTTGGTTGGAGTTGGCGAGAAACATACCAATCATGACGTCCTCAGCTTGTTGTGCTTCCTCAGCGGAGAAGTGATTCACATTGCGACGAGCATAGTTCTGCTGTCCACGGTTACCTTGCATAGCTCCTCCATTCGGCCGTGGGTTCTATTTAGGTGTGTTGCTCGGCTGTCCAAGGCCTTTCTTCGGGCACTGATTTGCAAAGTATCCCGCCTCTCCGCATGAAAAACATGCCTTGTTTCCCATAACAGCAGGAATGTTGGGGCGAGGCTGGTTTTGAGCATAGGCGCCCATGTTGGGACGGGGCGCAGGAGGCATAGGAAAACGGGGTGCTTGCATAACAGGACGTTGCTGCGGTGGCTGATTAGAGCAAGGTGGATTTGCAGGGCGGAAAGTAGAAGCGGATGAGCTATAATGTGGTGCAGCTGGTGGCATAAAATGGGGATGTACATTGCTCCCTTGTGGCTGTCCTTGATATGGCATCTTTCTCTTTTCCTCTTGTTCAATCTCACGGGTCTTGCTCTCCACCATGATAGCTTTGTCTACGAGCTTTTGAATGTTTGCATAGTTACTGTTGAGCAGCTGGACTTGAATTTCATTGTTCAATCCTCTCATGAACAAGTACTGCTTCCTGTGATCCGAGTTGACATCTTCTGGAGCATACCTTGACAGCTGCCTGAATTTGTTGAGGTACTCATTCACGCTCTTCTTTCCTTGACGGATACCTTTAAACTCTTGCCTTTTAAGCATCATGACTCCTACAGGGACATAGTGAGAGAGGAAACTCTCGTTGAATTAAGCCCAAGTAATTGTCTCCTGATTGACATGAGCATTGCAAAGAGCATCCCACCAATCAGCGGCTGCTCCATAAGTTGATGTGATGCGAAGAGAACTTTCTCCCGATCATTGCACTGAACAATAGCAAGCTTCTTTTTGTCACATCCGGTTTTTCTGAAGAACAACCAAGTGATTCACACATGTATGCCAAGATTATTTTCTCATACATGTGACGACAAATAATGAAACATCCTAATATTACAAGCCAGGTGTTCGAATACAAATAAGTCTTACATAGAGTCATCAAAGAACTATAAAGTATTCATAACATGATGACAAACAAAGCAGCGAAAATATGGTCTTGTGGGCTCCATCACAGGCGTTGTCCGGGGGACTCCGTGGACCTAGAACTCTTCTTCAGGACCGAAGTCTTCATTGTTGTACACCACTTCATTTCTTTGGCCTAGCAGACAGTAAAATCAACGAAAAGCAAGCTTGAGTACCATTGGTACTCAGCATGTTTGGGAAATTAATGTCATGCAAGCTACAACAAGGAAAGGCTGAACTCATGGTTAAAGCACTACACAATTCATACATATCTCCTTAGCTTATTAAGCACCTACATTACTACATAAGTGAAGTGGTCCCAATCCCATAAACCGAATCCCATTGTTAAGCTCCTCGCTTAACATCCTGTGAGACCTATGTGTGCTAAATATATTGGTTATGACGACAAAAATTTTGAATTCTGCCAAAACACTCATTTTGTCAAGGTCCGACTCTAGGTCCGAGCTCCGACAAGATCTGACGTAAGGTCCGACTTGCTATGGCTAGGTCCGACATGTGTTTGGTTAGCTCCGTAGGTAGGTTCGACTAGACTTGGTAAGTTCCGGTGCTAGGTTCTGCTAGCTTTGGTAACCTCCGGCTCAAGGTCAGGTTAGCTTTGGCAAGGTCCGGAGCTAAATCGCAATGGTTCTGTTTTTACCATGCAAATATTTCGAACTTGCTTTACATCTATGGAATGTTTGCTTAGTATTCTTTTACTAAGTTTTTGAAGTGTTATGGCTGTTTACGGTGGTTAATATTTTGTTATGGTTTGCAACATGCTTATATGAGGTATTCACGTAAGGTGTTGTGGTTTTTGGAACTAACGTGAGTCAAGTTGCGGACTTGTGCTCGAAAGTATGGCTGCTGACGGGATATGGCTGCAGGTGTTGCTTGAGTTCAAGATATGGCTGCTGACGGTATCCATTGAACTAGTCTTAGGGAGAAGATGAGGTTCAACAACCAAGTCCGGGAGGAATTGTGGTTGAGTTGATCGGGAGGTCGTGCAGCATGTTTGGATCAAGAACAATGCATATGAAGGTATCGTGAATGTCATTGGAAGGTGTTTGCACGTGTGCAAGGAGTGCATGGACGTGGAAAAATGGTACCAAGGCGTGGTGAAGAGATATGTTAGTGGAGATATGGTTGAAAAGGTTCGACCGGCTTGATTTTGCGCTCAGGCTGCGGCTGAGGCGGTTATGGTTTGTTTATGGAAAGTTTCGAGTTGGTTATAATAGGATTTTGTGTTAGGCATGAAGTAGAGTTGTTTTATGAATGTTTGGGACATTACTAAGGTGCTTGGAAGTCTTAAAATTGCTTCTATCTCCGTATAGAAGAGTCTTGAGCAGTATTAGAAAGTTACAAATTGAATCCAAGTAGGAGTAGGAGTCCTAGTTTGAATTGGGTTGGCCTTCGGGCTGGTTATATAAGCAAGGGAGGCCAAAGATCATGGTGTGCACGACTTTGGGCTGTCCCTCTTATGTTTTGATCAATAAAATTCGTAATTTAGAGGAGCTTTTGTGCCTTGTTCGTCCGACTTGTTTTTGTCAAGTCTTTCTCGTCGAGTTTCTGGACAGCACGACAGTGCTTTGGTGTTTTGATCACAACTCGAGTTTTACAGATCCAATTGACGTGATTCTGTTTGTGTTGTCTTCACAACTTGATTATATATCATTTGTGAAAATTTCACGGTCATTGGATTTGTAATTTCTGATCTACGTGAGTTTCTTTGCAGTGTTGCACATCTGGTTTTTATTCGACTAGAACAGATTGCCCCTCATTTGATCTTTCAATCATAACTTGAGTTTTTTTAAGGATTTCCGTGATTCTTGTTGTCGTGTCTTCGTGACTTGATTATCTATAATATATATCACTTTTTTCACGGTTGAACATGTTTAGATCAGTCGCATACATGGTTTCTTTAACAGATCGATTTTCTGCCGAGGGGATTTTTTTGCTTCCGCTAAAAAGTTTAAATCTACCATTCACCCCCCCTCTGTTAGCCTTTCACGTGCTCTTAGATCCTACAATTGGTATCAGAGGCAAGGTACTCTAATCTTTGTGATTTGCACGTGTTTTGACTAATCATCATGGAGAAATACTCCGCGAAACCTTGTGTGTTCAGTGGCATTGATTTTCAGGTTTGGAAGGCATGTATGGAGGCTTTCATCCAGACGAAAGGCTTCGCAATATGGGAAAAGGTGTACAAGCCTTATGACGTGCCGCCAAACGATCAAGTCACGGCTACGAACATGAGAGATGTTGACACCAACAATAAAGCATGGAACTTGATCATACTAGGATTAACTCAAAGTGACTTCGACCGTGTTGCACACCTCCGATCTGCATACGATGTGTGGAAAGCACTTTGTGACTACCACAAATGATCCAACACGATCAAGGAGGTAAGACAAGATATGTTCAAGAAAGAATACATGCGCTTCGAGATGCAACCCGGTGAGTCAATCAATGACCTCTTTGCTCGCTTCAATAAAATTCTTAGCAACTTGCGTAGTGTCAATGTTAATTTTTCAGATGTTGAAAATGCTAGGCAACTACTAAGTGCATTAGATATGTCAATTTGGTATATGAAAGTTACATCTATTCGTGAATCTACTGTCATGAGTACACTTACATTAGATATGCTATATTCTAAGTTAAAAACTCATGAAATTGACATAATATCACGTAAAAACCCCAACATGTCTCTTTCATTTGTTTCATAACATAACATGCCTAGCTCTAGTCAATCTTCATCTTGTGGTACACTTTCTTTATTGTCCTATCTAACCCTTGAACAGATTAAAGAGTTTCCAGTGGAAGAACTTGCAGTCATCTCTATTCGGTTCTCAAAAGCCTTGCAAAATGTGAGAACTAGAAGGAGAGGAAGTGTCGTACCTCAACGATGCTTTGAATGTGGTAAGACAGGACATTTTTGTATGGATCGCCCTAACCTTTCAAGTTCTACTTCCCGTAATGAAAAGCAAACTAGAACGAAGCACTCCTCTCCTTCTAGTTAGAGATTGAAAAGAACAGAGAGCTTTCTGCACTTAATGATAAAAACTTGAAAGATGTTTGTTGTTCTACAATTGATTTGCATTGTTCTACTTGTGATGATCTTAATAAGAAACTACAAGATGCTATGAATGAAATTTCTATATTGAACAATGCTTTACATTCTCATGAAGTTAGTATTATTCTAACTGCAAACTAAAAGGAAAAACTTCATGTCAAAACTTCCTAGACTTGTCTAAGAAACTTGATGACATGAATAGGACACTAGAGCGGTTTTATAATGGGAGTAAGAATCTGAACTTGCTGTTGAATTCTTCTAAATCTTGCAATGATAAAACTGGTTTAGGTTTTGATTCCCATGCTCATGCTAAAGCACATCCACCTAAAAATTGTAAAGTCATTATGAAGTGGCTTGATTAAAACAGTTCCTAAACAAAAAGAAGTGGTTTTTAAATCTGCAGGAGTGTTGTCTCATTCGGTTTCAAATAAACATGTTGTCTGCTCATCTAGACATAAACATAAAGTTAAATTTCATTGTACCTACTGTGGTAGAGATGGTCATGTCATAGATTTTTGTTATAGACTAGCTAAGCAACAGAAAAAAAGAAAGAATGATTGCTAGATCACATAACAACTGTGCAAAACCTGTTGCGTGTGCTGAACCGAATGTTAGGAATATGCAACCTGCTGTAATGAGTCAAAAACATGCAAAGTTTGCTTCCGGACCTACTGTTTTTAATGCTACTCATGTAACACCTCGTAGGTCAGTAGTTGGGTACAAAAATACTCAAACTTTGGCTCATAAACCTGTTGTTTTATCTCAGCCTTTGTGTGTTACTTCTGCTGGACGTCGTGTGACTCAGTACTGGATTCATAAACGCCTTTTGACTAACCCTAGTATTGAGTCATCGACGTATTGTACTTCTATGTAGGTTACACGCTTGAGGAAGTAGAACATTTGGATTGTGGATTCAGGATGCTCACGCCACATGACCGGTAACAAAGAATGGTTCGTCTACCTCTCTTTTGTGTCACATGTAGAAAATGTTACTTTTGCCGATAATTGTTCAACTCCTATAATTGCTAAGGGTTTGGTTAGAGTAAATAATCACTAAACTTTAAAAGATGTGGCACTTGTTAAAAATTTGAAATACAACTTGCTTTCTGTTTCACAATTGCTTGATGAAAATCTGGAAATTATTCTCACTAAAAATTGTTGCAAGGTTGTAGATTCAAATAGTGAGCTCATTTTTAATATGTTTCGGTTTGAAAGAGTTTTTAAAGATGATTTTGATATGTCATCCTCTAAGCATATATGTCTAGTTGATAATGATTTAAAAGACTTATATTTTTGGCATCATAGACTTGGTCACGTAAGCTTTGATCACCTCACACGTGTTAGTGCTCTTGATCACATACGTGGGCTGCCTAAGCTTAAAGGGGACAAACAAATTGTGTGCTCTTCTTGTAGACATGCTAAGATGGTTGCAGGTTCACATGCTCCTCTCACAATGACCATAAAAATTGAACCGGGTCAACTTTTGCACCTTGACACCGTAGGACCTTCACGTGTTCAATCCTTCGGAGCTAAATGGTATGTTCTTGTGATTGTTTATGACTATTCTAGATACGCTTGGGTTTATTTTATGACATCTAAGAATGAAACTTTTAGTCACCTTAGAACATTATTTCTTATATTATCAATTGATCACCCTAGATCTTTAAAAGCAATTAGAAGTGATAACGGAACCGAATTTAAAAATCAATCAGTTGATCACTTTTGTGCTGAAAATGAAATAGATCATCAATTTTCTTCACCATATGTACCTCAACAAAACGGTGTTGTAGAGAGAAAGAACAGAACCTTAGTTGAGATGGCTAGGACTATGCTTGATGAATATCAAACTTCTAGAAAATTTTGGGCTGATGCAATTGCAACTGCTTGTTATGTCTCAAATCATGTTTTCTTGCGTGCTAAGCTAGGTAAAAGACCATATGAACTTTGGTTTGGACATAGGCCTAGGCTTTTTTCTTTGACCGAAATTGACAGGTGTCAACCCAACCCATCTAGGATGAGTCACTTGGGTCTTTGGTTGCAAATGCTTTGTTAAGAAACATGGTAATCTTGATAAATTTGAACATAGATCCGTTGATGGCATGTTTCTTGGTTACTCATCTCATACTAGAGGCTACTGTGTGCTTTTGCATGACACTAAAAAAATTGTGTAGACTTGTGAGGTTTCTTTTGATGAAGCTAGCCCAGGTACTAGCTCTAATATTGCAGGACCAAACCCATATCCGCAGGGGGAGAGTATTTGCATCGAAGAAGATGAAGAAGTGAAGCTGCTGTCCAAAAATTCAGGAGCAAATGACATTGTTCCAGCTCCTGATTTTGATCCACAACCAGCACCGACGTCCACCATTGCTGGTCCAGATCGTCCTCAAGTCACACGTTCTTCTATTTGTGATGAACATGAAGAAGAAGGAGCTTGTGAATTGTCTACTCCCCTCCGGGTCCTCAAAAGTCATCCTCCACAACAAATGATTGGAAGCTTGCACGAACGAGTCACACGGTCCAGGTTTTGTGATCCAAACTCTCACGCTCATTCTGTATTTGTTGCTTCTTTTGAACATAAAGATATACCACACGCAATTACTAATGAATCTTGGATTATTGCAATGCAAGAAGAGTTAGAAAATTTTGAAAGAAATAATTTTTGGAAACTTGTACCTCCACCTCAAGGTCACAATCTAATCGGAACTAAATGGGTGTTTAAAAATAAACAAAGTGAGGATGTGGTTGTGGTTAGGAATAAGGATAGGTTGGTTGCTCAAGGTTTCACACAAGTTGAAGGACTACATTTTGATGAAACTTTTGCTCCTGTTGCTAGATTAGAAGCCATAAGAATTTTGTTAGCATTTGCTGCATCTAAAGGTTTCAAGTTATACCAAATGGATGTTAAAAGTGCTTTTCTTAATGGCTACATAGATGAGGAGGTATATGTCAAGCAACCACCGCGTTTCGAAAATCCAAATTTTCCTAATCATGTTTACAAACTATCCAAAGCCTTGTATGGTCTTAAACAAGCCCCTAGAGCATGGTATGATAGGTTAAAAACACTCTTACTTGAAAAGGGGTTTACCATGGGCAAGGTTGATAAAACTCTTTTTGTGCTTAAGCATGACAATGACTCATTATTCATTCAAGTGTATGTGGATGATTGTCACACCCGGTTTTTCCGAAGAACAACCAAGTGAATATCACATGTATGCCAGGATCATTTTCTCATACATGTGATGACAAATAGTGAAGCATCATTTATTACAAGCCACGTGTCGAATATAAATAAGTCTTACATAGCAAATGTCTCGATGGACAATAATAAGTTCATCACAAGTAAATAAACTAGCAGCGGAATATTATTCTTTAGGGCTCCATCACAGGCGTTGCCCGGGGGTCTCCATGAACCTAGAAACCTTCTTCGGGTCCAAAGTCTTGGTCATTATACACCACCTCATTATCTTGACCTGAGCAGCAATATGAACCAACAAAATATGCAAGATTAAGTACCAATGGTACTCAGCAAGTGTGGGAAAATCATATCATGCATGGCTAGAACAAGGAGAGGTTGAACTCATGGTTAAAGCACTACACAATTAATACCTATCACCTTAGCTTATTAAGCACCTACATTACTACACAGGTGAAATGGTCCCAATCTCCCATCCCATCATCATAATCCAATAACCATAACATCATTTCCAATGTTAAGCTCCCCGCTTAACTTCCAAAACCATCAATCCTCTAATCATGAATAAGTCCAAGCCGCTCTTGACCGTGAGCACGGCTGTCATGACAGTTTTGACTCTGCAGAGTTTGTACCACTGTACCCACATGTAGTGATTTCATCCCCCGTTACCGGGTGGACTAAAAGAACCTCCATTATGCCAGTGGCTACGAACCACATTCACACTTCCCAGGTGTGTAGCCAGGAGATCACTACGAAGCCTTTACAAAGGGATTCCCGATGAGCGTGGGCCCACTGAGGTTTCACCCCTAACAGCATACAAGAGGCTCCAACCCCGCTGCAGTGGCCCCCTCTTGAGCCTTGCGGTTCATATGGTAGTCCAGCTGACACCTATTCCCCGCACCATCCAACACACCCATACTACGCCGGGGATACACCTAATTAATTGGCCAAGCTGCCCCATCTCAGCATGTGGTTGGCACTGTAAAGCCAGGTTACATGCTCCATGAACCGGTCCTTAGGATCCAGGCAAGTACTAAACACAAACCCAAGTCTCGTGCACCCAGCACACAACCAAAACATCCAACTTGCCTTGATCCCTACCTCTACATAACTCACAATATCTCATTCAAGAGTATGGTAAAATAAACTGATGATCTCATGTCCCAAATATCCCATTCTAAGCATGGCTAAGCAATATGCATAATAATAAATGTCATGATAAAATAAATTCCAACCCAAGCTACAAGGAAACAAGGTAATGCAATTCTAGGGAAACTTCCTATCATGGGTTTCATATTTAAATTGACAATGCAAATAATTCTAGCTACACATCCTAGCATAGGATCAAAGTGGTCAAGGACACTTGCCTCCTTCTTGATGCTCTTGAAATGGGTAGTCCTGGTCTTGGAAAGGAATAACTTGCTCTTGAGCAGGTTCTACATCATACCATCACACATAGCAAAAAAAAAACAACAATCCATAAGACATAGTTCACACTTCTACTTCATACAAACCACACATTCACATTTATGAAAGTTCTTCCCCATTATATGTGTTGTGGTTACTTTATGTGTGTTGAGTTGTGGCTTGCATGCACTTTTAATCATGTGTATATGATTCCTACTTTTATGTTCACATTTATACTTACATACTATATATATGAGTTTCCAATAAATTTCTTATATTCAACTACTACACTTTTTCACTACCAAGTATGTATGAAAAGTATTTTTCTTCCCCATATGTGCCTTCATAATTTCTACCAACCCTAAACTGAACTCTTTGGATTTTAAAAACTCCATTTATCATTTACTAGTTGCTATATTTTCA
Source organism: Neostapfia colusana (assembly GCA_030760725.1). NCBI lineage: Eukaryota > Viridiplantae > Streptophyta > Magnoliopsida > Poales > Poaceae > Neostapfia > Neostapfia colusana. Next base: position 11,082,938 of record JASWHV010000012.1, on the reverse strand, counting down.
GATTTATATTCCTATGCATAATTGTGTACTTTATTATGAAATTATTAATACACATCATCTAAACAGAATAGGTTCTGGTACTAAATAATTTAATAACATATTTTGACCTTTGCCTCTGATGTAAACTATTTCATAATTATTTTCCCTATTTTCTAAAACTATTTATTACTTAAAAATGTGTCCCTAATCGTGAATAATAAATTAAACAGATTCAATTCAGTCCAAAATATGTTTTTATCTCACTCCTAAATTTCCTAAACACTGATAAAGTCTTTAACTTAATTTTGACAATATGTTTGTCCCACTTTTTAATTTTTAAACACTAGTTACATATTCAATTTTCTAAATTAAATACTAAACAGGGCTAAAATGATGAACTCACCCCATTACAGAGTCTATAATATTATTTTCAGAATTTCCAGGTGTCTAGCCACACTTATCAGAGGTGTTTTTCCTAATTTTTATTAAGTCCAGGGGCTAAAACTGATTTTTAAATGAATTTACATGATTTTCTGGAGTTCCAGGGGCTAGATCAGAAGTTTCCGGGGCTAGCTCTTATTTCCCGAGAACCCCAGGAGGTAGCACGTAAGAATTCCAGTCTTTATAACGCGGGGCTGACGTGGACCGTCCGATTTTAAACTGACAGCCGAGATTATAACATCAAACCGGTACGCGGGGATTTAAACCCTACCGTGCGATTTAAAATAAACGGCGCACAAACGGCCACGTCGCTCTGATCGAGCGCGGGCGGCGCTGCCGGCGGCGCACGGCGGCGGGAAGCGGCGATCTCGCCGGAGACTTTCGGATCTTTGAGAATTCTGTCTAGAACTGCGATTTTATGGCATAGATCGGTGGAGGGGAGGTCGGGGATCTCACCTCGGGGGTTTTCTTGAGCTCGGAGGTCCTGGAAGGTGATCGGCGGCGAGGTCCGAGGCAAAACCACGGCGAAGCTCGTCAACGCTGTGTTTACACCGCAAGTCACCGAGTTTTCTGCACCTGCAAGGTTCCCCGGAGGCGGTGGATCAAGACCAGCGAGTTAGATCGGAGTTTCCGAGCTTAGATCGACCAGAATTCACCGGAGAAGTCTCGGTTCTCACCGGAGTAAAAATCGGCGATCGCGTGGGAAAAACAGAACGAGGCTGGGGTTTTTATAGACGGGGGAGGGCGGCGGGGTGGTTTAGATCAGGTCCGCGTCGGCTACGAACAGAACTCAGCGGGGTTTACGTCGAAATCCCGATCGGTTTCGATTCGGGCACAGGGGAGTTCGGCGCGGCGCGAGGTAGACGAAGATCTGTGGGTCCCGCCTGTCAGCGTGAGAAAGCGCGGGCGCGCGGCTGCGGGCTGGCGCGGGGTAAGTTTGGCCGGCTGGTGGGTTTCGGCCCACTGGCCGGTTTTTTCTGTTTTCTCTTTTTCTTTTTCCATTTCTTTTCTGATTTGAGTTTAATTTGAATTCCAGTTTGAATTTGAACTTTTGCAAAACATGCAACACGTCCAAAAATTTTTAAATTCCCCTCTTAACATGATTTAGTGTTTTGAATCAAAATTTTGGGGTGTTACAATGATATGATCTTTGGTTGTGCTTTCTCATGATCTTGTGTCCAAGTTTTCAGCTATGATAAGTTCAGAATTTGAGATGAGTATGATGGGAGAACACACATAGCTTTTGGGGCTGCAAATCAAGCAAACCAAGGAGGGTACTTTTGTGCATCAAACAAAGTATACAAGAGACCTTCTTAAGCGCTTCAACATGGACAAAAGCAAGTATCTTCGGACACCAATGGGTACAATAACGACACTTGAACTTGATAAAGATGGTGAACCCATGGATCAAAAAGAATATAGAAGTATGATTAGATCACCTTTTTACCTCACGGCATCAAGACCTGACATACAATTCAGCGTATGTCTTTTTGCACGATTTCAAGCTTCCCCACGTGCTTCACATCGTCAAACAGTCAAAAGAATTCTCAGGTACTTACATGAAACTCAAGAATTTGGGATTTTTCTTCCTTCTTCCTCAACCATTACTTTGAAAGCTTTTTCAGATGCTGATTTTGATAGGAAAAGTACTTCGGGTGCTTGTCATTTTCTTGGTAATTCATTTGTTGCTTGGTCCTCTAGAAAACAAAATTCAGTTGCACAATCCACAGCTGAATCTAAATATGTAGCTGCTGCTAGCGCTTGCTCACAAATTATTTGGATTTTTCAAACACTTAAGGACTATGGGGTTGATCTAGATAGTGTTCCAATATTTTGTGATAACACTAGTGCCATTTGCATTGCTAAAAACCCCGTGCAACATTGGAGAACAAAGCACATTGACATTAGGTATCACTTTCTCCATGATAATGTTGAAAAAGGGGTTATGCATCCTCATGTCTTAAATTGAGGGGGAGTTTTGAAACTCGGGAAGTCTATGTGTGAATCTGAATTTAAAATAATATGAGCATAGTATTTCATACATATATGACTTTTTGATTTCTTTTATATGCTGAAAGTTCTTACTACATTACTCATGTTATACATTTTTTTGTTTTTGCCATGACTGGTAATTTGAATAATTATTACACTAAATCTGGTCATGATCAAACTTTCTTGCTGTTTTAAACATGTCGCATGCTCACAAGTGCTTTTAATAATGAAAAAATAATCATTCAACTATTCACATGTTGAGTTTTTATGTTCAAATGAAAAATTGAGAAAAAGATCAAGAGAATATGCATGCATCGCACTTCTTCTTTTGAGATGGCTTATCATTGCACTTAAACTTGGAAGAAATTGTGTAGGACTAAAACCATGTCCTTAAGCTTCTGATTGTCAAATGACATAGGCTTGGCTTGGTTGGTTAGAATATGGCTGATGCGGCATATAATCTCTTGTAAATGTAATATGATCTGGATTTGTGCTTTGAAAAATAATTAAACTGCAGCAACAAGTGTCATGCTTTCAGGTCTTGACATAGTTAACTTTGTGAGATCATGACTTGCTTAAATTGAAAATTACACTTGATCTCTAGCATGGCTTACACTACTTTATGTATCTCATTGATGTGATAGTGTAAGTAACTTGATAGTATGGCTTGGATGAGCTTTGTTTTATATGTATATGTTATAAATATGCTCATAACAATTAAAATTTCTCTTTTGAACCTTGCTGAATACATTGTCAAAGGGGCAGAAATTGGTCACACATTGCACGATTCACAAATGTTTTGGCACGATTCTTCTCGGGGGAGAATTTTTTTTCTCATTTTATTTCTGATTTACAAAGAGGAAGAAATATGTATAGAGGGAGAAGTTTTTGTTTCAAAATTTCTTTCTCATTTGATTGTTATCAAAACTTTTCATGTGAATAAGCCAATGTTCGGATTTTAAGTGGTGTTGCCAATCAATTCATCAAGGGGGAGATTGTGAGACCTATGTGTGCTGAATACATTGGCTATGATGATAAAAGTTTTGAATTCTGCCAAAACACTCTTTTTGTCAAGGTCCGACTTGCTATGTCTAGGTACAATATGTGTTTGGTTAGCTCCAGCGGTAGGTCCGACTAGCTTTGGTAAGTTCCGGTGCTAGGTTCTGCTAGCTTTGGTAAGCTCCGGCTCAATGTCCGGTTAGCTTTGGCAAGGTCCGGAGATAAATCGCAATGGTTCTGTTTTTACCATGCAAATGTTTCGAACTTGCTTTACATCTATGAAAAGTTTTCCTAGTATTCTTTTACTAAGTTTTTGAAGTGTTATGACTGTTTACGGTGGTTAATATTTTGCTATGGTTTGCAACATGCTTATGTGAGGTGTTCGCGTAAGGTGTTGTGGTTTTCGGAACTAACGTGAGTCAAGTCATGGACTTGTGCTCGAAAGTATTGGTTGTTTATTCATGTGCAGGTATTGCTTGAGTTCAAGATATGGCTGGTGACGGGATCCATTGAACTAGTCTTAGGGAGAAGATGAGGTTAAACAACCAAGTTCGGGAGGAATTGTGGTTGAGTTGATCGGGAGGTCGCGCAACATGTTTGGATCAAGAAAAATGCATATGAAGGTATCGTGGACGTCGTTAGAAGGTGTTTGCACGTGTGCAAGGAGTGCATGGACGTGGCAACATGGTTCCAAGGCGTGGTGAAGAGATATGGAAGTGGAAATATGGTTGAAAAGGTTCAATCGGCTGGATTTTGCGCTCATGCTGCGGCTGAGGCGGTTATGGTTTGTTTATGGAAAGTTTCGAGTTGGTTATAATAGAATTTCGTGTTAGGCATGAAGTAGAGTTGTTTTAGAAATGTTTGGGACGTTCCTAAGGTGTTTGGAAGTCTTAAGATTGCTTCTATCTTCGTATAGAAGAGTCTTGAGCAGTATTGGAAAGTTATAGTTTGAATCCAAGTAGGAGTAGGAGTCCTAGTTTAAATTGGGTTGGCCTTAGAGCTGGTTATATAAGCAAGGGAGGCCAAGTCTCGTGGTGTGCACGACTTTGGGCTATTCCTCTTATGTTTTGATCAATAAAATTCATAATTTACAGGAGCTTTTGTGCCTTGTTCGTCCAACTTGTTTTTGTCAAGTCTTTCTCGTCGAGTTTCTGGACAGCACGACAGTGTTTCGGTGTTTTGATCATAACTCGAGTTTTACAGATCCAATTGACGTGATTCTTTTTGGGTTGTCTTCACAACTTGATTATCTATCATCTGCGAAAATCTCATGGTCAGTGAATTGGTATTTTCTGATCTACACGAGTTTCTTTGAAGTGTTGCATATCTGGTTTTTACTCGAGTAGAACAGATTGACTCTCGTTTTATCTTTCAATCATAACTTGAGTTTTTATTGACGGGATTTCCATGATTCTTGTTGTATTGTCTTCCTGACTTGATTCTATATAATATATACCACTTATGTCACGGTTGAACACGTTTAGATCAGTCGCATGCACGGTATATTTAACAGATCGATTTTCTGCCGAGAGGGTTTTTTGTTGCTTCCGCTAAAAAGTTTAAATCTACCATTCACCCCCTTTGGTAGCTTTTCACGTGCTCTTTGATCCTACACATCCTAAGATGGTTACAGGTTCACATGCTCCTCTCACAATGGGCATGACTGTAACACCCTCAAAATTCATTACTATGCATTGCATACATTTTTCATGTAGAGAAGCATTATAAAAGAAGTAGAAATGGAGAAAGAACTATAGAAATGAAGAAAGAACTATAGAAATGGAGAAATAACCATAGAAATGGAGAAAGAACCATAGAAATGAAGGAAGGAACCATGGAAATGGAGGAAGAACCACAGAAATGGAGAAAAGAATATAGAAATGCAGAATGGGGCATCGAAATGGAGGAGGAAATATAGAAATGGAGAATGGGGCATAGAGATGGAGAGGGGAATGTTGAAATGGAGAATGGGACATAGAAATGGAGAGGGGAATGTAGAAATGTAGAATGGGACATAGAAATGGAGAGGGAAATGTAGAAATGGAACAAGTGACATAGAAATGGTGAGGAATGGGAAAAATATAGCTAAAATGAGCCATTCCCAAATTTCCCTAAATTTTCCCCAAAATTTCCAAATTCCCTAATTCCACAAAAGGTGAATTTTCCCCACATTTGGGGGGGATTTCCCCCAAACTGGCCGCACCAATTAAGGGGGAGACCCCTTGGCCACAGCCCTTAAGGGGGGAAACCCTATTCCCCACCTTTAGGACTCTTTGGTTAAGTCCCCCACCTCTAGGACTCTTTGGTTAAATCCCCCACCATTAGGACTCTTTTGTTTCCACCTTTAGGACTCTTTGGTTAAGCCCCATCTTGCTAGGACTCTTTGTTTCCACCCCTAGGACTTTTTGGTTGGGTCCCATCTTGCTAGGACTCTAAGAAATAACTCCAAAACTTCAGAAGCTATGGAGCAAGAAAGCAAAAGTGTTGCTATCCAAAAGAAGGGGAAAAGTGGGGCTGAAAATAGCACTTTCTGGTGGCTGAATTGACAAGTAAAGTGCAGCAGCAAACAATTTTCGAAAATAGCAGTTTAGAGGGGTGTTCCTATGTGTTTTAGAGTGTCCATTCTACCTAGGCTTGCGTCCTACGGTCAACGTGGCTTTGATACCAATCTGTGACACCCGGTTCCGAAAATAGAACCAAGTGAATGCATATGTGTGCCCAGGATGTTCATCACACATACATATGTCGTCCACAAACTAAATTCAGAATATAACCACGAATAAATAGTGTTTAAGTACTTTATTACAATGACGCAAAGTCTCACTCATGAATCTCTAACTTATTCTTGCAGCGGAAGTCTCTAAACGACAGCGGAAATAACTAAATAGCAGGCTCCAATCTTCAACTCCACAGCCATGTTGACGGTAGTTCACACGCCTAGTACTCCACATGGTCCTCGAAGTAATCATCTCCTGTAGCTTATCTTTATGCGGTAATGCAAGGGTGAGTACATGTCGTACTCAGCAAGTGCGGGAAAAGTATGACATATAGCTTACAACAAGGTATGGAATAAAAAGGCTCATTGCAGCAAGCAAATTTTATTTCGCAAACATGGTAAAAACAGCAACTATTTCTAGGTGAAATTTATCCCATCATAATCAAGAAATTCAGCAACATTTTCTCATCATAATACACCACTTATCAAGTCTCATCCAGCCATCAATCTTTCTCAAATTCATCTTATGCTCATAAGTATTCATATCCATCTCATATTCATATAACCGAAACCAAATTCACTGTCATGACTCAAAACAGTCCAAAAATCGATCTCAATGACCATACCATAACCATACCGAATAACCATACCAAATAACTATCCCAAGTTTTCCCTCTAATCATGTGAGTTGGCCAGGTGCTTGTGACCGGAAGCACGGCTATCATGATAGTTTTACACTCTGTAGAGGTGGCACCACTTTACCCACAAGTTCGTGATTTCGTAACCCGTTGGCGACTGCAGAACCTCCATTATACCAGTACACAACCGTCAGTGTATGTGACACCCTCATTTTCGGTTTCTGCATAAATTCATATTTCATGTAGAAAAACATTTTTAAAATAAATAGAAACAGAAAAGAAATAAAAAAGATAGCCAAAAAGAGCAAACTCCAGTTCACAAAGAGCGCCGAAGACAATTCCCGTGGCCGCTGGCCACGTGACGTGTTCGGGGCTCATCTCCGCAAAGGGGAAGAGTTCCGCCGCTAAACTGGCTACATGGCAGGCTCGGGGCTCGTCCCTGCGGCAAAGGGAGATGTCCGACCCCGTGGGACACGTGTTGCCCCCTGAGCTAGCCTCTGCAGAGGAGCGAGGCCAGTCCCGAAGGACACGTGTCGGCTGCAGAGCTATTCACCGCGGAAAAGAGAGAGGACCAGCCGCGCGGGACACGTGTCGCTCTCGGAGCTCATCCTCGAGAGGTCCAGCCCCGTCTGACACATGTCGCTCTCGGAGCTCACTTTCGAGAGGTCCGGTCCTAATGGACACGTGTCACCTTCGGAGCTCTTCTCCGAGAGGTCCGGTCCTACTAGACCCGTGTCACCTCCGGAGCTCACCTCCGGGAGGTCCGACACTACCGGACACGAGTCACCCCCGGAGCTCATCTCCGGGAGGTCCGACGCTGAAGGACACATGTCAACCTCGGAGCTCGTCTCCGAGGAAAAAGGAAGTCCGGAGCTACTTGATGTGTGGCATTCTCGGAGCTCACCTTCGAAGAGAGGGGAGGTCCGGAATTGACACATGGCACACTCGGAGCCACCTCCGAAGAGAGGGGGAGGTCCGGAACTGATACGTGGTGTTCGTGGAGCTTGCCTCTGAGGGAGAGGGGAGGTCTCGCCCGCCAGGACGCGTGGTGCATGCGGAGCTCACCTCTGATGAGAGGGAGGTCTCACCCGCCTGACACACGGCACAACCGGAGCTGGTCTCTGCGGAAAGGGGAGCCCAGGTTCCCGCAGGACACGTGGAGCTTCCGGAGCTCACCGCCACGAAGGTAACGCGATTCTGAAGCGTTTTTCTTCTGTACGCGTGGGAATCCCCGGTACTGAGGAAACTGACATGATTTCCACAATGTTACCGCACAAAATCAATCTAAGATAAGTTGTTAAGATTCAAAAACCATCTGAATAGGACTCTCATTCGAAATCCAAACAGATTAGAACTCTTCATTTCCCTCTTATAAATAGAACCGAAAACCGTTGGCCGCAACCACAAAATTCTTTTCCACCTCCTGAGCCGACAACTTAGAGCCCTAGCCCCCAACTCGCCGAGTAAACCCCTTCGCCGGAGTTTCAGTGGCCGGAGATCATCGGAAGAGAGCCCCGACGATCTGTCTTGCTAGGAGAAGGAGCCCGAGACCAAGAAGAACATAATGTAGGTCTCCAATACCACCTTATGACATCATTGCATTTTCTTTGCATCTGTTCTTTGATCCTTTCGAACAGAAGCTTTTTCGTGGACAGATCACTTGTTGATTGGTTTGATCTAAAGTCAAGATCATCACCATGTCCATAATTGATCCGAACACTTTTGTTCATCGTAAAAGCCATGCAAACATGCAAGAACACGTACAACTGATCTAATAAAAACTGCATCATAGGATTTGCATGCATAAGCATCATCGCATCTTGATTAGAGTTTGTGCATGATATTGATTGCTATGAATCTTGTATGTACGTGATCGCGTATAGAAGGACAAGCTCAGGAAGTTGTCTACGACGAGCTGCAACAACAAGGTTTCGAGATCCAAGAGCAACAGGAACCGCAAGAACAAGGCAAGTGCCCCTTGACCATATCGGTCCTATGTTTTGGAAAACTGGTTTGTTTGTGAAAAGGTGTGTGTGCTGAGTCAAACATGATGGGAAACCCTTTCATAGGAGTTTACTAGTTTTGTTAAACCACCCTTGTCGCTGGGAAAGTTATTGAGTCGGGTATGGTTTTGCTTTTATGCTTCGCTGAGTCTATGGGATACGGGAAGCGAGATAGATGTGTCTAGCAAACTGCACTCGTAATGATAATGAGAAACTGATGTTGTTAATGAACGTGAATCGGAGGGAGATCTAGGCAAGCCTGAGTTTGTGAATGAGGTAGCATGAGATGGTGGTTACTTGCCGTAGATCTATGGACCGGTTCATGCCAGCCATGCCAGGATAATAGTGCCACCACAAGGCCAAGTATGGGTGCGGCTTAGCTGAGTAATTAGGTAAGTTACTAGATTGTTATGGACCGTGGAAGGCGCGGGGAATGGGAGTCGAGTGAGGACTGCTCTGAGAACTGCATGGCACAAGAGGGGGCCCGTGGGTGGGAGAATTGAAGATTCTAGCCTGCCGGTGAAACCTTAGTGAGTCCATACATCTAGTAACCCCTTTCTAAAGGCTATTTTGTGATCTCTTGACCATATACCGACGGTTGTGTACTGGTATAATGGAGGTTCTGCAGTCGCCGACGGGTGACGAAATCACAAACTTGTGGGTAAAGTGGTACAAACTCTGCAAAGTCTAAAACTATCATGATAGCCGAGCTTACGGTCACGAGCGCCTGGACAACTCACATGATTAGTTGGGATCGTTTTTGGGATGGTTTCTGGTTTGGTTACGGTTTTGATTATGGTTTGGTTTTGGTTTGGTTTTCGGGACTGTTGAGTCCGGGTGATAAGATTGGTTGCATGACTGTTGAGTCGTGGCAACGAGATTGGTCTCGGTGTGAGACGGGATTAAATGGTAGCGAATACGAGATGGTATTCGTGAGAAGGTAGAGAATATGAGATGGTATTCGTGAGATGATAGCGAATACGAGAAGGTATCCGTGAGCAATGTCTGGTTGAGACATGGGAAGTGATGAACATAATGGAGGTATGTTGATACATGTTGGGATTACATTCACTTAAAGCTGAGTCGCTGTTTTATCGTGGTTTTGAGAAATAACTTTGCTTTCTGCAATGAGCCTTTTTATACCTGCCTTGTTGTGAACTACATATCATATTTTCCCACACTTGCTGAGTACATTATTGTAATCAAACTTGCATTATTACATCATCATCAGTAACACGGGAAGAATACTATGAAGACCAAGTGGAGCCTTAGGCGTGTAATTTGTCCTCAACCTCGCTTGTGGGGATGGAGAAAAGATGGAGCTGCTTCTGCTGCTTAGATTGTTTCCGCACTGGTTAGAATAAAGACTTCCTCTGCTAGATTTAGACTTTCGCTGCTAGCATGAGTCCAAGACTCATGAGACTTTGTAATAAACCCTGTTATTCGTGGTAATATATATTCTGAATTCAGTTTGTGGAACATATGTATATGTGTCAGTTCTCGGTTCTGTGGTTTTCCACATAATTGAGGGCGTGACAGATTGGTATCAGAGCCACAGGTTGACGGTAGGTTACACGCCTAGATAGAAAACACAAGTTGGTACCAAACACAGATTGATATCAGATTAGAGAACACAGATTGGTATCAACCTATCACGGGTTGATCATAGATCACACAACCTTGATAGGTCACAGATGGATATTAGAACTGCCATGCCTAGTCACAGATTGGTACCAAGCTACCACGGTTGACTGTAGGTCACAAACCTATAATGATCATAGATTGGTAGCTGCCACGTTGACTGTAGGACGCACCCAAGTAATAGATTGGTATTGGAAGCCACGGTGACCATAGGATGCAAGTCTAGGATGCATAGATTGGCATTGGAACCACCTTGACATAGGATGCAAGCCTAGGATGCATAGATTGGCACTGGAACCACCTTGACATAGGATGCAAGCCTAGGAGAAGCCATAGTTGGATCACAGATTTGTATCACCCCAAACCATCTTGACCTAGGGTGAAGTCACAGATTGGTATTCACCCTAAACCATATAGGACCCCCAATGAATAAGCCTTGAATAGGAGTTGTGTGAGCCTTTGTGATGATTGTTTGTGCTTGTGTGCTTAGTGTGAGTTGTGGGACGTCTCAAGCATTTTCCATATCCACACATAAGTAGAAAGAGGTGTGAGATGCCTCGGCACTTGATTCACATCCTCATATGGGCTGATATATATACAGTCCATCCACCTTGATGCATATAGTTAGGGGATCCATCTAAACTTCTAAAATCTCTATTCTATCCAATTCAACTCAAGATGGTGAGAGGAAACACCGGCCGTCAAGGGAGGAACGTCCGCAGCAACCAAGAAGAGAAAGATGCCATACCGGACACAAGGGAGCAACGTACGACCTCGATACATGCCCGCAGCTGCACCGCAGCATGGATTGACCGCTCCTGCATACCGCCCTAATCAGCCACCACAGCAACGACCCGTTGCACAAGCACCTCGTGTGCCTTTGCCTCCAGCGCCCCGTCCCAAAATGGGCGCCCCTGCTCAAAACTCCCGCCCCATGTACCTGCTGCCATGGGCAACAGGGCATGCTTTGCATGCGGGGAGACATGACACTTCGCGAGCCAGTGCACGAGGAGAGGACCTGGACAGCAAGGCAACGTCCCCAAGCAGAACCCACGGCCGAACGGAGGAGCCAATCAAGGGAACCGTGGACAGCAGAACTACGCTCGCGGCAACGTGAACCATGTTTCTGCTGAGGAAGCGCAACGGGCTGAGGACGTCGTGATTGGTATGTTCCTTGCCAACTCCAACCCAGCCACCATTCTATTTGATTCTAGAGCATCACATTCCTTCATATCATCCAAGTATGTTGCCAAGTACAATCTACCCATATCACACTTGAAATATACTATGCTGGTTAATTCTCCCGGTGGAGAGATGAGGATTAAAATAGTATGTCCGAAAGTACACCTTAATATAAGGGGGGTGGACTTCCTTGCCAACCTCATTGTCTTGGATTCCCAAGGGCTTGACATAATACTCGAAATGGATTGGCTAAGTAAGCACAACGGGGTAATCCAATATGCTGAAAGGAGCGTGCAGTTGACCAAGGAGCACGATACCCGTATCGAGTTTGAGTCAGCCCAACCGGCAAACAAGAAGGCAACATTGAACCACGTCAAAGAAGAAACCATGGAAAGCATTCCGGTGGTCCAAGAGTTTTCGGATGTGTTACAGGAAGAACTTCCCGGTATGCCACCCGACCGGGATATCGAGTTTTCCATTGACCTAGTACCCGGAACCGCACCTATAGCAAAGAGACCATATAGGATGCCGGTCAATGAACTCATGGAGCTCAAGGAGCAAATCTAGGAGCAGCAATAAAAGAGTTTTATACGTCCAAGCTCGTCACCATGGGGAGCACCCGTGCTCTTCATAGACAAGAAGGATGAGATCCAAAGGATGTGCGTGGACTATAGGTCTCTCAATGAGGTGACGATCAAGAACAAGTACCCTTTGCCCCGTATAGAGGACCTGTTCAACCAGATGAAGGGATCCCGAGTGTTCTCCAAGATTATTCTTCGGTCGGGATACTTCCAACTGAAGATTAAGCCTGCCGATATACCCAGGACTGCCTTTCGGACATGGTATGGTTCGTATGAATATACCGTTATGTCTTTTAGGTTAATGAATGCACCCGCATACTTCATGTACCTCATGAACAAGGTTTTCATGGAGTACTTGGACAAGTTCGTCGTGGTTTTCATTGACGATATCATGGTGTATTCGAAAAGTGAAGAGGAACATGAAGAATACTTGAGATTGACATTACAAAAGCTGCGAGAGCATCAGTTGTATGCCAAGTTCATCAGATGTCAATTTTGGGCAAAGGAGATATTGTTCCTAGGCCACATCATCTCCGAGGAAGGAGTATCGGTTGATCCCACAAAAGTGGGAGATGTTCTGAAGTGGAACCAACCGCAAAACGTGAGGGATATTCGGAGTTTTCTTGGGATGGCTGGATACTACCGAAGGTTCATCAAGGACTTCTCTAAGATAGCAAAGCCTATGACGGAGTTGCTAACGAAGGGAAAAGCCTTCCAATGGACACCAACGTGCCAAGAAAGTTTTGAGGAGCTCAAGAAAAGGCTAACCACAGCGCCGGTTTTGGTATTGCCGGATGTGAGCAAGAGCTTTGACATATATTGTGACGCATCTTGACAAGGACTCGGATCGTGCTCATGCAAAAAGGACAAGTGGTAGCCTATGCCTCACGACAATTAAAGAAGCACGAGCTTAATTACCCTACACATGACCTGGAGCTAGCAGCCGTGGTGCCTGCATTGAAGATTTGGAGACATTATATCCTTGGTCATCGATGTGAGATCTATACGGATCATAAAAGCCTCAAGTACATATTCACCCAAACGGATTTGAATTTGAGGCAACGTCGATGGTTGGAACTTATCAAGGATTATGATGTTGGAATCAACTATCACCCCGGAAAGACCAATGTAGTAGCCGATGCATTGAGCTGAAAGGGAGCATGTCACCAACTTACGATTCGGGAGCTACCACCCGAGCTACGAAAGGAGTTCGAACGGTTACATCTCGGTTTCTTGAATGAGATGGAAGTGATGGAACTCCACTCATCATTGGAACAAGAGATATGAGACGGCCAAGCTACGGATGAAGAGATCAAGGAGATCAAGGAAAGGATCCAGCAAGGAATAGAGAAGGACTTCAAGGAAGACGAAAATGGTACACTTTGGCTAGGAAAAAGGATTTGTGTGCCTAATGTGAAGCACATCCGCGACACGATATTAAAAGAGGCACATGACTCACCTTATTCCATACATCCCAGAAGTACCAAGATGTACAAGGACCTAAAGACCTGTTATTGGTGGGATGGTATGAAGAGGGACATAGCCGAGTATGTTGCCCTATGTGACACATGCCAACGGGTGAAGGCCGAACATCTAAGACCCGCTGGACTGTTGTAACCCTTGAAGGTACCCGAGTGGAAGTGGGAAGATATCAGTATGGATTTCATCGTCAGATTACCACGTACTCGATCAGGTTATGACTCAATCTGGGTTATCGCGGACCGATTGACAAAAACAGCTCATTTTCTTCCTGTTAAAACCACGTACCGCGTGGCAGATCTAGCCGAGCTATACATGGAGCAGATCGTGTGCCGTCATGGAGTCCCGAAGAGGATAGTCTCAGATCGGGGTTCTCAGTTTACCTTTAGATTTTGGAGGAAGCTGCAGAAAGCTATGGGTACACGACTGGATTTTAGCTCCGCCTACCACCCACAAATTGATGGGCAAACCGAAAGGACAAACCAAATTTTGGAGGACATGTTGAGAGCTTGCGCCTTGAAACATGGGCGTAGTTGGGATAGGAGTTTACCATACGCTGAATTCTCCTATAACAACAGCTATCAAGCTAGCTTGAAGATGTCGCCTTTCAAAGCATTGTATGGTAGACGGTGTAGAACACCGTTATTTTGGAACGAGACCAGAGAGAATCAAGTGTTTGGACCGGAAGTGCTGCAAGAAGCTGAGAAGCAAGTCCAAACGGTACGAGAGAACTTGAAGGCTACTCAGTCACGCCAGAAAGGCTATGCGGACAATAGGCGAAGGAAGTTGACTTTTGAAGTAGGAGACTTCGTGTACCTTAAGGTATCACCTATCCGTGGCCAACGACGTTTCAACGTCAAGGGCAAGCTAGCACCTCGCTACATCGGACCATTTAAGATTTTGGACAAGCGAGGAGAAGTAGCCTATCAACTAGAGCTCCCAACGCACCTCTCTGACGTACATGACGTGTTTCATGTATCCCATCTCAAGAAGTGCTTGAGAATGCCGGAAGAGCAAGTATCGATGGATGAACTTGAACTTCAAGAGGACCTGACCTATGCAGAGCACCCTGTCCGAATTTTGGACGTAAAGGAAAGGGTCACGAGGAACAAAGTGATCCGATGGTGCAAGGTACAATGGAGCCATCGCACAGAAGCTGAAGCCACATGGGAGCGTGAAGAAGACATCAAGACAGAGTTTCCTCATCTATTCTCTACTAACAAATCTCGAGGGCGAGATTCAATTTAAGGGCGGTAGATTTGTGACACCCTCATTTTTTGTTTCTGCATAAATTCATATTTCATGTAGAAAAACATTTTTAAAATAAATAGAAACAGAAAAGAAATAAAAAAGATAGCCAAAAAGAGAAAATTCCAGTTCACAGAGAGCGCCGAAGACAATTCCCGCGGCCGCTTGCCATGTGGCGTGTTCGGAGCTCATCTCCGCAATGGGGGAGAGGTCTGCCGCTAAACTGGCTACGTGGCAGGCTCGGGGCTTACCCTTCAGCAAAGGGAGAGGGCCAACCCCCTGGGACACATGTTGTCCCCGGAGCTAGCCTCTGCAGAGGAGCGAGGCCAGTCCCGAAGGACACGTGTCGACTGCGGAGCTATTCACCGCAGAAAAGAGAGAGGACCAGCCACGCGGGACACGTGTCGCTCTCGGAGCTCATCCCCGAGAGGTCCGGCGCCGTCAGACACATGTCGCTCTCGGAGCTCACTTCCAAGAGGTCCGGTCCTACTGGACACGTTGTGAGACCTATGTGTGCTGAATACATTGGCAATTAGGATAAAAGTTAGCATTAACATTCAAAGTTTTGAATATTGCCAAAATATTCTTCTGTGGCAAGGTCCGACAAGTTCTTTGTTAGGTCCGCCAAGTGTTGGCAAGGTCCGGAGAGCTCCTGCAAGGTCCGGAGAGCTTCTGTGAGGTCCGGAGCATGTTTTAGGGAGCTCCCGTGAAGTTCAACTCATAGAACTGCAGCATCTTGTTTTTGCTTTTAACTCGCAATGTTTCAAACTTGTTTTATGGGAAGGTTTGCTTAGTATTAATTTGCTAAGTTTTTGGTGTGTTTTGGTGGTTATGGCTGTTATCATTTGATATGGTTTGCAACATGCTTATGTGTCGTGCTCATGTAAGGTGTTGTGGTTTTCGATCTAACGTGAGTCAAGTCGAGGACTTGTGCTCGGAAGAATTGGTTGTTTATTCATGTGCAGGTGTTGCTTGAGTTCAAGACATGGCTGGTGACGGGATCCTTGGACTAGTCTCAGGGAGGAGATGAGGTTCCAACAACCAAGTTCGGGAGGAGCTGTGGTTGAGTTGATCGGGAGGTCGCGCAGCATGTTTGGATCAAGGGCAGTGCATATGAAGGTTGCGTGTACGTCGTTGGAAGGTGTTTGCACGTGTTAAAGGAGTGCATGGACGTGGCAACATTGTTCCAAGGCGTGATGAAGAGAAGTGGACGTAAAGAATTGGTCGGAAAAGTCCAACCTGCTGGATTGCGTACTCAGGCTGAGGCTGAGTCGGATATGTCTCAAATATGGAAGATTTGAGTTGGTTATGATAGGATTTCGTGCTAGGCACGAAGTTGAGTTTTAGAATGTTTAGGACGTTCCTAAGGTGTTTGGAAGTCTCACGATTGCTTCTATCTGCGAATAGGAGAGTCCTGAGCAGTTATGGTAAGTTAGGATACGAGTCCAATTAGGAGTAGGAGTCCTAGATTGGATTATTTAGCCTGAGGGCTGGCTATAAAAGCAAGGGAGGCCAGAGCTCTCGTGGGTAGAGAACTTTGGGCTATTCCTCTTGTGTTTCTATTGAATAAAGTTCATAGTTTTGAGGAGCTTTTGTGCCTTGTTCGTCCGACTTGTTTTTCGTCAAGTTTTTCTCACCGAGTTTCTGGACAGACCGACGTTGCTTCGGTGTTTCGTTCATAACTCGAGTTTTACCGATCCGATTGCTGTGATTCTTTTTGGGTTGTCTTCACAACTCAATTATATATCATCTGTGAAATTTCCACGAGCTTCGGATCTGTAGTTTTTGAGATACACGAGTTTCTTTGCAGCGTTGCAGATCTGTTTTATATCGGGTAGAACAGATTGATCTTCGTTTAATGTTTTGAACGTATCTCAAGTTTTACTTCGTGTTTTCAAGTGATTCTTGTTGCATTAGATCCGTGACTTGATTCTCTACCTCTATACTTGATTTTTCACGGTTGAACACGTTTGAAAACACTTGAACACATGGTTTCTTTAACCGATTGATTTTTGCTGAGGGGTTTTTGTTGTTTCCGCTGCGAAAAGTTTTAATCTACCATTCACCCCCCGGTAGCTTTTCATGTGCTCTTCGATACTACAATTGGTATCAGAGACAAGGTGCTCTAATCTTTGTGATTTGCACGTGTTTTGACTAACCATCATGGAGAAGTACTCCGCAAAACCTTGTGTGTTCAATGGCATCGATTTTCAGGTTTGGAAGGCGCGGATGGAGGCCTACATACAGGCGCAAGGCTTCGCCATATGGGAAAAGGTCTACCGGAACTTCGATGTACCACCCAACGATCAAGTTACTGCTGCGAACATGAGAGATGTTGACAACAACAACAAGGCTCACAACTTGATCATCCAAGGATTGACTCAAAGCGACTTCGACCATGTTGCACACCTCCGATCTGCATATGACGTTTGGAAAGCTCTTTGTGACTACCATGAAGGATCCAATACGATCAAGGAGGTAAGGCAAGATATGTTCAAGAAAGAATAAATGCGTTTTGAGATGCAACCCGGTGAGTCAATTGACGACCTTTTTGCTCGCTTTAATAAAATTCTCAGCAACTTGCGTAGTGTCAATGTTAACTTTTCAGATGCTGAAAATGCTAGACAATTGTTAGGAGCATTAGATATGTCAATTTGGGAGATGAAAGTTACATCTATTCTTGAATCTACTGTCATGAGTTCTCTTACTTTAGACGTGCTTTATTCTAAATTGAAAACTCATGAAATTGACATCATCTCACGTAAAAACCCCAACAAGTCTATTGCATTTGTTTCGCAACGTGACATGTCTAGTTCTAGTCAATCATCATCTAGTGGTGCACTCTCTTTGCTGTCCTCTCTAACCCTTGAACAGATTGAAGAGTTTCCAGAGGAGGAGCTTGCACTCATCTCTACTCGGTTCTCAAAAGCATTGCAAAATGTGAGAACTAGAAGGAGAGGAAGCTCCGGACCTCAACGATGTTTTGAATGTTGTAAGATCGGACATTTTCATACGGAGTGCCCTAACCTTTCAGGTCCGACTTCACGTGAAGAAAAGCAAACAATGCCGAAGAAATCGTTTGCAAAGAATAAGAAGAAGAAAGATTTATCAATGCGCAACATAGTGCATAGTATGATCTCTGCACTTCAAGATTTCGGCTCAAGTGATGTGGACACCGGTAGTGATGAAGATGAAGAAGCTATGGCAAATATGTGCTGCATGGCGAGCAAGTCAAGTTCAAGCTCCGAGGAGGCAGAACACAACAGCGACGATGAAGAGGTATGTCCCACTTGCGAAGAAATGTGTGATGCTATTTCTCGTGCCACTGTTATATTAAACCTGTTGTACCTTCTCAGCTTTCGCGTGTTATTCCTGCTGGACGTCGTGTGACTCAGTACTGGATTCCTAAAAGTCTTTTAACTAACCCCAGTATTGAGTCATCGACGTATTGTGCTGCTGTGTAGGTTTTACGTTTGAGGAAGGAGAACATTTGGATTGTGGATTCAGGTTGCTCACGCCACATGACCGGTAACAAAGAATGGTTCTCCTCTCTCTCTTTTGTGTCACGTGTAGAAAATGTTACTTTCGCCGATTATTCTTCTACTCCCATAATTGCTAAAGGTTCGGTTAGAGTAAACAATCTCTACACTTTGAAAGATGTGGCACTTGTTAAAAATTTGAAATACAACTCGCTTTCGGTTTCACAATTGCTAGATGAAAATCTAGAGGTTAGCTTTGCTAAAAATTGCTGCAAGGTTGTAGATTCAATAGGTGAGCTTTTGTTTAACATGTCTAGGTTTGGAAGAGTTTTTAAAGCTGATTTTGATTTGTCAACTTCTAAGCATCGGTGTCTAGTTGCTAATGATACAAAGGATCTATATTTTTGACATCGTAGACTTGGTCACATAGACTTTGATCATCTCACTCGTGTTAGTGCTCTCAATCGCATACGTGGGCTGCCGAAGCTTAAAAAGGACAATGATATTGTGTGCTCTTCTTGTAGAAATGCTAAGTTTGTTGCAGGTTCACATGCTCCTCTCACAATGACCATGACAGCTGAACCGGGACAACTTTTACATCTTGACACAGTAGGTCCGGCACGTGTTCAATCCTTCGGAGGTAAATGGTATGTGCTTGTGATTGTTGATGATTATTCCAGATATTCTTGGGTTTATTTTATGGCATCTAAGAATGAAGCTTTTAGTCATTTTAGAACATTATTTCTTAGATTATCTATTGATCACCCTAGATCATTAAAAGCAATTAGAAGTGATAACGGAACTGAATTTAAAAACCAATCCTTTGATCACTTTTGTGCTGAAAATGGAATAGATCATTAATACTCTTCACCCTATGTACCTGTAAGTGCATCTAGGATATCCCTTGTGGGTTTTGGCTAATTGATGACAAGCATATGAGATCCTAATGAAATTATTGCAGGACAAACAAAGTGAACTAGCTCGTGCACACAAAAAGGTGAAAAATAGAGTGGTGTCCGAAAAGAAAGACTTTAGTGGAATTTAGAAGAGCAAAGTAGATGTAAATGTATTGGGTGTGTGTGAGAGACACATCCCAAGAGCTCATAACTTTGCGTAAGGGTAAGGGGTTTAAAAATCAACTAAAATCCACTGGACACCGGACTAGTCCGTTCATGAACCGGACTAGTCCGGTCAGCTTACTGGAAGGCAACCGGACAAGTCCGGTTTTGGACCGGACTAGTCCGCTCATGTTTCTGTTGTCCTCTTTAGAGGACTGCGGACTAGTCCATCCATGCGACAGGACTAGTCCGCTAAACTTTCTAGAACTCCACATAGCACCGGACAAGTCCGTTTTTGGACCGGACTAGTCCGGTTAACCCACTGGAAGTAGACCGGACAAGTCCGATCATATACCGGACTAGTCCGGTATTAGGTTTTACAACGATAACTTTTTAGAAACTATATAAATGGGTGATCCACGGCCTCCCATAGCTGAGACGCAACTCATACTGCTTGAAACAAGAACCCTAGCGCCGCCACCTGTCCCAAGAGCCCAAAAACACATCTCCCCACACATCTAAGGTGCAAAAAGGTGAAGATCAATTGAACACTTGGATTCGGGATTGGGAGATCGTCGTTCTTTCGTTGTGAGCTCTTGGGGTTTGATCCCTCTACACTCATATTCTGCATTGTAATCTTTTTGAGTGTATTTGATCGCTTTCTCATTGTAATTCTTGTGGGAGCCCTCAACGTGTGAGGTTGCCCCACAAACTCGGTGATTACCCGTGCTAGTGGAGTCAAGTCGGCCTTGTGTGGTGACTTGAAGAGGGAAAGGGTTAGAGACCCGGCTCTGTGTGAGCCTCCTCAACGAGTACGTAGATCTCTTGGTGAGATCGAACCTCGATAAAATTTGTGTCTCGCATGCCTTCTTGTTTTTTGTTGATTATAACATCTAGTTGCTAAACTTTATAATTTGAGTTGCTAAGTCTCATTCACGGGCATAATCACACCTCACATTGTAAAATCAAAATAGAATAATTGTTGTTCGTATTTCCGCTGCTAAACAAGTTAATTCTTCTGCACAACACTTATACAATCTACACAATTCAGCACACCGGACTAGTCCGCCCACACAACCAGACTAGTCCGGTCAATCAAGTTTCTGATAATTCTATTAAGTGTGCAGGAATCTTTTAAAGGCCTATTCACCCCCCCTCTAGGCCACATTCAATTAGTATCAGAGCCAAGTTCTCCATCAACGAGACTCACATCTCGGAGAGATCAATGGCCTCTGAGAAGAACAATGACATCCCGAAAACGAACAACAACGATGAGGAGCAAGAAGCCAAAGCCTTCGATGTGCTGAAAGAAAGTCCACATGACGATGATGAAGTGAGACAGCTAAAGGCATTACTGAGAAAGAAATTAATGGCACAAAAGGGAAAAGAGGAAGAAAAGACGATGGGGAGTGGTCATCACGACTACTCCCGGTATCCTTAAAACTACAACCGTCTCAATTCAAACAATCACTATCTTTTGATTCCTATGGGAAGGCCTCCACAGTTTGACGGAAGTGACTATACCATGTGGAAGTACAGCATGAAGATGCATCTGATATCTCTGAATCCCAGCCTTTGGCATATTGTCTACACAGGAATAGATATCCCAGACACGGATAAAGAACTCACTCCGGAACAAGAACAAGAGATTCACAGAAATGCACAAGCCGTTGCAGTAATCACATCGTCACTGAGCAGAAAAGAATTTACCAAGATCGATGGACTAGAGAGTGCAAAAGAGATCTGGGATACACTCAAAACAGCTCATGAAGGAAATAGGTCTGTACGTGAAGCCGAAATTGAGATGCTTGAAGGAGAGTTGGGGAGATTTGCTATTGAAGAAGGCGAATCACCTCAAGACATGTACAACCGGATGAAAGCACTCATCAACAAAATTCGTGCTTATGGAAGTAAGAAATGGACAGATCACGAAGTGGTCAAAAGAATGATTAGAGCCTTTATGCCAAGAAATGTCACACTTTGCTCAATGATCAGAGAGAGCCCCGGTTTTCACAAAATGACTCCCGATGAATTACTAGGGAAGATCATAAATCATGAAATGATGGAGAAAGAAGCCCAATACGTCAAAGACTTAGCCGACCTCACCTCATCCAAAAAGAAAGAAGTTGCTCTCAAAGCAACGTGCAGACCCAAACTCAAAGAAACTCGTGAAGACCGAGACGATGGAGATATAAGCGACGAGAGCACCAATCTTGATGACGAAGAAATGGTACTCTTCATCAAAAAGTTCAAACGCATGATGAAGAGAAGACACGGCAACAATTCACATGAAGGCAAAAGCAAGGATAAAGGAAAATCCAAGGCTCGACGCACTTGCTACAACTGCGGAGAGTATGGTCACTTCATAGTGGACTGTACTTATGAAGAAAACAAAAAGAAGAAGGAAACAAGATCTCAAGAAAAGAAAAATTTCAGAAAAAGAATACAAGTCCATCAAGCTCACATTGGGAAGGAGTGGGACTCAAACGAGGAGTCCTCCTCCGATGAAGAAGAAGAGATGGCCACTATCGCAGTCAAGAAACCAACTATGAGAGCCACACTCTTTCCAAACATGGGAGGACGGGACATGAACAACCACACTTGTCTTATGGCTAAGGAAGGCAAGAAAAAGGTTCGACTTACTCCTCCTGTACTAAATTCTTCCATTGATGACTTTGATAGCTCTAGTGATAATGAAGAAATGTTTAGAGGGCTAAGTAAAATTGCTTTAAAGAAAATGGAAATGTTGTCGAACGAAATCTTTGAAAAGGAGGAACTTGTCAACCGACAAGAAGATATGCTCATCCGTGAGAGGAAAAGATATCAAGAAGTTGAAAAGCTTCTTGAGCTTGAAAGAGAGAAGAATAAGTCACTTGAGTTAGAGCTAGCCTTGAGTAAGGAAACTTACTCAAAGTTAGAAGACTCGCACATTGCAATCAAGGAAGAACTTGCTAACTTTCAAAAGTTAACAAAATCCTTGAGGTGCAAGTTGAGTCGCTCAAACAAAGTGCCTCCTCTTCCTCCAAGAGCTCTTCCTCCAAAGACATGAGTTCGACAAAAATAAGAACCCGCACTTGCTCTAGTAAGAAGAATGTAATTTCTAATGCTTCAACCTCTCATGACATGCATTCTTCTCAAAACGGCATCTTTGACAAGGAGAAGATCAAATATGCACGAAGTGCATATATGATCACTAGACCTCCCAATGTCAAAGATGGTCTTGGTTTTGACAGGAACAAACACATGTCTACTCCTAATCATGCTAAGAATAGAATCACTTTTGTTAAAGAAAAATCCCATGAATCTGAATTACAAACACTGTTCCGTACATTTGATGCTTCTTATGTTCTCATGAAAAACAAGTATGGAAAAGTCATTGCTAAATATACAGGGCCACGCCACAAGAACTTAAAAACTTGTGTGTGGGTGCCCAAGACTCTTGTGACTAAACTGAGAGGACCCAAGCAAGCTTGGGTACCTAAAACCAAGGAATAGTTCTATTTTGCAGGCTTACTCCTCTGGCGGATCTAAGTGGGTGCTAGATAGCGGATGCACAAATCATATGACCGGAGAGAGAGGTATGTTTGTGGAGTACGAGTGCAACAAGGATCCAAGTGAAGGTATATACTTTGGAGACAACAGCCAAGGAAAGGTCCTTGGTAGTGGTAACATTGAAATATCCTCTCAACACACCTTATCTAATGTTTTACACGTAGACTCTCTAGATTATAATCTTTTATCAATATCTCAACTATGCGACAAAGGTTACAACTGTTTATTCACTAATGAGGGTGTGACCGTCTTTAGAAGAAGCGATGGATCGATTGCATTCAAGGGATTCTTAAAGGGAAAGCTTTATCTTGTTGACTTCAACAAAGATAAAGCCGAACTCAACACTTGCTTGGTTGCTAAGACCAACATGGGATGGCTGTGGCATAGACGGCTAGCCCATGTTGGAATGAGAAATCTGCAGAAACTTCTAAAAGGTGGTCACATCTGTGGTCTTAAGGATGTGGTTTTTGAAAAAGACAGGCCGTGCAACGCTTGTCAAGCAGGAAAACAGGTTGGAGCACCACACCCCGCCAAGAATGTGATGACCACCGCTAGACCGCTGGAACTTCTCCGCATGGATCTCTTTGGTCCAATTGCGTACATCAGCATCGGCGGTAACAAATACGGTTTAGTAATTGTTGATGATTTCTCAAGATTTACCTGGGTATTTTTCTTGTATGATAAATCATAAACTCAGGGAATCCTCAAGAAGTTCTTGAAAAGAGCTCAGAATGAATTCTCATCAACCGTAAAGAATATCAGAAGTGACAATGGGACAGAATTCAAGAACACCCAAGTTGAAGAATATCTCAATGAAGAAGGTATAAAGCATGAATTCTCGGCACCCTACTCTCCTCAACAGAACGGGGTGGCTGAAAGAAAGAACAGAACATTGATTGAAATGGCGAGAACAATGTTGGATGAATACAAGACATCAGACCGATTTTGGGCAGAAGCGGTGAACACCGCTTGTCATGCCACAAATCGGTTGTACCTTCATCGATTACTGAAGAAAACTCCATATGAGCTTCTCACGGGTAAAAAGCCTAATGTTTCTTATTTCAAAGTTTTTGGTTGCAAATGTTTTATCCTGAACAAGAAACCAAGGGCCTCGAAGTTCGCTTCGAAGTCCGATGAAGGATTCTTGCTCGGATATGAATCGAATGCCTACGCCTATCGTGTCTTCAACAAGGTGTCCGACCTTGTTGAAGTAGCACGTGACGTAGTGTTCGATGAAACTAACGTTTCACAAGTGGAGCAAGTCGATAAGTTTATGCTAGATAAGGAGGAAGCTCCATGTGAAGCGCTGAAGAAAATGGCACTTGGTGATATCCTACCACGAGAGGAAACACAAGACGAATTTCAACAAGGAAGCAATGATCAAGGGGGAGCTCCTACACAAGATCAGGTTGAGGAAGGTCAAGAAGATCAAGATGATCATGGAAGCAATGATCTAGGGGGAGACATGACACATGAAGACAATGAAGAACAAGCAACTATACAAATTCCACACCCAAGAGTACATCAGTGTGTGCAAAGAGACCATCCTGTCAACAATATCATTGGAGATATTGCTAAGGGAGTAACTACTAGATCTCAAATTGCAAATTTTTGTGAACACTATTCTTTTGTGTCTTTTCTGGAGCCATACAGGGTAGAAGAAGTCTTAAGGGATCCAGACTGGGTGATTGCGATGCAAGAGGAGCTGAACGACTTCAAAAGAAATGAAGTGTGGGAGCTGGTGGAAAGACCAAGGGCGAACATCGTTGGAACCAAATGGGTCTTTCGGAACAAGCAAGATGAACATGGAGTAGTGACAAGAAATAAAGCGAGGTTGGTGGCCAAAGGTTATTCTCAGGTGGAAGGTTTGGACTTCGATGAAACTTTCGCTCCTGTAGCTAGACTTGAGTCCATTCGCATTTTATTGGCATATGCTACTCACCATAATTTTAAGTTGTATCAAATGGACGTCAAGAGTGCCTTCCTCAATGGTCCGTTAAAGGAGGAAGTCTATGTGGAGCAGCCACCGGGGTTCGAAGAGCAGGAATACCCCAACCATGTCTATAAACTGCGTAAGGCTCTCTATGGCCTCAAACAGGCTCCTCGAGCCTGGTATGAGTGCCTTAGAGATTTTCTGACTCAAAATGGATTCAAAATTGGTAAAGCTGACTATACACTCTTTACTAAACATTTTGATGATCATTTATTCGTATGTCAAATTTATGTTGATGACATTATCTTTGGATCCACTAACAAGTCCTTCTGTGAAGAATTTAGCAAAATAATGACAGACAGGTTCGAGATGTCAATGATGGGTGAATTGAAGTTCTTCTTGGGATTTCAAGTGAAGCAACTGAGAGAAGGTACATTTATAAGCCAAACTAAATATACACAAGACATTCTCAAGAAATTCAATATGGACAAAGCCAAGCCCATCAAGACACCCATGGCCATCAACGGACATCTCGACCTCAATGAAGACGGTCCAAATGTGGACCAAAAGGTATATCGGTCCATGATTGGCTCCTTACTTTATTTATGTGCATCTAGGCCAGATATTATGCTTAGTGTTTGCATGTGTGCAAGGTTTCAAGCCGCACCTAAAGAGTGTCACTTAATTGCTGTAAAAAGAATCCTAAGGTACCTTGTGCACACACCCAACTTGGGCCTTTGGTATCCCAAAGGGTCCAAGTTTAACTTGATAGGGTATTCCGACGCCGACTATGCAGGATGCAAAGTCGATTGAAAGAGCACGTCAGGGACCTATCAATTTCTTGGTAGGTCCCTAGTTTCTTGGTCATCTAAAAAGCAGAACTCCATTGCTCTTTCCATAGTGGAAGCGGAGTATGTTGCAGCCGGTAGTTGTTGTGCACAACTACTTTGGATGCGACAGACTCTTAGGGACTACGGCTACAATCTAAGTCATATCCCGCTTCTATGCGATAATGAAAGTGCTATAAAAATTGCACACAACCCTATAGAGCACTCAAGAACTAAGCACATAGATATCCGTCATCACTTTCTTAGAGATCATTCATTAAAAGGTGACATTGCTATTTCACATGTTAGGACTGAAAAACAACTTGCGGATATTTTTACCAAACCATTAGATGAGAAAAGGTTTTGTGAACTAAGAAATGAGCTAAACATTCTTGACTCTCGAAATGTGGCTTGAAACATTGCATACCTGGTTGCAACTCAAAATGTTCCTTTGTATTGCTAAAAATGCTCCTCTTCTCCTTTTCTACTCAGAAAACTATCTTAATGAAGAAATCTTGTGGATTATGACCATTGTTTGATTGCTGATTGCCTACTGGTCTTAATCACCAAGACTATTTGCAAAATTATTGTCCTTGGATCACAATTAACATCTATATATGTATCAGGTCTGTTGGAAACGGACTAGTCCGATTTTCAACCGGACTAGTCCGGACAGACGACAATTAGGTTAACTAAGGGGCACCGGACTAGTCCGCTACCATGACCGGACTAGTCCGGTCAATCGCATATAGAAGCAGTTGGCCGGACCAAACGCCTCCCTCTCCACTCATAAGCACTTTGTCTCACCCTCTCTCCTAAACCCTAGCTCCCAAAGTGATTTTCGAGTTGAGCCCTCAAACTCGGAGTTTTCTCCGTGAAAAAGCCTCTTCTCGACGAGGGATCCTACTTTCCGGACTCATCCGGGTAGACTCTTGCTCCTTCAACGTGAATCTTCAAATCTTGGTAAATCCCCCCCTAAAACCAAAATCTCAATTTTTCTAGCTCTAGCTAGTTTCCTTTGATTTCAAAAGGATGTACATTGCATAAATATATGTATTCCTACCACTTTCCTGCCCTTGTGTCCTTAGATAGGAGATTTGTTTCAAATGAAACATTCAATTTAGGGTTCTTATGCTAGGCCGGACTAGTCCGGCGTTCAGATGCGGACAAGTCCGGTCCACCGGACTAGTCCGCACTCTGAAACCGGACAAGTCCGGTGTCTGACAGTTGAACCCCTACATTCCCATTTGAAGTCGGTAATGCGTCCATTTGCATCTAATCCTTAAACTCCTTATCAGGCATCATGTCTTCGGGCTTAGATGACGGCTCTTTTCACCTTGACGAAGAAGTTCAACGTGAAAGAGTGAGGAGAGCTAAGGAGGGAGTGATGAAGAAGAGCCATGATGTCAATGCTCACTCTCCACCCTCCGACGACAATCTACCTAAGAAGAGGAAAGTCATTGTCAAAAGGCCTCAAAGGAAAGATGCTGCTGAGGGCTCGTCAGGGCCAAAAAGAGTTCTCAATAAAGGGAAGGGACTTGCTAGTGGCCCCATTGGGCCTCTGAAAATGAAAAATCCCGTTCACCGCAACAGGCAGCCTTTAAGTGAGGATTTCACTGGAAAAGGGAATGAGCTAGCTGATAACTTCAGGAAGATTGAAGTGTATGACCGACCTAAACAATGTTCTGATCCAAGGTTCTGGAGCAACTTTCATGCAGACTACTACGAGCATGTGTACATGAAGATGAAGAATCTTGTAGTAGAGAGTCAATGGCTACATGTTGAATACCTGAAGTCGAAGAGGTATCCTGCCTTTCGTGAGATGGTGGAGGCCTTAGAGAGGCACGGTCTGACGGACCTGCTATCCTTTGAGTATGACTGGAACAATGAAGTCATTACCCAGTTTTACTCCACTCTCTACTTTGCTCGTGGTGATGGAGACAGTCTTACTTGGATGACTCATGGTTCAAAGTATAGTGTCACTTATGATGAATTTGCTAGGATTATTCACCTCCAACATACTTTGGATCATGAACTGGTCATCCATAATCTGAAACCCCTGGAGAAGGAAGAGCTTGAGTTTCTCTATGACACAAGGATGCCATATGTTCCTCCCACCATCAAATATATGAAACCCTTCTTTGTGGTCCTCAATAGAGTCTTGAGAAAGACTATAGCTCCGAAGGATGGAGATGCGGGAACTATACAAGGGACCTTGAGGACTCTCATGAAGGTCATTAGTGGAAGGAGACCATTCAATGTGTTTGAGTATATCTACAATGACATCGTGAACATCTCAATCACTCCCAATAGGTCCTGTGGATATGCACCGTATATCATGTACATGATTGAGAAAGTGACGGGACTTGAGTTCGTCAAGGATGTCAAGCATGCGGGGTTGAAGCCGCAAAAACCCACCGAGTACACTCTTCCCCTGGCTCCAACTGCCCCGTCCTCTCCACCAGTGGAGAGGATATCAAAGCAAGCTCATGATGTTACTAGATCTGCAGCTGCTCCTCCTGGGTCTCCACCTGCACAAGAATCATCCACTGGCATCCTCAAGGTGCTCTCCTCCATCTTTGCCTGCTGCCGCAAGATCGAAGACAGGCAGCACAAGGAAAAGCTTGCAAGGAAGAAACACCAACAATATGTCAATGTCAATATCAAGTCTATCTGTGCAAAGCTTGAGATTGAGCCCGTTGAATCACCGCCCGCCTCCGAGGACTCAGAGGAAGATCCTGCTCCCATGGATGCCTAAGTTGGTGAAGATGAAGATCAGACTGAGACTGAAGGAGAAGGCAGCGATGAGTGATTCCCCTCAATTTTTCCCTTTTTGGTGCCTTGATGCCAAAGGGGGAGAGATTGAGATTAGATTTGGACTCGAACTATCTAGTATTAGTTATTAAGATCCTTTATGATCAAGGACATGTACCTATTTTAAAATCTTGTAATGTACTATTTCTTTTCTTATGTGTGATGCACTATGCTCTAATGCCTACTTATATGTTCACTACTATTTGTCTTTAATTTATCACACACCTGTTAGGCACCCCACCATAAGGTGTGTGCATATGTGAGAAGCTTTTTGTGAATTCCTTATTATTCTCATATGTGCACACCTTATGAAAATCAACTTTTTATTCTCAATTGTGATATCTCAAATAGTTGTCATCAATCACCAAAAAAGGGGGAGATTGTAAGTGCATCTAGGATATCCCTTGTGGGTTTTGGCTAATTGATGACAAGCATATGAGATCCTAATAAAATTATTGCAGGACAAACAAAGTGAACTAGCTCGTGCACACAAAAAGGTGAAAAATAGAGTGATGTCCGAAAAGGAAGACTTTAGTGGAATTTAGAAGAGCAAAGTAGATGTAAATGTATAGGGTGTGTGTGAGAGAGACATCCCAAGAGCTCATGACTTTGCGTAAGGGTAAGGGGTTTAAAAATCAACTAAAATCCACTGGACACCGGACTAGTCCGTTCATGAACCGGACTAGTCCGGTTAGCTTACTGGAAGGCAACCGGACAAGTCCGGTTTTGGACCGGACTAGTCCGCTCATGTTTCTGTTGTCCTTTTTAGAGGACTGCGGACTAGTCCATCCATGCGACAGGACTAGTCCGCTAAACTTTCTCGAACTCCACATAGCACCGGACAAGTCCATTTTTGGACCGGACTAGTCCAGTTAACCCACTGGAAGTAGACCGGACAAGTCCGATCATATACCGGACTAGTCCGGTATTAGGTTTTACAACGATAACTTTTTAGAAACTATATAAATGGGTGATCCACGGCCTCCCATAGCGACTCATACTGCTTGAAACAAGAACCCTAGTGCCGCCACCTGTCCCAAGAGCCCAAAAACACATCTCCCCACACATCTAAGGTGCAAAAAGGTGAAGATCAATTGAACACTTGGATTCGGGATTGGGAGATCGTCGTTCTTTCGTTGTGAGCTCTTGGGGTTTGATCTCTCTACACTCATATTCTGCATTGTAATCTTTTTGAGTGTATTTGATCGCTTTCTCATTGTAATTCTTGTGGTAGCCCTCAACGTGTGAGGTTGCCCCACAAACTCGGTGATTACCCGTGCTAGTGGAGTCAAGTCGGCCTTGTGTGGTGACTTGAAGAGGGAAAGGGTTAGAGACCCGGCTCTGTGTGAGCCTCCTCAACGAGGACGTAGATCTCTTGGTGAGATCGAACCTCGGTAAAATTTGTGTCTCGCATGCCTTCTTGTTTTTTGTTGATTATAACATCTAGTTGCTAAACTTCATAATTTAAGTTGCTAAGTCTCATTCACGGGCATAATCACACCTCACATTGTAAAATCAAAATAGAATAATTGTTGTTCTTATTTCCGCTGCTAAACAAGTTAATTCTTCTGCACAACACTTATACAATCTACACAATTCAGCACACCGGACTAGTCCGCCCACACAACCGGACTAGTCCGGTCAATCAAGTTTCTGATAATTCTATTAAGTGTGCAGGAATCTTTTAAAGGCCTATTCACCCCCCTCTAGGCCACATTCAGTACCACAACGAAATGGTGTCGTAGAAAGGAAGAACAGGACCTTAGTTGAGATGGCTAGGACTATGCTTGATGAATATCAAACTCCAAGAAATTTTGGGCTGATGCAATTGCAACCGCTTGTTATGTCTCAAATCGTGTTTTCTTGCGCGCTAAGCTTGGAAAAACCCCATATGAGCTCCGGTATGGACATAGGCCTAGTGTTACACACTTTAGGGTTTTTGGTTGCAAATTATTTGTTAAGAAACATGGTAATCTTGATAAATTTGAAGCTAGATCTGTTGATGGCATGTTTCTTGGTTATCCATCTCATACTAGAGGCTACCGTGTGCTTTTACTTGACACTAACAAAATTGTGGAGACTTGCGAGGTTTCTTTTGATGAAGCTAGCCCAAGTACTAGCTCCGATATTGTAGGTACGGATCCATATCCGCAGGGGGAGAGTATTTTTATTGAAGAAGATGAAGAAGTGGTGCTGCTGCCCGAAAACTCGGAAGTAAATAACGATCAAGCTGCTGATTTTGCACCACAACCAGCACAAACAGTCACTACTGCTGGTTCAGACCTTCCTCAATCAACAAGCTCTCCTAATCAAAGGTCCGAACATGAAGAAGAAGGTGCTTGTGAAGTTTCTACTCCCCTCCGAGTACTCAAAAGTCATCCTCCACAACAAATCATTGGAAGCTTGCATGAACGAGTCACTCGGTCCAGGTTTTGCGATCCAAACTCTCATGCTCATTCTGCTTTGTTGCTTCTTTTGAACCCAAGGATATATCACACACACTCAATAATGAATCTTGGATTAATGCCATGCAAGAAGAGTTAGAAAATTTTGAAAGAAATAATGTTTGGAAACTTGTACCTCCACCTCAAGGTCACACATTAATTGGAACTAAATGGGTATTTAAAAATAAGCAAAGTGAGGATGGGGTTGTGGTTAGGAATAAAGCTAGGTTGGTTGCTCAAGGTTTCACTCAAATTGAAGGTCTAGATTTTGATGAAACATTTGCTCCTGTTGCTAGATTAGAAGCTATAAGAATTTTATTAGCATTTGCTGCATCTAAAGGCTTTAAGTTATATCAAATGGATGTTAAAAGTGCTTTTCTTAATGGCTACATAGAGGAGGAGGTTTATGTTAAGCAGCCACCGGGTTTTGAAAATCCAAATTTTCCTAATCATGTTTACAAACTGTCCAAAGCCTTGTACGGTCTAAAACAAGCCCCTAGAGCATGGTATGATAGGTTAAAAACATTCTTACTTGAAAAGGGGTTTACCATGGGCAAGGTTGATAAAACTCTTTTTGTACTTAAGCATGGCAATGACTCATTATTCGTTCAAGTGTATGTGGATGATATTATCTTTGGTTGTGCTTCTCATGATCTCGTGTCCAAGTTTTCAGCTATGATGAGTTCAGAATTTGAGATGAGTATGATGGGAGAACTCACATACTTTTTGGGGCTGCAAATCAAGCAAACAAAAGAAGGAACTTTTGTGCATCAAACTAAGTATACAAAGGACCTTCTTAAGCGCTTCAACATGGACAAATGTAAGCCTCTTCGGACACCAATGGGAACAGCAACAATACTTGAACTTGACGAAGATGGTGACCCGGTCGATAAAAAAGAATACAGAAGTATGATTGGATCACTTTTGTATCTCACGGCGTCAAGACCAGACATACAATTAAGCGTATGTCTTTGTGCACGTTTTCAAGCTTCTCCACGTGCTTCACATCGCCAAGCCATCAAAAGGATTCTCAGGTACCTACATGAAACTCAAGAATTTGGCATTTTTCTTCCTTCTTCCTCAACCGTTTCTTTGAAAGCTTTTTCGGATGCTGATTTTGGGGGTTGTAGTATTGATAGGAAAAGTACTTCGGGTGCTTGTCATTTTCTTGGTAATTCACTTGTTGCTTGGTCCTCTAGAAAACAAAGTTCAGTTGCACAATCCACGGCCGAATCTGAATATGTAGCTGCGGCTAGCGCTTGATCACAAATTCTTTGGATTGTTCAAACACTTAAGGACTATGGGGTTGATTTAGATAGTGTTCCACTGTTTTGTGATAACACTAGTGCAATTTGTATTGCTAAAAACCCCGTGAAACACTCTAGAACTAAGCACATTGACATTAGGTATCACTTTCTTCGTGATAATGTTGAAAAAGGAAACATTGTGCTTCACCATGTCGATACCGAACAATAATTGGCTGATATTTTTACAAAACCTTTGGATTTCACTCGTTTTTGTTTCATTCGTAGTGAAATAGGGGTTATGCATCCTCATGGCTTAAATTGAGGGGGAGTTTTTTGAAACTTTGAAAGTCTATGTGTGAATCTGAAACTAAAATAATATGAGCATAGTATTTCATACATATATGACTTTGTGATTCCTTTTACAGGCTGAAAGTTCTTACTACATTACTCATGTTATACATTTTGTAGTTTTTGCCATGACTAGTAATTGGAATGATTACTTACACTAAATCTGGTCATGATCGAACTTTCTTGCTGTTTTGAACTTGTTGCGTGCTCACAAGTGCTTTTAATCATAAAAAAAATTAATCAAGTGATCAGCTCATATGTTGAGTTTTCAAATAAAAAATTGAGAAAAGATCAAGAGAATATGCATGCATCGCACTTATTCTTTTGAGATTGCTTATCATTGCACTATGATATGAACTTGGAAGGAATTGTGTATGACTAAAACCATGTACTTAAGCTTCTGATTGTCAAATGACATAGGCTTGGCTTGGTTGGTTAGAATAAGGCAGATGCGGCATATAATCTCTTGCAAATATCATATGATAAACTTTGTGCCTTAAATGATTATGAATAATAAAAATGCAGCAACAAGTTTCATGTTTTCAGGTTTTGAAATAGTTGAGTAAGGGAGATCATGACTTGCTTAAACTGAAAAATACATTTGGTCTCTAGCATGGCTTACACTACTTTATGTATCTAATTGATGTGATAGTGTAAGTAACCTGATAGTATGACTTGGATGAGCTTTGTTTTGTATGTATATGTTATAATATGCTCATAACATTAAAAAATTTCTCTTTTGAACCTTGCTGAATACATTGTCAAAAGGAGAGAAATATGTATAAGGAGAGATTTTTTTTACACTTTGCATATGTTATACACTTTCTTCCTTCTCTAATTTTAAAAAATGGGGAGAAATTCATAAAGGGGGGGAAATGAGTTTTCAAAGCTTTTCAAAACTTTTCATATGCCAATGTTCGGATTTTAATTGTTGTTGCCAATGCATTCATCACGGGGGAGATTGTGAGACCTATGTGTGCTGAATACATTGGCAATTAGGATAAAAGTTAGCATTAACATTCAAAGTTTTGAATATTGCCAAAACATTCTTATGTGGCAAGGTCCGACAAGTTCTTTGTTAGGTCCGACGCAAGGTCCGGAGAGCTCCTGCAAGGTCCGGAGAGCTTCTGTGAGGTCCGGAGCTTGTTTTTAGGGAGCTCCCGTGAAGTTCAACTCGTAGAACTGCAGCGTCTTGTTTTTGCTTTTAACTCGCAATGTTTCAAACTTGTTTTATGGGAAGGTTTGCTTAGTATTAATTTGCTAAGTTTTTGGTGTGTTTTGGTGGTTATGGCTGTTATCATTTGATATGGTTTGCAACATGCTTATGTGACGTGCTCATGTAAGATGTTGTGGTTTACGAACTAACGTGAGTCAAGTCGAGGACTTGTGCTCGGAAGAATTGGTTGTTTATTCATGTGCAGGTGTTGCTTGAGTTCAAGACATGGCTGGTGATGGGATCCTTGGACTAGTCTCAGGGAGGAGATGAGGTTCCAACAACCAAGTTCGGGAGGAGCTGTGGTTGAGTTGATCGGGAGGTCGCGCAGCATGTTTAGATCAAGGGCAGTGCATATGAAGGTTGCGTGTACGTCGTTGGAAGGTGTTTGCACGTGTGCAAGGAGTGCATGGACGTGGCAACATTGTTCCAAGGCGTGATGAAGAGAAGTGGACGTAAAGAATTGGTCGGAAAGGTCCAACCGGCTGGATTGCATACTCAGGCTGAGGCTGAGTCGGATATGGCTCAAATATGGAAGATTTGAGTTGGTTATGATAGGATTTCATGCTAGGCACGAAGTTGAGTTGTTTTAGGAATGTTTAGGACGTTCCTAAGGTGTTTGGAAGTCTCACGATTGCTTCTATCTGCGAATAGGAGAGTCCTGAGCAGTTATGGTAAGTTAGGATACGAGTCCAATTAGGAGTAGGAGTCCTAGATTGGATTGTTTAGCCTGAGGGCTGGCTATAAAAGCAAGGGAGGCCAGAGCTCTCGTGGGTAGAGAACTTTGGGCTGTTCCTCTTGTGTTTCTATTGAATAAAGTTTATAGTTTCGAGGAGCTTTTGTGCCTTGTTCGTCCGACTTGTTTTTCGCCAAGTCTTTCTCACCGAGTTTCTGGACAGACCGACGTTGCTTTGTTGTTTCATTCATAACTCGAGTTTTACAGATCCGATTGACGTGATTCTTTTTAGGTTGTCTTCAAAACTCAATTATCTATAATCTGTAAAATTTTCACGAGCTTCGGATCTGTAGTTTTTTAGATACACGAGTTTCTTTGCAGCGTTGCAGATCTGTTTTATATCGGGTAGAACAGATTGATCTTCGTTTAATGTTTTGAACGTATCTCAAGTTTTACTTCGTGTTTTCAAGTGATTCTTGTTGCATTAGATCCGTGACTTGATTCTCTACCTCTCTACTTGATTTTTCACGGTTGAACACGTTTGAAAACACTTGCACACACGGTTTCTATAACCGATTGATTTTTGCTGAGGGGTTTTTGTTGTTTCCGCTGCGAAAAGTTTTAATCTACCATTCACCCCCCCTCTGGTAGCTTTTCACGTGCTCTTCGATCCTACACACGTGTCACCTTCGGAGCTCTTCTCCGAGAGGTCCGGTCCTATTGGACCCATGTCACCTCCGGAGCTCACCTCCGGGAGGTCCGACACTACCGGACACGAGTCACCCCCGGAGCTCATCTCTGGGAGGTCCGACGCTGAAGGACACGTGTCAACCTCAGAGCTCGTCTCTGAGGAAAAAGGAAGTCTGGCGCTACTTGACGTGTGGCATTCTCGGAGCTCACCTCCGAAGAGAGGGGAGGTCCGGAATTGACACATGGCACACTCGGAGCCACCTCCGGAGACAGGGGGAGGTCCGGAACTGACACGTGGTGTTCGCGGAGCTCGCCTCTGAGGGAGAGGGGAGGTCTCGCCCGCCAGGATGCGTGGCGCACGCGGAGCTCACCTCTGATGAGAGGGAGGTCTCGCCCGCCTGACACGCGGCACAACCGGAGCTGGTCTCCGCGGAAAGGGGAGCCCAGGTTCCCGCAGGACACGTGGAGCTTCCGGAGCTCACCGCCGCGAAGGTAACGCGATTCTGAAGCGGTTTTCTTCTGTACGCGTGGAAATCCCTGGTACTGAGGAAACCGATACGATTTCCACAATGTTACCGCACCGAATCAATCTAAGATAAGTTGTTAAGATTCAAAAACCATTTGAATAGGACTCTCATTCGATATCAAAACAGATTAGAACTCTTCGTTTCCCTCTTATAAATAGAACCGAAAACCTTTGTCCGCAACCACGAACTTCTTTTCCACCTCCTGAGCCGACAACTTAGGGCCCTAGCCCCCAGCGCGCCGAGTAAACCCCTTCGCCGGAGCTTCAGTCGCCGGAGATCACCGGAAGATAGCCCCGACGATCTGTCTTGCTAGGAGAAGGACCCCGAGACCAAGAAGAACGTAAGGTAGGTCTCCAATACCACCTTACGACATCATTGTGTTTTCTTTGCATTTGTTCTTCGATCCTTTTGAACAGAAGCTTTTTCGTGGACAGATCACTTGTTGTTCGGTTTGATCTAAAGTCAAGATCATCACCACGTCCACAATTGATCCGAACACTTTTGTTCATCATAAAAGCCATGCAAACATGCAAGAACACGTACAACTGATCTAATAAAAACTGCATCATAGGATTTGCATGCATACGCATCATTGCATCTTGATTAGAGTTTGTGCATGATATTGATTGCTATGAATCTTGTATGTGCGTGATCGCGTATAGAAGGACAAGCTCAGGGAGCAGTCTACGACGAGCTGCAACAACAAGCTTTCGAGATCCAAGAGCAACAGGAACCGCAAGAACAAGGCAAGTGCCCCTTGACCATATTGATCTTATGTTTTGGAAAACTGGTTTGTTTGCGAAAAGGTGTGTGTGCTGAGTCAAACATGATGGGAAACCCTTTCATAGGAGCTTACTAGTTTTGTTAAACCACCCTTGTCGCTGGGAAAGTTATTGAGTCGGGTATGGTTTTGCTTTTATACTTCGCTGAGTCTATGGGATATGGGAAGCGAGATAGATGTGTCTAGCAAACTGCACTCGTAATAATAATGAGAAACTGATGCTGTTAATGAACGTGAATCGAAGGGAGATCTAGGCAAGCCTGGGCTTGTGAATGAGGTAGCATGAGATGTTGGTTACTTGCCGTAGATCTAAGGACCGGTTCATGCCAGCCATGCCAGGATAACAGTGCCACCACAAGGCCAAGTATGGGTGCAGCTTAGCTGAGTAATTAGGTAAGTTACTAGATTGTTATGGACCGTGGAAGGCGTGGGGAATGGGAGTCGAGTGAGGACTGCCCTGGGAACTGCATGGCACAAGAGGGGGCCCGTGGGTGGGAGAATGGGAGATTCTAGCCTACCGGTGAAACCTTAGTGAGTCCATACATCTAGTAACCCCTTTGTAAAGGCTATTTTGTGATCTCTTGACCATACACCGACGGTTGTGTACTAGTATAATGGAGGTTCTGCAGTCGTCGACGGGTGACGAAATCACAAACTTGTGGGTAAAGTGGTACAAACTCTGCAAAATCTAAAACTATCATGGTAGCTGAGCTTACGGTCACGAGCGCCTGGACAACTCACATGATTAGTTGGGATGGTTTTTGGGATGGTTTCTGGTTTGGTTACGGTTTTGGTTATGGTTTGGTTTTCGGGACTGTTGAGTCCGGGTGATACGATTGGTTGCATGACTTTTGAGTCGTGGCAACGAGATTGGTCTCGGTGTGAGACGGGATTGAATGGTAGCGAATACGAGATGGTATTCGTGAGATGGTAGCGAATACGAGATGGTATTCGTGAGATGATAGCGAATACGAGAAGGTATTTGTAAGCAATGTCTGGTTGAGACATGGGAAGTGATGAACATAATGGAGGTATGTTGATACATGTTGGGATTACATTCACTTAAAGCTGAGTCACTGTTTTATCGTGGTTTTGAGAAATAACTTTGCTTTCTGCAATGAGCCTTTTATACCTGCCTTGTTGTGAACTACATATCATGTTTTCCCGCACTTGCTGAGTACATCATTGTACTCAAACTTGCATTATTACTTCATCATCAGCAACAGGGGAAGAATACTATGAAGACCAAGTGGAGCCTTAGGCGTGTAATCTGTCCTCAACCTCGCCTGTGGGGATGGAGAAGAGATGGAGCCGCTGCTGCTGCTTATATTGCTTCCGCACTAGTTAGAATAAAGACTTCCGCTGCTAAATTTAGACTTCCGCTGCTAGCATGAGTCCAAGACTCACGAGACTTTTTAATAAACCCTGTTATTCGTGGTAATATATATTCTGAATTCAGTTTGTGGAACATATGTATACGTGTGATGAACATCCTGGGCACACATATGCATCAGTTCTCGGTTCTGTGGTTTTCCACAGAATTGAGGACGTCACAGTGTATGGCCAAGAGATCACAAAATAGCCTTTACAAAGGGGCTACTAGATGTATGGACTCAATGAGGTTTCACCGGCAGGCTCAAATCACCATTCTCCCACCCATGGGCCCCCTCTTGTGCCATGCAGTTCCCAAGGCAGTCCCTCTCGACTCCCATTCCCCGCGCCATCCACGGTCCATAACAAGCTAGCAACACACCTTATTAGTCAGCTAAGTCGCACCATATTTGGCCTTGTGGTGACACTATTTTCTTGGCATGTGCTAGCATGAACCGGTCCTTAGATCTACAGCAAGTAAACCACCATCTCATTCAGCAACATCCACAAACCAAGCTTGCCTAGATCTCTCTGATTCCATGCTCATTAACATCATCAAGTTCTCATCATCATTATTTATATGAGTACAGTAGCTAGACATGTTTAATTTCAGCTTCCCGTATCCCGTGAATTAAGCGAAGCAAAAAGTAAAAACGACCATACCTGACTCATCAACTTTCCCAGCAACAAGGATGGTTAAAAAAACTAGTAAACTCCCATAAAAGGGTGTTCCATCAAGTTGACTCAAGCGTACGAGTTTTCGCAAACAAAACAGTTTCAAAACATAGGATCAATATGGTCAAGGGGCACTTGCCTTGCTCCCATGGCTCTTGGTGCTCGAGCGTCTCGAAGTCTTGGTGTTGTAGATCCTCGTAGATGGCCTCTTTGAGCTTGTCCTTCTCACTTCCTTTTGGTGGCAGGGCCTTCCTCCTAGCAATGGCAGCAGTGAGGATTTTTTCTATGGAAAATTTTGGTAGGACAGATTGTCAGTCTTCTTCTCCGGCGATGGCGGGGCTCGACGGCGGCCAAATTCTGGCAAGGGGGAACTTGGCGACTTGGCAGCAAGGAAGGAGGCTTGGCAGCAGGGGGGGGCGACCAAAAGAGAGAGGATTTCGGCCAGGGGGTGGGGGTTATATTTATAAGGGGGAAAAAGAGGAGTCCTACTCCAATTGGAACTCAAACAAGAGTCCTACTCAATTTGGAGCTCAACCAACTTATCCCCTTAGTTAGGTGCGGCAGCCTTGGGGATTTTATCCCCCCAAATGTGGGGAAAATTCCCCTTTGTGGAATTGGGGAATTTGGAAATTATGGGGAAAATTTGGGGAAATTTGGGAATGGCTCATTTCAGCTATCTTTATCCCATTCCTCACCATTTCTATGCCACTTGTTCCATTTCTACATTCCCCTCTCCATTTCTATGTCCTATTCTCCATTTCTACATTCCCCTCTCCATTTCTATGCCCCATTCTCCATTTCTATATTTCCCTTCTCTATTTCTATGCCCCATGCTCCATTTCTATATTTCCTTCTCCATTTCTCTGGTTTTTCCTCCATTTCTATGGTTCCTTCCTCCATTTCTATGATTCTTTCTCCATTTCTATGGTTCTTTCTCCATTTCTGTAGTTTCTTCTCCATTTCTAGGGTTCTTTCTCCATTTCTGTAGTTCCTTCTCCATTTCTAGGGTTCTTTCTCCATTTCTACTTCTTTTACAATGCTTTTCTACATGAAAAATGTATCCAATGCATGGTAATGAATTCGAGGGTGTTACAAGGCTCGGACCGGAGCTCAGGGCACATGTCAGCACCGGAGCTGTCCTCAGCAGGGAGGTGGCTCGGAGACAGGGGACACGTGGCAGCCCCGGACCTCACCTCAGCGGGGGTGGGGGGCTCGGACCGGAGCCCAGGGCACGTGTCAGCCCCGGTGCTGTCCTTAGCAGGGAGGTAGCTCAGAGCTAGAGGACACATGGAAGCACCGGACCTCTCCTCAGCGGGAAGGCTCCGTCCGGAGCCCAGGGCACGTGTCAGCTCCGGAGCTCAAGCGCACGTGGCAGCCTCAGGGCTGACCACAGGGCCAAGGGCATGTGGCTTACGCTGGGGCCCGCCCCAGTAGATAGGCTGGGCCCATGCTGTCTTTTACCTACTACGAGGGGGTACCTGGTCTGCAGGGTACCGAAAGTGGCCCCGGGCCCATCTCGGGGGAGGGATCGAGCCCGCAGGTGGGATCCCCATCTCTCCCGCGTTGTAATGGGTTGAAGAGCCATGATTACCACGCTATCATGGAGAGACTTGTACCAGTAATGTTCCGTGGCTACTTCAAATCTGATTTGTTGAAGATGTTTGCCGAACTTAGCTACTTTTATAGACAGATATGTGCTAAGGAATTGTCCAAAAAGATGATGCAGTAGTGGGAGAAAGAAATTGTTGTGCTTGTATGTAAGATGGAAAAAGTCTTCCCGCCTGGATTGATGAATGTTATGCAACATTTACTGGTGCACTTACCTTATGAAGCATTGGTAGCAGGTCCTGCATAATTCAGGTGGATGTACAGTCAAGAAAGAGAATTGAAGAAACTTAGAGCTACAGTGCGCAACAAGGCAAGAGTTTGAGGGGTGCATTGCAGAGGCATTTTCAGCTAAAGAGGTTACTAACTTCTCTAGCAAATATTTTTCACGTGCCAACAACGTGAATGCATTTGGCACAAGATATCATAATGTAGAAGAGCAACCTACGAGTGACCTTAAAATTTTTCATTGGAAGGGTAAAGGTGTTGGAGCTGCTACTTCTCATTAAATTTCGGAGGAAGAGAGAAACTACACAATGCTTTACATTTTTTTCAACATGGAGGAGGTGTTACCATATTTTGAAATGTTTGATAAGATGTATTGGACATCTTCACGAAAACCAACGCAAAGTCAATTGGATAAGCTACGCTAGCGTGGCACAAACGGTGGGCTAAGCTTTGTCAACTGGTTTCGTGAACATGTAATTTTTCTATCCGTTTTTCAATTATAGTTCATAAGTATTTTTTATGTAATCATAAGATGCTAACTTTGTCTAATTATGTAGTGTATGAAGGATGGCAACATCTCTGATGACTTGAGACAGATGTCGCATGGTCAGCTGAGAGCAAGAGAATTTAATCGATACGATATAAACGGATATCGTTTTCGGACGGCTAGTTTCGAAGCAAATCATTCACTTGCTGCCACTACATATAGTGGAGTATTGATAACAGCCGTAGAGGGTAGTGGAGAAGTGAAAGAATATTACGGTGTTCTTCAAAATATAATTGAGTACACATTTGGCGGTCCAAAAGAACTGCAACTCGTGATTTTTGATTGTCAACGGTTTGATCCAACATCGGGCACACGAGTGGATGACTTTGGAATGGTGGAGGTCAACCACAACTCACGATACACAGCCCATAATAACAATGTTGTACTTGCGAGTCAAGTGAAACAAGTGTACTATTTAAGTTATCCTCACCCAAGTTTGAAAAATTGGTGGGTTGTGTATAGAGTCAACCGTGAAGTGCATCCTCATCGTTATAATGGGTACATAGAGAATCATGAAGACGATGATGATAGTGTCTATCAAGATGAAGTCGAGGAAGTACAAGATTTTAGGATATCTTGTGCGACAGCAATCATCGAAATAGCTAGTGCTGCACTATAGTTGATGGCTGAAGAACAACCTGGTCCTTCCAGAAAACGTGTTTGGCAGTCACAAAGGATTCTTGAAAGGAACAGAAGGATTATGGAAAAGAGGAGAGCAAAGAAGAAGAGTTCGAAGAAGATATGGTAGAAGAGATACATAAACATATTAATACACGTGTGACAGAAGCAGATTCTGATGCTGATGATTTTTAATTCGTATAGTATGCATTCTCTCAGATAATTTTTATTCTTTAACATTTATTACTTACTGTTGTACACTAATCATTTCTTTAAAAAATTGTGTAGATGTTGAAGCTTTTGGGGAAGAAGAAGGGCAAGAAGGGTAGTGGATCTTCGTCCACGATGCCCAATTCTAGTTCAGGCCACACAGATCCTTTTCAGGTAGTTACATATTTTAACTACATGTCGATAACAACATGAACTATCTATTGTTACTTACATGTTTATTTATATTTGTAGGGTAGTAGCTACAATGAGCAGAGGAAGAGGCATTTTATGGGTTGTTTGGCATAGCCGAGTTTGAGCGAGCCTGCAGGAGGTTCGAGTCCGATAGACGAGGAGTTGTATAGGGAGGAGCCAGAGACTGTGAGACAGTCGTCGGAGCAGGATGCAGGCTCAGGAGGAGGCTTACATGCATGCTCCAGTGACGCCAGGTGGTCAAGCTCTGATGGGTGGTAATGAGGGGGATGATGATGAAGGCGATGAAGAGGTTGATGATCCCGAGCAAGACACCAGGCTAGCAAGATTGGCTGAGCTACAGGCTTCAGGACACCACGATAAGTGACCCTTTACACTACATGAATCCTGACAATAGACGACGGCCAAAAACCATCGTCAATAAGCACAATACCATCGTCAATAACTTATTGACGACGGTAAACTTTTATAAACAACGGTTTATGGCTGTCGTCAATTATTACCGTCGTCAATAAGCTTATTGACGACAGCTAAAGTTGGCTGTCGTCAATAAGCTATAGCAGTTTATTGACGACGGCCAGGGTTTGGCTCTCGTCAATAAGCTAGCTTATTGATGGCCGCGAGGGTACCGTCGTCAATAAGATTATTGACGACAGCTAAAGTTGGCTATCGTCAATAAGCTACAACAGTTTATTGACGACGGCCAGGGTTTGGCTCTCGTCAATAAGCTAGCTTATTGATGACGGCCAAGGTTTGGCTGTCGTCAATAAGCCATTGTTATTGACGACGGTATAAACGTACCGCTGTCAATAACAATGGCTTATTGACGACGGTTTCTAGTACCTGGCCGTCGTCAATACTAATGGCTTATTGACGACGGCCAAGTACCAGAAACCATCGTCAATAAGGTTTGCAATTTAAAAAAAAAACAGAAAATCCTGCCCTGGCTTCGAGGCCAGCCCTGGCTCGATGGCCAGATCACAGGCAATGAAAACATACATCACAGGCAGGCACAAAAACACTGTACGCAAGCCACACTACCTTACGCTACCCCGACCGCTGCCACCGGAGTCCAGGAAGTTGTCGCGCGCTCGTCCAAACGCCGGATGCTGAGGGGATGGAGTTTCCTGAGCATGTGTCGCCGATCCCTGTGATGTACATGTATAGTTAGACAAATTAGAAGTTCACAAATGTGTATATGACTAAATAAACTCATTACAAGTTAGAATTGAGAAAGTTAGCTAGATTTGGCTATGTTTGAGTAAGTTTGCTAATATTTTACAAGTTTGAGAAGTATGGACTAGTAGTGTTTATGTTTGAGCTAGTTCAACTAGTTTTGGCTATGTTTGAGTAAGTTTGCTCATATTTGACTATGGTTGAGTAAGTTGTACCATATTTTACTCAGTTTGAGGATGTTTAACCAGTTTTCCCTATGTTTGAGTAAGTTTGATCAAATTCATCTAAATTTGAGCAAGTTTAACTAGTTGCAGCTATTATGAGAAATTTTGTACCTGTGCTCCTAACGTCGGCGCCTGTGGTAGCTGTATCGGTGGCGGCGCCCACTGAGGAAAGACAGCCGGCTGTCCTGCGGCCATAGCCTACAAATATGAAGTAAATTATTATAAATGTCATTCATATATTAGAAACGTTGAGTACAACGATCTGAACTTACCTACATGGCAGCTTGCAGCTGTAGCATGTACGAGTGTTGATACTCATCCCTAGCCCGGAGCTCGGCTGCCTGCCTCTCGTTCGTGAGCCTCAACGCTTCCGGCGTCCTCTGGAGCTCTTCTTGGACACTCTGGAGCTCCAGATCTCGGCTGCCACGCCTGCTGGATCCACCCTGCGATGAAGAGGCCCTCGAGGAAGACCGCGCCTCCCTCGAGTCGACTACTCCATCGAAGATGGCCAACCTACACGAACGAACTAAGAGTATTAAAGTTTCGTGTCTCGAATTTCATGAAAGTAAATGAAAAACAACAGAACTCACCGGCCGTGAGGTTTACTGCCACCGCTTGCATAGGCGGCTTCAGGTACGATCGGCAAGTTCTGGCAATC
Organism: Neostapfia colusana; assembly: GCA_030760725.1. NCBI lineage: Eukaryota > Viridiplantae > Streptophyta > Magnoliopsida > Poales > Poaceae > Neostapfia > Neostapfia colusana. The sequence goes on along the minus strand of JASWHV010000012.1, from coordinate 11,038,928 downwards.
GTAATCATCGCCTCGAAGCCTCCGCACCTCCTCCCCATACTTTTCCTGAAAATACAGAAAATTAAAGTCATCAGAAGTTTTAAAGAGAATACAATTAAGTTAACTAAAGTACTCACCAACATCTCCGTCGCCGTCTGAGAAGACAGCTGATCAGGCTGCGAGGGGTCACTTCCCATGTGACCCCTCCTCCACACCTAGATAGCGGTCGGCTCCTGACCGATCTCGCACTCCTATCGATACGTGTTAGCACAATGATAGCGATAGAAATTAACTACAATAAAATTCAAGTATCACTTACCATCCGTTTAGCAAGGCGTACGTCAATAACTCCTCGGGTGGGCCTGGATTAAGTTAAATACGACGGCCCCCGTCGTCAATAATTTGTTGAGGTGGCGGCGGAGGTCAGCTCGGGGCAGGGCTGAGAGTCTGGCTCGGGCTCGGGTTCAGCAGCCCAAGTGCCCATGACCGTTGGATCTAATCCGACGATCCACGCGTTCTATGAGGGTCATGAAAAACGTCCCTCAACCCTAATACACTCATTTTCATCCCCCTCCCTCTCTCCTCTCCAAAGCACAGGATGCGGCGGCGCGAGGAATCGGCAGCGTGAGGCATCGGCGGTGGCAGCGCGAGGGGCCGGCGGTGCCTTGCAGCGACGGCGGTGGGCGGAGGCGGCGCCGGCATCAGCAACGCTCGGCCAGGCGAGGCGAGCCGCCCTGGCATCCCCCCGCCACCGATTGGACGCCTAGGCGTCGGTACACTGTCGGTGACGGCGGGGGCTGGTGGCAGCGGGGCCGGGGGTAAAGTAAAAACAATGTGCTTAAACAACTAATCAATCAATTAACTAAATTAAATAACTAAAATCAGAAACAATTACTAATTTAAACCAAATAATTAACAATTAAACTAATTATCTACTAAATACATACAAGGCACGTCAAGGGAGAAAAAGAACTGAGAAAAGGGTCAATCACACGCTAGAACTGCATACACGACATAAGATGGCCTACGCTCAGTTCAACTTAGTTCAGGGGTGGACAATAAATATGTAGGTAACAGTAACAGAGGTATTTTGCACTCCTGGCATAAGGTCTGGCCATCACTATAGCTAAATATCCAAGTGACCAAGAGGCGTAAGCATTTCATGCCTTAATTTATATGGTTTAGACCAAAGAATGTGGAGTCATAGCCATTGCTGCTGGCCTCCATGTTAAAACGAAGCAGATGAGACTGAGGTGCTATATGCTGTTCAACAGCACACGACACTAGAGTAGAACTCTCTCCGCGTGGTGAATGAAGGTTGCCACAGTCCTCGCTGGTGCTGGAGAACTGTATAAGACGAGATGCTTGCTGTACAGGATCAGGAAATTTTAAAATTTCATCTAATCTAACAGAGGCGGGGGACAGAGGGGGGAGTTGGCGGGACAGAGGCGGACGGGCAGCCGGCGGCTCGGCCATAGGGGGGAGCGGGGGGAGGGCCAGAGGGGGAGGGGCCGGGCCGGAGGGGGACAGGGGAGGGGCCGGAGAGGACGGACGGGGGGAGGACGGCGAGGCCGGCCAGCGGGTGGCTGGCGGCGCGGCCGGGGGCGAGGAAAGCGGGGGAGAGGCCGGAGGGGGAGGGGGAGAGCGGGGGGAGGGCCGGAGGGGGACGGGAGAGGGGCCGGAGAGGCCGGACGGGGGGAGGACGGCGAGGCCGGCCGGCCGGTGGCTGGCGGCGCGGCTGGGGGGCGAGGAAAGCGGGGGAGAGGCCGTAGGGGGAGGGGGACTTACCTCGGGCCGGGGACGGGCGGCGGCGACGGGGACGGCCGGCGCGAGTCGGGAGGCGGCACTGGCCGCCCCCCGGCTCGCTTACGGGTTATATGTGTCGTTATTGACGATGGTGCTAGGTAACCGTCCTCTATAAGGGACTTGTTGACGACGGTGCTAGGTCACCGTCGTCAATAACTCCTCGGGTGGGCCCAGATTAAGTTAAAGACGACGGATAGAAAACGCCGTCGTCAATAATATTAAAGACGACGGCCCCGTCGTCAATAAATTTGGCCGTCGTCAATGATCGTTTTTCCTATAGTGTTAGGTAACATTTCAGATTAATTGATAAGTTAAATAGATTGATTTCCTTGTCGAAAAATAAACTAATTTTATTTGTACAGGTTGCGGCGGCACGTTTTTTGTAATATAAGTAAAAGCTTGGACGAGCGGACGGTTATAAAGCCGAAGGGTACTAGGTGCTGGATTGAGCTTTGTTGGAGTGGCAGAGGGCATCGACGAGTAGTTAACATGGAGTTAGGAAACGTTATTCGGTTTTCCTTTCCTGGGATGGTGCTAGTTAATGGTCAAAGGATTGCGGCGCATAATTGGGATCACTATGCACTGCAACCATATGGCAATTCGGGTACATGCCAGGATAGAGTTTGGGAGATGTTCTGGGTAAGTTCGTTTTCATTGTTTCAATTACATTGCATCAAGATTTGGTTGACATTAACTGTAACATGCATGTATGTAGGGTGTGTTTGGAGGAGGGTACAAGTGATGCGTATGCAAGTACTGTGTTCTACAAGACGGTGATGTTCTAGCCTATGACCAACAAGGCAGCGGCCAAAATTCACCTAAAGAAGGATGAGTACTTGCAGAGCAGTGTTGTTTGGATTTGTGCAAACACGGAGGCTTGGGAGTTGTTATGTGAGTATTGGGCGTCAAAAGAGTTCATTCAACTCTCTTATAGAAATCAAAGAAATAAAAAAAGCAGGCCTGAAAAGCACTTCTTTGGTCCGGATGGATATGTGCAGATGGAGCAAAGGATGGTATGCATTTTTTCAGACATAATTAGATTGTTTCAATTAGTTGTATTCATTAAACTGTTCAAATTTGGTATTGCAGACAGCTGAAACTGGTGTGAGTCCCACTTTTTCTGAGCTTTACCTTAAGGGACACAGAGGTCCAGATCCAAATCGTCCGGAGCTGTTGTGTGACGAGGCATCAACGCGGAAATTGGTATGTTTGTTGGTTGTTTGTTTATCAATCAACTCAATGTATGTTTTATGACATATATATGTATACTCAATGTATGACAGCAAAAATATGTTGAGCATTTCAAGAAAACACATGGAGATGATGCAGACTTTAGAAGTGAGCCGTTGGATGTGGCTGCGGCGTATAATGCCGGCGGAGGTCTACCGCATGGGAGGTATGAGTAAAGATAATGATAATTTCGAGGTTAATGAATGTCGATTTATCAGACTAGTATTTTTTTAAACTTGCATTGGGCGACGGGTATGTGGAGCGTGATGCTTATGCTCGACGGCGGTCCTCCAGTGTTAGTTCTAGTTGGTCTCAGTCTACGGCAGAGGCTGATGAACTAAGAGAAGAATTGAGACGCACCAAGGAGCAGATACAGCTGCAGCAGCAGCAACAACAACAGATGAGCTACATGCAGCAACAGATGAACATTTTGTATATGTCACAGGTACCATCTCACATTGAAACAATTTATTTGATTTAAAAAAGTTTCTACTAAAATTTTGTCAACTACTTTACTAGATGCAGATGATGTCTCAAGGTAACACTGGTTCTCAATTCAATATGTCGCAACAACCCCAGTTTGACATGATGTCGCAGGTAAACTTCTCTGTTTTTTCAAGTTACAATACTCCTTAACATATGTGTGTAATTAGTTAGCTTAATATTACTACTTCATGCAGTTATTAGCTCAAGGTGGGATGGGATTGCAGTTCGGTATGCCTCGTCCAATGCAGCCACAACATGTTGGTTCCTCGTCACAGGTGAAACTGTTTATTTAATTCACTCAGGTTATAATGCAATATTGTAACCATTTATGTTGCAGGTTTCTGAGAGCGGTCAACCTTGTGTTCCACAACCTCAAGGATTTATGTTGTTGTTGGCTCCGATGCAAGCTCATCCATCATCAGCTGCAGACGCATCGGTATGACTACTAGTCTAATTCAAATATGTATCCTAATGTCAAAGTATATAGAGAGAGGTAGAGATGGGAAAATGGAGAAGGAAAAGAGGGTATGAGAGAGCGAGTGAGAGCGATGACGAAATATAGAGAGGGAGATGATGTGAGAAAGAGAGAACAAGTGAGAGGAAAGATGAAGTGAGAAAGAGAGAACAAATGAGAAAGAGAGATATGGAGACATGAAAGGATACATAGAAAAGGAGAGAGGGAGAGATATGGAGAGGGAGATAGGGGAAAGGAAAAGAGGGTACGGGAGAGCGAGTGAGAGCAACTATGAGAGATAGAGACGGAGATGAAGTGAGAAAGAGGGAACAAGTGAGAGGAGAGATGAAGTTAGAAAGAGAGAACAAGTGAGAGAGAGAAATATGGAGACATGAAGGGATACATAGAAAAGGAGAGAGGGAGAGATATGGAAGGCTTGAGAGGGGTACATGAATTAAGGGTGTCGGTTATACTAGAACCGACCCTCATATTTGTGTTAAATGGGTAGGGGCACCTAGCCGTCCCACATAGTGGCATTAAATGGGTTGGTGCAGCTGGCCAACACACATAGGGGCATTAAATGCGTCGGTGCAGCTGGCCGACCCATATATTGCATACATGGGTCGGTTTTAGGAAACCGACGCTTCTACACTTTAAGTGCGACGGCCCAGACCCATTTATTACTTAAATGCGTCCGCAGAACTTCGTCGGATAAGAGGGTCGGTGCACCGACTTTTTTAGTTTATGAGTGTCGGTTTCTTCTGCTAACCGACACTCATATGGCCGACACCTTTTTGCCCGTTTCTTATAGTGTCTGTAAACCAAACCATCGATCTTATTTTCTGAGAATCTGGACTAGATTTCGTTTTCGTTTTCGTTTCTGCATATCATAAGTCTCGACATCTTGAGCATCTCCAACCAAGACGCCGAGTCCTACACCAGTCTCGACGATGAACGACTATGGCAACTCTTCTTCTTGGTAAACCTCATCAACTTCATTAGTATCATGGTATCTATCATCTCCTAGAGTGTATAACCACTCACGAGGATTCACCTTATGTACCACCCACCAAGCATCGAGTTTTTTGCATGGATAAGGTACATAATACACTTGCTCCACTTGGTGAACAAGAGCAAATGAATCGTATCCTCGTAGACGTTCCTTATGTTTGACTTACTAAAAATATTTGTCCATCTCATCTATATTAGCATACATGTAGAGGAAAGCAGCATTCCTTTCTTCTGCGGTAGAGTTGTAGGAATTGCAACTACCAACAGCAGTTCCTCTTGTTGCAAAAATGGAGAGATCGCTACAAGAAGGTTGCTCATCTATATTGTACCACATTGCCGAAGTATTGACATTTTGTTCCTCTACAAAGTAAACACTTGAAAAATATCCGACTTCCTTAAGAGTAAATGCTTCGGCGATGCACCCTTCTACCTTTGCCCTGTTATGAACCATTGGTTTCAGATATCTTAGCGCTCTTTCAATATGATACATCCACCGATATTGCACGGGACCACCCACTTTAGCTTTATATGGAAGATGAATAAGGAGATGTCGCATTGGATTGAAGAAGCCTGGAGGAAAAATTGCCACAAGTCTAGTCATGAAAGTGAGGAGGGCCACTTTCGTGTGTTAATGATGTGTCTGTTCTGAAATTTTGAGAAGCTCGAAGAACTCTTCAAACTCCATTGTAGGTAGATCCTTCGTAAGGTCTGATTGTATAGCTTCTAGCATCTCATCCATCCTATCATCCCCCGTAATATCATCATTGTCCTCTTCCACTTCTTGTACAGCTTTAGAAGCTATCTCGCCGTGAAAGGTCCAGACCTCATAACATGGCGTGTAACCATTTTGACATAAATGTATCGAAAGTTCCACTTTGTCCAAAAACTTGGTATTCCTGCATTTCGTACATGGCACCTCACCTTATCGGTATTTGACAATGAAAATGCTCGATCTACAAAAGTATCTATCTTGTCAAACCACTCATCTGAGTGGCCACCATATCTGCTCTTCCAACCAGTATATATCCAAATGTTGTCTTCACCCAAGTTTTACTCTGCAGTATAAAGCCAGAGAAATTACGTTCACTTTACATCTATTGGAAGTGATAGGTCCTAAACCGACCCAAGAGTGACCGAGAGGAGCGTGCTTATAATGAGACGCGCGGTCCAGATCCAGACGAAATTTTGGCATCATAACCTTGTTGTTCTCCAACTGCACGCCCGATAATGGTGCAGCTGAGAACATTAGGGTTACGCCGTCGAAATTTCGTCCGAATCCACATCCCGCGTCTCGTCATTAGCATGCCCCCTCGGTCACTCCTAGGCTGTCCAAAAAGGGATAATTCCGAACCTACACGCCTCACATGCGTAACGCATTTGAGACAGGCCGGTCCGAAACAGGTGACGCATATTGTATAGGTTACGTTAATCTTACATTTTAGAGTGATTTACGAGAGAGAGGTAAGAACGAGAGAGAGGAGGAAAGAACAAGGGCGATTAGGGCTAAAAATGGCCGGAGAGTACTCGGCGACGGGGACGGGTGGCGGAGGAACTCCGACGATCTTGTTCTCCGACACAGATGGACAAAAAATCTTAGGACATGATCGTTTGGCTTCACAAAAACCTAAGAAGCGCTAAAGTTGGCTACGGCGGAGGCGGCCATAGCCATGGCACCAACGACGCTTCTTGATCGAAACCACATGGTTCTCCACGGTTGTCTCGGCGGCGGCCATGGTCATGGCCATTGACCTTTAAATGGGCCGTGTCATGCCATATATGGGCTGTGCTGGGCTGAGCCGGCCCGAAGCCCGTTTATTATTTATATATCGATATTATACACTCAAGCAAACAAATTAAACTAAAATTTCTAACTTAATAATCAACTAACTCAAAATTTTAAAAGAAATATTAAACTAACCTAATAGTCAACTAAACCAAAACTATGTAATCTAATTAAGAAATAAACTAAATCATTAACTAAACTAATTAAAAAACAAAATTAAGAACTAAATGAACTTAATGAATTAAATTAATTACTAAATGAAGTAAATTACTTAATAATTAACTAAAAATTAATTACTAAATGAAATAAATGAACTAAAGTACTTACTAAATGAACTAAATTACTTACTAAATGAACTAAATTAATTATGAAATGAACTAAATATACTAAATAAATTACTAAACAAACTAAACTAATTACTAAATGAACTAAATAAACTGAATTAATTACTAAACAAACTAAATGAAATAAATTAATTACTAAATAAAACGTACCTCGAAGTGGCGGTGAAGCGGGGCGGGCTTGGGACTGAGTGGAGGCGGAGGGGTCGGCGCGACGCGGGGCGGCGGCGCGACCGGGGGAGCGCGGGGCGGCGTGGGGAGGCGAGCAGGGGCGGCGGGGCGGCTGGGGCAGCGCGGGGCGGCGGCGCCAGGTGGCTCGGGCGGCGCGGGGAGGCACGCGGAGGCGGCAGCTGGGGCAGCGTGGGGCGGCGGTGTCGGGGAGCTCATGAGACGCGTGGAGGCGCGGCGGCGGTGGCGGATCTCGGTGGTAGCGGTGCAGGCTCGGGCTGAATGAGCCCAAGCCCGGGCTGGGGCGGCGGTTAAAACCTTCAATTTACGACGGCCGTGTAACTTACAACGGGTCAGGTTATGGCCGTCGTAAGTTACACTTAGTTTACGACGGCACTGTAACTTACGACGGCTTAGGGTTACGGCCATCGTAAGTTACGTGTAACTTACGACGAGCCCATAACTTACGACAGCCAAGGTCCCATGGCTGTCGTAAGTTAGTTTACTTACGACGGCCTGCAGCGACCGTCGTAAGTTAGGTTACTTACGACGGTTAGCCATCGTAAATAACATGGCCGTCGTAATGTGTTAGATTTCCTGTAGTGATTATTGTCGGTTGAGTTCCCCGCAGCTGCACCGCGCACCTGCCGCCCCTACCACTAGACCGAGCCAGCCATAAGCTGCGCCTAACTGTGACTCAGCTCTCCCGCCACTCCAACCCCCTCCCCGAGCCCTAACCCAGCTGGATTTGGGGTTTCTTCCTCCGGACCACTGCTGGACCTCTGCACCATTGTCGATGAAATTCCCCTCCCTGGTGAACCAAACTGATAACATGTGTATATCACGAATATGAATCTTAAGATTGGATCAGTAGAATTGGATCCACATTGAGGTGTCTTGTGAAATGTTATCACGTATGACTTCTAGGAAGAGCGTACCCGTCGTGCCACTCCAGTTTTATTAGTTGGAGTAAAACAATCCGAATCACCTCGTGGTTATTGAGTACTGCTTGTTCATTGTGTCGTATCATAGTAAGAAGTCAATAATGAGTTAATATGATTAGATTAGAACTTGAGTTATTTAATTGGTGTACAAACTTGTATTGTTTTAGTCATAACTCCAGTTAAATTTACTCCTTGTTAACATTGAAATTGACTGCTAAAACATCATAATTAAGGTCTCACATATAGGGTATGTTTATACAAATGGCCTCCTACAGTTAAATCCCCAGCATTTTAGTAGTTAGCTTAGCAAATGTGAGGACCCACCTTTATAGGGGTCCGCTTGTGCTTCCTGTACTAATCTCTGGATCAGTAATTGATACACACAGCAAAATGTACTGAGTTCCGTACAATGATTTATTCCAAATAGGACCAGTAAGGTCTTACAAGCATGTCTTAATTACATCCATGTGACCTACAAGGACACTAAAAACAAAAGAGTTGAATAAAGGCGGAACAGGCGGCAACCTGCCCCTCAGGCAGCCTTGGCTAGGACTAGACCTACTCGTCATTGGTACGTGCCTCACCTTCTTCGTACTCATCTACATCATCCTATAAGAATCGTGAATTATGCAAGAGTGAGTACAGAAGGTACTCAGCAAGCTCTAACACTAAACAAGGGGAAGTGTTTCATGCAAGGGGATTGTAGCAAGGTATGGCCATACAACATAGAGTTTCTCAAAAGCATTTTATGCAGGGTTCTCTTTGAAAGTGGTTCTCAAAAGAAGAAGGGGTAACTGAATCATGATTTTAGATAGTGGAACCTGGAGGAGTTGGACTCCATCCTACCAGTTCCCTAAGTTTTATTTGGGTATTCGGGCCCCATGACCCTACTAACTCTGGCACACACTGCCAAAATATCCAAAGCACGGTAATCACTGTCAACCAACTCAATCAAGGGAACATACTAAGACTAATCAATAGGAGCTCAAAACATAGTGTGTCAATGACCGTAACAACGGTTATCCGGATGTTAGCCCTCTATAGAGGTTGTACACTTTACCCACACATCATGTACTCCTAGCAATGGAGTAAAGTAACGCTCGCCTCATTTTCCCTGAGTAACCCCACAATCACATCTCGCAACACACTCAGGGCTATTCGGGCAATTACTTTCCCAGCCGAAGCACGAGTAATGACTCTTCCATGTCTTTTCCTGGCCTCCCGTTCCCTATAGCCGTTAGGTGGCTCATGTGGAAATCGCGAAGAAGGTAGAGGGAATCCTCACATACAGGTTCTATAGTTGTACAAAATCACTATGACGAGGTCATATGAACCGGTCCTTAGTTTGTTGAGGCGGCTCCATCAGGTCCACAAAAGATGGACTTCATCAAAGCCACAAATACTCATTCACCATATCCCGCCTCAACCATACCACCCCACTTCACTTAGCACCAGTTTGCTAGCTATAACACTCACCCCCTTCCCCCCCCCCCCCCCCCCGCTTCCTAACGCACACAACCAAGACATCTTTTAGCACTTTCCGCAAATCTAGTGAATAGTTGTAGTAGGTTGCGATGCGAACATCGTACGGGTTCCTAAGCACTCTACTATCAAGGGGCACACGCTTCATCACTTTATAGTGTGATGACGGGACATTAGGACATCAACAAAAACAACAACATCCAAGCCTTTATTGTAAAGGTCCCAAAATTATGAATACAAAGAAACACTTATTTGCAAAAGTTGGTTTCATATGTATGAAAATTGGGACTTGTTAAAACTTTTCCCCACATGTGATAACACACATGAGGATTTTGCTTCACACAAGTCAAATGTTTATCTGAGAACTTGGAACCCTAGAGGGGTCAAAAACAAGGATGGGAAGTTCCCATATGTGTGAGAAAACAAAAATCAGTTTTGGAACAATTTGTTCAAACACAAATTCAAATGAGAAAAACACAATGGAATTCAAAACTGTTGTGCTAAAAATCTCATTTGCAGCAGCCAAAATAAAAATCAGATTTCATATTTGAATTCCTTGAGTCCAAATTAGGGGGTGTGCAAAGTTTCATGATTTATGGAAATAGTTTGCAACTCATTTTGCAAAATGGACTTTAAAAGACAAAGAATTCAAATACCTATTTGAATTTGGATGAAACTTGCCCAATTATCCAAATACATATCAGATTTGAATTCCCACAATTCAATTCACTCAACACTCAAACTTGGGAGATATTTGGAGAGGGGATAAGGAGGACTGATCAGTGGGTCCCATATGTCATTGGGAGCACTGAAATTGCAAAAGATGTCCACAGTCTCTGTTTTGCTTACTTCCCACGTGAAGCAGTCGGCAGAGCCGACAGCGGCGCTCACCGCCTCGGGCGACCGCCTCCCCGCGGGAACCGCCTCACCCAGGGCTTTATTAACCCCTGTCGGGCTCCTTCTCCCTCTCATCGCCGAAGCCCCGAACCCTCGGCCTGTTCTTCCTCCTCGCGCAAGAAAAATCAACCGAGCGCTGCCACTGAGCTCTCGGTCGATCGACCACCACCTAGCGCTTGTGCCAGCCGCAGCTGAGCAGCAAAACTGCACCGCAGAACACCCCACAGCATCCCCGAGCCATCACCGAGCGGATTCACGCTCTCTGCACCGAGAACATCGAGTCTCCGCGGCGGCCGAACACCCCGGCGGCAACGTGCTCCCGTGGACAGCTCCACAGAGCGGCTTTCACGACCAAGAAAGCGGTCCCTGGGACGCGCAAGGTCTCCGTGCAGCTTCCACCCGAAGCACCGAGTCTGTCTCAGCCTCTCAACAACGAATTTCAAAGATCTTCTCCGGCCGGTAAAAACTGACCCGCGGGTATGAATCGATGAAATTCTCGGGTTATATTCATTTAGAGCTCTGCAAATTTCGCACATAGAAGCTAGACTGGTGTAGCAACTTTTGTTCTTCACAAAACGTCGCATGAAACCCATGGTAGACGGCTTGTTTCAGGCTTTTCCATCGGCTACCACAATAAGGGGCATCGGGTGCACGATGAAACCTAGGTTGGAGCCGTTTCCGAGCCCATATGCGGCCATGCCGGGCAGGGCAAACCTCCACTAGTGCTGTAGATCCTTTCCAGGGGACTTCTGGCGGGTTAGGGCGTCGGGGCAACGTCGCCGGACGTCGTCCGAACCGTTGCGCCGTCGCGGGCTAGTTTGGGAGCCCTACCGGCTCGAGCAAACCCCACCAGCATGTTTCTCACGTTGAATTAGGGGCTGGCGGCGAGTTTCAGCAGTTGAGATGGCCGGACGACTAATCCCGGAGCTTCTCCGGCGAGCCCGGCGGCGCAGAAGCGCGGGGGCGGGAGGTAGACGAAGGTGCTACCGGCCCCACGCGTCAGTCACACAGAAACAGTGGACCGGATACTCTGTGGCGCGGGATCGGTTGTGACAGTGCGGGAAACAATTCTGTGGCCCGTGTGGCGCGCTCCCGGCAGCAGACACATGTCCCTGGTCCCACAGTCAGGTTTAAACTTTTCCCCGGATTTATTCAAATCCCAGATTTTTCCCCAAACTTTAGAAGAGCATAACTTTTGCTAGGAACCTCCAAATTTAGTGATTCAAATTGGGTTAGATTCAGATTGACAAACTCTATCCAAATATGCAACCCAATTTGTATGAAAGTCTTTATTTAATTCTGGAAAATTCTTTAAAGCTTTTCAGCAAAAGAATTTTAGAGGGAGTTTGGTTTATCCAAAAATCCTCAAATTTTGCCAGGATATTCTTTAGGGTGTTATTAGACTCCTGTAAAAGTTTCAGCTCATTTGGAGTTGAATTAATCAGGGTAATTCAGATTGTAAGTTCCTGTGTTCAAATGAATACAGAAACAATTTCAGAGAATTTCCAAAACTTGTAAATTCAGTTCTGGGAAATTCCTAGCTCCAAAAATCCCAGGAAAATTCATGTAGACTCTATAAACTATAATTGAGATTGTGGTTCACTGAGTTTGACATGAACATGGATGTTACCTCAGAATTAATTCGTCTTTGACTAAACACTTAGAGAATTATTCTGAATAAACCATTCCATGAAATGTGCTAAATTTTGGTCCAGAGGACTTTCTTGTGACAATGAACTCACATGAAAATTCTCAACTCCATTAGAGCTCTGGATCACCTCTGTCATGTGTGATCCCTTAAGGTGATCAACACTTAAGTGGGAAAAGCACTTAATAAGTGATCTTAGTGTTTAAGCCCAACCCAAACCACTAGCACCAGTGTCATTTTAAATTCTTAAACAAAGTTCCAGTTTTAAAATGGTTGGTAGATCTTATGAGCAAAAGCTTTTCAATTAACTACATATGCATGATCATATCGTGTAGCTTATACGTGAAGAAGGTGAGAAGGACTTGAAGTGAAGATCAAGGAGGAAGGAGAACAAGTGATCAAGCTCCAAGTGGTCGTCACTAACTGATTGTAACAGTAGTCACCTGCAAAACAGGCAAGCCCCGGTTTGCACTTGAACCATTTTATAAAACATTTTCATTTGTAGAGATCATAGCTTTGCATCGTTGATTGCATTACGTCTAGATGATATTGAAAACCCCACTTGCATGACCAGAAACACCTATGAGAGCAAGGGTAGAATAACAACTCCTTGAGGGAATTTGGCTACGCTAATGTTAGTAGGAAAGGTCCGGTAGAAGACGAGTAGTTGGAATCTACTCGCGAGTTTAGGGCTGGTTTACTCGGGACGGGTCCGAATTAGAAAGAATGATGAAAGTTCACACTTAAGAAATGGAGACCGGGCAGGGAGGTTTAGATGCAGCAGGTTGCAGGCCGTGCGTGCATAGCCCTGTCTGTGTCGTTTAAGGCCCGTCCGTGCTTGGCCCTGTTGGACAAGTTTGAGTTGTGTACCGGGCACATACTGGCTATATGGGACCCAGGAAACCGATGTACCTTGGGAGATCCATAGTGGAACTTTTCCAACTGCCTTAGGCTTTCGGCGTCAGGGTAGCAGGAGGTAACTCGCTCAAGAACATACCACAGCGGGTATGCACCTTGAGGGAACTTGCGTACTCGGGGCAGTTGGACTGCGTCCAATGTGGAAGATCTTGGGAAAGGTGGCCGCGTACAACGTCAGTCGAGGTTGCTGCCGGCAACTCGGAGTACGGGTGTACGTGTCGTGTAGTCCGGGCGTGTACTGATTCGAATCACCGTCGCTCGCGGTTATATGAGCATACTTGCCCACTGCGTCTTGACGTAGTAACAACTGGAATTGTTTATCTTTGAACTTGATAAGGCTGTGCTATAACTTGTATTGCAACCATGATTGAATTAGAGATAGGCTCATTAAAGTTTACTTTCACTTTGCGCAAGGAGCATCGCAACAAAGCGTTTCTTGTTTGATTGTGGAGTTGCGATGCTTTTCGGCTCAAGGTCTGCACAATGAGGCTTAAAATATGAAAGTTAAGGATCAACTTTAGGCGAGTCCCTTATGCAAATCTAGCCGACCCATTTGAAACCATCGTGCATGTAGAGTTTCTTGTCTAGGAGAGACGGGTCAGACTTGCTGAGCCTATGTGCTCACGCTTGCTATATAAGTGGTTTTGCAGGTTAACAACGATGCTGAAAAGAAGGTTGTCCGGTGAGACTCGGGGACTCCCGAGTCAGGTAACACATGGAGAACCCAGCCGCTGCTACTTGTCTTCGTGTTGCTAGCGAGAGGAGTCCGCGGGCTGGACTTCATCTCGGGTGCTCTTAGTTATTCGACGTGAGTTGATAAAGACTTCCGCTGTAGTTACTTGATGTAAAGTATTTACAAAGAAAAACTTGTAAGCTTCCGCTATTGTTTTATGTAATACATTGTTCCTCATATGTGTGTTGTTGGGTGCCGCATAACACGGCACCACCCAATGCGATTCCCGGGCGAGTGGCCTGTCTCGGTTGAGCGGGTCGCGTCAGCGTGGTATCAGAGCTGAGCCCTGACTCAGTCGGTACCGCGCCCGTCTCAGTTGGTATCAGAGCCGCATTGGTAATAGCACACGGAATTAGGAAGGTATTACGACAAAAATTTAGGTTACGGTGAGGATACGGTACTAGGCCCACATAAGGATTACTATTAGCTTATTATGAAGGTGGCAACCTAACTTATTTGTTATGTCGGAAAATCGTGCATCTCGGGACGATTTATGTCTTGGGGGGGTGCACGTAAGCGCTGTCCACCAGTGCGCACAAGCTGAAGGGTGGAGCCCCACGGGTGGCAGGTAACCCGATCCGCTTTAGTATCCTCTACGACTCTTCATGTCGTTTGGGGGTACTCGAGCAACGTCTGTCCCAGGCGTGCGTGGTGCAATTTGGGAAACTCCGTCACGTGGTTAGTAACGTGAACACATAGCTCAAGGCGTGTTTGGCTTGAGAACACCTGTGCGAGTGATGACGGACGGGTGTAAGAAATGTATGGATACCGGGTTCGGTGTGCAGCCGGACCTGATGATTGAGTGTGACTTATGCAGGATTAACCACGAAATCGTAGCACGAATAGAACACGTTTGCGAGTGATCGTTTTAGTGCCACCTAAGATACGTTATACCAGTATAAACCGGTTAGGATTTTCTTTTGGTGAGGCTACGTAGTACCGACATGCTTCTTACGGTGCATCGACGCCGTACTAAACATAATAACCCCTTTCCTTTGAAGAAATGACTCATGAACTAACTTTCAACTAAAAACGGAAGTTTGAAACAAATATTAGTTACTGAACTCTTATTTTGAGCTAAGATTCAAATGAGAGGAAGATTAGACTTCAAAGATTTCAAAAACAGAGTGCTCTGTTTTCAGCAGAAATTTGTGCTGGACTTCAACAGAGCATAACTCTGAGTAGCTTGACCCAATTAAGGTGTATGATATAGTTCTGGAAATATTTCCAAGTGATCTACAACTTCTTTGTAGACCTCCAGAGCTAAATCACATGCTAAATGGGTATAAAGTTCCGAGTAAGGTAAACTGTCCAGAACCAGGACAGCAACCAAACCTCTCTGGACCTTTCTGTTTTTAAGCCATAACTTTCTGTAGATGAACCCTTAAGAAGCCTATGATACACCAAAGGAAAGATTATGAATGTGCAACATTGTTGTAGTTCAAAGTTTGTTCAGGTTCTATTGTATTTACATATACAACTGTGATAAAATCAGCCATGTACAAAGGAGGTGCTGGCAAATTTTATTCAGGAATTCTGTCAATTTTGGAAAAATCATAACTTTTAATCCGGAGATGATCTGGGGGCATATGAGTACTCGTTGGAAAGATACTGAAGTTAACTTTAACTTTGGTATACAACTTGAGTCTGAAAATGCTCTTAATTAGATCAAAATCTGGAGATAGTGCATAAAGGTCTGTCCTGTACAGATAGGCTGAATAGCTATGCCTACTAAGGAATTGTGTAAACATGAATTTTGTTACTGCTTTTATAAAGTTTTGACATATTCATGTTTTCATTAGTTTCACATACTGCTGAGTTCTTGTTTAACTCATCTCAACTACATTTTGCAGTATGGTTCGTAACCGCTCTAGGAGTAGGGCCGGAAGTTCTCGTCGAGGCGGTGATGCTTCCATTCCACCGTCGGAACCACCATCCACGGAATGGATGGATCTTATGACTCGAGTCGTCGAGTCTAACCAAGAGAACACTAGGCTACTCCAAGAAGCAACGCAAGAACACACACACTTACTCCAAGCCTTGGTACAGCAAGGCGTACTCCAGAACACGCAACAAGTCGTTCCGTCTCGGGACGCTTATCTGGATTTCTTGGCGACTCAACCGCCTATCTTTACCGAAGCCACCGAACCTGTAGAAGCAGATCAATGGCTTCGTGTCATGGAGTCAAAATTTGGAGTATTCCAGTGTGATGATTGCCAGAAGACAAAGTTTGCCGCTCAACAACTCCATGGAGCCGCTGGAAACTGGTGGGTGGATTATCTTGCCACCATTCCGGAGGACCATCAAATAACGTGGAGTGAATTTTGTGAAGCCTTTCGCACTCGTTACATACCATTAGGTATTGTCAAGGCAAAGCGGGAGGAATTTTTGGGCTTAAAGCAAGGGGACATGAGTGTCCTCGAGTATGTCAGAAGGTTTAATCTTTTGGCCCAATATGCTCCCGAGTATGTGGCGAAAGAAGAGGCACGGTGTGACCTATTTTTCCATGGCCTGAGTGCCATATTACGGGAGAAGCTGGCCGTACATAATAACGGCAGTTACACCGACATGGTCAATGCGGCTTTCATTCAAGAGAAGCCGACACTTGAGTGGCAAGCGGAGAAGAGAAAGATGAGTAAGATCGAGCAGGCTAGCACAAGTTATGTGCCTCAGAAGTACCGTTTGGTGTATCAAACGCCACCCGGTGAAAGATGGAGGCCACCTGTACGATCAACTCCTCAGAGATTGATTGCTGGTCAAGTTTTACAACTTGCACCACCTCCACAGCCGCAGCATCAGACGGTGGTTTGTGCTCCATCGCTGCAGCCATATGTACCTAGCAGTCCACCGCAAGTCAACCAAGAACCCGAAAGGCATCCGTGTCTTACTTGTGGGTGTAAGGGCCATTATGCTAGGCAATGTTCGGAGGGAATTCAAGGACGCGGGTCATCATATTTACAACAATACGACCCGTACCTCAATCTGCAGATAGGAGGGCAGATAAGGGGCAACATTCACTATACTGTGATTGATGATGTTCCGGAAGGGGAAGCCGCTCTAGCAGGGATGTTTTCTCTGAATCAGCTACCGGTTTTAGTTCTCTTTGATTCCGGTGCCACACACAACTTCATTAGCCAATCTTTTGTGGCTCAACATCAGCTCCAAACCGTTTATACAAAGAGGCAATACCTCATATCTTCGCCCGGGGGCAGCAGTACCGCAAGCGAGGTTGTCTCCCGAGCACCTCTTTGTTTGGGGGGTAAAATATACCCTACGACTCTCATTATCCTTGAGGGTCTGAAGATCGACATCATTTTGGGGATGTCGTGGTTGAATTACCACAGAGCGGTTCTTAACATCAGCTCCAGGACCGTTGAGCTCAACTCCCCACAGCACGGTCTTCATGTATTAATTCTGGGCGCCAGACGGCAGCAGATTGCAACAGTGAACCACACGGAAGCTGTCAAGATAGAGGACATTCCAGTGGTACGTGAGTATCCGGATGTGTTTCCCGACGATTTACCGGGCATGCCGCCCGAGCGAGACGTTGAGTTCAAGATCGAACTTATACCGGGAACAACACCGATATCACGAAGGCCGTATAAGATGGCACCCAATGAACTGGCAGAATTGAAGACGCAGCTGAATGACCTAATAAGCAAGGGATTTATACGACCAAGTTCGTCACCTTGGGGTTGTTCAGCGTTGTTTATCAAAAAGAAGGACGAAACACTACGGCTTTGTGTTGATTATCGTCCTTTGAACGCCGTTACCATCAAGAACAAGTATCCACTACCTCGCATTGATATGCTCTTCGATCAATTAGTGGGTGCGAAGGTGTTTTCGAAGATGGATCTTCGGTCCGGATATCATCAGATTAAAATCCGGGCAGAAGATATTCCGAAGACGGCATTTTCAACAAGATACGGGCTGTATGAGTATCTCGTTATGTCTTTTGGTTTGACCAACGCCCCGGCACACTTTATGTACCTAATGAATTCAGTGTTCATGCCGGAGTTGGATAAATTCGTCGTGGTCTTCATCGACGATATCTTGGTGTACTCCAAGTCAGAGGAAGAACATGCTGAACATCTGCATATTGTGCTACAAAGATTGCGAGATCATCAGCTCTATGCAAAATTCAGCAAGTGTGAATTCTGGATTAATCAAGTACCTTTTCTCGGACACATTATTTCAGCGGAGGGCATCGCTGTAGATCCGAGTAAGATTATCCAAGTACAGAAATGGGAGTCACCAAAGTCAGTACATGAAATCCGAAGCTTCCTCGGTTTAGCAGGTTACTACCGGAGGTTTATTCCGAGTTTTTCCAAGATTGCTAAACCGATGACGGAATTGTTAAAGAAGAATACCAGATTTCTGTGGGGTGCTGCGTGTGAACAAGCTTTCAAGACCTTAGTGAAGCATCTCACAACAGCCCCAGTTCTTGCTCAGCCAGATACAACGAAGCCATTCGACGTTTATTGCGATGCATCTGGCATCGGTCTTGGCTGCGTGCTGATGCAAGAGAGACGAGTGGTCGCTTATGGATCTCGTCAACTTAGAACTCACGAGCAGCATTATCCAACTCATGATCTTGAGTTAGCTTCCGTGGTCCTTGCTTTGAAGATGTGGAGGCATTACTTGCTCGGAAATCTTGTACACCTCTACACCGACCACAAGAGCTTGAAGTACATCTTCACTCAAAAAGAATTGAACATGAGGCAACGAAGATGGCTAGAGCTCATTAAGGACTATGAGCTAGAGATTCATTATCATCCAGGAAAGGCGAATGTGGTCGCCGATGCGCTCAGTCGTAAGGCGCATATCCATCACCTAACTATTGCTGAAATGGATGATGAAGAACCAAGCCTCCGTGTCATCCCGTATGGAGCTCTCTATAATCTTGCTCTCATTCCTACCATCCGAGAGGAGATCACTGAGGCTCAACGAAAAGACAAGGGTATGTCTCACATACGACGGAGGATAGACAACGGAGAAATGAAGTGCTTCCGGAAGGACGATGAAGGTACTTTGTGGTTCAACGACCGGATTGTAGTACCCCGGGATATGGGACTACGGAGGAAAATTTTGGATGAAGCTCATTTGTCCAAGTTTTCCATTCATCCGGGCAGTAATAAAATGTACCAAGATCTCCGGAAGAAGTTTTGGTGGACACGTATGAAACGTTAAGTTGCAAAATACGTTTCAGAGTGTGATACGTGTCGAAGAGTCAAGGCCGACCATATGAAGAAGTCAGGCCTGTTGCAGCCATTGCAAGTACCGGCATGGAAGTGGGAAGACTTGAGTATGGACTTCATCGTCGGGTTGCCGATGACCTCCCACAACCATGATTCGATTTGGGTAATCGTGGACCGATTAACCAAATCAGCACATTTCATCCCTGTGCATACTAGATACAACGCAAAGCAGTATGCAGAGCTGTATATAGCACGGATCTTGTGCTTACATGGAGTTCCCCGCACCATTGTGTCAGATAGAGGATCGCTATTCGTAGCCCGTTTCTGGGAGCAGCTACATGCATCCTTGGGGACAAAGTTAATTAGAAGCTCTGCATATCACCCTCAAACCGATGGGCAAACTGAGAGGGTGAATCAAATACTAGAGGATATGCTAAGAGCATGTGCCATCCAACACGGTAAGAGCTGGGATGATCACTTACCGCTGGCGGAGTTCTCGTACAACAACGGATATCAGACGAGCATCAAAATGGCACCATATGAAGCTCTATACGGCCGGAAGTGCCGTACACCATTGAACTGGTGCGAATCCGGTGAACGAGTAACATTCGGGGTTGATCTTGTCAATGAAGCCGAAGAGAGAGTTCGGATAATACAAGAGAACCTCAAAGCTGCCCAATCTCGTCAAAAGAGCTACGCGGACCAGAGACGTCGACCGCTGCATTTCGAAGTCGGAGAGCACATGTATCTTCGTGTGTCTCCGATAAAGGGGATTCATCGGTTCGGTGTCAAGGGGAAACTTGCTCCCCGATTCATCGGTCCGTTTGCTATAACGGAGAAGTGCGGAAACGTAGCATACCGGCTGGAACTACCGGCAAGCCTTGCCGGTATTCACGACATATTTCACGTGTCCCAGCTGCGGAAGTGTCTCAAGTTTACAGCTGCCATCCGCACCGAAGACATCGACGAGTTGGAACCGGATCTCACCTATGTCGAGCAACCTGTACAGATTATCGACGAAAAGACCCGGACCACCAGGAACCGGACTTTAAAATTTTACAAAGTCCTGTGGAGTAATCATACCCCGGAAGAGGCGACGTGGGAAACCGAAGATTACATCCACAAGAATTATCTGGAGCTTTTGTCATAAACCTTGTAATTACCTCACACCTCGTTCCTCTTTTGAATCTCGGGACGAGATTCCTTTTAAGGGGGGAGGAATGTAAAGGTCCCAAAATTATGAATACAAAGAAACACTTATTTGCAAAAGTTGGTTTCATATGTATGAAAATTGGGACTTGTTAAAACTTTTCCCCACATGTGATAACACACATGAGGATTTTGCTTCACACAAGTCAAATGTTTATCTGAGAACTTGGAACCCTAGAGGGGTCAAAAACAAGGATGGGAAGTTCCCATATGTGTGAGAAAACAAAAATCAGTTTTGGAACAATTTGTTCAAACACAAATTCAAATGAGAAAAACACAATGGAATTCAAAACTGTTGTGCTAAAAATCTCATTTGCAGCAGCCAAAATAAAAATCAGATTTCATATTTGAATTCCTTGAGTCCAAATTAGGGGGTGTGCAAAGTTTCATGATTTATGGAAATAGTTTGCAACTCATTTTGCAAAATGGACTTTAAAAGACAAAGAATTCAAATACCTATTTGAATTTGGATGAAACTTGCCCAATTATCCAAATACATATCAGATTTGAATTCCCACAATTCAATTCACTCAACACTCAAACTTGGGAGATATTTGGAGAGGGGATAAGGAGGACTGATCAGTGGGTCCCATATGTCATTGGGAGCACTGAAATTGCAAAAGATGTCCACAGTCTCTGTTTTGCTTACTTCCCACGTGAAGCAGTCGGCAGAGCCGACAGCGGCGCTCACCGCCTCGGGCGACCGCCTCCCCGCGGGAACCGCCTCACCCAGGGCTTTATTAACCCCTGTCGGGCTCCTTCTCCCTCTCATCGCCGAAGCCCTGAACCCTCGGCCTGTTCTTCCTCCTCGCGCAAGAAAAATCAACCGAGGGCTGCCGCTGAGCTCTCGGTCGATCGACCACCACCTAGCGCTTGTGCCAGCCGCAGCTGAGCAGCAAAACTGCACCGCAGAACACCCCACAGCATCCCCGAGCCATCACCGAGCGGATTCACGCTCTCTGCACCGAGAACATCGAGTCTCCGCGGCGGCCGAACACCCCGGCGGCAACGTGCTCCCGTGGACAGCTCCACAGAGCGGCTTTAACGACCAAGAAAGCGGTCCCTGGGACGCGCAAGGTCTCCGTGCAGCTTCCACCCGAAGCACCGAGTCTGTCTCAGCCTCTCAACAACGAATTTCAAAGATCTTCTCCGGCCGGTAAAAACTGACCCGCGGGAATGAATCGATGAAATTCTCGGGTTATATTCATTTAGAGCTCTGCAAATTTCGCACGTAGAAGCTAGACTGGTGTAGCAACTTTTATTCTTCACAAAACGTCGCATGAAACCCATGGTAGACGGCTTGTTTCAGGCTTTTCCATCGGCTACCACAATAAGGGGCATCGGGTGCACGATGAAACCTAGGTTGGAGCCGTTTCCGAGCCCATATGCGGCCATGCCGGGCAGGGCAAACCTCCACTAGTGCTGTAGATCCTTTCCAGGGGACTTCTGGCGGGTTAGGGCGTCGGGGCAACGTCGCCGGACGTCGTCCGAACCGTTGCGCCGTCGCGGGCTAGTTTGGGAGCCCTACCGGCTCGAGCAAACCCCACCAGCATGTTTCTCACGTTGAATTAGGGGCTGGCGGCGAGTTTCAGCAGTTGAGATGGCCGGACGACTAATCCCGGAGCTTCTCCGGCGAGCCCGGCGGCGCAGAAGCGCGGGGGCGGGAGGTAGACGAAGGTGCTACCGGCCCCACGCGTCAGTCACACAGAAACAGTGGACCGGATACTCTGTGGCGCGGGATCGGTTGTGACAGCGCGGGAAACAATTCTGTGGCCCGTGTGGCGCGCTCCCGGCAGCAGACACATGTCCCTGGTCCCACAGTCAGGTTTAAACTTTTCCCCGGATTTATTCAAATCCCAGATTTTCCCCCAAAGTTTAGAAGAGCATAACTTTTGCTAGGAACCTCCAAATTTAGTGATTCAAATTGGGTTAGATTCAGATTGACAAACTCTATCCAAATATGCAACCCAATTTGTATGAAAGTCTTTATTTAATTCTGGAAAATCTTTAAAGCTTTTCAGCAAAATAATTTTAGAGGGAGTTTGGTTTATCCAAAAATCCTCAAATTTTGCCAGGATATTCTTTAGGGTGTTATTAGACTCCTGTAAAAGTTTCAGCTCATTTGGAGTTGAATTAATCAGGGTAATTCAGATTGTAAGTTCCTGTGTTCAAATGAATACAGAAACAATTTCAGAGAATTTCCAAAACTTGTAAATTCAGTTCTGGGAAATTCCTAGCTCCAAAAATCCCAGGAAAATTCATGTAGACTCTATAAACTATAATTGAGATTGTGGTTCACTGAGTTTGACATGAACATGGATGTTACCTCAGAATTAATTCGTCTTTGACTAAACACTTAGAGAATTATTCTGAATAAACCATTCCATGAAATGTGCTAAATTTTGGTCCAGAGGACTTTCTTGTGACAATGAACTCACATGAAAATTCTCAACTCCATTAGAGCTCTGAATCACCTCTGTCATGTGTGATCCCTTAAGGTGATCAACACTTAAGTGGGAAAAGCACTTAATAAGTGATCTTAGTGTTTAAGCCCAACCCAAACCACTAGCACCAGTGTCATTTTAAATTCTTAAACAAAGTTCCAGTTTTAAAATGGTTGGTAGATCTTATGAGCAAAAGCTTTTCAATTAAATACATATGCATGATCATATCGTGTAGCTTATACGTGAAGAAGGTGAGAAGGACTTGAAGTGAAGATCAAGGAGGAAGGAGAACAAGTGATCAAGCTCCAAGTGGTCGTCACTAACTGATTGTAACAGTAGTCACCTGCAAAACAGGCAAGCCCCGGTTTGCACTTGAACCATTTTATAAAACATTTTCATTTGTAGAGATCATAGCTTTGCATCGTTGATTGCATTACGTCTAGATGATATTGAAAACCCCACTTGCATGACCAGAAACACCTATGAGAGCAAGGGTGGAATAACAACTCCTCGAGGGAATTTGGCTACGCTAATGTTAGTAGGAAAGGTCCGGTAGAAGACGAGTAGTTGGAATCTACTCGCGAGTTTAGGGCTGGTTTACTCGGGACGGGTCCGAATTAGAAAGAATGATGAAAGTTCACACTTAAGAAATGGAGACCGGGCAGGGAGGTTTAGATGCAGCAGGTTGCAGGCCGTGCGTGCATAGCCCTGTCTGTGTCGCTTAAGGCCCGTCCGTGCTTGGCCCTGTTGGACAAGTTTGAGTTGTGTACCGGGCACATACTGGCTATATGGGACCCAGGAAACCGATGTACCTTGGGAGATCCATAGTGGAACTTTTCCAACTGCCTTAGGCTTTCGGCGTCAGGGTAGCAGGAGGTAACTCGCTCAAGAACATACCACAGCGGGTATGCACCTTGACGGAACTTGCGTACTCGGGGCAGTTGGACTGCATCCAATGTGGAAGATCTTGGGAAAGGTGGCCGCGTACAACGTCAGTCGAGGTTGCTGCCGGCAACTCGGAGTACGGGTGTACGTGTCGTGTAGTCCGGGCGTGTACTGATTCGAATCACCGTCGCTCGCGGTTATATGAGCATACTTGCCCACTGCGTCTTGACGTAGTAACAACTGGAATTGTTTATCTTTGAACTTGATAAGGCTGTGCTATAACTTGTATTGCAACCATGATTGAATTAGAGATGGGCTCATTAAAGTTTACTTTCACTTTGTGCAAGGAGCATCGCAACAAAGCGTTTCTTGTTTGATTGTGGAGTTGCGATGCTTTTCGGCTCAAGGTCTGCACAATGAGGCTTAAAATATGAAAGTTAAGGATCAACTTTAGGCGAGTCCCTTATGCAAATCTAGCCGACCCATTTGAAACCATCGTGCATGTAGAGTTTCTTGTCTAGGAGAGACGGGTCAGACTTGCTGAGCCTATGTGCTCACGCTTGCTATATAAGTGGTTTTGCAGGTTAACAACGATGCTGAAAAGAAGGTTGTCCGGTGAGACTCGGGGACTCCCGAGTCAGGTAACACATGGAGAACCCAGCCGCTGCTACTTGTCTTCGTGTTGCTAGGGAGAGGAGTCCGCGGGCTGGACTTCATCTCGGGTGCTCTTAGTTATTCGACGTGAGTTGATAAAGACTTCCGCTGTAGTTACTTGATGTAAAGTATTTACAAAGAAAAACTTGTAAGCTTCCGCTATTGTTTTATGTAATACATTGTTCCTCATATGTGTGTTGTTGGGTGCCGCATAACACGGCACCACCCAATGCGATTCCCGGGCGAGTGGCCTGTCTCGGTTGAGCGGGTCGCGTCAGCGTGGTATCAGAGCTGAGCCCTGACTCAGTCGGTACCGCGCCCGTCTCAGTTATCCCAAGCATGTTGGCGAGGGGTAAATTCATCAATGTCAAGGAGGGGTTTGTGGTATATCACATTTTTATTATGTGACTATCACTATGCCAAACCTCTGGCTTGAATGATGAGAGACTGACATGTTACTTGCTAGTATAATGGCTAGCCGATGACAAGACTCCATTTGATTAGTCATGACATCGAGCTACGTTATTTAAGAGCAAGTATGTCACAACCCACGTGAGGAAAAAACAGCAACCGCTGCCCACAACCGCCTCCTACAACCCCCTCCTTCATCCTCCTATTTAAACAAACAAGAGACCCCAATTCTCTTTCTCCCACACACAAGCAAGTTCTCATTAGGATACTCTCCAACAAAAAAAATGTAGAAGATCCTTGGTTCTAGCGCTCTTGCGATGAAGTCCGACGATCGCCGTCGCCGTTCAACGCATTTTCGGGCTGTTTCGATCAAAGAAACCACACTAGGTGAGTTCCTCGTGTTTTCCGCCTCCAGATTCGTTAGAAAAGTTGAGAATCAGTGAGTTATTCCGCTTACTTGTGTTTCTGCGCCTAGAAAGTCGTCGCCGCCGCCAGCGACACTGTGCGTCTCTATCGATCAAAACCGGAACGATGCGTCCCTCTCAAAATTGTTGGACTAAGAATCAGCCCAAGTACCAGTTATCGATTTTCAACGGCAAATTTTGACGTTTTTGAGCAGCAATAAAAAGGCAAGTGTTCCTTGACCACTTTGCTCCTATTCTAGGATGAATAGTTAGATTATTTGCATGATGTCTTTAATATGAAACCCAGTGTAGGATGTTTCCATAGTTTCATTGCTTTATCTTTCCTTGCAAAACCATGGAGGGAATTAGATAGGACTTGATAGTTATCATTTTATGTGCTTAGCCATGCTTAGAACTTTAGAAATGAATGAAACATAGTTGATGCTAGTCTTGTGGATTATATGAAAGACACAAGTGTGTGTCATGTTGTTATGAATCTAGACAAGCTGGTTGTTTTGGTTGGTGCTTCATGCATGAGACTCGGGAATGAGTTAGTGCCTGTCTTAGATTCTAAGGACCGATTCATGGAACAGTTAACCTGGCTTTACAGTGCCACCACAAGACTGAGATGGGGCAGCTTGGCCAATTAATTAGGAGTTTGCCGGTATAGTATGAGTGTTTGGATGGTGCGGGGAATGGGAGTACATTTTTGACTGCCCTGGGAACTGCAAGGCTCAAGAGGGGGCTTCTGTAGGGGAGGGTTACTCCCAGGAACTGCAGCGGTGAAACCTCAGTGGGCTTGTACTTGCCCGTAGACCCTTTGTAAAGGCCATGTAGTGATCTCCTGATCGCACACCAAAGGAAGTGTGTAATGTGGCTTGCAACCACGGATATCAGGGAGGTTCTTAGTACACTTGGCAACAGGGGATGAAATCACTACTTGTGGGTAAAGTGGTACAATCTCTGCAGAGAACCAAACTGTCATGACAGCCGTGCTCACGGTCAAGAGCGGCTTGGACTTGTCCATGATTAGAGAAACATGGATGGGGATTGGAAAGAGGTTGTTGGGTGGTGTAACCTAACATTAATGACTTAATTATGATGACGGTGGGATTATCACTTAGTAAGATAGGTGGCTAATCAAGCTAAGGCTTAGGATTAATGCATAGTGCTTAACCATGTTAGCCTTCCTTGCTATTAGCCTTCATAACATTCTTTCCTACACTTGCTGAGTACCTTCGGTACTCAAACTTGCTTTTGTTGGATATCATATGTTGGCTCAGGTGCAAATGAAGATGTAGACTTTGATGAGGAGGATTTCAATCCCGAGGAGTTGTTCTAGGTTGGCGTAACCCCCGGGCAACGCCTGTGGAATTGGAGCACCCACAATGTAGTCTTCCGCTGTTGTGTTTAGTGTAATGGTACTATTAATTGATATTTTATGTACTCTGATGTAATATTACGATGTACATTGAACTTGGCTTGTAATATAATTATATTACACTTTTGCTGGCACACGTATGAATCAACTGATCCTGGCATACGTGTGAGTATACGCCCGGTGTTCATTATGGAATACCGGGTGTGACAAAGTGGTATCAGAGCCAAGGTTGCCCGTAGGATGCAATCCTTGTTAGAAATGGACGTATTAACTATTTTACCATTATCATAAAAATTATTTAAAAAATATTGGTTAGTTATTGATATTTTGGTTCTTATTTCCTTGTTTAGCCTCATCTAGCTTCCCATAAATTTTTTTTCTAACTTTGTTTTTTTTTCAAATCAACATAATTTTAATTTTTGAAGATCAACGTATAAAGACAACTTGAAAAGAGAAGAAGACTTTTGAAGAAATTCATTCACCAATCGCTTAGGTCCCATTTTGATTAGCGAATGAAATCAATGCCTTGGTCATAACGAGTTAAAAAAAATTGTGTGATATATTATAATCTAGTGCGTTTTCTTTATTTAAGGGGGGTAGTCTATCACATTTTAGCACTTACTTTTAAGCATGATTAGATAATCGATATGAAAGATCATCACCGATGACGACAATGTAAGAAGAAAAAAATGTGACATAGAAGACTCTCACACATGAAGATGAAGATCCACTAACAGGAAGCAACCTCGGAGGCTCTGAAGATTGCTACAAACCTATGATGATATATGCTTACTTGTGTGTAGCGTGTATACTAGGTTAGTAAGCTTATATCTCCTTCACCATATCAAAACCGTTTTTTGGCACTTAACAATCATTGTAGCCACAAATAGTTTGGTCTTAACCGTGTTGTACTAATCATATGAATTTTGATTACGTCTTTCTTGCACATCTTAATGAAACCATTTACTCAACCAAACTTTCGAAATCCTAAACCTTCTGAATCTCGGGGCGAGATTCCATTTAAGGGGGGTAGTTTGTCACAACCCACGTGAGGAAAAAAACAGCAACCGCTGCCCACAACTGCCTCCTACAACCCCCTCCTTCATCCTCCTATTTAAACAAAAAAGAGACCCCAATTCTCTTTCTCCCACACACAAGCAAGTTCTCATTAGGATACTCTCCAACAAAAAAAATGTAGAAGATCCTTGGTTCTAGCGCTCTTGCGATGAAGTCCGACGATCGCCGTCGCCGTTCAACGCATTTTCGGGCTGTTTTGATCAAAGAAACCACACTAGGTGAGTTCCTCGTGTTTTTCGCCTCCAGATTCGTTAGAAAAGTTGAGAATCAGTGAGTTATTCTGCTTACTTGTGTTTCTGCGCCTAGAAAGTCGTCGCCGCCGCCAGCGACACTGTGCATCTCTATCGATCACAACCGGAACGATGCGTCCCTCTCAAAATTGTTGGACTAAGAATCAGCCCAAATACCAGTTATCGATTTTCAACGGCAAATTTTGACGTTTTTGAGCAGCAATAAAAAGGCAAGTGTTCCTTGACCACTTTGCTCCTATTCTAGGATGAATAGTTAGATTATTTACATGATGTCTTTAATATGAAACCCAGTGTAGGATGTTTCCATAGTTTCATTGCATTATCTTTCCTTGCAAAACCATGGAGGGAATTAGATAGGACTTGATAGTTATCATTTTATGTGCTTAGCCATGCTTAGAACTTTAGAAATGAATGAAACATAGTTGATGCTAGTCTTGTGGATTATATGAAAGACACAAGTGTGTGTCATGTTGTTATGAATCTAGACAGGCTGGTTGTTTTGGTTGGTGCTTCATGCACGAGACTCGGGAATGAGTTAGTGCCTGTCTTAGATTCTAAGGACCGATTCATGGAACAGTTAACCTGGCTTTACAGTGCCACCACAAGACTGAGATGGGGCAGCTTGGCCAATTAATTAGGAGTTTGCCGGTATAGTATGAGTGTTTGGATGGTGCGGGAAATGGGAGTCCATTTTTGACTGCCCTAGGAACTGCAAGGCTCAAGAGGGGGCTTCTGTAGGGGAGGGTTACTCCCAGGAACTGCAGCGGTGAAACCTCAGTGGGCTTGTACTTGCCGGTAGACCCTTTGTAAAGGCCATGTAGTGATCTCCTGATCGCACACCAAAGGAAGTGTGTAATGTGGCTTGCAACCACGGATATCAGGGAGGTTCTTAGTCCACCTGGCAACAGGGGATGAAATCACTACTTGTGGGTAAAGTGGTACAATCTCTGCAGAGAACCAAACTGTCATGACAGTCGTGCTCACGGTCAAGAGCGGCTTGGACTTGTCCATGATTAGAGAAACATGGATGGGGGTTGGAAAGAGGTTGTTGGGTGGTGTAACCTAACATTAATGACTTAATTATGATGACGGTGGGATTATCACTTAGTAAGATAGGTGGCTAATCAAGCTAAGGCTTAGGATTAATGCATAGTGCTTAACCATGTTAGCCTTCCTTGCTATTGGCCTTCATAACATTCTTTCCTACACTTGCTGAGTACCTTTGGTACTCAAACTTGCTTTTGTTGGATATCATATGTTGGCTCAGGTGCAAATGAAGATGTAGACTTTGATGAGGAGGATTTCGATCCCGAGGAGTTGTTCTAGGTTGGCGTAACCCCCGGGCAACGCCTGTGGAATTGGAGCACCCACAATGTAGTCTTCCGCTGTTGTGTCTAGTGTAATGGTACTATTAATTGATATTTTATGTACTCTGATGTAATATTATGATGTACATTGAACTTGGCTTGTAATATAATGATATTACACTTTTGTCGGCACATGTATGAATCAACTGATCCTGGCATATATGTGAGTATACGCTCGGTGTTCATTATGGAATACCGGGTGTGACAAAGTAACCACCATTAATATCAAATCATCATGATGAAGTTATAAAACTAACATGTCGATTAGGCCACTAACATAACGACTCTACCACTAATCAAGAGGGTCTTAGCTACAACATTATTTGAAATAGTCACAAAATCATGCATGGTAAAAAAAGGCTAATAGGAGCAATTGCAAAATTGTAGGATTAACATGATCAAGGGGTTAGAGCTTGCCTTCACAAGCTTGTAGATGTTCCTCATAATCCGGATCTTTAGGTCCCTCGACGAATTTCTCGGTTGCTATAGTACTTAATTTGCACGGATAAGTGCTAAATCCAATGAATCCTCCATAAATCCATGTAAAACTTTAGTAGTTACATTACTAGCAATTACCAGGAAGTTTTTTTGTGGAGGGGCTTCTTATTTTAGAGCTTATACAGAACCTCCTTTAATTTTGTGGTCATTAGATGACTTTTGAGGGGGTCATCCTTAATTACTATAGTTTATATCAAACAAAATACCATTTGTTTTTGGGTCCTAATGCCAACAACATTCTTTTGAAATTGCTATTATCATTATTGGGGGTAGTATCATACTGATTAGAGGTTAAGCATAAGTTTTTCTCAATTTTTGATGCTTATTCCAATGCCATGTGCCAACTAATAGCAATTTTGTAATTTCTGGAAGTTAATTTAGGCGACCCCTTTATTCCACTACCCTCTAATAGTCTATTTCTATTTTGGGGGTTTTTTCTAGAATTTTTCTACACTCAGAAATGTATTTTATAGGGTTCTGTGTACACTAATGGGTGACCTTAGCAATTTTCTGTGTGCAACAGAGGCTGGCAGGTGGGCCTGAGGGCCCAGTGTGTGTTTATGTGTCTCTTGTGCATGTATACCAGGTCCAAAGAGCTGATTTTCACTGGTCCCTATGGTCCTGGGTGATGTGGCAGGAATGTGGCAGCTTACTGGGCTGCCACAGGGGTCAAGCTGTCGAGGTGGCTGCCACCTCACCTGCCAAGCTGGCGTTGATCCGGCTGCCATGTGTGCAGTTTTGCTGATGTGTTATGCCACGTGGGTGCCAAGTGTGTGCCACGCGGGATAGAGAGTGGTGGGGTGGCGGCTGGCCGAAGCAGCTCACCGGTGGCTTGCCGGACCTACGACTTTTTCTTCGCGTGCCCTATCGAATTACTTGCCAGTGTTCCATGCGTTGTGGGGGACCTAGTGGCAGTGGCTGCTTGCTGGAAGGGTAGCAGGAAAGGCGGCAGCGACTTGCCGGAGTTGAATGCGCGGCGGATGCTTGCAAAGTCTAGCGTACGTGCACGGTTCCTTCGGTCTAAGGTGTCAGGCGTGCGCACGAGGGTTCGTGGGTGAGGCTGGTGAACTTGGCCGGGTCGGAGAGGGTCCTCCAGCGGTCGGCTATGGGACGCGGCGGTGAGGGGCGGCGGTGCTCGGTCGACTTGAGCGTGTGGTCGCTTTCTACCCATTCAGTGATGCTACACACGTTTACTGAGGTGGTGGAAGCATCCTAGAGGGCTCGGCTGAGCTGGGGAGTGCCCCACGGCGGCCGGTGATGGGGAGGAGCAGCGGCACATCCAGTCTCATGATGCTAGCTTGCCATGGCGGTTGGAAGTGCAAACAAACACGCGGGGCAGCTAGAGGGGATGATAAAGATGCTACACGCATAAGGGATTGGGGTTTCGATTGCTTACTGTGAGCGCTTGGCTGCGGCGGCCGGCGACGGGGAACATGGTGGGAAAATCTCTGAATTCTCAGTCGAGGTGGCCGGGCTACATCAATTGGGAGCGTGGGTGTGCGAGGGTGGTCGTGCACTCGGATAGAGTGAAGGGAGGGCCGTTTTATAGCTGGGGAGAGGCGGCGACAGTTGGCGGTGCTCTGGGGAGGGGGTATGTTCTTATGCGCGGTGACAGAGGCGGCCGGATTTTAGGGCGAGGTCATCGGCTGGGTTAATGGCGATGGACGGAGGCAGTTGAGCAGCTGGCGACGCGCCGCAGCACGATGGGGCGGTCATGTCGCCGGATTCTCGGGAATTCAATGCTGACCATTGGCTCAGGCACGCGCGCTAGTTTGAGGGAGGCGGCACAGTGCTGGGCCGGCTGCGGGCCACTCAAGGGAGAGGGGGGAGAGGGAGAAGCGGGCCACACGGGGAAGAAAAGAAACGGAACATCTAGGGGGAAGGGATATAGTTTTTCTTTTTCTTTTCATTTTCTATTTTGATTTCAAAATTTTGAATTCACATCAGTTTGCATTCCCTTTGAATTTTGATAATGTTAATAATCTACCCCACTTAAACAGAATCTCGTCTGTGAGATTCCGACGTTCCCTCAAATAGGTGAAGAAACTCCCTCCTATGGTCTTCCTCCCGTTCCAACATGGCTTCTGCCTTGGTATGGTTAGCCAACTGAACTCGACAAAACCGTACTGCACTTCTCTGTGTCTACCGGGTCACAACATCTAATATCCTCATCAGAGGCAGCTCTTGGTTTCTCAGATCGGGTTGAAGATCCATTGCATCACACGCCACCTGCTCTTCTGGTACTCTTAACCACTTCTTGAGCTGTGACACATAGAATACGTTGTGCACGTCCGACATATCCTCTAGCAGCTTCAGACGGTACGGTACTGCTCCAACTTTCCCGAGTACTTTGAATGGTCCAATATACCATGGGGCCAACTTTCCCTGGATCTGAAACCTCCTCGTGCATTGGATGGGTGATACCTTGAAGTACACAATGTCACCTTTGTCAAATGTGAGCTCCCTCCGGTGGGTGTCTGCATAGCTCTTCTGTCTGCTCTGAGCTACCTTGAGATTTTCCCTGATCGTGGCCACCCGTTCTTCGGCATCTTTAATGATGATGGGGCCAAAGTATGAATGTTCTCCCATTTCTGGCCATATCAGTGGTGTTCTGCATGTCCTACCATATGGTGCCTTGAATAGCGACATTTGAACACTGGCTTGATACCCATTATTGTAGCAGACTTCTGCGAACAACAAACTCTTTTCCTAGTCCTTCCCGTAGGTCAATGCGCATGCCCTGTGCATGTCTTACAATATTTGGTTTATCCGATCCGTCAGACTGTCCGTTTGCGGGTGGTAGGTGGAGCTGTAGTCCAACTTGGTTCCCAAGAGTGCATGTAAGCTCTTCCAAATATGCGCTGTGAAGCCACGGTCTGACACAATCTGGCTAGGTACTCCATGTAACTGGAGGTCTATGTACAGCTGTGCTAGCTGGTCCCCATGGAATGTTGTCTTGACCGGTATAAAGTGGCCTACTTTTGTTAACCGGTCCACTATGACCCAGACGGAGTCATTTCCCTTCTTTGTTCGTGGTAGCCCTTTTATAAAATCCATAGCAATTTCATCCCATTTCCACACTGGTACAGCTAACAGCTGTAGCAGTCCAGCTGGCCTCTGGTGTTCTGATTTTACCCGGCGGCAGAAATCACAATGGGCGACAAACTCTGCAATCTCCTTTTTCATGGCCACCCACCAGTATTTTTGTTTTAGGTCCTGGTACATCTTGGTGGTCCTCAGGTGAATCAAATATGCCAAGTTGTGTGCCTCATCCATATGAGGTGCCTCAGTCCGTCCGTCATTGGCACACATATTCGGTTTTCATACCATAAGGGCTCTTGTTCATCCACTCGAAACCCATGGGCTTTGCCTATACCAGTTTGTGCCTTTAGCGTACGGATTTTTGTATACTTCTACAGGGCTTGACGAACTCGGCCCTCCAATATGGGTTGCAGGCATAGCGTACCCAGGTATCCTCTGGGTGCTGGGTGTAGATTCAATTTCTGAATCTCAGCCTTCAGGTCCCGCTGGCGGGTGATGGCCCTCACTGTGCTGCAGTGGGCCTTCGGGCTTAGTGCGTCGGCCACCATGTTAGCCTTTCCGGGGTGGTACTGCACTTCTAGATTGTAATCCTCTGTCAGCTCTAGCCATCTCCGCTACCTCAAATTCAGCTCGGATTGGGTGAATATGTATTTCAACTCTTATGATCCGTGAAGATCTTGCACTTATTTCCTATTAGATAATGTGTCTAGATGTTTAGTGCATGAACTACGGCTGCCAATTCAAGGTCATGGGTTGTGTAGTTCTTTTCATGCACCGTTAGTTGTCTGGATGTATAGGTGTGAGGGCCCGGTCCCGGTCACAGGGCCGTGCCGCTCGCTCGGGAATCGCATTGGGTGGTGCCGTGCGATGCGGCACCCAACAGCACACATAATAAATCATCATATTAAATAAATCAAGCGGAAGCTTACAAAGTGTAAATTTACAAATACTTCTCAAAATAATCTACAGCGGAAGACTACTACAACTCACGTCTCATACCTATGCTAAGCAACAGAGAAGGTGTCCAGCCCGCGGACCCTTCTCACTAGCAACACCATCACAATAGCAGCGGCAGGGGTTGCCATGAGTTAACCTCTCGGAGAGTTCCGAGTCTCATCGGACACCCGTACATATCAGCGTACAGTTATTACCTGCAAAACAACTTATGCAGTATCCGTGAGCACGAAGCTCAGCAAGACTTAACCGTCACCCTAGTCATGAAACTCTACATGCTGAAAATAGAGGGCTGAATTTAGAACTTTGCACAAAAGATGAACTTGAGCTAAACAGGAGTCCTTACTTCAAGTTTTAAGCAACTTTTATAGCATTCGTGCAATTTACATCGAGACTCCACAATCAAACAAGAAACGCTTCATCTCGATGTCACTTGCCCGAGGTGAAAGTAACTTTAGTGAGCTACCCTAGACTCATTCGGACCTTGCGCCATTAACGTCGAGACTCCACAATCAAACAAGAAACACTTTGCCTCGATGCTAGTAGCCCAAAGTGGAAATTAAATTTAGTGAAGTGTTGATCGTTCCTCATCTCCATTATGAGGATTTCTCACAAAGCATATTAAATGTTTCCCAGTTTATTACTACGTCATGACTCAGTGTACAAGTATGCTCACTACCGCGAGCGACGATGATTGCAATAAAAAACACCCGGCTGACACGACACGTACGCCCGTATTCGATGTTGCCCACAGCAACCATCACTGACGTCGTACGTGGCAACCTTTCACACGACACCCAAATGTCAAACCAGTCCCACCGATTGGGATTAAGTCTCACTAGGGCAAACCCTCGTAGAGCCGACTTCTCTATCCTTTCAGCATCTGCATCAGACGGAGAGGTATGCCTCGACACCCAGGTTAATATGTTACATCGGTTTCCTGGGTCCCATATAGCCAGTATGCATCCGGTACACATCTCAAACTTGTCCAGCGGGGCCGCGCACGAGAACGGGCCTAATCGACGCATACATAGACTAGGTTCACAGGACCACGTCCTTGAGCCTTCCATTCACTGCCCGGTCTCCATTCCCAACTATGGGTATCAATTCCCAATTCTTCCGATTGATCCCTCTTAATCCCGGTTCACGAGTAGGAAACTGCCTACTCGAGTTATGCCTCTTTTAATCCACTTTTGTTAACTTGAAATCAGCAATTATAATCAATTGATAACCTACTCTACATTTTACTCCAGGGTTTTCTGGGTCATGCATTTGGAGTGTGATACCACCTAGACTTAATGCAATAAACAAAATGCTAGACGATATAAAGTGAATACAAATAAAAACTTGTAAGTTTTGATGCAAACCGGGGCTTGCCTTTGTTTTGAAGGGGACTTATATATATATATATATATATATATATGAAGTTCAGTTAGTGAAGATCACTTGGCTTGATCATGTGCTTTCCTCCTTACTTGATCTCCACTCCGATGACTTCAAATCCTTCACGTAGATGCTACACGTAATGAATATGCATATGGATTTGATTATAAAGAGTTTGTTCAAAAGTCCAAATGACAAGTTTAAAAACTGGGACTCTGTTTAAGAATTTAAAATAACACTGGTGCTAGTTGTTTGGGTTTGGGGTTAAACACTATGATCAACTGAGATGTGTTGTTCACCCCTTGTGTGATACTCATCTAAATTGGTTGAACAGCACAGTGGTGATTCAGAGCTCCAATGGAGCTGAAATTTTTCTGGTGAGTTCTTTGTCACAAGAAATTAATCTGGACCAAAATTTAGAAATTTTCAATCAGTAGATCACTCAGAACAATTCCATAAGCATTTAGGCAAAAGGGAATTAATTCTGAATTAAACTTGCACCTTCAGGCAAATTCAAGTGAACTAAAATTTCAAATATAGCTCACGGAGCACTCATGAATTTTCCTAGGATCTGTGGAGCTAAGAATTTCCTAGAACTTAATTTCCAAGTTTTGGATATTTTCTGAAATTGTTTCTGTACTCATTTGAACACAGCAACTTCAAATCTGAATTCACCTAAACAAATCAACTCCAAATGATATGAAACTTTTACAGGAGTTTACTAACATCCTACGAGATATTATGGCCAAATTTGATAATTTTTGGATGAACCAAATTCCCTCTAAAATTCTTTTGCTGAAAAGATTTAAAGAATTTTCCAGAACTAAATACTGCGTTTCATACAAATTAGGTTGCATATTTGGATAGAGTTTTCCAACCTGAATCTAACCCAATTTGATTCACTAAATTTGGAGCTTCCTAGCAAAAGTTATGAGGTCGTAAAGTTTGGGGGAAATTCTGGAATTCAAATAAACCGGAAAAGTTTAAATCCTGCACGTGGGTCCAGGGAACCACGTGTCACTCGCTGGGGTAAGCCACACGGGGCCATTGGACTCTTCCCGCGCAGCCACAATAGATCTCAGCGCCGCAGCAGATCAGAAATTCAAATCTCTGTCGCTGACACGCGGGACCCGCTAGGTCTTCTTCAACCTCCGGCCACCCGCGCCCGCGCGCCGCTGGGCTCGCCAGAGACGCGCTGAATTCCGACGTACGGCTAGCTCCCGAGCCCTCCCTCGCTGCTAGGGCCTAATTCCACACGCTGAACACGATGGTACAACTTCCCCCGACCGGCGGTGGCTCTAACATAGCCGGCGACGGTGCGGCGTCTCGGTACCATTTCGACGACATCGCCCAGCCAACCTAGCCCGCCAAAATGTCAGTGGAAGGACCCTACAGCACCGGTGAATGCTAGGGAAGATCTTCCAGGTGGTGAAACAGCCCGGAGATGGCTCTAACCTAGCTTTCACCGTGAGCCCGATCTTCCCCACCTCGGTTGCCGTTAGAAAACCTAGAAATACTCGGCCTACGTGTAGTATCAAGCTAGGGATGCGAAGGGCTAATGATCACCGACTACTGGCGGTCCTGTGTGCAAGATTTAACGACCTAAGAACGAGAATATAGGTTGAATTTGAAGTTACCGTGCCGGAAGGTCATTTTGTGCCCGCCGGAGAACTTTTCTCAAATTCGCGCTCGGTAGATCATGTCATGGCTTGAGCTTCGGAGATGAGCATCACAGGATCCTAGCGCGTCCGAGGCCACTCTTGCTCAGCCGTGAATGACTCTGTGCCATGCTGTCCACGAGAGCACCCCTACATGGCTTCTTTTGGCCGCCGCAAAAACTTGGTGATGCCGGGGTTGTGAGGGCCGAGCGCTCTCGGCTGTGGCCCGAGGAGGCTGTGGAGAAGACTGCAGGGCCATTTTTCTACCGCCTTGGCTTTTGCACGCGAGGGGAAACAGCTCCCGAGCGATCAACAATGGCGGCGGCTTTTCTGTGCCGTTCTTGCGCGCGAGAGGGATAGGACCGTGTCTTCGGTGCTGTGGCGAGACGGAGCACGGTTGAGAGTAAAGACCACCCACGAGGAGCTTGCCAGCGTGAGGAAAAACGGGCAGGAGGTGGCGCTCGGTGCCTCTCGGTGTTACACGGTGGAGACCTCGGCTCTGCTCGAGTGGGAAAACTTAACCCCGAAGGCTGCCGATCTTTTTGCAATTTTTAACCTCCCCAATGACATGTGGGTCCCACCAGGCAGCCTCTCCTCATCCCTCAAAAGATCTCCAAAATTTGGCAAGTGGCTAATTCAAATGTTTGGAGTTGAATACTGAGCTGCATTTGGATAGTTGGACAAATTTCATCCAAATTCAAATGTATATTTGAATTCTTTGCACATTTAAATCCTTTTTGGAAAAATGGATAGCAAACCTTTTCAAAAAATTAATGAAACTTTGCCTACCCACTAATTTGGACCTACGGAATCCAAATATGCAATTTGATTTTTGTGTTAGCTGCTGCAAACAAGAGTCTGAACACAACAGTTTGAATTACCATTGTGTCCTCCCCTCATTTGAAATTTGAGTTGAACATTTAGTTCAAACTCTGATTTTTAAACCTTTCCATTGCACCTGAGTACTTATATTCTGTGGGTTTAATCCACCTAGGGTCCAAACATGCAAGTAACCCTAAGTTTGTTTATAAGAATCTCTCATGGGTTATCATATGTGGAGAAAGTTTAAACCAGCCCCCTTTTTCATACACATGACACCGATCTTAGTGCAAACTCAAGTTTCTTTGTATTCACATTTTTGGGGCCTTTACATTCCTCCCTCCATTAAAGGGAATCTCGTCCCGAGATTTCAAAATAAAGATGAGGCGGAAAGTAATTACAACGTCTATGACAAAAGTTCCGGATAGTTCTTGTGAATGTAATCTTCACTCGCCCAAGTCGCCTCTTCTAGGGTATGATTACTCCACAGGACTTTGTAAAATTTCAAAGTCTGATTTCGAGTGACCCGGGTCTTCTCATCGATAATCTTGATGGGTTGCTCGACGTAGGTGAGATCCGGTTGTAATTTCTCCATGTCTCCCGAAAGAATCTCCGTCGGCTTCTTCAAACACTTTCTCAAGTGTGAGACATGGAAGATGTCGTGGATGCCCGATAAAGATGGCAGCAGCTCCAAATGGTAGGCTACCGGCCCACACCGTTCTGTAATAATGAACGGACCAACAAAGCGAGGAGCTAGCTTTCCCTTGACCCTGGATCGCTGAATTCTCTTCATTGGGGATACTCGGAGATAGACGTGATCTCCGACTTCAAAATACAAGGGTCGGCGTCGCTTGTCCGCATATCTCTTCTGGCGATATTGAACGGCTTTAAGGTTTGCTTGAATAAGTTGGACCCGCTCTTCGGCATCCTTTAGAAGATCGATGCCGAAAATCACCCTCTCACCGGATTCACACCAATTGAGTGGCGTGCGGCACTTCGTGCCATATTGTGCTTCGTATGGTGCCATTTTAATGCTGGATTGGTAATCATTGTTGTAGGAGAATTCCGCTAATGGCAAATGGTTATCCCAATTCTTTCCTTGATCTATGGCACATGCTCTCAGCATATCTTCTAAAATCTGATTCATCCTCTCCGCTTGACCGTCAGTCTGAGGATGGTATGCTGAGCTTCTAATTATCTTTGTTTCCAGAGATTCATGTAGTTGCTCCCAGAAACGAGCAACGAATATGGAACCTCGGTCAGATATGATGGTTTTGGGGACTCCATGTAAGCACACAAGTCTGGAGAGATACAACTCTGCATATTGCTTAGTTTAGAATCCCGTATTCACTGGGATGAAGTGGGCTGATTTTGTTAAGCTATCAACAATCACCCAAATGGAGTCATGCTTTCTAGATGTGAGAGGCAGTCTGACAATAAAGTCCATGCTGATGTCCTCCCACTTCCATGCCGGAATGCTTAATGGTTGCAGCATTCCCGCTTTCTTTATATGGTCAGCTTTGACTCGCCGACATGTATCACACTCGGATACATACTTGGCAATTTCTCGCTTCATCCGAGTCCACCAAAATTTTGTCTTAAGATCTTGATACATCTTATTGCTTCCTGTATGTAACAAGTACTTGGACATATGAGCATCATCCAAGATCTTCTTTCTTAGCTTCAGGTTCCGGGGTACCACGATACGGTTGTTAAACCATAACACACCTTGATCATCTTCCCAGAAACATTTCATTTTATCCTCATTGATTCTTGCCCAGATTTTCTGCATTCCTTTATCTCTCTTCTCGGCTTGTACAATCTCTTCTCTAATGGTAGGCACAAGAGCAAGATGATACAACGCCCCATACAGAATCACCCACAAGCTTGGTTCTTCATCCTCATCCGGAATAACTGACAAGTTATTCACGTGGGACTTACGACTGAGTGCATCAGCCACCACGTAAGCTTTGCCCGGATGGTAATGGATCTCGAGATCATAATCTTTGATTAATTCCAACCATCTCCGCTGCCTCATATTAATATCCTTCTGAGTGAATATATATTTGAGGCTCTTATGGTCGGTGTAGAGATGCACTAAATTCCCGAGTAAGTAGTGCCTCCACATCATTAACACAAGCACCACTGTAGCGAGTTCTAGGTCATGAGTGGGGTAGTGCTGCTCGTGGTTGCGGAGTTGACGAGACCCATACACGATCACGCGTCTATCTTGCATTAAGACACAGCCAAGTCCAATGCCTGAGGCATCACAATAAACATCAAATGGCTTTATTGTATCCGGTTGGGCTAACACCGGTGCCGTTGTGAGATGTTTCTTCAAAGTTTGAAAGCCTCTTCACAGGCCTCTGTCCATA
Source organism: Neostapfia colusana (assembly GCA_030760725.1). Classification (NCBI taxonomy): domain Eukaryota; kingdom Viridiplantae; phylum Streptophyta; class Magnoliopsida; order Poales; family Poaceae; genus Neostapfia; species Neostapfia colusana. The sequence goes on along the minus strand of JASWHV010000012.1, from coordinate 10,999,038 downwards.
CATACTTGCTGCTCTTATTTAATAGTTCTGTCATTGGTTTAGCCACCTTCAAAAAGCTGGGAATAAATCTCCGCTAATAACCCGCTAGTCCTAGAAAACTTCGGATTTGGTGAACAGATGTCGGAGACTCCCACTTCAAGACTTGCTCAATTTTGGTTGGATCTACGGCCACACCCCCCGCTGAAATAATGTGGCCTAAGAACGGTACCTTGCTGATCCAAAATTCACACTTACTGAATTTGGCATACAGCTTATGTTCCCGTAAGCGTTGGAGCACAATGTGGAGATGTTTGGTGTGCTCCTCCTCCGATTTGGAGTATACGAGAATGTCGTCGATGAAAATCATGACGAACTGATCCAACTCTGGCATGAATACAGAGTTCATAAGGTACATGAAATGTGTGGGTGCATTTGTTAGCCCGAAAGACATGACTAGATACTCAGAGCCCGTATCTAGTCGAGAAAGCCGTCTTCGGTATATCCTCCGCTCTGATTTTTATCTGATGATAACCGGACCGTAAGTCCATCTTGGAGAATACTTTGGCACCCACCAACTGATCAAACAATATATCGATCCGTGACAGTGGATATTTATTTTTGATCGTCACTGCATTTAGCGGCCGATAATCCACACATAACCGAAGTGACTCATCCTTTTTCTTCACAAAGAGGGCTGAACAGCCCCATGGCGATGAGCTTGGTCAGATGAACGCTGTGTCCATTAAGTCCTTTGGCTGCTCTTTCAGTTCAGCTAATTCCTTCGGAAACATTTTGTATGGCCTCCCAGATATCGGTGGGTTCCCGGTGCTAATTTGATCTTGAATACCACGTCCCTTTCCGGCGGCATCCCTGGAAGATTGTCTGGAAACACATCTGGGTACTTACGGACCACCGGAATATCCTCCAGTTTCATGGTCACACTGTGGTACACCACTGGATTTTTAGAATCCATGGCTTCAAGTATGAGTGTTTGGAGACCGTAGATCGGAGAGTCCAAACTAACAATCCGTGGACCGATGTCAAGAACATCCCTGTGGTAGTTCATCCACGCCATTCCTAAGATCACATTGATCTTCTGCCTCTCTAACACAATGAGGGTTGTGGGGTATAATTTTCCACCCAAGCACAAGGGTGCTTTGTTCACCACTTTGTTAGCAGCTATATTTCCACCGGGTGAGCGGATAAGGTAGTGATCTTTCGGTGTAGAGGTGGAGAGCTCAGCTTTGCACACAAATGACCTGCTGATGAAAATGTGTGTGGCTCCAGGGTCAAATAAAATCAATACGGGTAGTTCATTGAGGGTGAACATTCCCGCTAGTACAGGTACCCCGTCCGACACATCCTCTAGAGCTGTATGATAAGTGCACCCAGACTTTGGTGCTGTTCCTTGGAGCTGAGCACGGGGTTGATTTATACCCTGATCCGCTGTAGTTCCTCTGTGGCATATCCTTTCTGGACACTTCCTGCTGATGTGACCCAAATAACCGCGCGTGAAGCACGGTTTCTCAGCCGGTTTGTGAGACCTATGTGTGCTGAATACATTGGCTTTGACGATAAAAGTTTTGAATACTACCAAAACACCTTTTTAACAAGGTCCGACTCTAGGTCCGAGCTCCTGCAAGGTCCGACGATAGGTCCGACTTGTTTTGGGTAGCTCCGGCAAGGTCCGACGTAAGGTCCGACTTGCTTTGTCTAGGTCTGACTTATTTTGGCTAGGTCCGACTTGTTTTTGCTAGCTCCGGTGCTAGGTCCGACTAGCTTTGGTAAGTTCCGTGCTAGGTCCGACTAAGCTTTAGTAAGCTCCGGCGCTAGGTCCGACTAGCTTTGGTAAGCTCCGGTTCATTGTCCGGTTAGCTTTGGTAAGGTTCGGAGCTTGATTGCAATGGTTCTGCTTTTAACTTGCAATGTTTTGAACTTGCTTTACTCTTATGGAAAGTTTGCTTAGTATTATTTTACTAAGTTTTTGGTGTGTTTTGGTGGTTATGGCTGGTATCATTTTGCTATGGTTTACAACATGCTTATGTGAGGTGCTCACGTAAGATGTTGTAGTTTCAGAACTAACGAGAGTCAAGTCGATGACTTGTGCTCGGAAGTATTGGTTGTTTATTTATGTGCAGGTGTTGCTTGAGTTCAAGACATGGCTCGTGACAGGATCCTTGAACTAGTCTTAGGGAGAAGATGAGGTTCAACAACCAAGTTCGGGAGGAATTGTGGTTGAGTTGATCGGGAGGTCGCGCAGCATGTTTGGATCAAGAACAATGCATATGAAGGTATTGTGGACATTGTTGGAAGGTGTTTCCACGTGTGCAAGGAGTGCATGGATGTGGCAACTTGGTTCCAAAGCGTGGTGAAGAGATATGGAAGTGGAGATATGGTTGAAAAGGTTCAACCGGCTGGATTTTGCGCTCAGGCTGCGGCTGAGGCGGTTATGGTTTGTTTATGGAAAGTTTCGAGTTGGTTATAACAGGATTTCGTGTTAGGCATGAAGTAGAGTTGTTTTAGGATGTTTGGGACGTTCCTAAGGTGTTTGGAAGTCTTAAGATTGCTTCTATCTGCGTATAGAAGAGTCTTGAGCAGTATTGGAAAGTTACAGTTTGAATCCAAGTAGGAGTAGGAGTCCTAGTTTGAATTGGATTGGCCATAGAGCTGGTTATATAACCAAGGGAGGCCAAGGCTCATGGAGAACACGACTTTGGGGCTGTTCCTCTTGTGTTTTGATAAAAAAATTTCGTATTCTAAAGGAACTTTTGTGCCTTGTTCGTCCAACTTGTTTCAGACAAGTTTTTCTCGTCGAGTTTCTGTTCAGCACTACCTTACTTCGGTGGTTTTTCATAACTCGAGTTTTACAGATCCAATTGATATGATTCTTTTTGGGTTATCTTCACAACTTGATTATCTATCATCTGTGAAAATTTCACGGTAATTGAATTTGTGGTTTCTGATCTACACGAGTTTCTTTGCAGTATTCCAGAACTGTTTTTCTCGCGTAGGACAGATTGACCTTTGTTCAATCTTTCGATGGTAACTTGAGTTTCTCTCAACAGATTTTCATGATTCTTGTTGTGACGTCTTCGTGACTTGATTCAATACGATCTATACTAGTTTTGTCACAGTTGAACACGTTTATATTAGTCGCACACACGGTTTCTTTAACAGATCGGTTTTCTACTGAGGGGTGTTTTGTTGCTTCCGCTGAAAAGTTTTTATCTACCATTCACCCCCCTCTCTGGTAGCTTTACACGTGTACTTCGATCCTAAAATTGGCGTCAGAGCCAGGTTGCTCTAATCTTTGTGATTTGCACGTGTTTTGTCTAATCATCATGGAGAAATACTCCGCCAAACCTGTGTGTTTAGTGGTATTGTTTTTCAGGTTTGGAAGGCACGCATGGAAGCTTTCATCCAGGCGCAAGGCTTTGCAATATGGGAAAAGGTGTACAAGCCTTACTATGTGCCTTCAAACGATCAAGTCACGGCTACAAACATGAGAGATGTCGACAACAACAACAAGGCTCGGAACTTGATCATACAAGGACTAACTCAGAGCGACTTCGACCGTGTTGCACACCTCCGATCGGCGTACGATGTGTGGAGAGCACTTTTGGACTACCACGAAGGATCCAACACGATCAAGGAGGTAAGACAGGATATGTTCAAGAAAGAATACATGCGCTTTGAGATGCAACCCGGTGAGTCCATTGATGACCTCTTTGCTCACTTTAATAAAATTCTCAGCAACTTGCGTAACGTCAATGTTAATTTTTCAGATGCTGAAAATGCTAGGCAATTACTAAGTGCATTAGACATGTCAATTTGGGAGATGAAAGTAACATCCATACGTGAATCCACTGTCATGAGTACTCTTACATTAGATGTGCTTTATTCTAAGCTAAAAACTCATGAAATTGATATTATATCACGTAAGAACCCAAATAAGGCCCTGTTTGGCACAGCTTCTAAACCATCTTTTTTATAAAAATAAGCTACGGGTGTACCAAACAGTCAGCTTCTCCAGCAGCTTATTAGTTCAGCTGCTTCTCAGAATGAACTAAAAGCAGGATATAAGTTTAAGCTGCTGTTCACCAGCTTTTCAGACAAGCTGCTTTTTTAACAAGTTTAAGCCGTGCCAAACAGGGCCTAAGACTATTGCATTTGTCTCACAACGTGATATGCCTAGCTCCGGCCAATCATCTAGCAATACACTTGCTTTGCTGTCTTCACTAACCCTGGAACAGATTGAGGAGTTTCCAGAGGAGGAGCTAGTACTTCTTTCTACTAGGTTCTCAAAAGCATTGCAAAAAGTGAGAACTAGAAGGAGAGGAATGTGGCGGACCGGGATCCGCCCATCCAGGATCGCAGAGGGTGGTGCCGCACGATGCGACATCCGACAGCACACGTCATAAGAACACAATATATTACATGGGAAAACAACTGAAATGTACAAACGGTACAATACTCAGTTACAAACTATTGTATTTATTACACAGCGGAAGTCTACTATTCTACAACTCACGCCCGCCTACCTAGCAAAAGTCGGTTGCCCAGCCCTAGGGCAACCCACACTAGCTGCACTCCTCAGCTCAGCGCGGCGTGTATGGCTCCCACTCAGCCGTGGTCCCCGACGGAGGGTAACCCTCGCCGGTGGACTCGTACTCCGAGTCCGTGGGTGGCTCCTCACCTGAAAAACACTTAAGCAGCAACCGTGAGCACGAAGGCTCAACAAGACTTAACCGACTCACCTAAGCATGAAACTCTACATGAGGTGTACAAAGCAATAGGATAGTAACATTGCAGCAAATGGACATGCCTACAAGTTCACCCTTAATTCATCTTTTAGCAACAAGTTAACAGTTCAGGAATCTGAAATTTAGTAAGCAGTATTTGGTGGCACACATGTAGCAATACAATTATATCAATCAGCCATATTGAATCATATTTCATACATTATCCTACGTCACGACTCAGTGACCAAGTGGTACTCTTCACCGCGAGGGACGGCGAATCAACTCGATATACACCTGCAGGGAAACCCAAAGAGCACGTCACGTACGCCCACCCGTGGAGCTGCACAGCACGCTCACTCGATGTCGTACGGGACAACCTTTCACCCAACAGCCCAAACGTCGAACCGGTCACACCGAAACGAGCAGGAGGTTCACCACACGGAGCACCTCTCTATGCCCGTTGGCAGATTTCAACCTTGCTGCCCTCAACCTACACCTACAAATCGGTGTGCTATGCCTCGACGCCCGGAGGTTTAGGCTACATCGGTTTATCGGGGCCCATATATCTGATATGCCTTCGGTACGTTCAAACTTGATCAGCGTGGGCCGCACATGGATCGGTCCTCAATTGACACGGACAGGGCTGTGCACACAAGACTCCCTCTTGCTGCGCCCTAACCCCTGCGAAGTCTCATTTTCATTACTAAGGTGATCTCACATCACTCGAACCAATCCCGTGTGTCCCAAGCCTAACTCGCGAGTAGATTCCAACTACTCGACTTGTACCGAAGTCCTATGAATCACTAAGCATAGTTTGTCTACTCGAGGTCTTAGACACTACCCTCACTCTTATGGAAAATTTCTGGTCATGCAAGTGGGGTTCCATTCATTCTACACCTAACGCACATACACACTTCACTCTACGTATGTAAACAAAGTAAAAACTTTATAAAAAGCTTAATGCAAACCAGGGCTTGCCTTGTTTCTGCTGGTCAGGGGTTAGTTCTTCTTCCGGAAGGAGGAAATCGAGTACTTCCGGAGCCTCCTCGCCTTCAGCGACTACACGTTAATAAAATACTACATGTCAATTTAAATGCAATGTGTGAACTTGAATACTTAATTACTAATAACTCTAGCTAGCCCTCCCCTTTGGTTCTGAAATTTTTATGGTGGCTTGGTAGTGTCCTAACCAGAGTCTTGACCAAGTTTCATTTGAAACAAAGTTCATTTGAACCTTGTACAAATAAAAGCCCAATTGGTCAATATTTGAGCCTCTAAGTAATTCCAGGGGTTTTCATGGCTTCAACCATTACTTTCTGGAAACTATAATTTAAGATGGTTCTAATGGAATTGGTTTCATGTCATTTGAAGAATTCTACTGAAAGTTATGCCCTAATTAAGATTTGAGAAAATCTGAAAAATGTTTCTGTACATTTTTCTATTTTCTCAGGGCAGTTCACTTAATCACCCCATTAGGGTAACTAAATGAACTTGGATGAGTCTGAAAATTTTACTGTGACTCAGGGATTTTCCAATGAACCTCTCAGCCAAATTTCAGAACTTTTAATAAAGTAGTCCTTCAGATAAAATTCCCAACAGTTTAAAACTTAGGGATTTAATTCTGGAAAACTATTCACTTTCATGAGCTGAAATTAGTTTTGCTAGAAAGTAATCAGAATTCTGGGTTCAGCAAAATTTGGTTCATCGAATTTGGAGCTTCCTAGCAAAAGTTCTAAGCATTTGAAGTTGAACTAAACTGGAAAATAACTCAAAATGTTTAAACTCCCGCGGGTGGGGCCCACTACACAGTATCTTCTTCCTCCCCGCGCCAACAGTTCGCTGCGGTGATAACCTCCGGCGAGCTCCTCGGACCCCGCCTTTTCTGCGTTCCCCAGCCCGGAGCCTTGCCGCCTCTCCCTTTTGGACCACGGGCAGCTCATCCCCGAGGTCGGCCTGGGGCTCCGGTCGCCGGAAACCTATCGGCGACGGGCGGCAGTGACGGATGTGGTTCGGCAATGTCGTCCTCATGCTAGTAGAGCTTAAACACTTCGGTCTATTGCCCTAGAGCACCACGGCGACCTCCTAAACCCGGCGTGAACTCAAATCAGCTCAACATAGGCCGCAACTACGAGTTCATCGGCGACCTAGGCCGGAAATCGGCGCCGATGCAAAAATCCCGAAGAACATCGCCCAGACCCGATGAAACTCGATGGTTTCTGATCTCAGAGAGGCGTGGGCGAGTCTAGATCATGTCTTTAGCTCGGCCTAGGGAGTGGTGGCCTACTTGCTACGAATTTCCGGACTTCACGTGGTTCGGTCCTAAACACCCCGACGCGCTAATTCCCCAAATTCTTTGCCGATCGTGCGAGAGAGGGGGCGAGGTCAGTACGGTTGTGATCAGCACCTCGGAGCGGACCTTTCTTGTGTAGCTCGTTGGGCACGAGAGTGCCCGTGCTGGCCGGGCGCCGGTGATCAGTGAGGTCGGTCGGGGTGGGGTGTCTCGGTTGAGCGCGGAAGCAAGGAGAGTGCGAAGACTGCACGTGGTCGCGGTTTACTCGATCTCGGCATCTCCCCTGTGCCCTTAGCCTCTTCCCCGAGCAGGAGGTGGCACCGGTTGAGGCGGTCGGCCACTGGGGTGATCGTGCTGGCGCGCGCGCAAGGCTTCGGCCGAGGGGGAAAAGTTCACCTGAGGAAACTTCAGTCTGAAGTCTGCTGACCTGTGGGCCTCCCCTCTTATTCTTTTTTTTTTTCCAATTTTCTCAATTCTGTTGTGCCAAAATATCCTCAGATACTCACAATTGAATGTGAGACTTAGCCCCCAAGTTTTGGTTTGAATTTGAGTTCTCCATTTTGAAATTTGGTTGGTCCAATTTGCTTCATATTTAAACTGAAATTCAAATTCAGTTTTGAATTATTGCAAATTTGGCTCCCGACAAGATGAACTCCAACGGAGATGAAAATTGGTGGGCTAACTCAGAAAAATGTGCTGAGTTTGAATATGAAGCTAACTTTTGAATTTGAGCGATGAAAGTTGCTGCAATTTGAATTTACATTCAAATTGGCCTCTTTTTCAAATACCTCCAAAAGTGCCTCAAAAAGTGTTGGATTTACATGAAACTTGGCCTGAACCTTCCCAAAACTTTTTAAGTTGTAGGGGTGAGCTCAACCTCTCATGTTCATGTGTAGAAATCCTACTTTGTGAAAGTGAAGGCTTTCCCCTCTAATCACTCTTTTGATGGAGGTTACTTGCTCTTCACAATATTTCCTAAGATATTCACAACAAAAACTGTGGTGTTGTGAGGTGAAGAAAAGTTTTTGCAAGTCCCTTTTCTTGGGCTTTTACATCCCCCCTTAAAAGAATCTCGTCCCGAGATTACAAAAGAAGAGATAGCGATGTAATAGGGACTTACCCGTGCTGAGATGCCATGAACTCCGGGTAATTTGAGCGAAGGAATTCCTCTCTCTCCCACGTCGCTTCTTTGGCGGTGTGGTTGCTCCAGAGTATCTTGTAGAACCACAACGTTCTGCTACACGTGGTTCGGGCTTTCTCATCAAGAATTGCCACCGGATACTCATCATATGTCAAATCCGGCTTCAGCTCGCCGATGTCTCCGGTAGTAACAGCAGCGGTATGTTTCAGACATTTCCTCAGCTGTGAGACATGGAAAATGTCATGGACACCAGCAAGATATGCCGGTAGTTCCAGTCTATACGCCGCTGGTCCACACTTCTCTGTGATAGCATAGGGTCCAATGAAACGGGGAGCGAGCTTCCCCATGACGCCGAACCGGTGCATGCCCTTCATCGGAGACATGCGGAGGTACACGTGTTCACCAACGTCAAAGTGCAACGGTCTACGCCTCGTATCAGCGTAGCTCTTCTGCCGGGATTGAGCGGCCTTCAAATTAGCTTGAATCGTCCGAACGCGCTCTTCGGCGTCGTTCACCACAACCCCGAATGTGACCCTTTCACCGGACTCGCACCAATTTAATCGGGTGCGGCATTTGCGACCATAGAGAGCTTCGTAGGGTGCCATCTTGATACTCGCCTGATAGTCGTTGTTGTACGAGAATTCTGCCAATGGTAGGTGATCATCCCAGTTCCTACCATGGTGGATGGCACATGCTCTCAACATGTCTTCCAGAACCTGATTCACCCTCTCTGTTTGGCCATCTGTCTGAGGGTGGTAAGCGGAGCTTCTAATTAGTTTAGTACCCAAAGCAGCATGCAACTGCTCCCAAAAGCGAGATAGAAACAATGCACCTTGGTCTGAGACTATGGTATTGGGTAAACCATGCAAGCATAGGATCCTGGCGATATATAACTCCGCATATCTGTTGGCATGGAAATGTGTATGCACGGGAATGAAGTGAGCCGACTTGGTTAGTCGGTCAACGATCACCCAAATGGAGTCATGCTTGTTGGATGTTACGGTAATCCCACAATGAAATCCATGCTCACATCCTCCCATTTCCATGCTGGGATCTTCAGGGGTTGCAACAGCCCTGATTTCCTCATATGATCCGCCTTCACTCGTCTACACATATCACACTCGGATACGTACTTCGCTACCTCCCGCTTCATCCGTGTCCACCAAAATTTCTTTTTCAAATCTTGGTACATTTTGTTGCTTCCCGGATGAATGGAGTATTTAGACAAGTGGGCTTCATCGAGGATCTTTTTCCTCAACTCCATATCCTGGGGTACGACTATGCGGTCATTGAACCATAGTGTCCCCTCATCATCCTTCTGAAAACACTTGATTTCCCCATTGCCTATCCGTCTCCGGAGATGTGCCATGCCTTTATCAATCTTCTGAGCTGCAATGGTGTTCTCCCTAATAGTAGGGATGAGGGCAAGGTTGTAAAGCGATCCATAAGGAACCAAATATAAACTCAGCTCTTCCTCCTATACCAGGGTAATGGTGAGGTGATGGACATGTGATTTCCGACTCAACGCGTTGGCAACCACATTCGCCTTGCCGGGGTGGTAATGGATCTCAATCTCATAATCTTTGATCAGTTCTAACCACCTCCTTTGTCTCATGTTCAGCTCCTTCTGGGTGAAAATGTATTTCAAACTCTTGTGGTCGGTTTAGAGATGCACCAGATTCCCCAGGAGATAGTGCCTCCACATTTTCAGCTCCAAAACCACTGCAGCAAGCTCAAGATCATGAGTGGGATAATGTTGCTTGTGGTTCCGAAGTTGGCGTGAGCCATATGTGACCACACGTCCTTCCTGCATCAACACGCAGCCGAGCCCAATACCGGACGCTTCACAATACACGTCGAAGGGCTTTGTTGTATCCGGCTGATCTAAGACCGGGGCTGTGGTGAGATGCTTCACCAATGCTTGGAACGCTCCTTCACACGCCGTGTTCCAAACATATTTCGTCCCTTTCTTCAGCAAATCTGTCATCGGCTTAGCAAGCTTGGAGAAGCTTGAAATGAATCTCCGATAGTATCCCGCTAACCTGAGGAAGCTTCTGACTTCATGAACTGAAGTGGGAGCTTTCCATTTCAGCACTTGCTCTATTTTGCTTGGGTCAACCGCAATGCCTTCAGCTGAGATGATATGTCCCAAGAATGGCACTTGGCTGATCCAAAACTCGCATTTACTGAACTTGGCGTAGAGCTTGTGGTCTTGCAATCGTTGAAGAACGATTCTCAAGTGTTCGGCATGTTCGGCTTCTGTCTTGGAGTAAACCAAGATATCATCGATGAACACTACCACGAACTTGTCCAGCTCCGGCATGAACACTGAGTTCATGAGATACATGAAATGGGCTGGAGCATTTGTGAGACCAAAAGACATGACGAGATATTCATATAATCCGTATCTCGTCGAGAAGGCTGTCTTCGGGATATCCTCCGCCCGGATCTTTATCTGGTGATATCCAGAGCGAAGGTCCATCTTGGAGAACACACTTGCACCCACAAGTTGATCAAACAATATGTCGATGCGGGGAAGTGGGTACTTATTCTTGATGGTGATGGCGTTGAGCGGCCGGTAATCCACACACATCCTCAAGGTTTCATCCTTCTTTTTAACAAACAGCGCCGAGCATCCCCAAGGCGAGGAACTCGGCCTAATGAAACCCTTGCTCAACAGATCATTGAGCTGTTCTTTTAATTCAGCCAGCTCGTTCGGAGCCATCTTATATGGTCTCCGTGATAAGGGCGTAGTCCCAGGTGCAAGTTCAATCTTGAACTCGACCTCCCGCTCGGGTGGCATGCCCGAAAGATCATCCGGGAACACGTCGGGGTACTCCCGGACTACGGGGTTGTCCTCTAACTTGAGAGCTTCAGCATTATTAATTGCTGAAATTTCCCGGACTGGCGTGTCTAACACCATGGAATGTGGACGGTGAAATGGAGAGTTTAAATGAACCGTCCGTGTCCGAGTCTCCAGGACAGCGCCATGGTATTGTAGCCATGACATCCCTAAGATTGCATCAATCTTTTGCCCCATAAGGATTATCAAGGTGGTGGGATATAGTTTCCCACCTAAGCACAGTGTTGCTTTTGGAATCATCATATTAGCTGAGATCTTCCCTCCCGGTGAGCAGATCATATAAGTGCAGTCGGTTGGGAAGACTTGCATTTGATGCTTAGCCACATAGGATGCACTTATAAAGCTGTGGGTTGCACCAGAATCAAACAGTATGATGATGGCTTGATTGTTGAGAGTAAACATACCGGCCAGCACGTTGTCTCCCTCCGGGGCGTCCTCATTGTCGAGGTGGTGGCATTGGCGGACGGAACGGAGGTGACTCAAACGAACGTCCCCCGAACCGCTGAGGTCGCGCTGGTGGATGCCACTGCTGCCCGGATGGTGTCCGATACACCATGCGGTACTTCTGGGGAACGCCACTCCCACCACTGGGTGGAGCGCTGCGCTTCCGCTGCTCAGCTGCCAACTCCCGCTGAGCGTCCTCTTGCATGATCCCAGCATTGACTAGGTCATCGAAAGTGCCGCGATTCCACTGAACGATATGTGTCTTCATTTCGGGGTGTAACCCCCGATAGAAGTGCTCCCGCTTTTTCTCCTCAGTGGAGATGTAATCTGACGCATATTGCGCCAGATGGTTGAAGGCACGGGAGTAGTCATGGGCACCCCTCCCGCCCTGCTTCAGCTCCAAGAATTCTTGGAACTTCCTCTTCATTATCCCGGGAGGGATGTGATAGGCGCGGAACGCCTCCCGGAACTCTCCCCACTCCACGGTATGGCCAGCCGGACGTGAGGCGACATAGTTCGCCCACCACGCGCCAGCGGCACCGTGAAGCTGCTGCGCTGCGAACATAGTCTTCTGCCGCTCCGTGCATTGAAGCAGCCCGGACTTAGACTCGATAGTCCACAGCCAGTTGTCGGCCTCCAGTGGTTCTTCAGCTTCGGTGAACACTGGAGGGTGCGGACTCATGAAATCCGAGTATGACACTTCACGGGGCTCACGAGGCCCTCTGTCTTGACGCCCCCCCCCCTCCGCCTGGGACTTATTCTGCACGATCGTGCGGAGCAGGTCGGTCTGCTCCTCACGACCTCCCACCAGTGCCACTATCACATCCGCTAGAGTAAGCGGAGGCGGCGGCGGTGGTTGCTGCTGCGGGGTGCTGTCGTAGGCCGGTGGCTGGGAATCATCGCCTCCCTGTTGGCTAGAACCACCAACCTCGTGTGTGGTCCTAGTGCGCACCATCTACAACCATACGACAACAAGCATCAGTCCCGCAACATATTTCCATGCAGTTCAATGAAATAGGCGTAACAACATAATGACAATAAAAACACGGATACATCTCGTATGTAGATAATGTAATAACTTTGCACAAGCTACACCATTACCAGACCAAATACAAGCTAGTTTAATCCAACTTGATGAACCTTTACTTTGGAAGCTCACCACAACTAGGTTTGGTCACCACGAGACGTTACTATCGCTTTGTCATCACGTATACCACCTTTTTATCTTCAATACGACACAAACATGGTCTCTAGTAAAAGAAACTTGAGTGAGACCTATACTCAAATCTTTCACTGGTTGAAGATCACCTCTCATGAGTATGTTCTACCCCATTGGGAGTACTCAAACCCCCTCTAGGGTACAACAATCTCTCAATTAAGTTCAACTGTCATTCCTCTGTCAGAATGACCAGTTTCTACATATTCCAGGTTTTGATCTGGTTCTGGGCATTTTCATGACTCAAGATACATACCAAAGTTAAAGTTAACTTCATTATATTTCCAACGAGTACTTACTTGCCGTCAGATCAGCTTTGGTTAAAAAGTTATGGTCATTCAAAGTAAGCAGAATTTCTGGAAGAATTTTAACAGCACCTCCTTTGGGAAGTTGCTGTTTTCAACTCTGATTTACACTGAATTCTGTGCTGAAATTTCAGAAACTTTGAATTGAAAAGATGTAACACATCTTCTACCCTTTCTAAGGATGTATCATATGAAAATTTTTTGATTTTTTTACTGGGAGTTATGTTTGAAAAAAACAGAACAGTCCAGAGAGTGTTTAATTCTGTCCTGATTCTGGACAGTTTACATTCCTCTGGGGTTTAAGCCATCTCAAGGTGCGTTTCAGCTCTGGAAGTCTACAACAAAGTTTTAGAGTACTTAAATACCTTTCCAGAACTATATACCACACCTAACTGGTCTAAAAGACCAGTGAGTTATGCCCTGTTGAAGATCAGCAAACTTGCTGCCCAAAACAGAGCACTCTGTTTTTCAGTCTTTTGGAACTACCCTCATCACTATCCAATTTGCCTACCCAACCAGGGTCCTAAATGTTGAACCTAATGATTTTAATTCCTTGTTATCATTATTTTTATGCATATGCCTGCAATATCTCGGCACTACGTTCCTCACAAAAGAAAATCCTAACCGGATTATACCGGCATATACGTCTCAAGTGTGGCACTACACGGTCTCTCACACACGTTTACTACATGGACACATACATGGTTAGTACTGGCAGAAGACCACACAATGTTGATGCACTCAATGGTTGTTTATTTCAGGCAGGACCATATTTGAAAGTAAATACAAACGCCCGTATCATTGCCATACAGCCGTCCTTGAGTTAAGTCACGTCTCAAGGTACGTGATCGTGTTTCAACACCACACGACGGGGAACCCGAGTATGTCATTGTAGGATCGAAGAGCACGTGAAAAGCTACCAGAGGGGGGGTGAATGGTAGATTAAAACTTTTCGCAGAGGAAACAACAAAAACCCCTCAGCAAAAAATCAATCGGTTAAAGAAACCGTGTGTGCAAGTGTTTTCAAACGTGTTCAACCATGAAAAATCAAGTAGAGAGGTAGAGAATCAAGTCACGGATCTAATGCAACAAGAATCACTTGAAAACACGAAGTAAAACATGAGATACGATCAAAACATTAAACGAAGATCAATCTGTTCTACCCGATATAAAACAGATCTGCAACGCTGCAAAGAAACTCGTGTATCTCAAAAACTACAGATACGAAGCTCGTGAAAATTTCACAGATGATAGATAATTGAGTTGTGAAGACAACCCAAAAAGAATCTCGTCAATCGGATCTGTAAAACTCGAGTTATGAACGAAACACCGAAGCAACGTCGGTCTGTCCAGAAACTCGGCGAGAAAGACTCGACGAAAAACAAATCGGACGAACAAGACACAAAGGCTCCTCGAAACTATGAACTTTATTCAATAGAAACACAAGAGGAACAGCCCAAAGTTCTCTACCCATGACAGCTCTGGCCTCACTTGCTTTTATAGCCAGCCCTCAGGCTAATCAATCCAATCTAGAACTCCTACTCCTAATTGGACTTGTATCCTAACTTACCATAACTGCTCAGGACTCTGCTATTCGCAGATAGAAGCAATCGTGAGACTTCCAAACACCTTAGGAACGTCCTAAACATTCCTAAAACAACTCAACTTCGTGCCTAGCACGAAATCCTATCATAACCAACTCAAATCTTCCATATTTGAGCCATATCCGACTCAGCCTCAGCCTGAGCACGCAATCCAGCCGGTTGGACCTTTCCGACCAATTCTTTACGTCCACTTCTCTTCATCACGCCTTGGAACAACGTTGCCACGTCCATGCACTCCATGCACACGTGCAAACACCTTCCAACGACGTACACGCAACCTTCATATGCACTGCCCTTGATCCAAACATGCTGCGCGACCTCCCGATCAACTCAACCACATCTCCTCCCGAACTTGGTTGTTGGAACCTCATCTCCTCCCTGAGACGATCCCGTCAACAGCCATGTCTTGAACTCAAGCAACACCTGCACATGAATAAACAACCAATTCTTCTGTGAACAAGTCCTCGACTTGACTCACGTTAGTTCAAAAACCACAACACCTTACATGAGCACGTCACATAAGCATGTTGCAAACCATATCAAATGATAACAGCCATAACCACCAAAACACACCAAAAACTTAACAAATTAATACTAAGCAAACCTTCCCATAAAGCAAGTTTGAAACATTGCGAGTTAAAAGCAAAAACAAGACGCTGCAGTTCTACGAGTTGAACTTCACGGGAGCTCCCTAAAAACAAGCTCCGGACCTCACAGAAGCTCTCCGGACCTTGCAGGAGCTCTCCGGACCTTGCCAACACTAGGCGGACCTAACAAAGAACATGTCAGACCTTGCCACAGAAGAATGTTTTGGCAATATTCAAAACTTTGAATGTTAATGCTAACTTTTATCCTAATTGCCAGTGTATTCAGCACACATAGGTCTCACAATCTCCCCCTTGATGAATGCATTGGCAACATCAATTAAAATCTGAACATTGGCTTATGAAAAGTTTTGAAAAGCTTTGAAAACTCATTTCTCCCCCTTTATTAATTTCTCCCCATTTTTTAAAATCAGAGAAGGAAGAAAGTGTATAACATATGCAAAGTGTAAAAAAATCTCTCCTTATACATATTTCTCCCCCTTTGACAATGTATTCAGCAAGGTTCAAAGGAGAAATTTTTAAATGTTATGAGCATATTATAACATATACATACAAAACAAAGCTCATCCAAGTCATACTATCAGGTTACTTACACTATCACATCAATGAGATACATAAAGTAGTGTAAGCCATGCTAGAGATCAAATGTATTTTTCAGTTTAAGCAAGTCATGATCTCCCTTACTCAACTATTTCAAAACCTGAAAACATGACACTTGTTGCTGCATTTTTATTATTCATAATCATTTAAGGCACAAAGTTGATCATATGATATTTGCAAGAGATTATATGCCGCATCAGCCTTATTCTAACCAACCAAGCCAAGCCTATGTCATTTGACAATCAGAAGCTTAAGGACATGGTTTTAGTCATACACAATTCTTTCCAAGTTCATATCTTAGTGCAATGATAAGCAATCTCCAAAGAAGAAGTGCGATGCATGCATATTCTCTTGATCTTTTCTCAATTTTTTATTTGAAAACTCAACATGTGAGCTGATCACTTGATTAATTTTTTTTATGTTTAAAAGCACTTGTGAGCACGCAACAAGTTCAAAACAGCAAGAAAGTTCGATCATGACCAGATTTAGTGTAAGTAATTATTCCAATTACTAGTCACGGCAAAAACTACAAAATGTATAACATGAGTAATGTAGTAAGAACTTTCAGCCTGTAAAAGAAATCACAAAGTCATATATGTATGAAATACTATGCTCATATTATTTTAGTTTCAGATTCACACATAGACTTTCAAAGTTTCAAAAACTCCCCCTCAATTTAAGCCATGAGGATGCATAACCCCTATTTCACTATGAATGAAACAAAAACGAGTGAAATCCAAAGGTTTTGTAAAAATATCAGCCAATTGTTGTTCGGTATCGATATGGTGAAGCACAATGTTTCCTTTTTCAACATTATCACGAAGAAAGTGATATCTAATATCAATGTACATAGTTCTAGAGTGTTTCACGGGGTTTTTAGCAATACAAATTGCACTAGTGTTATCACAAAACAGTGGAACACTATCTAAATCAACCCCATAGTCCTTAAGTGTTTGAACAATCCAAAGAATTTGTGAGCAAGCGCTAGCCGCAGCTACATATTCAGATTCGGCCGTGGATTGTGCAACTGAACTTTGTTTTCTAGAGGACCAAGCAACAAGTGATACCAAGAAAATGACAAGCACCCGAAGTACTTTTCCTATCAATCCTACAACCCCCAAAATCAGCATCGAAAAAACTTTCAAAGAAACGGTTGAGGAAGAAGGAAGAAAAATGCCAAATTCTTGAGTTCCATGTAGGTACCTGAGAATCCTTTTGATGGCTTGGCGATGTGAAGCACGTGGAGAAGCTTGAAAACGTGCACAAAGACATACGCTGAATTGTATGTCCGGTCTTGACGCCGTGAGATACAAAAGTGATCCAATCATACTTCTGTATTCTTTTTTATCGACCGGGTCACCATCTTCGTCAAGTTCAAGTGTTGTTGCTGTTCCCATTGGTGTCCGAAGAGGCTTGCATTTGTCCATGTTGAAGCGCTTAAGAAGGTCCTTTGTATACTTAGTTTGATGCACAAAAGTTCCTTCTTTTGTTTGCTTGATTTGCAGCCCCAAAAAGTATGTGAGTTCTCCCATCATACTCATCTCAAATTCTGAACTCATCATAGCTGAAAACTTGGACACGAGATCATGAGAAGCACAACCAAAGATAATATCATCCACATACACTTGAACGAATAATGAGTCATTGCCATGCTTAAGTACAAAAAGAGTTTTATCAACCTTGCCCATGGTAAACCCCTTTTCAAGTAAGAATGTTTTAACCTATCATACCATGCTATAGGGGCTTGTTTTAGACCGTACAAGGCTTTGGACAGTTTGTAAACATGATTAGGAAAATTTGGATTTTCAAAACCCGGTGGCTGCTTAACATAAACCTCCTCCTCTATGTAGCCATTAAGAAAAGCACTTTTAACATCCATTTGATATAACTTGAAACCTTTAGATGCAGCAAATGCTAATAAAATTCTTATAGCTTCTAATCTAGCAACAGGAGCAAATGTTTCATCAAAATCTAGACCTTCAATTTGAGTGAAACCTTGAGCAACCAACCTAGCTTTATTCCTAACCACAACCCCATCTTCATATTGCTTATTTTTAAATACCCATTTAGTTCCAATTAATGTGTGACCTTGAGGTGGAGGTACAAGTTTCCAAACATTATTTCTTTCAAAATTTTCTAACTCTTCTTGCATGGCATTAATCCAAGATTCATTAGTGAGTGCGTGTGATATATCCTTGGGTTCAAAAGAAGCAACAAAAGCAGAATGAGCATGAGAGTTTGGATCGCAAAACCTGGACCGAGTGACTCGTTCATGCAAGCTTCTAATGATTTGTTGTGGAGGATGACTTTTGAGTACTCGGAGGGGAGTAGACACTTCACAAGCACCTTCTACATGTTTGGACCTTTGATTAGGAGAGCTTGTTGATTGAGGAAGGTCCGAACCAGCAGTAGTGACTGTTGGTGCTGGTTGTGGTGCAAAATCAGCAGCTTGATCGTTATTTACTTCCGAGTTTTCGGGCAGCAGCACCACTTCTTCATCTTCTTCAATAAAAATACTCTCCCCCTGCGGATATGGATCCGGACCTGCAATATCGGAGTTAGTACTTGGGCTAGCTTCATCAAAAGAAACCTCGCAAGTCTCCACAATTTTGTTAGTGTCAAGTAAAAGCACACGGTAGCCTCTAGTATGAGATGGATAACCAAGAGACATGCCATCAACAGATCTAGCTTCAAATTTATCAAGATTACCATGTTTCTTAACAAAGCATTTGCAACCAAAAACCCTAAAGTGTGTAACACTAGGCCTATGTCCAAACCGGAGCTCATATGGGGTTTTTCCAAGCTTAGCACGCAAGAAAACACGATTTGAGACATAACAAGCGGTTGCAATTGCATCAGCCCAAAATTTCCTAGGAGTTTGATATTCATCAAGCATAGTCCTAGCCATCTCAACTAAGGTCCTGTTCTTTCTTTCTACGACACCATTTTGTTGTGGTACATAGGGTGAAGAGTATTGATGATCTATTCCATTTTCAGCACAAAAGTGATCAAAGGATTGGTTTTTAAATTCAGTTCTGTTATCACTTCTAATTGCTTTTAATGATCCTGGGTGATCAATAGATAATCTAAGAAATAAAGTTCTAAAATGACTAAAAGCTTCATTCTTAGATGCCATAAAATAAACCCAAGAATATCTGGAATAATCATCAACAATCACAAGCACATACCATTTACCTCCGAAGGATTGAACACGTGCCGGACCTACTGTGTCAAGATGTAAAAGTTGTCCCGGTTCAGCTGTCATGGTCATTGTGAGAGGAGCATGTGAACCTGCAACAAACTTAGCATGTCTACAAGAAGAGCACACAATATCATTGTCCTTTTTAAGCTTCGGCAGCCCACGTATGTGATCGAGAGCACTAACACGAGTGAGATGATCAAAGCCTATGTGACCAAGTCTACGATGCGAAAAATATAGATCCTTTATATCATTAGCAACTAGACACCGATGCTTAGAAGTTGACAAATCAAAATCAGCTTTAAAAACTCTTCCAAACCTAGACATGTTAAACAAAAGCTCACCTTTTGAATCTACAACCTTGCAGCAATTTTTAGCAAAGCTAACCTCTAGATTTTCATCTAGCAATTGTGAAACCGAAAGCAAGTTGTATTTCAAATTTTTAACAAGTGCCACATCTTTCAAAGTGTAGAGATTGTTTACTATAACCGAACCTTTAGCAATTATGGGAGTAGAAGAGTTATCGGCAAAAGTAACATTTTCTACACGTGACACAAAAGAGAGAGAGGAGAACCATTCTTTGTTACCGGTCATGTGGCGTGAGCAACCTGAATCCACAATCCAAATGTTCTCCTTCCTCAAATGTGAAACCTACACAGCAGCACAATACGTCGATGACTCAATACTGGGGTTAGTTAAAAGATTTTTAGGAATCCAGTACTGAGTCACACGACGTCCAGCAGGAATAACACGCGAAAGCTGAGAAGGTACAGCAGGTTTATGAGCCAAACATCGAAAATTTTTGTTCCCAACTACTGACTTAGAAGATGTGTTATATGTAGCACAAAAAACAGTAGGTCCGGGAGCAAGTTTTTGACTCATTACAGCAGGTTGCAAGCTCCGAACATTCGGTCTAGCAGATTTTGCTTGGTTGTTATGTGATCTAGCAAGTATTCTTTGTTTCTTATCATGTTTAGCTAGTCTATAAAAAAATCCATGACATGACCCTCTCTACCACAGTATGTACAATGAAAAATAACCTTATTATCATGTCTAGATGAGCAAGCAATACGTTTATTAGAACCCGAATGGGACAGTACTCCTGCAGATTTGAAAATCACCTCTTTTTGTCTAGGAGCTGTTTGAATCAAACCGCTTCCTAATGACTTTAAAACATTAGGTGGGTGTGCCTTAGCATGAGCATGAGAATTAAAACCTAAACCAGTTTTACCATTACAAGACTTGGAAGAATTCAGCAGCAAGTTTAGGTTCTTATTTGCATTAGAAAACCGATCTAGTGTCCTATGCATGTCATCAAGTTTATTGGACAGATCAAAGCAGTTTTCACATGAAGTTTTTCCTTTTAGTTTGCAATTTGAACAATATTTAACTTCATGCACACGTAAAGCATTGTTCAAAATAGAAATCTCATTCATAGCATTATTTAGTTTCTTATTCAGATCATCACATGAAGAACAATGCAAATCAATTGTAGAACAACAAGCATCTTTCAAATTTTTATCATTAAGTGCAGCAAGCTCTTTGTTCTTTTCAATTTCAAGTTCAAGTTTATCAAGTGTAGATGCGTGTGCACTTCTTAAAGAGGATAATTGTTCATAAATTAAATCACATGAGGAACAAGAATCATCACTAGGAATCAAAGTTTTTAAACGATTAATTTCAGATTCTAGTGATTCAATTTTAACAGCATTGTTCCTAAATTTTTTATCCTTTTTCTTTAATATAACAGTGGCACGAGAAATAGCATCACACATTTCTTCGCAAGTGGGACATACCTATTCATCATCGCCGTTGTGTTCTGCCTCCTCGGAGCTTGAACTTTACTTGCTCGCCATGCAGCACATATTTGCCATAGCTTCTTCATCTTCATCACTACCGGTGTCCACATCACTTGATCGAAATCTTGAAGTGCAGAGATCATACTATGCACTATGTTGCGCATTGATAAATCTTTCTTCTTCTTATTCTTTGCAAACGATTTCTTCGGCCTTGTTTGCTTTTCTTCACGTGAAGTCGGACCTGAAAGGTTAGGGCACTCCGTACGAAAATGTCCTGTCTTACCACATTCAAAACATCATTGAGGTCCGGAGCTTCCTCTCCTTCTAGTTCTCACATTTTGCAATGCTTTTGAGAACCGAGTAGAGATGAGTGCAAGCTCCTCCTCTGGAAACTCTTCAATCTGTTCAAGGGTTAGAGAGGACAGCAAAGAAAGTGCACCACTAGATGATGATTGACTAGAACTAGACATGTCACGTTGTGAAACAAATGCAATAGACTTGTTGGGGTTTTTACGTGAGATGATGTCAATTTCATGAGTTTTCAATTTAGAATAAAAAACGTCTAAAGTAAGAGAACTCATGACAGTAGATTCATGAATAGATGTAACTTTCATCTCCCAAATTGACATATCTAATGCTCCTAACAATTGTCTAGCATTTTCAGCATCTGAAAAGTTAACATTGACACTACGCAAGTTGCTGAGAATTTTATTAAAGCGAGCAAAAAGGTCATCAATTGACTCACCGGGTTGCATCTCAAAACGCATGTATTCTTTCTTGAACATATCTTGCCTTACCTCCTTGATCGTATTGGATCCTTCATGGTAGTCACAAAGAGCTTTCCAAACATCATATGCAGATCGGAGGTGTGCAACACGGTCGAAGTCGCTTTGAGTCAATCCTTGGATGATCAAGTTGCGAGCCTTGTTGTTGTCAACATCTCTCATGTTCGCAGCCGTAACTTGATCGTTGGGTGGTACATCAAAGTTCCGGTAGACCTTTTCCCATATGGCGAAGCCTTGCGCCTGTATGTAGGCCTCCATCCACGCCTTCCAAACCTGAAAATCGATGCCATTGAACACACAAGGTTTTGCGGAGTACTTCTCCATGATGGTTAGTCAAAACACGTGCAAATCACAAAGATTAGAGCACCTTGGCTCTGATACCAATTGTAGGATCGAAGAGCACGTGAAAAGCTACCATAGAGGGGTGAATGGTAGATTAAAACTTTTCGCAGCGGAAACAACAAAAACCCCTCAGCAAAAAATCAATCGGTTAAAGAAACTGTGTGTGCAAGTGTTTTCAAACGTGTTCAACCATGACAAATCAAGTAGAGAGGTAGAGAATCAAGTCACGGATCTAATGCAACAAGAATCACTTGAAAACACGAAGTAAAACTTGAGATACGATCAAAACATTAAACGAAGATCAATCTGTTCTACCCGATATAAAACAGATCTGCAACACTGCAAAGAAACTCGTTTATCTCAAAAACTACAGATCCGAAGCTCGTGAAAATTTCACAGACGATAGATAATTGAGTTGTGAAGACAACCAAAAAAGAATCACGTCAATCGGATCTGTAAAACTCGAGTTATGAACGAAACACCGAAGCAACGTCGGTCTGTCCAGAAACTCGGCGAGAAAGACTTGACGAAAAACAAATCGGACGAACAAGGCACAAAAGCTCCTCAAAACTATGAACTTTATTCAATAGAAACACAAGAGGAACACCCCAAAGTTCTCTACCCATGAGAGCTCTGGCCTCCCTTGCTTTTATAGCCAGCACTCAGGCTAATCAATCCAATCTAGGACTCCTACTCCTAATAGGACTCGTATCCTAACTTACCATAACTGCTCAGGACTCTCCTATTCGCAGATAGAAGCAATCGTGAGACTTCCAAACACCTTAGGAACGTCGTAAACATTCCTAAAACAACTCAACTTCGTGCCTAGCACGAAATCCTATCATAACCAACTCAAATCTTCCATATTTGAACCATATCCGACTCAGCCTCAGCCTAAGTACGCAATCCAGCCGGTTGGACCTTTCCGACCAATTCTTTACGTCCACTTCTCTTCATCACGCCTTGGAACAACGTTGCCACGTCCATGCACTCCTTGCACACGTGCAAACACCTTCCAACGACGTACACGCAACCTTCATATGCACTGCCCTTGATCCAAACATGCTGTGCGACCTCCCGATCAACTCAACCACGGCTCCTCCCGAACTTGGTTGTTGGAACCTCATCTCCTCCCTGAGACTAGTCCAAGGATCCCGTCATCAGCCATGTATTGAACTCAAGCAACACCTGCACATGAATAAACAACCAATTCTTCCGAGCACAATTCCTCGACTTGACTCACGTTAGTTTGAAAACCACAACACCTTACATGAGCACGTCACATAAGCATGTTGCAAACTATATCAAATGATAACAGACGTAACCACCAAAACACACCAAAAACTTAGCAAATTAATACTAAGCAAACCTTCCCATAAAGCAAGTTTGAAACATTGCAAGTTAAAAGCAAAAACAAGACGCTGCAGTTCTACGAGTTGAACTTCACGGGAGCTCCCTAAAAACAAGCTCCGGACCTCACAGAAGCTCTCCGGACCTTGCAGGAGCTCTCCGAACCTTGCCAGCACTTGGCAGACCTAACAAAGAACTTGTCGGACCTTGCCACAGAAGAATGTTTTTGCAATATTCAAAACTTTGAATGTTAATGCTAACTTTTATCCTAATTGCCAATTATTCAGCACACATAGGTCTCACAGTCATGAACGGGTCGTCACGGTTGGGAATGTTATCAACCCAACAGATACCACCTACTGCCCTGCAGGGCACGCCGATGGCAAGCGCTGCGTATGTCCTCTTGGGCTATGTCCAGACGAACACACTCTCACGTTACTGACCACACGATGGGGTCTCCACTTACTTGCCTAATGTACGCTAGGGATCAGCATTTCATATGAACTCAGGAACATGAAGAGTCCAAGAGTTTCATATTGACGTCCCACACCAAGCTGTGAGACCTATCCCTGAACCACGTTCCTCGTCAGGGGAGCTAACCGAAATTGAACCGCTTTCGGTAGCATTCCTTACCAATCTTACCAGAGCGTAGGTGCGTCATTACATAATTAAAATTCAGAATTATAACACATAGGTTAGTCTTTGCCACTTTAAGTAACTATGCTAATATAGTCCTTACTTGGGCAACTACCGAATCCTCACCGTGAACCTAAGTTTTCCCATAATACAGTCCTTAGGTACTGTGCTATCCCCAATGCAGCTCTGATACCAGGCTGTGGCGGACCGGGATCTGCCCATCCAGGATCGCAGAGGGTGGTGCCGCACGATGCGACACCCGACAACACACGTCATAAGAACACAATATATTACATGGGAAAACAACTGAACTGTACAAACGGTACAATACTCAGTTATAAACTATTGTCTTTATTACACAGCGAAAGTCTACTATTCTACAACTCACGCCCGCCTACCTAGAAAAAGTCGGTTGCCCAGCCCTAGGGCAACCCACACTAGCTGCACTCCTCAGCTCAGCGCGGCGTGTATGGCTCCCACTCAGCCGTGGTCCCCGACGGAGGGTAACCCTCGCCGGTGGACTCGTACTCCGAGTCCGTGGGTGGCTCCTCACCTGAAAAACACTTAAGCAGCAACCGTGAGCACGAAGGCTCAACAAGACTTAACCGACTCACCTAAGCATGAAACTCTACATGAGGTGTACAAAGCACATAGGATAGTAACATTGCAGCAAATGGACACGCCTACAAGTTCACCCTTAATTCATCTTTTAGCAACAAGTTAACAGTTCAGGAATCTGAAATTTAGTAAGCAGTATTTGGTGGCACACATGTAGCAATACAATTATATCAATCAGCCATATTGAATCATCATATTTCATACATTAGCTTACATCACAACTCAGTGACCAAGTGGTACTCTTCACCGCGAGAGACGGCGAATCGACTCGATATACACCTGCAGGGAAACCCAAAGAGCACGTCACGTACGCCCACCCGTGGAGCTGCACAGCACGCTCACTCGATGTTGTACGGGACAACCTTTCACCCAACAGCCCAAACGTCGAACCGGTCACACCGAAACGAGCAGGAGGTTCCCCACACGGAGCATCTCTCTATGCCCGTTGGCAGATTTCCACCTTGCTTCCCTCAACGTACACCTATAAATCGGTGTGCTATGCCTCGACGCCCGGAGGTTTAGGCTACATCGGTTTATCGGGGCCCATATATCCGATATGCCTCGGTACGTTCAAACTTGATCAGCGTGGGCCGCACACGGATCGGTCCTCAATCGATACGGACAGGGCTGCGCACACAAGACTCCCTCTTGCTGCGCCCTAACCCCTTCCAAGTCTCATTTTCATTACTAAGGTGATCTCACATCACTCGAACCAATCCCGTGTGTCCCAAGCCTAACTCGCGAGTACATTCCAACTACTCGACTTGTACCGAAATCCTATGAATCACTAAGCATAGCTTGTCTACTCGAGGTCTTAGACACTACCCTCACTCTCATGGAAAAGTTCTGGTCATTCAAGTGGGGTTCCATTCATTCTACACCTAATGCACATACACACTTCACTCTACGTATGTAAACAAAGTAAAAACTTTATAAAAGGCTTAATGCAAACTGGGGCTTGCCTTTTTGCTGCTGGTCAGTGGTTAGTTCTTCTTCCGGAAGGAGGAAATCGAGTACTTCCGGAGCCTCCTCGCCTTCAGCGACTACACGTTAATAAAATACTACATGTAAATTTAAATGCAATGTGTGAACTTGAATACTTAATTACTAATAACTCTAGCTAGCCCTCCCCTTTGGTTCTGAAATTTTTATGGTGACTTGGTAGGGTCCTAAACAGAGTCTTGACCAAGTTTCATTTGAAACAAAGTTCATTTGAACCTTGTACAAATAAAAGCCCAATTGGTCAATATTTGTGCCTCTAAGTAATTCCAGGGGTTTTCATGGCTCCAACCATTACTTTCTGGAAACTAGAATTTAAGATGGTTCTAATGGAATTGGTTCCATGTCATTTGAAGAATTCTACTGAAAGTTATGCCCTAATTAAGATTTGAGAAAATCTGAAAAATGTTTCTGTATATTTTTCTATTTTCTCAGGGCAGTTCACTTAATCACCCCATTAGGGTAACTAAATGAACTTGGATGAGTCTGAAAATTTTACTGTGACTCAGGGATTTTCCATTGAACCTCTAAGCCGAATTTCAGAATTTTTCATAAAGTAGTCCTCCAGCTAAAATTCCCAATAATTTAAACCTTAGGGATTTAATTCTGGAAAACTATTCACTTTCATGAGCTGAAATTGGTTTTGCTGAAAAGTACTCAGAATTCTGAGTTTAGAAAAATTTGGTTCATCGAATTTGGAGCTCCCTAGCAAAAGTTCTAAGCATTTGAAGTTGAACTAAACTGGAAAATAACTCAAAATGTTTAAACTCCCGCGGGTGGGGCCCACTACACAGTATCTTCTTCCTCCCTGCGCCAACAGTTCGCTGCGGTGATAACCTCCAGCAAGCTCCATGGACCCCGCCTTTTCTGCGTTCCCCAGCCCGGAGGCTTGCCGCCTCCCCCTTTTGGACCATGGGCAGCTCATCCCCGAGGTCGGCCTGGGGCTCCGGTCGCCGGAAACCTATCGGCGACGGGCAGCAGTGACGGATGGGGTTCGGCAACGTCGTCCTCATGCTAGTAGAGCTTAAACACTTCGGTATTTTGCCCTAGAGCACCACGGCGACCTCCTAAACCCCGGCGTGAACTCAAATCAGCTCAACAGAGGCCGCAACTACGAGTTCATCGGCGACCTAGGCTGGAAATCGGCGCCGATGCAAAAATCTCGAAGAACATCGCCCAGACCCGATGAAACTTGATGGTTTCTGATCTCAGAGAGGCGTGGGTGAGTCTAGATCACGTCTTTAGCTCGGCCTAGGGAGTGGTTGCCTACTTGCTACGAATTTCCGGACTTCACGTGGTTCGGTCCTAAACACCCCGACGCGCTAATTCCCCAAATTCTTTGCCGATCGTGCGAGAGAGGGGGCGAGGTCAGTACGGTTGTGATCAGCACCTCGGAGCGGACCTTTCTTGTGTAGCTTGTCGGGCACGAGAGCGCCCGTGCTGGCCGGGCGCCGGTGATCAGTGAGGTCGGTCGGGGTGGGGTGTCTCGGTTGAGCGCGGAAGCAAGGAGAGTGCGAGGACTGCACGTGGTCGCGGTTTACTCGATCCCGGCGTCTCCCCTGTGCCCTTAGCCTCTTCCCCGAGCAGGAGGTGGCACCGGTTGAGGCGGTCGGCCACCGGGATGATCGTGCTGGCGCGCGCGCAAGGCTTCGGCCGAGGGGGAAAAATTCACCCGAGGAAACTTCAGTCTGAAGTCTGCTGACTGTGGGCCTCCCCTCTTATTCTTTTTTTTTTCCAATTTTCTCATTTCTGTTGTGCCAAAATATCTCAGCTACTCACAATTGAATGTGAGACTTAGCCCCCAAGTTTTGGTTTGAATTTGAGTTCTCCATTTTGAAATTTGGTTGGTCCAATTTGCTTCATATTTAAACTGAAATTCAAATTCAGTTTTGAATTATTGCAAATTTGGCTCCCGACAAGATGAACTCCAATGGAGATGAAAATCGGTGGGCTAACTCAGAAAAATGTGCTGAGTTTGAATATGAAGCTAACTTTTGAATTTGAGTGATGAAAGTTGCTGCAATTTGAATTTATATTCAAATTGGCCTATTTTTCAAATACCTCCAAAAGTGCCTCAAAAAGTGTTGGATTTACATGAAACTTGGCCTGAACCTTCCCAAAACTTTTTAAGTTGTAGGGGTGAGCTCAACCTCTCATGTTCATGTGTAGAAATCCTACTTTCTGAAAGTGAAGGCTTTCCCCTCTAATCACTCTTTTAATGGAGGTTACTTGCTCTTCACGATATTTCCTAAGATATTCACAACAAAAACTGTGGTGTTGTGAGGTGAAGAAAAGTTTTTGCAAGTCCCTTTTCTTGGGCTTTTACAAGGAAGATCCGGACCTCAACGATGCTTTGAATGTGGTAAGACAGGACACTTTCGTACAGATTGCCCTAACCTTTCAGGTCCTTCTAACCGTGATGAAAAACAGAATAAAGTCAAGTCCTCTTTTGGCAACACCAACAAGAAAAAGAAGGGTTTTACAGGACGCAAACTGATAAACAGATTCATCACCGCACTTCAAGAACTTGGCTTGAGTGATGTAGACATTGGAAGTGATGAAGATGAAGATGATCTGGCAAACTTGTGCTTCATGGCGGGCAAATCAAAATCAAGTATGGAGGATGCAGAACACAACAGTGACAACGAAGAGGTATGTCCTACTTGCAAAGAAATGTGTGATGCTATTTCTCGTGCCACTATTATTGTTAAGAAAAAGAACAAAAAGCTTAGGGACAATGCTATTAAAATTGAGTCACTAGAATCTGAAATTAATCGTTTAAATCCTTGATTCCTAATGATGATTCTTGTTCCTCATGTGATTTAATATATGAACAATTGTCCTCTCTAAGAAGTGCACACACCTCCACACTTGATAAACTTGAACTTGAAATCGAAAAGAACAAAAAGCTTGCTGCACTTAATGATAAAAATTTGAAAGATGCTTGTTGTTCTACAATTGATTTGCATTGTTCTACTTGCGATGATCTTGATAAGAATCTACAAGATTCTATGAAAGAAATTTCTATATTGAACAACGCTTTACGTTCTCATGAAGTTAAATATTGTTCCAACTGCAAAATTAAAGGAAAAACTTCATGTGAAAATTGCCTTGTTCTATCAAATAAACTTGATAACATGCATAGGACATTAGATCATTTTTGTAATGGGAAACTTGCTGCTGAATTCTTTCAAGTCTTGCAATGATAAAACTGGTTTAGGTTTTGATTCACATGCTCATGCTAATGAACATCCACCTAAAATTGTAAAATCATTAGGAAGTGGTTTGATTCAAACTGTTCCTAAACAAAAGAAGTGGTTTTTAAATCTGCAGGAGTGTTGTCACATTCGGAATCAAATAACCATAGTGCATGCTCGTCTAGACATGAACACAAAGTTAAATTTTATTGTACCTATTGTGGTAGAGATGGTCATGTCATAGATTTTTGTTATAGACTAGCTAAACAACATAAAAAGGAAAGAATGCAAGCTAGATCTTATAACTCTCATGCAAATTTTGCTGCACATACTAAACCGAATGTCAGAACATGCAACCTGCTGTTATGAGTCAGAAATATTCAAAGTTTACCTCCGGAGCTTCAGTTTTTGCCTCCAGAGCTTCAGTTTTTGACTCCGGACCTTCAGTTTTTGCCTCCGGAGCTACTGATTTTCGTGCTACACAAGTAACACCTCATAGGTCAGTAGTTAAGAACACAAAATCTCAAACTTTGACTCATAAACCTGCTGTTTTATCTCAGCTTTTGCATGTTATTCCTGCTGGACGTCGTGTGCCTCAGTACTGGATTCCTAAATACCTTTTAACTAACCCCAGTATTGAGTCATCGACGTATTGTGCTTCTATGCAGGTTACACGCTTGAGGAAGGAGAACATTTGGATTGTAGATTCAGGTTGCTCACGCCACATGACCGGTAACAAAGAATGGTTCTCCTCTCTCTCTTTTGTGTTACGTGTAGAGAATGTTACTTTTGCCGATAATTCTTCAACTCCTATAATTTCTAAGGGTTCGGTTAGAGTAAATGATCACTACACTTTGAAGGATATGGCACTTGTCAAAATTTTGAAATACAACTTGCTTTCTGTTTCACAATTGCTAGATGAAAATCTGGAAATTATTTTCAATAAAAACTGCTGCAAAGTTGTAGGATCAAATATTGAGCTTATCTTTAACATGTCTCGGTTTGGAAGAGTTTTTAAAGCTGATTTTGATATGTCTTCCTCTAAGCATAGATGTCTAGTTGCAAATGATTCCAAAGATTTATATTTTTGGGATCGTAGACTTGGTCACGTAGGCTTTGATTATCTCACGCGTGTTAGTGCTCTTGATCGCATACGTGGGCTTCCTAAGCTTAAAGGGGACAAAGAAATTGTGTGCTCTTCTTGTAGACATGCTAAGATGGTTGCAGGTTCACATGCTCCTCTCACAATGACCATGACAACTGAACCGGGTCAACTTTTACACCTTGACACCATAGGACCTTCACGTGTTCAATCCTTCGGAGGTAAATGGTATGTTCTTGTGATTGTTGATGACTATTCTAGATACTCTTGGGTTTACTTTATGGCATCTAAGAATGAAGCTTTTAGTCACTTTAGAACTTTATTTCTTAGATTATCAATTGATCACCCAGGATCTTTAAGAACAATTAGAAGTGATAATGGAACCGAATTTAAAAATCCATCGTTTGATCACTTTTGTGCTGAAAATGCAATAGATCATCAATTTTCTTCACCATATGTACCTCAACAAAACGGTGTTGTAGAGATAAAGAACTGAACCTTAGTTGAGATGGCTAGGACTATGCTTGATGAATATCAAACTCCTAGGAAATTTTGGGCTGATGCAATTGCAACCGCTTGTTATGTCTCAAATCGTGTTTTCTTGCGTGCTAAGCTAGGTAAAACACCATATGAGCTCAGGTTTGGACATAGGCCTAGTGTCACACACTTTAGGGTCTTTTGTTGCAAATGCTTTGTTAAGAAACATGGTAATCTTGATAAATTTGAAGCTAGATCTGTTGATGGCATGTTTCTTGGTTATCCATATCATATTAGAGGCTACCGTGTGCTTTTACTTGATACTAACAAAATTGTGGAGACTTGTGAGATTTATTTTGATGAAGCTAGCCGAGGTACTAGTTCAAATATTGAAGGTCTGGATCCATATCCGCAGATGTAGAGTATTTTCGTTGAAAAAGAGGAAGAAGTGGTGCTGCTGCCCGAAAATTCAGCAGCTAATGACATTGTTCCAGCTCCTGATCTTGATTCACAGCCAGCACCGACGACCACCATTGCTGGTCCAGGTCCTTCTCACGTCACAAGCTCATCTATTTGTGATGAACATGAAGACGAAGAAGCTTGTGAAGTGTCCACTCCCCTCCGTATTCTCAAAAGTCATCCTCCACAAGAAATTATTGGAAGCTTGCATGAACGAGTTACAAGATCCAGGTTTTTCGACCCCAATTCTCATGCTCATTCTGCTTTTGTTGCTTCTTTTGAACCCAAAGATATATCACACGCACTCACTAATGAATCTTGGATTATTGCCATACAAGAAGAGTTAGAAAATTTTGAAAGAAATAATGTTTGGAAACTTGTGCCTCCACCTCAAGGTCACACTTTAATTGGAACTAAATGGCTGTTTAAAAATAAACAAAATGAGGATGGGGTTGTGGTTAGGAATAAGGCTAGGTTGGTTGCTCAAGGTTTCACACAAGTTGAAGGTATAGATTTTGATGAAACTTTTGCTCCTGTTGCTAGATTAGAAGCCATAAGAATTTTGTTAGCTTTTGCTGCATCTAAAGGTTTTAAGCTATATCAAATGCATTTTAAAAGTGATTTTCTTAATGGCTACATAGATGAGGAGGTTTATGTCAATCAACCACCTGGTTTTGAAAATCCAAATTTTCTTAATCATGTTTACAAACTGTCCAAAGCCTTGTACGGTTTCAAACAAGCCCCTAGAGCATGGTATGATAGGTTAAAAACATTCTTACTTGAAAAGGGGTTTACCATGGGCAAGGTTGATAAAACTCTTTTTGTGCTTAAGCATGGCAATGACTCATTATTCGTTCAAGTGTATGTGGATGATATTATCTTTGCTTGTGCTTCTCATGATCTTGTGTCCAAGTTTTCAGCTATGATGAGTTCAGAATTTGAGATGAGTGTGATGGGAGAACTCACGTACTTTTTGGGGCTGCAAATCAAGCAAACCAAGGAGGGTACCTTTGTGCATCAAACAAAGTATACAAAAGATCTCCTAAGGCGCTTCAACATGGACAAAAGCAAGCCTCTTCGAACACCAAAGGGAACATCAGCAACACTTGAACTTGATGAAGATTGTGATCCCGTTGATCAAAAAGAATATAGAAGCATGATCGGATCACTTTTGTATCTCACGGCATCAAGACCGGACATACAATTCAGCGTATGTCTTTGTGCACGGTTTCAAGCCTCCCCACGTGCTTCACATCGTCAAGCCGTCAAAAGGATTCTCAGGTACTTACATGGAACTCAAGAATTTGGCATTTTTCTTCCTTCTTCCTCAACCGTTACTTTGAAAGCTTTTTCCGATGCTGATTTTAGGGTTGTAGGATTGATATGAAAAGTACTTCTGGTGCTTGTCATTTTCTTGGTAATTCACTTGTTGTCTGGTCCTCTAGAAAACAAAGTTCAGTTGCACAATCCACAACCGAATCTGAATATGTAGCTGCTGCTAGTGCTTGCTCACAAATTCTTTGGATTGTTCAAACACTTAAGGACTATGGGGTTGTTCTAGATAGTGTTCCACTGTTTTGTGATAACACTAGTGCCATTTGCATTGCTAAAAACCCCGTGCAACATTCGAGAACTAAGCACATTGACATTAGGTATCACTTTCTCCATGATAATGTCGAAAAAGGGAACATTATGCTTCACCGTGTAGATACCGAACAACAATTGGCTGACATTTTTACAAAACCTTTGGATTTCACTCGTTTTTGTT
This sequence comes from Neostapfia colusana, assembly GCA_030760725.1. Classification (NCBI taxonomy): domain Eukaryota; kingdom Viridiplantae; phylum Streptophyta; class Magnoliopsida; order Poales; family Poaceae; genus Neostapfia; species Neostapfia colusana. Next base: position 10,966,518 of record JASWHV010000012.1, on the reverse strand, counting down.
ACATTCGTAGTGAAATAGGGATTATGCATCCTCATGGCTTAAATTGAGGGAGAATTTTGAAACTTGGGAAGTCTATGTGTGAATCTGAAATTAAAATAATATGAGCATAGTATTTCATGCATATATGACTTTATGATTCCTTTTCATGCTGAAAGTTCTTACTACATTACTCGTGTTATACATTTTGTAGTTTTTACCATGTCTAGTAATTGGAATAATTACTTACACTAAATCTGGTCATGGTCGAACTTTCTTGCTGTTTTGAACTTGTTGCATAATCACAAGTGCTTTTAATCATAAACAATTAATCAAGTAATCAACTCACATGTTGAGTTTTTATGTTCAAATAAAAAAATGAGAAAAGATCAAGAGAATATGCATGCATCGCACTTCTTCTTTTGAGATGGCTTATCATTGCACTTAGATATGAACTTGAAAAGAGTTGTGTATGACTAAAACCATGTCCTTAAGCTTCTGACTGTCAAATGACATAGGCTTGGCTTGGTTGGTTAGAATAAGGCTGATGCTGCATATAATCTCTTGCAAATGTCATAAGATCAAAATTTGTGCTTTAAATGATAAATAAAATGCAGCAACAAGTGTCTTGCTTTCAGGTCTTGAAATAGTTAAGTTTGTGAGATCATGACTTGCTTAAATTGAAAATTACACTTGATCTCTAGCATGGCTTACACTACTTTATGTATCTCATTGATGTGATAGTGTAAGTTACTTGATAGTATGATTTGGATGAGCTTTGTTTTATATGTATATGTTATAATGTGCTCATAACAAATTAAAATTTCTCCTTTGTACCTTGCTGAATACATTGTCAAAGGGGAAGAAATTGATCACACATTGCTCACATTCACAAGTGTTTTGGCACGATTCTTCTCAGGGGGAGAATTTTTGGTATTTTGTTTTTTCTCTCATTTTATTTCTGATTTACAAAGGGGTAGAAATTATTTACAAAAATGTTCATGTGGATAAGTCAATGTTCGGATTTTAAGTGGTGTTGCCAATGCATTCATCAAGGGGGAGATTGTGAGACCTATGTGTGCTGAATACATTGGCTTTGACGATAAAAGTTTTGAATACTACCAAAACACCTTTTTAACAAGGTCCGACTCTAGGTCCGTGCTCCTGCAAGGTCCGACGATAGGTCCGACTTGTTTTTGGGTAGCTCCGGCAAGGTCCGACGTAAGGTCCGGCTTGCTTTGTCTAGGTCTGACTTATTTTGGCTAGGTCCGACTTGTTTTTGCTAGCTCCGGTGCTAGGTCCGACTAGCTTTGGTAAGTTCCGTGCTAGGTCCGACTAAGCTTTAGTAAGCTCCGGCGCTAGGTCCGACTAGCTTTGGTAAGCTTCGATTCAAGGTCCGGTTAGCTTTGGTAAGGTTCGGATCTTAATTGCAATGGTTCTGATTTTAGCTTGCAATGTTTTGAACTTGCTTTACTCTTATGGAAAGTTTGCTTAGTATTATTTTACTAAGTTTTTGGTGTGTTTTGGTGGTTATGGCTGGTATCATTTTGCTATGGTTTACAACATGCTTATGTGAGGTGCTCACGTAAGATGTTGTAGTTTCAGAACTAACGAGAGTCAAGTCGAGGACTTGTGCTCGGAAGTACTGGTTGTTTATTCATGCGCAGGTGTTGCTTGAGTTCAAGACATGGCTGGTGACGGGATCCATTGAACTAGTCTTAGGGATAAGATGAGGTTCAACAACCAAGTTCGGGAGGAATTGTGATTGAGTTGATTGGGAGGTCACGCAGCATGTTTGAATCAAGAACAATGCATATGAAGGTATCGTGGACGTTGTTGGAAGGTGTTTGCAGGTGTGCAAAGAGTGCATGGACGTGGCACCATGGTTCCAAGGCGTGGTGAAGAGATATGGAAGTGGAGATATGGTTGAAAAGGTTCAACTGGCTGGATTTTGCGCTCAGGCTGCGGCTGAGGCGGTTATGGTTTGTTTATGGAAAGTTTCGAGTTGGTTATAACAGAATTTCGTGTTAGGCATGAAGTAGAGTTGTTTTAGGAATGTTTGGGACGTTCCTAAGGTGTTTGGAAGTCTTAAGATTGCTTCTATCTGCGTATAGAAGAGTCTTGAGCAGTATTGGAAAGTTACAGTTTGAATCCAAGTAGGAGTAGGAGTCCTAGTTTGAATTGGATTGGCAATAGAGCTGGTTATATAAGCAAGGGAGGCCAAGGCTCGTGGATAACACGACTTTGGGGATGTTCCTCTTGTGTTTTGATAAACAAAATTTGTATTCTAAAGGAACTTTTGTGCCTTGTTCGTCCGACTTGTTTCAGACAAGTTTTTCTCATCGAGTTTCTGTTCAGCACTACCTTTCTTCGGTGGTTTTATCCTAACTCGCGTTTTACAGATCCAATTGATGTGATTCTTTTTGGGTTGTCTTCAAAACTGGATTATCTATCATCTGTGAAAATTTGACGGTCATTGAATTTGTGGTTTCTGACCTATACGAGTTTCTTTGTAGTATTCCAGAACTGTTTTTCTCGCGTAGGACAGATTGACCTTTGTTCGATCTTTCGATCGTAACTTGAGTTTCTCTCAACGGATTTTCATGATTCTTGTTGTGACGTCTTCGTGACTTGATTCTTTACAATCTATACTAGTTTTGTCACAGTTAAACATGTTTAGATTAGTCGCACACACATTTTCTTTAACAGATCAGTTTTCTGCTGAGGGGTGTTTTGTTGCTTCCGCTGAAAAGTTTTTATCTACCATTCACCACGCTCTGGTAGCTTTACATGTGTACTTCGATCCTACACGGTTCCAGGTTGCTCTGAGTACAGACACTAGTTGTATTCTGCTGAGGCAAGAATGCTTGAGGAACAGAATAATGTGGCTGCATATACCGTTGTTGCAGCTGTCCGAATCCAGAGTATTGAGATGAACGACCCGAATATTGCTGGAGTCGTCGAGCCGGCTGCAGCAGCTGACAGTTCAAGGTACTGTCTACCACCCTGTATTTATGAGGAGCACCACTGCTACTCTCCGGTGGTATACGGTTCTTTCTTTTCTCAGTCTGAACTTCCCGCTGAACATCTTCAACTATGATGGCAACACTCATCAATTGGTTGAAGTTCTTTCTATCAGCTAAGACGAGTCTTTCCTTTAACATGGGATTGAGGCTGCGGAAGAACTTTTCATACTTTTGTGCCTCAGTTTTCACATGTTCAGGCGCGTACTGTGCCAGTTTGTTGAACACTCACGAATGCTCGTATGCATCCCTCCCTCCTTGTTTTAAGACAAGAAACTCCTTGAGTTTCCACTGAATTATTCCGGAAGGAACTTGATATGCAAGAAATGCCTAGCGGAATTCTGTCCATGTGAAATAATGTCCAGCTGGTAAGGAGGCAAGTTGATTTGCCCACCATGCACTGGCAGAACCGTGAAGTTGTTGCGCCGCGTATAAAGCCTTCTGATGTTCGGTGCATTGGAGCAATCCGAACTTAGACTCAATGGTACGGATCCAGCTATCCGCCACCATAGGATCTTCAGCTTCAATGAAAACCGATGGTTGAGTTGCTAAGAACTCAACATAGGAATTAAGTTGAGGTTGGCGCAAGTCTTCATCTCGAGATCCCCCTTGACGGGATGTATTCATCACCAGGGTGTGGAGCAAGTCAGTTTGCTCATCGCTTGCACCCGTCATGGCAGCCAGAATGTCCTCCATTGTGACCGTAGGTGAAGGTCCTGGTGGTTGCGGTTGCGGAGCTCGCTGCTCCCGTTGGGGAGAGTTATCACCACCACCACCACTAGAACCCCCCACCTCACCCATGGAACGAGTTCGCACCATTCTGCAATTGCAAGAGTTCATTATCAGTTCAACACTATCACTTGATTTATTCCATGAACAAAGTAGTGAAACACTGATAATGAAATCTTAACATGTAAGCAAAATGATTTAAGCGCAAACTGATGTACTAAGAGCAAGGATTTAAAAGCAGATTGATCAGTCCTCAAACAAACCAGATTTTGATCCAATTAAAAGCACTTTCATAACTCAAGTTGAATATCAAAGTTAAAGTTAACTTCAATATATTTCCAACGAGTATTCAAATGCCTCCATATCACTTCTGGATCAAAAGTTATGATTGCTCAAAGTTGACAGAATTTCTGGATAAAATTTACCAGCATCTCCTTTGTATGAGGCTGACTTTATCACAGTTGTATACGCAGATACAATATGAATATGAACCAACTTTAAACTACAATAATGTTGCATATCTCATGACCTGTCCAACGGTGTATCGCAGGCTCCTTAGGGATTTTTATATAGGAAGTTATGGCTTAAAAACAGAAAGGTCCAGAGAGGTTTTGTTGCTGTCCTGGTTCTGAACAGTGTGCCTTCAGCTGGACTTTCCACCCAGTTAACGTGTAATTTTGCTCTGGAGGTCTACAAAGAAGTTGTAGAGCACTTGAAAATATTTCCATAACTGTATCATACACCTTAATTGGTTAAAGCTACTCAGAGTTATGCTCTGTCAAAGTCCAGCAAGAATTCCTGCCAGAAACAGAGCACTCTGTTTTTGAAATCTTTGAAGCCTAGTCTTCCTCTCATTTGATTCTTAGCTCAAAATAAGATTTTAATAACTAATATTTGTTCCAAACTTCCATTTTTAGTTGAAAGTTAGTTCATGAGTCATTGCTTCAAAGGAAAGGGGTTATTAAGTTTAGTACGGCGTCGATGCACCGTAAGAAGCATATCGGTACTACGTAGCCTCACCAAAGAAAATCCTAACCGGACTATACCGGCATATTCATTTTATCAGTGGCACTAAACGGTCTCTCGCACACGTGTACTACACGGGATACGTACGTAGTTAGTACCTGCAGGAAAACACTCAATGATGATGCACACATAGGTTTTCTCATTTCAGGCAGTTCCATATCATACTAAAAACATACGCCCCGTATCATTTCCATACAGGTCGTCCTTGAGTCAAGCCACGTCTCAAGGTAAATTGTCGTGTTTTCACACCACACGACAGGGAACCCGAGTAGAGCGCGAACGGGTCGTCACGGTTGGGAATTGTATCAACCCAACAGATACCACCTACTGCACTGCAGGGCACGCCGATGGCAAATGCTGCGTATGTCCTCCTAGGCTATTTCCAGAAGAACACACTATCGCATTACTGACCACACGATGGGGTCTCCACTTTCTTGCCTAATGCACGCTAGGGATCAGCGTTTCATATGAACTCAGGAACATGAAGAGTCCAAGAGTTTCATATTGACGTCTCACACCAAGCTGTGAGATCTATCCCTGAACCACTTTCCTCGTCAGGGGAGCTAACCGAAATTGAACCGCTTTTGGTGGCGTTCCTTACCATGCTTACCTGAGCGTAGGTGCGTCGTTACATAATCAAACTTTAGAATTATAACAAGTATATTATTCCTTCCACTTTAAGTAACTATACTACTATAGTCCTTATGTGGGCCTAATATAGTTTCCTCACCGTATCCTAAGTTTTTGTCGTAATACGATCCTTATCCCGTGCGCTATTACCAATGCGGCTCTGATACCATGCTGTGAGAGCCTTGTCCCGGTCACGGGGCCGTGCCGCTCGCCCGGGAATCGCATTGGGCGGTGCCGTGCGATGCGACACCCAACAGCACATATAATAAAGCATCATATTACATAAATCAAGCAGAAGCTTACAAAGTGTAAATTTTACAAATACTTCTCAAAATAATCTACAGCGGAAGACTACTATAACTCACGTCTCATACCTATGCTAAGCAACAGAGAAGGTGTCCAGCCCGCGGACCCTTCTCGCTAGCAACACCATCACAATAGCAGCGGCAGGGGTTGCCATGAGTTCACCTCTCAAAGAGTTCCGAGTCTCATCGGACACCCGTACATATCAGCGTACAGTTATTACCTGCAAAACAACTTATGCAGTATCCATGAGCACGAAGCTCAGCAAGACTTAACCGTCACCCTAGTCATGAAACTCTACATGCTGAAAATAGAGGGCTGAATTTAGAACTTTGCACAAAAGATGAACTTGAGCTAAAGGGGAGTCCTTACTTCATGTTTTAAGCAACTTTTATAGCATTCGCGCAATTTACATTGAGACTCCACAATCAAACAAAAAATGCTTCATCTCGATGTCGCTTGCCCGAGGTGAAAGTAACTTTAGTGAGCTACCCTAGACTCATTCGGACCTTGCGCCATTAACGTCGAGACTCCACAATCAAACAAGAAACGCTTTGCCTCGATGCTACTAGCCCAAGGTGGAAATCAAATTTAGTGAAGTGTTGATCGTTCCTCATCTCCATTATGAGGATTACTTACAAAGCATATTAAATGTTTCCCAGTTTATTACTACGTCACGACTCAGTGTACAAGTATGCTCACTACTGCGAGCGACGGTGATTGCAATCAAAAACACCCGGCTGACACGACACGTACGCCCGTAGTCGACGTTGCACACAGCAACCATCACTTACGTAGTATGTGGCAACCTTTCACACGACAACCAAATGTTGAACCGGTCCCACCGACTGGGATTAAGTCTCACTACGGCCGACCCTCGTAGAGCCGACTTCTCTTTCCTTTCAACATCTGCATCAGACGGTGAGGTATGCCTCGAAACCCAGGTTAACATGTTACATCGGTTTCCTGGGTCCCATATAGTCAGTATGCATCTGGCACACATCTCAAATTTGTCCAGCAGTGCCGCACACGAGAACGGGCCTTAATCGACGCAGACATAGACTAGGTTCAAAGGACCACATCCTTGAGCCTTCCATCCACTGCTCGGTCTCCATTCCCATCTATGAGGATCAATTCCCAATTCTTCCGATTGATCCCCCTTAATCCCTGTTCACGAGTAGGAAACTGCCTACTCAAGTTATGCCTCTTTTAATCCACTTTTGTTAACTTGAGATCAGCAATTATAATCAGTTGATAACCTACTCTACATTTTACTCCAGGATTTTCTAGGTCATGCATTTGGAGTGTCATACCACCTAGACTTAATGCAATAAACAAAATGCTAAACGATATAAAGTGAATACAAATAAAAACTTGTAAGTTTTGATGCAAATCGGGGCTTGCCTTTATATATATATATATATATATATATATATATATATATATATATATATATATATATATATATATATATATATATATATATATATATGAAGTTCAGTTAGTGAAGATCACTTGGCTTGATCAAGTGCTTTCCTCCTTCCTTGATCTCCACTCCGATGACATCAAATCCTTCACGTAGATGCTACACGTAATCAATATGCATATGGATTTGATTATAAAGAGTTTGTTCACAAGTCCTAATGACAAGTTTAAAAACTGGAACTATGTTTAATAATTTAAAATAACACTGGTGCTAGTGGTTTGGGTTTGGGGTTAGACACTATGATCAAGTGAGATGTGTCATTCACCCCTTGTGTGATACTCATCTAAATAGGTTGAACAGCACAGTGATGATTCAGAGCTCCAATGGAGCTGAAAATTTTCTGGTGAGTTCTTTGTCACAAGAAATTAATCTGGACCAAAATTTAGAAATTTTCATTGAGTAGATCACTCAGAACAATTCCCTAATCATTTAGGCAAAAGGGAATTAATTCTGAATTAAACTTTCACCTTCATGCAAATTCAAGTGAACTAAAATTTCAAACATAGCTCAGGGAGCACGCATGAATTTTCCTAAGATTTATGGAGCTAAGAATTTCCTATTACTGAATTTCCAAGTTTTGGACATTTTCTGAAATTGTTTCTGTACTCATTTGAACACAGCAACTTCAAATCTGAATTCACCTAATCAAATCAACTCTAACTGAGCTGAAACTTTTACAGGAGTTCTCTAACATCCTACAGAATATTCTGGCAAAATTTGAGGATTTTTAGATAAACCAAATTCCCTCTGAAATTCTTTTGCTTAAAAGATTTAAAGAATTTTACAGAATTAAATACTGAGTTTCATACAAATTGGGTTGCACATTTGGATAGAGTTTTCCAACCTGAATCTAACCCAATTTTATGCACTAAATTTGGAGCTTTCTAGCAAAAGTTATGAGTTACTAAAGTTTGGGCAAAATTCTGGAATTCAAATAAACCGGAAAAGTTTAAATCATGCGCGTGGGTCCAGCGGAACCACGTGTCACTCGCTGGGGTAAGCCACACGGGGCCACTGGACTCTTCCCGTGCAGCCACAATAGATCTCAGCGCCGCAGCAGATCATAAATTCAAATCTCTATCGCTGACACGCAGGACCCACCAGGTCTTCTTCAACCTCCGGCCACCCGTGCCCGCGCGCCGCCTGGCTCGCCGGAGACGCGCTGAATTCTGACATCCGGCTAGCTCCCGAGCCCTCCCTCACCGCTAGGGCCTAATTCCACACGCTGAACACGATGGCACAACTTCCCCCGATCGGCGGTGGCTCTAACATAGCCGGCGACAGTGCGGCGGCTCGGTACCATTTTGGCGTCGTCGCCCGGCCAACCTAGCCCGCCAAAACGTAGGTGGAAGGACCCTACAGCACCGGTGAATGCTAGGGAAGATCGTCCAGGTGGTGAAACAGCCCGGAGATGGCTCTAACCTAGCTTTCACCATGAGCCCGATCCTCCCCACCTCGGTTGCCGTTAGAAAACCTAGAAATACTCGGCCTACGTGCAGTATCAAGCTAGGGATGTGAAGGGCTAATGATCGCCGACTACTGGCGGTCCTGTGTGCAAGATTTAACGACCTAAGAACGAGAATAGAGGTCGAATTTGAAGTTACCGTGCCGGAAGGTCGTTTTGTGCCCGCCGGAGAACTTTTCTCAAATTCGCGTAGATCATGTCATGGCTTGAGCTTCAGAGATGAGCACCACAGGGTCCTAGTGTATCCGAGGCCACTCTTGCTCAGCCGTGAAAGACTCTCTGCCAAGCTGTCCATGAGAGCACCCCTACGCGGCTTCTTTTGTCCGACGCGAAAACATGGTGATGCCGGGGTTGTGAGGGTCGAACGCTCTCGGCTGTGGCCCGAGGAGGCTGTGGAGAAGACTGCAGGCCCGTTTTGCTACCGCCTGGGCGTTTGCACACGAAGGGGAAACATCTCCCGAGCGATCAACAATGGCGGCGGCTTCTCTGTGCCGTTCTTGCGCGCGAGAGGGATAGGACCATGTCTTCGGTGCTGTGGTGAGACGGGGCACGGTTGATAGTAAAGACCACCCACGAGGAGCTCACCAGCATGAGGAAAAACGGGCAGGAGGTGGCGCTCGGTGCCTCTCGGTGTCACACGGTGGAGACCTCGGCTCTGCTCGAGTGGGAAAACTTAACCCCGAAGGCTGCAGATCTTTTTGCAATTTTTAACCTCCCCAATGACATGTGGGTCCCACCAGGCAGCCTCTCCTCATCCCTCAAAAGATCTCCAAAATTTGGCAAGTGAACAATTCAAATGTTTGGAGTTGAATACTGAGCTGCATTTTGATAGTTGGACAAATTCCATCCAAATTCAAATGTATATTTGAATTCTTTGCATATTTAAATCCTTTTTGGAAAAATGGATAGCAAACCTTTTCAAAAATTAATGAAACTTTGCGTACCCACTAATTTGGACCTAAGGAATCCAAATATGCAATTTGATTTTTGTGCTAGCTGCTGCAAACAAGAGTTTGAACACAACAGTTTGAATTACCATTGTGTCCTCCCCTCATTTGAAATTTGAATTGAACATTTAGTTCAAACTCTGATTTTTAAACCTTTCCATTGCACCTGAGTATCTATATTCTGTGGGTTTAATCCACCTAGATTCCAAACGTGCAAGTAACCCTAAGTTTGTTTATAAGAATCTCTCATGGGTTATCATATGTGGAGAAAGTTTAAACCAGCCCCCTTTTTCATACACATGACACCAATCTTAGTGCAAACTCAAGTTTCTTTGTATACACATTTTTGGGACCTTTACAATAAGTGACGACCCTATCGTCCTGCATCAGCACACACCCGAGTCCTTGTCATGAGGCGTCGCAGTATATTACAAAATCCTTGTGTATGTGTGGAATGATTAATACTGGGGCTGTGGTTAATCATTCCTTTAGTTCCCTGAAGCTGTTCTCGCAGGCTGAAGTCCATTCAGACTTCTTTTCTTTCTTTGTCAATTCCGTCATGGGCATCATGATTTTTGAGAACCCTTTGATAAAGCTCCTATAGTACCCTGCTAATCTGAGGAAGCTTCGTATTTCGGTCACGCTAGTGTGCTGCTTTTAGTCGGTGACCGCTTCAACCTTAGCAGGTCCACTGCTACAGTCCCACGGCCTTTATGATGTGCCTGAGGAATGCGACTTGTTGTAACCAAAACTCACACTTGCTGAACTTAGCGTACAATTGGTGTACTCTTAACCTTCCCAACACTATTTGGAGGTGTTCCGTGTGTTCTGCCTAACTTTTTGAGTAAATCAGTATATCGTTGATAAAGACGACGACAAACCTATCTAACTCCTTCATGAATATCTTTTTCATCAGATTCATGAAGTAGGCTGGTGCACTAGTCATCCCGAAAGGCATTACTGTAAACTCGTAGTCCATACCGAGTTATGAATGTGTCTTCATGATATCTGCGTTCCTGATCTTTAGCTGGTAATATTCTGATCTTAGGTCAATCTTGGAGAAATACTTTGCCCCTTTTAGCTGGTCAAACAAGTCGTCGATCCGTGGTAAGGGGTACTTGTTCTTGATAGTGATCTCATTTAAGTACCAGTAATCAATACACATCCGTAAGCTGCCGTCTTTCTTCTTAACAAAAAGTACGGCTCCCCAGGGTGAGGAACTTGGACGGATCAATCCTTTTTCATGCAGCTCCCTGATTTGTTCTTTTAGCTCGGCTAGTTCGTTGGCGGCCATCTGGTAGGGTCTCTTGGTTATTGGGGTTGACCCTGGTATTAGGTCAATTAGGAATTCGATATCCCTATTCGGGGGCATTCCGGGCAGCTCATCCGGAAACACGTCTGGGTACTCGCCACTACAGGAAACTCAGCCATTTACGATGGTCGAGACTATTTACAATGGTTTTAGGTCTTGCCGTCATAAATAATATTATTTACGACGGCAAGAAACGTCCATCGCAAATAAATGCTTGTTTACGATGGCCTGACCTATGCCGTCGTAAATACCAACTTATTTACGATGGTCACACACCCACCATAGTAAATAAGACTTATTTACGACGGCCAGGAAATCACCGTCGTAAATAAGGAGTGTGTATCTGCGGGCCCAGGGGGCCATCGCCCGCGCCGACCCCGAGCGAGCCCGAGCTGCCACCTGCCGCCGCCCTCGCCCGCCGTCACCGGACCTCGCTGCCCCGACCGTCGCCGCCGCCCTTGGCCTCCGCCGCCGCCCCAGATCTCGACGTTCGCGGCCCTGGAGGTCGTCGCCCGCCACCTCCCGAGCCCCTCCGGCCGCGGCCCCGACCCCCGCCCCCGGCTTCTCGCGGACCACCTCCGACGCCGCTGCCGTCATCATCGCCACCATCACCAAACCGAAACAAGTAAACTTTTTTAGTTTTTGTAATTAAGTGTTAGTTAGATTAGATATAATTGTAAATACTTAATCAATTTGTAAGTTTTTAGTAGATAATTAGTTTAATTGTTAACTATTTGGTTGAATTTAGTAATTTGTTCTGTTCTTAGTTATTTAATTTAGTTAATTGATTGATTAATTGTTTAAGCACATTGTTTTTTACTTTACTCCCCGGTCTCGCCGCCCCCAACCCGTGCGCCCCATGCGCCGCGGCCCCCGGCCCCCGCCGTCGCTGCTGCCCCTAGCCGCGCCACCCCTTGCCGCCGCCGCACCCCCGCCCGCGCCCTGCTCCAAACCGCCGCTCTGGACCAGCCGCCCCCGGCCTCTGGCGCCTCCCCAGCCCCCGGCGCCGCCCCCCCTTGGACCCTGGCCCCCACACGCCACCCGCGCCGCTGCCCCGGTGCTCGGCATGATTACACTCGTGCTACTGACCTGACGTATGGCACTGCTCAGGGTGCAGTGTGGGCCGACTTCTGGGTAAGTATGTTTAATACATGTTTTAAATTTAGTTCTTCAAATAGATAGAATTTTTAACACTTATGTTTCTATCTTTCTGTAGAGACGGTACCGTTTGGTGGATCCAGCGGATGCTGATCATGCGAGAGCCGTCTTTAACAAGAACGCCAGGAAGCTTGTTACGCAGGAAATCTCCTATGCCCGTATTCAAGCAACAAACGATTACTTGAAGAGACATCAAGGGCAGGAGCTTGCAGCATTCAGAGATGGCTCCAGCACATACTTGACGGAGGAGCAGTATGCTGAGGTAAACTAGTAGTGTTTTAATTAGGAATCTGATTTTGTAATGTCAACATTATTTCAATCATTTATTAAATGCATGAAGGTGAGGATTTCTTGGTTGGAGGATCGTCCGGAGGCTTACCAGGCCTTCTATCAGCTGTGGTCCAGCAAGGACTTTGTCGCCAAGTCCAAGAGGGCCCGATAGTGCAGAGGCTCTACCGGAGGTCATACGTATGGTCCGGATGGACATCTACGTCTGGCTAGATGAATGGTAAGGAAAATACATACAAAACTATATTTATAGTATATTTATGCTACTGACTCGTACTTATAGAAAAACGATCTCGTTGAATGACATGTTGAGGTGTGGAAAAGAGGTCACAGGGAAAGTGACCCTTCACATCCCGACCAGCTGTGCACTCCGGTGGCCACAGCGAGACTGGTGAGTCCTCGAACTTACATGTTGCTTTACTTGTAACTAACATGGCTTCTGACGCATTTTTATGTATTGTTTGTATTTGTAGGAGAAGGATGGGGAGAAGGGGGTGAAGATTCACGGCCAAGATTACGATTGGCAGAACGCACCAATTGATGCTAACGTCGTGTATGCGAGCGATGGTGGTAAAGCGCATGACAGGTGAGATGCTACCTGTTTTTCTTTCTGTTAATTTTACTTACATTATCTTACTCTTAATCTTTTTTATAGTTTTTCCATTTTTGATGGGGTGGTTGACTCGAGAGAGGCAAGGCCTTCGAGGGGCTTCTCCTCGCAGTCTTCGTCTACCGGACCTAGCCGGCGGATCCAGGAGGAGCTACGCAGAACACAGGAGAAGCTCTAGGAGCAAGCAACATTATTGAAGGTCACTCAAGACTATCAAGCCACCTACAATGCACAGATACAAGCGGCGATACAGGTAATAGCTTAAAATACAAAGCAACTATATCATTTCATTACTATTCATGTGCTAATTCTTTTCTATCATAGACCTTAGCACAACAGCACGGACAACAGATTTCCATTCCCACATGTCGCTGCCGATGCCAGAGCCACAGGTGCCTTCTTCTGCGGCACAGGTAAGCACCGTTTCTTCAAAGCATCATAAATTTAATTACTATAGCATGCTGAGACAAAATTAGTCAACCATTGCAAAACTCAGCCATAATTTCCCAAATGTAGCCAAATATAGCCATAATTGCACGAACATAGCAAAGTTTAAACATAATTGCTCAAACATAGCCAAACTTAGCTATAATTGCTCAAACATAGCCAAACTTAGTCAAACTTAGCCATAATTGCTCAAACATAGACATAATTGCTCTTACATTTTACAGGGACCGGCAAAGGAGGCTCAGACTCCATCCCCTGTGCTACCGGGACCTGGAGAACGACATGAGGACGATATTCCGGGCTTCGGAGATAGCGGACGTGAGAGTGTATAGCGTCGTCTGTTGTATTACATATTATTGTATTATATACTGCTTGTGATGTTATATGATTGTTTTTGTATCTGCCGGTGCGCTGGCCATCGTGCCAAGTTAGTATTTTCTATTTTTTTAAATTACATTCCTTATATACGACGGCATGTTCCTGGCCATCGTAAATAAGCTTCCAGAGGGTGCCAGTTGGCACCCTCTCAGTAAGTTACGACGGTCAGTTTAGGCCGTCATAAATAAGCTTATTTACGACCAATCACTTATGACAGCCAGATGCCGTCGTAAATAAGGAATAACCTTCGTAAATAAGTTAATTATGACGGTTATGAGCCTAATTACGATGGTTTAGGCTGTCGTAAATGTGGCAGATTGTTGTAGTGCACTCACTACAGGCACTTGTTCCATGGATGCCATTTCCAAGCTACATACCAAGGGTTCTGTCCCCTATTTACGGGGTTTGAAGGTTATCGTTGTCCCATCATGGTTTTTTGTCATGACCTTGTGGTCAGCACAGGATATATTCCCTTTATGTCGTGCCAACCAATCCATCCCAAGGATAACGTCTATGCCATCATACTTTAGGACGACTAAGTCTGCTAGGAATCCTACCCCACTTATTTGGATCTTAACCCCTAGGCATCCAAATTGGCACTTTATAGTGGTTTCTGGGGATTTGGTCACTAGTGGGGTTTTTAACCAAACAATTGGCAATCCACTCTTAGCCACAAAGTTGGATGAAACAAAAGAAAGCAATACTCTAGAGTCAAATAGTACGATGGCAAGAGTTTAGTTACTAGGTACTCACCGAGTACGACGTCTGGTGCATCTTCGGCTTGGCTAGTATCAATTTGGTTGAGGCGACTGTGTCCAAAAGGCTGAGGCCGGTTCAGTTGTCCTGATGCCTGCGGGGGGTTACGCCCATTGTTGGATCCAACTGTCCTTATCCCGGAGTTGGCTGGGGCGTCGTTTGACTTCCTCATGTGTGGGAAGTTTGCAATCAAGTGCCCCAGATCGCAGCAATGGAAACATGCCCTGCCCGCACCTGCTGTCCAGGCTGTGCTAGCATTGCCCAGTTGCGGAATGTTGGTGCTCTGTGGCCGGTACAGCTGCATGGGTTGTTGCAGCTTAGCCTCCGAGTTGCAGACTTGCATCGTGGGATGGTACCGTGGTTTCCGCGGAAAACTGGGCATTGCCAGTTGGAAGCGTTCCTGCTTCTTGAATTTTTGTACTTGAAACTTCCTATTTCGTTCTCCATCCAGTTGGGAACGTGCTTCCTCCAACAGTGTAGCCCGGTTCATCACGGCGTTGACATCTGGGTATATGTGGGTGACTAATTGCGCTCTCATGGCACGATTCAGTCCCTTGCAAAAGAGGTCCTGCTTCATTTTGTCGGTGTTAACTTCATTGAACGCATAGCGACCCAATTTCAGAAATTTCTTAATGTATTGGTTGACGGTCATGGATCCCTGCCATAGAGCGCGGAACTCGTCAGCCTTCATCTCCATGACACCTTCGGGTATGTGATAGACTCGGAAGGCCTGCTGGAACTCATCCCAGATCACCGTGTCCGGTTCAGCTGCCTCTTCAAGGTAATTGTCCCACTATTCACTAGAAGCTCCTACTGACTGGTGTGAGGCTAGCATGACTCGCTCCTGATCGCTAGCTGCTGCTATGTTGAGCTTCTTGTTTATGTTGCGCAGACAGTCATCGGCTGCCAATGGGTCTTCATCGGTACCATCAAAGACAGGGGTCCGGCGCCACATGAACTCCAACATTTTAGAGGCGGTCATGCCCTGGGTCCTCGCTGTCCTTGCATTTCTTGGGACAGAGTCTGCAGCAACTGGGTCTCGACGGCCATCACCTCAGCCAATGTTGCGAGTGGTGGTGGGGGTACCACTTCTTCCTCAGCGGACGCTACCTCTTCTAGGTTGACCTCCCAATTTCTTCCTTGGGATTACCTGCCCTGTTATGTTCATCTCTTATTGCAGCTGCCGCTCTGGGGCACGATTCGGCTCAAGGCGTCCATTACCCCGGCCCCTCTGGGCTGGCCTGCCTCTTGGTGCATGCGCTACAGGGGCCTGGGCCCCCTCAGTAGCAATGCTCCCGGTGTGCCTGGACCCTAGCAGACCTCTTGGGGGCCATCTGTGGATATGCAAAAAGGGAGGAGTTTAGATTTGTTGTTTGTTCCTTTGTGTGTACTTCACCGTTCATGTTGCACGTTCATTCTAGTACCTTTCCTAGTACACGTGCAGGCACATGTGCTAGTTATTTTAGCCGCACACGCCTTGCATATGTTTCTATCCGAGTGTGCCCTTACTTGAGCATTTACTCATGCTACTTAATATGGTTTTATAACACAAGTGAAAATCTAATAAACCCGGCAAATAACGTCATCTATTACTAGAGTACAAGCATCATACAGTACAACACGGTAAAACACATAGCAGGTCTATGACCTTGCAACACACACACTACACATAACAACATCGATACTGATCACCCACTAACACACGGTACACATATCACACTACGTCAGGCTACTCATAGTGCTACAGTCCGCTAACTCCCAGCGGGTACTGCAGGGGAAACGGTGGTGGCACCACGTCCTCCATACAATGGTCCTGACGCCACTCGCGTCCCAAGTCGATCCCGTCGTCGATCAGCTCCTCCGTAACATTGGGGGCTCACCTACCACCGCGTCCAGTAGTCTCCTGGGTGGGTCCACCACAACTAGCCACCTCCTCTAGGATCTCGATGCTCGAGTCCTGACCGTCGTCTCCCTGCAGGTACTCCTCCTCTGGCTCATCTCCAGTGTCATTGGAGTCACTGTACATCTCTGTACTCCCAGTACGGCCTCCACGCAGCTGCTCAATCAGATGAATGTCCTAGCCCCAGCCGAAGCGTCCAGCACCTCTAACCATAGTGCCTTGGATGACAGTTGTCAGGTGGGGTACCTCTGTCACACGCACAGTCTATGGGCCACTCTCGTGCGGTACTGCAACGTTTCTCTTATGAGTAGTGATCCTAACTCGTGCTCCTCCTGAGCGAGCTCCGGCCTGGTAGAGGGAGTCCTGCTCCCTCACTTGGTCTGTAGTCCTCTGGTTAAGGTCCACACAAAATGCCTCTGTCACCTCGCGGACTCATGAAGTCTCTACGCGGGCCTGGTCTAGCTGGGCCTTCAGTCCTCTCACCCTGGCCTCCGCCTCCCGGGTACAAGCAACCTCTACCCTCCACTCTGTGAGGGCATCCTCATAACACTGGTCCAGAGCAAGCAGATACCTGGCAGTCTTTGTCATGGTGATGTCCTCTACCATTCTAGTGGGTCCCTCCAATGTGGCAACTCGGTGACTCCAGATATAGCTGTCCCTGCGACACAGGAATGTAGAGGATGTTCTGCACCCGGTCTTCTCGATACATGTAACACCCTCATATTCATCACCATGCATTACATCCATTTTCATGTAGAGAAGCATTTAAAAAGAAGAGAAAAGGAAGGAAGGAATATAGAAACAAATAAATAAATAAAAGGAAATAAAAATAGTAAATAATAAAAATAAATAGAAAAGAAATAAAAATAAAATTAATAATAATAATAAAACCTGGCCGCCCCAATTTCTACCAACCTCCCCTAATATTCTCCCCTAATTCCCCCTATTTTCCCCTACTTTTCCCCTAAAATCTATCCTAGGGGATTTTCCCCCATATTTGGGGGAATTTTCCCTCAAATTTGGTTGCACCAAATCACTAGGAATTCCCCCCCCCCCACATTGGGGAATTCCCCCCTCCTTGGCCGCACCCCCTAAGGAGGATAAATCCTAGCCGCACCACTTTTTGTTTTTTTAGGATTTCCCCCCAAATAATCTCAGCCCTTGGTGGAAAATATTTGATTAAATCTCAGCCTCTAGATCCCACCTTTCCTCAAATTAAATCTCAGCCCTTGATTAAAAGAGTTGCTGAAATCCTAGCCACCGTCGAAGCTCTGCCCCACCTCGCCGTCGCCAGAGAAGAAGACCCCGACATCCTGCCCTAGCCGTGGCTCTATTCTTCTCCAAGGAAAAACCCCAGCTGCTGCTATTGCAAGGGAAAAAGGCCAGCCGCAAGCAGGAGAGGAGGAAGAAGAGAGGTAGGTCCCAGTCACCCCTCTTACCACGTCGCTGCTGTTGCTACGAACCCGTTTTTCTCCACCCCCTGTGAGCAGGAGCTACTGCATGTGGGTAGATCACATTCTGGTTATGTTTTGACGGTGGAATTGATCTACTACTCGAGTTAGGATCATAGACACGTCCACACTTATTTCCAGCAGCATCATTCGTCGTAAAACCCCATGAAAGCTTACAAAAACATGCAAGAACACATGCAAACTGATCACTATAGGTTGCACTATAGGATTTGCATGCATCCACATCATTGCATCTTGAGTAAAGTTTGTGCATGACATTGATTGCTGTATCATTTGTATGTACGTCGTCGTGAGTAGAATAACACGCTCAAGAGGCCGTCTACGAAGAACTTCAGCACCAAGACTTTGAGACGTTTGAGCAACACGAACCGTGGGAGCAAGGCAAGTGCCCCTTGACCATATTGAACCTAAGTTTTCGAACTGTTTTGTTTGTGAAAACTGCATGCTCGTGTCAACTTGATGGGAAACCCTTATTAGGAGTGCACTAGCTTTGTTAGCCACCCTTGTCATCGGGAAAATTATTGAGTCAGGTAGGGTCGTTTCTCTTTTGATTCGCTTAACTTACGATATTCGGGAAAACTGAAATAAACTTGTTTAGCTACTGCACTCATAAATATTAAACATGATGAGAACATGGTGATGTTAATGCGCTTTGAATCAGGGATATCTAGGCAAGTTTGGTTCATGGGTTGTGCCGAGTGAGATGGTGGTTTGCTTGCCTTAGATGTAAGGACTGGTTCATGCGAGAACATGCCAGGAAAACAGTACCACCACAAGGCCAAATATGGATGCGGCTTAGCTGACTAATTAGGTGTGTTGCTAGCTTGTTATGGACCATTGGATGGTGCAGGGAATGAGAGTCGAGGAGAACTGCTCTCGGAACTGCATGGCACACGAAGGGGCACGTGGATGTGAGAATGGAGATTTGAGCCTGCCGGTGAAACCTCAGTGGGTCCATATATTCTAGTAGCCCCTTTGTAAAGGCTATTTTGTGATCTCTTGGCCATACACCGATGGTTGTGTAGTGGCATAATGGAGGTTTATCTAGTTGCCGATGGGTGACGAAATCACAAACTTGTGGGTAAAGTGGTGCCACCTCTGCAGAGTGTAAAACTATCATGATAGACGTGCTTCCGGTTACAAGCACCTGGCCAGCTGCCATGATTAGAGGCAAAACTTGGGATGGTTATTCGGGTATGGTTATGGTATGGTTATTGGGACTGGGTTTGGGATTGGTTTTGGTCATAATTATGAGATTGGTTTTGGCTATATGAATATGTGTTGATCATGAGCATTTGTGAATATGAGATGAACTTCAGAATGAGAATTGGCTGGTTGAGATTTGATAAATGATGAATTATGATGGTATGGAAAATGGGGATGATAAATTATTTGGTTATGTCGGTATTTAACTCACCTAGAGATAGTTGTTGGTTTTATTATGTTTGTGAAATAAAACTTGATTGCCGCAATGAAACCATTTATTTCCTACCTTGTTTTAAGCTACATGTCATACTTTCCCACACTTGCTGAGTACGACATGTACTCACCTTGCATTCCCATATATACTTTAGATACAGGAGAAGAGTACTTCAAAGAGCAGGTGGGGTACTAGGCGTGCGTACTTCCGTCAACATGCATGTGGATTTAAAGTTGAAGTCCATCCTCTTTAGTTATTTTCCGCTGTCGTTTAGAATCTTTCACTGCAGAATAAGTTAGACATTCATGATTGAGTCATTGAGTTATTGTAATAAAGTACTTAAACACTATTTGTACATTGTTATATTCTGAATTCAGTTTGTGATAAATCTGTGTATGTGTGATAAACATCCTGGGCACACATACGCATTCACTTGGTTTATTTTTGGAGCCGGTTGTCACAAATTGGCATCAGAGCCATGTTGACTGTAGGACGCAAGCATAGGTAGAATGGACACTCTAAAACACATAGGAACACTCCTCTAAACTGCTATTTTTTAAAGATTTCTTGCTGCTGCATTTTACTTGTCGACTCAGCCCCCGCAAAGTGCTATTTTCAGCCCTTCTTTTCTTTTGGACAGCCACACTTTCCGTTTTCTTTCTTCATAGATTCTGAAATTTTAGATTTATTTCCTTCTTCTGTAAGTTTCTCATGTCTTATTTATACATGTCAGTCACTAGGAGCACAGCACGCATGAGAACTCGTCCACCACCCCTCGGGAGCGCACTTAACCCCATCGAGGTTTCCGATGGACCATATTGGGAGGAGGTGAAGATGGAACCCCATGATGAGCATGAAGTCAGTAGCTCTATGCATGAGGAAGATGATCAGAAAGAGGTGGAACCAATCGAAGATGACATGGAAGATGATCCACAAGAAGAACAACATTGCTACGCATCTCAGGAGGAATACCACGCGGGTTTACACCTCGCGGAGCCTCATGAAGCTATGTCGGAAGAAGATGAGTACGAAGAGGAGCCACCCCCTGCTGAGGCCGAGAATGAAGATGATGAACGGGTCATCCTTTCCGCTCAGGAATTCTGGTCCCATGGGATGGAGGGAGGACACATAACCAGGGAGCTGAGAGAGTTCCTTACATGCTGCAGCTTATACCCAGAGTACCTCCTCAAGAAACTCACTCGTCTCGGACATGAAGAGTGGAAGGCTGAAGTGACCATCCTATATAATGGTAGGGTTGTCACTCAGCACTTCGCACCCACATGGAGAGCTACAAGGGCAGAAGCTGTTGATGATGCTGCATGGGATGCACTCATCGGATTGTTCTACGCTTTCCATGGGCAGCTTGAGAGCACTACCTTTGAGCTGCACCTGTATCAGAAGAGTGGTACAAGGGAGATCATTGGACCCCATGGAGGAGCTCTTTCCAACCCACAATCTGCTGACAAATCTCAGAGAATGCGCGTAGAGTTTGGGAAACCGCTACGCAAGCGCACAAGAAGAGATCCGCTACCTCCGCAAGACACTACAGAAAAACGATATATTTTCGTGGGCCCCAGACCCACGAAAATAAGCGAAAAACCCACGAAAATAATTATTTTCGTGGGTTTTTTGCTTAATTTCGTGGGTTCACGGCCCACGAAAATAACCCGTCGAAAATAAAGTTATTTTCGTCGGCGGCTCACGAAAATAAGTTTAATTTCGTCGGCCACAAAAAGCCCACGAAAATAATTATTTTCGTGGGCCAGAAAAAAGCCCACGAAAATAATGTATTTTTTTCGTGGGCCACCTTATGGCCCACGAAAAAATAGTCCTGCTATTTTCGTGGGCCGCACTATTTTCGTGGGCCAGAGCGCAGCCCACGAAAATAAAATCCTGTTATTTTCGTGGGCTATAGTGTGGCCCACGAAAATACTGCTCGTTATTTTCGTGGGCCTAGGAGAAGGCCCACGAAAATAGTGTTGCCCTATTTTCGTGGGCCTCTCAGTGGCCCACGAAAGTAATATTGTACTATTTTCATGGGCCACTTCTGGCTCACGAAAATACATTTGATACTGAATAAAATTTTTCATATTATTTAGTTCGAAGCACATACAATAACATACACATAAAATAACAAATCTAACACACATAACACAGAACACGTAATAACAAATGCAACAAACTCAAGATTTCTGAAATGCATTACGTCGTCGAAACAGTATTATATTCTCCGTTACATTATACACATACAATATAACATAAACGAACATATGTCACATTATTCATACAACCATATTGTCAAAGCAACTCATATCACATGACCACATTTGCTTTCCAACAAACCAACAAAATTGCTCCGACACCATTTTCCTCGCCGTTTCGCCGTTTTTCTGTATGAAAAAAAAAGTGAAGTATATGACTAATAGATAGAAAGAAAAAGCAACAACATATTTGATGATATGCCTTATTATACACGATCTCCATTTTAAATTAAGATACATAATATATAATGCATATGAAAACACAAAACTTACCTAATTGCTACCACCGGGTGCGAAGAACTGATCGACAAAGTCGTCCCCTCCACCCTGTCCTCCTGAAGAAGATGCTTGCAAATTTGTAACGGGGGGACTATGAAAGTTTTGTGCCCTTGAGGATGATCCCTAAATAAACAATAATACATGTTACAAGTATACTAACAATTTATAAAAATGAAAGTGAACATAACAATAATATGTACCTGTGTTCCAATGGGAAAAGGCTGTGGAGGCACCGGTAGCGGTGAAGACATAGGTAGCTGCGGAGGCTGCGGTAGCGGTGGCATAGCGGCGGGCAGGCCAAGTTGAGAAAAGTATCCCTAAAATCATTTTGAAATATTTAGTTTCATTCTACTATAAATATGCATACATCTCTTATTTAATAAAAATATTTGAACTATTATATTAATGTACCTGCATCGATTGTTGCCACGCTGCCAGATTCGAGAAGTAGTCATTTTGTGCTTTTATAAACTCTTCTTGTCGTTTCATACGGTCTTCTTGTAGTCTCAAGTGGTCTCTCAATGCAGCCTGCTCCTCCTCCATTTGTTTTAGCCTGGACTCATTTCCTGTATTAGTACGCCGAGAAGAACTTTGTCCACTCTGTGTTGATCGTGACTGCGAGAGAACCACATCGGTGTTCATTACACCGTTGAACATCGAATACCTACAATAGTGATATGTTGTAACTAGTGACATTTGGAAAAATTAAAGTATGTAAATGGGTTGTGCCGGGCTAAGCCGGCCGAAACCCGTTTATTGACATTCCGCTATAAGAAACTATCTCTAAAACACACATTACAAATGGAACTTCTAAGAACACTATGTAATATTTATAAACTACTAGTTACTTTTCTTGCATAGATTGATATGGTACATGAACTATCATAATAGCTTTTAAATAAAAGCATAACACATAAATTAAAATATACACATTAATTAGCATAATGAAAAATGAAATTATATTATAGCGTTATCACTAAACGAGTAATGAAACTACGACAAATTAATGTCATATATTTTACTTGAGCCTAAGACTAATTATCGAAACTACAATAATTTAAGAGATTACCTTTGTACGTAGGATGAATTCGGTGTAGTTGGACCGGTGGAGAAAGCGATCGGCACAACCCGAACTTTAGCTGCATGATTTTTCGCTATGCGTTAATTCACACATAATTGAACATTGCATATATATATGATATCTAAACAGAAAATGTGGCTATAGGCGAGCGAGTTCAGCTCTATGATCTGAGCTACTCGTTCCACGCCTTCTTCGCTAACAAATTTTATGTCACGCGTCATGCGAGCACGTCGTGCCGCTGACAAGCATGCTAATGCAAACAAAACTCAGACATATATGATGCAAAGTATTGTATATACTCGACTAAATGCAAATATAATAGATAAATAAAACTACCTGACGGCTTGTTCCGATAGCGTGGCGTGGCGATCCGGGCAGCCGGGGAAGAGGCGACCGGAGGTGCAGCGACCACCGAGACGACCGGGAACAACTCGGTTGTACGTAGCTGCAGCACCGGCGCCGGCGAACACAGTGTTGGAGACACGGGCGAAGCACGTGGAACAGTAGCACGGGGACGTGGGCTAGCGACGGCAGCACTGCAACCGGCGACGAGCGGGGCGGTGGCGCAAGCAGACGGCGATGCAATGGCTGGCGGCGCGCGGTTAGGTCTGCTCGGTCTCGCGCGACAGAGAAAAGAAACCGATCTCTAAACCTATAAAGACTTATTTTCGTGTGCTTGAACGCCTGGCCGACGAAAATATTGGTCTTGATTTACGTGCCAGTCTGTACCCGCAGTATCTTCGTGTGTATCAGCGCACGGCCGACGAAAACAAAGGTATTTTCGTGTGCCTGACAGACACGGCCGACGAAAAAATTTATATTTTCGTGTGCCTTGCAGCCTCGGCCGACGAAAAGCTTTCCTTGATGTGCGTGCCTGTCGGTGCATGTATTTTCGTGTGCCCCGTGGCCGACGAAAATGGTTTCCTTGATGTGCGTGCCTGTCGTTGGACTATTATTTCGTGTGCTATGCCGCCCTGGCCGACGAAAGTAGCTTTATTTTCGTGTGCTCAGCAGACGTGGCCGACGAAAACAATACCTTAATTTGCGTGCCGGTCTGTAGCCTCCACATTTTCGTGTGCCACGACAAGCCGACGACATTCTATGAATCATTTTCGTGAGCTAGGTCTTAGGCCGACGAAAGTAGAGTGGAACCGGTTTTAATTTCGTGTGCCTGCTTCAGGACCCACGAAATTGATCTTTATTTCGTGTGCTAGTAAGAGAGCACACGAAATTACACTGTAATTTCGTGTGCCTAGTGTCCAACCCACGAAATTAAGTCTTATTTTCGTGCGCCAGTTAGTAGCGCACGAAAATAAGTTTAATTTCGTGAGGGCCCACGAAAATATATTTAGCCCACGAAAATTTTTCGTTTTCCTGTAGTGAGAAGCTGTATTTGCTGGAGAAACAAGAGGAGACTCGTGCCAACGCGGGAACAAACGGAGCACCAGCGTCATCTACTCCTACATGGACTGCTAACTCACCATGGCGCGCTCCCATGTATGGACCACCCCCGTCAGATGGCGAGAACAGCACCGGTTCTCACGATTAAGTTTAGGTTCCCCATTGAATAAAGTTATAATAAGAATGCTTAGATTGCAGTGGCTTGAGTAAGAGTGGTGTGCTGAATTTTTATGATGATTGCTTGTGTTTGTGTGCTTGGTTCTGAGTTGTGGGACGCTTCGGTGAATGTCCACATCCACACATAGTAGAAAGATGTGAGATGCTTCGGCACTTGTTCACATCCTCATATAGGCTGATATTAATGAAAGAAGTTGCTTAGTTCATACACCTTTATGCATATAGTTGGGGGATCAATCTGAATTTCTGTTTGCTACTCTACTCTCTCGTAGACGCCAAGGGAAAATTCCAACCTCCACCAAAGGAATGTTCGTGGTAACAATGAACCACATGAGGATGACAAAGTGGAAGTTCCTGAGGATGTCAACCTCGGGGCTGATGCAAACAACCTTGAACTTTTGATGGCTATGCAGAACCAGCTCATGCAAACTATGATACGAACATTGGGACAGCTGCAGGCCAATAACAACAACCCTAACCCTGTTCCTGCACCCCCACCGCCGCCACCGCCACCACCACCGGCTCACAACAGATTGGGAGAGTTCATGAGGACTAGGCCACCTACCTTTGCATAAGCCAATGATCCTATGGAGGCCGATGACTGGCAGAGGTCTATTGAGAAGAAGCTTTGTCACACCCAGTTTGCCCCAAAGAACAATCGAGTGAATATCACATGAATGCCAGGATCATTCTCTCACACATGTGATGACAAATAGTAAAGCATCATTTATTACAAGCCAAGTGTTCGAATATAAAAAAGTCTTACATAGCATACGTCTCGATGGACGATAATATGTTCATAACATGTAAATAAAGCAGCAGCGAAATATAAATCTTGTGGGCTCCGTCACAGGCGTTGCCCGGGGGACTCCGTGAACCTAGAATCCTTCTTCGGGACCAAAGTCTTGGTCATTGAACACCACATCATCCCCTTGACCTGAGCAGCAATTTAAACCAACAGAAAAGCAAGTTTGAGTACCGTTGGTACTCAGCAAGTGTGGAAAAGTAATGTCATGCATGGCTAGAGCAAGGAGAGGTTGTACTCATGGTTAAAGCACTACACAATTAATACTATCACCTTAGCTTATTAAGCACCTACATTACTACACAGGTGAAATGGTCCCAATCCCCCAACCCATCATCAATATCAAGTAAACATAGTCTCATCTCAAATGTTGAGCTTCCCGCTCAACATCCTCAACTTCCCAATCCATCATCCTCTAATCATGAATAAGTCCAAGCCGCTCTTGACCGTGAGCACGGCTGTCATGACAGTTTTGACTCTGCAGAATTTGCACCACTGTACCCACATGTAGTGATTTCATCCCCCGTTGCCGGGTGGACTAAAAGAACCTCCATTATGCCAGTGGCCGCGAACCACGTTCACACTTGCCAGGTGTGTAGCCAGGAGATCACTACGAGGCCTTTACAAAGGGATTCCCGACGAGCGTGGGCCCACTGAGGTTTCACCCCTAACAGCATACAAGAGGCTCCAACCCCGCTGTAGTGGCCCCCTCTTGAGCGTTGCGGTTCATATGGTAGTCCATCTGACACCTATTTCCCGCACCATCCAAAACACCCATACTACGCCGGGGATACACCTAATTAATTGGCCAAGCTGCCCCATCTCAGCATGTGGTTGGCACGGTAAAGCCAGTTTACATGCTCCATGAACCGGTCCTTAGGATCCAGGCAAGTACTAAACACAAACCCGAGTCTCGTGCACACAGCACCAACCAAATCATTCAGATTGCCTCGATCTCTACCTCTACATAACTCATAATATCTCATTCAAGAGTAAGGTAAACAAGTTGATGATCTCATATCCCACTTATCCCATTCTAAGCATGGCTAAGCATAAGTAATATGAATGAATGACATAATAAAATAAATCCCAACCCAGGCTACAAGGAAATAAGATAATGAAAATCTAGGGAAACTTCCTAGCTTGGGTATCATATTCCAAATTGACAATGCAATTAATTAAATTCTAACTACACATCCTAGTATAGGATCAAAGTGGTCAAGGACACTTGCCTTCTTCCTGCTGCTCTGGGAATGGAAAGTCTTGGTCTTCGAAGGGGAGAACTTGCTCTGGGGCAGGTTCTACTCATGCCAATACACATAGCAAAAGAAAACAACAATCCATAAGCCATAGTCCACACTTTCACTCATGCAAACCACACATACATACATATGAAAGTCATTCACATGTTTAAGTGTTGTGGTTACCCTAGATGTGTTGATTTTAGGCCTACATACACTTTTAAACATTTATATATTATTTCTAACTTTTGTATTCAGATTTCCATTTGTACACTATATAGGAATTTCCAATTTGAACAAATTCTCTATATTTAGTTAATACACTTTTTAGCCACAAGTGTGTATGAAAGATAATTTCCTACTTCAAATAGGTTTTCAGATCTTCTACCGAATCCTAAACTGAAGTTTTTGGATTTGGAGACCTCATTTATCATTTTCTAATTATGCATACCTATTTTCCTATATTTTCAGATTTATTTTCTATGCCTAAAAGTGAATTTTAATATTAAAATAGTAATACATATCATCTAAACAGAATAGGTTCTGATCTAAAATATTAAATAATATATTTTTGAACTTCTTCTCTGATGTGAACCAATTTAAATTTATTTTATCAGTTTTCAGAATTATTTCCTAGCCTAAAAATGTGTTTCTAGAACTAATAAATATGAGCAACACTTAGGCAGATCTCATTTCAGCCTAAAATTAATTTTTAACTCATTCTAAAGGTTTTCCAAATGCTAGGAGAGTTGAAATTTGTATTTGCACATGTGTTTATATTACCTTTTGAATTTAAATTCTACTCCTATGTTCAAATTTCAGAATTTAATATCTTGTAGGGTCTAAAAGGCAAATCCACCCTACTGCAGGGTTTAATTTACTATTTCCTAAATTTTCAGGGGCCTAATTACACATAACAGAGAGGTTTTCCTAATTTTTATTAAGTCCAGGTGCTAGAACTGATTTTTAAATGAATTTACAGGAATTTCTGAAGGTCCAGGGGCTAGATCAGAAGTTTCCGGGGCTAGCTCATGTTTTCCGAGATCCCCAGGGGGTAGCGCGTAAGATTCCTGACCTTTATAATGCGGGGCCGACGTGGACCGTTGGATTTAAAACAGACGGCTGAGATTAGATCGTCGAAGGGGTATGTGCCGATTTAATTTCTGCCGTGCGATTTAAAATAGACGGCCCGCAAGGGGCCACATCGCCCTGGCCGGAGCCAGCCCGCGCGCGCGGCGGAGGGGGCGGTGATCTCGCCGGCGCAGCTTCGGTTCCTTGCCGCTACACGCTAAAACTTGCAGTTTTTCACACGGATCGACTGCGGAGGGGTAGGGGAAGCTCACCTAGGTGTTTCTCGGGCTTGGGGAGGTCGGAATTCGGCTCTGCGACGACGATAGTTGAAGTTGCTCCTCGGTGCTCGTCGGAACCGATGCTAGGGCGCGAAACTTGTCGCTTCCTTCACCTGCAGGGCTCCCTGGCGGTGGTGGAGCACGGCAAGCTTGTTAGTCCAGCGAAAAGCGAAGGTTTTTCTGTGGGGGATGATCGGTTCTCACCGGAGAGAAAGATGGAGCGACACTTGGAATTCGGCGAGTTTCCTTGCGTGGAATGCACGAGGAGAGGTGGCGGAGGGTCGGTTTAGATATGTAGTAGCGCCCGGGACCGAAGATCGGGGCTGCGAGCGCGGGGTTCGGGAGGGCAGTTGTGATCGGGCGCGAGAGAGAGCCGGAGCGGTTGGGGGCGCGCGGGGAAGGAGATGGCATGCGGGCCCCGCGCGTCAGAGAGAGGGAGAGGGGGGCGCGGGTTTTGGGCCGGCTGAGCGGGTTTCGGCCCACTGGCCGGTTTTTTTCTTTTTCCTTTTCCTTTTTGTGTTTTGATTCAAATTTAAATTCCAGTTTGAATTTGAATTGCTACACCACATGCAATACGTCCAAAATTTTTAAATTCTCCTCTTTAGAAGGTTTTGGGGTGTTACAAGCTTGCTATTGTTCAATGCATTGATCGGGAGAAGGTTCTCTTCGCAAAACACCAGCTGATGGGAGCAGCCGCTGGTTGGTGGGACGCTCTTTGCAATGCTCATGCCTATCAGGAGACAATCACTTGGGATGAATTCAAGGAGAGTTTCCGCTCTCACTTTGTCCCTGAAAGAGCCATGATGCTTAAAAGGCAGGAGTTTGAAGGTCTCCGTCAAGGGAGGAAGAAAGTGAGTGAATATCTCAACAAGTTCACGCAGCTGTCAAGATATGCTCCAGAGGACGTAAACTCAGATCACAGGAAGCAATACTTGTTCATGAGAGGATTGAACAATGAAATTTAAATCCAGCTGCTCAACAATGATTATGCAAACTTTCAGAAACTTGTTGACAAAGCTATAGTGGTGGAAAGCAAGATCCGTACGATTGAACAAGAAGGCAAGAGGAAGATGCCATATCAATGACAGCCACAAGGAAGTAATGTACGTCCCCGCTTCATGCCACCAGCTGCACCATACTATGGCTCATCTGGTTCTACTTTCCACCCTACAAATCCACCTCGCTCTAATCAGCCACCGCAGCAACGCCCTGTCATGCAAGCACCCCATTTTCCTATGCCACCTGCGCCCCGTCCCAACATGGGCGCCTATGCTCAAAATACGCCTCGCCCCAACCTTCCAGCTGTTATGGGTAATAAGGCATGTTTTTAATGCGGAGAGGCGGGACACTTTGCAAATCAGTGCCCCAAGAAAGGTCTTGGACAGCCGAACAATGCACCAAAGCAGAACCCACGGCCGAATGGAGGAGCAACACAAGGCAACCATGGACAGCAGAACTTTGCTAGTGGCCATGTGAATCACGTCTCCGCTGAGGAAGCACAACAAGCTGAGGACGTTGTGATTGGTATGTTTCTCGCCAACTCCAACCCAGCCACTATTTTATTTTATTCCAAAGCATCACATTCATTCATCTCATTCAAGTATGTTACCAAGTATAACCTGCCCATATCCCGGTGGAGAGATGAGACTAATGTAGTATGTCCGAAAGTAAGCCTTAAAATAAGGGGGGTAGACTTTCTTGCCAACCTTATTGTCTTGGATTCCCAAGGGATTGATATAATACTTGGAATGGACTGGTTAAGCAAGTACAACGGAGTGATTCAATGTGCTAAGAGGATCGTGCAGTTGACGAGTGAGCACGGTACTCGTATTGAGTTCGAGGCAGCCCAACCTGCAACTGAGAAGGCAATGCTGAACAACATCGAAGAACTGACATTGGAAAGTCTTCCGGTGGTCCAAGAATATTTAGATGTGTTTCCGGAAGAATTGCCTGGTATGCCACCTTATCGGGACATCAAATTTGCCATCGATTTAGTACCCGGAACTGGACCTATAGCTAAGAGGCCATATAGGATGCCTGCTAATGAATTAGTGGAACTCAAGAAGCAAATTTAGGAGCAGCTAGATAAGGGTTTTATACGCCCAAGCTCGTCACCGTGGGGATCCGCCGTGCTCTTCGTAGACAAGAAAGATTAAACTCAAAGGATGTGCGTGGACTATAGATCTCTCAACGAAGTGACGATCA
Organism: Neostapfia colusana; assembly: GCA_030760725.1. Classification (NCBI taxonomy): domain Eukaryota; kingdom Viridiplantae; phylum Streptophyta; class Magnoliopsida; order Poales; family Poaceae; genus Neostapfia; species Neostapfia colusana. The sequence continues at coordinate 10,936,393 of JASWHV010000012.1, read as the reverse complement.
AAAATATGTACCCGCTGCCCCACATAGAGGACTTATTCGATCAAATGAAAGGCGCCCGGATTTTCTCTTAGATTGATCTTCGGTCAGGATACTTCCATCTGAAGATTAAACCCTTTGACATACCCAAGATGGCTTTTCGAACACGGTACGATTCATACGAATATACTGTCATGTCATTCGGGTTGACAAATGAGCCTGCATACTTTATGCACCTCATGAATAAGGTCTTCATGGAGTACATGGACAAGTTCGTCGTGGTTTTCATCCATGACATTATGGTGTATTCAAAAAGCGAGGAAGAACATGAAGAACACTTGAGATGGACATTGCAGAAACTACGAGAGCATCAATTGTATGCTAAGTTCAGCAAGTGTCAATTTTGATAGAGGAGATATCATTCTTAGGCCACATCATCTCCGAAGGAGGAGTATCGGTTGATCCCGGAAAAGTGAGGGATGTTTTGAAGTGGAACCAACCGCAGAATGTGAGAGACATTCGGAGTTTCCTTGGGATGGCTGGATACTACCGCCGGTTCATCAAGGATTTCTCCAAAATAGAGAAGCCTATGACTGAATTATTGATGAAAGGGAAAGAATTTCAGTGGACACAAGCGTGTCAATACAGCTTTGAGGAGTTAAAGAAGAAATTAACAACAGCACCGGTTTTGGTATTGCCGGACGTGGGCAAGAGCTTCAATATATATTTTGACGCCTCAAGACACGGACTTGGATGAGTCCTTATGCAAGAAGTCCAAGTAGTAGCTTATGCATCAAGGCAATTAAAGAAACATGAGCTGAATTAGCCTACGCATTATCTGGAACTCGCAGCAGTGGTGCATGCCTTGAAGATTTGAAGGCACTACATCCTTGGTCACCGATGTGAGATCTATATGGATCACAAAAGCCTCAAGTATATATTCACGCAAACGGATCTGAATTTGAGGCAACGCAGATGGTTAGAGCTCATCAAGGATTATGATGTAGAAATCAACTATCACGCCGGGAAGGCTAATGCAGTAGCGGATGCGTTGAGCCGAAAGAGAGCATGTCACCAACTCACGGTTTGGGAGCTTCCAGCCGAGCTGCGTAAGGAGTTTGAACGGTTACATCTCGGGTTCTTGAACGAGATGGAGGTGATAGAACTGAACTCAACGCTGGAACAAGAGATACGAGATGGCCAAGCAATGGATGAGGAGATAAAGAAAATCAAGGAAAGAATTCGAAAGGGATAGAGAAGGATTTCAAGAAAGACGAGAATGGCACACTTTGGTTAGGGAAAAGGATTTGTGTGCCTAACGTGAAGCACATCCGCGACGCGATACTAAAGGAGGCACATTATTCGCCTTATTCCATACATCCCGGCTGTACGAAGAGGTATAAGGACCTGAAAACTTGCTATTTGTGGGATGGCATGTGGGGGCCCAAGTTTTTTCACTTGCTAAAAGTGTTCATCACAGCCACACCTCAGCTCAACTGTGGTAAAAACATGAACACATTTGAAGAGAAAGTAACCACCGTAAATAGATTTATTAGGAGATGAACTAACAAATGCAAAATTGGTATTTCCCACATGCATCATAGCGGAGCTAAGAACACTAGCAACTCCTAAACTTTTTTAGGAATGCTCATGCCAAGTTTCACCGAAATCCAAACCTATTTGAGAACAATCATTAAAAGGCTAGTTCAAACTTAAATTCAAATTCAAACTCCTTTCATCCCATAAATTCAAAAGTGGGAGTTATATTTACACTCAGCACATTTTTATGAGCTCACACCAATTTTCACTCCATTTGTAGTTGATGTTGACATGAGCTATTTTGAGTAAATTCAAACCAAATTTGAATTTCAAACTTCACATGTGCTGTAAATTTGTCCAAACCATTTGACACTTTGAATCATTCAAATTTAAATGGTGAATTTTGTAGTTTGATCAAGGATCAAAGGGCAGTAGGGGCACACAAATTTGAAACAGTGGACAAATTCAATTATGGAGGACGAAAATCAAAAGTGGGGTCCTCTGTCAGTCACACAACCGAGTGAACAGATTTCCACCGAGGCAATCGGGTCTTGCGCACGCTCGGCAGAATGCCACGGCGATGAGCAGGCAGGACAGCAGCTGCCTGCCTCCTTGAGCCACTGAGCTGCTTCCCCAGCCTCTATAGCCGCACCCTCGGACGAGTCCCGAATCAGTTCACCCATTGTTTCACTCTCTGCTCGCACGCTCGAACGAAGAACACCTCCGCTCACTGCCGCCTTGGTTGCTCGATCATGAGACCACCCTAGCTCACGGTTGAATCCACTCTGAGCTGCAAAACGGCAACCTAGACTCTCCTCCTACCTCCCCATCACGAAAACAAGCCGAGTTCGGCTTCTCCTGACCTCAACCGAGCGTTTTCGCGGTGATCGGGAACTGCCGCCATTCGGTGCTCACGTGGGAAGCCCAGCTCAGTAGCTTTCATGCCCAAGCAAAGGCTCGCACAGACGCGCACAACTTCCATGCTGCTCAACTCCAGAGTCCAAGCCGAATCAGTGATCGTCGACGGCGAATTTGGAATTTTTCCTTTGATCGGTGCAAACCGACCTTCGGGTAAGATTTGAAATTCGCACTCAAAGATCGTTTAGAGTTCACCATATTAGGCACACACAAGCTAGTCTTGCGAAGGAACAAATTGCCTTTGGAACCCTAGCGTGAAAGTCTCTGTAGCCGGCCTATTTCAAGCCCTTTCATCAACGACCGTAGCAAACCGCCTCGGGCACAGGGTGAGATCACCTTTAGAGCCTCTCCCGAGCTATGGGGCAGTCAGATCGAGCTTCTACATGTCGCACTGATGCTCTAGGGCTGAAGAACCAATGGTTTAGCGTAGAATTGAAGTGTTCCGAGCTCGCCGGAACCCTAGTTTACGCTATCACCACCGAGCGCCTACTTCTGGCCATCGCCGGCAGCCGGCGACCTCACAAACGGGTTCAGCAGGCCAGAATAAGGGGGGCGGCGAAAATTGGACCGGGAGGTGGCCAGGAAGGCTAGTCCGGCGGACCTCGCCAGAGGGCACCGCCGCGCGGTTCGGTTGACGCGAGGAAGGAGACAACCAGTGGGTGGGACCCACGGGCAGGGTTTAAACATTTCGCCGATTTTAGTTTTGAGTCCAAACTTCAAACACACATAAGTTTTGCTACAAGTGTCCAAATTGAGTGAACCAAATTTTGTTGTATTCATCTCTCTGCGTACTTCCCAGTAAAATAAGTTTCACTCCCTGAAACTCCTTATTTCTCCAGAATTAATTCTCCAAAATTTAAACTTTTGGGAATTTTAACTGGAGATTGTATTGGTGGAAAATCCTGAAATTTGGCCAGGATGTTCCTTGTAATATCCCTGAGTCAAAATAAAAATTTCAGATCCATCTGAGCTCATTTAGTCCACCTAATGGTGTGATTAAGGCAACTGATCCAGAGAAAAATAAAAATGTCCAGAAACATTTTTCAGAGTTTCTCTGAACTTGTTTAGCTCATATATTTTGCTAGGATGCTCCAAATTAGATGAAACCAATTCCATTAGAACCCTCTGGAAATCTAGTTTCCAGAAAGTCATGGTTTGTTATAATAGCTCTAGTTATGGTCAAATACACCTTTATTTGTTCAGGGCTCAAATGGGCTTTGCTTCAAATGAAATTTGGCCAAGTCTCTATATAGGTTGTCATCAAACCACAGTAAAAATTTCAGAGTCAAAAGGACTGTCTATCTATACTTATAGTTTTCACCATATCAAATTCAACTCAAATGCATTCACATTTGACACGCATCATTATTTCATTTTGTGTAGTCGCTAAAATCAAAGAAGACCCGGAGGTTCTGGACTTTATTACTCCGAAAGAACAATTAGCCAATGACCAGCAGCAAAGGCAAGCTCTGGTTTGCATTAACCCTTTTATAAAGTATTATGTTTTGATCACTTACTTTATGCCTTTCCTACAATTGTGCATTAGAGTCTTGATTGGAAACCCAATTGCATAGCCAATAGAACCAGGGGTTTTGGGCTTAGGATTTAAACCTCGAGTAGCCACTGCAATGCTAAAATGGTATAGGATTCGGTACAAGTCGAGTAGTTGGAACTACTCGTGAGAATAGGCTAGAGGCACACTACTCGGTTAGAAAGATAGACAATGAATCACATGGCAAGAAAATGAGACCGAGCGGAGAGTAAAGGCGGCAGGACTTTGGGGGTCTAGGTGTCGTAACTCTGCTTGTTTCGATTGAGGACCGAGCCGTGTGCGGGCCTGTTGAACAAGCTAGAACAGTACCGAAGACCTACGGATATATGGGAATCAGGAAACTGATGTAATTCGGGTAGCGATCTCTTGAGGCATTGCTTGTCATCTAGAGAGTAGGTTGAGAGCAGCGAGGTGTAAATCGGCTAGCAGGCACAGAGGATGCTCCACGTAGAGACCTCCTTCTTGGGATGATAGGACCGGTTCAACATTTGGCTAACGGATGAAAGGTGGTTGCATACGACGTCTGTGATGGTTGCTGTAGGCAACATCGAGTATGGGCATACGTGACGGGTGATTCAGGTAACCCTGCAGGTGTAAATCGATTATAATCACCGTCCCTCATGGTCAATGAGTACCACTTGTTCATTATACCGTGATGTGACACCCGGTTCCGAAAATAGAACCAAGTGAATGCATATGTGTGCCCAGGATGTTCATCACACATACACATGTAATCCACAAACTGAATTCAGAATATAACCACTAATAAATAGTGTTTAAGTACTTTATTACAATGACTCAATGTCTCACTCATGAATATCTAACTTATTCTTGCAGCGGAAGTCTCTAAACAACAGTGGAAAATGGCTAAAACAGCAGGCTCCAACTTCAACTCCACAGGCATGTTGATGGTACTGGGCACGCCTAGTACTCCACATGTTCCTCGAAGTACTCTTCTCCTGTAGCTGATGTATATGTGGGAATGCAAGGGTGAGTACATGTCGTACTCAGCAAGTGTGGGAAAAGTATGACATGTAGCTTACAACAAGGTAGGCAATAAAAAGCCTCATTGCAGCAAGCAAATTTTATTTCATAAACATGGTAACAACAGCAACTATCTCTAGGTGAGTTCAATCCCATCATAACCAAACTATTCATCAACATTCCTTCATCATAATTCACCATCTATCATGTCTCAACCAGCCATTAATCTTTCTCAAGTTCATCTCATATTCATAAATATTCATAACCATGTGGCGGACCGGGATCCACTCATCCAGGATCGCAGAGGGTGGTACCGCGCGATGCGACACCCGACAGCACACGTCATAAGGACACATTTTTATTGCATGGGAAACCAACTGAACTGTACAAACAGGTACAACCTTCAGTTACAAACAATTGTTTATATTACACAGCGGAAGTCTACACTATACAACTCATGCCCGCCTATCTAGCAAAAGTCGGCTGCCCAGCCCTAGGGCAACCAACACTGGCTGCACTCTTCAGCTCAGCGCGGCGTGTACGGCTCCCACTCAGCCGTGGTCCCCGACGGAGGGTAACCCTCGCCGGTGGACTCGTAACCCGAGTCCGTGGGTGGCTCCTCACCTAAAAAACACTTAATCAGCAACCGTGAGCACGAGGGCTCAACAAGACTTAACCGACTCACCTAGGCATGAAAATCTACATGAGGGGTACAATGAACATAGGATAGCAACATTGCCGCAAATGGACACGCCTACGAGTTCATCCTTAGTTCATCTTTTAGCCACAAGTTAACAGTTCGGGAATCTGAAATTTAGTAAGCCGTATTTGGTGGCACACATGTTGCAATACAATTATATCACAACAGCAATATTAAATCATCACATTTCATACATTAGCCTACGTCACGACTCAGTGACCAAGTGGTACTCTTCACCGCGAGGGACGGCGAATCGACTCAATATACACCTGCAGGGACACCCAAAGAGCATGTCACGTACGCCCACCCGTGGAGCTGCACAGCATGCTCACTCGATGTCGTATGGGACAACCTTTCACCCAACAGCCCAAACATCGAACCGGTCGCACCGAAACGAGCAGGAGGTTCCCTACATGGAGCATCTCTCTATGCCCTTTAGCAGATTTCCACCTTGCTGCCCTCAGCCTAACCTATAAATCGGTGTGTTATGCCTCGACGCCCGGAGGTTTAGGTTACATCGGTTTATCGGGGCCCATATATCCGATATGCCTTCGGTACGTTCAAACTTGATCAGCGTGGGCCGCACACGGATTGGTCCTCAATCGACACGGACGGGGCTGCGCACACAAGACTCCCTCTTGCTGCGCCCTAGGCCCTGCCAAGTCTCATTTTCATTACTAAGGTGATCTCACCTCACTCGAACCAATCCCGTGTGTCCCAAGCCTAACTGGCGAGTAGATTCCAACTACTCGACTTGTACCGAATTCCTATGACTCATTAAGCATAGCCTGTCTATTCGAGGCCCTAGACACTACCCTCACTCTTGGGGAAAAATTCTGGTTATGCAGTTGGGTATTCATCCATCCTACACCTAATGCACATACACACTTCACACTACTTATGTAAACAAAGTAAAACTTAAAAAAAACTTAATGCAAACCGGGGCTTGCCTTTTTGCTGCTGGTCAGTAGTTAAGGTCATCGTCCGGAAGGAGGAAGTCGAGCACCTCCGGAGTCTCCTCGCCTTCAGCGACTACGCGTTAATGAATTGCACATACGTTAATTGTAATGATTCTGCTACAAGTTCTTATAACAAGTTTTTAACAACTGGAACTCTGTTTAAGAATTTAAAATGAAACTGGTGCTAGTGGTTTGGGTTTGGACCTAAGCACATGATCAAGTGCTAAGTGGTCTTCCCACTATTCCATATTGATCACCTCAAGTGGTTAAACAGAACAGGGGTGATCAAGAGCTCCAATGGAGCTGAGAACTTTTGTGTGAGTTCCTTGTCACAAGAAAACCCTCTGGACCAAAGATTAGCACTTTTCATTGAGTGGTTTGTTCAGAATAATTTTCTAAGCAATTAAGCAAAGAAGAATTAATTCTTAGATAACACCCATGTTCATGCCAAACATAGTGAACTACAATTTCAATTATAGCTCATAGAGTTTGCAAGAATTTTCTTAGTATTTTTGGAGCTAAGATTTGTCCAGAACGGAATTTCCAAGTTTTGGAAATTCTCTGAAAATGTCTCTGTATTCAATTGAACACAGCACCTTCAAATCTGAAATGCCCTGATCAAATCAACTCCAAATGGTCTGAAACTTTTACATGGGTTCACTAACATCCTAAAGAATATTCTGGCAAAATTTGAGGATTTTTGGATGAACCAAACTCCCTCTAAAATTCTTTTGCTGAAAAGCTTTAAAGAATTTTCCAGTATTAAATAATGGGTTTCATACAAATTGGGTTGCATATTTTGATAGATCTATGCAAGATGAATCCAACAATTTGAATCACTAAATTTTGAGCTTCCTAGCAAAAGTTATGAGGTTCTAAAGTTTGGGGAAATTCTGGAATTTGAATTAACCGGGAAAAGTTCAAATCCCTGAAGCGGGTCTGGCCCCCACGTGTCACCCCCTCGGCTACGCCACACGGGGCCACAGGACTGTTTTCCGCATTGTCACAGATGATCCGGTGCAACAGAAAATCCACATACTGTTTACTGAGCGACTGACGAGCGGGCCCGGCCACTCGTCTTCTTCCTCGCGCTCCCGCGCCCGCGCGCCGCCGGGCTCGCCGGAGCCGCGCTGATCCTTGCCGTCTGGCCAACTCCTGCGCTCTCCCTCGCTGCCAGGGCCTAAATTCGTACGCTGAACACGATGGTACCATCTTCCCCGGCCGGCGGTGGCCCTGACCTAGCCGGCGATGGTGCAGCGGCTCGGGATCACTTCGGCTATGTCACCCGGCCAACTTAGCCCGCCAAAACCTCGGTGGAAGGGCTCTACAGCACCGGGGGATCCCAGGGAAGGTCGACATGGCCCTGCAAAGGCTCGGGGAAGGCTCTAACCTAGCTGTCACCGTGAGCCTGATCCTCCCTGCCATATTTGTTGTAACAAAACCTAGAAATACCCGGCCTACGTGCGGTTTCAAGCCAGGGCTGTGAAGGGCTACTGAGCGTCGACGAGTGGGCGGTCCTGTGTGCAAGATTGCATGACCTAAGAAAAAGGGTGACGGGTGAATTCGAGTTTACCGTGTCGGGAGGTCAGTTCGTGCCCGCCGGGGAACTTTCTTCAAATTCGAGCTCTGTGGACCAGGTCACATCTTGAGCTTCGGATATGAGCACCACCGGTTTCTGGCATGTCCGAGGCCGTTCTAGCTCAGCCGTGAAAGACCCTCTGTTGGGCTGTCCACGAGAGCACCTTTGCTCGGTTCTTCCCGGCCGCCGCGAAGAACACAGTTTCTCGGGTTGTGGTGACTCAGTTCGACTGGAAATGGTGTGTGCGGATCGTGAGAAGTCCTGTGGTGCTGTTTGGGTGAGCTGCCGAGGCTTGCCCGCGAGATGAAATCGCTCCCGAGCGGATTGACCACGGCGACTGCTCCTCGGTGTTCTAGCGTGCGAGAGGGCGGGGGCTGGGGTCTTCTCGGTGCTGTGGCGAGCTGGGGCACGGATGAGAGTTAATACTCCCCACGAGGAGCTCGCCAGCGTGAGAGAGAGGAGCAGGAGCTGTCGGCCGGTGCTTCTCGGTGGCTCACGGTGGAAGCGAGGTTGCTTCGTGTGGAGGAGAGAAAACAGAGACCAACCACTGTGATATTTCTCCATTTAACCACCTCTATGACCTGTGGGCCCCACTGGTCAGTACCCTCCCATCTCTCAAAAGATCCCCAAAACTTGGCAAGCGATCAATTCAAATGTTTGGAGTCTAAAACTGAGCTACATTTGTATGGTTGGGCAAATTTCCCCCAAATTCAAATGTATATTTGAATTCTTTGCACATTTGAATCCTTTTTGGAAAAATGGGTAGCAAACCTTTTCAAAAATTACTGAAACTTTGCCAACCCACTAATTTGGACCTAAGGAATCCAAATATGCAATTTGATTCTTGTGTTAGATGCTGCAACCAAGAGTTTGAATACAACAGTTTTGAATCACCATTATGTCCTCCCCTCATTTGAATGTTGAGTTGGACATTTAGTTCAAATTCTGATTTTCAAACCCTCCTATTGCACTTGAGTACTTCAACTTGGTGGCCTTAATCCAACTAGGGTCAAAACATGCAAATGACTCTAAGTTGTTTTAGAACAACCTCTCATATGCTAACATATGTGTAGAAAGTTTGAACCAATCCCCTTTTGATGGAGGTTACTTGCTCTTCCCAATTCTTCACAAGATATTCACAACAAAAACTGTGGTGTTGTGAGGTGATGAAAAGTTTTTGCAAGTCCCTTTTCTTGGGCTTTTACATCCCTCCCCCCTTAAAAGAATCTCGTCCCGAGATTACAAAAGAAGAGACAGCGATGTAACAGGGACTTACCCTTGCTGAGACGCCATGAACTCCGGGTAATTTGAGCGAAGGAATTACTCGCTCTCCCACGTCGCTTCTTCGGCGGTGTGGTTGCTCCAGAGTATCTTGTAGAACCACAACGTTCGGCTACACGTGGTTTGGGCTTTCTCATCAATAATCGCCACCGGATATTCATCATATGTCAAATCCGGTTGCAACTCGCCGATGTCTTTGGTAGGAACAGCAGCTGTATGCTTCAGACATTTTCTCAGTTGTGAAACATGGAAGACGTCATGGACACCAGCAAGAGATGCCGGTAGCTCCAGTCTATACGCCACTGGTCCACACTTTTCGGTGATAGCATAGGGTCCAATGAAACGGGGAGCGAGTTTCCCCTTCACACCGAACCGGTGCACGCCCTTTATCGGAGACACGGGGAGGTATACGTGTTCCCTTACATCAAATTGCAGCGGTCTACGCCTCTTATCAGCTTAGCTCTTTTGCCGGGATTGAGCGGCCTTCAAGTTAGCTTGAATCGTCCGAACGCGCTCTTCGGCGTCGTTCACCACATCAACCCCGAATGTGACCCTTTCCCCGGACTCGCACCAGTTTAATGGGGTGCGGCATTTGCGACCGTAGAGAGCTTCGTAGGGTGCCATCTTGATATTCGCCTGTTAGCCGTTGTTGTACGAGAATTCCGCCAACGGTAGGTGATCATCCCAGTTCCTACCATGGCTGATGGCACATGCTCTCAACATGTCTTCCAGAACTTGATTCACCCTCTCCCATCTGTCTGAGGGTGGTAGGCGGAGCTTCTAATCAGTTCAGTACCCAAAGCAGCGTGCAACTGCTCCCAAAAGCGAGATACAAACAATGCACCTCGGTCTGAGACTATGGTCTTGGGTACACCATGCAAGCATAGGATCCTGGCAATATATAACTCCGCATATCTGTTGCCATGGAAATGTGTATGCATGGGAATTAAGTTAGCCGACTTGGTTAACCGATCAACGATCATCCAAATAGAATCATGCTTGTTGGAAGTTAGGGGCAATCCCACAATGAAATCCATGCTCACATCCTCCCATTTCCACGCTGGAATTTTCAGGGGTTGCAACAGCCCTGACTTTCTCATATGATCTGCCTTCACCCGTCTACACATATCGCACTCGGATACATAATTCGCTACCTCCCGCTTCACCCGTATCCACCAAAATTTCTTTTTCATATCCTGGTACATGTTGTTGCTACCCGGATGAATGGAGTACTTAGACAAGTGAGCTTCATCGAGGATCTTCTTTCTCAGCTCCATATCCCAGGGTACGACTATGCGATCATTGAACCACAGCGTCCCCTCCTCATCCTTCCGGAAACATTTGATCTCCCCATTGTCTATCCGTCTCCGGAGGTGTGCCATGCCCTTATCAACCTTCTGATCTGCAATGATGTCCTTCCTAATAGTGGGGATGAGGGCAAGGTTGTAGAGCGATCCATAAGGAACCAAGTATAAACTCGGCTCTTCCTCCTCCACCGGTGTAATAGTGAGGTGATGGACATATGATTTCAGACTCAGCGCGTCGGCAACCACATTCGCGTTGCCAGGGTGGTAATGAATCTCAATCTCATAGTCCTTGATTAGTTCTAACCACCTCCTTTGCCTAATATTCAGCTCCTTCTGGGTGAAGATGTACTTCACGCTCTTGTGGTCGGTGTAGAGATGCACCAAATTTCCCAGGAGATAGTGCCTCCACATTTTCAGCGCCAAAACCACTGCAGCAAGCTCAAGATCATGAGTCGGATAGTGTTGCTCATGGTTCCGAAGTTGGCGTGAGCCATAGGCGACCACACGTCCTTCCTGCATCAACACACAGCCGAGCCCAATACCAGACGCATCACAGTACACGTCAAAGGGCTTGGTTGTATCCGGTTGAGCTAAGACCGGGGCTGTTGTGAGATGCTTCACCAATGCTTGGAACGCTCCTTCACACGCCGTGTTCCAAACATATTTCGTTCCCTTCTTCAGCAATTCTGTCATCGGTTTAGGGAGCTTAGAGAAGCTTGGAATGAATCTCCGATAGTATCCCGCTAACCCGAGGAAGCTTCTGGCTTCATGAACTGAAGTGGGAGCTTTCCATTTCAGCACTTGCTCTATCTTGCTTGGGTCAACCGCAATGCCTTCCGCGGAGATGATATGTCCCAAGAATGGCACTTGGCTGATCCAAAACTCGCATTTGCTGAACTTGGCGTAGAGATTGTGGTCTCGCAATCATTGAAGAACGATCCTCAAGTGTTCGGCATGTTCGGCTTCTGTCTTGGAGTAAACCAAGATATCATCGATGAACACCACCACAAACTTGTCCAGCTCCGGCATGAACACCGAGTTCATGAGATACATGAAATGGGCTGGAGCATTTGTGAGACCAAAAGACATGACGAGATATCCATATAATCCATATCTCGTCGAGAAAGCCGTCTTCGGGGTATCCTCCGCCTGGATCTTTATCTGATGATATCCAGAGCAAAGGTCCATCTTGAAGAACACACTTGCACCCACAAGTTGATCAAACAATATGTCGATGTGGGGCAGTGGGTACTTATTCTTGATGGTGACGGTGTTGAGCGGCCGGTAGTCCACACACAGCCTCAAGGTTTCATCCTTCTTCTTCACGAACAGCGCCGAGCATCCCCAAGGCGAGGAACTCGGCCTAATGAAACCCTTGCTCAACAGCTCATTGAGCTGCTCCTTCAGTTCAGCCAGCTCATTCGGAGCCATTTTGTATGGTCTCCGTGATATGGGCGTAGTCCCGGGTGCAAGTTCAATCTTGAACTCGACATCCCGCTCAGGTGGCATGCCCGGAAGATCATCCGGGAACACGTCGGGGTACTCCCAGACTACGGGGATGTCCTCTAACTTGAGAGCTTCAGCATTATTGATCGCTGAAACCTCCCGGACTGGATTATCTAATAGGAGGGACTGCAGACGGTGTAATGGGGAGTTGAGGTGAACCGTCCGTGATAAAGTTTCCAGGACAGCGCCATGGTAGCTTAGCCATGACATTCCTAAGATTGCATCAATCTTCTGCCCCTTAAGAACAATCATAGTGGTGGGATATATCTTCCCACCTAAGCACAGTGGTGCTTTCGGAACCATCATAGTTGCTGAAATCTTTCCTCCCGATGAGCAGATCATATAAGAACACTCGGTTGGAAAGGCTTCCAGCTGATGCTTAACCACATAGGATGCACTTATGAAGTTGTGGGTTGCACCAGAATCAAACAATATGATGATGGCTTGGTTGTTGAGAGTAAACGTACCCGCCAGCACGTTGTCTCCCTCTGGGGCGTCCTCATTGTCGAGGTGGCGAACGCCCCCAGTCCGCTGACCAACCTTCTTTACCGGAGGTCGGCCTCGAGCACCGCCCTGGAACTGGGCTTGCCTGCTGTTTGCTGCCCCTGGGGACAGTCCTTCGCGAAGTGGCCCGCCTGGCCACATGTGAAGCAAGTGAAGCGGGGCGGTCCCCCGCTGATCGGTGGACGGAAACCCGGGGAGCGTTGTGGTGGTGGGAACGCCCGGGGTGTCGTCTGCTGCTGCTGCTGCTGTCGCGGTAGTGGCATTGGCGGTCGGAACGGGGGTGCCTGGAAAGAACGTCCCCCGAACTGCTGAGGTCGCGCCGGTTGACGCCACTGCTGTCCGGATGGTGTTCGATACAACACGCGGTACTTCTGGGGAGCGCCAACTCCAGTGCTGGGTGGAGTGCTGCGCTTCCGCTGCTCAGCTGCCAACTCCCGCTGAGCGTCCTCTTGCATAATCGTGGCATTGACGAGGTCGTTGAAGGTGTCGCGATTCCACTGAACGAGATGTGTCTTCATCTCGGGGTGTAACCCCTGATAGAAGTGCTCCCGCTTCTTCTCCTCGGTGGAGATGTAGTCTGACGCATATTGCGCCAGATGGTTGAAGGCACGGGAGTAGTCATGGGACTCCTCCCGCCCTGCTTCAGTTCCAAAAATTCTTGGAACTTCCTCTTCATTATCCCGGGAGGGATATGATAGGCGTGGAACGCCTCTCGGAACTCTTTCCACTCCACGGCATGGCCAGCCGGACGTGAGGCGACATAGTTCGCCCACCACGCACCCGCGGCACCGTGAAGCTGCTGCGCTGCGAACAGAGTCTTTTGCCACTCCGTGCATTGGAGCAGCCCGAACTTGGACTCGATGGTCCGCAGCCAGTTGTCGTCCTCCAGTGGTTCTTCTGCTTCAGTGAACACTGGAGGGTGCGTACTCATGAAGTCCGAGTACGACATCTCATGGGGCTCACGGGGCCCCCTCTCTTGACGTCCCCCCGCCTGGGACATATTCTGCACGATCGTGCGGAGCAGGTCAGTCTGCTCCTCACGACCTCCCACCAGTGCCGCTATCACGTCCACTAGAGTAAGCGGAGGCGGCGGTGGTGGTTGATGCTGCGGGGTGCTGTTGTAGGCAGGTGGCTGGGAGTCATCGCCTCCCTGCTGGCTAGAGCCACCAACCTCGTGTGTGGTCCTAGTGCGAACCATCTGCAACCATACGACAATTAAACATCAGTCTCGCAACATATTGCATGCAGTCCAATAAAATAGGCGTAAAACATAATGATATTAAAACATGTGATACATCTCGTATACGGATAATGTAATAACTTTGCACAAGCTACACCATTACCAGACCGAATACAAACTAGTTAAATCCAACTTAACGGACTTCCTCTTTGGAAGTTCATCACAAGTAGGTTTGGTCACTACGAGACGTTACTATCGCTTTGTCATCACGTATACCACCCTTTTATCTTCAATACGACACAAACATGGTCTCTAGTAAAAGAAACTTGAGTGAGACCTATACTCAGATCTTTCACTAGTTGAAGATAACCTTTCATGAGCATGTTCTACCCCATTGGAAGTATTCAAACCCCTTCTAGGGTACCACAATCTCTCACATGAGGTCAACTGTCATTCCTCTGTCAGAATGACCAGTTTCTACATATCCAAGATTTTGATCTGGTCCTGGGAATTTTCCTGACTCAAGTTGAATACCAAAGTTAAAGTTAACTTCAGTATATTTCACACGAGTACTTATTTGCCCTCCAGATCAGCTATGGCTTAAAAGTTATGGTAATTCAAAGTCAACAGAATTTCTGGAAGAATTTCAACATCACCTCCTTTGAGAAGTTGCTGTTTTCAACTCTGATTTCCACTGAATTCTGTGCTGACATTTCAGAAACTTTGAATTACAAAGATGTAACACATCTTCTACCCTTTCTAAAGATGTATCATATGACAATTTTAGATTTTTCTACTGGGAGTGATGATTCAAAAACAGAACAGTCCAGAGAGTGTTTCACTCGTCCTGATTCTGGACAGTTTACATTCCTCTGGAATTTAAGCCATCTTAAGGTGTGATTCAGCTCTGGAAGTCTACAACAAAGTTGTAGAGTACTTAAATACCTTTCCAGAACTATATACCACACCTCCCTGGGCTAAAAGACCTGTAAGTTATGCTCTGTTGAAGATCAGCAAACTTGCTGCCCAAAACAGAGCACTCTGTTTTTCATTCCTTTGGAACTACACCGATCAATTATCAACTTTTTCTACCCAACCAGAGTCCTAAATGTTGAAACTTAGTGATTTTAATTCCTGGTCATCATTATTTTTTTCATGCACATGCCTATACTACGGTACTACGTTCCTCACAAAAAGAAAATCCTAACCGGATTATACCGGCATATACGTCCCAAGTGTGGCACTAAACGGTCTCTCGCACACGTTGTCTACTCGGATACATACGTGGTTAGTACCTGCAGAAGACCACACAATAGTGATGCACTCAAAGGTTGTTTCATTTCAGGCAGTTCCATATTTAAAAGTAAATACAAACGCCCGTATCATTGCCATACGGCCGTCCTTTAGTTAAGTCACGTCTCAAGGTACGTGATCGTGTTTCAACACCACACGACGGGGAACCCGATTATGTCATGAACGGGTCGTCAGGTTGGGAATGTTATCAACCCAACAGATACCACCTACTGCCCTGCAGGGCACGCCGATGCCAAGCGTTGCGTATGTCCTCCTGGGCTATTTCCAAACGAACACACTCTCGCATTACTGACCACGTGATGGGGTCTCCACTTGCTTGCCTAATGCACGCTAGGGATCATCGTTTCATATGAACTCAGGAACATGAGGAGTCCAAGAGTTTCATATTAACGTCTCACACCAAGCTGTGAGACCTATCCCTGAACCACGTTCTTCGTCAGGGGTGCTAACCGAAATTGAACCGCTTTCGGTGGCGTTCTTTACCATTCTTACCAAAGCGTAGATGTGTCATTACATAATGAAAATTCAGAATTAAAACACATAGGTTAGTCTTTGCCACTATAAGTAACTATGCTAATATAGTCCTTACTTGGGCAACTACCGAATCCTCACCGTAAACCTAAGTTTTCCCATAATACAGTCCTTAAGTACTGTGCTATCCCCAATGCAGCTCTGATACCAGGCTGTGGCGGACCGGGATCCGCTCATCTAGGATCGCAGAGGGTGGTGCCGCGCGATGCGACACCCAACAGCACACGTCATAAGGACACATTTTTATTACATCGGAAACCAACTGAACTGTACAAACAGGTACAACCTTCAGTTACAAACTATTGTTTGTATTACACAGCGGAAGTCTACACTATACAACTCACGCCGCCTATCTAGCAAAAGTCGGCTGCCCAGCCCTAGGGCAACCAACACTGGCTGCACTCTTCAGCTCAGCGCGGTGTGTACGGCTCCCACTCAGCCATGGTCCCCGACGGAGGGTAACCCTCGCCGGTGGACTCGTAACCTGAGTCCGTGGGTGGCTCCTCACCTGAAAAACACTTAAGAAGCAACCATGAGCACGAGGGCTCAACAAGACTTAACGGACTCACCTAGGCATGAAACTCTACATGAGGGGTACAATGAACATAAGATAGCAACATTGCCACAAATGGACACGCCTACGAGTTCGTCCTTAGTTCATCTTTTAGCCACAAGTTAACAGTTCGGGAATCTGAAATTTAGTAAGCCATATTTGGTGGCACACATGTAGCAATACAATTATATCACAACAGCAATATTAAATCATCACATTTCATACATTAGCCTACGTCATGACTCAGTGACCAAGTGGTACTCTTCACCGCGAGGGACGGCGAATCGACTTGATATACACCTGCAGGGACACCCAAAGAGCACGTCACGTACGCCCACCCATGGAGCTGCACAGCACGCTCACTCGATATCGTACGGGACAACCTTTCACCAAACAGCCCAAATGTCGAACCGGTCGCACCGAAACGAGCAGGAGGTTCCCTACACGGAGCATCTCTCTATGCCCGTTAGCAGATTTTCACCTTGCTGCCCTCAGCCTATACCTATAAATCGGTGCGTTATGCCTCGACGCCCGGAGGTTTAGATTACATCGGTTTATCGGGGCCCATATATCCGATATGCCTTCGGTACGTTCAAACTTGATCAGCGTGGGCCGCACACGGATCGGTCCTCAATCGACATGGACGGGGCTGCGCACACAAGACTCCCTCTTGCTGCGCCCTAGGCCCTGCCAAGTCTCATTTTCATTACTAAGGTGATCTCACCTCACTCGAACCAATCCCGTGTGTCCCAAGCCTAACTCGCGAGTAGATTCCAACTACTCGACTTGTACCGAAGTCCTATGACTCATTAAGCATAGCCTGTCTATTCGAGGCCCTAGACACTACCCTCACTCTTGGGGAAAAATTCTGGTTATGCAGTTGGGTATTCATCCATCCTACACCTAATGCACATACACACTTCACACTACGTATGTAAACAAAGTAAAACTTAAAAAAAAACTTAATGCAAACCGGGGCTTGCCTTGTTGCTGCTGGTCAGTAGTTAGGTCTTCGTCCGGAAGGAGGAAGTCGAGCACCTCCGGAGTCTCCTCGCCTTCAGCGAACACATGTTAATGAATATGCACATACGTTAATTGTAATGTCACACCCGGTTTCTCCAAAGAGCAACCGAGTGAATATCACATGTATGTCAGGATCATTCTCTCATGCATGTGATGACAAATAGTGAAGCATCATTATATTACAAGCCAAGTGTTCGGATATAAATAAGTCTTACATAGCATAATGTCTCGATGGACGATAATATGTTCATAACATGCAAATAAAACAGCAAAGGAATATAAATCTTGTGCGCTCCGTCACAGGTGTTGCCTGGCGGACTCCGTGAACCTAGAATCATTCTTCGGGTCCGAAGTCTTGGTCATTGAACACCACGTCATCCCCTTGACCTGAGCAGCAATTTAAACAAACAGAAAAGCAAGCTTGAGTACCGTTGGTACTCAACAAGTGTGGGAAAGTTATGTCATGCATGGCTAGAGCAAGGAGAGGTTGAACTCATGGTTAAAGCACTACGCAATTAATACCTATCACCTTAGCTTATTAAGCACCTACATTACTACACAGGTGAAACAGTCCTAATCCCTCAACCCATCATCAATATCAAGTAACCATAATCTCATCTCCAATGTTAAGCTTCCCGCTTAACATCCTCAACTTCCAAATTCATCATCCTCTAATCATGAATAAGTCCAAGCCACTCTTGACCGTGAGCACGACTGTCATGACAGTTTTGACTCAGCAGAGTTTGCACCACTGTACCCACATGTAGTGATTTCATCCCCCGTTGCCGGGTGGACTAAAAGAACCTCCATTTTGCCAGTGGCCGCGAACCACGTTCACACTTCCGAGGTGTGTAGCCAGGAGATCACTACGAGGCCTTTACGAAGGGATTCCCGGCGAGTGTGGGCCCACTGAGGTTTACCCCTAACAGCATACAAGAGGCTCCAACCCCGCTGCAGTGGCCCCCTCTTGAGCCTTGCGGTTCATATGGTAGTCCAGCTGACACCTAATCCCCGCACCATCCAAACACCCATACTACGCCGGGGATGCACCTAATTAATTGGCCAAGCTGTCCCATCTCAGCATGTGGTTGGCACGGTAAAGCCAATTTACATGCTCCATGAATCGGTCCTTAGGATCCAGGCAAGCACAATACACAAACCCGTGTCTCATGCACACAGCACCAACCAAAGCATCCGACTTGCCTCGATCCCTAGCTCTACATAATTCAAATATCTCATTCAAGGGTAAGGTGAACAAGTTGATGATCTCATATCCCATTTATCCCCTTCTAAGCATGGCTAAGCATGAGTAATATAAATGAATGACATAATAAAATAAATCCCAACCCAGGCTACAAGGAAGTAAGATAATGAAAATCTAGGGAAACTTCCTAGCTTGGGCATCATATTCCAAATTGACAATGCAATTAAATTCTAGCTACACATCCTAGTATAGGATCAAAGTGGTCAAGGACACTTGCCTTCTTCCTGCTGCTCTGGGAATGGAAAATCTTGATCTTGAAAGTTGAGAACCTGCTCTGGGGCTGGTTCTACTCATGCCAATACACATAGCAAAAGAAAACAACACTCCATAAGCCATAGTCCACATTTCCACTCATACAAATCACACATGCATAAATATGAAAGTCATACACATATTTAAGTGTTGTGTTTACCCTAGATATGTTGATTCTAAGAATACATGCACTTTTGAACATATATATTATTTCTAGCTTCAATATTCAGATTTCTAAGTGCACACTATATATATGAATTTCCAATTTGAACAAATTTTTTATATGGGATACTACACTTCTTAGACACAAAATTTGTATAAGAGATAACTTCCTACTCCAAATAGGTTTTCGGATCTTCTAAAAAATCTTAATTTGAAGTTTTGGATTTGGGAATCTCACTTGACATTTTCTAATTAGACATACCTATTTTCTTATATTTTCATATTTATTTTCCATACCTAAAAGTAATCTTTAATACTAAAATAGCACAATATATCTCCTAAACAGAATGTGTTCTGATCTAAAATGTCCAATAAAATATCTTTTGTCTTCCTCTCTGATGAGCATCAATTTAAATTTATTTTTACCCATTTTCAGATTTATTTTCTAGTCTAAAATGAATTTTCACCAATAAAACAGCAACCTAAATTCCAACAAAAATTTCTACTGTTCCAATTAACCAAACAGAACCTTTATAAATTTTTCCTACCCCTTTTTGGTTACTTAGATTTATTTTCGCATATTTTAAATTTGTTTTATGCCTAAAAGGTATATTTCAGAGATAAATTACAAAACAGCAATCTCATTTAGTTTAAAATTTTATTTCCCCTCCAAATTCAGACCTCAGATTGTTCTACCAATTTTTAAACAGGGTTAGGATAATTCAACTGAATCTATACCTATGTTTAAATTTAAATCCTATTTACATATTCAATTTCCTGAAGCTAATTCTTCCTAGCGGCTGAAGTGCAATTTCACACTGCAGTGGGGACCCATTTCTCATTTCCTAAATTTGCAGGGGTCTAAGTGTGCAAAATAGGGAGGTCTTCCTAATTCCTATTAACTCCAGGGGCTAAAACTGATTTTTAATTGAATTTACATGAATTTCTGAGGGTCCAGGGGCTAGATCAGAAGTTTCCGGGGGTAGCTCATATTTTCCGAGATCCCCATGGGGTAGCGCGTAAGATTCCCGGCCTTTATTATGCGGGGATGAAGTGGGCCGTTGGATTTTAAATGGAGGGCTGAGATTATATCGTGAAGGGGTACGCGGGGGTTCTATTTTCATCCGCCCGATTTAAAATGGACGGGCCACAGAGGGCCACGTCGCCCTAGCCGTGTGCGGGCGGCGCTGCCCGGCGGCGCGCGGCACCGGGAGGCGGCGATCTCGCTGGAATTTCCCAAAATCTCATCTACCGGCCCTAGGCTACCGTTTTCTCTGCAAAATTCGGAGCAGGGGGAGTAGGGGATCTCACCTCGAGGGTTTTCTTGAGCTCAGAGGCCCTGGGAGGTGGTCGGCGACGAGGTCCGAGGGGGAAACTCGACGGTGCTCACCGGAACTATGTCTAGAGCGCCAAACATAGGGTCTCCTTCACCTGCAACACTCCCCGGTAGCGGCAGGATGCACTACACGCGTTAGATCTGAGAGAACGGACGGAAATCGAAAGGAAGCGGCGATGGGATCTTCGGTTCTCACCGGGAACTGAGGCGGGTTGATCGGGGAGATAAAGGGGCGGACCTCGGTGTTTATATGGACGAGGGGGCGGCGGGGGCGTGTGGGGTTCGTGTCGCACCGAGATTGGCCGTAGATCGTGGGCGCAGGCGGCGAATCCGGACGGGGGCGCGTGCGGCGGTTGCTCGGAGCGGGAAAAGACCGGGTGGCAGTTGGAGAAGAAAGTGCCGACAGGTGGGTCCTGCACGAAAGAGAGAGGGGAAGGGGGAGAAGCAGCCGCGGGTTGTTGGGACGGCTGAGGCAGGTTTTGGCCCACTGGCCGTTTTTCTTTTTCCTTTTTCTTTTCTGTTTTGATTCAAATTTGAATTCCAGTTTGAGTTTGAGTTGTTTCACCACATGCATTACGTCCAAAATTTTTAAATTCCCCTCTTTAATAGGTTTTGGGTGTTACAACTCTACCCCCCTTAAAAGAAATCTCGCCCTCGAGATTGGTGACTCTAGGAGAACAATTCCGGAAACTGTGCCTTGAGCTTGTCTTCTCGCTCCCATGTGGCTTCTGCTTCCGAGTGATGCTTGTACTGCACTTTGCACATTCGGATTCTTTTATTTCTTATGAGGCGTTCCGTTGTCTCCAGAATCTTGACCGGTTGCTCGGCATAAGAAAGATCCTCTCGTATATCCACCTCATTCAGGGGTAACATCTCTTCGGGTGTTCTTAAACATTTCTTGAGTTGTGACACATGGAATACATCATGCACATCTGATAGGCGAGCCGGTAGTTCTAGCTGATATGCCACTTCGCCTTTCCTCTCCAGAATTTGGAAGGGTCCAATGTATCGAAGTGATAGCTTCCCTTTTACCTTGAACCGATGAAGCCCTCGTATAGGGAACACCTTGAGGTAAACATAGTCCCCCACGTTGAAAACGAGCTCTCTTCTCCGTACATTGGCATAGCTCTTTTGTCGGGTCTGGGCTATCCTCAAGTTGTTGCGGATTTCCTTCACTTTCGCCTCGGCTTCTTGTAGTACCTCTGGCCCAAACACTTTACTTTCCCCAGTTTGGTTCCAAAATAGTGGAGTTCGGCACTTCATCCCATACAACGCCTCAAATGGTGACATCTTCATACTAGCCTGATAATTGTTGTTGTAGGAGAACTCCGCATACGGTAAGTTCTTACCCCAACTCCTATTGTTCTTGAGTGCACAAGCTCTCAGTATATCCTCAAGGATTTGATTGGTTATTTCCGTCTGCCCGTCAGTCTGGGGGTGATAGGCAGAACTAAAATTCAGATGAGTTCCCATGGTTTTATGTAACTTCTGCCAGAACCTAAAGGTGAATTGTGTCCCTCGATCTGACACTATCTTCTTTGGCACTCCATGAAAACACACGATTCTTGACATGTACAATTCTGCCAACTTGGATCCGCTGTAGCTTTCTTTCACGGGGATGAAATGAGCTACTTTAGTCAGCCTGTCGATGATGACCATATCGAGTCATATCCCGATTGGGTCCTAGGCAGTCCCACTATGAAGTCCATACCTATTTCTTCCCATTTCCATTCAGGCACTTTGAGTGGTTGCAACAATCCCGCGGGTCTTTGATGTTCTGCTTTCACTAGCTGACATGTGTCACATAGGGCGACATGTTCCGCGACATCTCGCTTCATGCCATACCACCAATATCTGCTCTTGAGGTCATGATACATCTTCGTACTCCCAGGATGAATGGAATAATCAAAATCATGAGCCTCCTTGAAAATCAGTTCACGGATCTCCTTCACCTCAGGCACATAGATTCTTTTCCCATGCCACACCGTACCTTGTTCATCCTCTCTGAAACCAGAAGCTTTATTCTCTTTGATGAGTTCTCTGATTTCTTGTATCTTCTCATCATTCTTCTGACCATTGTGTATGTCTTGCTCCAATGTGGAGTCCACTTCCATGGCGATGGCCTCGCCACTATTCACCAGGCATAGATTGAGTTTTGCAATCTCTTCCTTCAACTCCGTAGGCGTGTCATTTAAGCTCAACATGTTGCAGTGCACCTTCCGGCTTAAAGCATCTGCCACGACGTTCGCTTTCCCAGGATGATAGTTGATGCCCACATCAAAGTCGTTGATTAGCTCTAACCATCTCCTTTGTCTGAGGTTGAGATCAGGCTGTGTGAAAATGTACTTTAAGCTCTTATGATCTGTATATATCTCTGTCCTCTTTCCCATCAAGTAATGCCGCCAAATCTTCAATGCGTGGACCACTGCGGCTAGTTCTAGGTCATACGTAGCATAGTTCTTCTCGTGTTTTCGGAGTTGCCGGGACACATAGGCAACGACATGCCCCTCTTGCATGAGAACACATTCCAACCCGTGTCCAGATGCATAGCAATACACCGAAAAATTCTTCTGCTTATCTAGCATAACTAGCACTGGGGCTGTTGTCAATCTTTTCTTCAGCTCTTGGAAACTCGTCTCACACTCTGGTGTCCATGTGAATGTGATTCCCTTCTCTAACAATTTGGTGAGGGGTCTCGAGATCTTGGAGAAACCCTCAATGAACCGTCAATAATACCCAGCCAATCCTAAGAAGCTTCGAATTTCCCCAACATTTTCAGGGGTCTTCCACTTCTGCACATCCTCGATCTTGGCGGGATCAACGGAGATTCGTACCTCCGAGATTATGTGTCCTAAGAAAGGAACTCTTTTCAGCCAAAACTCACACTTGCTCAACTTGGCATATAGTTTGTGTTCTCTCAACTTTTGCAACACCATTCTTAAATGTCGCTCATGTTCTTTTTCATTTTTGGAGAAGATGAGAATGTCATCAACGAAAACCACTACAAATTTGTCAAGATATTCCATGAACACCTTGTTCATGAGATACATGAAATACGCCGGGGCATTAGTTAGCCCGAACGGCATGACGGAGTATTCATACAGCACGTACCGAGATACGAAAGTTGTCTTTGGAATGTCAGTTTGCCTTATCTTTAGTTGGTGATATCCCGACCTGAGATCAATTTTTGAGAAGACACAAGCTCCCCTCAACTGATCAAATAAGTCTTCAATGCGGGGTAATGGGTACTTGTTCTTGATGGTTACTTCATTCAACGCACGGTAGTCTACGCATAACCTTTGGGTTCCGTCCTTCATGGGCACAAATATCACTGGAGCTCCCCATGGTGAGGAACTAGGATGAATATACCCCTTCTCTGTCAATTCTCTTATATGTTCTTTGAGCTCTTCCAGCTGTTTGGAGTCCATCCGGTAAGGCCTCTTGTATATTGGGGCTGTTCCAGGTACTAGTTCAATCGCGAATTCCACTTCACGATCTGGAGGCATACCTGGCAACTCCTCCGGAAAAACGTCTGGATATTCCCTGATAATCCTTATCTCTTCCACTTCCATCTCAACTTGATTGAGTTTAATGTCCCTCCTAGGCTCTTGCACAGCTATGAACTTCACTTTTGTGCCACTAGTGTGAGTTAGTTCCACCGTTCTTGTCGAACAATGGATGATACCTTTATGTTTGGTCAACCAATCCATAACCAAAATAATATCTATCCCTTGTGAGTCTATCACTATGAGATTTGCAGTAAATACTACCCCATTAATGTCTAGACTCACCTTGGGACACACTTGTCTTGTTCTTATTTCTCCTCCTGGAGAGTTCACTGCTAACATATGATTCATTTGTGTTGTTGCTAGATCATGCTTCTTAACAAATCCTTGAGCAATGAATGAGTGGGTAGCACCAGAATCGAACAAAATGGTCGCAATGTGTAAATTTGTAGGAAACTTACCAATTACCATGTCAGGTGCCTCTTGCGCTTCCTCCATGGTCACGTGGTTCACCCGTCCTCGCATCACATTCTGCTGTTGTGGCTGCATAGGCTTCTTCTTTGGGCACTTATGAGCGTAGTGCCCCACTTCACCACAGTTGAAGCATTGCACCCCAACTTTAGGTGTCTGACCTTTGTTATCTTGGTGTTGGTTCTGTGGCCCTTGTCCTGCTGGTCGAGGTTGATAAGTGGGGCGTGGCTGCTGCACAAACTGACGCTGCGGCTGTACTGGTGCTGATGGAGGCCTGACGTTCGGGTTGTACCCTCTCGGTGTCGGGTAGGGTACCAGAGCACGGCTCGTCTGCCCTGCAGGTTGCTGCATCAGACGTGGACGTGTGTTGCTGCTTGATGCTTGGTGTGACCATCCCATCTTCCTCTTGTTTTCATTCTCCAAGGCCTTCATCTTCCTCTCCACGACAAACGCTCTGTCTACCATCTTTTGGAAACTTTCATATTCGTTGGAGGACATTGCACATTGTATTTCCATGGTAAGTCCTTCCATAAAACAGTCCTGTTTCTGCTCATCAGTTTCGATGTCCCGGGGTGCATAATGGGATAGTTGGGTGAACTTGGTGAGGTATTCCCTCACAGTCATGTTGCCTTGCTGCAGTCCCAAGAACTCCTTTCTCTTGTTCTTGAGTTCTCCCCTTGGTATGTAGTGGTTGCGGAAGCTACACTTGAACTCTTCCAAGGTGATGTTCTCGGGGTCGTGATGGGCTGCCACGTAAGAGGTCCACCAATCAGCAGCGGGTCCATGCAATTGGTGAGAGGCAAACAGCACCCTCTCATACCCTTGGCATTGTATGATCCTCATTTTGCTCTCAATGGTCTTTAGCCAATCATCTGCGTCCATAGGTTCAGCAGCACTTGCAAACATTGGGGGTTGAGTTCCCATAAACTCACTCAACCTTGGTTGACGTGGTGCAGCTTGTGGGGGTGGAGCTTGGTGTACGTTGGCCACCACTTGAGTTAAACTCTGGATGAGCTGATTCTGATTTTCAATCAGTTGGTAGATAGGATCAGCTCCTTCACGGCGGTCACCCCTGTCTTGCCCTCCAGGAAGGTGAGGATTGGTGGCCTCATCGTTGTTGTTGTTGGGGTTGGCACCACAACCTTTTCCTCTTCCAGCCATCTATCATGATCAACCAAATGTTAACTTTAATCATTACGCATTAACTTCCCAAATTGCTTGTTTAAACTTAAACTTTTGAGGCCTTAATATCTAGATAATTTCTGAAGATTTCACATAGATCTTTGGGCGTCATGTCTCACGCAAAAATAAATGCAGTATTGATTCATAGGGGTTCACACACCAAAGCAAAGCAAACTTAAAGACGAGGTTGTGGACAAGTGCCTATGGCTTCCACAACTCACGTCACACACCAACACTAACAAGCAAATAGATGGGTTATTGACTCGACTACTCGATAATCATGTGGAAATAAGGGAAATAATTCTAACAACTCGTATCACTGAGCCGGCTCGTCGGGGTCTTCCTAATCATTGCGGCTGCCCTCTGATTTCGCTTTAGGTGGGGAAGCTGCTGGTGTAGAAGTGCGGCGACGCTTGCTCGCCTGGCGGTCTGGGGAGTCAGGAGTCCACATGTCATTCACGGTGACACACAGTTCATTCCCATCACCTCTTTCTCTCGCTCTCAAGCTGGCGTGAAGCAACGCCTCAGTCTTCTTCAGGGTGTCACGAACATCCTGAAGCTCCTGCTGGCACTCCTGCAGTCGAGTGCTAAGCATAGCTGCATCCTCCAGGCATAGGTCCATGTGCTCATGGGAAATCCCCTGCTGCACTGGCGGGTACTTGTACTCCGCGGTGCCACTCTCACGATGGAGGACATACATGAACTCAGTCCTTTCCAGGTGGTGACGGTTGATGTAACTCTGGCAGGTTATGGCCTCCCAGGTGACATCCTTCTCAGCATCGGCCCGAGTCGCCCGACAAGCTGGAGAGCGGTAGATCTTGAGCAGCTGGTTTTCATGGATAATCCTCATCTCTGAGCTCCATTCTTCACTCTTCTCACGGATGGTCCTGGTGTAGCTGTAGTGTATGATCAGCTTGCCAACATTGCTGGCGGCATGGAGCATATGCCGAAGACGGCGCAACAAGCCTCCTACGGCCAACCCGTAGGAGTGGTATGTCACCGGGCGGTTCTCCTCTCTCAAGGCAAGGGCAGCTACAGGAACTCTCCCTCCGGTGGACTTGCGAGCGGTGCGGACCATGCGAACCATCTAAAACATAAAGCATTTAAAATCAAGTTAGATAAAAACTAAATAAAGATTGTATTTTGAATAAAGTTGGGGCAAGATGAACAAATAAAGTGACCCGATTAAATAACATTTTCAACCACACCTTTTGTAAAATAGTTTTTAAGAACATAGGGTCCTTAAATACGTCCATTTCTACCTAGGTCCATGTTCCTATGGGCAACCTTGGCTCAGATACCACTTCTATCACACCCGGTTTCTCCAAAGAGCAACCGAGTGAATATCACATGTATGCCAGGATCATTCTCTCATGCATGTGATGACAAATAGTGAAGCATCATTGTATTACAAGCCAAGTGTTCGGATATAAATAAGTCTTACATAGCATAATGTCTCGATGGACGATAATATGTTCATAACATGCAAATAAAACAGCAGCGGAATATAAATCTTGTGGGCTCCGTCACAGGTGTTGCCCGGGGGACTCCGTGAAACTAGAATCATTCTTCGGGTCCGAAGTCTTGGTCATTGAACACCACGTCATCCCCTTGACCTGAGTAGCAATTTAAACCAACAGAAAAGCAAGCTTGAGTACCATTGGTACTCAGCAAGTGTGGGAAAGTTATGTCATGCATGGCTAGAGCAAGGAGAGGTTGAACTCACGGTTAAAGCACTACGCAATTAATACCTATAGCCTTAACTTATTAAGCACCTACATTACTACACAGGTGAAACGGTCCCAATCCCTCAACCCATCATCAATATCAAGTAACCATAATCTCATCTCCAATGTCAAGATTCCCGCTTAACATCCTCAACTTCCAAATTCATCATGCTCTAATCATGAATAAGTCCAAGCCACTCTTGATCGTGAGCACGACTGTCATGACAGTTTTGACTCTGCAGAGTTTGCACCACTGTATCCACATGTAGTGATTTCATCCCCTGTTGGCGGGTGGACTAAAAGAACCTCCATTTTGCCAGTGGCCGCGAACCACATTCACACTTCCGAGGTGTGTAGCCAGGAGATCACTACGAGGCCTTTATGAAGGGATTCCCGATGAGTGTGGGCCCACTGAGGTTTCACCCCTAACAGCATACAAGAGGCTCCAACCCCGCTGTAGTGGCCCCCTCTTGAGCCTTGCGGTTCATATGGTAGTCCAGCTGACACCTATTCCCGCACCATCCAAACACCCATACTACGCCGGGGATGCACCTAATTAATTGGCCAAGCTGCCCCATCTCAGCATGTGGTTGGCACGGTAAAGCCAGGTTACATGCTCCATGAACCGGTCCTTAGGATCCAGGCAAGCACAATACACAAACCCGTGTCTCGTGCACACAGCACCAACCAAAGCATCCAACTTGCCTCGATCCCTACCTCTACATAATTCACAATATCTCATTCAAGGGTAAGGTGAACAAGTTGATGATCTCATATCCCATTTATCCCCTTCTAAGCATGGCTAAGCATGAGTAATATAAATGAATGACATAATAAAATAAATCCCAACCCAGGCTACAAGGAAGTAAGATAATGAAAATCTAGGGAAACTTCCTAGCTTGGGCATCATATTCCAAATTGACAATGCAATTAAATTCTAGCTACACATCCTAGTATAGGATCAAAGTGGTCAAGGACACTTGCCTTCTTCCTGCTGCTCTGGGAATGGAAAATCTTGATCTTGAAAGTTGAGAACCTGCTCTGGGGCTGGTTCTACTCATGCCAATACACATATCAAAATAAAACAACACTCCATAATCCATAGTCCACATTTCCACTCATACAAACCAAACATGCATACATATGAAAGTCATACACATATTTAAGTGTTGTGTTCACCCTAGATATGTTGATTCTAAGAATACATGCACTTTTGAACATATATATTATTTCTAGCTTCAATATTCAGATTTCTAAGTGCACACTATATATATGAATTTAACTCCGCCTATGTTGTAATGACATAGCCGGTCCCAAGCCCGGGTAAAGGAGGAGGGGGTTGTGATAGGCTTGGCGAGCCAACAACTTACACTTAGCCATTCTCATGGAAATGAAACCCAATAGAAATTCGTTGGGGCGTAACCCTCTTAGCGACGCGCCATATCGGAACCCGGGTATGGTGTTAAGTGGGCAAGGGCCGGGTCGCCACCGCCTTAGTGGCGCGCCATATCGGAACCCGGATATGGTGTTAAATAAGCAAGGGCTGGATCGCCACCACCTTAGTGGCGCGCTACATCATCGCCCGGATGTAGTGATAAGTAAGCAAGGGTCTTTGCATCTTACTCGACGGGTGCAAAGCGTAAGGAAGCTAGCCGAGGAACATAGATTTCGGGTGGGTAGTTGGAATGTAGGATCCTTGACGGGGAAGCTACGTGAGTTAGTAGATGTTGCCATTAGGAGACGAATAAATATCCTTTGTGTACAAGAGACTAGATGGGCGGGTCAAAAGCCGAGAGAAGTCGAGAATACCGGTTTCAAGCTTTGGTATTCTGGTTCGGTTGGGACTAGGAAGGGCGTAGGTGTTCTAATAGATAAGAGTCTTAAGGATGGAGTAGTGGATGTTCGAAGACGAGGGGATAGGATCATCTTAATCAAGATAGTAATTGGGGACATTGTCTTGAACGTCATTAGTGCTTATGCCCCACAAGTTGGGCTCAACATGAGTGCTAAGAGGCAATTTTGGGAGGACTTGGAGGATATGGTTAGTAGTGTACCGATAACCGAGAAACTCCTCATAGGGGGAGATCTCAATGGTCATGTGGGTGCAACTAATCTAGGATTTGAGGGAGTACATGGAGGTTTTGGATGCGGCGATAGAAATCAAGAGGGTAAGGACATCCTAGACTTTGCCGTAGCCTATGATCTGTTGATAGCTAACACCCTCTTTAGGAAGAGGCAATCTCACCTAGTGACCTTTAGTAGTTCCCAACACTCTAGCCAGATTGACTTTGTCCTCACTAGGAGAAAGGATAGACGGGAGTGTCTAGATTGTAAGGTGATCCCGGGGGAGTGTGTTGTGACACAACATATGCTTGTGGTAGCTGACTTTTGCTTCCATACATGCTCTTTGCGGGACAAAGGTGTCAAAATCACAAGAACAAAGTGGTGGAAGTTGAAGGGAGAATCACAAGAATCCTTTAAAAATAGGGTGATCACAGAAGGACCCTGGGCAGAAAATGGAGATGCAGATAGTATGTGGACGAAGATGGCAACTTGCATTAGGAAGGTAGCTAGTGAGGTGTTCGGTGTGACAAAGGGAAAGAAACTTGTAGATAAAGACACTTGGTGGTGGAATGAGGATGTACAAAAGTCCATTAAGGAGAAGAAAGAGTGTTACAAGAGTTGGCATAATGATAGAAGCGCAAGCAACATGCTTAAGTACAAAGAGGCTAAGAAGAATGCAAAGCGGGCTGTGAGTAAGGCAAGAGGACAGGCATATGATAAGTTATATGAGAGACTAGAGACAAAAGAAGGTGAAAAGGACATATACAAGGTAGCAAAAATTCGCGAGAGAAAGATGAGGGATCTCAATCAAGTTAAATGCATCAAAGATGAGACTGACCGCATTCTAGTGAAGGATGAAGAGATTAAGAATAGATGGCGTGATTACTTTAATGGGCTATTCAATGATGGGAATGGGAGCACTATGGTTGAGTTGGATGACTCCTTTGATGACTCCAACAGGCGGTTCGTGCGGAGGATACAAGAGTTTGAGGTTAAGGAGGCCTTAAAAAGGATGAAAGGAGGAAAGGCCCTCGGCCCTGACGATGTCCCTATTGAGGTGTGGAGATGTCTTGGGGACGTGGCAATAGTATGGCTCACAAAGCTATTCAACCACATTTTTCGGTCAAACAAGATGCCTGAAGAATGGAGAAAAAGTATATTAGTACCTATCTTCAAAAATAAAGGAGATATTCAAAGTTGTACTAATTATCGAGGCATTAAGCTTATGAGTCATACTATGAAGCTTTGGGAGAGAGTGATTGAACACCGCCTGAGGAAAGTAACCAATGTCACTAAAAACCAGTTTGGTTTTATGCCTGGGAGGTCTACAATGGAGGCGATTTTCCCGCTTCGTCAGCTTATGGAGAGATATAGGGAGCAGAAGAAAGACTTGCATATAGTGTTCATCGACTTGGAGAAGGCGTACGACAAGATACCAAGGTCAGTCATGTGGTGGGCACTAGAGAAACATAAAGTGCCAACAAAGTACATTACCCTTATCAAGAATATGTACAATAATGTTAGGACAAGTGTGCGCGTAAGTGATAGTGAGACTGATGCATTTCCTATCACGGTAGGACTACATCAAGGATCAGCTTTGAGCCCATACATCTTTTCCTTGGTGATGGATGAGGTGTCGAAGGATATACAAGGGGATATCCCTTGGTGCATGCTCTTTGCTGATGATGTAGTGCTGGTAGATGGAACTAGAGAAGGTGTTAATAAGAAATTAGAGTTATGGAGACAAACCTTAGAGTCCAAGGGGTTTAGACTTAGTAGGACCAAAACCGAGTATATGAGGTGTGACTTTAGTGGTGTTGGTCTTGAAGAGGGAAATGTTAGTCTACAAGGACAAATAGTACCTAGAAGGGACTCTTTCCGATACTTAGGATCAATGTTACAAAGCAATGGCGATATCGATGAGGATGTTTGCCACAGGATCAAGGTAGGATGGATGAAATGGCGACAAGCCTCTGGAATCCTATGTGATAGGAAAGCCCCACAAAAGCTAAAAGGGAAGTTCTATAGGACGGTGATCAGACCCGCGATGCTCTATGGGGCGGAATGTTGGCCAACTAAACGGCAACATGTCCAACAATGAGTGTCGCAGAGATGCGCATGCTACGGTGGATGTGCGGGCACACGAGAAGAGACCGAATAAGGAATGAGGTGATTCGAGATAAGGTAGGGGTGGCGCCGATTGAAAAGAAGTTAGTCCAACATCGACTTAGGTGGTTTGGACATATCCAACGGAGACCTCCAGAAGCACCAGTTAACAGTGGGATTTTAAGAGGTAGAGAAAATATTAGGAGGGGTAGAGGACGACCAAGGTTGACCTGGGAGGAGGCGGTAAAACGAGATTTGAGAGATTGGAATGTATCCAGAGACTTAGCTCATGATAGGACCGCATGGAAAGTAGCAATCCATGTGCCAGAATCGTAGTCTTGTATTTTTTTCTTTTTTCTTTTTTCTTTTTTTCTTTTTTCTTTTTTCTTTTTTTTCTTTTTTCTTTTTTCTTTATTTTTTCCTTTTTTTCTTTTTTTCCTTGTTCTTATAACTCTTCCTCTCTTTTACTTCATTGATATTGGGTTTCATGTCTAGCCGACCCCAACAGGCTTGGGATAAAGGCTTGGTTGTTGTTGTTGTTGTACACTATATATATGAATTTCTAATTTGAACAAATTTTCTATATGGGATAATACACTTCTTACACACAAAATTTGTATAAGAGATAACTTCCTACTCCAAATAGGTTTTCAGATCTTCTACAAAATCTTAATTTGAAGTTTTGGATTTGGGAACCTCACTTGACATTTTCTAATAAGACATACCTATTTTCTTATATTTTCATATTTATTTTCAATACCTAAAAGTAATCTTTAATACTAAAATAGCACAATATATCTACTAAACAGAATGTGTTTTGATCTAAAATGTCCAATAAATATCTTTTGACTTCCTCTCTGATGAGGATCAATTTAAATTTATTTTTACCCATTTTCAGATTTATTTTCTAGTCTAAAATGAATTTTCACCAATAAAACAGCAACCTAAATTCCAACAAAAATTTCTACTGTTCCAATTAACCAAACAGAACCTTTATAAATTTTTCCTACCCCTTTTTGGTTACTTAGATTTATTTTCCCATATTTTAAATTTGTTCTATGCCTAAAGGGTATATTTCAGAGATAAATTACAAAACAGCAATCTCATTTAGTTTAAAAGTTTATTTCCCCTCCAAATTCAGACCTCAGATTGTTCTACCAATTTTTAAACAGGGTTAGGATAATTCAACTGTATCTATACCTATGTTTAAATTTAAATCCTATTTACATATTCAATTTCCTGAAGCTAATTCTTCCTAGCGGCTGAAGTGCAATTTCACACTACAGTGGGGACCCATTTCTCATTTCCTAAATTTGCAGGGGTCTAAGTGTGCAAAATAGGGAGGTCTTCCTAATTCCTATTAAGTCCAGGGGCTAAAACTGATTTTTAATTGAATTTACATGAGTTTCTGAGGGTCCAGGGGCTAAATCAGAAGTTTCCGGGGCCAGCTCGTGTTTTCCGAGATCCCCAGGGGGTAGCGCGTAAGATTCCCGGCCTTTATAACGCGGGGCTGACGTGGGCCATTGGATTTTAAATGGAGGGCTGAGATTAGATCGCGAAGGGGTACGCAGGGGGTTCTGTTTTCATGCGCCCGATTTAAAATGGACGGGCCACAGAGGGCCACGTCGCCCTAGCCGTGTGCGGGCGGCGCTGCCCGGCGGCGCGCGGAGGCAGGAGGCGGCGATCTCGCCGGAATTTCCTGAAATCTCATCTACCAGACCTAGGCTACCGTTTTCTCTGCAAAATTCGGAGGAGGGGGAGTAGGGGATCTCACCTCGAGGGTTTTCTTGAGCTCGGAGGCCCTGAGAGGTGGTAGGCGACGAGGTCCGAGGGGGAAACTCAGCGGTGCTCACTGGAACTGTGTCTAGAGCGCCAAACACAGGGTCTCCTTCACCTGCAAGACTCCCCGGCGGTGGCAGGACGCACTACACGTGTTAGATCGGAGAGAACGGACGGAAATCATAAGGAAGCGGCGATGGGAGCTTCGGTTCTCACCGGGAACTGAGGCGGGTCGATCGGGGAGAGAAAGGGACGGACCTCGGTGTTTATATGGACGAGGGGGCGGCGGGGGCGTGTGGGGTTCGTGTCGCACCAAGATCGGCCGCAGATCGTGGGCGCAGGCGGTCAATCCGGATGGGGGCGCGCGCAGCGGTTGCTCGGAGCAGGAAAAGACCAGGTGGCGGTTGGAGAAGAAAGTGCCGACAGGTGGGTCCCGCACGGCAGAGAGACGGGGAGGGGGAGAAGCAGCCGCGGGCTGTTGGGCTGGCTGAGGCAGGTTTCGGCCCACTTTCCGTTTTTCTTTTTCCTTTTTCTTTTCTGTTTTGATTCAAATTTGAATTCCAGTTTGAGTTTGAGTTGTTTCACCACATGCATTACGTCCAAAATTTTTAAATTCCCCTCTTTAACATGTTTTGGGTGTTACATGTAATGATTCTGCTACAAGTTCTAATAACAAGTTTTTAACAACTGGAACTCTGTTTAAGAATTTAAAATGAAACTGGTGCTAGTGGTTTGGGTTTGGACCTAAGCACATGATCAAGTGCTAAGTGGTCTTCCCCCTCTTCCATATTGATCACCTCAAGTGGTTAAACAAAACAGGGGTGATCCAGAGCTCCTATGGAGCTGAGAATTTTTGTGTGAGTTCCTTGTCACAAGAAAACCCTCTGGACCAAAGATTAACACTTTTCATTGAGTGGTTTGTTCCGAATAATTTTCTAAGCAATTAAGCAAAGAAGAATTAATTCTGAGATAACACCCATGTTCATGCCAAACTTAGTGAACTAAAATTTCAATTATAGCTCATAGAGTTTGTAAGAATTTTCCTAGTATTTTTGGAACTATGATTTGTCCAGAACGGAATTTCCATGTTTTGGAAATTCTCTGAAAATGTTTCTGTATTCAATTGAAAACAGCACCTTCAAATCTGAATTGCCCTTACCAAATCAACTCCAAATGGTCCGAAAGTTTTACAGGGGTTCACTAACATCCTAAAGAATATTTTGGCAAAATTTGAGGATTTTTGGATGAACCAAACTCCCTCTAAAATTCTTTTGCTGAAAAGTTTTAAAGAATTTTCCAGAATTAAATAATAGATTTCATACAAATTGGGTTGCATATTTGGATAGATCTATGCAATATGAATCCAACTTAATTTGAATCACTAAAGTTTGAGCTTCCTAGCAAAAGTTATGAGGTTCTAAAGTTTGGGGAAATTCTGGAATTTGAATTAACCGGGAAAAGTTCAAATCCCTGACAGCGGGTCCGGCCCCCACGTGTCACCCCCTCGGCTACGCCACACGGAGCCACAGGACTGTTCTCCGCATTGTCACAGATGGTCCGGTGCAACAGAAAATCCCCCCACTATTTACTGAGCGACTGACTAGCG
Organism: Neostapfia colusana; assembly: GCA_030760725.1. Lineage (NCBI taxonomy): Eukaryota > Viridiplantae > Streptophyta > Magnoliopsida > Poales > Poaceae > Neostapfia > Neostapfia colusana. Next base: position 10,901,532 of record JASWHV010000012.1, on the reverse strand, counting down.
GGCCTGGCCCGCGCGCCTCCAGGCTCGCCGGAGCTGCACTGATCCTTGCCGTCTGGCCAACTCCTGCACTCTCCCTCGCCGTCAGGGCCTAAGTTCGTGCGCTGAACACGATGGTACCATCTTCCCCGGCCGGCGGTGGCCCTAACCTAGCCGGCGATGGTGCAGCGGCTCGGGATCACTTCGGTATGTCACCCGGCCAACTTAGCCCGCCAAAACCTCGGTGGAAGGGCTCTACAGCACCGGGGGATCCCAGGGAAGGTCGAGATGGCCCTGCAAAGGCTCGGGGAAGGCTCTAACCTAGCTGTCACCATGAGCCCGATCCTCCCTGCCATATTTGTTGTAACAAAACCTAGAAATACCCGGCCTACGTGCGGTTTCAAGCCAGGGCTGTGAAGGGCTACTGAGCGTCGACGAGTGGCGGTCCTGTGTGCAATATTGCATGACCTAAGAACAAGGGTGGCGGGTGAATTCGAGTTTACCGTGTCGGGAGGTCAGTTCGTGCCAGCCGGGGAACGTTCTTCAAATTCGAGCTCTGTGGACCAGGTCACGGCTTGAGCTTCGGATATGAGCACCACCAGTTTCTGGCGCGTCCGAGGCCATTCTTGCTCAGCCGTGAAAGACCCTCTGTTGGGCTGTCCACGAGAGCACATTTGCTCGGTTCTTCCCGGCCGCTGCGAAGAACACAGTTTCTCGGGTTGTGGTGGCTCAGTTCGACTGGAAATGGTGTGTGCGGATCGTGAGAAGTCCTGTGGTGCTGTTTGGGTGAGCTGCCGTGGCTTGCCCGCGAGATGAAATCGCTCCCGAGCGGATTGACCACGGCGGCTGCTCCTCGGTTGCGAGAGGGAAGGGGCTGGGGTCTTCTCGGTGCTGTGGCGATCTGGGGCACGGCTGAGAGTTAATACTCCCCACGAGGAGCTCGCCAGCGCGAGAGAGAGGAGCAGGAGCTGTCGCCCGGTGCTTCTCGGTGGCTCATGATGGAAGCGAGGTTGCTTCGTGTGGAGGAGAGAAAACAGAGACCAACCAATGTGATATTTCTCCATTTAACCACCTCTATGACCTGTGGGCCCCACTGGTCAGTACCCTCCCATCTCTCAAAAGATCCCCAAAGCTTGGCAAGTGATCAATTCAAATGTTTGGAGTCTAAAACTGAGCTACATTTGTATAGTTGGCCAAATTTCTCCCAAATTCAAATGTATATTTGAATTCTTTGCACATTTGAATCCTTTTTGGAAAAATGGGTAGCAAACCTTTTCAAAAATTACTGAAACTTTGCCTACCCACTAATTTGGACCTAAGGAATCCCAATATGCAATTTGATTCTTGTGTTAGCTGCTGCAACCAAGAGTTTGAATACAACAGTTTTGAATCACCATTATGTCCTCCCCTCATTTGAATTTTGAGTTGGACATTTAGTTCAAATTCTGATTTTCAAACCCTCCTATTGCACTTGAGTACTTCAACTTGGTGGACTTAATCCAACTAGGGTCAAAACATGCAAATGACTCTATGTTGGTTTTAGAACAACCTATCATGTGCTAACATATGTGTAGAAAGTTTGAACCAATCCCCTTTTGATGGAGGTTATTTGCTCTTCACAATTCTTCACAAGATATTCACAACAAAAACTGTGGTGTTGTGAGGTGATGAAAATTTTTTGCAAGGCCCATTTTCTTGGGCTTTTACAAACCATCTCATATTCATATAACTGAAACCAAACTCATTGTCATGACCCAAAACAGTCCCAAAACCAATCCCAATGACCATACCATAACCATACCCAAGTTTTGCCTCTAATCATGGATGTTGGCCATGTGCTTGTGACCGGAAGCACGGCTATCATGATAGTTTTACACTCTGCAGAGGTGGCACCACTTTGATGAGTAGTTTAGGCCCGATCTTCTGAAAGGTAGGTCCATTGAAGTGGAGATCTCGACGTTGATGATCCGAGGCACTCGAGCAGACCCGAATACCCTGCAATCACTACACCCCTGCTCCGTTGGTTATCAACCCCTCTTCACAAGCTTGACCTCGCCAAGAAGGCTATCCATGCAGGTGCAACCGAGAACACAAGCAAGAACGATGAAGATGCAATCTGAAATTGCAAAATTGGGGTCTCACAAACCGTAGAATGGCGAAATTGTTTAATCTAAGCAAAACCCACTGAATTTGGCTGCTGGCTACAGTATTTAAAGGCTAGGGTTCGTCCATAAGACCCTTAGACGCGTCCCTAATGGACTCATACGGGATACAAGGCCCAAAAGCCCAATACGGTGGCGCAGCACCGGAGAGAACTATGAATTCGAATTGTTTCGACAATTTCCAATTACTCCTGGCGAATTATAATGTGGGACCAGAACCATTGGAAAGTTTATCGTCTCATCTTTCCATGCATATGTAGAACGTCGAAAACAGAGTCTGTATGCATCCTGGGTGTCCGTTTTAAGATGGACTGCTCCTGGACTCCGAGTTGGTGACTGTTTCCATCAACTTGTGGACGTCCCATCTGGTTCTTCACGTCCCCAAATCCTCTTCCCTTTACTTGTTGACCATGCCCATGGTTCCTAATAATAATTAAATCATTAAATAGCAATCCATTCTCAAACTCACATGGGTAGGAAGTTAGGAACGAGTTCACCTGCTGATTTAGTAACCGTGCTCGTGCTCTCGTGATTGGTCCTTGTATATAAATGTGAGTATCCACTGTTATGATGTCCTCATCATCCTCCCCCTCTTGAATCAGAGTCATCCTCGACTTAAGATCATCTTCTTCTCCCATGTATGGTCATAAATCTAAAATGTTAAATATGGGACTAACCCCAAAATCGGGAGGAAACTCAAGTTTATATACACTGTCATTGATCTTTTCAACAATCTTAAAAGGACCAGCAGCTCGTGGCATAAGTTTAGATTTTCTCAATTGAGGGAATCGTTCTTTTCTCAAATGTAGCCATACCAAGTCCCCTAGTTCAAGTTTTACTTCTTTTCTACCTTTACTACCAGAACTTCTATACTTCTGATTCATTCTTTCAATATTTTTCTTTGTAGTTTCATGCATCTTAAGAATGATTTCAGATCGTTGTGTAGCATCCAAATTTATAGTTTCAGATGGAGGCAAAGGTAATAAATTAATAGGAGCACGGGGATTGAAACCATACACTACCTGGAGGCTTACCTTTGTAGTACAGTGAACTGACCTGTTGTAAGCAAATGCTATATGTGGTAAACAATCCTCCCAACCCTTTAAATTTGTTTTTAAAACAGCCCGCAATATAGTGGATAGAGTACGATTTACTACCTCAGTTTTTCCATCAGTTTGTGGGTAACATGTGGTTGAAAACAGCAGCTTGGTTCCCAATTTATACCACAAAGTTATCCAGAAATGACTTAAAAATTTTGCATCACGATCAGAAACAATGGTATTTGGCACACCATGTAAATGAATAATTTCCATCATAAACAAATCAACAATGTGTGAGGCATTATCATTCTTATGACAAGGTATAAAATATGCCATTTTAGAGAAACGATCAACAACCATAAAAATAATATCCCTCCCCCTCTTAGTCCTAGGCAATCCCAAAACAAAATCCATGGAAATATCCTACCAAGGTACACTAGGAACACGAAGAGGCATATAAAGACCATGCAGGTTAAGTCGAGACTTAGCTTTATTGCAAGTAGTGCATCGTGACACATAGCGCTGTCACACCCGGTTTGTCCAAAGAACAACCGTGTGAATATCACATGTATGCCAAGATCATTTTCTCGTACATGTGATGACAAGTAGTGAAGCATCATTTATTACAAGCAAAGTATTCGAATATAAAATAAGTCTTACATAGCATAATGTCTCGATGGACAATAATATGTTCATAACATGTAAATAGAACAGCAGCGGAATATAAATCTTATGGGCTCCGTCACAGGCGTTGCCCAGGGGACTCCTTGAACCTAGAAACCTTCTTCGGGTCCAAAGTCTTGGTCATTAAACACCACATCATCCCCTTGACCTGAGCAGCAATTTAAACCAACAGAAAAGCAAGTTTGAGTACCATTGGTATTTAGCAAGTGTGGGAAAGTTATGTCATGCATGGCTAGAGAAAGGAGAGGTTGAACTCATGGTTAAAGCACTACGCAATTAATACCTATCACCTTAGCTTATTAAGCACCTACATTACTACACAGGTGAAATGGTCCCAACCCCTCAACCCATCATCAATATCAAGTAAACATAGTCTCATCTCCAATGTTAAGCTTTCCGCTTAACATCCTCAACTTCCCAATCCATCATTCTCTAATCATGAATAAGTCCAAGCCGCTCTTGACCGTGAGCACGGCTGTCATGACAGTTTTGACTCTGCAGAGTTTGCACCACTGTACCCACATGTAGTCATTTCATCCCCTATTGCCGGGTGGACTAAAAGAACCTCCATTATGCCAGTGGCCGCGAACCACGTTCACACTTCCTAGGTGTGTAGCCAGGAGATCACTACGAGGCCTTTACAAAGAGATTCCCGACGAGCGTGGGCCCACTGAGGTTTCACCCCTAACAGCATACAAGAGGCTCCAACCCCGCTGCAGTGGCCCCCTTTTGAGCCTTGCGGTTCATATGGTAGTGCAGCTGACACCTATTCCCCGCACCATCCAAAACACCCATACTACGCCGGAGATACACCTAATTAATTGGCAAAGCTGCCCCATCTCAGCATGTGGTTGGCATGGTAAAGCCAGGTTACATGCTCACAGAACCGGTCCTTAGGATCCATGCCAGTACTAAACATAAACCCAAGTCTTGTGCACCAGCACCAACCAAATCATCCAACTTGCCTCGATCCCTACCTCTACATAACTCATAATGTCTCGTTTAAGAGTAAGGTAAATAAGTTGATGATCTCATATCCCACTTATCCCATTCTAAGCATGGCTAAGCATAAGCATATAAATAAATGACATAATAAAGTAAATCCCAACCCAGGCTACAAGGAAATAAGATAATGAAAATCTAGGGAAACTTCCTAGCTTGGGTATCATATTTCAAATTGACAATGCAATTAAATTCTAACTACAGATCCTAGCATAGGATCAAAGTGGTCAAGGACACTTGCCTTCTTTTTGCTGCTCTGGGAATGGAAAGTCTTGGTCTTGGAAGGGGAGAACTTGCTCTGGGGCAGGTTCTACTCATGCCAATACACATAACAAAAGAAAACAACAATCCATAAGGCATAGTTCACACTTTCACTCATGCAAACCACACATCCATACATACTAAAGTCATTCACATGTTTAGATGTTGTGGTTACCCTAGATGTGTTGATTTTAAGCCCACATACACTTTTAAACATATATATATATATATATATATATATATATATATATATATATATATATATATTATTTCTAACTTTTGTATTCAGATTTCTAGTTGCACACTATATATCAATTTCCCATTTGAACAAAGTCTCTATATTTAATCAATACTCTCCTTAGCCACAAAATTTGCATGAAAGAAAGTTTCCTACATCAAATAGGTTTTCAGATCTTCTTCAAAATCTCAATTTTAAGTTTTTGAAAATAAAGACCTCATTTAATATTTTCAAATTTTGCATACTTATTTTCCTATATTTTCAGATTTATTTTCTATGCCTAAAAGTAATTTTCAATATTAAAATAGTAAGACATGTCATCTAAACAGAATGGGTTCTGATCTAAAATGTTCAATAAAATGTTTTTGAACTTCCTCTCTGATGTGAAACAATTTAAATTTATTTTACCAGTTTTTAGAATTATTTCCTAGCCTAAAATGTGTCTCCAGAGATAATAAAAAAATGAGCAACACTTAGGCAGATTTCATTTCAGCCTAAAATCTATTTTTAACTCATTCTAAAGGTTTTCCAAGTGCTAGGAGAGTTTAAATTTATATTTGCACATATCTTTGCATCACCTTTTAAATTTAAATCCTAGTCACATGTTCAAATTTCTGAATTTAATATCCTATAGGGTCTAAAAGGTAAATCCACCCTACTGCAGGGTTTAATTTACTATTTACTAAATTTTCAGGGGCCTAATTACACATAACAGAGGGGTTTTCCTAATTTTTATTAAGTCCAGGGGCTAAAACTGATTTTTAAATGAATTTACATGAATTTCTGAAGGTCCAGGGGCTAGATCAGAAGTTTTCAGGGCTAGCTCGTGTTTTGCGAGATCCCCAGGGGGTAGCGCGTAAGATTCCCGGCCTTTATAACGCGGGGCTGACGTGGGCCGTTGGATTTAAAACAGGCGGCTGAGATTATAACGCGAAGCGGTACGGGGTAGATCTAATAGGAACCGCACGATTTAAAATGGATGGGCCTTAGGGGGCCACGTCGCCCTGGCCGGAGCCAGCCCGCGCGCACGGCGGCGGGGGCGGTGATCTCGCCGGCGCAGCTTCGGGTTTTCGTCTATACTTCCTAAAAATTGGATTTCTTTGTACAGAGCAGAAGAGGGGAGGTCGGGGATCTCACTCGGGGTTTTTCTTGAGCTCGGGGGCCCTGGAAGGTGGTCGGCGACGAGGTCCGAGATGAAGGCGGTGCTCACCGGAGCCGTGTCTGGAGCGCAAAACGCCGGGTTTCCTTCACCTGCGAGACTCCCCGGAGGCGGTGGAACATGATCAGCATGTTAGATCAGGAAATCCGAGCGAGGATCGAAGGAACACGACGGTGGAAGCTTTGGTTCTCACCGGAGAGAAAGATGGAGCGGCGCTGGGGAATTCGGCGAGTTCCTTGCATGGAATGCACGAGGAGAGGCGGCGGAGGGTCGGTTTGGATAAGTAGCAGCGCCCGGGGCCGAAGATCGGGGCTGGGAGCGCGGGTTCCGGAGGGTGGTTGTGTTCGGGCGCGAGAGAGAGACGGGGCGGTTGGGGCGCGCGGGGGAAAAGGATGACATGCGGGCCCCGTGCGTCAGAGAGAGGGGAGAGGGAGGGGGCGCGCGTGGGTTCTGGGCCGGCTGGGTGGGTTTCGGCCCACTGGCCATTTTGTTTTTCTTTTTCTTTTTCCTTTTAATTTTTCTGTTTTGATTCAAATTTAAATTCCAGTTTGAATTTGAATTGCTACACCACATGCAATACGTCCAAAAATTTTTAAATTCCCCTCTTTAGCAGGTTTTGGGGTGTTACAGCTCTACCCCCCTTAAAACAAATCTCGTCCTCGAGATTGGTGATCCTAGAAAAACAAATCTGGAAAGCCTTCGAGTGATGCTTCCACTGCACCTTGCACATTCGGATTCTTTTGTTTCTTGTGAGGCGTTCCATTGTCTCCAAAATCTTGACTGGTTGCTCGGTATAAGAAAGATCCTCTCGTACGTCCATCTCATTCATGGGTAACATTTCTTCAGGCATTCTTAAACATTTCTTGAGTTGTGACACATGGAATACATCGTGCACATCTGATAGGCGAGCCGGTAGTTCTAGTTGATATGCCACTTCGCCTTTCCTCTCCAGAATCTGAAAGGGTCCGATGTATCGCGGTGATAATTTCCCTTTCACCTTGAACCGACGAAGTCCTCGGATAGGGGACACCTTGAGATAGACATAGTCCCCCATGTTGAAAATAAGCTCTCTTCTCCGTACACCAGCATAACTCTTTTGTCGTGTCTGTGCTATCCTCAAATTGTTGCAAATTTCCCTCGCTTTCGCCTTGTCTTCTTGTAGTACCTCGGGCCCAAACACTTTACTTTCCCCTGTTTGGTTCCAAAATAGTGGAGTTCTGCACTTCCTCCCATACAAAGCCTCAAACGGTGACATCTTCATACTGGCCTGATAGCTGTTGTTGTAAGAGAACTCCGCATACGGTAAGTTCTTATCCCAACTCCTATTGTTCTTGAGCGCACACGCTCTCAGCATATCATCAAGGATCTGATTGGTTCTTTCCGTCTGCCCGTCAGTTGGGGTTGATAGGCAAAACTAAAATTTAGATGAGTTCCCATGGTTTCATGTAACTTCTGCTAGAACCTTGAGGTGAATTGTTTCCCTCGATCTGACACTATCTTCTTTGGCACTCCATGAAAACACACGATCCTTGACATGTACAATTCCGCCAATTTGGATCCGCTGTAGCTTTCTTTCACGGGGATGAAATGAGCTACCTTGGTTAGCCTGTCGATGATGACCCATATCAAATCATATCCCGATTGGGTCCTAGGTAGTCCCACTATAAAGTCCATTCCTATTTCTTCCCATTTCCATTCAGGCACTTTGAGTGGTTGCAATAGTCCCGCGGGTCGTTGATGTTCTGCTTTCACCAACTGACATGTGTCACATAGGGCAACATGTTCCGTGACATCTCGCTTCATGCCATACCACCAATATCTGCTCTTGAGGTCATGATGCATCTTCGTACTCCTAGGATGAATGGAATAGTCAGAATCATGAGCCTCCTTCAAAATCAATTCACGGATCTCCTTCACCTCAGGCACACAAATTCTTTTTCCATGCCACACCGTACCTTGTTCATCCTCTTTGAACCCAGGGGCTCTATTTTCTTTGATGAGTTCTCTAATTTCTTGTATCTTCTCGTCATTCTTCTGACTGTTGCGTATGTCTTGCTCTTATGTGGAGTCCACTTCCATGGCGATGGCCTCACCACTATTCACCAGACATAGATTGAGTTTTGCAATCTCTTCCTTCAATTCTGTAGGCATGTCCTTTGTACTCAACATGTTGACCTGCACTTTTCGGCTTAAAGCATCTGCCACGATGTTCGCTTTCCCAGGATGATAGTTGATGCCCACATCAAAGTCGTTGATTAGCTCTAACTATCTCCTTTGTCTGAGGTTGAGATCTGGCTGTGTGAAAATGTACATTAAGCTCTTATGATCTGTATATATCTCTGTCCTCTTCCCCATCAAGTAATGCCACCAAGTCTTCAATGCGTGCACCACTGCGGCTAGCTCTAGGTCATGCGTAGGATAGTTCTTCTCGTGTTTTCGGAGCTGCCGGGACGCGTAGGCCACGACATGCCCCTCTTGCATGGGAACACATCGCAACCCATGTTCAGATGCATCGCAGTACACCTAAAAATTCTTCTGCATATCCGGCATAACTAGCACTGGGGGCTGTTGTCAATCTTTTCTTCAGTTCTTGAAAACTCGTCTCACACTGCGGTGTCCATGTGAATGTGATTCCCTTCTCTAACAATTTGGTGAGGGGTCTCGAGATATTGGAGAAACCCTCAATAAACCGTCGATAATACCCTGCCAATCCTAAGAAGCTTTGAACTTCCCCGACATTTTTAGGGGTCTTCCACTTCTGCACATCCTCGATTTTGGCGGGATCTACGGAGATTCCTCCCTCCAACATTATATGTCCTAAGAAGGGAACTCTCTTCAGCCAAAACTCACACTTGCTCAACTTGGCATATAGTTGGTGTTCTCTCAGCTTTTGCAACACAAATCTTAAAAGTCCCTCATGTTCTTCTTCATATTTGGAGAAGACGAGAATGTCATCAATGAAAACCACCACAAATTTGTCCAGATATTCCATGAATACCTTGTTCATGAGATACATGAAATATGCCGGGGCATTAGTTAGTCCGAACGGCATGACGGTGTATTCATACAGCCCGTACCGAGATACGAAAGCTGTCTTTGGAATGTCGGTTTGCCTTAACTTCGGTTGGTGGTATCCTGACCTGAGATCAATTATTGAGAACACAGAAGCTCCCCTCAACTGATCAAATAAGTCTTCAATGCGGGGTAATGGGTACTTGTTCTTGATGGTTACTTCGTTCAATGCACGGTAGTCTACGCATAACCTTTGGGTTCCGTCCTTCTTGGGCACAAATATCATTGGAGCTCCCCATGGTGAGGAACTAGGACGAATATACCCCTTCTCTGTCGATTCTCTTATATGCTCCTTGAGCTCTTCCAGCTGTTTGGTGTCCATCCGATAAGGCCTCTTGTATATTGGGGATGCTCCAGGCACGAGTTCAATCGCGAATTCCACTTCACAATCGGGAGGCATACCTGGAAGCTCCTCTGGAAAAACATCTGGATACTCCCGGATAATCCTTATCTCTTCCACTTCCACCTCAACTTGATTGAGTTTAAGGTCCCTCCTAGGTTCTTGTATGGCTATGAACTTCACTTTTGTGCCGCTAGGGTGAGTTAGTTCCACCGTTCTTGTCGAACAATGGATGATTCCTTTATGTTTGGTCAACCAATCCATACCCAAAATAATATCTATCCCTTGTGAGTCTATCACTATGAGGTTTGCAGCAAATACTACCCCATTAATGTCTAGATTTACCTTGGGACACACTTGTCTTGTCATTATTTCTCCCCCTGGAGAGTTCACTGCTAACATATGGTTCATTTGTGTTATTGCTAGATCATGCTTCTTAACAAACCCTTGAGCAATGAACGAATGGGTAGCACCAGAATCGAACAATAGGGTTGCAATGTGTAAATTGGCAGGAAACTTAGCAATTACCACGTCAGGTGCCTCTTGCGCTTCCTCCATGGTCACGTGGTTCACCCGTCCTCGCATCACATTCTGCTGCTGTGGCTGCATAGGCTTCTTCTTTGGGCACTTATGGGCGTAGTGCCCCACTTCACCACAGTTGGAGCATTGCACCCTAACTTTGGGTGCCTGACCTTTGTTATCTTGCGGTTGGTTTGGTGGTCCTTGTCCTGCTGGTCGAGGTTGATATGTGGGGCGAGGCTGCTGTACAAACTGACGCTGCGGCTGTGCTGGTGCTGACGGAGGCCTGAAATTCGGGTTGTACCCTCTCGGTGCTGAGTTGGGTACCACAGCACGGCTCGTCTGCCCTGCGGGTTGCTGCATCAGACATGGACGTGTGTTGCTACCTGAGGCTTGGTGTGACCATCCTACCTTCCTCTTGTTTTCATTCTCCAAGGCCTTCAGCTTCCTCTCCACGACAAATGCTCTGTCTACCATCTTTTGGAAGCTTTCATACTCGTTGGAGGACATTGCACATTGCATTTCCATAGTAAGTCCTTCCACAAAACAATCCTGTTTTTGCTCATCAGTTTCAATGTCCCGTGGTGCATAACGGGATAGTTGGGTGAACTTGGTGAGGTATTCCCTCACAGTCATGTTGCCTTGCTGCAGTCCCAAGAACTCCTTCCTCTTGTTTTTGAGTTTACCCCTTGGTATGTAGTGGTTGCGGAAACTGCGCTTGAACTCTTCCCAAGTGATGTTCTCGGGGTCATGATGGGATGCTACGTAAGCGGTCCACCAATTAGCAGCAGGTCCATGCAATTGGTGAGAGGCAAACAACACCCTCTCATACCCTTGGCATTGTATGATCCTCATCTTGCTCTCAATGGTCTTTAGCAATCATCTGCCTCCAGAGGTTCAGCAGCACTTGCAAACTTTGAGGGTTGAGTTCCCAGAAACTCACTCAACCTTTGTTGGCATGGTGCAGCTTGTGGGGGTGGAGCTTGGTGCAAGTTGGCCACCACTTGAGTTAAACTCTGGATGAGCTGATTCTGATTTTCGAGCATTTGGTGGATAGGATCAGCTCCTTCACGGCGGCCACCCCTGTCTTGTCCTCCAGAAAGATGAGGATTGCCGGCCTCATCGTTGTTGTTGTTAGGGTTGGCACCACGACCCTTTCCTCGTCCAGCCATCTATCATGATCAACCAAATGTTAACTTAAAGCATTACGTATTAACTTTCCAAATTGCTTGTTTCAACTTAAACTTTTGAGGCCTTAATATTTAAACATTTTCTGAAAGTTTCACGTAGATTTTTGGGAGTCATGTCTCGCGCGAAAATAAATGCACTCTTGATTCATAGGGGTTCACACATCAAAGAAAAGCAACCTAAAGACGAGGTTGTGGACAAATGCCTATGGCTTCCACAACTCACGTCACACACCAAAAATTAACACACAAATAAATAGGGTATTGACTCGACTACTCGATAACCTGCTGAAATAAGGGAAATGACTCTAAACAACTCGTATCACTGAGATGGCTCTTCGGGGTCTTCCTCATTATTACGGCTGCCCTTTGATTCCGCTTTAGGTGGGGAAGTTGCTGGTGTAGGAGTGCGGCGACGCTTGCTCGCCCGGCGGTCTGGGGAGTCAGGAGTCCATGTGTCATTTACGGTGACACACAGTTCATTCCCATCTCCTTTTTCTCTTGCCCTCAAGCTGGCGCGAAGCAACGTCTCAGTCTCCTTCAGGGTGTCACGAACATCCTGAAGCTCCTGCTGGCACTCCTGCAGCCGAGTGCTAAGCATAGCAGCATCCTCCAAGCACAGGTCCATGTGCTCATGGGAAGTCCCCTGCTGCATTGGCGGGTACTTGTACTCCGCGGTGCCGCTTTCACGCTGGAGGACATACATGTACTCAGTCCTGTCCAGGTGGCGACGGTTGATGTAACTCTGGCAGGTGATGGCCTCCCAGGTGACATCCTTATCAACATCGGCCTGAGTCGCCCGACAAGCTGGAGAGCGGTGGATCTTGAGCATCTGATTTTCATAGATAATCCTCATCTCTGAGCTCCATTCTCCCCGCTTCTCACGGATGGTCCTGGTGGAGCTGTAGTGTATGATCAGCTTGCCCACATTGCCGGCGGCGTGGAGCATACGCCGAAGACGGCGCAACAAGCCTCCTACTGCCAACCCGTAGGAGTGGTACGTCACCGGACTGTTCTCTTCTCTCAAGGAAAGGGCAACTACAGGAACTCTCCCTCCGGTGGACTTGCGGGCGGTGCGGATCATGCGAACCATCTAAAACATAAAGCATTTAAAATTAAGTTAGATAAGAGTTAAATATAATTGTATTTTGAATAAAAGTTGGGGCAAGATGAATAAAGTGACCCCATTAAATAACACTTGCAACCCACATCTTTGTAAAATAATTTTTAAGAAAATAGGGTCCTTAAATACGTCCATTTCTACCTAGGTCCACGTTCCTACGGGCAACCTTGGCTCTGATACCACTTCTGTCACACCCGGTTTGTCCAAAGAACAACCGTGTGAATATCACATGTATGCCAGGATCATTTTCTCATACATGTGATGACAAGTAATGAAGCATCATTTATTACAAGCCAAGTATTCGAATATAAAATAAGTCTTACATAGCATAATGTCTCGATGGACAATAATATGTTCATAACATGTAAATAGAACAGCAGCGGAATATAAATCTTGCGGGCTCCGTCACAGGCGTTGCCCGGGAGACTCCGTGAACCTAGAAACCTTCTTCGGGTCCAAAGTCTTGGTCAGTGAACACCACATCATCCCCTTGACCTGAGCAGCAATTTAAACCAACAGAAAAGCAAGTTTGGGTACCATTGGTACTCAGCAAGTGTGGGAAAGTTATGTCATGCATGGCTAGAGCAAGGAGAGGTTGAACTCATGGTTAAAGCACTACGCAATTAATACCTATCACCTTAGCTTATTAAGCACCTACATTACTACATAGGTGAAATGGTCCCAACCCCTCAACCCATCATCAATATCAAGTAAACATAGTATCATCTTCAATGTTAAGCTTTCCGCTTAACATCCTCAACTTCCCAATCCATCATTCTCTAATCATGAATAAGTCCAAGCTGCTCTTGACCATGAGCACGGCTGTCATGACAGTTTTGACTCTACAGAGTTTGCACCACTGTACCCACATGTAGTGATTTCATCCCCCGTTGCCGGGTGGACTAAAAGAACCTCCATTATGCCAGTGGCCGCGAACCACGTTCACACTTCCTAGGTGTGTAGCCAGGAGATCACTACGAGGCCTTTACAAAGGGATTCCCGACGAGCATGGGCCCACTGAGGTTTCACCCCTAACAGCATACAAGAGGCTCCAACCCTGCTGCAGTGGCCCCCTCTTGAGCCTTGCGGTTCATATGGTAGTCCAGCTGACACCTATTCCCCGCACCATCCAAAACACCCATACTACGCCGGAGATACACCTAATTAATTGGCCAAGCTGCCCCATCTCAGCATGTGGTTGACACGGTAAAGCCAGGTTACATGCTCCATGAACCGGTCCTTAGGATCCAGGCAAGTACTAAACACAAACCCAAGTCTCGTGCACCCAGCACCAACCAAATCATCCAACTTGCCTTGATCCCTACCTCTACATAACTCATAATGTCTCATTCAAGAGTAAGGTAAATAAGTTGATGATCTCATATCCCACTTATCCCATTCTAAGCATGGCTAAGCATAAGCATATCAATAAATGACATAATAAAGTAAATCCCAACCCAGGCTACAAGGAAATAAGATAATGAAAATCTAGGGAAACTTCCTAGCTTGGGTATCATATTTCAAATTGACAATGCAATTAAATTCTAACTACACATCCTAGCATAGGATCAAAGTGGTCAAGGACACTTGCCTTCTTCTTGCTGCTCTGGGAATGGAAAGTCTTGGTCTTGGAAGGGGAGAACTTGCTCTGGGGCAGGTTCTACTCATGCCAATACACATAACAAAAGAAAACAACAATCCATAAGCTATAGTTCACACTTTCACTCATGCAAACCACACATACATACATACTAAAGTCATTCACATGTTTAGGTGTTGTGGTTACCCTAGATGTGTTGATTTTAAGCCTACATACACTTTTAAACATATATATATTATTTCTAACTTCTGTATTCAGATTTCTAGTTGCACACTATATATCAATTTCCCATTTGAACAAAGTCTCTATATTAATCAATACACTCCTTAGCGACAAAATTTGCATGAAAGAAAGTTTCCTACTTCAAATAGGTTTTCAGATCTTCTTCAAAATCTCAATTTGAAGTTTTTGAAAATAAAGACCTCATTTAATATTTTCAAATTTTGCGTACTTATTTTCCTATATTTTCAGATTTATTTTCTATGCCTAAAAGTAAATTTCAATATTAAAATAGTAAGACATATCATCTAAACAGAATGGGTTCTGATCTAAAATGTTCAATAAAATATTTTTGAACTTCCTCTCTGATGTCAAACAATTTAAATTTATTTTACCAGTTTTTAGAATTATTTCCTAGCCTAAAATGTGTCTCTAGAGATAATAAAAAAATGAGCAACACTTAGGCAGATTTCATTTCAGCCTAAAATCTATTTTTAACTCATTCTAAAGGTTTTCCAAGTGCTAGGAGAGTTTAAATTTATATTTGCACATATGTTTGCATCACCTTTTAAATTTAAATCCTAGTCACATGTTCAAATTTCTTAATTTAATATCCTATAGGGTCTAAAAGGTAAGTCCACCCTACTGCAGGGTTTAATTTACTATTTCCTAAATTTTCAGGGGCCTAATTACACATAACAGAAGGGTTTTCCTATTTTTTGTTAAGTCTGGTGGCTAAAACTAATTTTTAAATGAATTTACATGAATTTCTGAAGGTCCAGGGGCTAGATCAGAAGTTTCCGAGGCTAGCTCATGTTTTTCGAGATCCCGGGGGGTAGCGCGTAAGATTCCCGGCCTTTATAACGCGGGGCTGACATGGGCCGTTGGATTTAAAATAGGCGGCTGAGATTATAACGCGAAGCGTTACGGGGTAGATCTAATAGGAACCGCACGATTTAAAATGGACGGGCCTCAGGGGGCCACGTCGCCATGGGTGGAGCCAGCCCGCGCACGCGGCGGCGCGCGACGGCGGGGGCGGTGATCTCGCCGGCGCAGCTTCGGGTTTTCGTCTATACTTCCTAAAACTTGGATTTCTTGGCATAGAACGGAAGAGGGGAGGTCGGGGATCTCACCTCGGGGTTTTTCTTGAGCTTGGGGGCCCTGGAAGGTGGTCGGCGACGAGGTCCGAGATGAAAATGCGGTGGTGCTCGCCGGAGCTGTGTCTAGGGCGCAAAACACCGGGTTTCCATCACTTGCGAGACTCCCCGGAGGCGGTGGAACATGATCAGCACGTTAGATCAGGAAATCTGAGCGAGGATCAAAGGAAAACGACGGTGGAAGCTTCGGTTCTCACAGGAGGGAAAGATGGAGCGGCGCTGTGGAATTCGGCGAGTTTCCTTGCGTGGAATGCACGAGGAGAGGCGGCGAAGGGTCGGTTTGGATAAGTAGCAGCGCCCGGGGCCGAAGATCGGGGCTGGGAGCGCGGGTTGTGGAGGGTGGTTGTGATCGGGCGCGAGAGAGAGACGGGGTGGTTGGGGCGCGCGGGGGAAAGGGATGACATGCGGGCCCCGCGCGTCAGAGAGAGAGAGAGAGGGAGGGGGCACGCGTGGGTTCTGGGCCGGCTGGGTGGGTTTCGGCCCACTGGCCGGTTTGTTTTTCTTTTTCCTTTTCCTTTTCCTTTTTCTGTTTTGATTCAAATTTAAATTCCAGTTTGAATTTGAATTGCTACACCACATGCAATACGTCCAAAAAAATTTAAATTCCCCTCTTTAGCAGGTTTTGGGGTGTTACAAGCGCTCGACATCTCTTTTCATGTTTGGCCAAAAGAAGTGTGTGGTCAGCACGTCCTCAGTTTTCTTCAATCCAAAATGTCCCATCAAACCTCCTCCATGTGTTTCCTACAAAAGTAATAGGCGAACGGAACTAGCAGGAACACATAGCTTGTTAGCACGATAGAGGAGGCCCTCCCGTAGTACATCTTTATTCCAAGTTCTTCGTTCTCTACAATTTTCAAAAGCATCTTTGAAGCCAAATAAGTAGGATATAGTCCTTTTATTGTTTCCAAACCAAATATTTTATGATCAAGTTGGGACAGCATGGTATAATGTCTAGATAACGCATCTGCAATAACATTCTCCTCCCTTTATTATGTTTAATGATGTATGGAAACGATTATATGAACTCAATCTATTAGCATGTCGTTTATTCAGATTGGTTTGACACTGAAGATACTTCAAAGATTCATGATTGGAATGTATGACGAACTCCTTAGACCAAAGGTAATGTTGCCAAGTTTGTAGAACTCGCACTAAGGCATACAATTTCTTATCATAAGTAGAATAATTCAGAGAAGGACCATGCAAAATTTTCACTAAAGAATGCAACGGGTTTACCTCCTTGTATGAGAACACCTCCAATACCAATGCCGCTTGCATCATACTCTAGCTCAAATGTCTTGTCAAAATCAGGAAGTTGTAGCAATGGTGCTTGTGTAAGCTTTGATTTGAGAACATCAAAAGGTTATTTCTGTTGTTCGCCCCATCGAAACGGCACTCCCTTCTTCGTTAGTTCATGGAGAGGTGCTGCAATGGTGATGAAATCCCGCACAAAGCGTCGATAAAAACCTGCAAGACCAAGAAAACTATGCAACTGTGTGACGGTCGATGGAGTTGGCCAGCTACTGATCGCCACAATTTTTGCCTCATCCATCTCAATTCCTTGCGATGAAACGACATATCCAATAAATGAAATTCGATTGGTGCAAAAGACACACTTTTCGAGGTTACAAATCAAACATGCATCTCTCAAGACACCACGGTTCAAAAGATCTTGAACTTGTCGCTGAATTTCCCTTGTCTCTTCTGGATTCGCCCTGTACGCCGCACGATTTGGCAAACTTGCCCCTGGAAGCAAGTCGATCTTATGTTCAATGCCTCTCATAGGTGGAAATCCAGGGGGTATCTCAGAGGGAAACACATCCACAAAATCCAGCAAAAGGTTAGCAACAGCAAGAGGCAATGCAATGGACACTTCATGAAGTGAAAACATGGCTTCTTTGGATACTAAAGCATAGCACAACAATTATCTCTAGGTGAGTTCAATCCCATCATAACCAAATTAATCATCAACATTTCTTCATCATAATTCACCATCTATCATGTCTCAACCAACCATTAATCTTTCTCAAGTTCATCTCATATTCATAACCATCTCATATTCATATAACTGAAACCAAACTCATTGTCATGACCCAAAACAGTCCCAAAACCAATCCAAATGACATACCATAACCAAACCCACGTTTTGCCTCTAATCATGGAAGTTGGTCAGGTGCTTGTAACCGGAAGCACGGCTATCATGATAGTTTTACACTCTGCAAAGGTGGCACTACTTTGATGAGTAGTTTAGGCCCGATCTTTCGAAAGGTAGGTCGATTGAAGTGGAGATCTCGACGTTGATGATCCGAGGCACTCGAGCAGACCCGAATACCCCTGCAATCACTACACCCCTGCTCTATTGGTTATCAACCGTGCTTCACACGCTTGACCTTGCCAAGAAGGCTATCCCTGCAGGTGCAACCGAGAACACAAGCAAGAACGATGAAGATGCAATCTTAAATTGTGAAATTGGGGTCTCAAAAACTGTAGAACGGAGAAATTGTTTAATCTAAGCAAAACCCACTGAATATGGCTGACAGCTACAGTATTTAAAGGCTAGGGTTCGGCCATAAGACCCTTAAACGCATCCCAAATGGACTCATACGGGATACAAGGCCCAAAAGCCCAATACGGTGGCGCAGCACCGGACAGAACTCTGAATTCGACTTGTTTCGACAATTCCCAATGACTCCAGGCTAATTTTAATGTGGAACCAGAACAATTGGAAAGTTTATCTTCTCATCTTTCCATGCATATGTAGAACGTCAAAAACGGTGTTCGTATGCATCCTGGGCGTCCGTTTTAAAATGGACTGCTCCTGGACTCCGAGTTGAACTCGAGTCCGAGTTGGCGACTGTTTCCATCAACTTGTGGACGTCCCATCTGGTTTCCACGTCCCCAAATCCTCCTCCCTTTACTTGTTGATCATGTCCATGGTTCCTAATAACAATTAATGTGGTGGACCGGGATCCGCCCATCCAGTATCGCAGAGGGTGGTGCCGCACGCTGCGACACCTGACAGCACACATCATAAGAACACAATATATTACATGGGAAAACAACTGAACCGTACAGAGTAGTACAAACTCCAGTTACAAACTATTGTTTATCTTACACAGCGGAAGTCTACACGCCCGCCTATCTAGCAAAAGTCGTCTGCCCAGCCCTGGGGCAACCCACACTAGCTGCACTCTTCAGCTCAGCGCGGCGTGTACGGCTCCCACTCAGCCGTAGTCCCCGACGGAGGGTAACCCTCGCCGGTGGACTCGTACTCCGAGTCCGTGGGTGGCTCCTCACCTGAAAAACACTTAAGCAGCAACCGTGAGCACGAGGGCTCAACAAGACTTAACCGACTCACCTAAGCATGTAGCTCTACATGAGGGTTACAATAGACATAGGATAGTAATAGTGCATCAATGCACACGCCTACAAGTTCATCCTTAGTTCATCTTTTAGCCCCAAGTTAACAGTTCAGGAATCTGAAATTTAGTAAGCAGTATTTGGTGGCACACAATGTAGCAATACAATTATATCATATCAGCAAGATAGAATCATAACATTTCATACATTAGTCTACGTTACGACGATGTGAACAAGCGGCACTCGTCACCGCGAGGGACGGTGAATCGACTCGATATACACCTGCAGGGAAACCCAAAGAGCACGCCACGTACGCCCACCCGTGGAGCTGCACAGCACGCCCACTCGATGTCGTACGGGCCAACCTTTCACCCAACAGCCCAAACGTCGAACCGGTCGCACCGAAACGAGCAGGAGGTTCCCCACACGGAGCATCTCTCTATGACCGTTGGCAGATTTCCACCTTGCTGCCCTCAGCCTACACCTATAAATCGGTGCGTTATGCCTCGACGCCCGGAGGTTTAGGCTACATCGGCTTATCGGGGCCCATATATCCGATATGCCTTCGGTACGTTCAATACTTGTTCAGCAGGGCCGCACACGGATCGGTCCTCAATCGACATGGACAGGGCTGCGCACACAAGACTTCCTCTTGCTACACCCTAGCCCCTGCCTAGTCTCATTTTCATTACTAAAGTGATCTCACATCACTCAACCGAACCCGTGTGTCCCAAACCTAACTCGCGAGTAGATTCCAACTACTCGACTTGTACCGAAGTTCTATGAATCATTAAGCATAGCTGGTCTACTCGAGGTCTTAGACACTACCCTCACTCTTATGGAAAAATTCTGGTCATGCAAGTGGGGTTCCATTCATCCTATACCTAATGCACATTCATACATCACCCTATTTATGTGAACAAAGCAAAATTTGATAAAAGAGTTAATGCAAACTGGGGCTTGCCTTGTTGCTGCTGGTCAGGGGTTAGTTCTTCTTCCGGAAGGAGGAAGTCGAGCACTTCCGGAGCCTCCTCGCCTTCAGCGACTACACGTTAATAAAATACTACATGTTAATGAATATGCACATGAGTTTATGGTAATGCTTCTGCTATTAGTTCTAATAACAATTTTCTAACAACTGGAACTCTGTTCAAGAATTTAAAATGGAACTGGGGTTTAGTGGTTTGGGCTTGGACCTAAGCATATGGTTAAGTGTTAAGTGGTTTTCCCCCCTTCCATATTAATCCTTTAAGTGATTAAACGGGACAGGGGTGATCCAGAGCTCCAATGGAGCTGAGAATTTTTGTGTGAGTTCCTTGTCACAAGAAAACCCTCTGGATCAAAAATTTGCACTTTTCATTGAGTGGTTTGCTCAGAATAATCCTCTTAGCAATTAAGCAAAGAAGAATTAATTCTAAGGTAACACCCCTGTTCATGCCCAACTTAGTGAACTACAATTTCAATTATAGATCATGGAGTTTGCATGAATTTTCCTAGCATTTTTGGAGCTAATTTTTGTTCAGAACTGAATTTCCAAGTTTTGGAAATTCTCTGAAAATGTTTCTGTATTCAAATGAACACAGCACCTTCAAATTTGAATTGCCCTATTCAAATCAACTCCAAATGGTCTGAAACTTTTACAGGGGTTCACTAACATCCTAAAGGATATTCTGGCAAAATGTGAGGATTTTTGGATGAACCAAACTCCCTCTAAAATTCTTTTGCTGAAAAGTTTTAAAGAATTTTCCAGAATTAATTAATGTGTTTCATACAAATTGGGTTGTATATTTGGACAGAGCTAGGCAATATGAATCCAACCCAATTTGAATCACTAAATTTGAGCTTCCTAGCAAAAGTTATGGGGTTCTAAAGTTTGAACTAAATCTGAAATTCTAAATAAACCGGGGAAAAATTTAAACTCTAACCGTGGGCCCGACACACACGTGTCACCGCTGGAGCTGAGCCACACGGGGCTACAGACCCCTTCCCGCGCAGTCACACTTAATCCCGGGGCCGCAGCAGATCTGTATTTTAAACTTCCCGTCGCTGACACGTGGGGCCCGCGGGTCGTCTTCTTCCTCGCGTTCCCGCGCCCGCGCGCCGCCGGGCTCGCCGGAGACACGCTGATACTTGCCGCCCGGCCGACTCTCAAGCTCTCCCTCGCCGCCAGGGCCTAGTTCCACCTGCTGAACATGCTGGCACCCTCTCCCCCGATCGGCAGTGGCTCCAACCTAGCCGGTGACGGTGCAGCGGCTCTGCAACCCTTCGGTCACGTCGCCCGGCCAGCTTAGCCCGCCAAAACATCGGTGGCATGGTTCTTCAGCACCGGGGGATCTCAGAGAAGGTCGACAGGGCCATGAAAAGGCTCGGGAAGAGCCCTAACCTAGCTGTCACCGTGAGCCCGACCCTTCCCGCCATATCCGCAGTGGGAAAACCGGAAAATACGCCGGCTACAGCCAAAATCCAGCTAGGGTTGCGAAGTGAACTTG
Source organism: Neostapfia colusana (assembly GCA_030760725.1). Lineage (NCBI taxonomy): Eukaryota > Viridiplantae > Streptophyta > Magnoliopsida > Poales > Poaceae > Neostapfia > Neostapfia colusana. The sequence continues at coordinate 10,879,944 of JASWHV010000012.1, read as the reverse complement.
GGCGCCGTCAAGTCTAGCTCCTGTGAGTGCAGTATGATGTGCTCTAATCAAGTCTACATTGGGAATTTACGGTTTTCTTACTAGAGGGTAGTTCTGCACCGGCTGGAAGTGTTTTGCGAAATTCGCCGGCGATGATCGGTCACTGGTTCTAGGCTTTGGGGTCGAGCAGCGTGGATCCTAGGCGCGTACAAAACCGTCCTGGACCAACCGTGACAAGCCTTCTAACGAGCTGCCAACGGAAGCACCTTTGCTCGGTTCTTCCCGGCCGCCGCGAAGACACAGTTTTCTCGGGTTGTGATGGTGCGGCTCGACTGGAAATGGCATGTGCGGATCGTGGGAAGTCCTGTGGTGGTGTTTGGGTGAGTTGCCGAGGCTTGCCCGTGCGATGAAATCGCTCCCGAGCGGTTGAACACGGCGGCTGCTCCTCGGTGCACTAGCGTGCGAGAACTGGTGGGGCTGGGGTCTTCTCGGTGTTGTGGCGCGTTGAGGGACGGCTGGGAGTTAAGGCCCGCACGAGGAGCTCGCCATCGCGAGAGGGAGGAGCAGGAGGTGGCGCCCGGCGCTTCTCGGTAAGTCACGGTGGAGCCTCGGCTCTGTTCCGAGTGCAACACTTAGCCCCTAAGGCTATTGGTCCTTGTGCATTCTTAACCTCCCCAATGACACGTGGGACCCACTTGTCAGTGCTCCCCCCACCCCTCAAAAGATCTCCAAAAATTGGCAAGGGATGAATTCAAATGTTTGGAGTCTCAAACTGACCTACATCTGCATGGTTGGGCAAATTTCCCCCAAATTCAAATGTATATTTGAATTCCTTGCACAATTGGATCCTTTTTGGAAAAATGGGTAGCAAACCTTTTCACAATTTATTGAAACTTTGCCTCCCCACTAATTTGGACCTAAGGAATCCAAATATGCACTTGGATTCTTGTGTTAGCTGCTGCAACCATGAGTTTGAATACCACAGTTTTGAATCACCATTATGTCCTCCCCTCATTTGGATGTTTGAGTTGGACATAGTTCAAGTTCTTATTTTTAAACCCTCCCATTGCCCTTGAGTACTTCAACTCAGTGGTCTTTATCCAACTAGGGTCCAAACATGTAAATGACTCTAAGTTGGTTTTAGAGTCACCTCTCATGTGTTATCACATGTGTGGAGAGTTTGAACCAACACCCTTTTGATGGAGGTTCCTTGCTCTTCACAATATATTCACAACAAAACTGTGGTGTTGTGAGGTGATAAAAAGTTTTTGCAATTCCCTTTTCTTGGGCTTTTACAATTAAATCATTAAATAGCAATCCATTCTCAAACTCACATGGGTAGGAAGTTAGGAACGAGTTCACCTGCTGATTTAGTAACCGTGCTCGTGCTCTTGTGATTGGTCCTTGTATATCAATGTGAGTATCCACTGTTGTGATGTGCTCATCATACTTTACCCACAAGTTTGTGATTTCGTCACCCGTTAGCGACTAGAAAGAACCTCCATTATACCAGTACACAACCGTCGCTGCATAGCCAAGAGATCACAAAATAACCTTTACAAAGGGGCTACTAGGATGTACGGACCCACTGAGGTTTCACCGGCAGGCTCGAATCTCCATTCTCCCACCCACGGGACCCTCTTGTGCCATGCAGTTCCCAGGGCAGTCCCTCTCGACTCCCATTCCCCGTGCCATCCAATGGTCCATAACAAGCTAGCAACACACCTAATTAGTCAGCTAAGCCGTACCCATATTTGGCCTTGTGGTGGCACTGTTTTCCTGGCATGTGCTCGCATGAACCGGTCCTTAGATCTACGGCAAGTAAACCACCATCTTATTCAGCAACATCCATGAACCAATCTTGCCTAGATCTCCCTGATTCCATGCTCATTAACATAATCAAGTTCTCATCATCATTATTCATATGAGTGCAGTAGCTAACCATGTTTTAATTCAGCTGCCCGTATCCCGTAAATTAAGAGAAGCAAAAAGGAAAGAATGACCATACCTGACTCATCAACTTTCCCGGTGACAAGGATGGTTAACAAAACTAGTAAACTCATATAAAAGGGTGACCCATCAAGTTGACTCAAGCATACGAGTTTTCGCAAACAAAACAGTTTCGAAACATGGGATCAATATGGTCAAGGGGCACTTGCCTTGCTCCCGTGGCTCTTGTTGCTCAAGCGTCTCGAAGTCTTGGTGCTGTGGTTCCTCGTAGATGGCCTCTTGAGTTTGTCCTTCTACTCATGACCACGCACATACAAAATTCACAGCAATCAATCATCATGCACAAACTTTACTCAAGATGCAATGGGGTAGATGAATGCAAATCCTATAGTGCAGTTTTATTAAACCAGTTTGTACGTGTTCTTGCATGTTTTAATGGGCTTTCATGGGATTTTATGATGAACAAGGGTGTAAGTATAAAGTGTGGACGTGGTGATTATCTTGACACAAGATCTAGATCAATTTCACCATCAAAAATCGATCAAAACATGATCTGTCCAGACGCAAAAGTTTTTGCTCGAAGGGGGTGAAGAAAACGGATGCGTAGAAACAGCAGCGACGTCGTAAGATGGGTAATAGAGACCTACCTCACTTCCTCCTTGTGGCAGGGCCTTTCTCCTAGCAACGGCAGCAGCGGGGGATTATTCTATGGAAAATTATGGTAGGACAGATCGTCGGGCTTCTTCTCCGGTGACGGGGAGGCATGATGGGGCTCGACGGAGGGGCTCGATGGCGGGGCTAGATGACGGGGCTCGATGGCGGGACTCATCGGCGGCGCTCACAGGTGGGGCTCACTGGCAACCAAACTCCGGTTGGGGGTGGCCAACTCGGCGAGTTGGGGGGGGGGGGCAGGGCCAACTCGGAGACTTTGGAGGGGTGGAGGGGGCTGCGGCCAAGGGGGGCTGAGGGTTGTATTTATAAGGGGGAGAAAAGAAGAGTCCTAGTCCAGTTGGAACTCAACCAAAGAGTCCTAGTCCAATTGGGACTCAACCAAAGAGTCCTAGGAGTTTTCCCCCCTCTAGGCTGCGGCTACATTGGGGATAAATTCACCCCAAATGTGGGGAAAATCCCCCCTTGGGGAATCGGGGAATTTGGGAATTTTGGGGAAAATTTGGGGAAATTTGGGAATGGCTCATTTCAGCTATCTTATTTCCATTTCTCTCCATTTCTATGTCCGTTTTTCCATTTCTATGTCCCTTTTTCCATTTCTATATTCCCCTCTCCATTTCTATGTCTCTTTCTCCATTTCGATATTCCCTTCTCCATTTCTATGGTTCTTTCTCCATTTCTAGGGTTCTTTCTCCATTTCTACTTCATTTCAAATGCTTCTCTACATGAAAATTTATACAATGCATGGTATTGAATTTGAGGGTGTTACACGTGACGTAGAGAGAACTGGCTAGTTGTCAAGATAAAAGTTGCTGTTTGAAAGCTTTACGTTGCTTGTTAATGAAATGCTTTAGTTTATAGCAAATCAAAGTTTTTTCAAACTTAGGCAAAGCACATAAGAGAAATGTGTTTCTTGTTTGATTGCGGCTTTCTTATGTGTCTTGGAACAAGGTTCCCCACTAACTTGAGGCTAAAACTTGAGAGTAAGAGTCAACTAATTAGGCGTGTCTTTTGCAACATACTTTCCTATTATACACTGCAAACCTAGCATGTAGAGTTTCATGTTTAGGTGAGACGGGTCAATCTTGCTGAGCCATCGTGCTCACTGCTTGTGTTTGAAGCATTTGCAGAGTGCTATGTAGAGGAGTCTCCTGAGGAGGAGACGGAACACCAAGAGGGAAACACAATCGAGTGGGAGCCGTGCACTCCGCCGTGTTAGTGTGTGCATGTGTACTAGTGGAATCACGTTCATGGGCTGAACGTGAGACCTTTTGCTTAGTCTACGCCCACAATTGTAGGCTTGAATGATATTTTGATGTAACTATGGTCATAAAAAAGTTTATGTAATAAAATTTTGCTTCTGCTTATTGCCTTTTATGTGTGTTATCCGGTGCTGTCCAGGAAAACTGTGCCACCACGAGGCCAAATATGGGTGTGGCTTAGCTGACTAATTAGATGTGTTGCTAGCTTGTTATGGACCATTGGATGGCGCGGGGAATGGGAGTCGAGGAGGACTTCCCTGGCAACTGCATGGCACACGAGGCTTCCCGTGGATGGGAGAATGGAGATTTGAGCCTGCCGGTGAAACCTTAGTGGGTCCATACATTCTAGTAGCCCCTTTGTAAAGGCTATTTTGTGATCTCTTGGCCATACACCGACAGTTGTAGTGTCATAATGGAGGTTTCCCTAGTCGTCGACGGGTTACAAAATCACGAACTTGTGGATAATATGGTGCCACCTTTGCAGAGTGTAAAACTATCATGACAGCCGTGCTTTCGGTTACAGTTACCTGACCAACTTCCATGATTAGAGGCAAAACATGGGATGGTTATTCGGATATGGTTATGGTATAGTTATTGGGACTGGTTTTGGTCATAATTATGAGATTTGTTTTGGCTATATAAATATGTGTTGATAATGAGCATTTGTGAATATGAGATGAACTTGAGAATGAGAATTGGCTGGTTGAGATTTGATAAATGATGAATTATGATTGTATGGAACATGAGGGATGATGAATTATTTGGTTATATCGGGATTTAACTCACCTAGAGATAGTTTCTGTTTTTATCATGTTTGTGAAATAAAACTTGCTTGCCGCAATGAAACCATTTATTTCCTACCTTGTTTTAAGCAACATGTCATACTTTCCCGCACTTGCTGAGTACGACATGTACTCACCTTTGCATTCCCACATATACTTCAGCTACAGGAGAAGAGTACTTCGAAGAGCAGGTGGAGTACTAGGCATGTGTACTACCGTCAGTATGCCTCTGGAGTTGAAGTTGGAGTCCATCGTCTTTAGTTATTTTCCTCTGTCATTTAGAATCTTCCGCTGCAGAATAAGTTAGACATTCATGATTGAGTCATTGAGTTATTGTAATAAAATACTTAAACACTATTTGTACGTGGTTATATTCTGAATTTAGTTTGTGATAAATCTGTGTATGTGTGATGAATATATTAGGCACACATACGCATCCACTTGGTTCATTTTCAGAGCCGGGTGTCACAATACACTTGTCGCTGAGCTTGAGTAGTGCCTCTCACGCGATATTCCTGACAGAGTCCTTGTAGCGAGCTCCAGTGAAGGTCAATGCGTAGGGCTGCACATCATAGGGTCCTGACGTCTCCATGACGTGAACCTCTGCCTCGCAACGGGGTGCTCTGTCCTCCACGTACGCCCTCCAACGGCAGTACGGGAACCTCATGTAGCCTAGTCTCTCCAGGGTGTGTATTAGAACCTGTGGAAACCGAGTTAGGTCCTGGCAAGTGCCCTTCAGCCCAACCGTCCTCCTCCATCTATCAAAGCAATACTAGGAATGGTTGGTGTTGTTTCTAGAAAAATTTTTGAACATGAGAGCGAGTTAAGTCTAATAGAGGGCAGTAATATGGATAGAATTTTTGCACATAGTTTGTAGTTTCATAAATACGTGTCTCGACAGTGATTCATCTCTAAGGCTTTGTCGTACGGCCAAGTACGGCTTTGATACCACTCTGTGAGCTTGTGCTTGCTGTACCAATCCTTAGATCAGTAGTTGATGCACACAACAGAATGTACCGAGTTCCATACAATGATTTATTCCAAATAGGACCTTTAAGGACTTTCAAGCATGTCTTAGATACATCCATGTGACCTGCAAGGCCACTGAAAACAAAAGAGTTGAATAACAGAGGAACAAGCGGCACTCTACCCCTCGGCAGCTTTGGCATAGGATTAGACCTACTTGTCATTGATACATGCCTCGGCTTCTTTCCCCTCTTATTCATCATACCTTGAGGATCATGAAGTATGCAAGAGTGAGTATGGAAGGTACTCAGCAAGCTCTAACATTACACAAGGGTGAAGTGTTTCATGCAAGGTCTGTAGCAAGGCATGGTCATACGACATAGAGTTGCCCAAAAGCATTTTATGCAGGGTTCTCTTTGAAAGTGATTTGCAAAAGAAGAAGGGGTAACTGAATCATGATTTTTGATAGTGGGACCTAGGGGAGTTCTGCTCCATCCCGCTAGTTCCTTAAGTTTTATTCGAGTGTTCGGGCCCCATTGCCCTACTTACCCTAGGACACACTGCCATAATATCCAAAGCACGACAATCACTGTCACACAACTCAATCAAGGGAACATACTAAGACTTAATCAACAGGAGCTCAAAAATAGTATGCCAATGACTGTGACAACGGTTATCCAGATATTAACCCTTTGTAGAGGTTGAACACTTTACCCACAGGTCATGTACTCCTAGCAAGGGAGTAACGTAACGCTTACCTCATCTTCCCTGAGTAACCCCACAATCACACCTCAGAACACACCCAGGGGCTATTTGGGCAATTACTTTCCTAGCCGGAGCACAGGTAATGACTCCCCCATGTCTTTTCCTGGTCTCCTGTGCCCTACTGGCCGCCAGGTGACTCATGTGGAAGTCACCAAGAAGGTAAAGGGAGTCCTGCCCATACAGGTTTCGTGGTTGTATGAAATCACTATGATGAGATCATATGAACCGGTCCTTGGGTTGGTGAGGTGGCTCCATCAAGTCCACGGTAGGTGGACTACACCGAAGCACACAACTACTCATTCACCATACAAGGCCTCAACCATACCACCCCACTTCACTTAGCACCAGTTTGCTAGCTGTAACACTCATCCTCCCCCTTCCTAACACACACAACCAAGACATCTTTTAACACTTTTTGCAAATCCGGTGAATAGTTGTAGTTGGTTGCGATGCAAACATCGCATGGGTTTCTAAGCACTCTACTATCAAGGGGCACACACTTCATCACTTTATAGTGTGATGACGGGACCTTAGGATATCAAGGAGGTGAAGTCGTCAAGGTCAAGGAGGGGTTTGTGGTATATCACATTTTTATTATTTGACTGTCACTACGCCAAACCTTTGGCCTTGATGATGAGAGACTGACATGTTACTTGCTAGTATAATGGCTAGCAGATAACAAGACTCCATTTGATCGGTCATGACATCAAGCTACGTTATTGAAGAGCATGTAACCACCATCAATATCAAATCATCATCATGAACTTATAAAACTAACTCATCGGCCAGGCTACTGACAAAACGACTCTACCACGAATCAAGTGGGCCTTAGCTACAACAAGATCTGAAATAGTCACAAATCATGCATGGTTAAACAAGCTAATAAGAGCAATTGCAAAATTGTAGGATCAACATGATCAAAGGGTTAGAGCTTGCCTTCACAAGCTTCTAGGAGTTCCTCGTAATCCGGATCTTCAGATTCCTCGAAGAATTCCTCAGTTTCTATAGTACGTAATATGCATGGATAAGTGCTAAATCCAAAGAATCCTCCAGAAATCCATGTAAAATTTAGTAGTTTCATTACTATCAATTACCAGGAAGTTTTTTATGGAGGGACTTCTTATTTTAGAGCTTATACATAACTTCCCTTAATTTTATGGTCATTAGATGAATTTTGGCGGGGTCATCCTTAATTACTATAGTTTATATCAAACAAAAACCATTTGTTCTTGGGTCCTAATGCCAATATTTTTTAAAATTGCTATTATCATTATTGGGATAGCATCATATTGATTAGAGGTTAACCATGACTTTTTCTCAATTTTTGATGGTTATTCCAATGCCCTATGCCAACTAATAGAAATTTTCTAATTTATGGAAGTTAATTAGGCCAACCCTTTATTCCACTACCCTATAATGGTCTATTTCTATTTTAGGGATTTCTTGGAATTTTTTTACACCCAGAAATGTATTTTATCGGGTTTGTGTACACTAGTGTGTGACCTTAGCAATTTTCGGTGTGCAACCGAGGCCGGCAGGTGGGCCAGAGGGTCCAGTGTATGTATGTGTCTCTGGTGCATGTGGACCAGGTTCACAGAGTTGATTTCCTTTGGTCTCTATGGTTCAGGGTGATATGGCAGCTGACTGGGCTGCCACATGGGTCAAGCTTCCGAGGTAGCTGCTAGCTGCCAAGCTGGCCAGAGCCTGCCCATGGTGAGGTGGCGCTGATCCAGCTGCCATATGTGTGCCACACAGGATAGATAGTGGTGGGATGGTGGCTAGCCAGAGCATCTCGCCGGCGGCTAGCCGGACCTACAACTTTTTATTTCCATGCCCTATCGGATTACTTGTCGGTGTTCCATGCGTTGTGGGGGGCCTAGTGGCGGTAGCACACGGCCGGAAGGGTCGCCGGAACGGCGGCGGCGACTTGCCGGAGTTGCACGCACGGAGGATGCTTAGGGACTCTAGTGTACGTGCACGGTTCCATCGGTCTAAGGTGTCAGGCATGTGCACAGGGTTTCGTAGGTGAGGCTGGTGGGCTTGGCCGGGACAGAGAGGGTCCTCCTGCAGCTGGCGACGAGCCACAGCAGCGAGGGGCGACGGTGCTTGGTGGACTTGAGCATGTCGTCACTTTCTACCCATTCGGTGATGCTACACGCGTTTACTAAGGTGGTGGAAGCATCCCAGAGGGCTCGGCCGAGACAAGGAGTGCCCCACGGCGGCCGTTGACGCGTTCGGTCTCATGATGCTAGCTTTCCATGGCTGTTGGAAGTGCAAACAAACACGCAGGGCAGCTAGAGGGGATGATAAAGATTCTACATGCATGTATAAGGGATTGGGGTTTTGGTGCTTACCATGAGAGCTTGGCTGGGCGTCCGGCGACGGGGAAGAAGGTTGGGAAAGCTCTGAATTCTCACTCAAGGTGGCTGGGCTACACTCAATTGGGAGTGTGGGTGTGCGAGGGTGGTCGCGCACTCGGTTAGAGTGAAGGGAGGGCTGTTTTATAGCTGGTGAGAGGTGGTGGCCGATGGCGATGCGCCAGGGGGTATTTTCTTGCACGCGGTGACACAAGCGCCAGGTTAATTTTGAGGCAAGGTCATCAGCCGGGTTAATGGCGATGGATGGAGGTGGTTGAGCAGTATACGGCCTGCCGTGAGGCAATGGGGCGGTCGTGTAACCGGATTCCTGGGGGGTTCGGCACTGGCCGTTGGCTCGGGCGCGCGCTCAAGGTTGAGGGAGGTGGCACAGTGCTGGGCCAGCAGCGGGCCCCGTGAGGGAGAGGGGGAAGAGGGAGAAGCGTGCCGCACGGAGAAGAAAAGAAACATGCCGGCTCGGGGAGGGAAATAGTTTTTCTTTTTCTTTTCATTTGCTACTTTGATTTGAAAATTTAAATTCACTGCAGTTTTTATTCCCTTTGAATTTTGAGGATATCCAATAAAAGCAGACTCGATCGATGAGAGAACGTATCCAATAAATGAGACTCGATCGTTGCAAAATACATACTTTCCAAGGTTATTAAGCAGACGTGCATCTCAAAAGAAAAAGAAAAAAACAGCACGTGAATACTCAAGATGTTTATCATATGCCTTATTGCAAATGAGGATATCAACAAAGTAAACAACCACAAAGTTTTCAACAAAAGCATGTAAAACCTCATTCATTAATTGCATAAAACTGCTAGATCTATTAGTTAAAGTAAAAGGCATAATTAATCACTCATTAAGTCCGAATGTAGATTTGAATGCAGTTTTCACCCATCTCCTAAATCCATTCTAATTTGGTGGTACCCAGTATGCAAGTCAATTTCGTAAATATTATAACACCAGTTAATTCATCAAGCATGTCAACTGACCTACTAATAGGATAGTGATATCAAATGGTGATTCATTGATGGCTTTACAATCAACACACATGCGTCAGTTGTCATATTTCTTAGGAACCAAAAGAATAGGAATGGAACAAGTACTAAACCTTTCATGAATGTACCTGCAGTCTAAGACATTGGACTTGTCGCTGAATTTCCTTACCCTCCTCTAGATTGGTCATGTACATCGCACGATTTGGCAAACTTGCCCCTAAAATCAGGTCGATATTATGCTCAATTTCTCTAATAGGTGGCAGCCAGGGTGTATCTCAAGGCGAAACACATCCTGAAAGTTTTCTAAAAGGTTAGCAACAACAAGGAGGCAATGCAATAGACACATCATGAAATGAAAATAAGGCTTATTTGCATAAGGCTTCTTTGCATATTTTGAATGCATCAGCATGTATTGAATTGAATTATTTATGTGTGAAATAGACTAGTGCTATACAAGAATATTTATACCATTATATTTATGACTACTGATTGGCCACAACTTGTCTATCCTTGCATTGCAAATGGATATGTATATCTGTCAGCCCCATTATAATTTCATCGACAAGCACCCTATATATAAGACTCATATTGTGATGGCATTTCATTACTGCTATATATTTTCCTTAGACCTTTGGCAGTGTTAACTGCTACTGTTAATAATATGTTTCTAAAAATAAGAACCATTTTGATATTCATTGTTGTACTATGGAAGGCCTAAGGCACCTTATATATAACACTCATAATGTGACGGCATTTCATTACTGCTATATATTTCCCTATATCTTTGGCAGTGCTAACTCTAATAATATGTTTCTAAACATAAGCAAGTTCCGATTCTATATATTGTGCATTTCTCTACTCTACAAACTATTCATCATTGGTCAGAGATAGTCATCAACATGACCGGAGCCCAAATGCTACTTTTGACGACCCTTGCCCTTGTGTTACTATCGTCATTTGGTAAATCTCTACCTTTTACTACAAGCGAATTTATGATGATAGCCCCGGTATTCTCTCACACATGTGACGATAAATAGTGAAACATCATAATGTTACAAGCCAGGTGTTCGAATACCAATAAGTCTTACATAGAGTCTCAAAGGACAATAAAATGTTCATAACGTGAAAATAAACAAAGCAGCGGAAATATGATCTTGTGGGCTCCGTCACAGGCGTTGTCCGAGGGACTCCGTGAACCTAGAACCCTTCTTCCGGACCAAAGTCTTCATTGTTGTACACCACTTCATTTCTTTGGCCTGAGCAGCAAGTAAAACCAACGAAAAGTAAGGTTGAGTACAATTGGTACTCAGCAAGTGTTAGAAATTGATGTCATGCAGGCTCAAACAAGGAAAGGCTGAACTCATGGTTAAAGCACTACGCAATTAATACCTATCTCCTTAGCTTATTAAGCACATATATTACTAAATGAGTGAAGTGGTCCCGATCACATAAACCGAATACCATTGTTAAGCTCCCCGCTTAACATCCTCCACTTCTCCATTCATCATCATCTAATCATTAATAAGTCCAGACCGCTCTTAACCGTGAGAACGGCTGTCATGACAGTTTTGACTCTGCGGAGTTTGCACCAGTGTACCCACATGTAGTAATTTCATCCCCCGTTGCCGGGTGGACTAAAAACCTCCATTATGCCTGTGGCTGCGAACCACGTTCACACTTCCCAGGTGTGCGACCAGGAGATCACTAAGAGGCCTTTACAAAGGGATTCCCGACGAGTATGAGCCCACTGAGTTTTCACCCCTAACAGCATCCAGGAGGCTCCAACCCCCGCTGCAGTGGCCCCCTCTTGAGCCTTGCGGTTCCTATGGTAGTCCAGCTGACACCTATTCCCCACACCATCCAAACACCCACACTACGTCAGAAATACACCTAATTAATTGGCCAAGCTGCCCCATCTCAGCATGTGGTTGGCACGGTAGAGCCAGGTTACATGCTCCATGAACCGGTCCTTAGAACGCAGGCAAGCACTAAACACAGACCCGAGTCTCGTGCACGTAGCACCAACCAAAGCATCCAGCTTGCCTAGATTCCTACCTCTAACATATTTCATAATATTCCATTCAAGGGTAAATAATCAAGGTGATGATCTCATATCCCATTTATCCCATTATAAGCATGGCTAAGCATGAGTAGTATAAATAAATAACATGACAAAATAACTCCCAACCCAGGCTACAAGGAAACAAGATAATGAAAATCTAGGGAAACTTCCTAGCATAGGTTTCATAGTTCAATTGACAATGCAAATAGTTCTAGCTACACATCCTAAGTTAGGTACAAAGTGGTCAAGGACACTTGCCTTCTTTCTGCTGCTACGGGAATGGAAAGTCTTGATCTTGGAAAGTGAGAACCGGCTCTGGAGCTGATTCTACTCATGCCACATACACATAGCACATGAAAATAGCATTTCATAAGCAACCATCAACACATACATCCATGCAAGTCATACATACATACACATTGCTTGATTTTATTTATTTAGCTTAAAACTATCTAGGTCTACACATATATATGATACTCTTGAGTGGCTCATGGTGAAATGGTCAATTTTAACTTCATGTGACGTTCCTACCAAATTTTTGGGGTGTGGTGTGCATATATATTACATTTAAACTTCCCTTTTGGCCAAACTTCAAACTACATGAGTTGTTTCTATGCATAACTATACTTCTTGCCATATATATTGTTTCTAAATTTGTTATTCAGATTTTGAATGCACACCAAATCTAAATTTTCAATTTGAACTAATTTCTATATTAAATACTACACTTCTTAGCTACCAACTTTGCATAAAAATGTATATTCCAACTCTAAACAGGATTTCAGATTCCCTACTCAACTTTCAACTTGAAGTTTTGGATTAAAGAACCTTATATGACATTTCCTAAGTGTGTATATATTTTTTTCCATATTTTCAGATTTATTTTCTATGCCTAAAAGTGAATTTCAGCATCAAAAACAGCAAAATAAACACAAACACAGAATATATATTGCTCAAGGTACCAAAACAGAACATTTGTAGACTTCCTAACTGTTTAGATCATTTTTACATTCATTTTGTGTATAACTTGCTGCTGTAATTAATTCCTTTGAATTTCCAGAACTCAAAGCTACCTGATTGTTTTGTTTTTGAGACTAAGGTGCAATTGTGGATTAATACAGAAATAAACTATTTTCCCTAACCCTAATATCAGGTCATATATCCTTAAATCAGGGCTAAATCCATCTAAAAATGAATTTCAGGGGCTGTTTTTGCATTTTCTATTCTTATTCTCCTAATTCCAGCAACTTCCAGTGGTTAAATTCAATAGCTACACATGTTTGCATAGTATTAGGGAAGTCCAGGGGCTAGATCAGAAAAATCCCAGGGCTAGCGCGTGCTTTCTGAAAATCCCAGGGGGTAGCGCGCTAAACTCCCGGCAGGAATCGGGACTTCGAACGTAGGCCTTTGGATTTTAAATGGACGATCCCGAATCGATCACCGAAGCGGTACGCGGGGTTCTGTTCCTGGCCGCACGATTTAAAATGGACAGGCCACAGAGGGCCACGTCGCCCTGGCCGGAGTCAGCCCGCGAGCGTGGCGGCGCTCGGCGGTGGGGACGGTGATCTTGCCGGCAAAGTTTCGGAACTGCCTCTACACACGCGGAAACTTGTATTTCTTTGCACAGATCAACTGCGGGGGAGTAGGGGGTCTCACGTCGGCAGTTTTCTTGAACCCTAAGTGGCCGGGAGGTGATCGGCGTCGACGTAAGACGGTGGAGCTTGGCGGTGATCGTCGGCAGTGCGTGCTGATCCTGTTTCCTCTCGGTTTTCTGGTCGTCGAGGTTCCCTGTGATCAAGTGATGGCGTACCGAGGTTTAGAATGGAGCAAAATGGGGAAATTTGGGGCTTCAACGGCGACTTGCGGCTAGACCTTACCGAAACTCGGCGACTTCAGGTTTTACGACGACAACTCCTTGCAACATGGGCGCTGAGGGACCGCTGAAGCTCCTGTGGTGCATGACGACGTGTTAGCCCGATGGAACCGGCACTGGATGCGGCGAATTTCGATGGCGGCAGCGTCACTCACCTTCGAGGCGCGGTTGCAGGTGAGGTGGAATCGGAGGGGGTCGCGAGATTTTAAAACCAGAGGAGAGGAAGTCGGGGGAGGTTGTGATCATGCGGAACTGCACGCGAGGACTTCGGATGTGTGGGATGTGTGCGAAGAATTCGGGAGCAGGGTGCGCAGCGTTCGGCGACGGGAAAAGAGCAGCCGACGGTTGGAGAAGATGGTGCTGACAGATGGGGCCCGCGTGGCAGTGAGAAGAGGAGAGGGGAGAAAGGCTGCGGGCTGCTGGGCCAAGCGCAGGGAGGGAAAAATATGGCCCATATGCCAGTTTTTCTCTTCTCTTTTCCTTTTTCTTTTCTGATTCTTCTTCAATTTCGAATTCAGTTTCAATTCTTCAGAATTTCAAACATGCACATGTCCAAATTGTTTGAAATTCATCTTTACGAATTTTTGGGATGTTACAACTCTACCCCCCTTAAAAGAAATCTCGTCCTCGAGATTTGGTGACTCCTAGGGGAATAGGTCCGGTAACTGTGCCTTGAGTTCGTCTTCTCTCTCCCATGTGGCTTCTTCTTCCGAGTGATGCTTCCATTGCACTTTGCACATTCGGACTCTTTTGTTCCTTGTGATGCGTTCCATCATCTCAAGAAACTTGACCGGGTGTTCGGCATATGAAAGGTCTTCTTGGATGTCTATCTCATTCATTGGTAACCTCTCTTCGGGTGTTCTCAAACATTTCTTGAGTTGTGACACATGGAATACATCGTGCACATCAGGCGAGCCGGTAATTCCAACTGATATGCAACTTCGCCTTTCCTCTCTAGAATCTGAAAGGGTCCGATATACCAGGTGATAATTTCCCTTTCACTTTGAATCGACGAAGCCCTGTGATAGGAGATACTTTGAGATAAACGTAGTCCCCTACTTTGAAGGTGAGCTCTCTTCTCCGTATATCCGCATAGCTCTTTTGTCTGGTCTGAGCTATTCTCAAGTTGTTGCGGATCTCTCTCACTTTCGCCTCGGCATCTTGTAGCACTTCGGGCCCAAATACTTTACTTTCCCTAGTCTGATTCCAAAACAACGGAGTTCTGCATTTTCTCCCATACAACGCCTCAAAGGGTGACATCTTCATGCTAGCTTGGTAGCTGTTGTTATAGGAGAACTCAACATATGGTAAGTTCTTGTCCTAACTCCTGCTGTTCTTGAGTGCACAAGCTCTCAACATGTCCTCGAGGATCTGATTGGTTCTTTTTGTCTGCCCGTCGGTCTGTGGATGAAATAAAAAAAACGGCATACCCAGTGCTGAAAGCTCCCACACGTTGTGGGGTCTGGGGAAGGGAATTTCTAGGCAGCCTTCCCCTTGCTTATTTTGCAAGGAGGCTTATTTCTGTGGATGAAATGCAGAACTAAAATTCAGATGAGTCCCCATGGTTTCATGTAACTTCTGCCAGAATCTTGAGGTAAACCGTGTTTCTCGATCTGACACTGTCTTCTTTGGCACCCCATGAAAACACGCAATTATGGACATGTAAAATTCTGCCAATTTGGAACCGCTGTAATTTTCTTTCACAGGGATGAAATGAGCTACCTTAGTTAGTCGATCGACTATGACCCATATCAAATCATATCCTTATTGGGTTCTAGGCAGTCCCACTATGAAGTCCATGCTTATTTCTTCCCATTTCCATTTGGATACTTTGAGTGGTTGCAACAATCCCACGGGTCGTTGATGTTCTGCTTTCACCAACTGGCACGTGTCACATAAGGCAACATGTTGTGCGACATCTCGTTTCATGCCATATCACCAGTACCTGCTTTTGAGATCATGATACATGTTCGTACTCCCAGGATGAATGGAGTAGTCAGCATCATGAGCTTCTCTCAGAATGAATTCACGGATCTCCTTTATCTCAGGCACACATATCCTTTTTCCATGCCATACCGTACCCTGTTCATCCTCCCTAAACCCAGGAGCTATATTCTCTTTGATGAGTCTTTTGATCTCCTGAATTTTCTCATCATCTTTCTGACCGTTGTGTATGTCCTGCTCCAGTGTGGATCCCACTTCCATTGCGATGGCCTCACTATTATTCACCAGGCATAAATTGAGTCTTGCGAATTCCTCACGCAATTCTGTAGGTATGTCATTTAAGCTCAACATGTTGACATGTATCTTTCGGCTTAATGCATATGCAACGACGTTTGCTTTTCCCGGATGATAGTTCATACCCACATCAAAGTCGTTGATCAGCTCTAACCATCGCCTTTGTCTGTGGTTAAGATCTTGCTGTGTGAAAATTTACTTCAAACTTTTATGGTCAGTATATATCTCTGTCCTCTTTCCTATTAAATAGTGCCTCCAAAGTTTCAACGCGTGGACCACTGCGGCTAGCTCTAGGTCATGCATAGGATAGTCCTTCTCGTGTTTCTGAAGCCGCTGGAAGCATATGCCACGACATGCCCATCTTGCATGAGAACACATCCAAATCCATGTCCAGAAGCATCCCAATATACTAAAAAAAATTTCTGCATATCCGGCATGACTAGCACTGGGGCTATTGTCAATCTTTTCTTTAACTCCTGGAAACTCGCCTCACACTCCGGTGTCCATGTGAATGTGATTCCTTCTCTAACATCTTGGTAAGGGGCCTTGAGATCTTGGAGAACCCCTCAATAAATCGTTGGTAGTATCCGGCCAAGCCTAAGAAGCTCCGGATTTCCCCGACATTTTCAGGAGTCTTCCATTTCTGAACATCCGCGATCTTGCCAGGATCCACAGATACTCCTCCTTTTGAGATTATGTGTCCTAAGAAGGGGACTCTCTTCAGCTAAAACTCACATTTACTTAGCTTGGCATAGAGTTGGTGTTCTCTCAATTTTTTCAATACCAATCTTAGATGCTTCTCATGTTCCTCTTCGTCTTTGGAGAAAATGAGAATGTCATCAATGAAAACCACCACAAACTTGTCCAAGTATTCCATGAATACCTTGTTCATGAGGTACATGAAGTATGTCGGGGCATTGGTTAACCCGAATGGCATGACTGTGTACTCATACAGCCCGTACCGAGAGACGAAAGTTGTCTTGGGAATGTCGGATGGTCTTATGTTCAGTTGGTGATATCCCGATCTGAGATCAATTTTTGAAAACACACATGCCCCTCTCAACTAATCGAACAAGTCTTCAACGCGAGGCAATGGATACTTGTTTTTGATGGTTACCTCATTTAGTGCATGGTAGTCTACGCACAACCTTTGGGTTCCATCCTTCCTAGGCACGAATATCAGTGGAGCTCCCCAAGGTGAGGAACTAGGACGAATGTATCCTTTTTCCTTCAATTCCCAATTATGTTCTTTGAGCTCTTCTAGCTGCTTGGAATCCATTCGATAGGGTCTTTTATATATCGGGGTTGTCCCAGGCATTAGTTTGATCGTGAATTCCACTTCACGATCTGGGGGCATACCTGGCAACTCCTCAGGAAAAACATGTGGATACTCCTTTATTACTCTTATCTCTTCAAGTTTCACGTCCACTTGATTGAGTTTAATGTCCATCCTAGGTTCTTGGACGGCTATGAATTTAACCTTGGTGCCACTAGTATGAGTTAACTCCACCGTTCTAGTCGAACAATGGATAATGCCCTTATGTTTGGTCAGTCAGTCCATACCCAAAATAATATCTATCCCCTATGAGTTTATCACTATGAGGTTTGTAGAAAATACTACCTCATTAATATCTAGACTCACCTTAGGGCATACTTGTCTTGTTCTTATTTACCCCTGGAGAGTTCACAGCTAGCATATGGTTCATTTGTGTTGTTGCTAGATCATGCTTCTTAACAAATTCTTGAGCAATGAATGAATGGGTAGCACCAGAATCGAACAAAATGGTCGCAATGTGGGAATTTGCAGGAAACTTACCAATCACCACATCGGTGCCTCTTGCGCTTCTTCTATAGTCATGTGGTTCACCCTTCCACGCATCAGGTTCTGCTGTTGTGGCTGCATAGGCTTCTTCTTCGGACACTTGTGGGCATAGTGTCCCACTTCACCACAGTTGAAGCACTGCACCCCAATTTTGGGTGCCTGACCTTTGTTGTCCTGGGGCGGGTTTTGTGGCACTTGTCCGGCTGGCCGAGGTGGATAAGCAGGACGTGGCTGCTGCAGAAACTGGCGTTGCGGCTGTACCTGTGTTGATGGAGGCCTGAAATTTGGGTTGTAACCTCTCGGTGCTGAATAGGGTACCAAAGCACGGCTCATCTGTCCTGCAGGCTACTGTGCAAGACGTGGGCGTGTGTTACTACTCCAAGGTGGATATGGCCATCCCATCTTTCTCTTGTGTTCATTCTCCAGGGCGTTCATCTTCCTGTCCACAATAAATGCCCTCGCCACAATTTTCTGGAAGCTATCATATTCGTTGGAGGACATTGCACATTGCATCTCCATGGTGAGCCCTTCCATAAAGCAGTCCTATTTTTGCTCATCAGTTTCAATGTCCCTTGGTGCATAGCGGGACAGTTGGGTGAACTTGGTGAGGTATTCCCTCACTGTGATGTTGCCCTGTTGGAGCTCGAGGAACTCCTTCCTCTTGTTCTTGAGTTCTCCCCTTGGAATGTAGTGGTTGCGAAAGCTACGCTTGAACTCCTCCCAAGTTATGTTCTCGAGGTCACCGTGGGCTTCAACATAGGCGGTCCACCAGTCAGCCGCGGGTCCGTGCAGTTGGTGAGAGGCAAACAACACCCTCTCATGCACTTGACATTGTATGATCCTCATCTTGTTTTTAATGGTCTTTAGCCAATCATCTGCCTCCAAGGGTTCAGCAACACTTGCGAATTTCGGGGGTTGAGTTCCTAGAAAGTCACTCAACCTTGGTTGATGTGGTGCAGCCTGTGGGGGTGGAGCTTGATGTAAGTTGGCCACCACTTGAGTCAAATTTTGGATGAGCTGATTTTGGTTGCTGAGCATTTGGTAAATGGAATCAGCCCCTCCTCGGCGACCACCCCTGCCTTGCCATCCAGGAATGAGAGGGTTGGCAGCCTCATTGTTGTTGTTGTGGTTGGCACCACGACCTCTTCCTCTTCTGGGCATCGATCATGATTAACCAAATATCAACTTAATCATTATGTATTAACTTCCCATGTAGCTTGCATAAGTTTAGACTTTTAGAACATTAAAGATTTAGACAACTCAGAAAATTTCACATAAACTTTCAATCACCATGTCTCATACGATAACAAATGCCACTATTCATCATAATGTCTCACACGAAAGCAAATGCAAACATAAAGACAAGGTTGTGGACACGTGCTCATGGCTTCCATAACTCACGTCACACACCAAACATTAAGAAGCAAATAAATAGGTTCTTGACGTGACTACTCGATGAAATGCTAGACTAAGGGAAATGACTCTAAACGACTCGCATCACTGTGCTGGCTCGTCAGGGTCTTCATCTTCATTGTGTATGCCCCCTGACTCCGCTCTAGGCGGGGAAGCGGCTGGTGGAGAAGTGCGACGACGCTTGTTCGCTTTGCGGTCTAGGGAATCAGGCATCAAGGATTCATTCTCTGAAACACAAAGCTTGTTCTGATCTCCTCTTTCCCTCGCTCTCAAGCAGGCACGGAGTGTAGCCTCAGTCTCCTTCAGAGTGTCATGGATATCCTGAAGCTCCTGCTGGCACTCCTGCAGCCTACTGCTGAGCATAGCTGCATCCTCCAAGCACATATCCATGTGGTCGTGAGTACTTCCATCCTAGACCGGCGGGTACATGTACTCTGCGGTGCCATTCTTGTGCTGGAGAACGTACATGTACTCAGTCCTATCCAGGTGACCGTGGTTGATGTATCTCTGATAGGTAATGGCCTCCCAAGTGACATCCTTCTTAGCATCGGCCTGTGTCGCTCGACAACCTGGTGAGTGGTGGATCTTGAGCAACCTGTTGTCGTGGAAGATCCTCATCTCTGAGCTCCACTCTTCGCGCAATGCGCGGATGGTCTTGGTAGAGCTGTAGTGTATGATCAGCTTGCCGGGGTTGCCAGCGGTGTGGAGCATACGTCGAAGACGGCGCAGCAAGCTCCCTACACCTAACCCGTGAGAGTGGTACGTCACAGGGTGGTTCTCCTCCCTCAAACTAGGTGCATCTACAGGGACTCTTCCTCCGGTGGACTTGCGAGCGGTACGGATCATGCGAACCATCTAAAACATAAAACATTTAAAATTCAAGTTAGATAATCATCAAATAAATACTCTATTTTGAATAATAGTTAAGACAAGATTAACAAATAGAGGAACAATATAACTAACACTTTTACCCCACACATTTTGTAAAATAATTTTTAAGAACATAATGTCCTTAATCACGTCCGTTTCTACCTAGGTTCACGTTCCTACGGGCAACCTGGCTCTGGTGCCATTTCTGTCACACACGGTTTTTTCGAAGAACAACCAAGTGATTCACACATGTATGCCAGGATCATTCTCTCTCACACGTGACGACAAATAGTGAAACATCATAATGTTACAAGCCAGTTGTTTGAATACAAATAAGTCTTACATAGTGTCTCAAAGGATGATAAAATGTTCATAACGTGAAAATAAACAAAGCAGCAGAAATATGGTCTTGTGGGCTCCATTACAGGCATTGCCCGGGGGACTCCGTGAACCTAGAACCCTTCTTCCAGACCAAAGTCTTTATTGTTATACACCACTTCATTTCTTTGGCCTGAGCAGTACGTAAAACCAATGAAAAGCAAGGTTGAGTACCATTGGTACTCAACAAGTGCGGGAAATTGATGTCATGCAGGCTAGAACAAGGAAAGGCTAAACTCATGGTTAAAGCACTATGCAATTAATACCTATCTCCTTAGCTTATTAAGCACCTACATTATTAAATGAGTGAAGTGGTCCCGATCCCATAAACCCAATACCATTATTAAGCTCCCCGCTTAACATCCTCCACTTCTCCATTCATCATCATCTAATGATGAATAAGTCTAGGCTGCTCTTGACCATGAGCACGGCTGTCATGACAGTTTTGACTCTGTAGAGTTTGCACCACTGTACCCACATGTAGTGATTTCATCCCCCGTTGTCGGGTGGACTAAAAACCTCCATTATGCCTATGGCCACGAACCACATTCACACTTCCTAGGTGTGTGGCCAGGAGATCACTACGAGGCCTTTACAAAGGGGTTCCCGACGAGTATGAGCCCACTGAGGTTTCACCCCTAACAGCATCCAAGAGGCTCCAATCCACGCTGCAGTGGCCCCCTCTTGAGTCTCGTGGTTTGTATGGTAGTCCAGCTGACACCTATTCCCCGCACCATCCAAATACCCACACTACGTCGGAAATACACCTAATTAATTGGCCAAGCTGCCCCATCTCAGCATGTGGTTGACACGGTAAAGCCAAGTTACATGCTCCACGAACCGGTCCTTAGAATCCAGACAAGCACTAAACACAGACCCGAGTCTCATGCACGTAGCACCAACCAAAGCATCCAGCTTGCCTAGACTCCTACCTCTAATATAATTCATAATATTCCATTCAACGGTAAATAATCATGGTGGTGATCTCATATCCCATTCTAAGCATGGCTAAGCATGAGTAGTATAAATAAATAACATGATAAAATAACTCCCAACCCAGGCTACAAGGAAACAAGATAATGAAAATCTAGGGAAACTTCCTAGCATGGGTTTCATAGTTCAATTGACAATGCAAATAGTTCTAGCTACACATCCTAGCTTAGGTGCAAAGTGGTCAAGGACACTTGCCTTCTTCCTGCTGCTCCAGGAATGGAAAGTTTTGAACTTGGAAAGTGAGAACTGGCTTTGGAGCTGGTTCTACTCATGCCACATACACATATCAAAAGAAAATAGCATTCCATAAACAACCATCCACATATACATTCATGCAAGTCATACATACATACACATTGCTTCATTTTTTTATTTAGCTTAAAACTATCTAGGTCTACACATATATATGATACTCTTGAGTGGCTCATGGTGAAATGGTTAATTTTAACTTCATGTGATGTTCCTACCAAATTTTTGGGGTGTGGTGTGCACATATATTACATTTAAACTTACCTTTTGGCCAAACTTCAAACTACATGAGTTGTTTCTATGCATAACTACACTTCTTGAGCATATATATTGTTTCTAAATTTGTTATTTAGATTTTGAATGCACACCAAATCTAAATTTTCAATTTGAACTGATTCCTATATTAAATACTACACTTCTTAGCTACCAACTTTGCATAAAAATGTATATTCCAACTCTAAACTGGATTTCAGATTCCCTACTCAACTTTCAACTTGAAGTTGTGGATTCAAGAACCTTATATGACATTTCCTAAGTGTGTATACATAATTTTCCATATTTTCAGATTTATTTTCTATGCCTAAAAGTGAATTTCAGCATCGAAAACAGCAAAATAAACACATACACAGAATATATATTGCTCAAGGTACCAAAACAGAACATTTGTGGACTTACTAACTGTTTAGATCATTTTTACATTCATTTTGTGTATGACTTGCTGCTGTAATTAATTCCTTTGAATTCCCAGAACTCAAAGCTACCTGATTTTTTTTGTTTTTGAGACTGGTGCAATTGTGGATTAATACAGAAATAAACTATTTTCTCTAACCCTAATAACAGGTCCTATATCCTTAAATCAGGGCTAACTCCATCTAAAAATGAATTTCAGGGGCTGTTTTTGCATTTTCTATTCTTATTCTCCTAATTCCAGCAACTTCCAGGGGCTAAATTCAATAGCTACACATGTTTGCATAGTATTCAGGAAGTCCAGGGGCTAGATCAGAAAAATCCTGGGGCTAGCGCGCGCTTTCTGAAAATCCCAGGGGGTAGCACGCTAAACTCTTGGCAGGAATCGGGACTTCGAACATGGGCCGTTGGATTTTAAATGGACGATCCGGATTAGATCACCGAAGGGGTACGCGGGGTTCTGTTCCTGGCCGCATGATTTAAAATGGACGGGCCACAGAGGGCCACGTCGCCCTGGCCGGAGTCAGCCCGCGCACGCGGCGGTGCTCGGCAGCGGAGACGGTGATCTCGCCGGCAAAGTTTTGAAACTGCCTCTACACACACCGAAACTTGTATTTCTTTGCACAGATCGACTGCGGAGGAGTAGGGGGTCTCACCTCGGCAGTTTTCTTGAACCCTAAGTGGCCGGGAGGTGATCGGCGTTGACGTCGGACGGTGGAGCTTGGCGGTGATCGTCGGCAGTGCGTGCTGATCCTGTTTTCTCTCGATTTTCTGGTCGTCGAGGTTCCCTGTGATCGAGTGATGGCGTAACGAGGTTTAGAATGGATCAAAACATGGAATTTTGGGGCTTCAACGGTGACCAGCGGCTAGACCTTACCGGAACTCGGCGGCTTCAGGTTTTGCGATGACAACTCCTCGCAACGTGGGGCGCTGAGGGATCGCTGAAGCTCCTGCGGTGCACGACGGCGTGTTAGCCCGATGGAACCGGCACTGGATGTGGCGAATTTCGACGGCGGCGGCGTTACTCACCTTCGGGGCGCGGCTGCAGGCGAGGTGGAATCGGAGGGGGCCACGAGGTTTTAAAACCAGAGGAGAGGAGGTCGGGGGAGGTTGTGATCGTGCGGAACTGCGCGCGAGGACTTCGGACGTGTGGGACGTGCACGAAGAATTCGGGAACGGGGTGCGCGGCGTTCAGCGGCGGGAAAAGAGCAGCCGGCGGTTGGAGACGATGGTGCTGACAGATGGGGCCCACGTGGCAGTGAGAGGAGGAGAAGGGAGAAAGGCTGCGGGCTGCTGGGCCGAGCGCGGGGGGGGGGGGGGGGAATTTGGCCCATATGCCGGTTTTTCTCTTCTCTTTTCCTTTTTCTTTTCTGATTCTTCTTCAATTTTGAATTCAGTTTCAATTCTTCAAAATTTCAAACATGTACCACGTCCAAATTGTTTGAAATTCGACTTTACGAATTTTTGGGATGTTACACAACACCTAATAAGCATTCTAGTATTTTCAAACTAAAAATGAGAAACAACAAATATGAAACTTAATTCATCATGTTACCTGTCTGCAAGAAATCAATTCACTAGGGATGAAAAATCGCAAGACAAAAAAATGTAAATTGTCGTAGATGTCTTACATTTTTCAGCACATAATGTCACAACAACTAGATTTGAGCTGTAGTGATAAAATTTTAGTGGCGAAGTGGACATCATCACATATACCGAATGATGATCAGTATCACGCAAAAACAGTTTTAGTGACATTGTGACAAACCAATTTAGTTTCATTACTAATCTTACCATCTGTTTTAGGAGGCAATTATTTTAGGCCCTGATCCACATGTAACCCCATCCCCCACATCTTATAAATCTTAACGAAATAGGATTAGTTTTTCAAACTTGCACACTCTATGAAAACGGTTTGTAGTGGCATTTCCCTATTTTACTACTATGGCGGACATCAGAAGCAACCCGAATAATGTGTCACTACAGTGGTCACTATCAATGTCCACCACTGGAAATGATTATTTCCAGTGTTGGTGCCACCGGAAATTGTTTTCTGATGGTGGGCACAATCACTAAAAATATATTCATTTCCGATGGCATGCTATGTTAGCGTCCAACACTGAAAATCGATTTGTAGTGCTGAGACATGTAAGTGTCGACAGATAGAAATCTTTTCCTGCAGCGGAGCAGTATCTGACTGCGAAAAGGCCCACACTAGCCCACTTCTGCCCAAAACAAACCACGTATGAGTGCATATATCTCACAGCCCTAGCCCTATCTGCCCCAGCTACTCCCACCCATACAGAACTACTCTCCCTCTCTCTCCCTTCCTCTCTTCTTCCACACTGTCCCTTCTCTTCCAGATCAGGGCTGTGAACTCAACCCTAGTTGCTTGGCCACGTTCTCCGATGACCTGCATTATGTCCACCATTATCGTGACGTGAGCCAACACCCACACAACGCTTCATGTCCCGCGCTGCTGCCACAGTATTGGAGTCAATGGCTGTCGTGGACACTGAGCTGAGTGTGGGAACCCCATTCCTTCCTCCTTGTCCGTCGCCTCCGCATTTGCCATGACCTTCTAGAACGGGAGGCCACCCCCAAAACCCTTACCTTCTGTCTCCCGCCTCCAGCGGTGGCTGAGACAGCGATGCTTACAAACATGCTCAATCTAGTGCTCCCGCTCGATGAGACAGTGGTTCAGTCGGCCACGTTGCTAGATGCCAATGAGGAGGAGGGGGGTAGGGAGGCGTACCACGACGCGCAGGGGTAGAGCTGCACATGCTTGTTGTCGAGGCAGAGGTGGAGCAGTCAGTCCCGGATCAACGACAACACGGCTCTGGCAACACTGATCAATGATGGGTGACTACGGGCGAGTAGATTTGGCATGGATCGATGACGAGGCGGCTCCGACAGCACAACATCAGCCCAAGATGCAGGCTGGGCTTGGCCACCTCTTTTTTTTTTGCCTGAGGTGGATTTCTAGTTGCAGTTATATGCAAGTTTTTCTATTTTTTGAATCGGATAGTAGTGGTGGTCATATGTCCGTTACTTAAAAATTGTGATCCTCAGTGGAAAATGCAATAACCATCATTGTAGAGCCTTACGAACGTCACTATAAATCCTTTTTTTAGAAGTTAGATGAGATGCAGTGAATTAAAATACACTGTACTTTACTGGAAAAATATACCACGTCTTCTAGCCATATTTAATTGGATCCATCTGCAGATGTTTAGCCATAGTTATTTAAAAAAACTCTAGTGTTTCTCTTATTTGTTCAACTGTAGGAGTAGGTTTCCAATACACAAATGGCTCAAAGACGATATTCTCGACCAGATATGGTCTCTATCAATATCTAGTCATGTTCTTCGTCCTCACCAACGCACAGACATACTTCATTTATCTCATGATTTTGGTGTTCATGCCCGAATTGGACAAATTTTTGTTAGTCTTTATTGACGACATCCTCATTTACTTCAATTCTAAAGAAAATGCAGAACACATGCAGATTTTTCTTTAAAGACTACAAGACCATAAGTTGTATGCAATTTTAGCAAGTGTAAATTTTGATTGAAGGAAGTACCATTTCTCGGGCACATAATATCAACTGAGGGTGTTGCTGTTAAGGACGTTCTAAAGTGGAAATCTCCCACCTCCGTCCATAAAGTTCATAGTTTTCTACCAGAAGATACTACCAAAGATTTATTTCCATCTTCTCCAAAATATCTAAACCTACAGTGGAGTTCTTGAACAAAGGTGTCACGTATGCCTAGAGTGATGCGTAGGAAGAAGCTTCTCAAACATTGAAGAAACATCTCACACTGCACGCTTGTTAGCTCAAACAGAAATCAGCAAGCCATTTGACGTCTATTGTGACACTTCGAGCATGGGTTTAGGAAGCGACCTTATATAGGAGGGAAGAGTTATCGCATACACATCTCGTTACCTTTGAAGGCATAGAAACATTATCCTACTCATGACCTTGTGCTAGATGTAGCGATTTTTGCCTTAAACGTGTCAAGAATCTAGTCCACCTCTACACCAACCATAAGAGCTTCAAAGATACTTCAGCCAGAAGGATCTGAATATGAGACGACACGGATGGCTGGAACTATTCAAGAATTATGATTGGAAATTCATTACCACCCCGAGAAGCTAAATGTTGTCACCGATGCCTTGAGTCGCAAACCACATATCCATCATTTAATGGGTCTACCATCAAATGCTGAAGAACCCAGACTGCATGTTATTCCAAATGGAGCTTTATATAATTTGGCCCTCATACCCACCATTTGTGAAGAGATTATAGAAGCCCAAGAAGCAAGATGTAGGGATATCACATATCCGTAGATGGATAAACAACAGGGAAATGAAATTCTTTCAGGAAGATCAGGAAGGAGCCATATGGTTCAACGATAGACTATAGTCCCCGAAAATCCAGAACTATGAAAGAAGATTTTGAACAAAGATCATTTGTCCAAGTATTCTATTCGTTTGTGTAGCAAACACTCTATCAACATTTGAGGAAAAGGTTCTAGTGGACTCAGATGAGTGTGACACATGTTGGAGGGTCAAGGCATACCACATCAAGGAACGAGGACTACTTCAACCCTTGAGTGTTCCTCCGAGGAAGTGAGAGGACATTAGCATGGACTTTATTATCGGGTTATCTCTAACTCTCCAGAAACATAACTCCATCTGTGTTATTGTCAACTGTTTATAAGTCGACCCACTTTATTCCATGTCTCTAGATTCACTTATTGCCTAGATCTACCTGCATCCTTATGTGGAGTTCACAATATTTTCCATGTCCCTCAGTTGAGAAAATGTCTTAGGGCACTGGCTGAAATAGTCACAGAAGAATTGGAGACCTTGCAATCCAATATCACTTATGTCGAGCACCCCGACGAAATCTTCGATGAGAAGGACCATGTCACCAGGAATTTGGTGATGTGACTCTACAATCTTCAATGCACTTGCCAATCCGCGAAGGAACCTACATTAAAACAGAGAGATCACATCCGATCTAACTATACAGAGTTTTTATCGTCTTTTCTTATGTAACAGGACCCCTTGCCGAAGCCCTTTCGTTCATTGTAATTTCGGGAACAGATTTCATTATGGTGGAGGGCTATAACACTTTGTGTTCGAAATGAACATTAAAAATTCTCAAGAAAAGTCAAATTTAAAAAAATCAAAGATGAATTCAATTCAAATTAGCAAAAACCACCCAAATTTAAAAACTTCTAGCCCCAATTACCCAATATAAATTTATTCAAGTAAACTGGAACTGGACCTACACTAAAAATTCATAACTTTTTTATCATGAATTATTACATTATATATGTATTTATTGCATAGATCAATTATTTAAAATGGGAAAATATAATTCAAAATTTCCAAAAATAAATTCCAATTTGCTTCAGAAATATGTAGTAAATATGTTAAGAGACCCCTATGCAAATATTCACTTGTTTAGGAGGTTCTTGACTATTTATTTTGAATGAAGAAAGAAGAAGGAAGAAAATCAAGAAAAAGAAACCAACATGGGGCCCACCTGTCAGCAACCTGCCCTCCGTTCAAGCCGCACATCACTGTGGAGCTCCTACTTCCGGTTATGTCCCTCCCTATTCGACCCCGTGTTGGTTTTTGCATAGGCCTCTTGAACACCACCGACCAAGTTCCCAGCTTTTTTCGTGCCTTCTTCCGGCGTGCGACGCTGCCGGAGCCATACCGCCGCGGCTGCTCGTTGCCAGCCATCCCGGTGAGCCTCGCCACTGGCCAACCCTTCAAATGTGTTAGGAAATAAACCTGACTTTGTTTTGTTTCAGTCAGTGCGTGTTTGTCGTGTTCATCCATTAAGTTCATACGTACACCGACGTGTCCATGCGGAAGTTTGTCTTGGTCAGTTGGTTTGCTGCAGGAATGAGTTGTAGTTGCGCGTCCAGGTAACTCGGCGAGATCGAGGTCAGTTCATGTACAGGAGCAGGAGGCTCACGTTCTGGCCGACGAACTGATGCTTCTGTAGGTTAGGATGTACGTTAGATAAAGCTTTAAGTGGTGATTGTCAAGAGATAAACATGACTTGTTTCTTTCAGTCAGTGCGTGTTTGTCTCGTTCACCGATTAACTTCACAATTGTCTTCTAGTGTGCATGTGTGTCAGCAACTACAGCTGCACCCAAAGGATCAGCAGCTAGTCCGCATTGCACTAGCGAAGGCACTGGGGCCTGCTCTACTCCTGTATATGCAGTCAAGGTTGCAATAAAGAACATAAAAGGTGCATTCTGCATTTGTAAGCGAAGAAAAGTAATCCACTGATAACAACTACAGTAAAAGAGATGCTAGAACGGCATGCATTTGCAATTATTAAGAAGGCGATCACTTTATTTGAAAATTTTATATCTCTTATGTACTGAGCAAACATGGTACCGGTCAGATTTTTCTAATGCAAACAGTCTATACCTTTATTACAAATGTTCTGTGTAAGGTTGCAATTTTATATCAAATTCTATTGAGTTCAAATTTAGAGAATTTATTTTTTTACCTGAAATACATATATGTGTCATTTTATAAATAGAACCGGTTCTCCTAATCGAATATCAATATCTGTTCTTAATTGGAACCAGTTCTGGTAAGTCTTATATGTACGTGTTTTAGAAACGGTATTTGTCGGAGTGTGAGCTGCGACACTCCTCTCGACCTGCTACAGGAGCAGCCCGCGGAGGTTCTTTGTTTGGAGGGGCTTGACGTCCCTAGCACGGTCCGGCTCGAGAGAGCGGGTGAACACCGATTTTATGTGGTCCGGCCGCCAGAGTGTAATACCCTACGTCCATGGGAGTGTTTGCTGTATTGCTTGCCCGTATGAGTGTGGGAGTCACTGAGTTGCAAACCCTCTGTCGGCTGGACACCCCGGTCCTTTATAGTCCAAATCCGAGGTGGTTACAGTGAGGCTTGGGGCCAGACAGGTGGCCCCGAAGCTGAGAGTACCCTATACATGATCTAGGGTTTTCACTACCCTGAGTAGAGTAGTCGGTGGGGAGTTAAGTCTCGCCGCCTGGTGTGTTGAACGCCCCTGTTCGTGTGGCAGGTGATGATGAAGACACTGTGTTGTTGCCGCGTCTTCTCGTTCTGCTGGGTGGCTCTGTGCCGTTGGGCGGCGCTGTACCGCTGTCACGCCTCGCTGCTCTGTCCTGTCACCGTAATGACGATTGGGCGGAGGACGGAGGCGTGCGCCGTGCGCCATGCTTCTGGGGAAGGCGCGAGCCTTGAATGCATGGCCTGATAATGCACTTCCTCCTTGACTTCGTCAACCCACGACCCACGACGGATCGTGGGGCACGTGACGGCTCGGAGCTCTCCTTGGTGGATTCGGAGATGGGATACACGTGGCAGCTCTAGACCTTGCCTCAGCGGGGAGACTTGGTCCGGGGCCAAGGGCACGTGTCAGTTCTGGAGCCCTCCGAATCAGGGAGGAGGTTTAGAGTCCACCAACACAATGCAGCTCCGGACCTTACCTCAGCGGGGACGCTCGGACCGGAGCCAAGGGCACGTGTCGGCTCTGGAGCGACCTCCTCAGCACGAAGGAGGTTCAGAGCCCACCGACACGTGGCAGCCCCGGACCTCACCTCAGCAGGGAGGCTCGGGCCAGAGCCAAGGACACGTGTCAGCTCTGGAGCCCTCCTCAGCGGGGAGGTGGTTCAGAGCCCACCGACACGTGGCAGCTCCAGGCCTCACCTCAGCAGGGAGGCTCAGGCCGGAGCCAAGGGTACATGTCGGCTTCATAGCCCAAGCGCATGTGGCAGCCCGGGGCTGACCTTGGGTCCAAGGGCACGTGACTACGTTGGGACCCGCCTTAGCAGGGAGGCAAGGCTTGGGCTGTCCTTTTCCCTCCACGCGGGGGTACCCGATCTACATGGTACCGACATGGCCCTGGGCCCATCTCGGAGGAGGCAACGAGCCCGCAGGTGGGGTCTCCATCTTTCCCGCGTGGTGGATTTGAGCCTACACATTGGAAACTGAAGTGGTGGCGAGATTTTCGCGTAGTGGTTGTACCTGGGAGGCGAAAAGGCTGCACGTCCTTGGCGTAATAGACTCGTGTCGGGTCGTGGCTACGCGCTCGAGGGTTGCCCCGGGGTATTTACTGCAGCAACCCTCGGGTTGTCCGCTGCAGTTCCACCATGCTGCTTTTCTCGGGAACCACTGGACGTTCCCGAGATGTTATCTGCTTGGCCCCCAGCATCTGACGGGTGGACCTCGGTCCTACTGATCATTGGGGAAGCAAATAGCCCGCGGCGTGCGGTGGTGGAAACCCAAACATCACGCCCGTTGACCTGCCAGAGGTCACGGGCGTATAAAAGGAGGCCTTCTAGAGAAGGATGGTACCTTCCTGCCCTTTGTAGTCTTCGTCTTCTTCTTGCACGCTGGAAGCCTCCCCTTCCTAGCGCTCTCATCCACCTCACGTCTCATGCTCTTGCACCGGTGGTCGTCTTCGTCCACTTTTGTGAGATGTTCGTGTGTGTGCGGCCTTCGGTGCGGCTCTTCAGGGTGTCCTTCTCCTTGATGGTTCCGAATAGAAGCACAAGTCATCTGGATGGCTTGCTGATGGCAGAGGAAGCCGTCGGGGACAAGATTCCTGAAGGACATGACAGAGGAAGGCTTGACCTCCCTAAAGGACTTGGCGGAGGAAGGTTTGACCTCCCTTAAGGACATGGTGGAGGAAGGTTTGATCTCCCTAAAGGACTTCTCCTTATTCTAGTCCCTCCAGATCGTCCTTCTCTAGCAAGGTGTCTGGCCCACCCGACACTGGACATCATCGATGTCGCTCTGCGACAGATCGGCGATGCCTCACAGAATTTGAGGCGTCAGACTGATCTGTTTGCTTACCATCCCTTGGGCTACAGCAGGGGATTGCTTCTTTGCACAGAGATTGGCTTGGGGGAGAAGGGACAACCAAGTCTGCCATGGAGCAGGAGATTGCCCGACTTGTAGCTGCTAGGTTCCCCGCTTGCCTTGTATATCCCTGTCGGTACCCTCGATATGGGGTACCTCCGCGCACAAGGGAAAATGCCTAAGGGTCTTGCCCTTCTCCGCTGGGAGAGCTCCGAAGGCGCCATGTGTCCAGCGGGGCCGGACCTCCCTC
This sequence comes from Neostapfia colusana, assembly GCA_030760725.1. NCBI lineage: Eukaryota > Viridiplantae > Streptophyta > Magnoliopsida > Poales > Poaceae > Neostapfia > Neostapfia colusana. The sequence continues at coordinate 10,848,488 of JASWHV010000012.1, read as the reverse complement.
TCCTCAGAGGAGAGCTCCGGGCCCGCCCCGTGGCCAGCAGCAGCCGGACCTCCCCCGTCCACGGGGAGAGCTCCGAAGGCGCCACGTGTCCCGCGGGGCTGGACCTCCCGCTCCTCAGAGGAGTGCTCCGGGCCCGCCACGTGGCCGATAGAAGCCGGACCTCCACCCTCCACGGGGAGAGGTCCGAAGGCTCCACGTGTCCCGCGGGGCCGGACCTCCCTCTCCTCAGAGGAGAGCTCCGGGCCCGCCACGTGGCCAGCAGGACGGCGCTGCCTGCCCCCGCGTGGTAGGCAGCAGGCGTAAAGACGCACCATACCTTGCCCGTACAAGGTATTCAAGGCCCGCGCCTTCCCAAGACGCGAAGACGTGGAGCACGCCTCTGTCAGGTGCCGTTGCGCCCAGTCGCATCGTAGACTGGCGCGCCGTGTCAGAGCCTGCCAGCCAATAAACACAGCGACAAGACATCCCCTACCACCCCCGCCGTCATCAACCACTACGACTAGCTTGCGGCATGGGCAGGGCGGCAGAACGAAGACTCAGAAGCCTTCGCTAGAGACAACTACCGACATAACTTTAGATACAATAGTCGGCAAGCAATCTCCCCAGGACCACCTGTCGGGTCCCGGGCCCCCCCTTGTAAGCCGCTCGAGCCTTGGACTATAAAAGGCTCGGGTAGGCAACGCTAGCAAGGGTTCAAACTCTGTGAACTCGCATCCTAGGCATCAATCACCCTCAAGCTCAGGACTCCGGTTCTGAGCAACAAGCAATATAGCGAGCACCTCTGCTCACCGTGGACATAGGGTTTTTACGCTCCAGCGGCCCGAACCACGTAAAACTTGCCGTGTCAAGCTTCTCCCTCACTCGTCCCTAACGCTGAAGCTCTCCGCAAGCGACTAGCCCCTCCAAAAAAGAACCTCCGCGGGCTGCCCAGAGCAGGTCCGGGGGAAGTGTCGACCACACACTTTGACATTTGGCGCGCTAGGTAGGGGGTTTTTCCCTTGCGCGACGAGCTTCTGCCGTCGAAGATGACGAAGCTTCCTTCAGTGGCAAGCTCTCCGCCCCCGCGTTCACGACGGACCGTGACTATTGGGGAATACGTGTCGACACACTCAGGACGGAGTGTGTCGGCACAAGCTGGAAGCCAGCAGCCGACTCCGGCAACGCCGACTCTGGCAATGCAGGCTCCAGCTAGCGTGAGATCTTCTGCAGCGCTGAGCTTTCCCCACGGTGGCGCGCTAGCTGCAGCAAGAGCGCTATTGCACAATCCACCTGCTGGGGACGCGCCTCAGGCAGTGACCCAGCAGTGGATTCGCGAAGTAGACCGTCTCGTCGTCGCAGCCGCAAACCCTCGACTTCGGCGGGGATGACGCGGACGGCGGACTCCAGCTCCACCAGGCTCCCATCGACGGACCTGAGGGCAGAGCTGGAACAATGCCACTTGGGCCAAGATGCCCGAGTGTTCCTCGAGCGACGATGAGAAAGGCGTTGCAACCAAGAGGCCGGCGACAGCATGACATCAGCCTCGACCCTGCCTGAGGCGCAGACCTTCACCACGCGATCTCTGCCCCAGGCATACGCCACGCAGCATATGCCACAGCCATATGCCCTGCAAACGGCGCCCCCGGTCTATGGCGTAGCCTTGCCCATACCGGAGTACACAGTGCCAGCAGCGAACCAAGCGTTCGCGGCACCAACGCCTGCAGCAACAGGAGCAGAATGTGCGGCCCTGGCGCCCCACCTTCGCTTCGCGAGGTGGCCGCGCAAGTTTCGGCCGCACCTGCCCGAGAAGTACGACGGCAGCGTCAACCCGGCAGAGTTCCTCCAGATCTACTCCACCGCCGTCCTTGCTGCAGGAGGGGACGAGGCCGTCATGGGCAACTACTTCCCCATCGCCTTGACCGGATCAGCCCGGTCTTGGCTCATGAACCTCTCCCAGGGTTCCATAACTTCCTGGGGAGAGCTCTGCCGGCAGTTCACCGCCAACTTCGACAGTTCCTACACCCGGCCTGGCACGGAGCTCGACCTCCACGCCATCCAGCAACAACCTGGGGAATCGCTGCGCTCTTTCATCCAGCGGTTCTCCCAGGTACGGAACACCATCCCACATATCCAAAGTGCTTCTGTGGTGGTGGCATTCCGGCAAGGCGTCCGGGACAAGAAGATGCTTGAGAAGCTCACGACCAGAGAGGTCAGCGACGTCTCAGAGCTCTTCAGCCTGGCGGACAAGTGCACCAGAGCAGCAGAAGGGCGGAACTGGCACTCCCTGCCAGCCTCCGATTCAGGAGGACAGCCAGGATCTGGCGCCGCTTCCTATGGAAGCGGCAACAAGATCAAGAACCGGGGTGGTGGCAAGATGAAACCGCCGGCCGCGGCTCCAATTCCCGCAGCAGCGGCACCCAGTGGGGCTCGGGGGCTGCGCCCCAACAAGAGTCAGCGACAGTCACCAGCTCTAGATGGTGACCAAGGCGAGCTATGCCCCGTGCACGGCACCAGTTACCATACTGCCGCCGAGTGCCGGGAGATCCAGAAGCTCGCGGAGCGCTTCCGGAAAGGGAAGCAGCTTCGAACTGATTCCCCACCCTACCGTCAAAGGGAGGGCAAGCAGAAGGTCGATGCCCCAGACAACGTCGACCACCAGGTGGAGTTCCAGGAGCCTCAGCGCGCCGTGAAGGCGGTGCGCAACCATGAGGACTCCAGCTCCAGTGATGATGAGCGCCGGAAGATGCTCTACGCCATCTATGGTGGGTCCGCTGACCCCTCGTCCCGAAGCGCGGTTAAGACCCTGCGTCGAGCGGTAGCGTCGGTGGCTCCCCTCCCGAGTGCCGCGCCGCACCTCAAGTGGATGGGAACCCCCATGAGCTTTGATGCCACCAACTGCCCCAGGAACATGGCTGGAGCCGGCCAACTACTGCTCTTGGTGGCTCCCACCATCGCCAACGTGAGGATGTACCACGTTTTGGTGGATGGCGGGGCTGGACTGAACCTCATCAGTCGCGCAGCTTTCCAGAAGCTGCAGATCCCGATGGCCAAGGTCACCCCATCGAGCCCGTTCTCAGGAGTAGGGCCGGGACAGGTCATTCCCTACGGCAACATCAGCCTTCCGGTGACCTTTGGGGCACCGGACAGCTATCGGACAGAGTACATTCTGTTCGATGTGGCGGAGATCGACCTCCCCTTCAACGCCATAATTGGCAGGCCAGCCCTGTACCGATTCATGGCAGTAGCCCACTATGGCTACCTCGTCTTGAAGATGCCTACACCAACAGGCGTCCTCAGGATTCATGGAGACCGCACTGCTGCAGTGTCAGCCTTGGAAAAGCTCCAAGCGCTTGCAACAGCTAGAGCACCAGCCCCTGGCAGTGCAGAACCAGACCGGCTCCACCCCGAGTGCACGCCACCGTGCCTCTACCGCAGCACCCCGTGTGCAGCCCCTCGACGAGGGCGACGTCCCCCTGAAGCTCGTCCAAATCGGCGCCGATGCCATCCAGAGCACCCGGGTAGCCGGGGGCCTGGATAGCAAATAGGAAGGCACGCTCGTCACCTTCCTCCGACACAACGTCGACGTGTTTGCATGGCAGCCGTCGCAGATGCCGGGGATCCCTAGGGAGGTGATCGAGCACCACTTGAAGGTCTTCCCCAACACCCGGCCAGTCCAACAGAAGCCCCGCAAGCAGTCCATCGAGCGGCAAAACTTAATCCGGGAAGAAATCAAGAAGCTGCTGGACGTTGGCTTCATACGGGAAGTCCACCACCCCCGGTGGTTGGCGAACCCCGTTGTTGTCCCGAAGGCCGGCGGGAAGCTCCGGATGTGCATCGACTACACCAGTCTCAATAAGGCATGTCCCAAAGATCCATTCCCTCTCCCTAGAATAGATCAAATAGTAGACTCGACATCGGGCTGCGATATGCTGTGCTTCCTAGACGCCTACTCAGGTTTCCATCTGATCCCTATGTCTAGAGAAGATGAAGAGCACACCTCCTTCATTACAGTAGACGGTCTGTATTGTTATGTCTCTATGCCTTATGGCCTAAAGAACGCTCTCCCCACCTTTGTACATGCAATGCACAAAACCTTCGGGGAGTTGATAAGAGACTTAGTTGAGGTGTAGGTTGATGACATCGTTGTTAAGGTCAGGCAGAGTTCATCCCTACAAGATAACCTGGCCTTAGTCTTTGACAAACTGCGCTCTACGCGCACCAAGCTGAACCCCGACAAGTGTGTGTTCGGCATATCCTCTGGAAAACTCTTAGGATTCCTGGTCTCACACCAAGGAATTGAGGCTAACCCAGAGAAGATCAAGGCCATCGACTTGATGCGGCCCCCCACCCGCATCAAAGAAGTCCAGAAACTCACAGGATGCCTAGCCGCGCTGAGTCGGTTTATACCGAGGTTAGCAGAGCGAGCGCTCCCCGTCTTTAAGCTCCTGCGCAAATCCGGCCCATTTGCTTGGACCGACGAAGCAGAAGAAGCTTTCCAGGAGTTGAAGCAACTCCTGACGACCCTACCCATCATGGTAGCCTCCGAGCCCAAAGAGCATTTGTTGCTCTAAATCGCGGCGACAACTGAAGTGGTGAGTATGGTCCTCGTCGCAGAGCGGCCGGACCTCTCGTCGCCACAGCATGCTCCGGTAGCAGGAGACAGGCGCCAGGAAACCCCGGAGGTCCAAGACAAAATCCCGGAGGTCCAAGACAGACCCCCAGACCTCCATGACAACCTCCCGGAGGACCAACGGGACCTCCCGGAGGTCCAACGGGACCTCCCGGAAGTCCAAGGCGGCTTAGGAGCCTTCGAGTCTCAGCTCCCGGCAGCCTCCCTGGACCCACCCACCTCCCGTAGGCCTGAGCCCATGGATGAAGACATCTCTGGCCTCGGAGGGAGGGTCCGGACCATCCAGAGGCCTGTCTACTACATCAGCGAGGTCCTCCATGATGCCAAGACAAGGTACCTGGAGGTCCATAAGCTTCTATATGCAGTGCCCGTGGCGTCCAGGAAGCTCCACCACTACTTCTAAGCCCACCGGGTCTCGGTGGTCACCTCCTATCCGCTGAAAGCTATCCTTCACAGCCCCCACGCGACTAGCAATGTCGCTATATGGGCAGCGGAGCTGGCGGAGTTTGAGCTGGACTTCCTTCCTCGTCATGCAGTCAAGAGCCAAGCACTGGCTGACTTCGTGGCTGAGTGGACGCCAACGAAAGCTGACCCAGGGGCCACAAAGACGGTGAACCAAAGCACCGAGCTCCGGTCTTCACCGGGCCTCACTGGACGCTCTTCTTCGACGGCTCCTCGCGAAAGCAGGGGGCCAGTGCCGGTGTACTGCTTCTCATGCCATCGGGGGAGCAGTTTGGGTATATGGTGCGTCTCAATTTCAAGGCAACCAACAACATGGCAGAGTATGAAGCACTCATCTTTGGCCTAAAGACAGCCCTGTCTCTGGGCGCTCGCCAATTGTTGGCACAGGGCGACTCCCAGCTAGTTATCAAGCAAGTTAAGGGTGAATGCTCCTGCAATGAACCACAGCTAGCTGCTTACCTGCTCCACGTGCAGATGCTGGAGAAAGACTTCCTCACCTTGGACCTGCGCCACGTACCGCGCTCTGGCAATGCCGCAGCTGACGACCTCTCAACTAAGGCCTCCACCGGAGCCCCTGTGCCCGAAGGAGTCTTCGAGAGGACGTTGCTGCGGCCCACAGCCCGGCCCGCCGAGCCGGGCGAAGGGGGCTGGATCAGCACCTCGAAGCTGGCAGTCCCGGCGGCCCTGCAGCCATGGACGCCGCCAAGGATCGTAAGTGTCACTGGGGACTCCGTGCAACCCAGCGCTCAAGATCCAGAAGCTCAAGTCAGACCCGATGCATGGATCACGGAGATCCGGGACTACTTGAAAGACAACATCCTCCCTGATGAACGTGTATCCGCTGAACGGATCGTGTGCATGGCTAAAAGATACGCGTTGGTAGAAGGGGATCTCTACCGGCGTGGCGCATACCACGTCCTATTGTGGTGCATAACCCAGGGGGAAGGCTGCGACTTGCTCGCTGAGATCCATGGAGGCGAATGTGGGAGTAACTCTTCCTCACGCACGCTTGTCGATAAAGCCTTCCGGCATGGCTTCTACTGGCTGACAGCACTCCAGGATGCCGTCAAGCTGGTCGAGAGCTGCAAGGCGTGCCGGTTCCACGCCAAGCAGATCCATACACCGGCTCAGGCGGTACAGATGATCCCACCCTCATGGTCGTTTGCCGTATGGGGGCTGGACATCCTAGGACCATTCCCCAGAGCCGTCAGGTGATTTCGGTACCTCTATGTCGCCATCGACAAGTTCACCAAGCCGGCGGAAGCCACACCAGTCGTCACCATCAACAAGCAATCCGCAGTAAAGTTCATCAAGTCGATTGTCTGCCGGTTCGGGGTCCCGAACAGAATCATCACCGACAAAGGGACCCAGTTCACCAGCGCAGCGTTCCAAGACTACTGCGAAGACCTCGGCATCCAGGTGTGCTATGCCTCTATTGCTCACCCAAAGAGCAATGGGCAAGTCAAGAGGGCCAACGCCGAGATTCTTCAGGGCCTCAAGACTCGCACCTATGCCAGCCTGAAGAAACATGGTGCCAATTGGGTGGATGAGCTTCCGATCACACTATGGGCTAACCGGACATCCCAGAGCCGGGCCACCGGAGAGACACCCTTCTTCATGGTGTATGGGGCCGAAGCTGTGCTTCCCCCAGAGATCACCATGAAGTCTCACCGTGTCCGAGCTTACGACGAAGCTGCGCAGCACAACCTCCAGCATGGAGACATCGACCTCGTCGACGAGGTCCGATTGCATGCAGCACTCCGTAACGCACGGTACAGACAAGTGCTCCGCCGCTACCACCAGAGGTTTGTGCGTGTCCGGGAGCTGCAGGAAGGCGACCTGGTGCTGCGGCGCATACTTTCTCGTGAAGGGACCCACAAACTCTCCCCTAGTTGGGAAGGTCCCTTCCGAGTCACAAAAGTGTGCCGTCCCGGGTGCGTACGCCTATCCACCAAGGACGGGGACCCGCTCCTGCACCCTTGGAACATAGAACATCTCCATAAGTTCTATCCCTAGGGCAATAGTAGGACAGCCTCTTCCTTTTGTAATAGATTCCATAGAGCCCAGGAACAGCGCTCGAAGCCGCTATGTCTCAGGGGACGGTTGCCTGGTTCCGACCCCAAGCGCGTAGAGTCTTGCTTCCCTTTTTAATGGGACAGGTCGTGGCCTCCATGTTTAGCCTTCCTTCCTCCTATGGAAATTTATGTGAAAAGAAACCTGTCCTACTTTGCTTTTCCCTTGTGCTCATTTAAATTACGTATTAAATTTTTATGACCGCACTTCCGATGTATGCTCACCATGCGCTCAGCTCCCTCTTCTCATTCTCACCTCTAGTCAGCATTTGCTGCCCTACCAAAGGCGGTTGCGTTGGAAGTACCTGCCGATGGCCAGGGGCCCCGAGCTCCCGGCACTTCGCGCACTGTAGTCCCCAAGCACTGTACAAGTGGATGGGTACCGTAAGCCAAATAAGACTATGAGATAGGGGATGGGGAGCCCCCAAGGAGAATTACGTTTCCCTTACTTGTGTGCAGGACCTCTCGGCCTCAGCTCCCCGCAGGAGTATGGTAGGAGCACCCAACCAATGGGACACACCTACCAGGGGGCCGCTACGGGATCGCGCAAGACCGAACTACAAGGTAAGACCGAAGAATCCCAACCTCGCCACCTCCGCAGGGGCGAGCCTCGAAGGCCCCACGTGTCCAGCGGGACCGGACCTCCCTTTCCTCAGGGGGGGTGCTCCGGGTCCGCCACGTAGCCAGCAGAAACCGGACCTCCCCTCCCCCCCCCCCCCCCCCGAGGGGAGAGCTCCGAAGGCTCTACGTGTCCCGCGGGGCCGGACCTCCCTCTCCTCAGAGGAGAGCTCTGGGCCCGCCATGTGGCTAGCAGGTCTGGACCTCCCCATTCTCATGGGGCGGGTCCTGGAGACCTCCGGGGCCCTTAATACAGTAAGGACCCGGGGAAGGTGTCTGTGCAGAGCTTAGAGATTGGTCAAGGCCTCTGATTACCTTGCGGAGCTAAGGGCTCGGCCAGGTAAAACCAAGAAGAAGACTAAAGCACACAGACGCAGAAGATAACAAGAGTCTATTCACACAAGGCTCCATGAGCTGGGCTACAGACTCAACAAAAATAAAAAAAGAAGGAGAAGAAGGTACAGGGCCTTTTAGCCACGGGGGAAGATGCCTAAGAGTCCCCGGATTCCCGTTGGAACCTAGAGGCCACAAGGGCAGCCACGTCCTCGACATTGGCCCTGGCAGCTTCCTCCCGCTCGGCGACGGGTCCTAGACGGACTGGCTCTAGAGAGAAGGAAGGGTCTTGGCTCCGGAAGCACGCCAGTACGTGCGTAGCGACCTCCTTCGCCATGCCCCATCCCTCCACCTCAAGCTCGTCGGCGATCACCGCTTCGAGCCGGCCCAGCTTGCCGCTGATGGACTCAAGTGCCGGGATCGCCTCGGACATCTCCTGCGCTGGAGCCTCCTTCCGCACCGGGCTGAAACCAAGTGGAACCAAGGCGGACCCCACCTCGGTAATAAAGCTCCAGACCGCCTGGGCCTCGGCAGACCGCGAAGACTGGAGCTTCTCTACCTCTTGGTGAGCCGCCAGCTCGCGATCCAACGCCACCTGCCGTCCCGGGAGGATTGCTCCTCCCTCGCAGCGGCAGCCGACTCGCGGAGCTCCAGCTCCTCGGCCCGAGCCCTCAGCTCGCCCTCCCTGGCCTTCAGCCGTGCGACAATCTTCTCCTCCTCGGCCGCTGCAGCACGTTCCCGGTCGGCGATGGCGCACTCTCGACGAACTACCTGCAGCCGCAACTCCTCTGCGGCAGCAGAGCGCGCCTCGGCCTTGGCTTCAACCTGGGCCAGGGCTTCGTGGTAGGAAGCGCGGAGCTGCCGGGTCTCTGAGTCCAGGCGGCTGATGGCTTTCTTCTGAGCGTCGAGCAGAGCACTCATGGCCTCAAGTCTCTACTGCCTCGAGTCAAGCTCCTCCTTAGCCTCCTGGGTCCGCTGCTGCAGGAGGTCCTCCCAGCTAAGAAGGCGTTCCCTCTCTCCGGCCAGCGCCCCCCCCCCCCCCCCGCTCCCACTCAAAGGCAGCCTGGAACTGTCGGGCGCTGGTCTGGACACGCCCCAGGGCATCCCACATGGGCGCCGGGACAGCGGGGACAGGAGTCGTGCCCCTGACCTCCCCTGTCGCGTCTAAGACCGGCGGAGGTGTTGGTGCCTCAGCAACCGGAGCAAGACGCTGTCCTGAGGGAGCCAAGAAGCCAGCAACTGCACCTACAGCGGCCCTTCCAGCCTCAGCACCGGACTTCCGGGCTGGTGAAGGAGGGCGAACAGGTGCGGCCGCAGCCACCGCAGAGGGCGAACCCGCCGGCACAAAAGAAGCCCCCGCCGACTTGGGGGCCATTGGAACCACTGCGGTTCCCGGATGCTGTGGCACGGAGCCTCCGCCAACTGGAGATGGTCGGGTAATAGGCCCGCCCCCGGCAGCCGGTCGGTCCCTGCAGGAAAAGAAAGCTCTCAGGCTAAGAGAGGAGACGAGAACGCTACTCCTACAAGCCGGAAAGAGCAACACTTACTGGGCGACATGAGCGCTCCAACGGGCTTGTAGGCCCGGCCTCTGGGCCGCAGTTGAACCGCCAGGACCTGCGGCTGGGACGGTCGCGGGCTGTGGCGTCTGGACCCCTGGCACACTCCCCGGCGTCGCCCCACCGGCGTCCATCCTAGAAGCCCCTCCGCCTGAGGAAGGATGGCGGGACGCTTGGGGTTCTTTGGACAGCCGCTGTCCGGGAAGAAACCCGCTGGAGTGGGACACCCGGGGTCTCTTCGGGTCGCCACTCGATGGACCAGCGCCTCCGGAAGATGGGTGCAAGGGTGCACCGGCTTCCTGACTCGGCGTAGGAGGCGCCCTCGGAGGAGACCGGGCGCGTTTCTTCTCCGGTTGCCCGGGGGCCGGCTCCTTCCCCTTCCCCTTGTCGGCGGCTTGAGTTTCGCCGGCCCTTGGGGCGGGTTGGGCAGCGACAGACGCCTCGCGCTCCGATCCGGAGCGCTCGGTCCCCGGGATCGAGATGCCCCGGAAGGTATCCCCAACCTGACGGACGGCGATCCCGATGTCGTCGAGGTTCGGCATCTTCCGCAGTAGCTCTGACCTCCTCTGCGGCTCTAAGAAGAGGGGAGGGGCAGAGGACGGGAAGGCGGGGTCGCCACTGGGGATGAAGTCGCCGCTCACCTTGCCCACCATCTCGTACAGCTCCTCATCGGAAGGATCAGAGCCGAGACCCCTCTCCAACCTGGTACAGTCCTGCTCACCAGTGTAGTACCATGGTGGGCGACTGCGCTGCTGCAAGGGCGCAATACAGCACGACATGAAATCCATTAGCACCATCAGGGACGTTAGCCCCTCGTTGGCCAAGAACCGGATCCGCTCCAAGACCGGTGCGTACTCCTGCTCCAACTCTGGGATCTCCTCCCAGAAACGATGCTCGGTGGTTGGGCCAGCGGTTGGGAGCTGCAGGCGATCGTGCTCATCGGTCTGCACGACCACCCAGCTCTCCCTCCAGTTTTCCCACCTCGACGCACTGAAAGGTAGAAGGTACCTAGAGATCTTTGGGTCCTTGCAGCGATGCTGGAAATAGTACGCTCCCATCTGGGTCTTCGAGCCGCGCCCGGCCGTCCGCAACACGAAGAAGTAGCGGAAGAGCGTCACTTAAGCGTGCACCCCCACAAACATCTCACAGAAATGGACAAAGACAGCGGCCATTGCGAAGGAGTTGGGAGAGAGGTGGTGGAGCTGGAAACCATACGTCTCCAGCAATGTGACGAAGAAGGAAGAAATTGGCGGGACGAACCCCGTCAGGGCGTAGGCAGTAAAGAAGACCATCTCCCCCTTTTCTAGGAGCAGGGGGAGAGATCCCCGGCGGAGCCGGCGTTTCTGTTCCTCCGTGTGCCAGCCAAGCAGCCTGCGCACTGGCCCAAGCTCGCGGAACGAACGAGACGCGTCGGGAGCAGGTTGGAAGCCATGGCGGGGGAGAGCTCAAGGACAGGAAGACAAAGGCGCAAGAGTTCAAGGAAAGTGCAAGCGCTGGGAAGTGTGAAGGGAAGCTGCGATGCGGGTAAGGTCCTTTTTTAAAACTTTCTAGGAACGATTCGAAGCGATTCGAAACTCTTCGAATACACCGCATGGGCAACCGCTTTGGGTCCAAGACCAAGCGCCGATGACAGGTGGACCCAAGCCGTCCAGCTGAAGCGGTGGGTCAAGGGGTCAGTCTCCCAAGGAGATGAGCCGGCAAGGCGCTTCGGCGGTTCCCGAAGAAATCGCCGCAACATGCAGAAGTGGCAGCCTTGAGAACTGATGTAGTAAAAGCAACCATCAAGTGGGCACACGCTCCCACGATCCCGTGACTGTTCGTGCTCCGGCAGCAGTCAAGGCGGGACTTAGAGAAAGTGCACGGAACAGAAGAGACGGAGGCCCCACCTCGGGCTCGCCCTCTCCCCCAAGATGGGCCCAGGGGCCACTGTCGGTACCCTCGATATGGGGTACCTCCGCGCACAAGGGAAAATGCCTAAGGGTCTCGCCCTTCTCCGCAGGGAGAGCTCCGAAGGCGCCACGTGTCCAGCGGGGCCGGACCTTCCTATCCTCAGAGGAGAGCTCCAGGCCCGCCCCGTGGCCAGCAGCAGCCGGACCTCCCCCCTCCGCGGGGAGAGCTCCGAAGGCGCCACGTGTCCCGCGGGGCTGGACCTCCCTCTCCTCAGAGGAGAGCTCCGGGCCCGCCACGTGGCCGATAGAAGCTGGACCTCCCCCCTCCGCGGGGAGAGGTCCGAAGGCTCCAGTGTCCCGCGGGGCCGGACCTCCCTCTCCTCAGAGGAGAGCTCCGGGCCCGCCACGTGGCCAGTAGGATGGCGCTGCCTGCCCCGCGCGGTAGGCAGCAGGCGTAAAGACGCACCATACCTTGCCCGTACAAGGTATTCAAGGCCCGCGCCTTCCCAAGACGCGAAGACGTGGACCACGCCTTTGTCACGTGCCGTTGCACCCAGTCGCATCACAGACTGGCGCGCCATGTCAGAGCCTGCCAGCCAATAAACACAGCGACAAGATATCCCCTGCCGCCCCCGCCGTCATCAACCACTACGACTAGATTGCGGCATGGGCAGGGCGGCAGAACGAAGACTCAGAAGCCTTCGCTAGAGACAACTACCGACATAAGTTCAGATACGATAGTCGGCAAGCAATCTCCCCGGGACCACCTGTCGGGTCCCGGGCCCCCCCTTGTAAGCCGCTCAAGCCTTGGACTATAAAAGGCTCGGGTAGGCAACGTTAGCAAGGGTTCAAACTCTGTGAACTCGCATCCTAGGCATCACTCACCCTCAAGCTCAGGACTCCGGTTCTAAGCAACAAGCAATACAGCGAGCACCTCTGCTCACCGTGGACGTAGGGTTTTACGCTCCGGCGGCCCGAACCACGTAAAACTCGCCGTGTCAAGCTTCTCCCTCACTAGTCCCTAACGCTGAAGCTCTCCGCAAGAGACTAGCCCCTCCGAAAAAGAACCTCCGCGGGCTGCCCAGAGCAGGTCCAGGGGAAGTGTCGACCACACACTTCGACAACCCCTTTCTATGCCAGAGCTCTGCCATTAATGAAGACTTTTTTGTTTCAATTCTTGTGTGGTTAGTTGTTGATGTTGACTTCGGACCCTTGGCAACGCAAAAGTCTAGAATGACTTAGCCGATGTGGATAGCTCTTTGCCGATGTCCCGTGGTTTTTACTCCGGGTCGTTAGCAGCGTAAGGACCAAGAGCGCTCCGGCAGTGTGGCTAACACACCTCTCGGGTCCTTGGCAACGCGAGGGCCCGAGAGGACCTTGGCCAGTGTCATCATCTTGTCGCAGCTGGAGCTCCGAGTCTTCTTCTTGCTGCCGCAGTGGTCCGACGTTCTACCCGCATGGTTCACCGTGATGGCGCCCTGGTAGGTGTGGCCCATGAGTTGGGGCGCACCTACCACTGGATGAGGCAGGACGTCAGCATCGGGCCTCCTGGGAGGTTCGGGACACCAAGGACCTGTTCTGACCTGTAGGCATGGCATAAAAAAGGAGTAGTTGTGCTCTCCGGTCACTCTTTCCTGTTTGTTAGCTTTGTTGTGGCTTACTGTCCTTAGCTGAGCTACGGGGCCTAGGTAATTTGATGTGGCTCGCCTGTGCCATGGTTAAGGCCTTGCCCAGGGGTATGAGCCGTCCGGTTTCCCGGTACTGAGCTGTAGCATTGGAGAGGCAGAGTGTGTAGGCTTGGGGTACGGAACCAGGCAAAGCCGTCTACACACCCGGGACCTCCCGCTGGCGTAAGCCTTTCAGGGACGGGACCTTTCGACACCATAAGGCCCTCGGGCAATGAGACAACCAAAGGATCCCGATTACGCCACAGGTACCTCAAGCAGACCCACCTGCAGGAGGATAGCACAGCTCCTACTACAGTTGAGCACAGGAAAAAGTGACTGGCCACATGGCCAGAGTAGTATAGAAAGGAAGCACGCAAAGAAAAGGGGGCGATGCTCGGGTCCGGTTACTTGCTTGTCCATAGGTGTACCTTCCGACCCTCAAGTACTCAGTTGTAGCGCAGGGGAGGCAGTGCGGCAGGCTTAGGGTATGGAACCAGGCTAAGCAGGCTGCACTTCCTGGACCTCCCACGGGCGTTAACCTTTCAGCGTGGAGACCTTCCAGTGCCACGGGACCTAGGACAAGTGTGTAGGACAGGCTCCAGATATGACATTTACAGTTGATATGCATGAGTTAGCACAAACTGTAAAGAGAGAATACGCAGGGTAGGACAAAATTTTGTCTTTTCAGGCTTCCTTCATAGGAGGACATAGGCCGTACAAGAAGGAAGCAACCCGCTTCGGATGACAAGAGTAGCAGAACTCCTCTGGAGCTTAGCTGTTTTGAGCGTTGTTCCTAGACACTATGACACCCTTACAGAGAAAATAGAACTGCGCTAAGGATAGAACTTACGGAGGTGTTCAATGTTCCATGGATTGGGTAGAGGTACCCCATCCTCCGTGGCTAGGTGGACGCACCCGGGTTGGCATACTTGTGTCACTCGAAAGGGACCATCCCAGCCGGGGGAGAGTTTGTTCCCCCATTCTTGAGAAAGTATTCGCCGAAGCACTAGGTCGCCCACCTCGAGCTGTCTACTCCGCACGAGCCGCTGCTGATAGCGCCGGAGAACTTGATGGAATCACGCGTTTCGAGCAGCTGGTTGCCACCTTCACTCATCGACAAGGTCGATATCTTCACGCCGGAGATGGTCCTGCGTGGCTTCGTCATACGCTTGGACATGGGATGAGCCCATGGTGATTTCCAGGGGGGGGGGAGGATGGCCTCATCCCCATACACCAGGAAGAAGGGTGTTTCCCCTGTCGTGCGACTGAGGGACGTCCGTCTAGCCCATAGTGCACAAAGATGCTCTTCAACCCAATTGGCACCGTACTTCTTCAAGCTGTTGTAGGTGTGCGTCTTGAGTCCCCTGAGTATCTTGGTGTTTGCTCTTTCAACTTGACCTTTGCTCTCTGGGCGAGAAACGGAAGCATAGCAAACTTGGATGCCGAGGTTCTGGCAGTAGTCTTGGAACACAACACTGGTGAACTGGGTCCCGTTGTCGGTGATGACTCTGTTCGGGACCTGAACCAGCAGATGATCGACTTGATGAACTTGACTGCTCACAGCTTGTTGATTGTCATTACAGGGGCGGCTTCCGGCCACTTGGTGAACTTGTCTACAGCGATGTAGAGGTACCGACACCCTCGGACGGATCTGGGGAATGGCCCCAAAATGTCCAGCCCCCACACAGTGAAGAGCCATAAGGGCTGGGTCATCTGCAGCGTCTGTGCCGGTGTGTGGATCTGCTTGGCGTGATACTGGCACGCCTTGCATCTCCTGACCAGGTCGAAGACATCCTGGAGAGCTGTCGGCCAGAAAAAAGCCATGCTGGAAGGCTTTATTAACCAGCATGCGGGAAGATGCATGGTTCCTACACTCGCCTCCATGGATCTCTGTGAGCAAGTCGCATCCCTCCTCCCGTGTTATGCACTGCAATAGGACACCATTAGCGCCACACCTGTAGAGATACCCTTCTACAAGCGCATATCTCTTAGCCAACCGAGTGATCTGTTCAGCGGATATATGTTCATCGCGAAGGATATTGTCTTTCACGTAGTCCCGGATCTCTGTGATCCATGCCTCAGGACCTACTTGAGCACTTGGATATTGAGCGTCGGGTTGCACGGAGTCCCTAGTGACGCTTACGATCCTTGGCGGGCAACATGGTATCAGGGCCGCTGGGACCGCCAACTTCGAGGTGCTGGTCCCGCCCCCTTCGCCTCGTTCGGTTGGCCAGGCGGTTAGTCGCAACAACTTCCTTTCAAAGACCCCCTCAGGTACCGGAGCCCAAGTGGAAGCCTTCGTTGACAGGTCATCGGCTATTGTGTTGTTGGCGGCGGGAACATGGCACAAATCCAAGGATAAGAAGCCCTTCTCCAACTTGTGTACTTGGAGGAGATATGCTGCAAGCTGTGGGTCATTGCAACAGCACTCTCCCTTGACTTGCTTGATGATCAACTGAGAATTACCCTTGACCAACATATGCTGGACACTGAATGACAACACAGTCTTTAAACCGAAGATGAGAGCCTCATACTCCTCCATGTTTTTGGTTGCCTTGAAGTCAAGTCGCACCATGTACTTGAACTGCTCTCCAGTTGGTGTAAGGAGCAGAACCCCCAATCCGGCACCTTGCTTGCGCGAGGAGCCGTCGAAGAAGAGAGTCCTGTAAGGCCTAGTGAAAACCGGAGCTCTGGGCTCTGGTCCACTGATGTCTTGGCCCCCTGGGTGGCACAGTGGTGGTGTCCACTGTGCCACGAAGTCAGCTAGTGCTTCGCTCTTCACAGCATGGCACGGTAAGAAGTCCAGCTCAAACTCCGCCAACTCTGCATCCCATTTGGATACATTCCTGGTTGCATTGGGGATGTTGAGGACAGTTCTCAGTGGGTAGGAGGTGACCACTGAGATCTTGTGAGCTTGGAAGTAGTGGCATAGCTTCCTTGATGCAACGAGGACTGCATAGAGCAGCTTGTGCACCTACAGATATCTTGTATTGGCATCGTGGAGGACCTCACTGATAAAGTAGACCGGACGTTGGATGGTCCAGACCCTCCCGGAGGGGTCCGATGCGTCCGCTTGTTGGATTCCGGGACTCAGGGGCCCTTGCCCCCCGGGTCTGGAACTGCACTCTGGGAGCTCGGACCCATAAGTGCACTGGTTGTCAGGTCTAGTTGGCTGAGACCTGGCAAGATCTTCTCGGGGGGGTTCCGGGACTCAGGCCCCCTAGGCCCTTGGGTATGGGACTGCATTTTGGGAGCTCAGACCCGGATATGCATTGATCGTCAGGTCCGACTTGTTGGGACCCGACTATTTCCCCGTCCCTCAGGCCTCCTGCGGAGTCTGAGTTCTAGGACTCTAGACCAATGGCAGCAGAAGCCTTATCTGGTTCTTGAGGTCGATGGAGTTTTGGCCGCTCTACAACCAGAACCATGCTCACGACCTCAGTTGTAGCAACGATGTAGAGGAGCAGAGGCTCGCCTTGTTCTGGGGCCACCATGATCGGTAGCGTTGTGAGGAACGTCTTCAGCTCTTGGAACGCCTCACCCACCTCCTTGGTCCATAGGAATGGACCGCATTTGCGTAGAAGCTTGAAGAATGGAAGAGCCTGCTCAGCCAGTCTAGAGATAAAGCGACTGAGCGCAGCCAAGCTTGCGGTAAGCTTCTGCACGTCTTTGATGCTAGCTGGGGGCCGCATCAACTCTATTGCCTTAATCTTCTCTAGGTTAGCTTCTATCCCTCGGTGTGAGACCAAGAAACTGACTAGCTTTCCAGCAGAAACCCCAAAGACACACTTGTCTGGGTTCAACTTTGTGCGTGTCGAACATAGTCTGTCGAAGACTAAGGTTAGGTTGTCAACCAGAGATGGTTGCGACTAAACCTTCACTACGATGTCATCGACATAGATCTCTACTAGGTCACGAATGAGATTCCCAAATGTTTTATGCATTGCATGTACAAAAGCGAGAAGGTCATTCTTAAGACCATAAGGCATGGACACATAGCAGTATAGACCATCTACTGTGATGAAGACAATATGCTCTTCATCTTCCATATACATAGGTATTTGGTGAAAACCTGAATACGCGTCTAGAAAACACAGTAGACCACAGCCAGATGTAGAATCCACTATTTGGTCTATACGGGGGGAGAGGAAACGAATCCTTTGGACATGTATTATTGAGGGTGGTGTAGTCCATGCACATCCGAAGCTTCCCGCCGTCCTTGGGGACGACAACAGGGTTGGCCAACAATCGAGCAACTTCTTGATTTCTTCACGGATGAAGTTTTGCCGCTCAATGGATTGCTTCCGAGGATTCTGTTGGACTGGCCTGGCATCAGGGTGGATCTTCAGTTGGTGCTCAATCACCTCCCTGGAGATCCCGGGCATTTCCGACGGTTGCCATGCAAACATGTGGATATTGGCCAAGAGGAAGGTGACAAACGCGTCTTCCTATTTGCCACGCAGACTCCCAGCAATTCGGGTGGTCTGGGCGGCATCAGAGCCGACTTGGACGACCTTGAACAGTACATCCTCGCCGTCTGAGGGCTGCACACGGGGTGCTGATGTCATCCCTCGCTGACGCATGCTTGGAGGCGGCCGGCTAGCTTCTGCGTGACCGGAAGCAACCTCCTGTGCAGCTGCCAGCGCTGAGACAGCTGCAGTGCGGTCTCCACAGATCATGAGGACACCCCATGGGGATGGCATCTTCAGGACCAGGTAGCCGTAGTGGGCTACATCCATGAATTGGTATAGGGCCGGCCTGCCGATTATGGCATTGAAGGGGAGTCTGACCTCCGCAACATCAAAGATGACGCTTTCCGTGCGGTAGTTCTCAGTCCCGACTATCACCGGGAGGGAGATTCTACCGCATGGGAAGATTGGGTCCCGACCTACCCCCGAGAATATCCTTGAGGGGGTAAGCTGGGACATAGAGAACTACAGCTTTTTGAAGGCGGCGAGGCTGATAAAGCTGAGGGACACCCCGCCGTTGATCAACACGTGGTAGAGATTCACGTTGGAGATGGTCAGTGCAACTAGGAGAGGCCGCTGCCCGGCGCCTGCCTTGTTCTCGGCGCAGTCGGAGGCGTCGAAGCTGATCGACGTCTTCATCCACTTACGGTGTGGCGCCGGCCTAGGTGTTGGAGCAGCTGCCGCTACCGCTCGACGCAGGGTCTCGACGGCTCGCCGGGTCGTGACGTCGGAAGAACCCATGTACATCACGCAGAGTGTGCCGGCCGTTTGGTTGCCGGTTCGGCCAGTCCCGCCCGCCCTGGAGCAGGGGGTGGCTTCGTCATCTTCCGCCTGGAGATGAGGATGCGTCGGGGGAGAAGTCTCGCCACAGGACATGACGTTCACCATGGTCGCCTAGAGAGCGTGAAAAGCCCCTACCTGGCGCGCCAAATGTCAGAGTGTGAGCTGCGACACTCCTCCCGACCTGCTACAGGAGCAGCCAGCGGAGGTTCTTTGTTTGGAGGAGCTTGGCGTCCCTAGCATGAACAGGCTTGAGAGAGCGGGTGAACACCGAGATTTACGTGGTCTGGGCCACCGGAGCGCAATACCCTACGTCCATAGAAGTGTTTGTTGTATTGCTTGTGCGTATGAGTATGGGAGTCACTGAGTTGCGAACCCTCTGTCGGGTGGACACCTCGGTCCTTTTATATTCCAAGGCCGAGGTGGTTACAGTGAGTCTTGGGGCCCCACAGGTGGCCCCGAAGCTGAGAGTACCCTATACATGATCTAGGGTTTTCACTACCCTGAGTAGAGTAGTCAGTGGGGAGTTAAGTCTCACCGCCTGGCGTGCTGAGCGCCCCTATCCGTATTGCGGGTGATGATAAAGACACTGTCTTGTCGCCGCGTCTTCTCATTCTGCTGGGTGGCTCTAAGCCGTTGGGCGTCACTGTACCACTGTCACGCCTCGCCGCCCTGTCTTGTCACCGTAATAATGATTGGGCGGAGGACGGAGGCGTGTATCGTGCGCCATGCTTCTGGGGAAGGCGCGAGCCTTGAATGCATGGCTTGACAACACACTTCCTCCTTGACTTCGTCGACCCACGGCCCGCGACGGATCATGGGGCACGTGGCGGCTCCGAACCTCTCCTTGGTGGATTCAGAGCCGGGATACACATGGCAGCTTCGGACCTTGCATCAGTGGCGAGACTTGATCCGGGGCCAAGGGCACGTGTCGGTTCCAGAGCCCTCCTCAACAGGGAGGAGGTTCGGAGTCCATTGACACATGGCAGCTCCGGACCTTACCTCAGCGGGGAGGCTCGGACCGGTGTCAAGGGCACGTGTCGGCTTTAGAGCCCTCCTCGGCAGGGAGGAGGTTCAGATCCCACCGACACGTGGCAGCCCCGGACCTCACCTCAGCAGGGAGGCTCGGGCCGGAGCCAAGGACATGTGTCGGCTACGGAGCCCTCCTCAAAGGGGAGGAGGTGAGCCCACCGACACGTGGCAGCTCCGGGCCTCATTTCAGCGGGGAGGCTCAGGCTGGAGCCAAGGGCATATGTCGGCTTCATAGCCCAAGCGCACGTGGCAGCCCCGGGGTTGACCTCGGGGCCAAGGGCACTACGTTGGGACCCGCCTCAGCAGGGAGGCAAGGCCTGGCCTATCTTTTTCCCTCCACGCGGGGGTACCCGGTCGCAGGGTACTGACAGTATTGATAGCATTTATTATCAGTATTGAGTTTTTAGTATCGGTTCCAGAACTGGTACAGATAACAGTTATGAACCAGTACAGATGATTGTTTCTATTGAAGTGTGAGTTGTGTCTCTGCAATTGTGATAAAGAAAAGTGATCATTCAGCCTGATTTAGCACCTGCCACAGAGCATATTTATAACTTAAACAAACCCCTTGTACTCCTTCAGTAGTTTTGAAATATTCCAAGAACAAAAAATGAAGTCAGATGTATTGCCATACTGCTATTGAGTACCTCTCTGTCCACCTGTGGTTTCCATATTTGCAAATGGAAGTTCATACGCTGGCCATCACAAATTTTGATTGAGTCTGTCAGTTATTTTCCATGTACTCATCTAAAATAGAACTTGCATGTTTTCTCTTCTTTTTATTTTGGTGTTGTTTTGTCTATATGAACCAAGCCATTCTAAAGATATCTTTAGACATCTTTGTAGTCAATATCACAGATCTTTATTGTGTATCACTGATGATTGGCTATCTGGTAGCCATTCATTAATAGTACAGATCACGGATTTGCTAATATCCTAAAGAATACGAGAACCCAACTTTTGGTAGGACCCAGAGGAAGGCAACTAGTTATGAGTCAGCTGGATAGATTATATGTACTATCTTGCACACTAGAGCTCAAGAAATTACCATTCGGCGTATTCTTTCATATTTAGATGTCATAAGAAGCTTATATTTATGTAGTGCTGCTGCAAATTTGAAGTGCAAGATGTCTTATTGTAGGCATTTACTCTAGTACCAGCAAAGTCTATCTGTACGGCAGAGCAGTGTAATGACGAAATTAAATAAATTCCAAGTTAGAGTACAATAAATGCTAAATATCTACAAATGCCTTCCAAAAAGATTAATATAGTATCCAGCTATGACCCACAACATAATAAGTGCCTATATAGACCTTCTATTCCATTTCATCACAGGATATTATCTCCATCAGCATATACTACTCTTAGTCAAGAAACCTCATTATAGCGAGATGGTGAAAGGCAAGAAACCCATGGGAATAAAATAGCTTGAGATCAAGCACATCGATAAGGAGGAATCACGTCAGGTATGCTTCTCCAAGCACCACCAAGGCCTGTTCAACGAGGCTCATGAGCTGTCAATTCTTTCTGGCGCAATGGTTGGTGTTGTCGTTTTTCTTTTTTTGGGAGGTCCTACTCCATTGGCAACCCCTCCATTGAAGATATTATCAAGCGCTCCCTTTCTCCAAATCCTCCCAATGTCCCTGGTACATTAGATGTTGCCATCCAAGACGGTGGTGGGGTGACATAAATTGTGCGTCTGTTAAGTGAGCAGTACACGCTACGTGAGAAAGGCTCATTCTAGACGCGCCCGGACGAAGAACGGAGACGCGCAGACCGCACGTCCCCGTTGTTGCATCTTCCATTACAGAGTCATCGGAGATGCACTTTTGGGCGTGTCGCCAATTAGTACACGAGCTTTAAGGCTGCCCGCCTCCTTTATGTAAAAAATTTGATACGCGCATTAAGGCTGCCCGTCTTCTTTTTGTAAGATATCTGAGATGGTTTATGTCAGCTCGTCGCGGACTTAACGACTAATCCGAAATGGGCTTTTAGGCTGCTCATCTTCTTTTTTGTAAGAAATAGGAGACTAATCCGAGACCCGCTTTAAGTCTGCTCGCCTCCTTTATGTAAGAAATCCGAGACGTTCTTTATGTTAGCTTGTTGCAGATTTAACTACTTGCTGGGTCACTATGGCACTAATAGGAGACGCACCCTATTAAATGCTCGTCTCCTATTAGATGCCCCCCTGTTTATCATGGTTGCTAGCTGCATCCTGGAGCTAGCCAGGATTTGTTAGCCGCGTTGCCAGGGTCAGCATATACACATACAGAAACATATGTATAGCCAAATGGAGATGACACATTAAATTATATTGACCAATCAAATATTAACAAAGTGTCAATCGTGGTTACCAAGTAACTATTACACAAAGAGTGCCCCCTGTTCATCCTGCTTACCAAGTAACTAAATACAAAATCATAACTGTCATCTAATCCTGTATATCGAAATAACATTATCCCTTTGGATTAATAATTTCAGAAAAGATGAATCTGCATAGCCTATCTCTAATGTGCTCGAGGCTAGAGCCTGCTGCGTTCCTGAAGGCGGTTTCGTAGTGCTTCCACACAATAAAATGAGAATTAGCAAAAGATACACATACATTGCAATTCGGCTGCTCTCCAAATACAACCATGCTTAAGCAGACATGGAAGCCGCATGTGTTGCCCAGAGCTTGTTGTGGGACGCAGAATGTAGTCTGATGTTTAAGTTGTCGATGTTTTCCTTTTGGGTGTCCTCCTAGCACCTTAACCACGTACGTGTCAAAATCCCTAAATAGACACATTCAAAGTTAATGTAAAATTATCATGCAATTACAAAACAGTCAGAAACTAAAGTGAAGAAGGAACTTACTCATTAAGAATGGTCATGATATCAGTCCAATCACGGGTAAGTCGCTCGCCAGTTATTGAATCTGTCAGCCTTGCAGAGTCACAGTATAAGACTTGGTCATACTTTGTATAAATTGCTAGGGTTACCCAATGGGTACCCGTGTTGAACGGTACGATTAGGAGCTTCTTATCACTGTAGTGTCTCATTGCCATGACAAAATATGCAACATCTTTTTTCGACCGCTGGCCATTAGAAGAATAGTTCTCGTTGATATTTGCGGGTCAAGATATTTAGGAGACTCCTTCCCCGTTCTATGACGACTAACTTGTTGCATGTGCAACACGCAAAATGCCAAATTTGTTAGACACATATAACACTTATATTGAGTATATATATTGAACAACATAGTTTTTGAGGACTTACAATGGGAAGCAGTGTATTATAGAGACATCCAATGCGTCGAGGGGGAAAAGGTCGTAGAGATCGGACCATGAGATGAGAAAGATGTCTTCACTGACAAGAAAATGCTTTTCCTTGTATCCCACTATTAAGTCTTGATGTTTTTTGTAATTTTTGATGTAGTAGTTATGAAGGAGGACACAAGATTTACCCGCTTCTTTGAGTGCGCCGACAGTTAACATCAGCTTCCCCATTTGAAACTTCGGGTTAGCATGCGTCATAGCTGTCGGCAACTTCAGGTTAGCTTCCAACTCTTTCAGTGGTTTCTTGCCATTTGTTTCCTTCGACGACATCTTCCGCTGCTGCGGGTGACTTTTGGCACGTAAATTCTTCGTTGCCTTTGCCTGCAGCTGATCAGGTGTAGGAAGCAGGGTACTCCGAGTGCGAGGTGGAGACCAAAGCAGCTGCTCTTCAAGTGGAGACTTCTGCGGCAGCTCTAGAATTGGAGACGGATGCGACTGATCTCAAATGTTTATCGGCCAGAGGCAGGACGTCTTTCGGACACGACATCTGCCACCTTTTCTTTCGTTGACCACAGGTATGTTCTGAATATGATCCAACCGATGTATCCTCTTCATGAGTGTGACAACCCTGCTCCTGCTGAATCTGCTGCTGAGCCTCTTCATTCTGTTGGTGACTCTGCTGCTGTTGAGGAGTCTGCTCTTGAGCCTCTTTAATCTGCTGCTGATGCTCCGACTGAGACATCTTCAAATTCAATAAAATTCACTAAAATCCTATAAAACATTATCAAATTTCAGTCAAATTCGCACAAACAATCACATAAGGGAGCAAATATCTTTCAACTTAATTCAATGAGAACTTTGGTTGTGTGTCATTTGCAAAGAAGTTGGGACTAGGACTAACCAAGCTCTCTGACAGGTCAGTCATGTGTGTGTTTATTGGGTATGAGTTGAATGCAAAAGCACACAAGTTGTATGATCCAGTAAGAAAAAGAGTAATGGTGTCAAGAGATGTGAAGTTTAATGAAAAGATACACTGGAACTGGAATTCACATTCAAATTCGCACAAACAGTCACAATTAGTTAGGGCTTGATACCGAGGTCGCGGTCGAGGCGGGGTCGATGTCGACGGCAGCAGCATGACAATGACCAATAGCTTAAGGAAGAGGAACAGCGGCGGCACACTCCGAGGGCAGGGTCGAGGCGGTGGCATGCTCCGGAGACGGGGACGAGGTGGCGGCGTGCTTCGGGGAAGAGGTGGTAGCGGCGCTGGAGCGGCGGTTTCTAGGGTGACAGTAGAGCGAGAGAGCGCGAGGTCAAAAATTTGCCAAAAATTTTGCTAAGTGTTGGGAGAGAGCGCGCGAGAGCTAAAATACCTAGGGAACCAATCGGAGATGCGCGTATGTAATGCCCGTCTCTCATTTACATGTATGAGAGAAGAGCCTCATATGGGTATGTCTCGCATTTTATTCAGATCGGAGACGCACGATATAGTGGCTCCATAATGTGCATCTCCTATATGTTGAGATACGAGACGCACTTACTTAGAGCTCGTCTCCCTTTTGCTTCATTCAGGGCAAACAAGTGCCACATTGAGTACTGCTCCATCAGAAACAAAAAACAAGGGCATCAAGTGGCCATGATCGAGGAGCCATGAAAAAGGGATGTGCAGTTAATCATGCGTCCGTTTCCATTCGCACACAAAGTTGATATCACGCACAGAATTTTAAGTGATCCAACCTCATAGCTGTCTCCGCACCATTATATATAGGGGAGGCCTTCCCCTTCTCCGCACCATCACATTCTTCCTCTTCCCTCTAGTCTTCGTCTTCCTCGCTGCACTGTAGCCCTAGTCTTTCTCAATGGCATCACCGAAGCGCTCCCGACCATCCTATAAACTCGCCGCACCTCTGTCCCTGCCTCCAACTACACCTCCACCGTCTTCCTGGGAGAAAGAGAGAGAGTCCCTGCTTGGGAAAATCGGTCACCTGGAGAGGTTGGTTGCCCTCATGTCATAGGATGACAACCTTAAACCATTGCACGAGCAAATGGCGAAGGATGTATTTAACAGTACATCTGATGCCATGCGGCTTCTGGGTCTTATTCCCCTTCTAGAATGTACTAGAATGGACACCATAGGCCACTAAATCTTCGGGTTAACCACAGTGGTAGGTTGTCGATGCGATGCGGGGGATGGTCGGTGAGGTGCTTGGAGTGGAAGGCTGCATGGAGTTGGTGGAGGCGATCGCCGACAAGTGTGGGGTTCCACCGGAGGACTGGCGATCGTCTATTGTTTTTTTTGTTGTTTGTAAAAATGTTATTTTTAATGAATGTTTGTTTGATGATGAATGTTTGTTATCGACTATCGAGTGTTTGTTGTCTTTTTGTTTGGTGCTAATTGTGGTTGATTTATACAGGGCCGCTACTGGTGCCCGTGACACTGCTCAACTCCGATGAGCTCTCCCGAGGAAAACTAACTCTGATTTTTGGTCTGGAGCATCCTGGCAACTACAGGAGAAAGAAATTTGGATTTTACCGAGAGTGATAGAATTTCAATATTTAGAGTAGCCTGTGCAGGGCACATCATGAACTCCACAATCAAACAAGAAACGCGTCAACCACGATGTTACATACCCAAGGTTGCTTGATGTTTAGAAATTGTAAATTTAATACTTCTAATCCATACAAGTTACAATACAAGACTGTCGAAGGGGAAACAGAATAAGTGCCAGATTCAAAGACATGTGTGCAACAAACAGAGACGCGCGTATATAAAGCTCGCCTCTCATTTCCTTGTATGGGAGACGAGCCTAATATCGGCGCGTCTCACATTTATTCAGATTGGAGACGCACTATATAGTGACTCCATAGTGCGCGTCTCCTTTTTTTGAGATACGAGGCACTTACTTAGAGCTCGTCTCACTTTGCTTCGTTCAGGGCAGAACAAGTGCTAGATTCAGTAGTGCTCCATCAGAAACAGAACACAAGGCATCAAGTGGCCATATTTTCACACATTTAGCATATCTCACACATATGACCAATGAAAGTTAAATTTTCACTCAAATGATCATAGTTTCACACACTGAGCATATGTCACACAAATGCCCAATGAAAGTCAAATTTTCACTCAATTGACCATATTTTCACACAATCATTTTGCTACTTTCCGTTGCGGTCTTGGTGTTTTGAAATTCTTGACTTTTTCATGGTGACCGTTGTGCAAGTAAGGAGCTTCGTTGGCCGATGGTATTCTTTGGCTCGACCATCAAGGTGACGAGAGGGGGAATCTCCAAAGAGGGAAAGAAACAATTAGAACAGGGAAGATCTGGCCGCCACTGTTCTGCAATAGCTGGAAGCTCGTATAAGTGCATACGAAATCGAGACGATCCTTTGTAATGCACGTCTCTCTATAATGGGAATGGGAGACACGCCGGCTTCCATCATAAAAGGAGACGAGCTCCTAGAAACGCTCGTCTCAATTCTTTCATAATAGGACTCGCGCTGTAGGAACGCGTCTCTCCCTTTTGTCAGAGAAGCGGGCGCGTCTCGGATATTAACTTAACTGAGACGCGCTTAATGTAGGTCGTCTCCTTTTACCCTCAACCGAATCAGTTCTGATCTTCGCTGATGCGAGCGCGTCTCCTTTTTTCAGATCGGTAACGGTCGCCTTTGCGCTCGTCTCTGATCTTTGTCTCCGGTTAGAGGTTCTTACGTAGTGACACATCGTTGCAAGGGTTGGTGGATGAAGAGATAAAGATATAGGATAGTTTGCAAGAGGCTACTGGTAATGAAATGGGTGACTGTTTTATGCAATGGTTGAATTCTATGATCTACAAGGGGCAGCATGAGTTGCAGGAGTTCTACAAGGAGCTACAATCAATACGTGGTGCTGTCTTAGGCGAGATCAATCAGGTGCCTGAAGAAGCAACAGATTCTAAGATCAGATCCAGAGCATCCCATGGAGGCATGGACATAGCTGGAGCCTCGCAGCAGTACCAGTTTGGCGAACAAGCAGCTCACAGCCACAACTTCCCATGGATATATCTACAGCCTTGCAGAAGTACCAGTTTAGCGAACCAAGTTCACAGCCACAACCTTCAATGGACATAGCTTCTTCCTGGCAGTACCAGTTCGGCGAGTCAATCTCACAGCCACAACCTCCCATGGACATAGCATCTTCCTCACAGCACCAGTTTGGCGAGCAGAGTGACATATATATGTCTCTCGATGGCCTTAGTTCAACCAACAGATTTATAGATGGATTTGAAGTGGATGAACCATTTCTTAGTGACATCTAGCTATGGTATTATTGATTCAGGGAATTTCCAAACAAACAGAAGTTTGGTTCATTGTACTGAGATTCTGAATAATACGGTTAGTCCCTTGTCAATGTACTGATCAATCACAATAAGTGGAAGTTTAGTGATGTAACTTCATTTCTTGGGCTTGATATCTATAGATATATCAAGGAGTCACGTTGTAAAGATTAGAATATCTATAAATCTATGTACTAAGGTGTGAAGAAATGAATCTACCGATATGTGTTGCATCCTCCTCACTACAATATGCTATGAAATATATTCATCAAGTTGCCTGTCTTCAAGAAACCAATTCACCGGCGGTGAAATATCACATGAAACAAAATGTAACAACTAGGTTTGAGCTGTAATGATGGAATTTTAGTGATAAAGTGAACGGCATCACAAATACCAAATGTTGTAACAAACCAATTTGGTTGGAAACGCAAAAAACAATGTCACAGATCTCCCTTAACGCTGAATCTAATCGTGACAGACCGGTGAACCTAATACAAAAGAGAATCCTCCACCTGACTGAAAACAATTTTTTGCAATAGTTAATTTTCTTTTAATGCCATTGTTAAGCGTATTATCTATTGGGGACATATCTAGACTAAAAGGGGCTTAAGATGCTAATATGCTAACAAGCATTTGTGGCCATTCTATTTGCCACCAGTGGCTAACATTAGAAGAGGTGGAGGTGCAATAAAGATATAAATACAAGGGATCTTTTTCAAGACCATTTATTACAGCTGGATTCCACCGCCACTTTCGGTAATTTTAACCGCTGGTGATAGATCAAATGACAACAAGTATAATTAGCATGTGAGCATCATAAATTCATTTTATACTAGATATGTCCTCTTATCTATTTTAGGAGACATAGTTATTTTAGACACAAATCCACACATAGTCACAGATCTCACATCCTATAAACCTCCGTGAAATGGGATTAGTTTTCCAAGCTTACACACTACAACAAAAATGATTTATGGCGACATTTCACTATTATACTATAGTGGTTGATAATCCAGAAAACCTGATTTCTAGTGTCGCACAAGCCATGTTAGTGGCTCAAATAAACTAGGAGTGTATATATCACAACCACCTAGCTACTCCCACCCAAGCTACAGCTACTCTCTCTCCCTCGTCCACCGACGAATAATATTACACTTAAAATGTAATTCCAGCTTAAACAGATTTTATGGTCTCTAACAAAATTTCAGACATTAATTATGTACTTAAGGCATTTTTATATTTATTTTCTAAGGTGTATATTAGCCACAATTTAAGTATCTTATTCTTCTGAACCAGGAAAAGAATTTTTAATGTGAATTCAGAATTATTATTATGCCTAGAATGTATTTTCAGCATTAAAACAGATACTTATTTGTGATTACAAAATATATATTGTTTAAAATGTATAAACAATATGTTTTAGGGCTTTCCTAAAATGAACAGATTATTACAGGGTCATTTTTATAAATATTTACTACTGCAGGGCTTTTATTTGAATTCTAAATTTCAAAATGCATTATTTTGGTTAACTACAGGGTTTAAAATGAAATTATGGCCTGCTACATGGTCAAACTGTATTTTCGTACTATTATCAGGGTTTAAATCATCAATACAGAGTAAATTCCTAATTTATAAGAATTACAGGGACTAAATCATCTATATACAACATATCTCATAGTTACTACGAAGTACAGGGTCTAATTTGCAATGTTCAGGGCATATATTAAGTTTTGCTAAGATTCCATGGGTCTAACTATGAGAATCCTTATGTATAGGGCTTATTTAAATGTGGGCCGCCGGATCCAGTTTCGGTTGCTCAGATTTTATTAATCGAAGGGGTACAGTTTGATCTAATCTAGGTCGGAAGATTTAAAACGGACGGCTATATAAGAGGGCCATGTCACCTCGTGTGATGCCTGCAGCTTTACCCGGCGGCCCACGGCGGCAGCGGCAGTGGCTTCGTCGGAGAGATGCAAAACCTTGCCTAATCGCACTAAATCTTGACTTTCTCTGAATAATTCGAAGGAGGGAGGCACGGTGAACTCACCCAGGATACTTTTGGTATGTAGAACTACTGGGACGGTGGTTGACGATGGCGAAGGGTTGCGGTTCTTGTCGTAATGTGTAGCGGAAGAGCTAGAGCCGATGATCTCTTGCCCGAGAGCTTCCCTACAACGTACCAAAGACAACGAGTTGTTTAGAGAGAGAAAGGGAGAAGGGTATCGATGGGGCGACGGTGAGGGGTGGCGAGCTTTCACTGATGCACGGTGGCGTAAGGGTTATCGGCATGGACTTGTTGCGGGGTTAGTGTTCCCGATGCAACTGTAGGCACACAGGTAGTAACGTTTATACTGGAAGATATGTTTAAGTTTTGATCTTGTAGTCCATGTGCTCATGAACTTGAATGTGTCAGTTCTAATCGATACTATCCAGGTCAGTACATATTAATTTAATTTATATTGATGACCTGTCCTAGGGTCTGTTAATGATCTTCCGATTCATGATGCTTAATAATATAGATTTGAACAAATAAGAGCAACACTTGAGTTTGAAAAAGAAAAAACTACCACATAACACATGGAACTAATTGTTGCTGCAATACGTGGTATATTTTCATCTAGTGTATACTTAATTTAATTTTTCAACGGCTCAATCACTTCTACAAAAAGAATTTGTACTGACAGGCTATAATGCCCTTAGGTCAGTCATTGTGTCCATCACACGGGGAAGATGATGAGTAAGACTAGGGCTGCCACACTAGAGCATGGTGTGCCTAACAGACATGAACTCCAAGACCATGGAAGCTACACACGCGGCGTGAGATGCGTTGTGCATGACGGCTCAGGGTGTGATGGTGGTGCATGTAGCATAGGTTGTCGGTGAACATGGTTAGGCGACTAGGGATGAGCTCATGGCCCAGATCTCAGAGACAAGGGAGTGTTTGAAATCACACTAAAACAGTGTATATATATATATATATATATATATATATATATATATATAGGGAACGACTAGAATGCAAACAGTCATTTGGTGCAATTGTGTAAAAATCCCTTCTAAACCACACGATCTACATCTTGTGGTGAGTGTATTTTTACACTCAAACCCTCCCACCTGGCAATATAAGTTGAAAGAATTGAAGTGTGCAGGTGGGAAGGTCTAGATGTAAAAATGCAATCACCGTAGGATCAAAATCGTGTGGTCTAAGAGGAATTTTTGCACGATTGCACTAAATGCCTGTTTGCATTCTAGATGTTCCCTATATATATATAACACTTGAAGTGCATAAATAGGTCTGAAAATTAAACTAAAAGCAACATATATCCATATATATACACTCAAAAATTTAGTGTATGGATGATATAAGGAAACAAATAATTTTTTTATCATAAGAAACCCAAAATGAGTACACATATTATTAGTGAATTTAAGCCACCATAATAATGAAATACATAATGAATAAATTTGTAACTTTACATAGGAATTATAAATGCTAAATGAATATATCTTTTGATTGTAATTTGCTATGATTGCCTATCTTGCGATGTTCCTTGTTGTTGTATTGTTCTGTGTATGTCTACGTGGGTAGAACGAGCCCCAGAGCCGGTTGCCAACCTCCAAGAGCAAGTTTTCTACGTTTTTGAGCAGCATCAAGAAGGCAGTTTTTCCTTGATCACTTTGTTCCTACTTTAGGATATAAGTTAGAATAATTGCATGTTGTTCAAAATTGTGAAACCTATGTTAGGATGTTGTCCTAGTTTTCCATCATCTTTCCTTGTAGCCTTGGTGGTAGTCTCTTAGTGCATTAATGAGTATTCTTTATGCTTATCCATGCTTAGAGTTTTGGGAAATTTTAGGATATGAATATAACTTGGTTCATTGAACATTTGATGAAACATAATGATATGCTGTAGAGGTAGGAATCCAGGCAGGCTGGATTGTTCGGTATGGTGTAGTGTGCACGAGAACTCGGGCTAGTTATTGGTCCTTGTTTTAGATTCTAAGAACCGGTTTATGAAGCATTTAACCCGGCTTCATAGTGCCACCACTAGTGATGACAAACCCACCCGCGGGTGCGGGTGCGGGTGTGATTTCCCACCCGTGGGTCTAACCCGCACCCGACCCGACTTATCGTTGGTGCGGTTGCGGGTTTTATTTTTACAATTTCAAAGTCAAATTTAATTGTTTTCTATAATTTAATTGTTTTATTCTACTTATCGCAACCTATATTTGCGATCTTTATAAGAAAGTTAATATTGTTTGTTGCATTGCCATTTATAGTGGATGGTTTTAAATTTTATTTATTAAACGTTGTAGTATGTTTATAAAAAAAAGTCAAACCCGACGGGCACCCAAAACCCGCCCAAAACCCGACGGTTGCGGGTGCGAATTCTCACCCGTGGGTGCGGGTGCTATTTCCATATTTTCCAAAATATCTAAACCTATAGCGGAGTTCTTGAACAAAGATGTCACGTATGCCTAGAGCGATGCATAGGAAGAAGCTTCTCAAACATTGAAGAAACATCACATGTGTTAGCTCAAATAGAAATCAGCAAGCCATTTGACGTCTATTATGACACTTCGAGCATGGGTCTACGAAGCGACCTTATACAGGAGGGAAGAGTTATTGCATACACATCTCGTTACCTTCGAAGGCATAGCAACATTATCCGACTCATGACCTTGAGCTAGATGTCACGATTTTTGCCTTAAAAGTGTTAAGAATCTAGTTCACTTCTGCACCAACCATAAGAGCTTCGAATATATTTCACCCAGAAAGATCTGAATATGAGACGACACCGATGGCTGGAACATTTCAAGAATTATGAACCTTGAGAAGCCGAATGTTGTCACCTATGCCTTGAGTCACAAACCACATATCCATCATTTAAAGAGTCTGCCATCAGATGCTGAAGAACCCAGACTGCATGTGATTCCATATGGAGCTTTATATAATTTGGCCTTCATACCCACCATTTGTGAAGAGATTATAGCATCCCAAGAAGCAAGATGTAGGGATATCTCATATCCATAGATGGATAAGCAATGGGGAAATGAAATGCTTTCGGGAAGATCAGGAAGGAGCCATATCATTCAACGATAGACTATAGTCCCTAAAAATCCAGAACTATGAAAGAAGATTTTGAGCAAAGCTCATTTGTCCAAGTATTCTATTCGTCTGGGTAGCAAAAACTCTATCAAGATTTGAGGAAAAGGTTTTGGTGGAATCAGATGAGTGTGACACATGTTGGAAGGTCAAGGCATACCACATCAAGGAACGAGGACTACTTCAACCCTTGAATGTTCCTGCGAGGAAGTGAGAGGACATTAGTATGGACTTTATCATTAAGTTATCTCTAACCCTTCGGAAACATGACTCCATCTGAGTTATCGACAACTGTTTAATGAAGTCGACCCACTTTATTCCACGTCTCCAGATTCACTTATTTCCTTGATCTACCTGCATCCTTATTATGGAGTTCACGACATTTTCCATGTCTCTCGGTTGAGAAAATGTTTTAGGGCACTGGCTGAAATAGTCACAGAAGAATTGGATACCTTACAATCTGATATCACTTATGTAGAGCACTCCAACAAAATCTTAGATGAGAAGGACCAAGGCACCAGGAATATGGTGATGTGACTCTACAATCTTCAATGCAGTAGCCAATCCGCGAAGGAACCTACATTGAAACAAGATCACATCCGATCTAACTATCCGGAGTTTTTAACGTCTTTTCTTATGTAACAAAACCCCTTGCCTAAGCCCTTTCGTTCATTGTAATCTCGGGAACAGATTTCTTGAAGGTGGAGGGCTGTAATACTTTGTGTTCGAAATGCACATTAAAAAATCTCAAGAAAAAGCAAATTTCAAATAAAATCAAAGATGAATTCAATTCAAATAAGTAAAAACCATTCAAATTTAAAAGCTTCTAGCCCCAATTACCCAAAATAAAATTATTGAAGTAAACTGGAACTGGACCTACACTAAAAATTCATAACTTTTTTATCATGAATTATTACGTAATATATGTTTTTATTGCTTAAATCAATTAGTTAAAATGGAAAAAATATTATTCAAAATTTCCAAAAATAAATTTCAATTTTCTTCACAAATATGTAGTAAATATATTAAGAGACCCCTATGCAAATATTCACTTGTTTAGGAGGTTCCCGACTATTTATTTTGAATTAAGAAATGAGGAGAAGGAAAATCAGGAAAAAGAAACCAACATGGGGACCACCTGTCAGCAATCTATCCTCTGTTCAAACCGCACATCACTGTAGAGCTCCTACTTCCGGTTGTGTCCCTCCCCATTTGTAACAACCTGAATTTTTCAGCACATGAGACAAAAACCCCTTCTCTCTCCCCCTCCCCTCACTGCCCAGCGATCCCATGCGTCAGTTCCATCTCCCCCACGGCAGCAACCGCCTCTCTCTCTCTCCTATTATCACATGTGATGAAAATCCGATCGGATCCGCTGTTTCTCATGCATCTTCTTCAATCGGCACCTCCACAACCGTCGTCGCCTCCCCCTCTATAAAATCCGCCCGAAACCGGCCCCTCTTTCTCGCAAAAACCGCCCTATTGTCAATTCTTCAAAAACACACGTTGATCTTCAGTTCTAGCGTCCTCTACACGCTCCCTCGGCCACCAGGAAGAAATCCCGACAAAATTCTCCGAAGAAACACGCTTGGGGAGCAATTCCGATGAAGATCGTCGGAGTTCTTCACTGTGCCGCCGTCAACAGCCCCTCTCCGGCCAATTCTGGTCCCCGAGAACCCCCTAGGTGAGTTCCCCATCTCCTCCTCTTCCTTCTGGTGCAAAGAGATCAAGAAATGGTATAGAAATCAAAGAAACAGAAACTTTCCGGCCACCGCCGCCGCTCGCCGGCGATCGCGCGGCCGCCGGACGCGAGGGAGACGGGGTAGGGCGACGTGGCCGCTTCTGATGCGTCGGATTTGAGCCAACGGTTAAGATTAAAAGAAACGTACCGGTCGGTTATTTAAAATTCGGGCAATTGATCTCAGATTCAACGGCCCACATTTAAAACAGGCCGTAACCGTTGGAATTTTCACAGAAGGGTCGCTGGACCTAGGCTTTATAGAATTTAGGAAATTCATTGCAAACTAGCCAAATATACCCTGTGTGTTTTGTAAATTGATAAAAATAATTCTGTAAATGCATTTTGAACCCTAGAAAAATTGTAAGTATTGCATTTTGACCCAAATCAGTTTAAAAGTTTTATTTTAATTCTGTAAATGATGAAAATAGGCTGAATAACTTTTAAAAATTGTAGGAACTTATCATAAATTATATTTAAACATTTTTATCAGTATATCAACTCTGTAATAAAAGCAATGATTTCTAGAGGCTGAAATTATTTATATAGTGACCAATTAATTCTAAAAATCAAAATAAAAATAATATAGTTTTCAGAAAAATTGTAGAAATTTACCAAAAAGTATAAAATTATTCTGTTTATATATTTTTATACCTGTATAATTTCTGTAATCCAAAATAACAATATTTAGGGCTGAAAATATATTTTTAAGTATTAAAAAATGCTGAAATATCCATAAAAATAATATACAATGAAGAAAAATTGTGGAAATTGTCCCTAATGCATAAATAGGTTCTGAAAATGTTGAAAACAATAATATAGATTCTGGAAATAATTATAGTGGCAATTTAAATAGTTTTTAAGACTAAATTAATTATGAAATTAGTATATAAGCATATATATACATTCCAAAAATTATTAAAATCACTACAAAGTTAGGAAATGAGTGTTTTGCCATGACAAAGATAAAATAAAAGATATGGATGTCAACTTGAAACTTATTTTCATTTCAAAACACATGAAATAATATAATATCAATAGTATATTATGAAAATAAGTAGAAAATAAATAGTATATGTGTGTAATCAAGTATATATGTGATAGAAATGTATTGTTAAGATTCTTATGGCATGTTTTGCATTGTTTTGTGTGCATATACATGGATAGAACCAAACCAAGAACCACTTTCTAATCTTCAAGAGCAAGATTTCGAAGTGAACGAGAATTCATTCAAAGGCAAGTGTTCCTTGACCACTTTGTTCCTATTCTAGGATGATTAGTTAGATTAATTGCATGATGTCTTCAATATGAAACCCAGTTTAGAATGTTTCCCTAGTTTTATTCCTTTATCATTCCTTGTTAAACCTTGGAGGGATTTAGTTAAGATTTGTTGGTTATCATTTTATGTGCTTAGTCATGCTTAGTACTTAGAAAATGAATGAAACATGAATGTGGTTAGTCTTGTGGTATATGAAAGACACAAGCGTGTGTCATGGTGTTAGGGATATAGACAGGCTGGTTGTTTTGGATGGTGCTTCGTGCACGAGACTCGGGTTAGTGATAGTGTCTGTCTTAGATTCTAAGGACTGGTTCATGGAACAGTTAACCCGGCTTTACAGTGCCATCACAAGACTATGATGGGGCAGCTTGGCCAATTAATTAGGCGCTTGCCGGTATAGTATGAGTGTTTGGATGGTGCGGGGAATGGGAGTCCATTTTTGACTGTCCTGGGAACTCCAAGGCTCAAGAGGGGGCTTCTGCAGGGGAGGGTTTACTCCCAGGAACTGCAGCGGTGAAACCTCAATGGGCTTGTACTTACCGGTAGACCCTTTGTAAAGGCCATGTAGTGATCTCCTAATCGCACACCAAAGGAAGTGTGTAATGTGGCTTTCAACCATGGATATCAGGGAGGTTCTTAGTCCATCTGGCAACAGGGGATGAAATCACTACTTGTGGGTAAAGTGGTACAATCTTTATAGAGAATCAAACTGTCATGAAAGCCGTGCTCACGGTCAAGAGCGGTTTGGACTTGTCCATGATTACAGAAACATGGATGTGAGTTGAAAGAGGTTGTTGGATGGTGTAACCTAACATTAATGACTTAATTATGAGGTTGGTGGGATTATCACTTAGAAGATAGGTTGCTAATCAAAGCTAAGGCTTAGGATTAATGCATAGTGCTTAACCATGTTATCCTTTCCTTGATATTAGCCTTCACATTCTTTCCTACACTTGTTGAGTACCTTTGGTACTCAAACTTGCTTTTGTTGGATATCATATGATGCTCAGGTGCAAATGAAGATATAGACTTCGATGAGGAGGACTTCGATCCCGAAGAGTTGTTCTAGATTGGCGAAACCCCCGGGCAACGCCTGTGGATTGGAGGACCCTTTATTAGACTTCCGCTGTTGTAAATATTTAGTGTGATAGTACTTTTATTATTCTATTATGACTTATGATGTAATATAATGTTACCGTTGACCCTGGCATGTAATATAATGATATTTCACTATTATCGGTACATGTATGACTCAACTGATCCTGGCATACATGTGAGAATACGCTCGGGTGTTCCTTATGGAAAACCGGGTGTGACACCATTCGTATCGGTTTTTGCGTAGGCCTCTTGAACACCACCGACTAAGTTTCCAGCTTTTTTCGTGCCTTGTTCCGGCCGTGCGACGCCACCACCGCCGCGGCTGCCCGTTGCCAGCCATCCCGGTGAGCCTCGCCGCTGGCCAACCGTTCAAATGTGTTAGGAAATAAACCTGACTTTGTTTCAGTCAGTGCGTGTTTGTCGTGTTCATCCATTAAGTTCATACGTACACCAATGTGTCCATGCCGAAATTTTGTCTTGGTTAGTTGGTTTGCTGCTGGAATGAGTTGTAGTTGCGCGTCCGGGTAACAGGAGCAGGAGGCTCACGTTCTAGCTGACGAAGAACCCTGTAGGTTAGGATGTACGTTAGAGTCAGCTTTAAATGGTGATTGTTAGGGGATAAAACATGACTTTCTTTCAGTCAGCGCGTGTTTTTCACGTTCATCGATTAACTTCATACGTGTCTTCTAGTGTGCATGTGTGTCAGCAACTAGAGATGCACCCCAAGAATCAGCAGCTAGTCCGCATTGCACTAGAGAAGGCACTGGGGTCTGCTCTACTCCTGTACATGCAGTCGAGGTTGCAATGAAGAACATAAAAGGTGCATTCTGTGTTTGTAAGCTAAGAAAAGTAAGCCACTGATAGCAACTACAGTAAAACAGATGCTAGAACGACATGCATTTGCAATTATTGAGAAGGCGATCACTTTATTTGAAAATTTTATATCTCTTATGTACTGAGCAAACATGGTACCGGTCAGATTTTTATAATGCAAACAGTCTATACCTTTATTACAAATGTTCTGTGTAAGGTTTCAATTTCATATCTAATTCTATTGAGTTCGAATTTAGAGAATTTATTTTTTACGTGAAATACATATATGTATCGGTTTATAAATACAACCGGTTCTCCTAATCGTATATCAATACCTGTTATTAATTGGAACCAGTTCTGATGACTCTTATATGTACTGGTTTTAAAAACAGTATTGATAGCATTTGTTATCAGTATTGAGTTTTTAGTATCGGTTAACAGTTATGAACTAGTACAGATGATTGTTTCTATTGAAGATTGAGCTCGTGTCCCTGCAATTGTGATAAAGAAAACTGATCATTCAGCCTGGTTTAACACCTGCCACAGAGCATATTTATAACTTAACCAAACCCCTTGTACTCCGTCAGTAGTTTTGAAATATTTCAAGAACAAAAAATGAAGTCAGATGTATAGCCATACTGCTATTGACTACCTCTCTGTCACCCGTGCTTTCTATTTGCACCACTGGAAGTTCATACCCTGGCCCTCACAAATTTTGATTGAGCCTGTCGGTTATTTTCCATGTACTCATCTAAAACAGAACATGCATCTTCTCTCTTTTTTTATGATTTTGGTTTTTTTTTTGTCTAGATGAACCAAACCATTCTAAAACAATCTTTAAACATCTTTGTAGTCAATATCACGTATCTTTATTTTGTATCACTGATGACTGGCTATCTGGTATCCATTCATTTATAGTACAGATCACGGATTTGCTAATATCCTAAAGATTATGAAAGCCCAACTTTTGGTAGGAGCCAGAGGAAGACAACTAGTCATGAGTCAGTTGGATATATTATATGCACTATCTTGCAACCTAGAAGCTCAGGAAATTACCATTCGGCATATTCTTTCATATTTAGAAGTCATAGGAAGCTTATATTTATGTAGTGCTGCTCCAAATTTACAGTGCAAGATGTCTTATGGTAGGCATTTACTCTAGTACCAGCAAAGTCTATCTGTACAGCAGAGCGGTGTAGTGAAAAAATTAAATAAATTCCAAGTTAGAGTACAATAAATGCTACATGTCTATAAATACTTTCCAAAAAGAATAATATAGTATCCAGCTATGACCCACCACATAATAAGTGCTCAGGATGGATATTTAGGTATCCCTACACGTAGAAGGATTTTTACTAGTGTATGGTTGGATGGAGAATCGTGTGCCACGTAAGATAGAAGGAATGGTGACCTGTAGGAGAGCTAAATCATGGCTACAAATCTTTGTAGATCTCGACTCCTCTTTCATTATCATATAATTGCCTATATAGACCTTGTATTCCATTTCATCACAAGATGTTATCTCCATCAGCTTATACTACTCTTAGTCAAGAAACCTGATTATAGCGAGATGGTGAAAGGAAAGAAACCCATGGGAAGAAAAAAGCTTGAGATCAAGCGCATCGATAAGGAAGAATCATGTCAGGTATGCTTCTCCAAGCGCCGCCAAGGCCTGTACAACAAGGCTCATGAGCTGTCCATTATTTGTGGTGCAATGGTTGGTGTTGTCGTTTTTTCTTTTTCTGGGAGGTCCTACTCCATTGGCAACACCTCCATTGAAGCTGTTATCAAGCGCTTCCTTGCTCCAAATCCTCCCAATGTCCCTGGTACATCAGATGTTGCCAACAAGGATGGTGGTGGGGTGACAGAAATTGTGCGTCTGTTAAGCGAGCAGTACACAGCGTTGCAAGGGTTGGTGGATGAAGAGATAAAGATACAGGATACTTTGCAAGAGGCCATTGGTAAGGAAATAGGTGGCCGTTTTATGGAATGGTTGAATTCTAAGATC
Organism: Neostapfia colusana; assembly: GCA_030760725.1. Classification (NCBI taxonomy): domain Eukaryota; kingdom Viridiplantae; phylum Streptophyta; class Magnoliopsida; order Poales; family Poaceae; genus Neostapfia; species Neostapfia colusana. The sequence continues at coordinate 10,809,391 of JASWHV010000012.1, read as the reverse complement.
TATGACTTGGGGCAGCATGAGTTGCAGGAGTTCTATAAGGAGCTACAAGCAATACGTGGTGCTGTCTTAGGCGAAGTTAATCAAGTCCCGGAAGAAGCAAGAAAGATTCCAAGATCACATCCAGAGCCTCCCATGGACATAGCAGGAGCCTCGCAGCAGTACCAGTTTGGCGAACCAAGCAGCTCACAGCCACAACTTTCCATGGACATATCTACATCCTTGCAGCAGTACCAGTTTGGTGAACCAAGTTCACAGCCACAACCTTCAATGGACATAGCTTCTTCCTGGCAGTACCAGTTTGGCGAGTCAATCTCACAGCCACAACCTCCCATGGACATAGCATCTTCCTCACAGCACCAGTTTGGCGAGCAGAGTGACATATATATGTCTCTCGATGACCTTAGTTCCACCAACAGATTTATTGATGGGTTTGAAGTGGATGAACCCATTTCTTAGTGACATCTAGCCATGGTATTATTGATTCAGGGAATTTCCCAAACAAACAGAAGTTTGGTTCATTGTACTGAGATTCTGAATAATATGGTTAGTCCCTTGTCAATGTACTGATCAATCACAATAAGTGGAAGTCTAGTGATGTAACTTCATTTCTTGGGCTTGATATCTATAGATATATCAATGAGTCGCATTGTAAATATTTGAATATCTATAAATCTCTGTACTAAGGTGCGAAGAAATAAATCTACCGATATGTGTTGCATCTTCCTCAGTACAAGATTCTATGAAATAATAAATATGAAATTTATTCATCATGTTGCCTGTCTTCAAGAAACCAATTCGCCGGCGATGAAATATCACTTGAAATAAAATGTAACAACTAGGTTTGAGCTGTAATGATGGAGTTTTAGTGACTAAGTGAACAGTGTCAGAACTACCAAATGTTGTAACAGACAAATTTATTTGGAAACGCAAAAACAATGTCACAGATCTCCCTTCAAGGCTGAATCTAATCGTGACTGACCGGTGAACCAACAGAAAACAGAATCCTCCCCCTCACTGTGAAAACAAATTTTTGCAATAGTTAATTTTTTTAATACCATTGTTACGCGTATTATCTATTGGGGACATATCTAGACTAAAAGGGGCTTAGGATGCTAATATGTAACAAGCATTTGTGGCCATTCTATTTGTTACCTGTGGCTAACATTAGAGGAGGTGGAGGTGCAATAAAGATATAAATACAGGGGATCTTTTTCAAGAACATTTATTACAGCTGGATTGCACAGCCACTTCCGGTAATTTTAACCGCTGGTGATAGATCAAACGACAACAACTATGATTAGCATGTTAGCATCATAAAATCTTTTTATACTAGATATATCTGCTTACTATTTTAGGAGACATAGTTATTTATTTAGACACAAATCCACACGTAGCCACAGCTCTCACATCCTCTGTGAAACAGGATTAGTTTTCTAAGCTTACACACTACTACAAAAACGACTTATAGTGAAATTTAACTATTTTACTATAGTGGTGGATAACCCAGAAAACCTGATTTCTAGTGTCGCACAAGCCACGTTAGTGGCTCAAATAAACTAGGACTGTATATATCACAACCACCTAGCTACTCCCACCGATGCTAGGGCTACTCTTTCTCCCTATTCCACCGATCTCTCCCTTGTCTCTGAGATCTGGGCCATGAGCTCATACCTAGTCGCCTAACCATGTTCACCGACAACCTATGCTACGTGCACCACCATCACGCCCTGAGCTGTCATGCACAACGCATCTCATGCCGCGTGTGTGGCCGCCACGGTCTTGGAGTTCATGTCTGTTAGGCACACCATGCTCTAGTGTGGCAGCCCTAGTCTTACTCATCATCTTCCCCGTGTGATGGAGACAATGACTGTCACCTTAGGGCCTTATAGACTGTCAGTAGAAATTCTTTTTGTAGAAGTGATATGAGACGTTGAAAAATTAAATTAAGTATACACTAATTGAAAATATACCACGTATTCCAGCCACGATTAGTTCCATATGTTATGTGGTAGTTTTTTTATTTTTTAAACTCAAGTGTTGCTCTTATTTGTTCAACTCTATATTATTCAGCATCACGAATCGGCAGATCATTAACAGACGCTATGAAGGGTCATCAATATAAATAAAATTAATATGTACTGACCTGTATAGTATCGATTAGAACCAACACATTCAAGTTCATGAGAACATGGACTACAAGATCACAACATAAACATATCTTCCAGTATAAACTGTACTACCTGGGTGCCTACAGTTGCATCCGGAACACTAATGTTACTAAAATAATAAAACTTTTGACTAATTTTCAAATATCTCTGAATGCCTACATCATTTTGGTAAATTTATCTACTTTATTCCAATCAAATAAGTAACATTGTAACTTGTAAGAAAAATATATTGTAACAGGCAGGTGTAACATCCAAAATCTTTAAACAAAACAAGTGGGGCTGCAACATTTGTATGTGTAATTATGTGGAGAATTTAAATACGAAATCACATTAAGAAATTACATATTCAAATAGAATCAATTTCAAATTTAATCATTTGTAAAAAAGAAAAATAAACTAAACCGCTCTTGGGCCGAGATCCTGTCGGCCGGCCCACGCCAGCCCACCAGCATTCCCTTCTCTTCTCCTCTCCCTGTTTATCATTGATGCGCCAGACCCACCTATCTGCTCCTTTTTCCCCAATCACCCCCGCGCCGATCGCCTCCGCGCCACGCGCACCATGCCCACGCACCGGTCATTTATCCGCGTGCTACCCTTATTTCGTGCGACATAACCACGTCCTCCACGCCCTCCCTATTTGAACTCCTCTCAGACCCCAATTTCCCTTTCCCTGGTCATGCTCACGCCTCCACCGGTAAGTCGCCGCCATCCTCCGAAATTCGCCAACCGCCGCCATTTTTTTGGGTTTAACGCCATATTGCATCGAGGATCCTCCACAACCCACTGGTGTCAACCCCGCAACAAGTCCGTGCTGATAACCCTGATGCCACCGTGCATCGATGAGAGCTCGCCGCCCCTCACTGTTGCCCCATTGATACCCCTCTCCCTCTCTCTTAACAACTCGTTGGGTTTGGTACGTTTTAGGGAAGCTCTCGGGCAAGAGATCATCGGCTCTAGCTCTCCCGCGACACTCGCCGACAAGCACAGCCACCCTTCACCGTCGTCAACCACCGTCCGAGTCGTTCTACATCCCAAAACTATCCTAGGTGAGTTCACCGTGCCTCCCTCCTTCGAATTATGCAGAGAAAGTCAAGATTTAGTGCGATTAGGCGAGGTTTTGCATCTCTCCGACGAAGTCGCCGCCGCTGCCACCGTGGGCTGCCGGGTAAAGCCTCCGGCATCACACGAGGTGACGTGGCCCTCTTATAGCCATCCGTTTTAAATCTTCCGACCTAGATTAGATCAAACTGTACCCCTTTGATTAATAGAATCTGAGCCACCCAAACTGGATCCAGCGGTCCACATTTAAATAAGCCCTATTCATTAGTATTCTCACAGTTAGACCCATGGAATCATAGGAAAACTTTATATATGCCCTGAACATTACAAATTAGAACCTGTACTTCATAGTAATTATGATATATGTTATATATAGATGATTTAGTCCCTGTAATTCTTATAAATTAGGAATTTACTATGTATTAATGATTTAAACCCTGACAATAGTAGGAAACTACAGCTTGACCTTGCAGCAGGCCATAATTTTATTTTAAACCCTATAGTTAACCAAAATAATGCATTTTGAAATTTAGAATTCACATAAAAGCCCTGCAGTACTAAATATTTATAAAAATGACCCTGTAATAATCTGTTCATTTTAGGAAAGCCCTAAAATAATTTGTTTTTACATTTAAAAAATATACATTTGTAATAAAAATAAGTATCTGTTTTAATGATGAAAAATACATTCTTGGCATAATAATAATTCTGAATTCACATTTAAAAATAATATACACCTTAGAAAATAAATATAAAAATGCCTTAAGTGCATAATTAATGTCTGAAATTTTGTTAGATACCATAAAAATCTGTTTTAAGCTGGAATTACATTTTAGGTATTATGTTTGAAATTACGTTAAAACAGTATATATCTTAAAATTTTATATATAACACTAGAAGTGCATAAATAGGTCTGAAAATTAAATTAAAACAGTATAATTCTTTATCATAAGACACCCAAAATGAGTAGACATTATATATATATATATATATATATATATATATATATATATATATATTAGTGACTTTAAGCCAGCATAATAAATGAAATACATAATGAATAAATTTGTAACTTTACATAGGAATTGAAAGTTGCCTAGAGGCGTGTGAATAGGCTAATAAAACCTGAAACTACTGAAAACAGCAGATTAAGCCTGAAGGGCCGGACTAGTCCGGTCTGGGGGCGAACTAGTCCGCTCTAGGTATAGAAATTGCGTTTTTATGGATTTCTTTTCAAGTTTGTTTAAGCGGAAGATATGTATGTAGTCTAACAATCTAATCAACTAATTTGTGAATGAGAAACTGATAGGATTGTAAGACTCACAACTATGAAGCAATTAACAAGTTTTGAGCGAGACAAAAACCTAACAAGCAACTCTAGTGAATAAGCGAGAAAGTAAAGGAATGAAGAGACTCGATTTATCCCGAGGTTCAATTCCACACAAGAATCTACGTCCCTGTTGAGGAGTCCAAAAAGGACCGGGTCTCTTCCAACCCTACCCTCACCGAGCGATCACCAAGATCAAGCCCGGGGTCTTCACTAACAATCAAAGTGTGAATACAATATTCATAGGGGCTACTCACAACTTGAGGCTCCCTACAACAACCTAGCAGTTCTAGGAATCAAAATACAACAGCTGAGAACTCAAATTAACAATTAGAGTGCAAGAGATTCAAACCGAGATCTCAAACGTTGATTACCGCGTCTCTCCTCTCACAAATCCACAAACCCCTCAAGATCCAATCTTAGTGGTCAAGAAGGTGAGGAGAGATGTTTAGAAGAGCTCAAGGAAAGAGTTTTCGGTGCTAGGGTTTCAGTACCTTGAATTTGAAAGGGGGGGTCCCTTTTTATAGGGATCCAGGCATCTAACCGTTACACCTACTAAAGTCCAGACTAGTCCGGTCAGAACCCCAGACTAGTTCGTCCTTGAGGGACCACTTACGTCACGAAGGCTACCAACTAAAGTCCCTGTGAACTTTGAATTGAAACGGTCATAAAATCCCGAACTAGTCCGTTGAGGAGCGGACTAGTCCGATCTCACTCAGGAACCTTCGCTCCGGGTGAGAACAGACTAGCCAGGCAAGTAGCGGACTAGTCCGGTCTTACCGGACTTAGTCTCGACAACTCTATAATCTCGGATTACCAACTAGTTTGGCCATATCCGGACTAGTCCGAGCTCACACAGGAACAATTGTTCCGTCCTAAAATGGACTAGTCTAAAGAAACCAGACTTGTCCGGGCAGCTGAGCGGACTAGTCCGAGGTCACTTAGAGGTACTTCCTCTGGACCTAAGCGGCTTAGTCCGATAGGTGGACTAGTCCGGACCCATGGGCGGACTAGTCCGACCTTCTGAGACTTGGTCTCAGAAAGGCTCAGACTTACACAAGAACGGACTAGTCCGACCTAAAACGGACAAGTCCGAACTCACTTAGAGACTTGTTGTCTTGTCCAAAACGAAATAGTCCGGTTGGGTCGGACTAGTCCGACCTTGAGTCTGGACAAGTCCGGTCTACATTCTCAGCCATACCTATGACTATTTCCTCCCAAGATTCTAACTGAAATTTGAGCTCTCTAATGATTCTCAAGCACTCTTAAAAGAGAGGACCCCGTACATAACTAGAAAATGTGAAACTCAATAATAAGATTCTATTTTATACTCTTGCAAGTCTTCTTCTTTTCCTTTTTGTTTTTTAGAGACTCCACATTCATTCCTATCTCAAGGACTTGTGCTCATACTCAGTAAAGCTCATTAGTATCTTAATTGTCGTCATCAATCATCCAAAACTCATGGGGATTACATAGATGCACTTTCAATCTCCCCCTTTTTGGTGATTGATGACAACACATTAAGACTTTCTATTAATGGATAGAAGAGTTTGTTTTCATAATACATGTATGTATGATTTACTCGCCCTAAATGTGTGCACAAGAGTTTGTCAAGAAAAAATATGCACATGAATGAGTTGTATGGGAATTTCATACACACATGTGTTATGGTGGGGTGTCTAAGTGTAATGTGATAAAATGAATGTAAAATGCATTGGGGGGAATATAAGTGACATCAACTAATAAGATCATCTCATCATGGCATAGTATGAAGACATAATGTGGCATAGTCATTACAAAATAACATAACGCGGCATAGTCATTACAAGATAACACAAGGCAAGAATTTTAAAAAACATAAGACAAAAATTTTAAAAATCTTAAGCTAGACTACTCCCCCTCTTCCTCTACCCCTTTGGCATCAAAGCACCAAAAAGGAAAAGAAGAGAGAGAAGGGACTAATCGCTATCGTCTTCATCTTGATCTTCGCCTTGTTCACTTTGAGTTTCCTCATCCTCATCTTTGTCTTCATCGTCATCCTCATGATGAGCGTGGGAGGTAGGAGGAGCAGCAGAGGAGGAACCACCTTCACCAAAGTAGGCAAGCTCATCCTCGGTGAGTGTGGGAAACTCGGTTACTTCTTCATCGTCCGATGACGGTGGAGACATAGGTATCTCCATCTTGTCGCACATTGCCTTGAGGTACATCTCTTGGCGTTGCTTCATTTTCTATGTGTGAACTTCCACCTTCCGGCATGAAGAGAAGATTGCCTTGAAGATTTTGAGCAGCCCACTAGAAGAGCCACTCGATGATGGAGGAGCAGATGGCCCAGCTAAATACGATGGAGCTGCAGAGGAGCTCCTACCCGAAGACACAGGAGGGCGACGAAGAGGAGTTGGCATTTGTGGACGTAGCTTCATGTGCTTCACATCCTTGGCAGATTCCACGCCGTTACTCTCTCGATCATGCACATGATATATGGCGCATAGTCACAAGACTTGTTTGGAGTGTAAGAGATGTTGAAGATATCGTTGTAACTATAGTCGAAGATGTTGAACCGCTCTTGTTCATTAAGTAGCTTCAATAAGTTTCTTAGATACCCTTGTATCATCCCCGCATCTCCATCCTTGAGAGCTAGTGTCTTCCTCAGGATTCGGTTGAGCACTCCAAAGAAGGGCTTGATGTTGTGAGTTGAGGATGGCTCATAGGTGAGGTATGATGGATACATAAAGTCCAAGTCATCCTTTTCCAAGGTCCTTTCATTGTGAACTATGATCTCATAGTTTGAATGCTCCTCAAGCCCGAGAATCCTTGAAAACTCATCGTATAGCACCGAGTACACCACACCATTTGTCATTCAAGTGATCTTCCTGTTTCCATAAGTGTGGAAGTACCAGGTGGTATAGAATTGGACTATGACTTCGATGTTCCAGTCATACTGAAAAGCCATCAAATCCTTGATCCCATGGCGTTCTACAGCTTCAATCACTGCATCAAAAGCTTGATGCTTCTTGTTTTCCATTGTAAGTGCATCTAGGATATCCCTTGTGGGTTTTGGCTAATTGATGACAAGCATATGAGATCCTAATGAAATTATTGCAGGACAAACAAAGTGAACTAGCTCGTGCACACAAAAAGGTGAAAAATAGAGTGGTGTCCGAAAAGGAAGATTTTAGTGGAATTTAGAAGAGCAAAGTAGATGTAAATGTATAGGGTGTGTGTGTGAGACACATCCCAAGAGCTCATGACTTTGCGTAAAGGTAAGGGGTTTAAAAATCAACTAAAATCCACTGGACACCGGACTAGTCCGCTCATGGACCGGACTAGTCCGATCAGCTTACTGGAAGGCAACCGGACAAGTCCGGTTTTGGACCGGACTAGTCCGCTCATGTTTCTGTTGTCCTCTTTAGAGGACTGCGGACTAGTCCATCCATGCGACAGGACTAGTCCGCTAAACTTTCTGGAACTCCACTTCACATAGCACCGGACAAGTCCGTTTATGGACCGGACTAGTACGGTTAACCCACTGGAAGTAGACCGGACAAGTCCGATCATATACCGGACTAGTCCGGTATTAGATTTTACAATGATAACTTTTTAGAAACTATATAAATGGGTGATCCACGGCCTTCCAAAGTAGAGACACGACTCATACTGCTTGAAACAAGAACCCTAGCGCCGCCACCTGTCCCAAGAGCCCAAAAACACATCTCCCCACACATCTAAGGTGCAAAAAGGTGAAGATCAATTGAACACTTGGATTCAGGATTGGGAGATCGTCGTTCTTTCGTTGTGGCTCTTGGGGTTTGATCTCTCTACACTCATATTCTGCATTGTAATCTTTTTGAGTGTATTTGATCGCTTTCTCATTGTAATTCTTGTGGGAGCCCTCAACGTGTGAGGTTGCCCCACAAACTCGGTGATTACCCGTGCTAGTGGAGTCAAGTCGGCCTTGTGTGGTGACTTGAAGAGGGAAAGGGTTAGAGACCCGGCTCTGTGTGAGCCTCCTCAACGAGGACGTAGATCTCTTGGTGAGATCGAACCTCGGTAAAATTTGTGTCTCGCATGCCTTCTTGTTTTTTGTTGATTATAACATCTAGTTGCTAAACTTCATAATTTGAGTTGCTAAGTCTCATTCACGGGCATAATCACACCTCACATTGTAAAATCAAAATAGAATAATTGTTGTTCTTATTTCCGCTGCTAAACAAGTTAATTCTTCTGCACAACACTTATACAATCTACACAATTCAGCACACCGGACTAGTCCGCCCACACAACCGGACTAGTCCGGTCAATCAAGTTTCTGATAATTCTATTAAGTGTGCCAGAATCTTTTAAAGGCCTATTCACCCCCCTCTAGGCCACATTCAATTGGTATCAGAGCCAAGTTCTCCATCAACGAGACTCACATCTCGGAGAGATCAATGGCCTTTGAGAAGAAGAACGATATCCCGAAAACGAACAACAACAATGAGGAGCAAGAAGCCAAAGCCTTCGATGTGCTGAAAGAAAGTCCACATGACAATGATGAAGTGAGACAGCTAAAGGCATTACTGAGAAAGAAATTAATGGCACAAAAGGGAAAAGAGGAAGAAAAGACGATGGGGAGTGGTCATCACGACTACTCCCGGTATCCTTACAACTACAACCGTCTCAATTCAAACAATCACTATCTTTCGATTCCTATGGGAAGGCCTCCACAGTTTGACGGAAGTGACTATACCATGTGGAAGTACAACATGAAGATGCATCTGATATCTCTGAATCCCAGCCTTTGGCATATTGTCTACACAGGAATAGATATCCCAGACACGGATGAAGAACTCACTCCGGAACAAGAACAAGAGATTCACAGAAATGCACAAGCCGTTGCAGTAATCACATCGTCACTGAGCAGAGAAGAATTTACCAAGATCAATGGACTAGAGAGTGCAAAAGAGATCTAGGATACACTCAAAACAGCTCATGAAGGAAATAGGTCTGTACGTGAAGCCAAAATTGAGATGCTTGAAGGAGAGTTGGGGAGATTTGCTATTGAAGAAGGCGAATCACCTCAAGATATGTACAACCGGATGAAAGCACTCATCAACAAAATTCGTGCTTATGGAAGTAAGAAATGGACAGATCACGAAGTGGTCAAAAGAATGATTAGAGCCTTTATGCCAAGAAATGTCACACTTTGCTCAATGATCAGAGAGAGCCCCGGTTTTCACAAAATGAATCTCGATGAATTACTAGGGAAGATCATAAATCATGAAATGATGGAGAAAGAAGCCCAATACGTCAAAGACTTAGCCGACCTCACCTCATCCAAAAAGAAAGAAGTTGCTCTCAAAGCAACGTGCTGACCTAAACTCAAAGAAACTCGTGAAGACCAAGACGATGGAGATACAAGAGACGAGAGCACCGATCTTGATGACGAAGAAATGGTACTCTTCATCAAAAAGTTCAAACGCATGATGAAGAGAAGACACGACAACAATTCACATGAAGGCAAAAGCAAGGATAAAGGAAAATCCAAGGCTCGACGCACTTGCTACAATTGTGGAGAGTATGGTCACTTCATGGTGGACTGTACTTATGAAGAAAACAAAAAGAAGAAGGAAACAAGATCTCAAGAAAAGAAAATTTTCAGAAAAAGAAGACAAGTCCATCAAACTCACATTGGGAAGGAGTGGGACTCAAACGACGAGTCCTCCTCCGATGAAGAAGAAGAGATGGCCACTATCGCAGTCAAGAAACCAACTATGAGAGCCACACTCTTTCCAAACATGGGAGGACGGGACATGAACAAACACACTTGTCTTATGGCTAAGGAAGGCAAGAAAAAGGTTCGACTTACTCCTCCTGTACTAAATTCTTCCATTGATGACTTTGATAGCTCTAGTGATAATGAAGAAATGTTTAGAGGGCTAAGTAAAATTGCTTTAAAGAAAATGGAAATGTTGTCGAACGAAATCTTTGAAAAGGAGGAACTTGTCAACCGACAAGAAGATATGCTCATCGTGAGAGGAAGAGATATCAAGAAGTTGAAAAGCTTCTTGAGCTTGAAAGAGAGAAGAATGAGTCACTTGAGTTAGAGCTAGCCTTGAGTAAGGAAACTTACTCAAAGTTAGAAGACTCGCACATTGCAATCAAGGAAGAACTTGCTAACTTGTCAAAAGTTAACAAAATCCTTGAGGTGCAAGTTGAGTCGCTCAAACAAAGTGACTCCTCTTTCTCCAAGAGCTCTTCCTCCAAAGACATGAGTTCGACAAAAATAAGAACCTGCACTTGCTCTAGTAAGAAGAATGTAATTTCTAATGCTTCAACCTCTCATGACATGCATTCTTCTCAAAACGACATCTTTGACAAGGAGAAGATCAAATATGCACGAAGTGCATATATGATCACTAGACCTCCCAATGTCAAAGATGGTCTTGGTTTTGACATGAACAAACACATGTCTACTCCTAATCATGCTAAGAATAGAATCACTTTTGTTAAAGAAAAATCTCATGAATCTGAATTACAAACACTGTTCCGTACATTTGATGCTTCTTATGTTCTCATGAAAAACAAGTATGGAAAAGTCATTGCTAAATATACAGGGCCACGCCACAAGAACTTAAAAACTTGTGTGTGAGTGCCCAAGACTCTTGTGACTAACCTGAGAGGACCCAAGCAAGCTTGGGTACCAAAAACCAAGGAATAGTTCTATTTTGTAGGCTTACTCCTCCGGCGGATCTAAGTGGGTGCTAGATAGCGGATGCACAAATCATATGACCGGAGAGAGAGGTATGTTTGTGGAGTACGAGTGCAACAAAGATCCAAGTGAAGGTATATACTTTGGAGACAACAGCCAAGGAAAGGTCCTTGGTAGTGGTAACATTGAAATATCCTCTCAACACACCTTATCTAATGTTTTACACGTAGTCTCTCTAGATTATAATCTTTTATCAATATCTCAACTACGCGATAAAGGTTACAACTGTTTATTTACTAATGAGGGTGTGACCGTCTTTAGAAGAAGCGATGGCTCGATTGCATTCAAGGGATTGTTGAAGGGAAAGCTTTATCTTGTTGACTTCAACAAAGATAAAGCTGAACTCAACACTTGCTTGGTTGCTAAGACCAACATGGGATGGCTGTGGCATAGACGGCTAGCCCATGTTGGAATGAGAAATCTGCAGAAACTTCTAAAAGGTGGTCACATCCGTGGTCTTAAGGATGTGGTTTTTGAAAAAGACAGGTCGTGCAGCGCTTGTCAAGCAGGAAAACAGGTTGGAGCACCACACCTCGCCAAGAATGTGATGACCACCGCTAGACCGCTGGAACTTCTCCACATGGATCTCTTTGGTCCAATTGCGTACATAAGCATCGGCGGTAACAAATACGGTTTAGTAATTGTTGATGATTTTTCAAGATTTACCTGGGTATTTTTCTTGTATGATAAATCAGAAACTCAGGGAATCCTCAAGAAGTTCTTGAAAAGAGCTCAAAATGAATTCTCATCAACCGTAAAGAATATCAGAAGTGACAATGGGACAGAATTCAAGAACACCCAAGTTGAAGAATATCTCAATGAAGAAGGTATAAAGCATGAATTCTCGGCACCCTACTCTCCTCAACAGAACGGGGTGGCTGAAAGAAAGAACAGAACATTGATCGAAATGGCGAGAACAATGTTGGATGAATACAAGACGTTAGACCGATTTTGGGCAGAAGCGGTGAACACCGCTTGTCATGCCACAAATCGATTGTACCTTCATCGATTACTGAAGAAAACTCCATATGAGCTTCTCACGGGTAAAAAGCCTAATGTTTCTTATTTCAAAGTTTTTGGTTGCAAATGTTTTATCCTGAACAAGAAACCAAGGGCCTCGAAGTTCGCTTCGAAGTCCGATGAAGGATTCTTGCTCGGATATGAATCGAATGCCTACGCCTATCGTGTCTTCAACAAGGTGTCCGACCTTGTTGAAGTAGCACGTGACGTAGTGTTCGATGAAACTAACGGCTCACAAGTGGAGCAAGTCGATAAGTTTATGCTAGATAAGGAGGAAGCTCCATGTGAAGAGCTGAAGAAAATGGCACTTGGTGATATCCTACCACGAGAGGAAACACAAGACGAATTTCAACAAGGAAGCAATGATCAAGGGGGAGCTCCTACACAAGATCAGGTTGAGGAAGGTCAAGAAGATCAAGATGATCATGGAAGCAATGATCTAGGGGGAGACATGACACATGAAGACAATGAAGAACAAGCAACTATACAAATTCCACACCCAAGAGTACATCAGTGTGTGCAAAGAGACCATCCTGTCAACAATATCATTGGAGATATTGCTAAGGGAGTAACTACTAGATCTCAAATTGCAAATTTTTGTGAACACTATTATTTTGTGTCTTTTCTGGAGCCATATAGAGTAGAAGAAGCCTTAAGGGATCCAGACTGGGTGATTGCGATGCAAGAGGAGCTGAACAACTTCAAAAGAAATGAAGTGTGGGAGCTGGTGGAAAGACCAAGGGCGAACATCGTTGGAACCAAATGGGTCTTTCGAAACAAGCAAGATGAACATGGAGTAGTGACAAGAAATAAAGCGAGGTTGGTGGCCAAAGGTTATTCTCAGGTGGAAGATTTGGACTTCGATGAAACTTTTGCTCCTGTAGCTAGACTTGAGTCCATTCGCATTTTATTGGCATATGCTACTCACCATAATTTTAAGTTGTATCAAATGGACGTCAAGAGTGCCTTCCTCAATGGTCCGATAAAGGAGGAAGTCTATGTGGAGCAGCCACCGGGGTTCGAAGATCAGGAATACCCCAACCATGTCTATAAACTGCGTAAGGCTCTCTATGGCCTCAAACAGGCTCCTCGAGCCTGGTATGAGTGCCTTAGAGATTTTCTGACTCAAAATGGATTCAAAATTGGTAAAGCTGACTATATACTCTTTACTAAACATTTTGATGATCATTTATTCGTATGTCAAATTTATGTTGATGACATTATCTTTGGATCCACTAACAAGTCCTTCTGTGAAGAATTTAGCAAAATAATGAAAGACAGGTTCGAGATGTCAATGATGGGTGAATTGAAGTTCTTGGGATTTCAAGTGAAGCAACTGAGAGAAGGCACATTTATAAGCCAAACTAAATATACACAAGACATTCTCAAGAAATTCAATATGGACAAAGCCAAGCCCATCAAGACACCCATGGCCATCAACGGACATCTCGACCTCAATGAGACGGTCTAAATGTGGACCAAAAGGTATATCGGTCCATGATTGGCTCCTTACTTTATTTATGTGCATCTAGGCCAGATATTATGCTTAGTGTTTGCATGTGTGCAAGGTTTCAAGCCGCACCTAAAGAGTGTCACTTAATTGCTGTAAAAAGAATCCTAAGGTACCTTGTGCACACACCCAACTTGGGCCTTTGGTATCCCAAAGGATCCAAGTTTAACTTGATAGGGTATTCTGACGCCGACTATGCAGGATGAAAAGTCGATAGAAAGAGCACGTCAGGGACTTGTCAATTTCTTGGTAGGTCCCTAGTTTCTTGGTCATCTAAAAAGCAGAACTTCATTGCTCTTTCCACAGCGGAAGCGGAGTATGTTGCAGCCGGTAGTTGTTGTGCGCAACTACATTGGATGCGACAGACTCTTAGGGACTACGGCTACAATCTAAGTAATATCCCGCTTCTATGCGATAATGAAAGTGCTATAAAAATTGCACACAACCCTGTAGAGCACTCAAGAACTAAGCACATAGATATCCGTCATCACTTTCTTAGAGATCATTCATTAAAAGGTGACATTGCTATTTCACATGTTAGGACTGAAAAACAACTTGCGAATATTTTTACCAAACCATTAGATGAGAAAAGGTTTTGTGAACTAAGAAATGAGCTAAACATTCTTGACTCTCGAAATGTGGCTTGAAACATTGCATACCTGGTTGCAACTCAAAATGTTCTTTTGTATTGTTAAAAATGCTCCTCTTCTCCTTTTCCACTCAGAAATCTATCTTAATGAAGAAATCTTGTGGATTATGACCATTGTTTGATTGCTGATTGCCTACTGGTCGTAATCACCAAGACTATTTGCAAAATTATTGTCCTTGGATCACTATTAATCATCTATATATGTATCAGGACTGTTGGAAACGGACTAGTCCGTTTTTGAACCGGACTAGTCCGGACAGACGACAGTTAGGTTAAATCAGGGGTACCGGACTAGTCCGCTACCATGACCGGACTAGTCCGGTCAGTCACATATAGAAGCAGTTGGCTGGACCAAACGCCTCCCTCTCCACTCATAAGCACTTTGTCTCACCCTCTCTCCTAAACCCTAGCTCCCAAAGTGATTTTCGAGTTGAGCCCTCAAACTCGGAGTTTTCTCCGTGAAAAATCCTCTTCTCGACGAGGGGATCCTACTTTCCGGACTCATCCGGATAGACTCTTGCTCCTTCAACGCGAATCTTCAAATCTTGGTAAATCCCCCCACTAAAACCAAAATCTCAATTTTTCTAGCTCTAGCTAGTTTCCTTTGATTTCAAAAGGATGTACATTGCATAAATAGATGTATTCCTACCACCTTCCTGCCCTTGTGTCCTTAGATAGGAGATTTGTTTCAAATGAAACATTCAATTTAGGGTTCTTATGCTAGGCTGGACTAGTCCGGCGCTCAGATGCGGACAAGTCCGGTCCACCGGACTAGTACGCACTCTGAAACCGGACAAGTCCGGTCTCTGACAGTTGAACCCCTACATTCTCATTTGAAGTCGATAATGCGTCCATTTGCATCTAATCTTTAAACTCCTTATCAGGCATCATGTCTTCAGGCTCAGATGACGGCTCTTTTCACCTTGACGAAGAAGTTCAACGTGAAAGAGTGAGGAGAGCTAAGGAGGGAGTGATGAAGAAGAGACATGATGTCGATGCTCACTCTCCACCCTCCGACGACAATCTACCTAAGAAGAGGAAAGTCATTGTCAAAAGGCCTCAAAGGAAAGATGATGCTGAGGGCTCGTCAGGGCCAAAAAGAGTTCTCAATAAAGGGAAGGGACTTGCTAGTGGCCCCATTGGGCCTCTGAAAATGAAAAATCCCGTTCACCGCAACAGGCAGCCTTCAAGTGAGGATTTCACTGGAAAAAGGAATGAGCTAGCTGATAACTTCAGGAAGATTGAAGTGTATGGCCGACCTAAACAATGTTCTGATCCAAGGTTCTGGAGCAACTTCCATGCAGACTACTACGAGCATGTGTACATGAAGATGAAGAATCCTGTAGTAGAGAGTCAATGGCTAAATGTTGAATATCTGAAGTCGAAGAGGTAACTGCCTTTCGTGAGATGGTGGAGGCCTTAGAGAGGCACGGTCTGACGGACCTGCTATCCTTTGAGTATGACTGGAACAATGAAGTCATTACCCAGTTTTACTCCACTCTCTACTTTGCTCGTGGTGATGGAGACAGTCTTACTTGGATGGCTCATGGTTCAAAGTATAGTGTCACTTATGATGAATTTGCTAGGATTCTTCACCTCCAACACACTTTGGATCATGAACTGGTCATCCATAATCTGAAACCCCTGGAGAAGGAAGAGCTTGAGTTTCTCGATGACACAAGGATGCCATATGTTCCTCCCACCATCAAATATCTGAAACCCTTCTTTGTGGTCCTCAATAGAGTCTTGAGAAAGACTATAGCTCCGAAGGATGGAGATGCGGGAACTATACAAGGGACCTTGAGGACTCTCATGAAGGTCATTAGTGGAAGGAGACCATTCAATGTGTTTGAGTATATCTACAATGACATCGTGAACATCTCAATCACTCCCAATAGATCCTGTGGATATGCACCGTATATCATGTACATGATTGAGAAAGTGACGGGACTTGAGTTCGTCAAGGATGTCAAGCATGCGGGGTTGAAGCCGCAAAAACCCACCGAGTACACTCTTCCCCCGGCTCCAACTGCCCCGTCCTCTCCACCAGTGGAGAGGAGATCAAAGCAAGCTCATGATGTTACTAGATCTGCAGCTGCTCCTCCTGGGTCTCCACCTGCACAAGAATCATCCAGTGGCATCCTCAAGGTGCTCTCCTCTGTCTTTGCCTGCTGCCGCAAGATCAAAGACACACAGCGCAAGGAAAAGCTTGCAAGGAAGAAACACCAACAGCATGTCAATGCCAACATCAAGTCTATCTGTGCAAAGCTTGATATTGAGCCCGTTGGATCACCGCCCGCCTCCGAGGACTCAGAGGAAGATCCTGCTCCCATGGATGCCGAAGTTGGTGAACATGAAGATCAGACTGAGACTGAAGGAGAAGGCAGCGATGAGTGATTCCCCTCAATTTTTCCCTTTTTGGTGCCTTGATGCCAAAGGGGGAGAGATTGAGATTAGATTTGGACTCGAACTATCTAGTATTAGTTATTAAGATCTTTTGTGATCAAGAACATGTACCTATTTTAAAATCTTGTAATGCACTATTTCTTTTCTTATGTGTGATGCACTATGCTCTAATGCCTACTTATATGTTCACTACTGTTTGTCTTTAATTTATCACATTTTGTTTATCACACACCTGTTAGGCACCCCACCATAAGGTGTGTGCATATGTGAGAAGCTTTTTGTGAATTCCATATGTGCACACCTTATGAAA
This sequence comes from Neostapfia colusana, assembly GCA_030760725.1. Taxonomy (NCBI): domain Eukaryota; kingdom Viridiplantae; phylum Streptophyta; class Magnoliopsida; order Poales; family Poaceae; genus Neostapfia; species Neostapfia colusana. The sequence continues at coordinate 10,792,194 of JASWHV010000012.1, read as the reverse complement.
ATCAACTTTTTATTCTCAACTGTGATATCTTAAATAGTTGTCATCAATCACCAAAAAGGGGGAGATTGTAAGTGCATCTAGGATATCCCTTATGGGTTTTGGCTAATTGATGACAAGCATATGAGATCCTAATAAAATTATTGCAGGACAAACAAAGTGAACTAGCTCGTGCACACAAAAAGGTGAAAAATAGAGTGGTGTCCGAAAAGGAAGATTTTAGTGGAATTTAGAAGAGCAAAGTAGATGTAAATGTATAGGGTGTGTGTGAGAGACACATCCCAAGAGCTCATGACTTTGCGTAAGGGTAAGGGGTTTAAAAATCAACTAAAATCCACTGGACACCGGACTAGTCCGCTCATGGACCGGACTAGTCCGCTCATGGACCGGACTAGTCCGGTCAGCTTACTGGAAGGCAACCGGACAAGTCCGGTTTTGGACCGGACTAGTCCGCTCATGTTTCTGTTGTCCTCTTTAGAGGACTGCGGACTAGTCCATCCATGCGACAAGACTAGTCCGCTAAACTTTCTGGAACTCCACTTCACATAGCACCGGACAAGTCCGTTTTTGGACCGGACTAGTCCGGTTAACCCACTGGAAGTAGACCGGACAAGTCCGATCATATACCGGACTAGTCTGGTATTAGGTTTTACAACGATAACTTTTTAGAAACTATATAAATGGGTGATCCACGGCCTCCCAAAGTAGAGACACGACTCATACTGCTTGAAACAAGAACCCTAGCGCCGCCACCTGTTCGAAGAGCCCAAAAACACATCTCCCCACACATCTAAGGTGCAAAAAGGTGAAGATCAATTGAACACTTGGATTCGGGATTGGGAGATCGTCGTTCTTTCGTTGTGAGCTCTTGGGGTTTGATCTCTCTACACTCATATTCTGCATTGTAATCTTTTTGAGTGTATTTGATCACTTTCTCATTGTAATTCTTGTGGGAGCCCTCAACGTGTGAGGTTGCCCCACAAACTCGGTGATTACCCGTGCTAGTGGAGTCAAGTCGGCCTTGTGTGGTGACTTGAAGAGGGAAAGGGTTAGAGACCCGGCTCTGTGTGAGCCTCCTCAACGAGGACGTAAATCTCTTGGTGAGATCGAACCTCGGTAAAATTTGTGTCTCGCATGCCTTCTTGTTTTTTGTTGATTATAACATCTAGTTGCTAAACTTCATAATTTGAGTTGCTAAGTCTCATTCACGGGCATAATCACACCTCACATTGTAAAATCAAAATAGAATAATTGTTGTTCTTATTTCCGCTGCTAAACAAGTTAATTCTTCTGCACAACACTTATACAATCTACACAATTCAGCACACCGGACTAGTCCGCCCACACAACCGGACTAGTCCGGTCAATCAAGTTTCTGATAATTCTATTAAGTGTGCAGGAATCTTTTAAAGGCCTATTCACCCCCCCCTCTAGGCCACATTCATCCATATAGGACCAATCTACCCACTGAGCATCGACTACCGGTGTATTCATTGGAAGATAGACGATCCGGTAATAGTCACAATGGAAGTCAAACCAGAAGCGAGGGTCTGGTGTGGCCTTCTCATATTTGTAGACTTCTTCTTCTCTGAGCCTTCTAGCTTTCTCAGCTCCCTTCTGTCTGAATGTCGCACTCGCCAAATTGGGTTGGCGGTTTGGATTGTGCATGGGTGGTGCTCTCTCAAGTGGCTCAACTAGTCCTTGTGGGGGATTCCCCCTTCCACGCCTAGGGTTGTCACGAATGATAAGTCCCCTATTAGCCAAAGCCTTTTTCCTGGGAGGATCTGCTGCTTTTCCTTTTCCTTTGTCTTGGACAGTTCCTTGTGGCTGAGCTTGTTATTTTTCCTTCAAGGTTACTAGCCTCTTCCTTCTTGGAGGATCAACAGACTGAGAGGCTTGTGCTTCCCTGTCAGCCCGTTTCTTTGTCCGAGCCTCCCTTGCTACAGCCTCACCCGCTTTGGCCTCAACTACTGCACGGTAGGCGGCTTGGCGAGCCGCTTTGGCCTCGGGGTTGGGAAGAGGACTGTCGCCGGATCCTGACATGATATGGTGATAGATGAAAGGGAAAGATTAGACACGAAAGCATTATGTTTGAATTAGTGTTCATTCACAAAGTTAGGGGCTAAAACTTCATGAGCCAGACTTGTCTGGACCTAGGCGGACTAGTCTACCTAGGCCGGACTTGTCCGGCCAATGTCCGGACTAGTCCGGAGTCTACAGTTTTAAACCCTAACTTAAGCGATTGGAGCACAAATTCACAAAAACTAGACGCAATACTTCAAGGAATACAACAATATGGCGTAAGGTCATCAGGGAAGGCCTAAGGTACTAGAAATATGACCTAGAAACAAGGGATTTGTGAAAAAATTGAGGTTAGGTCAAAAAGTACCTTAGAACAAAGAATTGATGAAATCCGCGGATTGAAGGAGCGGAGATGGTCGGGAAAGGGTTCCCCGCCACAAGCCTTGAATCGAGGATTCCTTCGACGGATTTGAGGGAGAGCTCCAAAATCGCCAATGGGGGTGAGTTTTGGAGGAGAAGAGAGGTGTAGAAGTGAATGAGATAGGGAGGGGGTTCGGCCCCGACCCTTGGAGGTTAAGTCTCCAGGGGCCAGACTAGTCCGGTTTGCTGTCCGGACTAGTCCGGTATGTCGGACTAGGTCCGGACTAGTCTATGGTCCGGACTTGTCCGGATGCAGTCCAGACTAGTCCGTTGTGGACTTGTCTACTGCATCCCGGATTATTCAAGATATTCGGACTTGTCCGGTCTGTAGGGCGGACTAGTCCGGTCCTTGAAGGCTGATAAATTCCTATATATTAAGGTGAGTTTACTTGCACTTTCTATTAGGTAACTGTGGTCGATATATATACCAAAGCACACAATTAGATGACAACCATAATATATCTAAAAATAATGTGAAAGAAAATTAGAGGGGGGACATGTTTTTCACAATAATGCATATTTTTGAAGTTTGCAAAAAAAATTTGAAGATTCTAAATTTGTAGCATTCAGATGTACAACATTTCACGACACGTTCCTAGAGTCTAGGATGTTTAGCTCATTTCAAAGTTCACAAAATTGTTTTTCATCTAGTGGCTTGGTGAAAATATTGGCTAGTTGTTTTTCAGTTCTTACATGTGAGATAGCTATGTCCCCTTTTATAGAATGGTCTCTCAAGAAGTGGTGTCGGATGTCTATGCGTTTGGTCCTAGAGTGTTCAACGGGGTTATGGGCAATCTTAATGGCACTCTCGTTGTCGCATAGGAGTGGAATGTGGTTAATATTGTAACCATAATCCCTTAGAGTTTGTTGCATCCAAAGAAGTTGAGCACAACAACTTCCGGCTGCAACATACTCTGCTTCGGCTGTGGAAAGGGCAATGGAATTTTGTTTCTTGGATGACCATGATACTAGAGACGTACCCAATAATTGACAAGTCCCGGAGGTGCTTTTTCTATCTACTTTACATCCGGCGTAATCCGCATCGGAATACCCGATGAGATTAAACTTAGACCCCTGTGGATACCACAACCCTAGGTTCGGTGTGTGTACTAAATATCTTGAGATTCTTTTAATGGCAGTTAAGTGACATTCTTTAGGAGAGGCTTGAAATCTTGCACACAAGCATACACCAAGCATGATATCGGGCCTAGATGCACAAAGATAAAGCAATGAACCAATCATCGAGCGATATACCTTTTGATCCACACTTGGTCCATCTTTGTTGAGATCGAGGTGCCCGTTCGTTGACATTGGTGTCTTGATGGGTTTGGCCTTGTCCATGTCAAACTTCTTGAGTATGTCTTGTGTGTACTTTGTTTGACTAATGAACATGCCTTCCTTGAGTTGCTTGACTTGAAATCCTAAGAAGAACTTCAACTCCCCCATCATGGACATCTCAAACCTATCCGTCATTATCTTACTAAACTTATTACAAAAACATTTGTTATTCGAACCAAATATAATGTCATCGACATATATTTGGCACACAAAGAGATCATCATCTACATTCTTTGTGAAAAGAGTGTAATCAGCCTTGCCTGTCCTAAAACCTTTATTAATAAGAAAGTCTCTAAGACACTCGTACCAAGCTCTAGGAGCTTGTTTGAGGCCACAGAGAGCTTTATGCAATTTAAATATATGATTAGGATATTCTTGATCTTCGAACCCGGGTGGTTGCTCCACGTACACTTCCTCCTTGATTGGACCGTTTAGGAAGGCGCTTTTCACATCCATTTGATAAAGCTTGAAATCATGGTGAGTAGCATAGGCCAATAGAATACGAATTGACTCAAGCCTAGCTACGGGAGCAAAGGTTTCATCGAAGTCCAAACCTTCGACTTGAGCATATCCCTTTGCCACAAGTCGGACCTTGTTTCTTGTCACCACTCCGTGTTCGTCTTGCTTGTTGCGGAACACCCACTTGGTGCCTACTACATTTGCATTTGGTCTCATCACCGAGAGCTCAAGCATTGATCACCGTGTCTCTCCTCTCACAAATCCACAAACCCCTAAAGATCCAATCTTAGGGGTCAAGAAGGTGAGGAAAGAGGCTTAGAAGAGCTCAAGGAAAGAGTTTTTGGCGCTAGGGTTTCAGTACCTTCAATTTGAAACCAGGGGATCCCTTTTTATAGGGATCCCGACATCTAACCGTTACACCTACTAAAGTCCAGACTAGTCCGGTCAGAACCCCAGACTAGTCCGTCCTTGGGGGAGCACTTACGTCACAAAGGCTACCAACTAAAGTCCCCGTGAACTTTGAATTCAAACGGCCATAAAATCCCAGACTAGTCTGTTTGAGGAGCGCACTAGTCCAATCTCACTCAGGAACCTTTGCTCCGGGTGAGAACGGGCTAGTCTAGCAAGTAGCGGACTAGTACGGTCTTACCAGACTTAGTCTCGAGAACTCTCTAATCTCGGATTACGGACTAGTATGGCCATATCCGGACTAGTATGAGCTCACATAGGAACAATTTTTTGGTCCTAAACCGGACTAGTCTAAAGAAACCGGACTTGTCTGGCCAGCTGAGCGGACTAGTCCGAGGTCACTCAGAGGTACTTCCTCCGGACCTAAGTGGCTTAGTCCAATAGGCGGACTAGTCCGGCCTTCTGAGACTTGGTCTCAGAAAGGCTCAGACTTACACAAGAACAGACTAGTCCGGCCTAAAACGGACAAGTCCAAACTCACTCAAAGACTTGTTGTTTGGTCCAAACAGAATAGTCCGGTTGGGTCGGAATAGTCCAGCCTTGAGTCCAGACAAGTCCGGTCTACATTCTCAGCCATACCTATGACTATTTCCTCCAAAGATTCTAACTGAAATTTGAGCTCTCTAATGATTCTCAAGCACTCTTAAAAGAGAGGACGTTGTACACAACTAGAAAATGTGAAACTCAATAATAAAATTCTATTTTCTACTCTTGTAAGTCTTCTTCTTTTCCTTTTTGCTTTTTGAGAGACTCCACATTCATTCCTATCTCAAGGACATGTGCTCATACTCAGTAAAGCTTATTAGTATCTTAATTGGCGTCATCAATCATCCAAAATCCACGAGGATTACCTAGATGCACTTTGAGGAATTATAAATGCTAAATGAATATATCTATTGATTGTTAATTCGCTATGATTTCCTATTTTGCGATGTTCCTTGTTGTGTATTATTTGTATTGTTCTGTGTATGTTTACGTGGGTAGAAACAGCCCCAGAGCCGGTTACCAACCTCCAAGAGCAAGTTTTCAACGTTTCTGAGCAGCAACAAAAAGGCAAGTGTTTCTTTATCACTTTGTTCCTACTTTAGGTCTTTAGGATATAAGTTAGAAGTAATTGCATGTTGTTATAAATTGTGAAACCTATGTTAGGATGTTTTTCCCAGTTATCCATCATCTTTCCTTGTAGCCTTGGTGGGAGTCTCTTAGTGCATTAATGAGTATTCTTTATTCTTATCTATGCTTTGAGTTTTGGGAAATTTTAGGATATGAATATAACTTGGTTCATTAAACATTTGATGAAACATAATGATATGTTGCAGAGGTAGGAATCTAGGCAGGCTGGATTGTATGGTATGGTGTTGTGTGCACGAGAATTTGGGCTAGTGATTGGTATTTGTTTTAGATTCTAAGAACCGGTTCATAAAGCATTTAACCCGTCTTTACAGTTCCACCACAAGGCTGAGATGGGGCGGCTTTACCAGTTAATTGGGTGCTCTCCCGAATTAGTATGGGTGATTGGATGGTGCACGGAATGGGAGTCAGCGAGAGTGCCCTAGGAACCGTATCGCTCAAGAGGGAGCTTCTGCAGAGGAGGTTCTAGCCTTCTGGCTGCTGTTAGTGGTGGAACCCAAGTGGGCTTGTACTAGTCAGAAGACTCTTTGTAAAGGCCTCGTAGTTATCTCCTAGCTGCACACTCAAGGAAGTGTGTAACGTCGTTGCCTACCACAAGCATTAGGGGGATTCTTTTAGTCCACTTGGAAATTGGGAATGAAATCACTGCTTATGGGTAGTGGTACAAACTCTGCAGAGATTTAAAATTACCTTGACAGTCGTACTCAAGGTCAAGAGCGACTTGGAGTTCTTCATGGTTAGTGGATTATGAGATGAAATGGTTGGGGATGTTGGGTGGATAATTTGACATTGATGACTACAAGACCAAGAAAAACCATGTACCTGTGTGACGATTGTAGGAATTGGCCAGCTTGTGATGGCATCACTTTTCTCCTCAACCACTTCAATTCCTTGCGAAGAGAGAACGTATCCAATAAATGAGACTTGATCGGTGCAAAATACGCACTTTTCAAGGTTATTAAGCAAACATGCATCTCACAAGAAAATAAAAAACAGCACGCGAATACCCAAGATGTGTATCTTATGCCTTATTGTAAATGAGGATATCAACAAAGTAAACAACCACAAAGTTTCCAATAAAAGTATGTAAAACCTCATTCATTAATTGCATAACAGTGCTAGATGTATTAGTAAAAGGCATAACTAATCACTCATAAACTCCGAACTTATGTTTAAATGCAGTTTTCACTCATCTCACAATTCTATTCTAATTTGGTGGTACCCAGTACGCAAGTCAATTTCGTAAATATTATAGCACCAGTTAATTCATCAAGTGTCGCGCCCGGTTTTATGTATAAGTAAAACCGGTGGTAATCTACATGTATGCCAGGATCGGTTTAATCATACATGTAGGACAAGTAGTGATAAACAGATCTATATCGAATATAAATAACATTTTTACCTTAAATGAGTTTTAAATAGCAGCGGAAGGGGAAAATCTTGTAGGACCATCCACAGGAAAAATCGACTGGCAGCAACATGACCTTCACACCGTCTTCATCAGATCTTCTTTTCACTGAGCAACATTTATGACGAAGGAAAAAGGAAAACGCATGAGTACATAATGTACTCAGCAAGTGTGGGAAAATTAATGTCATGCAGGCTAGATCAAGGAAAGGATGAACACAGGGTTAAAGCACTACGCAATTAATACCTACCTCCTTAGCTTATCTTATCTCCTACATTACTATGCAAATAAAGTGGCCCAACCCCATACACCTAATTCCATTGTTAAGCTCCCCGCTTAACATCCGCAACACCATCATTCCTCATCATCTAATCATGAATAAGTCCAAGCCGCTCTTGACCGTGAGCACGGGTGTCATGACAGTTTTCGACTCTGCAGAGTTTGCACCACTGTACCCACATGTAGTGATTTCATCCCCCGTTGCTGGGTGAACTAGAAGAACCTCCATTATGCCTGTGCCCGCGAACCACGTTCACACTTCCGGGGTGTGTAGCCAGGAGATCACTACGAGGCCTTTACAAAGGGATTCCCGATGAGTGTGGGCCCACAAAGGTTTTATCCCTAACAGCATCCAGGAGGTTCCAACCCCCGCTGCAGTGGCCCCCTCTTGAGCCTTGTGGTTCATATGGTAGTCCAGCTGACACCTATTTCCCGCACCATCCAAACATCCATACTACGCCGGAGATACACCGAATTAATTGGCCAAGCTGCCCCATCTCAGCATGTAGTTGGCAAGGTAAAGCTAGGTTACATGCTCCATGAACCGGTCCTTAGGATCCAGGCAAGCACTAAACATAAACCCGAGTCTCGTGCACACAGCACCAACCAAAGCATCCAACTTGCCTAGATCCCTACCTCTACATAATTCATAATAATCCATTCAAAGGAAAAGTAGCCAAGGTGATTATCTCATATCCCATTTATCCCATTCTAAGATGGCTAAGCATGAGTAGTATAAATGAATGCCATAATAAAATAACTCCCAACCCAAGGATACAAGGAAACAAGATAATTCAATTCTAGGGAAACTTCCTAGCATGGGTATCATATTACAAATTGACAATGTAATTAAATTCTAACTACACATCCTAGTATAGGATCAAAGTGGTCAAGGACACTTGCCTTTTTCTTATAGTGTTGCTTAGTCCAGTGGTCAAACTCTTGGTCTTCAAAGTCTTCGTGTTGTGTCTTGATCGTCACTTGTACACGCATACCCTAGAGGGTTTGTGCGGCATGAGAAGGATAGGAAGGTGGCTCGTAGCGTGGAGGAGCAGCGACGTTCTTCGGGCATCATTGAGATCACCGTTGGGATGTCCTTCCCGCGTGTTCTTTGGGTCCGACACGCGTTCGAAGCTTGTCGGATATGGGGGGTTGGGTGCCGATTCACGGCCAAAGATAGCTGATGGGTGATTCCCTTGTATGACAGTACCTTCCTCACTATGATCCTTCTTCTTGTCCCAGCGCTTCCAATCCTTCAAGAATCCCCATACTTTACCACAGGCACAAACTCCTTCAGGTGCTCAAAATCAAATTAATACTTGTAATCTTTCCCATCCACTTCTTTCCCATCTGTTGTGTGCGCCCCAGAAAAACATACATTCAGATCTGTCACAAAAGTTTGGTTCTGAAATTTGGCTTCACCGAGTCCGCACCAGGAGCTCCAAACGTATTGGTTCATGCTCTTGCAATGGTCACCGCCTCTCATGTAGTACAAGTTCTTTCCTTTCTTGAACTCTGCCTCTGATCCTACCACCGGGATGGTGTCATTGATCTTTGTGTCCACTGGTGGTGCCTTGACACGTAGTGTCTTGGGGTGAAGCTCGATGAAGACAACATCGGCGCCAGAGCTGATAATGGCGCTCATATGCTTCTTTATCTAACTCAACAAGTGGTGGCATCGTATCAGCTAAAAAGAAAATCCTCTGTAACCGAGGCAGTCCAACCTAGGATCCTTGAACCACTGCCAACCATGACCATTTCCTTGTGCAGTTGACTCGGCAGCACGGTCAGTACCTTGTCCCCATCAAATGACTGAGCCTCAGGTTCTTGAGTAGAATCTTCAATATGCATCACATCATGCCTAAATCGTTGCTAGCAAGAGAAGTTCTAGTTTACATTATCTATTTCAACCTTGGATCTCAATCGATATCTCTTGAATCACGTGAGAAGGTCGTTATTCTTTACTTTATCATGATTATTGTCCCTTGGCTCAGGATTCTCTAGTGGTAATCTAAGCCACAACTGCATATTGGTCAGGCCCCGCAAAATTTGATTCACAACTCTAGCATAGTTTCCACATGAAGACCTCTTGGGGCAGGAAGAACACATGCATGTAGGGATAGATGAGAAGCCCACGCGACCTCCTGCTTCAGCGTGAGCTCCGAATCTAGTCGAAACTTCTCGTTCTCCGAGTCCAGATCAATCCACTCGCTGAGCTTCCCATCGATGTGGCTGCTCCATTGGGACGGGCTGAGAATGAGGTCTTCTCCAACGGGTCTGTACACGAGGAGCCTGAGTTCCCGGGGACCCCCATTTGTGGAACATTACTAGAAGCATGCTCCATAACATTATAACAACCTCTACTGGTATCACATCCATCGTATGCTGGTCAATCTCTTCGCTGCCTCAACAACCAATGCCTCCAACGCATCTATCTTCCCATAGCCAACCCCACCACGAGAAGTTGTGGTACCAACAAGTGTCGCAGCCTCAGCAGCAGCAGCCCAACCATTATCATCACAACAAACTCTAAGAAAGTTGATTGACTTTCCTGTTCTATGAATCCTTTGTGCCAGCACACGGGAAATGAAAGCCGGAAGCATGTCAGACTAGATGAGGTAACCCTCCCGCCGCAAAGACTCCGCCTTCAATGGTTGCCCAACGATGAAGAATTCTGCAAATACATCATCCAACTCCCCTTCTAATACCCAACTCCAGACCATTTCAAATAGTGGTGAGCGCACATGACGCAACAATCAACCCATAAACTCCTGGAACATTGGATCACCATGCTGGACATGACCATGGATCGCATCAGCCATAGCACCACCTCTCAATCCCCGACATCCCTCCACCAAAACATCCATGAGGCGCATCCTCCAAGTAGGCTCAGCAAGCCACATGTCAAGACGCCACAGTGACAGGTAATTACCTCGGTGGCAGCATCTGACAGCGAGCGGCTGATGTTTTCGGAATCCTTGCAGACCATCACCATGCTGTCGGGCGCCCGGGGAGGCCGCGATGGTCGAGCTGCTGCGGGGCAGCAAAGTGAAGTGCGCGCGGGCGGCGTGCAGGAGGAGAGGCCGAGGGGTCGCAGTAGGCGCGTTGAGGGGCGAAGGAACCGGGACACGAGGACTTCAGAGGTGGACACGGCGATGGGGAGGGCGGGTCGTGGAGAGAGTGGTGAAGGACGGTGACCGTTGGTGCGGGGAGGTGAGGCGGCGGCAGCGCGGACGCGAGCGCACGGAGGGAGCGCGTCGGTGGCAGGGTACGTGGCGAGGAGGCGCGCGAGAGGAGGGGCGAAGTGCGGAGGAGGTGGCGTGTGGCGGAGCACCTCGACGCGGGAGGCCGGTGAGCGCCGCGCCGGATCGGAGGAGGCTCGGCCGAAGACCGCGGACGCGAGGGATGGAGCGGCTGGGGCGAGCGGCAGGGGCGAGCGGCAGGCGGCGCTTCGGAGGAGACGGACGGCAGGGGGCGTGCCGGCTGGGGCGGGCGCCGCGAAGCGAGCGGGAGATAGGATCGCTGGCAGGAGGGGCGCGGTGGCCACGGGGAGAACGAGCGGGCGGAGAGGAGAGGCGGGCGGAGGCCTCAGGAGGAGAGGGAGGCGGCGGCATGGCAGTTGCGGGCGTGGGCTTGGGCGAGCGGGAGTGGGGAGGTGGGGAAGAGGAGGCGGAGGGGAAGAGAAGGAGGGAGAAAAGAAAAGGAAAAAGAAAAAAAAAGAAAAAAATGTGGATGACATGTGGGCCCTACGTGTCATAGAGGGAAAGAGGGAACCCTAGGGCTCAGTTGGGCTGGGCTGCTAGTCAGGCATATGGGTTTTCGGCCCAAGTCCAGTATGGTTTCCATTTGGTTTTTTTTGTTTTCTATTTTGATTTTTTTCCAAACACAAATTCAAACGAGTTTATAGCATATTTTGGAATTTAAGTTTCCCCTGACATTTTGTGCAAGGTAGGGTGTCACATCAAGCATGTCATCTGACCTACTCATAGTATAGTGATATCGAATGATGATTCATTAATGACTTTACAATCAACACATATATGTCAGTTGTCATATTTCTTAGGAACCAAAAGAATAGGAACGGAATAAGTACTAAAACTTTCATGAATGTACCCGCAGTCTAAAAGACATTGGACTTGTCGCTGAATTTTCTTACCCTCGTCTAGATTGGTCATGTACATCGCACGATTTGGCAACCTTTCCCCTAAAATCAAGTCGATATTATGCTCAATTTCTCTAATAGGTGGCAGCCAGGGGGTATCTCAAGGCGAAACACATCCTGAAACTCTTCTAAAAGGTTAGTAATTCGAAGGGGAAATGCAATAGACACATCATGAAATGAAAATAAGGCTTCTTTGCATATTTTGAATGCATCAGCATGTATTGAATTGAATTAATTATGGGTGAAATAGACTAGTGCTATACCAGAATATTTATACCATTATATTTATGACTACTGATTTGCCACAACTTGATTATCCTTGCATTGCAAATGGATATGTATATCTGTCAGCCCCATTATAATTCCATCAACAAGCACCCTATATATAAGGCTCATATTGTAATGGCATTTCAATACTGCTATATATTTTACTTAAACCTTTGGCAGTGTTAACTGCTAATGTTAATAATATGTTTCTAAAAATAAGAACTATTTTGATATTCATTACTGTACTATGGAAGGCCTTAGACACCCTATATATAACACATATCGTGACTGCATTTCATTACTGCTATATATTTGCCTATATTTTTGTCAGTGCTAACACTAATAATATGTTTCTAAACATAAGCAAGTTCCCATTCTATATATTGTTCATTTTTCTACTCTACGAACTATTTATCTTTGGTCAGAGATAGTCATCAACTCGTAGACAGTCATCAACATGACCGGAGCCAAAATGCTACTTTTGACGACCCTTGCCCTTGTGGTGCTACCGTTATCTAGGACATCTCTACCTTTTACTACAAGCTAATTTATGATGTTAACCTGGTTTTCTTGGCATATGTACAGATCTGGTAGCAACCTCCCATTGAACATGGCCCCGATTGAAGAGAAGTTAGTCCAACATCGACTAAGGTGGTTTGGACATATTCAGCGTAGACCTCTAGAAGCACCGGTTAATAGTATTGGAGTGCATAGCTGTCGTGTCCTTTCTAACGCGCGTCTCTCTATAATGGAAATGGGAGATGTGCCCAGTTTCATGATAAAAGGAGACGAGCTTCTAGAAAACCTCGTCTCCTTTTCTTTAATAATAGAAGTCGCGCTGTCGAAAAGCGCGTATCCTCTTTTTCAGAGAAGCAGGCGCGTCTTAGATATTAACTTAACTGAGACGCACCATAAAGTAGGTCATTTCTTTTTACCATCAATAGAGCCAGTTCTAATCGTCACTGATGCCGGCGCGTCTCTTTTTCTAGATCGAAGACAGTCACCTTCGCACTCATCTCCGATCTTTATCTCTGATTTGAGGTTCTTACGTAGTGCGTGAACACTAAGCTGAGTTTGGCAGCCCCATTCCTTTCGTTGCCTCCGTGTTTTCCATGACCTTCTAGAACGGGAGGCCACTCCAAGACCCTTACCTTCTGTCTCCTGCCTCCAGTGGTGGCTGAGGCAGCGATGCTTACAAACACGCTTGATCTAGTGCTCCCACTCGATAAGACAGTGGTGGCAGTCAGCCACGTTGCCAGATGCCAGTTAGGATGAGGAGGATAGGGAGGCGCACCACGACACGAAGGGGTAGAGCTGCACGTGCTTGTTGTTGAGCCAAAGGTGGAGCAGTAGGATCAATGACAAGACTGCTCTGGCAGCACTGATCAATGATGGGTGACTACGGGCGAGTAAATTCGGCATGGATCAATGACAAGGCGGCTCCGACAGCACAACATCAGCCCAAGATGCAGGCTGGGCTTGGCCACATCTTTTTTTTTGACTGAGGTGAATTTCTAGTGGCAGTCCTATACAAGTTTTTCTATTTTTTGAATCGATTAGTAGTGGTGGTCATATGTCCGTTACTTAAAAATTGTGATCTTCAGTGGCGAATGCAATAACCGTCATTGTAGAGCCTTATGACCGTCACTACAAATCCTTTTTTAGAAGTTACCTGAGATGCAGTGAATTAAAATGCACTGTACTCTACAGGAAAAATATACCACGTCTTCTAGCCATATTTAATTGAATCCATCTGCAGATGTTTAGCCATAGTTATTTAAAAAAACTCTAGTGTTACTCTTATTTGTTCAACTGTAGGAGTAGGTTTTCAATACACATATGGCCTAAAGACGATATTCTCGACCAGATATGGTCTCTATCAATATCTAGTTATGTTCTTCGGCCTCCCCAATGCACAGACATACTTCATTTATCTCATGATTTTTATGTTCATGCCCGAATTGGACAAATTTTTGTTAATCTTTATTGACGGCATCCTTATTTTCTTCAATTCTAAAGAAAATGCAGAACACATGCAGATTTTTCTTTAAAGACTACAAGACCATAAGTTGTATGCAAATTTAGCAAGTGTAAATTTTGGTTGAAGGAAGTACCTTTTCTCGAGCACATAATATCCACTGAGGGTGTTGCTATTAAGGACGTTCTAAAGTGAAAATCTCCCACCTCCATCCATAAAGTTCATAGTTTTCTACCATGAGAAGATACTAACTACAGGAAACTGATCAATTACAACGGCTAGAAACCGTCGTAAATAACAAGAAACCGTCATAAATAATGTTAACTACGACGGTCACCATCGTAAATTACTTGTTTACGACGATCGTCCCCATCCGTCGAATATAAGGGTCGTCGCCCAGGCCCGTGCCACATGGCGGACTGGGCACCTAAGTTACGACGTCTTGGACCACATGCCATCATAAGTAAAGTAGGTTTACTTACGACGGCCTGATCCATAAGCTGTAATAAATAGTTGTATAACTGGCCGTCGTAAATAAGGTTTTTGATTAAAAAAACAGAAAACAACTACTCCTAGCAAGATGGCCAACTCATAGAACAGTTATACACACATACATATACTCACATCAGCAGATATTCATCCAAAATATAAAACAAGGAGGGGCTAAACACTACCCCCTCCACCCGTTCCTCCACTCACTCCGGAGCCGAAGAATCCATCTCCGCGCCCTCCTCCCGGTGCCGGTGTGAAGTTTGAGCCTCCGTCACCGATCCCTGCAATGCAAATAAATAGTTAGAGAGACTTTGAGCTTCCAACTCACTCATTTTATCCCTCCTCCTCTCACTCTCCCTCTCTCTACCCACTCCCTCTCTATCTCTCTCACCCCCTCTCTCTGCCACTCTTTCTCTCTCTCCCTCCCTCTCCCCCTCACTCTCACTCTCTCTCCCTCCCCCGCACTCTCACTTTTCCCTCGCCCTCTCCCTCCCCCTCTCTCTACCGCTCCCTCTCACTCTCACTCCCTCCCTCTCCCCCCTCAATCCCAATCTAACTCTCTCCCCTCTACCACACTAAGTTTTCTTTAGATTAGAAAATAGCAAATAAAAAACACATTACCTGGATATCTGAATGCCTATGTGCTGGGGGCACCTGTGGCGGGGCCAACTCTGATGGCTACAGGGATCAGGATCTGGTGCCCAGTCTGTCTAGCTAAGGCCTGTAATTGTAGAATATTAGAACATATATAGTAATGAAATGATATGAATTTAAATTAAATTACATTAAATTACTTAACTCCATCGTCGCCTGCATCCGAGCCATGCAGTTTGCCATATAAGCGGCATGTTGCTCCTGTGCTTCTTTATCATGAATTATTACATTGTATATGTATTTATTGCTTAAATAAATTAGTTAAAATGGGAAAAATATAATTTCCAAAAATAAATTCCAATTTGCTTCACAAATATGTAGTAAACATATTATAAGACCCCTATGCAAATATTCACTTGTTTTGGAGGTTTCTGACTATTTATTTTGAATGAAGAAAGAGCTAGAAAGAAAATCAGGAAAAAGCTAGAAACCAACATGGGGCCCACCTGTCAGCAACCTACCCTCCATTCAAGCCGCACATCACTGTCGAGCTCCTACTTCCGGTTGTGTCCCTCCCCATTCGACCCCATGTCGGTTTTTGTGTAGGCCTCTTGAACACCACCGACCAAGTTGCCAGCTTTTTTCGTGCCTTCTTCCTGCCGACGCCGCCGGAGCTCTACCGCCGCGGCTGCCCGTTGCCAGCCATCCTGGTGAGCCTCGCTGCTGGCCAACCCTTCAAATGTGTAAGGAAATAAACCTGACTTTATTTGTTTCAGTCTGTGCGTTTGTCGTGTTCATCCATTAAGTTCATACGTACACCGATGTGTCCATGCCAAAGTTTGTCTTGGTCAGTTGGTTTGCTGCTGGAATGAGTTGTAGTTGTGCCTCTGGGTAACTCGGTGAGATGGAGGTCAGTTCGTGTATAGGAGCAGGAGGCTCACGTTCTGGCCGACGAAGAACCAATGCTTCTGTAGGTTAGGATGTACGTTAGAGTCAGCTTTAAGTGGTGAATGTTAGGAAATAAACATGACATGTTTCTTTCAGTCAGTGTGTGTTTGTCGCGTTCATCGATTAACTTCATACATGTCTTCTAGTGTGCATGTGTGTCACCAACTAGAGATGCACCCCAAGGATCAGCAGCTAGTCCGCATTGCACTAGAGAAGGCACTGGGTCTGCTCTACTCCTGTATATGCAGTCGAGGTTGCAATAAAGAACATCAAAGGTGCATTCTGCATTTGTAAGCTGAGAAAAGTAAGCCACTGATGGCAACTACAGTAAACAGATGCTAGCTAGAACGACATGCATTTGCAATTATTGAGAAGGCGATCACTTTATTTGAAAATTTATATCTCTTATATACGGAGCAAACATGGTACCCGTCAGATTTTTACAATGCAAACAGTCTACACCTTTATTACAAATGTTCTGTGTAAGGTTTCAATTTTGTATCTAATGTGATGTCAGTCGCCCGAAAGAAACCGACACAATCACGCCACGGGATCTTTGCACGAGATGGTGACACGCGATACATCACCGCCAATTGCATATACAAGTGACATAATTTAAAAACAACATACATAAAGTTTTAAAGTGTCGTACATAGGTTAAACATTGCGAAATACATGAGAGTAGAAAAATACGAGTAGTAACAGAGTATTCTCTCATAACGACATTTAGCAAAACAGCGTGCCATAGCCCAATGGCATGCCATATTAGCAACACACAAATCAAGCCGGCGGCGACTCGGGCTCCCATTATGCCACTCATCTCTCAGGCGGTGGTGCAATATTAGGAAATCGCTCATATGCATCATGCTCATAAAGGAGGGACTCACCTGAAAAATAGGATCAACAAACTGATAAGCTACTAATCTTAGCAAGACTTACCCGACGAAAATAATTTCTAGACCATACTAGTATGCAAGGCTCAATACTTGTCAAAAAAAATAGTGAATTGCATAAAAGCATTAACACTAGGAGGATGGTCATATTTTAGCCTCAAGTTAATAGTTAATGGAAGTGTAAACTTAATTAGAAACTATAACTAAACATACAAGAATGCAAGAAAAATTGGAATTTATAATTACACAATCATCAAATCTCAATATTATGTCAGTTGTTACTACGCGACGGCGACTTAAACAAGCGGACTCATTTTTACGACGGGTGAATGGAGATTCGAACCAAATGTTTTATTCTGCAGATCATGACCCGGAAAAATGACACATACGCACTTTTGAAGACGAACGACACGCTCACTCAAGTCGTATGTGGCAACCTTTCCCACTTCACCCAATGCTGAAAAAAGGTGACCGGCCCGGACAAAGGGTCCCTCATGTGATGTCCCAGACATACCCCGTGTAGGATTCCTATTGTCCTCTCCAACACCTGACCAAGGTTTCGTGGTACGTCGGTTTACTAGTTCTCATAATACTAGCATCCTTTCGGTACGAAATCAATACTTGTTCAAGGGGCTGACTACGACACGGTCCTCAATCGACATGAGCAAGCCTATGCATACGACACCCATGTGCCCCTGCCCCACAGGCTCGCTCGGTCTCAAATTTCATTCAAAGATGATTAATACACATAAACCCTCATGCGGACGCCATATCCCCATGAGTAGTCCCCACTTACTCATTCCTAGTGTTAGAACATGGTGATTAGCGTAGCATGGGTAGGTTCTAAATCCTATTCATAGCCAAAGCTTTATGGTCATGCAAGTAGGTTTCATCCAACACCTAAACGTAATGCACACAAAACAAATAAAAAACTTGAACATATGAGATTATATAAAACGACTCAATTCAAGGATTATAAGCAAAACCATGACGTGCCTTGCTCTGTGTTAGTTTTTAAGTTAAGGTTCAGCTGAGCTTCCTCCTCCTCTTGTTGTACCTCCTCGAGCTCCTCGGTCCCTATTTTATGCCATGTATGCAAAAAGAAAATCAATCGCTAACGTAATCGTATAGGTGCATAAGGTGTAATTGTGATTAAAATGAACCTAAGCATCAACTTAGTGTGACTCAAGATTGTTTAGCAACATGATGATCAAATATAACAGCTGGTAGTAAGGTTTAAGAAATAACCTATTAAACATTCATATAGTTCTCACTTTAGTGTTTATGTGCCACTACGCAAATCAAAGAATTAAAATAGTTCTACATGGACAATGGAGCTGAAATTTTTATGGAAAGCTTCTAGGATTATTACAAGGGCTTTGGCAAACTTTGAGGAAAAACCACTTATGTGTGGGCTCACAGTAAAAATAATAGACAGATATGCCTTATTATGAGACTGTTGTAAGTAACAAAGTTCTGAAAGAGCAATGAAGCTGAAATATTTATGGTGGTCTAGCATATATAGGTGGAGCATGATGGAAAAATTTGGACTCAATCAAAGAAGCAGAGGAACACAATTGAGATAATCTTGTTTAGAGAAATTAAATCACCCAAAAATTATTATAGGTTTTCATGATAGAACAAGATCAGATATTTATAGAGGAGGATTTTATGGACTCAAAAAAATTGGTTTCAGAATTTTTGGAGCTCTCTACAACTCTTTATGAACTTTTGAAGTGGGTATTTTTTGGAAACTAAATGGTAGCAAAAAATAAATAATTAGTTTGTTTAGATCTACATAACAATATGGTATGTAACTTTGGCTGTGAAATATTTAGTATGCAAGGTTATGATCTGCAAAGTTTTAGATTTTTCTAATGATTAGGTCGACCATAATTTAATTTCTAAGACTTCCACTTAATCTAATGTCTATCAAAATAAAATACATTTTATACAAAATAAACATATCCAATATTTAGATCTGGGTACAGAGAGTTTACGAAAACTTGTTTCACATTTTTATGAATTTTCTACCATTCCCTACGGATTTTACCCTCTTGCAGCAATTTTCAGAATTATTTTCTTAAGAAAAATCGCTAGGCCAATCATTACAGTTCCACACAGGGCTGCAGGTTTGCCTGCCACACCAGATCAGGTGTGTGGCACACCAGATCCATGCAACAGGCCCGACGCCATGGCTGAGCTGCTGGCCGCCGGTGGCTGTAGCGGCGGCAGCTCGCCGGCGCACCAACGGCCACGTAGTTTAGCTGTATTTTTTAGGGGAAATATTCTACTCGACATGGGGGTTCCATTAAGATGGCAGTTAGTGGGAAACTCACCGGAATTGGCCAGAGACAAGAGGTTGCGGTTCGGCAACTCCGGCGAGGTCGTACGGGCGAAGAAGAGTTTCGGGACTTGGTCAGGGAGCTTCGTGGTGGTCTCAGGAATGCCAGCGTGTGTCCAGTTCTCGTGACGAGATCGGCCGGAAATGGAGGCGCACCGGTGAGGACAAGGTTGTCCACAGCCGGCGGCAGCAAAGCTCCAAAACCCGACTCAAGCTTCAGTTTTCTTGCCGAATGGAGTGCCGAATGAAGGAAGCTATTTAAGAAAGGAATTGTACTTACACTCACCGGAGAGGGCGAATCGAGCCACCGACGCAATGAAGGTATGGTTACTGCACTTGGAGAAGAAGAAGAAATTCAGCCAAGATTCTCGGGCCTTCACGGAGATGGAAGTAAGGAAAAGTGGGAGGGAAGCCTGGCGCTCGAATTCGTGGCCTTGGTTCGAGCTACGGTGCAGCGTAGCAGCGGTGTGACAGCGAGCTCGAAGGGGACATCAATGGTGAGTGACGAACATGGAGGTGAATGGAGACCGCGGAGCCATCGAGGGGGTAGCGTGTGGACTGCGGGAGAAGGAAAAGTGTGGCACTTTCTTTACTCTCCCGCTGTGCGGTCGCTGGGCGCAAGTGTCGTGGCGCAAGCTCTCTGTACGAGCTGGAACAGAGAAGACGGCAGGTGGAAGGAAGAGGCTGGCAGGTAGGACCCATGGCTGAGTTTTTATTTTCAAAAACTATTGCTTAAGAGGCTCCAACAATGGTAAAAATTGGCAGAGATGTTCTACACAATAAAATCTTCATTTTGATGAAGATAGATTTGAAAATTTCCCTAGAATTATTTGAATGATGCAATTTCTTCAAATCCCATGCATTTGAATTTTATCACTCAACAAGGAGTCCAAAAAAATTCATGCAACATTTTTCATGGGCACTTTATGTGGCTACCTTTAATTTGATGCATTTTATCCAAGTAAGTTGTGTGCAAAATGGGGATGGTCCAAACCAAATTTTTAACTTGAATTTGATTCATTTTTTGACTTGGCAAAAGTATGAGTGTGGTTGAGTTAGACTAATAAAAGGAAATTCGAATGTCACGATCCTCCCTCCTTAAAGGAAATCTTGTCCCGAGATTTCGGGGAATGTGGACTTGAGTAAAGGAGGGGAAGACTATTACCGGTTGAGATATGAGTCCAATAATTTCAGGTAGTGCTCATGGAGGTAGCCCTCTTGTTCCCAAGTACCCTCCTCCGCAGAGTGATTAGTCCATTGCACCTTGTAGAACCGAAGAGTGCGGTTCCGAGTCTCTCTTGTCTGTTCATCAAGAATCTCGATGGGATGCTCAACATTTGATAGATCGGGTTGCAATCCTTCCAATTCCTCTATGTGATCCTCAGATGGCCGCTTGAGAGACTTTCAGAGTTGAGAAACGTAAAAGACATCTTGGACTCCATATAGTGAGGTGGGTAGTTCAAACCGACACACCACGGCTCCACATCTCTCCACAATAGGAAATGGACCGATGAACCGTGGAGCTAGTTTGCATTTGACCCCGAATCGGTTAACTCCTTTCATTGGAGACACACGTAGGTACACGTGGTCCCGACCTCAAATATAAGCGGTCTGCGACGCTTGTCCGCATAGCTCTTTTGTCTTGCCTTCGCAGCCAGGAGATTGGCTTGGATGATTCTTACTTGTTCTTTGGCCTCCTTTACAAGATAAACCCCAAATATAACCTTTCGCCATACTCACACCAATTCAATGGAGCCGGACACTTGCAGCCATATAGAGCTTCGTAATGGGGCATCTTTATACTTTCTTGATAATTGTTGTTATATGAGAACTCTGCTAATGGTAAGTGATCATCCCAATTCTTACCATGAATGAGAGCACAAGATAATGAGAAGGTTAGGCCCGATCTTCCGAAAGGTAGGTCGATTGAGATGGAGAACTCGACGTCGATGATCCGCGGCACTCGAGTAGTTCGAACACCCCTGCAATCACTACACCACTGCTCTGTTTGTTATCAACCGTGCAGCACACGCTTGACCTTGCCAAGAAGGCTAATCCCTGCAAGTGCAACCGAGAACACGAGAAAGAACATAGAAGATACGATCTAAAATCACGAAGTTGGGGTCTCACAAAAACCATAGAATGGCGGCTGTTTTATCAAAGCAAAACCCTGCTGTTTGTGATGGCGGCTAGCGGGTATAAAGGAGGTGGAGGACAACCAGGGGGGTGCTGGGGTCTTGAACTAACCCTAAGACACGTACATAATGGACTTGGACTCGATACAAGGCCCAATGGCCCAACTAGGTGATGCAACACCTTGACAGACTCTAAACTTGATATCATTTCAAAGATTATCTTCGACTCCGAAGAAATTTTGACGTGGGGCTAGTGCCACTGTAAATTTTATCCTGTCAGCTTTCCGTGCATATGTAGAACATAAAAAATGGAGTCCATATGACTCCTGGGCATCCATTTTAAAGTGGACTGCTCCTGGGCCCCGAGTTGGACTCGAGTTTGAGTTGGGCACGGTCTCTAGCTTCTTGTTGGTGTATTTTCTGGTCCTCCACGCCTCCAAACCCCTCTCCATGTATCTCCATGTCCTCTTCATGGTTCCTAATCATAATTAATCCATTAGGTAGCAACATACTCTCAAAATTCACATATAAAGAATTGTTCAGGAACGAGCTCACCTCTAAATTCAATTGTCGTGCTCGAGCTCTAGTAATTGGACCTTGCATGTCTACCATGGGAGTGTTGTGTATATACGTAGGAGTGATGTCCACATCATCCTTCCCCTCTTGAATCGGAGTCGTCCTCGACTCAGGTTCATTTTCTTCTCCCAAATATGGCTGCAAATATGAAATGTTAAATGTGGGACTAACCCCGAAATCGGGAGGCAAATCTAGCTTATATGCATTATCATTAATCTTTTCAACAATCTTAAAAGGACCAGCAGCACGTGACATAAGTTTAGATTTTCCCAACTCAGGGAATCACTCTTTTCTCAAATGTAACCACACCAAATCCCCCGGTTCAAGTTTTACTTCCTTTCTACCTCTACTACCTGCAATCCTATACTTCTCATTTATCCTTTCTATATTTTTCTTTGTATTTTAATGCATCTTAAGAAGAATGAATTCAGATCGTTGTGTAGCATCTAAATTTATAGTTTTATAAGGATGCAAAGGTAGTAAATCAATAGGAGCATGGGGATTGAAACCATACACTACCTGTAATGGACTTACCTTCGTCGTGGAGTGAACGGATCTGTTGTAAGCAAATTCTGTATGTGGTAAACACTCCTCCCACAACTTTAAACTTGTTTTCAAGACAACCCGCAATATAGTGGATAAAGTACGATTAACTACCTCGGTTTGTCCATCCGTTTGTGGGTGACATGTAGTTGAAAACAGCAACTTGGTGCCTAATTTATACCACAAGGTTCTCCAAAAATGACTTAAAATTTTTGCATCACGATAAAAAATAATAGTATTTGGCACACCATGTAAACGAACAATTTCAGTCATAAACAAATCAGCAATGTGTGAAGCATTATCGTTGTTATGACATGGTATAAAGTGTGCCATTTTAGAGCAACGATCAACAACCACAAAAATACTATCTCTCCCCCTCTTAGTCCTATGTAATCCCAAAACAAAGTCCATAGAAATATCCTCCCAAGGTGCACTAGGAACAAGAAGAGGCATATAAAGACCATGTGGGTTAAGGCCAGACTTAGCTTTATTGCAAGCAGTGCATTGTGACACGTAGCGCTCGACATCACGCCTCATCTTCGGCCAAAAGAAGTGTGTGGACAGCACTTCCTCAGTTTTCTTTAAAATGTCCCATCAAACCTCCACCATGTGCTTCCTGCAAAAGCAATAGACGAACAAAGCTAGCTGGAACGCATAGCTTGTTAGCACGATAGAGGAGACCATCTCGTAGCACATATTTATTCCATGTTCTTCCTTCTCTAAAATTTTCAAAAGCATCTTTGAAGTCCAAATCAGTAGGGTATAATGCTTTTATTGTTTCTAAACCAAAGATTTTGTGATCAAGTTGGGATAGCATGGTACATCGTCTAGATAATGCATCGGCAATGACATTTTCTTTCCCGTTCTTATGCTTAATGATGTATGGAAACGACTCTATAAACTCAATCCATTTAGCATGTCGTTTATTCAGATCGGTTTGACACTTAAGATACTTCAAAGATTCATGATCGGAATGTATGACAAACTCCTTAGACCAACGATAATGTTGCCAAGTTTATAAAACTCGCACTAATGCATACAATTCCTTATCATAAGTAGAATAATTCAAAGAAGGACCATGCAGTTTTTCACTAAAGAAAGCAACGGGTTTACCTCCTTGTATGAGAACGCCTCCAATACCAATGCCGCTTGCATCGCATTCGAGCTCAAAGGTCTTGTCAAAATCAGGAAGTTGCAGTAATGGTGCTTGTGTAAGCTTTGATTTGAGAGTATCAAAAGCTTGTTGCTGCTGTTCGCCCCATTGAAATGGCACTCTTTTCCTTGTTATCTCGTGGAGAGGTGCTGCAATGGTGCTGAAATCCCGCACAAAGCGACGATAAAAACTTGCAAGATCAAGAAAACTATGCACCTGTGTGACGGTTTTTGGAGTTGGCCACCTAGTGATTGCAACAATTTTTGCCTCATCCATCTCAATTCCCTGCAATGAAATGACATAGCCAAGAAACAATACTTGATTTGTGCAAAAGACGCACTTTTCGAGGTTACCAAACAAGTGTGCATCTCTCAAAACATAAAAAACAGCACGTAAATGTGAGATATGTTCGTCATATGATTTGTTGTAAATGAGGATATCATCGAAGTAAACCACTAGAAATTTTCCAATAAAGCACTTAAAACCTCGTTCATTAATCGCATGAAAGTGCTAGGTGCATTAGTTAAACCAAAAGGCATGACTAACCACTCATATAGGCTAAACTTGGTTTTAAATGCAGTTTTCCATTCGTCTCCTAATGCCGTTCTTATTTGGTGGTAACCACTACGCAAGTCAATTTTTGTAAAAATGATAGCACCACTCAGTTCATCAAGCAGCATCTAAGCGAGGAATAGGATAACGATATCGAATGGTGATGTTATTAATCGCTCGACAATCAACACACATGCGCCACCTACCATCTTTCTTAAGAACCAAAAGAACAGGAACGGAACAAGGGCTAAGGCTTTCATGAATGTACCCGTGGTCCAAGAGATCTTGAACTTGTCGCTGAATTTCCTTAGTCTCTTCCGGATTCGCCCTATACGCTGCACGGTTTGGCAAACTTGCTCCCGGAATCAAGTCGATCTTGTGTTCAATTCCCCTCACAGGTGGCAGCCCAGGGGGTATCTCGGAGGGAAAGACATCCTCAAACTCTTGCAAAAGGTTAGCAACATCAGGGGGCAATGCAATAGACAATTCATGAAGTGAAAACATGACTTCTTTGCATACTAAAGCATAGCACATCCCCTTAGCATCAATTAAATCAGCAAGATCAGATTTAGTTGTGAGCAATGAAGGTGATTTTAACTTAATGATTTTCAGATTTTAGTTTTGTTGCTTTATCATTGTTAATTTTACTCTTCTCAAAACACACAATTTCAGCAGGGGTCATTGGAAGCAATGTGATTTTCTTCCTTTTATGCATGAGAGTATATTTCTTGGTTCTACCATGATGAATAGCATCCGTATCAAATTCCCAAGGACAACCCAATAAAAGAGAACAAACATCCATTGGCACGACATCAAAATCAGCAAAATCATTGTAAGAACCAATCGAAAAATATACTCTTGCTGTTTTAGTTACCCGAACCTTACCGCTGTTGTTGAACCATTGAATATGGTATGGATGAGTGTGTGCTCTTGTTATCAATCCTAGTTTGTTGACGACATCCATATTCACCAAATTATTGCAGCTGCCTCCATCAATTATAGTGTGTACATGACAATCCTTGATGACAAGGAACATGTGAAAGAGATTATTTCGTTGTAGCTTGTCGTCGACCTCCACTTTCGAGCTCAAAGCACGCTGCACAATGATGCTCCTATACTTCTCCGTCGCTGCTGTACCAATTACCTCTTCGTCGGAGCTATATTGTAACAATTATTACCTCCCCTACCTCAACACTGAAATGGACGTCGTGGATGGTCATCAAAGTCTTCCACGTCGAAAGCATCATCACCACGTGCTTCAACGGGAGGCAATCATGCCTCCATATTATCCATCCGAACAGCAAGGTCGGCGACTTGGCGTGTCAAGTTCGCTAGCGTATTCTCTGTTGTACGCATCATGTCACAAAGCTCTGCATGTAAAACACAATCACTCTCCCTGTTGTTGTTCTCCTCGTCGTTGTTCCCTTACATGGTTAGTCATGAAACAAAAACAACAACAACAACAACAAAAAGTGTTATCCCTATCAACTAGAAAGGGGAGTGGCAATGTGGAGAAGGTGGGCTCTATCTCAAGGGTCTTACCATGCTGTTACAAGTGTTATTACCAACACAGAAGGTGGTGTGGACGGTGAGATAATCCAATGAAGCGTGGTGTGATTGCAAAGGTACCTGTACTGCTCAAGAGAAAAAGGTGGAGCTTGGATGGCAAAGTATGGTGGCTAATGAGCAGAAATCATTAACAGTAAACAAAGTTGAATAAATATTCAATGTAGGAAACCGTTGCTGGTTAACCAAGTATTCTAGGTCTAGCACAACACAAGGAAGAAGGAAGGTAAAAGAAAGAAGAATGATATGACCAACAATCACAGCACCATAAGTGTATAGACTAGGCCAATTGCTTTAATATGCGTGCTCTTCCAATTTTTCTTTTTTTGATATTTTTTCTTTACTCAGGAGCACAAAATAGGAAGCACACAAATTTTTTAGCTTAATTGGACATATTATTTGGCCTATAGAAAATCAAGAAGATTCTATAAAATTCATGCTGGAAATTCAGAGGCCGAAAAGGCTATCTTCTGAGGGGATTTTGGCCAATCTAATTCCGGGGAGAATCGAATGCAAAATTTCGCATAGATAAATTTTAAAAAAAATTGTCTGATTTCGAGTTTGTATGCAAAAGTTATGGCCGTTCTAAGGTAGTCTCTCCGAATTACAGTTTTTGGGTGTTGATTCGAACTTCGTTTTAGAACAGATCTCACAATCGGATACGAGAACGATCAGAAATTTGCACAGCGACTTGTTGGGTAGTGTATGATGAACCAAGGATGATTGGGACAAAGGTTTGTCACCAAATCTAGGGCTGGCGATGCGGGAGTTCACGCTAAGCGGCTAGCTAGGACAAACCGATGAACGTGGTGGCTTGTTGTTTAGGGATTGTGAAATAGGTGTTGAACAGCAAGAAAACAAGGGCGAAACACGATAACTAGGACCAAAAACAAAAAAGCTAAACCAACAACAATACTCGACCACACGAATGCAAACTCAACAATGCAAACCAAAAAATGAAAACTGCAGGCACTATAGGCTAGGAAGCCATAATTTTTTTGTGGCTTTTCTGTGGACTCTATGTATGAAAAAAAATAAAACTAATCTAATAGGAAACAAAGATACCTCACGGGCAACCTGGAAATCTTATACCAATTGATCAGAAGGTTAGGTCAATCTTCCCAAAAGTAGGTCAATTGAGGTGGAGAACTCAACGTCGATGATCCGCAGCACTCGAGCAGTTCGAACACCCCTGTAATCACTACACCACTGCTCTATTGGTTATCAACAATGCCGCACATGCTTGACCTTGCCAAGAAGGCTAATCCCTACAAGTGCAACCGAAAATATGAGCAAGAACGTAGAAGACTCGATCTGAAAATCACGAAGTTGGGGTCTCACAAAAACCATAGAATGGCGGCTGTTTTATCAAAGCAAAACCCTGCTGTTTGTGATGGCGGCTAGCGGGTATAAAGGAGGTGGAGGACAACCAGGGGGGTGCTGGGGTCGTGACCTAACTGAATGTAGCATAGAGGGGGGTTAATAGGCTCTTTAAATTTTTAGGCGGTTTCCTGAAACACTTAGCAAACTGATTAATTCCAGATGGGTCAGACTAGTCCGGTATGATCGTAATTAAAGGATCAAAGTGAGACTGGTTCGTACTTCAGGTGTTTGTGCAGCGGAAAATAAATGATTATTCAAGTATAGTGAAGTAAGACACAATAACTCTCAATTTTAACACTAGGTGTGGATGTAAATCAAATGATGACTAGCAATCCTAAATAACAATTGAAGGATGATAAAAAAGAAATGAGACAAAGTTTTATCCTGATTTTGATTCCACCCAGAAATCTACGTCCCCGTTGAGGAGTCCACCAAGGACCGGGTCTTCACCAACCTTACCCTCGTTGAATCGCCACAAAGGCCGATTCAATTCCAGTAACCACACACAGGGGTAAACAATTGTGCGTGGGGCGTTCTCACAATCTGAGTGCTCCCACAAGATTACAGAGAATAACTCTTCCTCCCACACACAAACAGAGGACAACAATCAACAATTGTGTGAGAGAAGACAAACCAAGAGCTTAATTGCAAGAAGAACGACTCTCCTTGATCCAATCTCTAATCCTAAAAGACTTAATATTTCTGGGCTTAGAATGAGTGGAGAGAGGTATTTTTTGTGCTCTTGGGGTGTGCGGCGGCGCTGGGAATCGAGAGTGTATTATGTGTGGCCGTGCACCTCTATTTATATAAGATTTCCAAAAACCCTGGTGGCCGGACTAGTCCGCCCTGTTCATCGGACTAGTACGGTGTGCTGTGTATAATTTTCGTGTTGCATGTGGCACAGTAGAAACCCTAATTTAATGTGTTTACAGAAACTTGAATGGACTAGTCCGGTCCAAGAGCGGACTAGTCCGGTGCAAGGTGAGTGCTGGTTCCAGAGAGTTGAATAGACTAGTCTGGTATCTGAGCGGACTAGTTCGGTGCAAGGTGAGTGCCGGTTCCAGAGAGTTGAATGGACTAGTCCGGTTTCCGAGCGGACTAGTCCGGTGCAAGGTGAGTCCCGGTTCTAGAGAGTTGAACGGACTAGTCCGGTTTCTGAGTGGACTAGTCCGGTGCAAGGTGAGTACCGGTTCCAGAGAGTTGAACGGACTAGTCCAGTTTCTGAGCAGACTACTCCGGTGCAAGGTGAGTCCCGGTTTCAGAGAGTTGAATAGACTAGTCCGGTTTCTGAGCAGACTAGTCCGGTGCAAGGTGTTGTGAGGCAACAAAAAGTTAAACAGACTAGTCCGGTTTCTGAGCGGACTAGTCCGATGCACCGTGTTGTGAGTGATTTGGATTTTTTTTAAGCCCTTACCCCAACGCAAAGATTTTGAGCTCTTGGGATGTGTCTCTCACACACATCCTATACAAGTAATTCTACATTGCGCTTAGTTCTTGGATCTGCCCTTTTCCTTTTTCTTCATCACTTCATTTTTCACCTTTTTGAGTGCACCAATTCTACCTTACTCGAGTTAATCTGCATTCATCTCAACAAGTTCATTAGGATCTCAATTCATTTGTCATCAATCGTCCAAAACCCACAAGAGAGTGCCTTGATGCACTTTCAATCTCCCCCTTTTTGGTTATTGATGACAACTAACTGAGATTACATGATTAATAATAAAATTTGATTTTCATAAAGTGTGCATATATGAGAATAACAAATGAGTAACCGGAACTTCTCACATGTATGCAACCTTTATGGTGGGATGCCTAAAGAGCGTGTGAAACAGAATGTGACATGCCACAAGAAGATAAGATCATATCAAAAATAAAGGTCGTTATCACATCGATATAGAATAGGCATCACACATCCAACAGAGTTTGAAATAAAAAGTACATAAACTTTAAAAAACATGTCCATGAGCGCTACTCCTTAAGGTTTACAATAAGATAACTTAAGATAAATCTCAATCTCTCCCCCTTTGGCATCAAGGTACCAAAAAGGGAAAAATTAAGTGGAATCACTCATCGCCGCTCTCTCCCTAACTCTCGGTCCTATCTTCATCGTCATCCTCATCATCGTCTTCATGATCATGCTGAGGAGGAGGAGCGGAGACACCTGCAAGTCCAAAAGATCTATACTCTTGTTCGGTGAGTGGAGCCATTTCAGTGAAGTCTTCTTCGGAGTCCTCAAAGATTTGTGGTGATCCAACTGGCTCAATCTCTAGCTTCTCACAGATGGCTTTGATGTTGGCCTTCATATATCTTTGATGTCTCTTTCTGGCCAAACTTTCCTTGTGTTGCTTAACTTAAATTTTGCGACAACAGCCAAAAATAGAGGAGTGCATTTTGAGCATACCGCTAGAGGACTCTCTAGAAGGTGGAGGAACAGGAGTAGATGTAGGCTCCGACGCCCTTGAGCCTTCATGAGCAGAGGGCACAGTGTAGACTGTAGGCTTTTGCGGTTTGAGACCAGTGTGAGAGACATCTTTGACAAACTCGAGTCCTGTCACCTTCTCAATCATATACATGACATAAGTTGCATAGCCACAAGACCTGTTTGGAGTGATGGAGATATTCACAATGTCATTGTAGATGTACTCAAAGACATTGAAGGTCCTCTTCTTGCTTATCACTTTCATCAATGTCCTTAGAGTCCCTTAGATTGTCCCTGCATCACCATCCTTTGGAGCTGTGGTCTTTCTCAAGATCCTGTTTAGCATGGCAAAGAATGGCTTCAAGTATTTGGTAGTGGGAGGTACATATGGCATTCTTGTATCATACAAGAATTCCAGCTCATTCTTCTCCAAGGGCTTCAGGTTGTGAATGACAAGCTCATTATCCAGGGTGTGTTCGAGATGAAGTATCTTTGCAAACTCCTCATAGGTAACACTATATCTGGATCCATGTTTCATCCAAATCATCTCATCCCCATCATCGCGGGCAAAGTAGAGAGTGGAGTGAAACTAGGTGATTACCTCATTATTCCAGTCATACTGAAAAGATAGGAAGTCCTTCAAGTCTTGACTCTCTAATGCCTCTAGCACCTCATGATAAGCTTGGCATTTCTTGGATTGCAAGTAGTCAATGTTGAGCCACTGACTCTCAACAACAGGATTCTTCATCTTCATGTAGACATGCTCATAGTAGTCAGCATGGAAGTTACTCCAGAATCTGGGGTCTGCACATTGCTTTGGCTGCCCATAGACTTGAATTTTTCTGAGGTTGTTAGCCAGTTCACTCCCCTTTCCAATAAAGTCATCACTTGATGGCTGCCTGTTGTGATGAATGGGGGCCTTCTTCTTCAATGGACCAATAGACCACTAGCAAGTCCTTTGCCCTTCCCGACAATTCTTCTAGGGGCCGCAGAGCTTGCAACAATGTCTTGGCTCTGTGCCGTCTTACCAACTACTTTCCTCCTTTTAGGGAGAGAATCATCGGGAGAAGACGGTTGAGCAACGTTGTCATGTTTCTTCTTCATGGCATTGGAGTGTGACGACATCGTGCATAACAGGAAAAATCAAGGATTGATTGACACGATGGATTGTAGATTATGTGGAAATAAGAAGTTAGATGTTCAATTGACAGGTAACCGGACTTATCCGTTTTCAGGGTGCGGACTTGTCCGGAATACCGGACTTTTTTGCACAAGAGACCGGACTAGTCCGGATCTGCCGAAGAACCCTAACTTCGTATTTTCAATAGATCTACCACAAATTGATGCAAAATATGGAGGGGTATACTAGGAATGCATCTAGAAATGTAGTGTATGCCCTAGGAGTCATGGAAATTGAGCAAAAGTATCTGAAAGATGAGAGCTTGAGTTGAGAAGGATTTTACTGAAAAATGAGTATTTGAGTCGAAGCGTGTGTTCTGATCCGGATTAGTCCGGAGAGAGGAGACCACGCGTCGAGGAGAAGCTTTTCCGTGGAAAGAAGTTTGACTTCATTGGCCAAGGTCAAAAATCACCTTGGGGCTAGGATTTGAGGAGTGAGCGGCAAAGGGGTGCTTGTGAGGTGAGGAGGGCTGAGGTTGGCACGTGTATAGACTCTTTAAACTCGGACATATGGACTAGTCCGGTTGGAGGACCGGACAAGTCCGGTATGCCAGATCTGTCCGGACTAGTCTGAGGGACCGGACTAGTCCGATGTTGACATCGGACTAGTCCGTGTAACCTGGACAAATAAGAGTAGAAAACAGGTAAATGTGGGGAATTTAATCTAATAGTAATCTAAGGACATAGTTTTCTCAAATAGTCTTGATGAATATGCCCAGTAAGCAATTAACAATCAGACAATGGTCATTATTTATCAAGATTCATTAATTTAAATAGTTTTCAAGAGAAAATCAAGATAAGGGATAGTTTTTCACAAAATAAGTAAGATTTTGGGAATTCAAGCAGGTATGCAGTGTTTCAAGCCACGTTCCGAGAGTCAAGTATATTTAGTTCATTCCTAAGTTCACAGAAGCGTTTTTCATCTAGTGGCTTGGTGAATATATCAGCTAGTTGTTTCTCGGTTTTGACATGAGAAATGGTTATCTCTCCTTTGACTGAATGGTCTCTCAAAAAATGATGTCGAATATCAATGTGTTTGGTTCCGGAGTGCTCAATAGGGTTATTTGCAATATTTATCGCACTCTCATTGTCACAAATAAGTGGAATACGGTTCATATTGTAGCCATAGTCCCTTAGGATTTGTCGCATCCAAAGGAGTTGTGCACAACAACTCCCGGCTGCAACATACTCCTCTTCGGCTATGGACAGGGCAATTGAGTTTTGCTTTTTTGGAGACCAGGAAACTAGGGACCTACCCAAGAATTGGTAAGTTCCAGAGGTACTTTTTCTATCTACTTTACATCCTTCATAATCTGCATCAGAGTATCCAATGAGATTGAACTTTGAACCTTTAGGATACCAAAGGCCTAGGTTGAGTGTATGGACTAAATATCGCAAGATTCTTAGGATTGGCTTGAAATCTTGCACACATACAAACACTCAACATGATATCAGGCCTAGATGCACAAATATAAAGTAGAGATACAATCATGGAGCGGTATACCTTTTGATCCACGTTAGGTCCATCTTCATTAAGGTCTAAATGTTCGTTTGTTTCCATGGGAGTCTTTATCGGCTTCGCTTTGTCCATGCCAAATTTCTTGAGAATGTCTTCAGTGTACTTTGTTTGGCTTATGAATGTTCCTTCCTTTAGATGTTTCACTTGGAATCCCAAAAAGTATCTCAATTCTTCCATCATGGACATCTCTAATCTATCTGTCATGGTTTTACTAAATTCTTGACAGAAATATTTATTAGTTAAACAAAATATGATATCATCAACATATATTTGACAAATAAATAGATCATCATTGACGTGCTTGGTAAACAAGGTGCAATCAGCTTTACCAATTTTAAAGCCATTTTCAATTAGAAAATCTTTAAGCCACTCATACAAAGCTCCAGGGGCTTGTTTGAGGCCATAGAGAGCCTTACACAGTTTGAACACATGGTTGGGGTGCTCTCGATCTTCAAACCCATGGGGTTGCTCCACGTACACCTCCTCCTTGATAGGTTCGTTGAGGAAGGCGCTTTTGACGTCCATTTGATACAGCTTGAAATCATGGTGAGTGGCATATGCAAGTAATATACGAATTGATTCAAGCCTAGCTACGGGAGCGAAAGTCTCGTCAAAATTGAAATCTTCGACTTGTGAGTAACCTTTAGCCACAAGTCGTGCCTTGTTTCTTGTTACAACTCTATGTTCATCTTGCTTGTTGCGTAAGACCCATTTAGTGCCGACGATATTGGACTTTGGTCTTTCAACAAGTTCCCATACTCCGTTCCTCTTGGAGTTGTTCAATTCTTCTTGCATTGCCATCACCTAGTCCGGATCTTTTAGCGCATCTTCGACCTTGTATGGTTCTAAAGAGTATACAAAGGAATAGTATTCACAAAAGTTAGCTATAAGTGATCGAGTTGTCACTCCCTTTTGTATATCACCAATTATGTTGTCGACGGGGTGATCTCTTTGTATGCTTTGGTGTACTCTTGGATGTGGCACTTGTGGCGTTGTGTTCTCATAATCATCATCTTCTTCAGCTCCCCCTGGATCGTTGCCGTCATTAATGATTTGATCATCTTGTTGATCTTCATGATCTTGTTTTGTGTATGGGCTCCCCCTAGATCATAGCTCTCCTGTTGAGGTTCATTTCGAGCACTTGATTCTTGTGATTGTTCTTGAGGTCGAATATCACCAAGTGCCATTTTTCTCAATGCTTGACATGGGGATTCTTCTTGATCTAGCACACACTTATCAGCTTGCTCTGTTTGGGAGCCATTAGTTTCATCGAACACTACGTCACGTGCTACTTCAACAAGTCCGGAGACTTTGTTGAAGACACGATAAGTGTAGGAGTTCGAATCATAGACGAGCAAGAAACCCACATCGGACTTCGAAGCGAACTTCGAGGTCCTAGGCTTCTTGTTTAAAATATAACATTTTGAACCAAAAACTCAAAAGTATGAAATATTTGGTTTGTTACCGGTGAGTAGTTCATATAAGGTTTTCTTGAGTAGGCGATGAAGATACAGTCGGTTTGTTGCATGACAAGCAGTGTTAACTGCTTCAGCCCAAAAACGGTCAGAGGTCTTGTATTCGTCAAGCATTGTCCTTGCCATCTCAATGAGCGTCTGGTTCTTCCTTTCAGCTACCCTGTTTTGTTGTGGGGTGTATGGTGCCGACAATTCATGCTTTACTCCTTCTTCATCTAGATACTCATCGACTTGTGTGTTCTTGAATTCTGTTCCATTGTCATTTCTTATGTTATTGATTGTCAATGAGAATTCATTTTGAGCTCGCCTGAGAAACTTCTTGAGTGTTCCTTGAGTTTCTAACTTATCATGCAAAAAGAAAACCCACGTGAAGCGTGAAAAATCATCGACAATAACTAAACCATATTTATTACCTCCGATGCTTATATAAGCAATTGGAACAAATAGGTCCATGTGGAGGAGCTCGAGTGGTCTTGTTATAGTCATGACATTCTTCGTTGGATGGGGTGCTCCTACTTTCTTCCCGGCTTGACACGCGCTACAAGGCCTGTTTTTCTAAAAAACAACATCCTTCAAACCTCGGATGTGATCGCCTTTAGAAGTTTTTGTAGATTCCTCATACCAACATGCGCTAGCCGTCTATGCCACAGCCAACCCATGTTGGTCTTTGCAATCAAGCAAGTGTCAAGTTTGGCTTTATCTTTGTTTAAATCAACTAGATAAAGTTTTCCCTTTAACACACCCTTGAAAGCAATAGAGTCATCATTCCTTCTAGAGACGGTCACACCCTCATTAGTGAACAAGCAATTATAACCTTTGTCACATAGTTGAGATATCAACATGTAAAACATGAGAAAGTGTGTGTCGTAAAGAGATAGCTATTTTACTGGTACCTAGTACCTTTCCTTGACTATTGTCGCCAAAACAGATGCCTTCGCTTGAGTCTTCATTTTATTCATACTCCACAAATATTTTTCTTTCTCCGGTCATATGATTTATGCATCCACTATCTAGCACCCATTTCGCTCCACCGGATGCATATGCCTGCAAGAAAGAAACTATGCTTTGGTTTTAGGTACCCAAGATTGCTTGGGTCCTTTGAGGTTAGTGACAAGTGACGTGGGCACCCACACACGAGACTTGGTGTTCTCATGGCGTGGCCCAATATATTTGGCATGAACTTTTCCAAGACTGTTTTTCATAAGCACATATAAAGCATCAAAGGTTCTAAACAAGATTTGTTGTTCATATGAGTTTTCAAAGTTAATTTTATCAACATTGTTATGTTTTCCAACTTGGGAGGAATTTCCCTTGACAAAGCCAATGCTCTTCTTATCATCCTTGTGGCTTGGAGCATTTTTCCTTTTACCATAAAAATACCAATGCCGTGTTTGACATTAGGAGGTCTTGTGACCAAGTATGCACTTCGGGCATAATTGACCTTCTCCTTGTCAAACATGCCACTTCGAGAGGGATGCTTGTTTTTTGTCAAATTTGAATTTTCTTTTGTGTGAGTGTCATTTTTAGCACATGTACAAGTTACAAAAGTTTTGGATTCAACATGTTGAGAAGGTGAGCTTAAAAAGGATGAAGAAGAATCACTTTGCTTGAGTGACTCAGCTTGCGCCTCAAGAATCTTGTTAACCTTGGTTAAGTTAGCAAGTTCATCCTTGAGTGCAATGTTTGAGTCTTTTAGCTTCAAACAAGTCTCCTTGCTTGAAGCTAACTCAAGCTCAAGTGATTTGCTTCGCTCCTTTTCAATCTCAAGAAGCCCTTCAATCTCAAGATATTTCTCCTTTTAGAGAATAATCATATCTTCTTGTCGATTGACTAGCTCCTCCTTATCAACTATCTCATCCATTAGAATTCTCATTTTAGCTATAGTATTTTTATCTAAACCTCTAAGTATGTCTTCATCATCACTAGAATTATCAATATCACTAGTAAAAGAATGCAAGGAGGGAGATTTGGTTTTAACCTTTCTTTTTCCTTCCTTGGCCATTAGGAATGTGTGGTTGGTGTCCTTCCATGCTCCCATGGTTGGGAATAGAATAGACTTCATGATAGACTTCTTGATAGATATAGTGGCCATCTCCTCTTATTCTTCAGATGAGGACTCATCATTAGAGTCCCATTCCTTCTCTAGATGTGCTTGGCCATATTGCTTCTTTTTCTTGAATATTTTCTTTTGTTGAGGCTTGTTATCTTTATGTGGACAATCAACCATGAAATGATCATATTCTCCACAATTGTAACATGCTCGCCTCGTCTTGGATCTTTGTCTGTCCTTGTATCTTCTTTCATTTGAGTTGCCACCCTTTTTTCTTCTCATCATTTTCTTGAAGTTTTTGATGAACAGTATCATGTCTTCTTCATCGATATCAGTGCTTTCATCATCACCCTCATCGTCCTCAAGAGCTTCTGGAGATTATTTTGATGCAGACTTGCATGTTGCTTTTAGTGCAACTCCTCTCTTCTTTGTCGAGGTGAGGTTGGCAAGTTCCTTCACATGCTTGGCTTTCTTCTCCATCATTTCAAAGTTGATGACCTTGCCAAGAATCTCGTCCGGGGTCATTTTGTGAAACCTGGGACTTTCTCTGATCATGGAGCAGAGTGTCAAGTTTCTAGGCATGAATGCCCTAAAAATTAACTGACCACCTCATGATCCGTCCACTTTTTGCTATCATAGGCTCGGACCTTATTGATGAGAGACTTTAGTCTATTGTACATCTCTTGAGGTGATTCTCCTTCCATGGCAAACCTTCTATCATTTCGATCTTGGCTTCACGCACATGACGATCACCTTCATGTGCAGTTTTGAGAGTGTCCCATATTTCTTTAGCAATTTCAAGTCCATCCACCTTGGTGAACTCGTCTCGGCTCAATGATGAGGTGATTACTGCTGCGGCTTGAGCGTTCCAATGAATGGCTTGTTCTTGATTCAGAGTTAGCTCTTCATCATCATCAAGTATATCTAAGCCTGTACACACTATAAGCCAAAGACTTGGGTTAAGAGATATAAGGTGTATTTTCATGTTTTATTTCCACATTGTATAATTCATTCCATCAAATTAAGGTGGTTTGCCTAATGGAATTGATAAATAACAATTATTTGAATTTAAACGTTCATAGTTAAAAGGATATCGGGAGTAGTCTTTGTGACTACCCTCTTTTTGCTTTTTGTCTTCGATTTTCTTCTCGTTGGGTGAGAGTGCCTTCTTCTGTATAAGCGCCTTTAATTGGAGCATCTCCTCATCATCATCCTCATAGTCCTGAATGGCATTGAGGAGCTTCTCCAACTTTTGGTTCCCTTCGTCACCACAATTTTCATGATGGAAGCCCTTAGATTCACCCTTGATTTCCGACATCGTCTCTTTGAGTGGTGATACTCTTCTAAAGAGTTTTTCTCTGATACCAATTGAATGTAGCCTAGAGGGGGGTAAATAGGCTCTTTGAATTTTTAGGCGGTTTCCTGAAACACATAGCGAACTGATTAATTCGAGATGGGCCGGACTAGTCCGGTATGGTGCGGACTAGTCCGGTATGATCGTAATTAAAGGATCAAAATGAGACTTATTCCTACTTCAGGTGTTTGTGCAGCGGAAAATAAATGATTATTCAATTATAGTGAAGTAAGACACAATAACTCTCAATTCTAACACTAGGTGTGGATGTAAATCAAATGATGACTAGTAATCCTAAATAACAATTGAAGGAAGATCAAAAAGACACGAGACAAAGTTTTATCCCAAGGTTCGATTCCACCCAGGAATCTACGTCCCTGTTGAGAAGTCCACCAAGGACCGGGTCTTCACCAACCCTTCCCTCGTTGAATCGCCACAAAGGCCGATTCAATTCCACTAACCACACACAGGGGTAAACAATTATGCGTGGGACGTTCTCACAATCTGAGTGCGCCCACAAGATTACAGAGAGTAACTCTTCCTCCCACATACAAACAGAGGACAACAATCAGCAACTGTGTGAGAGAAGACAAAACAAGAGCTTAATTGCGAGAAGAATGACTCTCTCCTTGATCCAATCTCTAATCCTCAAATACTTAATCTTTATGGGCTTAGAATGAGTGGAGACAGGTAATTTTTGTGCTCTTGGCGTGTGCGGCGGCGCTGGGAATCGAGAGTGTATTATGTGTGGTCATGCACCTCTATTTATACAATATTTCCAAAAACTCTGGCGGCCAGACTAGTCCGCCCTGTTCATCGGACTAGTCCGGTGTGCCGTGTACAATTTTCGTGTTGCATGCGGCATAGTGGAAACCCTAATTTAATGTGTTTACAAAAACTTGAACGGACTAGTCCGGTCAAAGAGCGTACTAGTCCGATGCAAGGTGAGTACCGGATCCAGAGAGTTGAACGGACTAGTCCAGTTTCTTAGCGGACTAGTCCAGTGCAAGGTGAGTCCCGGTTCCATAGAGTTGAACGGACTAGTCCGGTTTCTTAGCGTACTAGTCCGATGCAAGGTGAGTACCGGTTCTAGAGAGTTGAACGGACTAGTTCGGTTTCTGAGCGAACTAGTCCGGTGCAAGGTGAGTTCTGGTTCTAGAGAGTTGAAAGGACTAGTCCGGTTTCTGAGCGGACTAGTCCGGTGCAAGGTGTTGTGAGGCAATAGAATGTGAAACGGACTAGTCCGGTTTCTGAGCGGACTAGTCCGATGCACCGTGTTGTGAGTGATTTGGATTTGTTTTAAGCCCTTACCCATACGCAAAGATTTTGTGCTCTTGAGATGTGTCTCCCACACACATCCTATACACGTAATTCTACATTGCGCTTAGTTCTTGGATCTGCCCTTTTCATTTTTGTTCATCACTTCATTTTTCACCTTTTTGAGTGCACCAATTCTACCTTACCCGAGTTAATCTGCATTCATCTCAACAAGTTCATTAGGATCTCAATTCATTTGT
Organism: Neostapfia colusana; assembly: GCA_030760725.1. Lineage (NCBI taxonomy): Eukaryota > Viridiplantae > Streptophyta > Magnoliopsida > Poales > Poaceae > Neostapfia > Neostapfia colusana. The sequence goes on along the minus strand of JASWHV010000012.1, from coordinate 10,753,573 downwards.
CATCAATCGTCCAAAACCCACAAGGGAGTGCCTGGATGCACTTTCACAAACCCTAAGACACGTACATAATGGACTTGGACTCGATACAAGGCCTAATGGACCAACTAGGTGATGCAACACCTTGACAGACTCTAAACTTGATATTGTTTCAAAGATTCCCTTTGACTCCGAAGGAACTTTGATGTGGGGCCAGTGCCATTGGAAATTTTATCCTCTCAGCATTCCGTGCATATGTAGAACATCAAAAATGGAGTTCGTATGACTCCTGGGCATCCATTTTAAAATGGACTTCTCCTGGGCCCCGAGTTGGACTCGAGTTTGAGTTGGGCTCGGTCTCTAGCTTCTTTTTGGCGTATTTTCTGGCCCTCCACGCCTCCAGACCCCTCTCCATGTATCTCATGTCCTCTCCATGGTTCCTAATCATAATTAATCCATTAGGTAGCAACATACCTCAAAATTCACATATGAAGAATTGTACAGGTATGATCTCACCTCTAAACTCAATTGTCATGCTCGAGCTCTAATAATTGGACATTGCATGTCTACCATAGGAGTGTTGTGTATATCCGTAGGAGTGATGTCTACATCACAATATCAGAGCATATCTTCTAACATTTGATTAAACATCTCAGTTTGGCCATCCGTTTGAGGCTGGTATGTGGATCCTCGAATGAGCTTAGTACCAAGTGATTTTTGCAACTGTTCCTAGAACCGGATACAGAAGGATCTCCTCTGTCGGATACAATGGTTCGTGGAATTCCATGGAGGCATAAAATTTGAGATATGTACAATCCAGCATATTGCTGTACTCTGTATCGTGTATTGACTTGATAAAATGAGCTCACTTTGTGAGACGGTCTACAATCACCCATATGGAATCATGTTTGCGGAAGGTGAGAGGTAGTCTGATAATAAAATCCATATTAATATCGTCCCATTTCCACTCCGGTACACTTAATGTTGCAATAATCCGGCCTTCCTGATGTGGTCGTCCTTCACTCGTCGACACACATCACACTCAGCCACGTATCTTGTGATATCTCTTTTCATGCGGGTCCACCAAAACCTTCTTCTCAAGTTTTGGTACATTTTATTACTCCCCGGGTGAATAGAGTATGTGGACATATGAGCCTCATCTAGGACTTTCTTTCTCAAATCCATATTCTTTGGCACTAGAAGTCGGTCATTGAACCATATAACTCCTTCCTCATCCTCCCAGAAGCATTTGGCTTCACCTTCCTTTATGCGTTTTTGAATATGAGAAATGCCCTTATCACTCCTATGAGCTGCTACAATTTCTTCTCTTATGGATGGTACAAGAGCAAGGTTGTAGATAGCTCCATGAGGAAGTACACGAATAGTAGGTTCCGAATTTGCATTAGAAGTGATAGAGAGGTGATGAACATGAGACCTACGGCTTAGAGTGTCGGTCACAACATTATCCTTTCCCGGATGATAATGGATTTCTAGTTCATAATCTTTGATAAGCTCCAACCATCGTCTTGTCTCATGTTGAGGTCCTTTTGAGTGAAGAAGTATTTGGGACTTTTGTGATCAGAGTACACATGAACAAGGTTCCAGAGTAGATAATGACGTCATATCATAAGAGCAAGAACTATGGCAGCAAGCTCGAGATCATGAGTGGGATAGTGTTGCTCGTACCTTCGAAGTTGACGTGAGGCATCGGCGATCACCCTTCCATTTTGCATGAGCACGCAACCAAGTCCCATGCCCAATGCATCACAATATACATCGAAGGGTTTAGAGATGTCCGGTTGAGCTAGAACTGGCGCGGTGGTGAAATGCTTTTTGAGAGTTTGAAAGGCTTGCTGAAACTCATCACTCCAAGAATATTTGACACCCTTCTTCAAAAGCTCGGTCATAGGTTTCGAGATTTTTGAGAAGTTGGGAATGAACCTTCGATAATATCCGGCTAATCCCAAGAAACTTTGGATTTCATGGACTGATGTGAGAGATTTCCACTTGAGAATATCCCTCACTTTACTAGGATCTACGGAAATTCCTTCGGCGGAAATGATATGTCCAAAGAATGGAACTAATGTGAGCCAAAACTTACATTTGCTAAATTTGGCATAAAGCTTATGATCGCGAAGACATTGGAGAACAATGTGAAGGTGCTGAGAATGTTCCTCCTCCGATTTAGAATACACAAGAATGTCATCAATGAAGACCACGACAAACTTGTCCAACTCTGGCACGAAAACCGAATTCATGAGATACATGAAATAAGTTGGTGCATTAGTAAGGCCAAATGACATCACCAGATATTCGTATAGACCATACCTAGTTGAGAAAGCCGTTTTTGGAACATCTTCAGGCCGAATTTTGATTTGATGATACCCGGACCGGAGATCAATTTTGGAGAATACTTTGGCACCAACGAGTTGATCAAAGAGAATGTCAATGCGAGGTAGAGGATATTTATTCTTGATGGTGATGGCCTTTAGTGAGCAGTAGTCCACACATAGCCGTAATGATTCATCTTTCTTATTGACAAATAATGCCGGACAACCCCAAGGAGAAGAGCTTGGACGGATAAATCCCTTATCCATGAGCCCTTTGAGTTGCTCCTTCAATTCAGCCAACTCATTAGGCGCCAGTTTATACAATCTCCATGAGATAGGAGTAGTTCCTGGTACCATCTCGATCTTGAACTTGACCTCTCGATCAGGTGGCGAACCCGGAAGGTCATCGTGGAAGACATCGAGATATTCACATACAACCGGGATGTCTTCAGGTCCAGCTCCTTCGATGTGATAGGCCGCTGAAATTTTAGAAAAGGTTTCTGCAAGGGATATGAATTGAAGACCATGTTCGGTAGAATTTAATCAAAGAGTACGCAATCCAACATTCAAAACAACCTTGTGTTGACTCATCCAAGACTTACTGAGTAAGATATATATCCCATGACCTTCCAAGACCAAAATATTAGTAGGTAGACTTTATCATTCAAGAGAACTGGGGCTCTACACTACTACAAAAACCATTATCACAGGCGTCTCATTTTTCAGACCTAGGAGGTCCGTAAGAAAATGCGCCTGTGATGTCAAATGAATTAATAGCCGCCTGTGATGAAAAAACATCACAGACGGCTCGCAACAGCAAACTACCTGTGTAAATATATCAATTTTCATAGGCGGACCGTGGAGTAGGAGCCGCCTGCAATATTGGCCATTAATACAGGCGGTTGAAGCGACCGGGAGTAGGGTCCGCCTGCAATATTGGCCATTAATACCGAGGGGAATGTGCCTTTGAAACTTAATTCGAAGCGCATTAATACACGCGGCCGAAGCGACCGGGAGTAGGAGCCTCCTGCAATATTGACCATTTACCAAGGGGAACACGCATCTGATACCAATTCAAAGTCACCAAGCGTCGCGTTCGGGTATACATCAACCATATTTAGCATCAAACAAAAAGATAACAAATAACTAGATAATCGATAACAAACATTCATCATCAAACACACATTCATTAAAAATTAAATTTTTACAAACAACAAAAGAAAACAATAGACGATCGCCTAGTCCTCCGGTGGCGGAGGAACCCCACACTTGTTGGCGATCACCTCCACCAACTTCCTGCTGCCTTCAACCCCAAGCACCTCACCGACCGTTCCCGCATCGCGTCAAGACGACCGGCCAATTCGCTTAACCCGAAGAGGTAGTGGGCTATGGTGTCCATTCTAGTACATTCTGGAAGGCGACCAAAACCCAGAAGAACCATGGCACAGATGTACTGTTAAATACATCCTTCGCCATCTGCCGGCGTAACGGTGATAGGTCGTCGTCCACCTGTGCCCTTAGGGCAACCAAACTCTGCTCTAGGAAAGCGACTTTCCTAAGCAGGTGTAGAGAAGGGGAAGGTGCAAGTAATAATGGTGCGGAGAAGGAGAGCTCGGATTACTTTGAATTCTATGCGCGAATGGCAACGACCGCACGATACAAGCAGACCATGGAGTAGGAGCCGCTTGCAATATTGGCCATTAATATAGGCGGCTGAAAAGACCGGGTGTACGCGCCTTACCTTTTCGGTTACCGCACGCGCGCAAGGGGACGTACGTGCGTAGTACATGCATCCTTAGAGTTAAACGGGCGGATAATTTTACGTTAAAAACCGCTTGTGATAAACATTCTTCACAAACGGACAGCCGTAGTTAAAGAACCGCCTGCAATAATGGAGTTATCATAGGCAGATACTCTTTACGTTACAAACCGTCTGTGATCAAGATTCTTCACAGGCGGCTAGTCGTAGGTATAGAACCTCCTGTGAAAATTGTAGCATGCACCAGTCCACAAAAGTTCTAGCAATAAAATATGTCTCACATGGTAGCATGCATTATAGGGCCCCAAAATGTCAAGCTGCGCAAATAATGTAGCATCTCCTGCACAACTTGCCTTCTCTCCAAAAGCTCTAGTATCCATCAGTCGGTTTCAGGGATCGGCTCCCAAGCCACTGCTCCCACCAGCATATGTTTCTAGCTGGTTGATGTACGTGGAGCTCGATAGAGGAAGTGACACACCCCTGGTTGATAAAGATTCTTCACAGGCAGACAATCGTAGATAAAGAACCGCATACGATAATGGAGTTACACAAGCGGATAATATTACGTTACAAACTGTCTGTGATAAAGATTCTTCATAGACGGCTAGTCATAGGTATAGAACCGCCTGCGAAAATTGTAGCATGCACCAGTCCACAAAAGTTCTAGCAACAAAATATGTCTCACATGGTAGCATGCATTACAGGGCCCCAAAATATCAAGTTGCGCAAATATAACATCTCCTACACAACTTGCCTTCTCTCCAAAAGCTCTAGTATCCAGAAGCCGGTTTCATGATCGACTACTGAGCCACTGCTCCCACCAGCATATGTTTTTGGCTGGTTGATGTACGTGGAGCTTGATGGAGGAAGTGACACACCCTTGGTTGATAAATATTCTTCATAGGCAAACAGCCATAGATAAAGAACTGCCTGCGACAATGAAGTTATCACAGGCGGATACTCTTTACGTTACAAACCGCCTGTGATAAGATTCTTCACAGGCGGCTAGTCGTAGGTATAGAACTGCCTGCAAAAATTGTAGCATGCACCAGTCCACAAAAGTTCTAGCAACAAAATATGTCTCATATGGTAGCATGCATTACAGGTTCCCAAAATGTCCAGTTGCACAAATGCAGGCAGTATTTACTTGAAGGAAAAACAGAGAAAAATTATATACACACACGAACAGAGGAAAAAACAGAGCTCACACGTACACATAGAGATGAAGCAGCACTCAGTCGGCCATGGCTTCAAGCGCAATGTATTTCACTGTTGAAGTCTACAGCCAACTCAAAGCCAATATTTCACTGTATAAATTTTGTTAATTTTCTTAAAGCATTCCAACATGTAAAAATTTAAATATTAAAAGAGAAAATTTGTCAAATTAAAATATTAAAGCTTCATTATAATATTACAAATATATAAAATATATATCATACATTTTTTCTAGCATTGACATCTTCTCGCATATAGGGTTTCAAATCCTTTTTAATGCTTCTTTCTACGCGCTTGATGTTGTTTGGATTAGTGAAAAGGTACATATCTTCATATTGATTATATTCCTCTTCATTATCTCCCACATTCTCAACCCCAACAATATTTTGCTTTCCAGTAACAACTACGTGCATCTTCTCAGTTCCTGGATCCTGTACATAAAATACTTGTGCAACACGATCGGCGAGAACCCACGGGTCATCTTTATAACCCACTTTGTTCAAGTCTACCAGTGTCAGCCCGTAGTTGTCCATTTTTACACCATCAGGATGTTTGACACATTGGCACTTAAACACGGGCATTTGCGTTCTTTCGCCATAATCGAGTTCCCATATTTCTTCTATGAACCCGAAGTATGTGGTCTTCTGCCCTTGTGGATCATAAGCCTCTATACGAACACCACTATTTTGTGCAACACTCTTACCGTATTTTTCCTTAGTTTAAAATATGTTACCATTGATGTCATATGCTTGCCATGATATCACCAAAGCAGATGGGCTAGAAGCTAACTTCTTCATTGTTGCCTCTTCATCAGAGTCTCAGTATGGTATATTTTGGTCCATTAACCATTCAGTGAAACATCTTTTGTGCTCTTTCATGATTCAGTTTTCTGTGCGGCCTTGGTTTTTTCTACGAAGCTCAATTTTGTGTTCCTCGATGTACGACTCAGCTATTGCAAGCTGTTGTAGTACACCAAAATATACACAGTGTACTAATTTGTAATCCTACCCACTTTGCCTCTCCCACCTAGTCTACCCTCATATACTGGAATAGGCACACCTATCGGATTTCCATTTTTGATGTAATCAGCGCAACCCTCAATCACTTCTTCAGTAATGTATCCTTCCATAATTGAACCCTCTGGGTGAGCATGGTTCTGCACATAACCCTTTAATACTCCTAAATATCTCTCCAACGGGAACATATGATGTAAATATAGTGGCCCCAATGCTTTTATCTAATCAACAAGATGAAAGATTAGGTGTACTTTCATATCAAAAAAGGATGGTTAGAAACACATCTCAAGATTGCACATAGTCTCGATGATGTACGTTTTCAAATAGTCTAAGTCTTCCCAGGTATCACCTTTTGCGATACTGCATCGAAGAAGTAATACAAACGTGTGATGACAACTTTTACATGCTCAGGTTTGATGACCCTATTGCAATGTCAAGGAACACTGTCATCATCACGTGACAGTCGTGACAATTATAGCCGAACAAAGACAAGTCTTTCATCGAGACTAGTTTGCGGATATTGGATGAGAAACTCGTGGGCACTCTGATCCCACGCAAGCATTCACAAATTGCCTTTTCTCCTGTAGCGTCAAGTTGTAGCTGGCTAGGGGCAAATATCAAGATTTACTAGGTCCATACGTGATTTTAATATGTCCTTTGTTTTCCTCGGCATGTCCAGCAAGGTTCCAATGATGCTGTCAAATATATTCTTTATAACGTGCATCAAATCAATACTATAGCAAATTTTTAGGTTCTTCCAGAATGGAAGATACTTAAAAAATTGATTGTTTCTTAAAAGCCGTGTCAGTTGTATCACCCAAAGATGTAGTTTTCTTTCTCATTGTTCCTTTACATTTTGTGCCCTTACCAAAAGCAACCTGGATATTCTTGACCATTTCGAACACGAGCTTTCCACTGTAAGGTTTTGATGCAGTATCTTTTTTGATTGTGTTATCAAATTGTTGTTTCATCTTCCTGTACTTGTGTGTATCTGTTAAGAACCGCCGGTGTCTCATGTACACCGTCTTTCTGGATGAAGTGATGTACAAAAATCCAGTTCCATCCACGCACCTTACACTACCTTTTTTCCCTTTCATTTATCCTGATAATGTAAACAGTTTGGGACAATCATGCACGGTAAGGAATATCATTGCTCTTAGCGTTAAATATTCCCGCTTGTACTCATCCCATGTACGTACCCCTTCATTCCACGGTTTCTCCATATCTTCTATTAGAAGTTCCAAGAACACATCAATTTCGATGCCGGGTTGTTTCATACCTTGTATAAGAATAGATAACAAAATATATTTCCTTTTGTGACACAACCACGTCGGTAGGTGGTACATCGTTAATACCACGGGCCCTGTGCTGTGTATGCTCCTTTTTTCACCAAACGGTTTCATTCTGTCTGTACCCAAGGTAAACCTTATATTTCTAATTTCCTTTGCATATTTACACGTGTATCTAACTGAATGTGGCCTAGAGGGGGGTGAATAGGCCTTTAAAAGATTCCTGCACACTTAATAGAATTATCAGAAACTTAATTGACCGGACTAGTCCGGTTGTGTGGGCGGACTAGTCCGGTGTGCTGAATTGTGTAGATTGTATAAATGTTGTGCAGAAGAATTAACTTGTTTAGCAGCGGAAATAAGAACAACAATTATTCTATTTTGATTTTACAATGTGAGGTGTGATTATGCCCGTGAATGAGACTTAGCAACTCAAATTATGAAGTTTAGCAACTAGATGTTATAATCAACAAAAAACAAGAAGGCATGCGAGACACAAATTTTACCGAGGTTCGATCTCACCAAGAGATCTACGTCCTCGTTGAGGAGGCTCACACAGAGCCGGGTCTCTAACCCTTTCCCTCTTCAAGTCACCACACAAGGCCGACTTGACTCCACTAGCACGGGTAATCACCGAGTTTGTGGGGCAACCTCACACGTTGAGGGCTCCCACAAGAATTACAATGAGAAAGTGATCAAATACACTCAAAAAGATTACAATGCAGAATATGAGTGTAGAGAGATCAAACCCCAAGAGCTCACAACGAAAGAACGACGATCTCCCAATCCCGAATCCAAGTGTTCAATTGATCTTCACCTTTTTGCGCCTTAGATGTGTGGGGAGATGTGTTTTGGGCTCTTGGGACAGGTGGTGGCGCTAGGGTTCTTGTTTCAAGCAGTATGAGTCGTGTCTCACCTTTGGGAGGCCGTGGATCACCCATTTATATAGTTTCTAAAAAGTTATCATTGTAAAACCTAATACCGGACTAGTCCGGTATATGATCGGACTTGTCCGGTCTACTTCCAGTGGGTTAACCGGACTAGTCCAGTCTAAAACCGGACTTGTCCGGTGCTATGTGAAGTGGGGTTCCAGAAAGTTCAGCGGACTAGTCCTGTCGCATGGATGGACAAGTCCGCAGTCATCTAAAGAGCACAACAGAAACATGAGCGGACTAGTCCGGTCTAAAACCGGACTTGTCCGGTCGCATTCCAGTAAGCTGACCGGACTAGTCCGGTCCATGAGTGGACTAGTCCGGTGTCTAGTGGATTTTAGTTGATTTTTAAACCCCTTACCCTTACGCAAAGTCATGAGCTCTTGGGATGTGTCTCTCACACACACCCTATACATTTACATCTACTTTGCTCTTCTAAATTCCACTAAAGTCTTCCTTTTCGGACACCACTCTATTTTTCTCCTTTTTGTGTGCACGAGCTAGTTCACTTTGTTTGTCCTGCAATAATTTCATTAGGATCTCATATGCTTGTCATCAATTAGCCAAAACCCACAAGGAATATCCTAGATGCACTTACAATCTCCCCCTTTTTGGTGATTGATGACAACTATTTGAGATATCACAATTGAGAATAAAAAGTTGATTTTCATAAGGTGTGCACATATGAGAATAATAAGGAATTCACAAAAAGCTTCTCACATATGCACACACCTTATGGTGGGGTGCCTAACAGGTGTGTGATAAACAAAATGTTATAAATTAAAGACAAAAAGTAGTGAACATATAAGTAGGCATTAGAGCATAGTGCATCACACATAAGAAAAGAAATAGTGCATTACAAGATTTTAAAATAGGTACATGTCCTTGATCACAAAAGAGCTTAATAACTAATACTAGATAGTTCGAGTCCAAATCTAATCTCAATCTCTCCCCCTTTGGCATCAAGGCACCAAAAAGGGAAAAATTGAGGGGAATCACTCATCGCTGCCTTCTCCTTCAGTCTCATTCTGATCTTCATCTTCACCAACTTCAGCATCCATGGGAGCAGGATCTTCCTCTGAGTCCTCGGAGGCGGGCGGTGATCCAACGGGCTCAATCTCAAGCTTTGCACAGATAGACTTGATATTGGCATTGACATACTGTTGGTGTTTCTTCCTTGCAAGCTTTTCCTTGCGCTGCCTGTCTTCGATCTTGCGGCAGCAGGCAAAGATGGAGGAGAGCACCTTGAGGATGCCACTGGATAATTCTTGTGCAGGTGAAGACCCAGGAGGAGCAGCTGCAGATCTAGTAACATGATGAGCTTGCTTTGATCTCCTCTCCACTGGTGGAGAGGACGGGGCAGTTGGAGCCGGGGGAAGAGTGTACTCGGTGGGTTTTTGCGGCTTCAATCCCGCATGCTTGACATCCTTGATGAACTCAAGTCCCGTCACTTTCTCAATCATGTACATGATATACGGTGCATATCCACAGGACCTATTGGGAGTGATTGAGATGTTCACGATGTCATTGTAGATATACTCAAACACATTGAATGGTCTCCTTCCACTAATGACCTTCATGAGAGTCCTAAAGGTCCCTTGTATAGTTCCCGCATCTCCATCCTTCGGAGCTATAGTCTTTCTCAAGACTCTATTGAGGACCACAAAGAAGGGTTTCAGATATTTGATGGTGGGAGGAACATATGGCATCCTTGTGTCATAGAGAAACTCAAGCTCTTCCTTCTCCAGGGGTTTCAGATTATGGATGACCATTTCATGATCCAAAGTGTGTTGGAGGTGGAGAATCCTAGCAAATTCATCATAAGTGACACTATACTTTGAACCATGAGTCATCCAAGTAAGACTGTCTCCATCACCACGAGCAAAGTAGAGAGTGGAGTAAAACTTGGTAATGACTTCATTGTTCCATTCATACTCAAAGGATAGCAGGTCCGTCAGACCGTGCCTCTCTAAGGCCTCCACCATCTCACGAAAGGCAGGATACCTCTTCGACTTCAGGTATTCAACATTTAGCCATTGACTCTCTACTACAAGATTCTTCATCTTCATGTACACATGCTTGTAGTAGTCTGCATGGAAGTTGCTCCAGAACCTTGGATCAGAACATTGTTTAGGTCGGTCATACACTTCAATCTTCCTGAAGTTATCAGCTAGTTCATTCCCTTTTCCAGTGAAATCCTCACTTGAAGGCTGCCTGTTGCGGTGAACGGGATTTTTCATTTTCAGAGGCCCAATGGGGCCACTAGCAAGTCCCTTCCCTTTATTGAGAACTCTTTTTGGCCCTGACGAGCCCTCAGCAGCATCTTTCCTTTGAGGCCTTTTGACAATGACTTTCCTCTTCTTAGGTAGATTGTCGTCGGAGGGTGGAGAGTGAGCATTGACATCATGTCTCTTCTTCATCACTCCCTCCTTAGCTCTCCTCACTCTTTCACGTTGAACTTCTTCGTCAAGGTGAAAAGAGCCGTCATCTGAGCCCGAAGACATGATGCCAAGATTTGAAGATTCGCGTTGAAGGAGCAAGAGTCTATCCGGATGAGTCCGGAAAGTAGGATCCCCTCGTCGAGAAGAGGCTTTTTCATGGAGAAAACTCCGAGTTTGAGGGCTCAACTCGAAAATCACTTTGGGAGCTAGGGTTTAGGAGAGAGGGTGAGACAAAGTGCTTATGAGTGGAGAGGGAGGCGTTTGGTCTGGCCAACTGCTTCTATATGCGACTGACCGGACTAGTACGGTCATGGTAGCGGACTAGTCCGGTACCCCTGATTTAACCTAACTGTCGTCTGTCTTCCAACAGACCTGATACATATATAGGTGATTAATAGTGATCCAAGGACAATAATTTTGCAAAGTCTTGGTGATTACGACCAGTAGGCAATCAGCAATCAAACAATGGTCATAATCCACAAGATTTCTTCATTAAGATAGTTTTCTGAGTGGAAAAAGGAGAAGAGGAGCATTTTTAACAATACAAAGGAACATTTTGAGTTGCAACCAGGTATGCAATGTTTCAAGCCACATTTCGAGAGTCAAGAATGTTTAGCTCATTTCTTAGTTCACAAAACCTTTTCTCATCTAATGGTTTGGTAAAAATATCCGCAAGTTGTTTTTCAGTCCTAACATGTGAAATAGCAATGTCACCTTTTAATGAATGATCTCTAAGAAAGTGATGACGGATATCTATGTGCTTAGTTCTTGAGTGCTCTACAGGGTTGTGTGCAATTTTTATAGCACTTTCATTATCGCATAGAAGCGGGATATGACTTAGATTGTAGCCGTAGTCCCTAAGAGTCTGTCGCATCCAAAGTAGTTGCGCACAACAACTACCGGCTGCAACATACTCCGCTTCCGCTGTGGAAAGAGCAATGGAGTTCTGCTTTTTAGATGACCAAGAAACTAGGGACCTACCAAGAAATTGACAAGTCCCTGACGTGCTCTTTCTATCGACTTTGCATCCTGCATAGTCGGCGTCAGAATACCCTATCAAGTTAAACTTGGATCCTTTGGGATACCAATGGCCCAAGTTGGGTGTGTGCACAAGGTACCTTAGGATTCTTTTTACAGCAATTAAGTGACACTCTTTAGCTGCGGCTTGAAACCTTGCACACATGCAAACACTAAGCATAATATCTGGCCTAGATGCACATAAATAAAGTAAGGAGCCAATCATGGACCGATATACCTTTTGGTCCACATTTGGACCGTCTTCATTGAGGTCGAGATGTCCGTTGATGGCCATGGGTGTCTTGATGGGCTTTGCTTTGTCCATATTGAATTTCTTGAGAATCTCTTGTGTATATTTAGTTTGGCTTATAAATGTACCTTCTCTCAGTTGCTTCACTTGAAATCCCAAGAAGAATTTCAATTCACCCATCATTGACATCTCGAACCTGTCTGTCATTATTTTGCTAAATTCTTCACAGAAGGACTTGTTAGTGGATCCAAAGATAATGTCATCAACATAAATTTGACATACGAATAAATGATCATCAAAATGTTTAGTAAAGAGTGTATAGTCAGCTTTACCAATTTTGAATCCATTTTGAGTCAGAAAATCTCTAAGGCACTCATACCAGGCTCGAGGAGCCTGTTTGAGGCCATAGAGAGCCTTACGCAGTTTATAGACATGGTTGGGGTATTCCTGATCTTCGAACCCCAGTGGCTGCTCCACATAGACTTCCTCCTTTATCGGACCATTGAGGAAGGCACTCTTGACGTCCATTTGATACAACTTAAAATTATGGTGAGTAGCATATGCCAATAAAATGCGAATGGACTCAAGTCTAGCTACAGGAGCGAAAGTTTCATCGAAGTCCAAACCTTCCACCTGAGAATAACCTTTGGCCACCAACCTCGCTTTATTTCTTGTCACTACTCCATGTTCATCTTGCTTGTTCTGAAAGACCCATTTGGTTCCAACGATGTTCGCCCTTGGTCTTTCCACCAGGTCCCACACTTCATTTCTTTTGAAGTTGTTCAGCTCCTCTTGCATCGCAATCACCCAGTCTGGATCCCTTAAGGCTTCTTCTACCATGTATGGCTCCAGAAAAAACACAAAAGAATAGTGTTCACAAAAATTTGCAATTTGAGATCTAGTAGTTACTACCTTAGCAATATCTCCAATGATATTGTTGACAGGATGGTCTCTTTGCACACACTGATGTACTCTTGGGTGTGGAATTTGTATAGTTGCTTGTTCTTCATTGTCTTCATGTGTCATGTCTCCCCCTAGATCATTGCTTCCATAATCATCTTGATCTTCTTGACCTTCCTCAACCTGATCTTGTGTAGGAGCTCCCCCTTGATCATTGCTTCCTTGTTGAAATTCGTCTTGTGTTTCCTCTCGTGGTAGGATATCACCAAGTGCCATTTTCTTCAGCGCTTCACATGGAGCTTCCTCCTTATCTAGCATAAACTTATCGACTTGCTCCACTTGTGAGCCATTAGTTTCATCGAACACTACGTCACGTGCTACTTCAACAAGGCCGGACACCTTGTTGAAGACACGATAGGCGTAGGCATTCGATTCGTATCCGAGCAAGAATCCTTCATCGGACTTCGAAGCGAACTTCGAGGCCCTTGGTTTCTTGTTCAGGATAAAACATTTGCAACCAAAAACTTTGAAATAAGAAACATTAGGCTTTTTACCCGTGAGAAGCTCATATGGAGTTTTCTTCAGTAATCGATGAAGGTATAACCGATTTGTGGCATGACAAGCGGTGTTCACCGCTTCTGCCCAAAATCGGTCTGACGTCTTGTATTCATCCAACATTGTTCTCGCCATTTCGATCAATGTTCTGTTCTTTCTTTCGGCCACCCCGTTCTGTTGAGGAGAGTAGGGTGCCGAGAATTCATGCTTTATACCTTCTTCATTGAGATATTCTTCAACTTGGGTGTTCTTGAATTCTGTCCCATTGTCACTTCTGATATTCTTTACGGTTGATGAGAATTCATTCTGAGCTCTTTTCAAGAACTTCTTGAGGATTCCCTGAGTTTCTGATTTATCATACAAGAAAAATACCCAGGTAAATCTTGAAAAATCATCAACAATTACTAAACCGTATTTGTTACCGCCGATGCTGATGTACGCAATTGGACCAAAGAGATCCATGTGGAGAAGTTCCAGCGGTCTAGCGGTGGTCATCACATTCTTGGCGGGGTGTGGTGCTCCAACCTGTTTTCCTGCTTGACAAGCGCTGCACGGCCTGTCTTTTTCAAAAACCACATCCTTAAGACCACGGATGTGACCACCTTTTAGAAGTTTTTGCAGATTTCTCATTCCAACATGGGCTAGCCGTCTATGCCACGGCCATCCCATGTTGGTCTTAGCAACCAAGCAAGTGTTGAGTTTGGCTTTATCTTTGTTGAAGTCAACAAGATAAAGCTTTCCCTTCAACAATCCCTTGAATGCAATCGAGCCATCGCTTCTTCTAAAGACGGTCACACCCTCATTAGTGAATAAACAGTTGTAACCTTTGTCGCATAGTTGAGATATTGATAAAAGATTGTAATCTAGAGAGTCTACGTGTAAAACATTAGATAAGGTGTGTTGAGAGGATATTTCAATGTTACCACTACCAAGGACCTTTCCTTGGCTGTTGTCTCCAAAGTATATACCTTCACTTGGATCCTTGTTGCACTCGTACTCCACAAACATACCTCTCTCTCCGGTCATATGATTTGTGCATCCGCTATCTAGCACCCACTTAGATCTGCCGGAGGAGTAAGCCTGCAAAATAGAACTATTTCTTGGTTTTAGATACCCAAGCTTGCTTGGGTCCTCTCAGGTTAGTCACAAGAGTCTTGGGCACCCACACACAAGTTTTTAAGTTCTTGTGGCGTGGCCCTGTATATTTAGCAATGACTTTTCCATACTTGTTTTTCATTAGAACATAAGAAGCATCAAATGTACGGAACAGTGTTTGTAATTCAGATTCATGGGATTTTTCTTTAACAAAAGTGATTCTATTCTTGGCATGATTAGGAGTAGACATGTGTTTGTTCCTGTCAAAATCAAGACCATCTTTGACATTGGGAGGTCTAGTGATCATATATGCACTTCGTGCATATTTGATCTTCTCCTTGTCAAAGATGCCGTTTTGAGAAGAATGCATGTCATGAGAGGTTGAAGCATTAGAAATTACATTCTTCTTACTAGAGCAAGTGCAGGTTCTTATTTTTGTTGAACTCATGTCTTTGGAGGAAGAGCTCTTGGAGGAAGAGGAGTCACTTTGTTTGAGCGACTCAACTTGCACCTCAAGGATTTTGTTAACTTTTGACAAGTTAGCAAGTTCTTCCTTGATTGCAATGTGTGAGTCTTCTAACTTTGAGTAAGTTTCCTTACTCAAGGCTAGCTCTAACTCAAGTGCCTCATTCTTCTCTCTTTCAAGCTCAAGAAGCTTTTCAACTTCTTGATATCTCTTCCTCTCACGGATGAGCATATCTTCTTGTCGGTTGACAAGTTCCTCCTTTTCAAAGATTTCGTTCGACAACATTTCCATTTTCTTTAAAGCAATTTTACTTAGCCCTCTAAACATTTCTTCATTATCACTAGAGCTATCAAAGTTATCAATGGAAGAATTTAGTACAGGAGGAGTAAGTCGAACCTTTTTCTTGCCTTCCTTAGCCATAAGACAAGTGTGGTTGTTCATGTCCCGTCCTCCCATGTTTGGAAAGAGTGTGGCTCTCATAGTTGGTTTCTTGACTGCGATAGTGGCCATCTCTTCTTCTTCATCGGAGGAGGACTCGTCGTTTGAGTCCCACTCCTTCCCAATGTGAGCTTGATGGACTTGTCTTCTTTTTCTGAAAATTTTCTTTTCTTGAGATCTTGTTTCCTTCTTCTTTTTGTTTTCTTCATAAGTACAGCCCACCATGAAGTGACCATACTCTCCGCAGTTGTAGCAAGTGCGTCGAGCCTTGGATTTTCCTTTATCCTTGCTTTTGCCATCATGTGAATTGTTGCCGTGTCTTCTCTTCATCATGCGTTTGAATTTTTTGATGAAGAGTACCATTTCTTCATCATCAAGATCGGTGCTCTCGTCGCTTGTATCTCCATCGTCTTGGTCTTCACGAGTTTCTTTGAGTTTGGGTCTGCACATTGCTTTGAGAGAAACTTCTTTCTTTTTGGATGAGGTGAGTTCGGCTAAGTCTTTGACGTATTGGGCTTCTTTCTCCATCATTTCATGATTTATGATCTTCCCTAGTAATTCATCGGGAGTCATTTTGTGAAAACCGGGGCTCTCTCTGATCATTGAGCAAAGTGTGACGTTTCTTGGCATGAAGGCTCTTATCATCCTTTTGACCACCTCGTGATCAGTCCATTTCTTACTTCCATAGGCATGGATTTTGTTAATGAGTGCCTTCATCCGATTGTACATGTATTGAGGTGATTCGCCTTCTTCAATAGAAAAATCTCCCCAACTCTCCTTCAAGCATCTCAATTTTGGCTTCACGTACAGGCCTATTTCCTTCATGAGCTGTTTTGAGTGTATCCCAGATTTCTTTTGCACTCTCTAGTCCATCGATCTTGGTAAATTCTTCTCTGCTCAGTGACGATGTGATTACTGCAACGGCTTGTGCATTTCTGTGAATCTCTTGTTCTTGTTCCGGAGTGAGTTCTTTATCCGTGTCTGGGATATCTATTCCTGTGCAGACAATATGCCAAAGGCTGGGATTCAGAGATATCAGATGCATCTTCATGTTGTACTTCCACATGGTATAATCACTTCCGTCAAACTGTGGAGGCCTTCCCATAGGAATCGAAAGATAGTAATTGTTTGAATTGAGACGGTTGTAGTTGTAAGGATACCGGGAGTAGTCGTGATGACCACTCCCCATCGTCTTTTCTTCCTCTTTTCCCTTTTGTGCCATTAATTTCTTTCTCAGTAATGCCTTTAGCTGTCTCACTTCATCATCGTCATGTGGACTTTCTTTCAGCACATCGAAGGCTTTGGCTTCTTGCTCCTCATCGTTGTTGTTCGTTTTCGGGATATCGTTGTTCTTCTCAAAGGCCATTGATCTCTCCGAGATGTGAGTCTCGTTGATGGAGAACTTGGCTCTGATACCAATTGAATGTGGCCTAGAGGGGGGTGAATAGGCCTTTAAAAGATTCCTGCACACTTAATAGAGTTATCAGAAACTTGATTGACCGGACTAGTCCGGTTGTGTGGGCGGACTAGTCCGGTGTGCTGAATTGTGTAGATTGTATAAATGTTGTGCAGAAGAATTAACTTGTTTAGCAGCGGAAATAAGAACAACAATTATTCTATTTTGATTTTACAATGTGAGGTGTGATTATGCCCGTGAATGAGACTTAGCAACTCAAATTATGAAGTTTAGCAACTAGATGTTATAATCAACAAAAAACAAGAAGGCATGCGAGACACAAATTTTATCGAGGTTCGATCTCATCAAGAGATCTACGTCCTCGTTGAGGAGGCTCACACAGAGCCGGGTCTCTAACCCATTCCCTCTTCAAGTCACCACACAAGGCCGACATGACTCCACTAGCACGGGTAATCACCGAGTTTGTGGGGCAACCTCACACGTTGAGGGCTCCCACAAGAATTACAATGAGAAAGCGATCAAATACACTCAAAAAGATTACAATGCAGAATATGAGTGTAGAGAGATCAAACCCCAAGAGCTCACAACGAAAGAACGACGATCTCCCAATCCCGAATCCAAGTGTTCAATTGATCTTCACCTTTTTGCACCTTAGATGTGTGGGGAGATGTGTTTTGGGCTCTTGGGACAGGTGGCGGCGCTAGGGTTCTTGTTTCAAGCAGTATGAGTCGTGTCTCACCATTGGGAGGCCGTGGATCACCCATTTATATAGTTTCTAAAAAGTTATCGTTGTAAAACCTAATACCGGACTAGTCCGGTATATGATCGGACTTGTCCGGTCTACTTCCAGTGGGTTAACCGGACTAGTCCGGTCTAAAACCGGACTTGTCCGGTGCTATGTGAAGTGGGGTTCCAGAAAGTTCAGCGGACTAGTCCTGTCGCATGGATGGACTAGTCCGCAGTCATCTAAAGAGCACAACAGAAACATGAGCGGACTAGTCCGGTCTAAAACCGGACTTGTCCGGTCGCGTTCCAGTAAGCTGACCGGACTAGTCCGGTCCATGAGCGGACTAGTCCGGTGTCCAGTGGATTTTAGTTGATTTTTAAACCCCTTACCCTTACGAAAAGTCATGAGCTATTGGGATGTGTCTCTCACACACACCCTATACATTTACATCTACTTTGCTCTTCTAAATTCCACTAAAGTCTTCCTTTTCGGACACCACTCTATTTTTCACCTTTTGTGTGCACGAGCTAGTTCACTTTGTTTATCCTGCAATAATTTCATTAGGATCTCATATGCTTGTCATCAATTAGCCAAAACCCACAAGGGATATCCTAGATGCACTTACACTAACTCACCATGCTCTATCCATATTGTGTAGTTTTCTTTAAAACCTTTTCACCAAATGATATTGGATTACCATAGTATCTAACCAAGAAATCTTATTTTCAGAGTCGATACATGGTCATAATATGTCATCTATCTTTTGCATCTTCACATATCTCTTGGACGCTTCAATAAAGTCTGCAACATTTTGAATGTACATAGGATCCGTTCTTGGCATGTTGTACTTCCACGCTCGGCGGTCCATCTTCTATGTCAAACTGTAAGAATAAAAATATGATAGTAACCATTTCTTGAATGCTAATGGAGGCTGAAAGTTGAACACAAGGTTCATAAAGCTAGCGTACAGTGATGGCACTTGGAGGCGAGGAAGACGACATGCGCACGCTTGGAGGCGAGGGCGAGGACGGTGACGTGGGCTCAACAGCGAGGGAGGGGACGGCGGCGACGGGCAGGATGGCGGCGGCGGCGGCAAGGGGAAAATGTATTTTTTGGCAGCCTGACGGCGTCGATGTGAAATCTCCCGAGTTAGGTTTTTGCGTTGCCTCAGGGTGCTTTATATAGTCGTCCATTATCACAGGCGGGTTTTCAGTTCTATATTAAAAACCACCTGTGATAATTGCCTCTTTATAGGTCTGCTCTTATGTTTCCTCTTCCTTTGCTTCATTTTTTTATTTAGATTCTAATGTAAATACTCAAACATATATAGATTCTGAAAATTAAGTCCAAACTCGATGATTCTTTTTTCTATATTCTTCAAAAATTAATATATACCAGATGGAACAAAAAGTTTAAAACTTATATAGTTAACAATGTAGCATTAATTTATATGCACAAATTATTCAGAATGTCATATCTTCTAAAAACGGATCTTTCACTGAAAGTTCGTTTGTATGAACATATTGTCTTATTTATACATGTATAATTTTTTTAATTTTTTAAAAAGCAATCCAACATATCAAAATTCAAATTACCCCTCATTGTAATGAAATGCTCATATATATATATATATATATATATATATGAGGTATTCTTCAAATTTTGAACACACATTTATTCAAAAAATTTGGTAAAAATCTAAAAAAAATCATAGAGGGAGGTTGGTATGATGACTAAAAATTCCCATAGAAAAACGCACTCTCAAAATCAATGTATTATGCAAGATACAAAAATGAAAAATATCCTATTTATTTATTTTTCATGTTCTGGCCAATTTCAAAGATTTTTCCAAGTAAAATTTAATGGGCGCCTGTAATACTAAATCATATTACAAGAAGTTGGGATCTGGGTTTTTACAAGCCCCCTTGTTTTGATCAAGAATATTAGTTAATCCTAAACTTAGTAAACTTTTTTCACAGGTGGTTCTATATTAAAAACCGTCTGCATTAATTTTCTCTTCATAGGTCTGCTCTTTAGTTTCTTCTTCCTTTGCTTTATTTTTTATTTAGATTCCAATGTAAATACTCAAACATGTATAGATTCTGCAAGTTAAGTCCAAACTCGATGATTCTTTTTCTATATTCTTCAAAAATTAATATATATACCAGATGGAACAAAAAGTTTAAAACTTATATAGGTAACATTGTTATGTTTCGGTAAATATAGCATTAATTTATATGCACATTTTATTTAGATTGTCATATCTCCTAAAAAATGGATCTTCCACTGAAAGTTGGTTTGTATGAACATATTGTCTTATTTATACATGTACGAATTTTTTTAATTTTTTTTAAAGCAATCCGACATGTCAAAATTTAAATCATCCCTCATTCTAATGAATTGCTCATATACATATGAGGCATTTTTCAAATTTTGAACACACATTAATTCAAACAATTTTGTAAAAATCTGAAAACAAAATCATAGAGGTTGGTATGATGATTAAAAAGTCTCATAGAAAAATGCACTCACAAAATCAATGTATTATGCAATATACAAAATGACAAATATCCTATTTATTTGTTTTTCATGTTCTGACCAATTTCAAGGTTTTTCCAAGTAAAATTTAATGGCACCTATAATACTAAATCATATTACAAGAACTTGGAATTTGGGCTTTTACAAGCCCCCTTATTTTGATGAAGAATATTAATTAATCTTAGACTTAGTAATTTTTTCAAGCGGTTCTATATTAAAAACCGTCTGCAATAATTGCCTCTTCATAGGTCTGCTCATCAGTTTCTTCTTACTTTGCTTCATTTTTTATCTAGATTCCAATTTAAGTACTCAAACATGTATAGATTCTACAAATTAAGTTCAAACTTGATGATTCTTTTCTCTATATTCTTCAAAAATTAATATATTTCGGATGGAACAAAAAGTTTAAAACTTATATAGGTAACATTGTTATGTTTTGGTAAATATATCATTAATTTATATGCACGTATTATTCAGATTGTCGTATCTCCTAAAATATGGATCTTCCACTGAAAGTTGGTTTGTATGAACATATTGTCTTATTTATACATGTATGAATTTTGTTGATTTGTTTAAAGCAATCCAACATGTCAAAATTCAAATTATCCATCATTCAGTTATGACGCCTCATCGACGGTGCAGCAATCGCTAGAATCTGAAACACCTTTATAATAAGCAGTTGGCGCGCCGTTCCTCATCTTCCTCGCCGTGCCCTTCCTCATCTTCCTCGCAGCGCCCTTCCTCATCTTCCTCGCAGCGCCCATCCATCTTCCTCGCTTTTCACAACCATGGCGTCTGTAGGATCCTCATCTCGCCTTCCCGCTGGTGATCATCAAGGCGGAAAATGCAAGCAGCCATCGCTGGCGCTCCCGATGTCAAGCGCTGGAGCCAAGCAACAACCTTCTGGTGCCTCGCCGGCGAACAGCCAGGGAGCCAAACTGCAACACATTCTGGTGACCCGACGGTGAACCGCTCCCGATGGTCATCTCTGGTGCCGGCGGCTCCGCCAACACAGTTGGCGGTCCAGAGTGATGCAACCTATACCACCGAGGTCATGTTGAACGACACCGTGATCGAGTCCACCGTCACGTCGTCCGGTGCCGATGTCGAGCACCTCCTTTTGCAGGTTCACGGGAACAACCCACGTCAAGAACCCGGACGGGCGCAAGTCGTACAAGACGGCCGTCCTCAAGCTCAGAGTAGGCCGCCACTGTCTCGTCTTCCAGATCATTCACGCGGACTATGTCCTGGAGAGTTCCCTGTAAAACTTCTTCGCCTATGCGCACAACAGATTTTCCAGCGTCAGTATCAGTAGCGACGTAAAGAGACTGCGCGAGGACTACGGCTTCGAGGTAGCAAATGTGGTTGAGCTCTGGGACCTTGCTGTGAAGGTGCTGCACCGGTCGGAACTCATGTCTGCGTCGTTCAAGACCCTGACACTCGAGGTGATGAATGTGCACATCGACAAGGCGAAGGACATCAAGTGTGCTAAGTGGGATAAGGTGATCCTGTCGCCACAGCAGGTGGAGTATGCCTTCATCGATGCATTTACCTCTTACGAGATTTGCGTGCTTCTGCTCTCCCGTTAGGCTTCCTCGCCATCTCTGGTCCGCGGGCAGTGCCCCTCGCCAGGGTACGTCAGCACGGACTTCGATGATGACAGTTATCATGGCTACAAAAATTGCCAGTCCCACGTGGCGACGATCTGCGTGTCGTCGAGCACCCCAGCGGCTAACTGATATGCCCATTCTGTCCCAACTTGAAGCGCAAATGGAAATGGGAAGACATCAACTCCATCCAACGTCATGTTATGGAAGTTGGGCTCTCCAATTCTGAAATACATAGTGATAAGAAGAAGAGCCAGCACCGTCAAATGGCGAGGAACCATGGCTGGATGTGATAACTCCTCGACATGCTTTCATATTAGTTATTCTGTTCTGAACTCGAAGTTATATTCTTCAATTTTTGTGGACAATGTATGTGGACTGGATGTTTGTGCAGTACCCTTAATAGCCTTTTCTGAAATACTTTCTCGGATGGATGTGCCCATGGCAATCCTACTTTGTTTTCCTCTTACTTAACCAGATGTTACCGTGGGTTCGTCCTGTGTTACTGTTCTCATTAATCCTAAACTTAGTAAACTTTTTTCACAGGCGTTTCTATATTAAAAACCGCCTGCGATAATACATCTTCGCAAGCGGTGTTTAATTCATCTTCAAGGAGGGAGGAGGGTTTCACGCCGCACGCACTTCTCTGCACCATCATACCGGTTGCAATTAAGTTCTCCGCAACTCTTTGTCCTAGGGTCGCTCGTCTCCCTTTGTCCACAATGGAAGATGCTGCTTTTATCTCACCTGTCTCTTCACCACCGGCCATAGTTAAGTTCTCCACACCTCCTCCTCCTCGGGCCACACGTTTCCCTTCCGTCCAACTCCAACCGCTCTCTCTTTTTTCACAGGCAGTTCTATATTAAAAACCGCCTATGATAATACATCTTCGGAGGCGATGTTTAATTCATCTTCGAGGAGGGAGGAGGGTCTCGCACGCCGGTCGCACTTCTCTGCACCACCGTACCGACCAAAATTAAGTTCTCTGCAGCTCTTCCTCCTCGGTCCGCTCGTCTCCCTTAGTCAACAATGGAAGACACTGCTTTTATCTCCCCCGTTTCTTCACCATCAGCCGTAATTAAGGTCTCCGCACCTCCTCCTCCTTGGGCCACGCGTTTCCGCTCCGTCCAACTCCAGCAGCTCTCTCTTCAAACCCTTAGCGATCGACCAACTCCGGTGCGACCACCGTCTGCCGTCCACTGTTCGCCATCGCCGCCGCCGTCGTCGTCACCGTCACTACTCCCTCCTATTCGACGTCGTCATCATCGTTCATGGCTGGGAACTTTATTAACGACTTGGTGCATGGCCGACTCAAGGAGGAGCGCTTGGTGTGGTGCAAGAACCACCCCCATGTATATACATATGGTACACCGGTCGCTCTGTAGTTTTGCTTTTCCGTCTTATTTGTTTTTGGTATTTTCAATTTCATGGCTCGCCATTTGCGTCACTTGTTGTCCAATTTCACTGCGTAGGGTTTCTCTGCGAAGCCTGAGTCGGGAGACTTAATGAAGTGGCAGTGCGTCGTCCTCGGTAAAGAAGGGCTATGTCATGAAGAATAAGCACAATCCAGTATAATCATCATCCCCTTATTAATGAATTTCCTTTGTAGACTGACTGCAAAGGTGGTTACTACCCACTCACAATCTCCTTCTCGGATTACTATCCCTTGGTACCTCCGAGATGTGCCTTTCCACCTAGTTTCTTCCATGCGAATGTCCATCACTCAGGATTTCTCTGCCTTGGGGTTCTTGATCAAGATACTGTAAGATAGGCTTATTTTGCTCAGGTAATTAGTATTTGTTGCCAAAATTATTAGAAGTGGTTTCTTATGTTGCTTAAATTAATATTTTATAGGGGTGGTGTCCTAGTATTAATGTCAGAATTTTACTACTTGAAGTTCAGCGTTTGCTTCATCAGCCAAATGCACCCGATGTTGAAAATGATTGCTATAATCTACTTATCAAGGTTAGTAACTTTGTGTTAGTGAGCAACCTAGGTTACATATCATTCCTCATTCGGCATTTGTCAATTTTAAAGAATGTCAATGTTATTTTCAGGATCCAGAGGAATATAAAGACGTGTTTAGGAGCAAGATCGACGGTACGGTTTAGATCGATCGATTGGAGCTTGATAGGAATACATGTCCGAAATGTATAGTTTCGACGGCACGCAATGTGTATAAACTATGAAATGTTAATGTTTATCTGTAAATTGCAATTTCATTGCTGTTCTATATGTTCATTGTGGCAACGATGCACATTTATTATCTCTGTGCGTGAAGTAGCAACGAACAAATATACTAGAAAGGAAAGAATTTAAAATTTTTTCACAGAGGATGTTTAACTAAGAACCGCCTGTGAAATCCGCGCCTATATAAGGCCACCTAGAAATAACATATTTTAAACATTTTTCACATGCAGTGTTTAACTAAGAGCCGCCTGTGAAATCGCGCCTATATTAGGCCGCTCAGGCGGTTCTAAATTATAATTTACAAACTTCTGCACTAATACATCTTCACATGTGGTGTTTAACGAAGAGCCGCCTACATAAAGCCGCTCGGTCTCCTAAAAAAACGCAACCCTAGAGATTTCACTTAGACGCCGTCAGGCTGTCAAAATTTTCCTTTGCCACCAAAACCCTCACTGCCGAGCTTCGTCCTCACCGCTGAGCTTCATCCTCGCCATCCTCGCCGTCAAGCTTCGTCACCGTTGCCATCTATGTACGTCCCCTCTTTCCTCCCTTCTATCCCTCCTCGCTTCTCTGTCCCCCGCACCGCCTCCTTCCCTCCCCCCTCCCCGTGCCGCCTCCCTCCTCGCCCTCGCCGCCGGTGTAGTGTCGTACTCGCCCTCGCCGCTGCCTCCCTCCCCCCTTTTCTATACCCCTCCAGTACCATCGCCGCCGCACCCCCGCGCCTTAATCCTCCCCGCGCCGCCTCCTCGTTCCCGACATCTACCCCCACCTTGCGCTGCCCCCTCCCCACAGTCCCCCACCACCGACGCTCTCCCACTGTGCCGAGCCCCCCTTTTATACTGTTTAGATTGTTTAGATTACGTGTTTAGAGACCTTGACAATTGCTTAGATTAATTGTTTAGATTTTGTTTGAAGGTGGACCAGAGAGCAAATCGTTTAGAGAGCAAACTAATTATTTACATCAGAAAGCAAAGTAAATTTATCTCAATTGTTTCTTCTACATTTTCTGTGTGTGTTCATACCTGCACCAATTAGTTCTTTATAATAGTTGTCTTAAAGGAGATAGTCTTGTTGTGCTAACAGGTAGTCCATGTTGTCTTTGTAATCACTGAGTACTATAACAGGGATACATGTTGTCTTTGTAAATCCACCATGTTCACTTTATTTTATATATTATGATGTGATTTTACATATTAGGATGTCTTTGTAATCATTGAGTACTATAAAAAGAAAGCCCTTCTGTTGGTTTTAAAATTCTAACATGGAAAGCCCTATGAAAGCTGGTGATGGTAGTAACAACGAAGCTGACGATGTTGAGTTTAGTGACTCCAGTAGTTCAGGCTCGTATCACAGTCCATCAGATCCTTTTTCAAATATAAAAATTAAAAAGATTTTAGAGGATCTCGACCCGAAATATGATCCTGCCGGCGAGGTATGGATCATGAATCTTAACTTCAGCAGTTTAAGTTAATGTTGGTTGTCAAGTATATGAAGCCTTATAATTCTTTTCTACCTAGCTTAATTGTCAAGACAACAACGAGGTGACTTCGGCTCCTAAAACTGCAGAAGGATCTCCAATGGTTGAATCCTCAAATTCAGTCAAGCAAAAATGAGGGCAACAAGGTCCCAGTAAGGGTCCATTGAACCGCATCATATACATAACAAGTGTCGGTCCAGGTGGGCTTCCCCAAGAAGTACCGAAATGCATGCGGTTGTCTTGTTAGAGAGCTCGTGCCGATCACAACCGAGAATTAGAGAAAATTCCCTAAGGCGGACAAGAATGAGTTGTGGGAGAAATTAAAGAAACAATTCAAGTTCTCAAAAGGCACGGAAGAAGCTGTAATGAAAGCAACATTTGTCTCTTGCGGCAAGAGGTTTCGTGGCTCGAAGAGTGAAATGAATGCTTATGTTAAGGACAATAAGGTCCTTAGCCCGAAGAAGATGGGAAAAGTCATACAAGATCAGTGGCAAGAATATGTTCGTCAAAAGACCACACCTAAGGCTAAAACCCTAAGTGAATCTAGGTCAGAGTTTGCCAAAAAGAACAAATACCATCATTGCTTGGGGTCTGCCGGATATGCCCCTAAAGTTGAGAAATGGAAAAAAAATATTAGATGAAACTGTCAGTAAGGGCAATCCTGACCCGCTACAAGGCTGCGATGAGAGAACTAAGTGGTGGGTCTTAGCTCGGTCAGGTTTGACCAGCGAGGGCAAACTTGAAAAGCCCGAATCTGTGAATCAAGTATAGCAAAAAATCAAAGAAGTAATTGAAAAGCAACAGAAGGGTCTCTTCAAGCCGAAGAGGGAGAATGACCAACTTACCGCTATCCTAGGCAACCCTGAACACGGTGGACAGGTTCGAGCAATGTCTTCTCAGATGTCCTGGAGAGATGGTTTTCCGCCCGATAAAGAGTTATATAAAAGACGTGACAAGTTCAAGAAGATAATTGAAGATACGTTTGATCAAAAGTTCAAGGCATCCGTGAAAGAAAGAATAGATGAGCTTACAAAATTGGGACAATTAACGCCACAGAATAGAGCAATGGTTCTCGTGGCAATGGAGCATTTGATATCTCCAACTTCCTACCGTAGCAGCGTAGGTTCTGTGCCAGGCTCAGGGTCAATCCATAAGTTCCCTGTCTATGATATTGTTAAGGACACATCTTGTCGTCTTCTTGTCCCGATCGGTAGAGCAGGGAACAAAACAAAACAGGTTGTCGCTGCTATGGCAAAGTCGAACCTTGTCTTCAATGGCAATCCACTTCCGTTGTATTCTGTCGTGGTGCAAGTTCTTCAGATAATTGATAATGATTATGAAGATTATGAAATAAACCACATCACACTTGAGGGGATCACGACTCTGGGGCAGGCCGTCAACCAGTTAATCCTTTGGCACCAACGCGATATCTTGTTGTTGGACGATGAGCCGAGGTCTAGCACCGTCGTTCGAGACTGCAGCCCCATCTTCTCCGCTGAAAGTCCAGGAATATCCACTCTCGCTATGTCCCAACAAGAATGATAGTAACCTTGCTAGTGAAGATAACCAAGAGCAACCAGTTGAACAACAACTTGAAGCACTACAAGAGCAAGCTGCTGGTAGAAAAGAGCAATCAGTTGAACAATAGGTTTAACGACAGGCCAATGCCCAACTTCCGACGACTACTCCTCGGTCAATGCTTATGAAAGTTAGCTCATACAAAAATAAGGAACCTTCTAAAGAAGTGTCAGAATATTTGGAAAAAATAATGAAAAATATTACAAAATCTAATGCATCTTGTGCTTCACATGAGCCAGCTTTAGAAAATATTGAGGAGTGGGAAGAAGACTGTGTAAAATATACCCGGGAGACGGCTTTAGTTAAACCAGAAGTTCCGGTATACAAGATTCAGGATGTTCCTCCTGAATATGAGAATGGGAAGCCGTTCATGACATTGGCACAACTTGGCAAACAACCTTTCTCCTCAGAAGAATGCACGAGTGGTACATCACTGCCAGCACAAAATATGACATTTGTTACGTCACATTTCGTGTGCCAAAATAAGCATTCTGGAGCGTTGGAGAAGATAAACTAGCCCTTCTCTTTGAAGATATGCGGAGCCTTTTCTATCGAGGCATGCTCGAAATCAACCTGCTACTTGTCTAGTACATGTAAGTGCACTCTAATATTTCGTATTTGCTTTTCTTACTACACGCATACACATGTCATGAGATTATAACAATTCCATACTTATTCAATAGGATTCAATACATGGATAATAAAAAGCTAAACTCCAAGGCATGTATCCTTGACCCTACAGTGATTGCAAAGTCAAATTTTGACTTTCAGGTGCAACGGGACTCAGAACAGTACAAGTGCATGACAAAAAAACAATCTGAAAAATCCACCGCAAGCCAAAAGAGGGATCAAAAGACAAAGGCTGCATCCTACGTAGGACATGTCATGTTTAACTTTGTTAGAGATGGCAAGGACCTCGTAAAGGATCCGTACCACTTCGAGTAAGTTCGATACATGGCATGGAAATAGAAATTATTGCTAATTTTTAACTTAACACGTGTGCTTGTACGTGTGTAGTAAACACTATATAATGATCTTCATCAAGCCGACACAAAGTTTGGCAACGGTCTTGGACTCAGCCGATTACTCACAAGATACTTACAGAGATTTTCTTGACATTTTGAGAAGGTACGGTTATTCGATACTTTTAATGTACACGCATATATATAGGTTGCCAACTCTTATATGACATTCCTTGTATGACAACGCTTGGCGGTCAGAGACCTGCTAATAAGGATGCATTGCATATATCAACATATTATCCTTGTCCCATGCAGCCTTCTAGCAGCGTCTGATGCGGGTATTATGTATGCGAGCATCTTCAAACTGACTGCGAATATAGAGTGAATTGTGAGGATGTAAGTTATCCTTAATGTCAATATTTTATTTTCCTTACTTTTGAGTTTCATTTTCATTGTAACTAGCGTATTTTAATACTAATATGTTATCGTTGTCACCAACACATTCTAAACCTTGTTATGTGTTTCATTGCAGCACACGAAGAATGTGGACGAAGAATGGCCGGTTTCTAGAGATATGTCTGGTGGAGAAGCCGAGAAGATTGTGAGTGAACCGTGTCACTTCATGCGTCGAGAAATTTTCCGCCGAAACGGGCAGTTCTTCGATGACGAGGGTGTAATAGCTGACGTGCCAGAACTTTGCCAGTATACTGAGCGTCAATTAATTGGTTTATAGTGAATTGTAAACTATGAATTGAGATGTATTGTACTTACATATATATAAGAGATAATTGTCAGGCGGTGTGTGAATGTGCATGTAAAATTGACCTGAAAATTAGAAATAACAACATGTAGTACCTAACAAACCGCCTGTAATAATGGAATTTCACAGACGGCTTATCGTAGGTAACGAACCGCCTGTGATAATATAGTTTCATAGGCGGCTAGTCGTAGGTAAAGAACCGCCTGCGATAATGGAGTTACACAGGCGGATAATCTTACGTTACAAACCGTTTGTGATGAACATTCTTCAAAGGCGACTAGTCGTAGGTAAAGAACCGCCTGCGATATTTGAGTTAAATAGGAAGATAATCTTACGTTACAAACCGCCTGTGATAAACATTCTTCACAGGTGGCTAGTCATAGCTAAAGAATCGTTTGCAATATTTGAGTTACACGGGCGGATAATCTTACATTACAAACCGCCTGTGATAAACATTCTTCAAAGGCGGCTAGTCGTAGGTAAAGAACCACCTGTGGTAATGGAGTTACACAGACAGATAATCTTACGTTACAAACCGCCTGTGATAAACATTCTTCACAGGCGGTTAGTCATAGGTAAAGAACCGCCTTCGATAATAGAGTTACACAGGCGGATAATCTTACGTTACAAACCGCCTATGATAAACATTCTTCAGAGGCGTCTTTATGAAGGTTAAGACCGCATGTGATAACCTTTTTTACAAGCGGTTTAAGTTTCCACTTGTGAAAATGGTTGATTATCACGTGCTCTTCGTTTCAGGCGGTTTTGAAAACTGCATGTGATAATAGGTTTAGAGCCGCCTGAGATGAAGCTTGTTGTAGTAGTGCTACGAACCATATGGTTTTCTGAAATTGTACCACCAAGAGAGTCAATAATAAAGGAAGAGCCCACTATGACTGTTTTCAATTGATGCCTTTGCTTGTAATATTTACTAATGAAACTATGAGTTGCTCCGGAATAAAAAAGAACGAGAGTGGGGTAGCCAAAGACCGAGAACATACCCGCAAGTACCGGTTCTCCCTCAGGAATTTCCTCGGTTTCAACATAATTTACTCATCCTGATTTTGAGATGACATTCCTTGGTACCACACCGGACGAGCTGGATGCCTGAGCGGACTGAGTGGCCGCAGTAGGACGCTTTGCCTGCCTGCAATCACGTGAGAAATGGCCTGGCTGCCCACAAGTATAGCACTGTCGGCTCTGGCTTCTGGCACCCTGAGGTGTACTATTTCCATTGGTGCCTTTCTGCTGTGGGTAGGCGGTAGGAATCATACGGGTTGGCTGCTGGCGTTGTTGCTGGGGCTGAATTGAGAAGTAGTTTGGCCAGAAAATTTGGCCCGGTTGTGCGCTTGACATTGCCTTGAATTTCTGTACGGTCGGAGAGCGATAAACCAACTGGTATTTTGGTGGTGGTCCATTAGAGCTGCCACCACCGAATCCACTCTGAGCAATACTCCTCTTTTTCTTTTCAGCTTGATGAGTGCGGTCTGCCTCTTCTTGAATGATTGCTGCATTCACAAGGTCGAGGAAATATCCACCATGGTATAAGGCAAGCTTATCCCTGAACTTGGTGTTGAGACCACGGAAGAAGCATTCTTTTCTTGGCGTCAGTATTCACGTACTCCGGTGCATACTGGGCCAAGTGGTTAAATGCCTCCGAGTATTCAAGTGCACTCTTGCTTCCTTGCTTTAGCTCGAGAAATTCTTGAAGTTTCTTTTGCATAACGCCCATAGGGATGTGACGGGAACGGAAGGCTTCATGAAATTCAGCCTATGTCACTTGATCACCGGCAGGGACCATGGACATATAGTTCTCCCACCAATCTCCCGCCGAACCATGGAGTTGTTGTGCTGCAAAGAATGTCTTTTGGACTTCGGAGCATTGGAGAAGACCAAACTTTGACTCAATGGTTCTCAACCAGTTGTCCGCTTCAAGTGGTTCAGACGCCTCGGTGAACACGAGCGGGTGAGTTGTGAGAAAGTCTGCATAAGTGCTCCCTTGAGGTTGATGACAAGCACCCTCATGACACACCCGGTAGCAGTGTTCTGCACAAGAGCACGGAGGAGTTCCGTGTTCTCTTGATGTGATCCCAGCATAGCCAGAATCGCCTCCGCCAAGGTGGGTGGCGGTGGCGGCTGCAGTGGCTCCTGCTGGGGCTGTTGTTGCTCTCCTTGTGGCTGTTGTTGCTGCTGATCCTGCGGTTGATGCGACTGTTGTGTCTGCTGTGAGGACTGTTGCTGTTGTGATTGACGCGGCGGTAGCGGCTGCGAAGAGTTATCATCGCCACCGCTAGTGCCAATGAGCTCGTTCACAGAACGCATACGAGGCATTCTGTATAAGAAATGATGAACACATGGTTAATTTCTAAGATTTGCCCTATAAAAAGCATCTCTCAAAAATTAATAGCCATAGTAAGCACATCACATCTATATGGGCAGCAACAACTTCGCATTAGCATGGTGAACATGGGTACAAGATGATATTACAACTGTTGTCGCATTAGCCCAATGGTCACATTGCATGATGATCACTTTGAAAAATCACCATCATACAAGTCAAATAACATAGACATAATAAATACTTGTAAAGTCCAAATGTCAGCCACAAGTAAAATTAAACTGGTGCACAACTCAAAACTGTAACAGTTTTGCTGTATGCAGGACCTTTGGTACCAGAATATCAGTATAAGGTGGCTTAAGGACATCATATGAGTTCGAGGTGAACATCTAAGTTAAAGGAAGCTTAAAAACCTTTTAAACGATGTATAATACACACCAAGATCATTTAAGGGTCAGGAGTTATGAGATTCCAAGTTTGACAGCTAATCTGAAAAATTCTGGCAGCAGGTTGCCCATGGAGGTACCTGACTTTGTGGCCATTTTTCAGACAGTCCTGATTAGAATATGCAAATATTCAAAACTATAAATCTGTAGAGTATCTCACATGCTTTCCTACAATGTATGGCATGACCCCAATTGAGTTTTCTACAAGGAAATATGGCCAAAATACAGAAACATCTAGAGTCGCTTTTCTCAGTGCTGAGTCTGGAACAGTCTGTAGAAATGGGGGCATTTCGACCAACATGGGATGGAATTCTGTTTTTAACATCAACAGAAGAGTTGGAAAGGACTCCCGTACCTTTCGGACGATGTACCCCACACCCCTGTTGGTTAAACGCATTAGAAATTGTGCTTTGTTAAAAAAGGGCGTACCCAGTGCCGAAGGCTCCCACACATGTGGGCCAAGAAAAGGGTTATTTCTAGACAGCCTTACCCCTGCTTTTGCAGAGAGGCTGGTTCAAACCCAAGACCTCAGGACACAAGTGGAGACACACTACCACTGTACCAGGTCCGCCCTTCAAATTGTGCTCTGTTAAACCGGACTAAAATCTGTTAAGAAAACAGAGTTCCCCCTATTTTCAAAAGCATAAAGCAGTGGCAACTAAGGTAGTTCCCTTTTAAAAATGGTAGGAGATAGCAAGTTTTAAAGAATACTTTTTCTAGTATTAAGCTCCATGAGAAGGTTAGAGGCTCAGATTGGTCATTTGGGCCAAATTGGTAAAAGACTCGATTTTTAATACCATCCATAATATATGCATATTATTGCTTTCTTTACATAATAATAATGATGCATGTCAGGAGGGTTCATGATTTATAAATGAACATGTTGATACTACGTGTCTCTCAAAAGAAAAAATCTAGTCTGGATTATACCCGGCATACGCATATCGATGGCACTTAATCGGCCTCTCGCAAACGTATTCTATACGTACTACCATAGTTAGGGTACCTACAGAAGATGGATCACATCAACAAATTTTTCACCTCAACTCCTAAATCTACTAAACATATCATAAACGTTACATAAAACTCATAGGCGAATGAAGACCCAAAAACAATCCATAAAACGATATCCACAAACAACCAAATAAAGTCACACTACAACCTAATTATACTAAAAGAGCACCAACAATAAAATAAGTAAACACCAAAAAATCACTTCATCAACCAACCTAATTTACCTCCCTACTTCAATCATATCCATAGTTGCAAGTATGAAAACAATTTTAGCTTTGCCACCTTCCATATATTCTAATAACATCCTTATGTGGGCTTCATACTAATACTCACCGTAACATTTCATTTTCAAAATTAATTCACTTTTAAAATATGCAATTATTCCCGACCTGCTCTGAACGCTGTGACGGCCGGTCGTCTAAAAGCAACCGACACAATCATTCCACAGGATCTTTGCACAGGATGGTGACATGCGATGCGTCACCGCCAATTGCATATACAAGCGACATAATTTAAAAATATACATAAAGTTTTAAAGTGTTGTGCATAGGTTAAACGTCGCAAAATACATAAGAGTATCACAATACGAGTAGTAACGGAGTATTCTCTCATAACGACATTTAGCAAAATAGCGTGCCATAGCCCAATGGCACGCCGTACTAGCAACACACAAATCAAGCCGACGATGACTCAGGCTCCCATTGTGCCACCCATCCCTCGGACGGTGGTGCAATATTAGGGAAGCCCTCATATGCATCATGCTCATTAAGGAGGGACTCACCTAAAAATAGGATCAACAAACCGGTAAGCTACTAAGCGTAGCAAGACTTACCTGACGAGAATAATTTCTAGACCATACTAGTATGCAAGGCTCAATACTTGTCAAAAAAGGATAGTGAATTGCATAAAAGCATTAACACTAGGAGGATGGTCATATTTTAGCCTCAAGTTAACTGTTAATGGAAAAGTAAACTTAATTAGCAACTATAACTAAACATATAAGAGTGCAAGAAAATTTGGAATTTATAATTACACAATCATCAAATCATAATATTATGTCAGTTGTTACTACGCGACGATGACTTAAACAAGCGGACTCATTTGTACCACGAGTGAACGGTGATTCGAACCAACGGTTTTATTCTGCAGAACATAACCTAGAAAAATGACACATACACACTTTTGAAGATGCACGGCGCGCTCACTCAAGTCGTATGTGGAAATCTTTCCCACATGGCCCAATGCTGGAAAAAGGTGACCGACCCGGACAAAGGGTTCCTCACGTGATGTCGTAGACATACCCCATGTAGGATTACCTATTGTCCTCTCAACACCTGACTAAAGTTGATCGCAGGATCATTCGACATGAGGTTTCGTGGTACGTCGGTTTACTAGTTCTCATAATACTAGCATCCTTCTGGTACAAAATTAATACTTGTTCAAGGGGCCGACTACGACATGGTCCCCAATCGACACGAGCAATCCTATCCATACGACACCCATGTGCTCCTTCCCTACATGCTCGCTCGGTCTTAAATTTCATTAAAAGATTATTAATCCACATACACCCTCATGTGGACGCCATACCCCTATGAGTAGTCCCCACTTACTCATTCCTAGTGGTAGAACATGGTGACTAGCGTAGCATGGGTAGGTTCTAAATCCCATTCAAACCCAAGGTTTTATGGTCATGTAAGTAGGTTTCATCCAACACCTAAACATAATACACTCAAAACAAATAAAACACTCGAACATATGAGATTATATAAAATGACTCAATTCAAGGATTATGAGCAAAACCGGGGCTTGCCTTGCTCTATTTAGTGTTTAAGTTAAATAGGTGGAGTGTGATGGTAAAATTTGGGCTCAATAAAAAAAGCAGAGGGACCACAATTGAAATAATCTTGTTTAGAGAAATTAAATCACCCAGAAATTATTATAGGTTTTCATGATAGAACAAGTTCAGAAATTTATAGAAGAGGATTATGGCAACAAAACTGTTTTCATAATTTTTGGAGTTCTCTACAATTCTTTATGAACTTTTGAAGTGGGGCAATTTTTTTGGAATTTAAATGGTAGCAGAAAATAAATAATTAGTTTGTTTATATCTACATAACAAGATGGTATGAAACTTTGACTGTGAAATATTTAGTATGCAAGGGTATGATCTGCAAAGTTTTAGATTTTTCCAGATTAGGTCGACCATAATTTAATTTCTAAGACTTTCACTTAATATAATTTCTGACAAAATAAAATACATTTTTATACAAAATAAACATATCCGATATTTAGATTTGGGCACAGAGAGTCCACCAAAACTTGTTTCACATTTTTATAAATTTTCTATCATTTCCTGCTGATTTTACCCTCTTGCAGCAATTTTCAGAATTATTTTCTTAAGAAAAATCGCTAGGTCAATCATTACGGTGACACACAGGGCTGCAGGTTTAGCTGTCAAAACGGATCAGGTGTGTGGCACGCCAGATCCAGGCCACAGGCCTGACACCATGGCTAAGCTGCTGGCCGCCAGTGGCTGTAGCGGCGGCAGCTCGCCGGTGCACCAACCATCGGATTTTTAAGGGGAAATATTCTATTCGTTGTGGGGGTTTCATTTAGGTAGCAGGTAGGAGAGGAATCTCACTGGAATTGGCCAGCAACGAGAGGTTTCGGTTCGTCAACTTCGGCGAGGTCGTACCGGCGAAGAAGAGGTCGGGGAAGCTCGGGACTTGGTCAGGAACTTAGTGGTGGTCTCAGGAACGCCAGCGTGTGGTCAGTTCGTGAGGAAATCGCTGAAAATAGGGACGCATCGGTGAGGTCGAGGCGGTCCACAGCCCGGCGGCAGCAAAGCTCCAAAACCCGGCTCAAGCTTTGGATTTCCTGCTGAATGAAGTGCTTAGGGACGTGCACACGTGAGCGAGGAAGCCATTTAAGCAAGGAATTGTACTTACACTCACCGGAGAGGGCGAATCGAGCCGGCGATGCAATAAAGGTCCGGTTACTGCACATGGAGAAGGAGAAATTCAGCCAAGATTCTCGGGCCTTCGCTGAGATGGGAGTAAGTAAAAGTGGGATGGAAGCCTGACGCTCGAATTCATGGCCTTGATTCGAGCTACGGTGCAGCGTAGGAGCGGGGCGGCGGCAAGCTCGAAGAGGACGTCAATGGTGAGTGACGAACATGGAGGCGAATGGAGACCGCGGAGCCGTCGAGGGGATGACGTGTGGAGTGCGGGAGAAGGAAAAGTGTGGCAACTACAGTAAAACAGATGTTAGAACGACATGCATTTGCAATTATTGAGAAGGCAAACACTTTATTTGAAAATTTTATCTCTTATGTACTGAGCAAGCATAGTACCCGTCAGATCTTTATAATGCAAATAGTCTATACCTTTATTACAAATGTTCTGTGTAAGGTTGCAATTTTATATCCAATTCTGTTGGGTTCGAATTTAGAGAATTTATTCTTTTACCTGAAATACGTATATGTGTCGGATTATAATTAGAACCGGTTCTCCTAATCGAATATCAATACCTGTTATTAATTGGAACCAATTCTGATAACTCTTATATGTACTGGTTTTAGAAACGGTATTGATAGCATCTATTATCAGTACTGAGTTTTAGTATCGGTTAACAGTTATGAACCAGCACAGATAACAGTTGTGAACCAGTACTGATGATTGTTTCTATTGAAGATTGAGCTCGTATCCCTGCAATTGTGATAAAGAAAACTGATCGTTCAGCCTGGTTTAGCACCTGCCACGAGCATATTTATAACTTAACCAAACCCCTTGTTCTCCGTCAGTAGTTTTGAAATATTTCAAGAACAAAAAATGAAGTCAGATGTATAGCCATACTTCTATACACTACCTCTCTTCCACCCGTGGTTTCCATATTTGCACCAATGGAAGTTCATACCCTGGCCTTCACAAATTTTGATTGAGTCTGTCGGTTATTTTCCATGTACTCATCTAAAACAGAACTTGCATCTTTTCTCTTTTTTAAGCTTTTTGGTGTTGTTTTGTCTAGATGAACCAAGCCATTCTAAAGCAATCTTTAAACATCTTTGTAGTCAATATCACAGATCTTTATTTTGTATCGCTGATGACTAGCTATCTGGTAGCCATTCATTAATAGTACAGATCAGGATTTGCTAATATCCTAAAGAATATGAAAACCCAACTTTTGGTAGGAGCGAGAGGAAGGCAACTAGTTATGAGTCAGTTGGATATATTATATGCACTATCTTGCACACTAGAAGCTCAGGAAATTATCATTCCGCATATTCTTTAATATTTAGAAGTCATAAGAAGCTTATATTTATGTAGTGCTGCTCCAAATTTGCAGTGCAAGATGTCTTATGGTAGGCATTTACTCTAGTACCAGCAAAGTCTATCTGTACGGCAGAGCAGTGTAATGATGAAATTAAATAAATTCCAAGTTAGAGTATAATAAATGCTAAATGTCTACAAATGCCTTCCAAAAAGATTAATATAGTATCCAGCTATGATCCACCACATAATAAGTGTCTACAAATCTTCGTAGATCTCGACTCCTCTTTCATCATCATATAATTGCCTATATAGACCTTGTATTCCATTTCATCAAAAGATATTATCTCCATCATCATATACTACTCTTAGTCAAGAAACCTCATTATAGTGAGATGGTGAAAAGCAAGAAACCCATGGGAAGAAAAAAGCTTGGGATCAAGCGCATCGATAAGGAGGAATCACGTCAGGTATGCTTCTCTAAGCGCCGCCAAGGCCTGTTCAACAAGGCTCATGAGCTGTCCATTCTTTGTGGCGCAATGGTTGGTGTTGTCGTTTTTTCTTTTTCTGGGAGGTCCTACTCCATTGGCAACCCCTCCATTGAAGCTGTTATCAAGCGCTTCATTGCTCCAAATCCTCCCAATGTCCCTGGTACATCACATGTTGCCAACCAAGACGCTGGTGGGGTGACAGAAATTGTGCGTCTGTTAAGTGAGCAGTACACAGCGTTGCAAGGGTTGGTGGATGAAGAGATAAAGATAAAGGATAGTTTGCAAGAGGCTATTGGTAAGGAAATGGGTGGCCGTTTTATGCAATGGTTGAATTCTAAGATCTATGACTTGGGGCAGCACGAGTTGCAGGAGTTCTACAAGGAGCTACAAGCAATATGTGGTGCTGTCTTAGGCGGAGCCAATAAAGTGCCGGAAGAAGCAAGACAGATTCAAAGATCACATCCAGAGCCTCCCATGGACATAGCTGGAGCCTCGCAGCAGTACCAGTTTGGCGAACCAATAAGCTCACAGTCTCAACTTCCCATGGACATATCTACAGCCTACCAGTTTGGCGAACCAAGTTCACAGCCACAACCTCCAATGGACATAGCTTCTTCCTGGCAGTACCTGTTTGGCGAGTCAATCTCACAGTCACAACCTCCCATGGACATAATATCTTCCTCACAGCACCAGTTTGGCGAGCAGAGTGACATAGATATGTCTCTCGATGACCTTAGTTCAACCAACAGATTTATTGATGAGTTTGAAGTGGATGATCCATTTCTTAGTGACATCTAGCTATGGTCTTAGTTTTTCAGGGAATTTCCCAAACAAACAGATGTTTGGTTCATTGTACTGAGATTCTGAATAATATGGTTAGTCCCTTGTCAATGTACTGACCAATCATAATAAGTAGAAGTCTAGTAATGTAACTTCATTTCTTGGGCTTGATATCTATAGATATATCAAGGAGTCGCATTGTAAATATTAGAATATCTATAAATCTATGTACTAGGGTGTGAAGAAATGAATCTACCGATATGTGTTGCATCTTCTTCCCTACAAGATGCTATGAAATAATAAATATGAAATGTATTCATCATGTTGCCGGTCTTCAAGAAACCAATTCACCGGCTATGAAATATCACATGAAACAAAATGTAACAACTACGTTTGAGCTGTAATGATGGAGTTTTAGGGACGAAGTGAACAGCATCACAAATACCAAATGTTGTAACAAACCAATTTGGTTGGAAACGCAAAACAATGTCACAGATCTCCCTTCAAGGCTGAATCTAATCATGACAGACTGGTGAACCTAACACAAAACAATATCCTCCCCCTGACTGTGAAAACATTTTTTTGCAATAGTTAATTTGTTTTTAATTTTTTTCTGGAAAACGCAGGAGAGCTGTGCTTCATTATATTAAGAAGAAAAAGAAAAGGGTTGAGAACCCAGTACATACTTCAGATATTACAAGTTACAACAATATGACCATAAAGAAAACTATAAGCTAGCACATTGTCATCTAATTGCCTAGGAGATGACCAAGCAAGAGGGATAGCCCGCGAGCCCCTGCCATACTCCACAAGCGTTGTTCTTCTACACAAAGAGCTAAACAACTGGCAAGATTAGGAGTTGCTCTATCAAAACCACAACGGTTCCGCTGATTCCATAGGATCCACGCTCCACGAGTTATAAGAGAGTTGACGCCACCATTCTGTAACCTATTTACAGTACCTTCGACCTTCTCCCACCATAAATGGAAGACAGTATCAGTTGGCTCTGGAGATAAGTACTTTAAGCCGACCTGCCTAAACATATGAAACCAAAATTGTCTTGCAAATACGCATCCGACCAGAATATGATTGATTGTTTCTTCTTCTTGGTCACATAAAGGACACTTCAGAGGATGAGGTGGCCCATGTTTTGCAAAACGATCCTCCGACCAACAGCGATTATGTGCCACTAACCATAAGAAGAATCTACATTTAGCCGGTGCCCAAGTCCTCCAAATTCTCTCTCACGGACCAAATTGTTTGGACCCAATGAAAAAACCTTCATAGGAAGATTTTGCTGAATATTACCGATTAGCGGCCAAGCACCAAATGTGAGAGTCTTCTACCTCGGGTTGAAGCTCAAAATTATAGAGATTTCAAAGGTTGAGATATTTCAAGATCACCACCACAGTGAGAACTCCCTGAATATCATGCACCCAAGTTCGATCCGTGAGAGCCTCCTTAACTGTGCACCTCTTCAGCCTACGTTTAGGAATCATAGCAAAGATATGAGGAGCTAGATCTTCAACACAATGCCCCTTACTCCATCTATCAGTCCAAAACATAACATGCTCACAATTTCCAACTTCTGAATGCACAACAACTGAAAAAAAAGGCATGAACTTGACTTGGTACTTTAATAGTAAATTGGGAACATGGATGGTCTGGTTCTGTTTTTTTCAACCACAGCTACCGCATTCGCAATGCCCAGCCCAAGCTTCTAAGGTTAGAAATTCCGAGACCACCTAGCTCGAGGGCGGCAGACTGTGCCCCAGGCTACTAGACAATGTCCTCCTTTTACATCTTTATGTCCCCTCCAGAGAAATCCACGACGAATTTTATCTATCACTTTGATGGCCCAAGTCAGGAGTTCAACAGCCATTGCAAGATTAATAATCATTGATGTGAGAACAAACTGCACCTGCACTATTCGCCCAGCCCTCGTCATTAAATCATCTTTCTACCCAGGTAGTCGTTGATCAGCAATGTGATCGACAATTGGTTGCAACTCCGCGTTTGTTAACTTCTTGAGAGATAACGGCGGCCGAAGTATCGACAAGGAAAATCTTAGAGCTCACAAGGTAACATTTGCTGCAATAAATTAGTCTCTTCTTGAGCACAATTGATAGGCATCACCTTACTCTTTTGTAAATTTGCCTTAAGTCCAGATGCCTCTCCGAATAGGCAAAGAATATCCATGGTGACCGCTATGTCTACTGCTTGTGGTCGAATAAAAAGGACCGCATCATCCGTGTAAATAGAGACACGATGATGTAGGGCTCATGAGGAGAGAGGTTGCAACAACCCCTCTGTAGCATCATTAGAAATGATGTGACCCAGTATGTCCATTACCAGAATAAAAAGTATTGGGACAAAGGATCACCTTGTCTCAAACCTCGCCGATGAGGGATACTCTCACCGGAGATCCCGTTCAATAGCACTTGAGTTGAGGAACTCGATAAAATTCCACAGAGAATATTTCGCCAAATTCGGCCAAAAAGGCCAAGCCACTGAATAGAAGGCTTTTGAAATATCCAGTTTTAGGAGCACACGAGGTTGTTTTTCTTGATGCAGATATTTCACTGTTTGTCGCACCAGCATAAAATTATGCTGGATAAAGCGACCCTTGATAAAAGCACTTTGAATAGGGGATACCATGTCTTGTAGCTTACGTGCAAGGCAGTTGGCCATCATCTTGGTGAGTAATTTTGCAAAGCTGTGAACTAAGCTTATCGGTCTAAAGTCCTTTGGTTCATCCGCTTCCTCCAATTTTGGGAAGGAGCGTAATGTACGCTGTGTTAAGATTACCATGTCCCACGAATTTCCAACTCCACACAGCGGAGACTGCTGCCATGATATCATGTTTTATGAGATGACAACATACTTTATAGAAGTGCCCCATGAAACCATCTGGTCCTGGAGCCTTATCTCAAGGCAGTTGCTTGATTGTGCACTATACCTCCTCCTCTGAAAAAGGCATCTCAAGATCGGTAAGATCATGAGGTTGGATGTCTAGTTCTTCTAAGTTGATTGTATGGTCCCGGTCCAGATTTGTCCCAAGTAAAGTCTCATAAAACTCATCAATAACTTTTGCTTTATCAGCAAGACTGGTGCTTATTTGACCACTTGAAATGAGCTTCCCAATAAAATTCTTTCTTTTCCTATGTCATGCATGTAGGTGGAAAAGCTTTGTATTTGCATCACCTTCCTTTAGACACCCAATCTGTGACCTCAATCTAGCCATTATTCACTTCAAAGACGAGAGGGCAAGGCTATGTTTTTTGAGGTTATTTTTCAGCCATGATTCTGCTGGTGACAAGGACCTCATGTCAAGAGCTATCTCCAGCTGATGTAAAATTTCACGAGCAAGAGCGAGCTGTGAGTTGACATGCCCTACTGTTATGTCACTCCAACTTTGCAACCCCCTAGTCACCATCTTGAATTTTTTATCCAGGGTAGCAAAAGGACATGGTCCAGCAGGAACCGAATTCCAGGCTGACTGAACAATCTCTTGAAAGCCCTCAATTTAAGGCCAAAACGCCTCAAAATAAAAACGTCATTGACCTGACTTACTGTCACGAAGTCCAAGCAAGATAGGACAGTGATCGGAGTCATCCGAAGCCAGACTCTGTAAAAGATAGTTCAGAAATAATTCCTCCCAATCCAAGGAGCATAGAACTCTATCCAACTTCACTAGAGTGGGAGATTATTGCTGGTTTGACCAAGTAAACTTTCTGCCATGAAGAGGTAACTCCTGAAGCGCATGGTCATTGATGAAGCGCCTGAAACGTCCTATCATTGCCCGATTGTAATTAGCATTGCTCTTATCTGCATCCTTACATATAAGGTTAAAATCTACAGCAACCATCCACGGGCCAGAACATGTCATCCGAATATCCCTCAATTCTTGTAGGAACTGAATCTTTTCATTTGATCCTTGAGGCACATAAACACAAGTTAACCACCATAGGGTGCCATTACTAGTAGCAAATTGGATGGACACACTGTTGGCATCCATTCTACCGGCACCCGAAGATATAGTGTTACAGTGCCAAGCCACCAGGATACTACCACTGGCCCCTATAGATGGTACATAGTTCCACAAAATCAGTGAACTCGGAGCCAAGAGTAGATAGAACAATCCGTCGGGAGATAGCTGGATTTTTTTGTCTCCTGAAGGCATACAATGGCTTTGTGGACTCCACAAAAGTACGTACGGAATCTTGTCGGGCCAAAGAGTTAAGACCCCGTATGTTCCAGATTAATATTTTTGCTGGATTATTAAACCAACAAACTGAACAACGACCATAAATAGAGATTCCAAATCATAGAACTAAACAAGTTCCATATCCTTGCTGCCTGGTCAGAAAGGTCTGGAATAGACTAGTTGAACAACACAGCCAAACCTTGCACATGTGAGTCCGAGAGGTGTTTTTCAAACATCTTTCTGTAGTCCTCTTGTGCCTGCTGATCTATACTTTCATTTCCATCAATTATTTCCAGAATTTGCATAACCTTTCTCTTTGATCTGCTGCTCACTAAATCTTGTGTGTTGGAATTCAGCACTGACACCAGCAAGCCTACGGCTACGCCTCGTTGGCTGTTCTGAAGCCGGCCCCTTATGCCGCCGTTTGATGGCAGGAAGAGGCAGCAAGGATGTCACCTTCTTTGCAAGTTTGTTATTGAAAATTTCTCTGGACGAAGGTGTAGCTTGTGTCTCCAAGATGACCCTTGGTGGTGAGGCCTCCATCACAACAATCCTATCAGATTGCACATCCCCCCATATATGCCTGTCACTGTAGCCAGAGTCATCCCAGAATCAACATCCTTCTGAGATACCATATCCACCGAGACACAATGGGACGCTGACACCCCTTTAGCCTTGTGAAGAGTCGGAGTTGGGGCTGCCAAAGTCCCTTCCTGAATCAATGAGGTTCAAACTTAGTCGCAGTCAGTCAACAAATTTGAACTTCTATGCCTTAATCTTCAACGAGAATAGGCCCTGGATACTTTTTGCAGGACCTGATTGGTACATTGATATGATGGAGGATTCAACCGGAGAGACTAACTGATCACGCGTATTATCTATTGGGGACATATCTAGACTAAAAGGGGCTTAGGATGATAATATGCTACCAAGCATTTGTGGCCATTCTATTTGCCACCAGTGGCTAAGATTAGAGGAGGTGGAGGTGCAATAAAGATATAAATACAGGTGATCCTTTTCAAGAACATTTATTACAGCTGGATTGCACCGTCACGTTTGGTAATTTTAACTGCTGTTGATAGATCAAACGATAACAAGTATGATTAGCATGTTAGCATCATAAATTCTTTTTATACTAGATATGTCCTCTTATCTATTTTAGGAGACATAGTTATTTTAGACACAAATTCACACATAGCCACAGCTCTCACATCCTATAAACCTATGTGAAACAGGATTAGTTTTCCAAGCTTACACACTACTACAAAAATGACTTATAGTGACATTTAACTATTTTACTATAGTGGTGGATAACCCAGAAAACCTGATTTCTAGTGTCGCACAAGCCACGTTAGTGGCTCAAATAAA
This sequence comes from Neostapfia colusana, assembly GCA_030760725.1. Lineage (NCBI taxonomy): Eukaryota > Viridiplantae > Streptophyta > Magnoliopsida > Poales > Poaceae > Neostapfia > Neostapfia colusana. The sequence continues at coordinate 10,709,726 of JASWHV010000012.1, read as the reverse complement.
TTAGGAGTGTATATATCACAACCACCTAGCTACTCTCACCCATGCTAAGGCTACTCTTTCTCCCTCTTCCACCGATATCTCCCTTGTCTCTGAGATCCGTGTAACAATCCATATTTCTGATGACGCAAAATCATGTGAAGGTCCAAGAGTTAATTCTAAATTTGAATTTTATCCAATTCATAAAAAGTGAGGTCAAATATAAGATTTTACACTCGTTGACATGAACTCAATTCTTCACATGAAATGACGGCCACTCCAGGCATGTACAAAAATCTATATTCTGAAATATGACGTAATTTCTGCAAACTATGATTTAAACAATTGTTTGGAAGAGAAAATTCATAATTCAAACTTTACTTGGGTAAATTCAAATCTAATTTCACCTAAATGAAGATTTAATCGAGCAGAATCACTCTGCAGATTTTTATCATTTTTAGAAGCCTCTAGGTATTTATTTTCAAATTAGAAAGTTGATGCACGTTTGAAATTTGAAGAAATTGGAAAGGCTGGGGGTCCCAAATGTCAATGTGCTCTTCCTTCTCCACTGCCATCCCCGAACTACCACCTGCTGCGCTGCTGCATGCCTTCGACGGCACCCTGTTGGGCAGCCACGCCTTAAATTCACCAGCGGCCCTCTTCCTCTTCCTCACTCCACTGTTGCTTGTTGTCCACGCCTCACAGCGAGCTCGCAGCTGCGCCGCCCGAACAGTCGCCTCCTCACGCAGCCGAGAGCACCGGTGCGTACACCCGCTCGTTCTCCACCTCCCTAGCTCGCTCACACGCCTCCATTCCCTGTGGTCCGGACAAATTCAAAGTTTTTCCTCCTAGGCCGGCCATTGGATGTTCATTGACCTTGCTCTAAAATTCATCGTACATGGTGAGCCTTGCTTTGATTCCATCCATTCCGAGCAAGATGACTCCTAGGCTCACCTCTCTAATGAGTTTTCCCAATTTTCCGTGGTCGAGGAGGAAGAAATCATCGTGTACGTCGCCTCCGACCGGCTGCTGCGCACACCTCATGTCGCACAGCCTCCTATGGCTGTTCCCGGCCCAATTTGTTTATTTGCAGGTGTTCCCGACGACGCTGTGAACCTCCCCGACCCAGCGCCTTCCTCCTCCGAGCTCCAACCAGCCTGTGCGACACTGCCGGAGCCGCCCTGCCTCTGCCTCTCGCTGACAGGCTGGAACAGTGAGAAACTCCCTCCAAGAACCTCTCTAATAGGCGTAAATGGAGCTGAGCTTCATTGGAATTTTTGGAGGTCATTTGGCCGGATTCCAGTGAGCTCTGGCGAGGTCCTGTATTCGGGCCATGGCCGTCGGGCTCAAGCCAGAATCTGGCATGGGCAGCACCAGATCCTGTGTGCATGCCCAGGTTGTAGCCGTGGTGTGGCCTGTATCTTACTGGTCCATAGTTTTCCAGTGCTTTTCCAATTAAAAATAATCCAAGAAAATGCTGTAAGCTAGAAAATTCCATAGAAAGTTGTAGAAAAATCAGAAAAATGTGAAACTGATTTTGTTGGATTTCAAACAACCATATCTCTACATTGGAGCAGCTCTTTCTGTATGAAAGTGCCCAGAATTTTGTACAAAATTTTTTAAACATAAATATTAGAGAATTAATTCTGTAAGATCCATCCATTAGATAATTTTGTAACTTTGCTAGAAAATCATTTACGTGCCCTAGTATACACAGAAAAAGTTTCATCCTTATCTGACCAATGGGTACATGTAAATTAAATTATCATGTGTGTGTATATATATAGATATTACATAACTTATGAATAAGCTGCAAAAAATTTGAGTTTAGATCTCTTCAAACAATATCTGAGAGCTTCAGTGACATCCTCTGTTATTTAGATAATGTTGAACAACCATTTGCATTATTTTAACATTCATGTATTAAATTACTAATTGAGCATTTTGTATATGCATAGGCCTATCGGTAGAGCACGAGACAAAGATCGCTAATGAGCTCAACTTGGAGGATGCAGCGAGTGACCTTATTTATAGTGACTTTATCTCTGAGCAAGACAAGCCCCGGTTATATAAGCCAAGTTTTACAAGTTTTCTATTTTACATATGTATATGTCGGTTATAGTTATGTGTGTGCATTAAGTCTAGGTGTTGTTGTGACACTCTACTAGCATGGCCAAATCAAACCCTTTGGTCAGTACATCAGCCCCGAGCTAGTATTTGCTATGCTAATTAGTCCGAAGTCGAGTGTTAGAATCCACTCGCGAACTATAGGATTTTTGGGAAAATTTGGATAGATTATTGGAACTTGGATCATAATAGGAAAATTAGAGACCGGGCAGGTGGTAGGAGCAACAAGACGTGGTCTTGTGTGCATAGGCCTGCTCGTGTCAATTGAGGACCGAGTCGTAGTCGGCACTTCAGACAAGTATCGAACGTACCAATGGCATGCTAGTTATAAGGGCACTAGTAAACCGACGTACCTTGTTAACCCAGGTGTCGAACGATCATGCTGCCGCCCAAGGTTGGAGTCGAGAGGAAAGATTGGGTGTAAATCTACTAACGGATGACATCCAGGACATGCATCATGTGTAGGGACCCCCTGTCCGGGACAGTAGCCTTCTTTCGGCATCGGGTGTCTTGGGAAAGGTTGCCACGTACGACACTAGTGGAGTGCGCTGTGTGCGACTTCATGACGTGCGTATGTGTTGTGTCATTGGGTTATCCGTGCAGGAGTACAATGATTATAACCGCCGCCACTCGCGGAGATGAGTACCACTTGTCTTAGCTGTTGACACGTAGTAAGAAGATTTAATTTATATACTTATGACCAGATCTTGTTTGAATATAAATCATGTTTGAAACTTGTATGTGTCAGTTGTAGATGCCAACAAAATTTACATTTCACATATAACTAAAATATGCTGCTGAAATCTGAATATAAGGATCCAAGTTTAGGCTCTATTTTTATGCAAACTGCCCCTGTTCCTAGTAATAACCGTTGCATACTAGAATAGGGTCTAGTGAGTCCTTCATCAGGTAAGTCTTGCTGAGTATTAGTTACTCAGGCTTTGTCGATTAATGTTTTTCAAGTGAGCATGCTTGTGATGATGATTATGCTAGCAAGAACTTTCCCGAAAAAGCATTGCCTCCCTCAGGTTGGACGGTGCAATGGGAGCCCGACTTGCCACTGGATTGAATGGTGTTGCTAGTGCATCGTGACAATTAGGCAATAACACGATGCTAATGCATCAACCACGTAAGGAGTGTTGTAATATTTTGCTACTTATATTCCGCTGCAAAACTTTATGTATTTTGAAGTTATCTCTTATGTATCAAACTTGTGAACTATGGCCCTTTGGTATGCAACGCAGTGTCGCAGTGTGTGGCACCACCCGAACAAAAGATCCTTTTTCGAGGTGTGAACCTCACAATCTGGGCCATGAGCTCATCCCTAGTCGCCTAACCATGTTCACCAACAACCTATGCTACGTGCACCACCATCACGCCCTGAGCCATCATGCACAAGGCATCTCAAACCACGTGTGTGGCCGCCATGGTCTTGGAGTTCATGTCTGTTAGGCACACCATGCTCTAGTGTGGCAGCCCTAGTCTTACTCATCATCTTTCCCGTGTGGTGGACACAATGACTGTCACCTTAGGGCCTTATAGATTGTCAGTACAAATTCTTTTTGTAGAAGTGATATGAGCCGTTGAAAATTAAATTAAGTATACACTACATGATTATATACCACGCATTCAAGCCACAATTAGTTCCATATGTTATGTGGTAGTTTTTTGCTCTTATTTCTTCAACTCTATATTATTCAGCATCATGAATCGGCAGATCATTAACAGACGCTATGACGGGTTGTCAATATAAATTTAATTAATATGTACTGACCAGTATAGTATCGATTAGAACCAACACATTCAAGTTCATGAGCACATGGACTCCAAGATCACAACATAAACATATCTTCCAGTATAAACTGTACTACCTGGGTGCATGCAGTTGCATCAGGAACACTAATGTTACTAAATGAATAAAACTTTTGACTATTTTTCAAGATATCTCTGAATGCCTCCATCATTTTGGTAAATTTATGTACTTTATTCCAATCAAATAAGTAACATTGTAACTTGTAAGAAAAATATATTGTAACAGGCAGGTGTAACATCCAAAAATTTTAAACAAAACTAGTAGGGCTGCAACATGTGTATGTGTAATTGTGTGGAGAATTTAAATATGAAATCACATTAAGAAAGTACAGATTCAAATAGAATTAATTTAAAATTTAATCATTTGGAAAAAAAGGAAAAATAAACTAAACCGCTCTTGGGCCGAGATCCCGCCGGCCTGTCCATGCCAGCCCGCCAGCCTTCCATTCTCTTCTCCTCTCCCTATTTCTCACTGAGGCGCCAGACACACCTATCAGCTCCTTCTCCCCCAATCACCCTCGCGCCGATCGCCTCCGCGCCACGGGCACCATGCCCATGCCCCCCGCGATTTATTCGCGCTCTACGCCAATTTCATGCGACACAACCACGGCCTCCACGCCCTCCCCATTTGAACTCCGCTCAGACCCCAATTTCCCCTTGCCCAATCACGCTCACACCTCCACCGGTAAGTCGCCACCGTCCTCCGAAATTCGTCACAACAATTTCCGTTTTCTTGGGTTTAACGCACCACATTGCATCGCCGGATCCTCCACAACCCACTGGTGTCAACCCCGCAATAAGTCCATGCCGATAACCCTGACGCCACCATGCATCGGTGAGAGCTCGCCGCCCCTCGCTGTTGCCCCATCGATACCCCTCTCCCTTTTTTCTGAACAACATGTTGGATTTGGTACATTGTAGGGAAGCTCTCGGGCAAGAGATCATCGGCTCGAGCTCTCCCACGACACTAGCCGACAAGCACCGCCACCCTTCACCATCGTCAACCACCGTCCGAGTCGTTCTACATCCCAAAACTACCCTAGGTGAGTTCACCATGCCTCCCTCCTTCAAATTATGCAGAGAAAGTTAAGATTTAATGCGTTTAGGCGAGGTTTTGCATCTCTCCGATGATGTCGCCGTCGCTGCCTGTAACACCCCAAAATGTAGCAAAAGATGAATTCAAATTTAATGGACGTGATGCATGTTGAAGGAAAATTCAAATTCAACCTGGAAATCAAATTTGAAGCAAAAATAGAAAAGAAAAAGAAAAGGGAAAAGAAAAAGGGCCACTGGGCCGAAACCGTTGCAACAGCCCCAGCCGGCCCAGCAGCCCGCGGCCTATTTTCCCCCTCTCCTCCCCACTGACCAGCGGGTCCTGCCTGTCAGCACTGTCTTCAACCGCCCCCCGCCGCTTCTCCCGCGCCGATCGCGCCACCCCCGTCCGAATTCTGCGCCACGAGCCACGATCTCCGGCTCCCTCGTTGCTGCACCGCCTCAACTGACCCCGTTGCCCCCCCCTCGCCCATTTAAACGCCGAGGTCCGCCCCTTTTCCTCCTCGATCGACTCAACTCAGTTCCCGGTGAGACCGAGACCCCCCTCTGCCGTTTTCTCTCAACCTTCGTCCGCCTTCTTTGATCTAACGTGCGTAGTGTGTTCCACCGCCGCCGGGGAGTCTTACAGGTGAAGAAGGCACCATGTGTTGCGCTCTAGCCACAACTCTGGTGAACGCCGCTGAGCTCTCCCCTCGGACCTCATCGCCGACCGACTTCCAGTGCCTCCGAGTTCAAGAAAACCACCGAGGTGAGTTCCCCTACTCCTCCGCAGCCGACCCATGCAAAGAGAATCGAATTCTAGCGCGTAGAGATGAAAACCGAAACTTCTCCGGCGAGATCGCCGCCTTCCGCCGCCGTGCGCCGCCGGGTAGCGCCGCCCGCACACGGCCAGGGCGACGTGGCCCTCTGTGGCCCGTCCATTTAAAATCGTGCGGTCCCGAATAGATTTAACCCGTACCCCTTCGCGTTATAATCTCAGCCGTTCATTTAAAATCTAACGGCCCAAATCAGCCCCACGTTATAAACGCCGGCACTCTTACGCGCTACCCCTTGGAGTTGCGGCAAAATTGAGTCTGGCCCCGGATTCTTCAGTTCTACCCCATAGGCTTCCCAGAAATTGTGCAGAGGCGTGTAAACTTCTGTTTTAGGCCCTAGAACTTTCTGTATTTAGAAAATTTGAGTATAAAAAATTGAAATTTACCCTGTAATCATTTTAGAGGGGGATTAGCTCTGTGATTAAGGGTTAGCCACTCATAATAGGGATTAGGAAAATAGTTTAGGGCCCTGTTTAATAACAAAAGGAATTGTAGACCTGAAACAAAATAAAAAGAATGGAATCTCGACTTAGAAATTTATATTAAAATTTGTTACAGCAGCCAAATTTGCACAAAAATGAATCACAAAATATTTGCTAACCTTAGGAAACTTTCTGAACACTCTGTTTTGGTGGTTAAGCAATATATAATAGGTAGAGGGGTTTATTTTGCTGTTTTAAATTCTGAAATTCATTTTTGGGAAGAGAAATAATTCTGAAATATAGGTAAAGATATACCTAAATTAATCCCAACAAATAGGAAGCCAATAGATATTATGTTGGACATTTTAAGCAAAATATATTCTGTGTACGTGATGTATTTTGCTGTTTTAATGCTGAAATTCACTTTTAGGAATAGGAAAATAAATCTGAAAATATAGAAAAATAGTTATACATAATTAGCAAATGGCATAGGAGGCCCCGAAAAAAATCAAAACTTCAAGTTAAGACAATGTAGAGGACCTGAAAACCATTTTGGAGTGGGGATATACATTTTATACAAGTTGGAAAGTAAGAAGGGTAATATTCATGTAGTAAATAGTTCAAATTGAAAACCTAGAGTTAGGGTATACTTGGAAATATGAATAATCAAAGTTAGAAATAATATGGATGTTTAAAGGTGCATGCATGCATAGGAGCAACCTATCTAGGGTGAACACAAAACTTAATTATGTGTATGACTTTAATGTGCATGTATGTATGACTTGCATGAGTGTATGTGTTGATGGTTTCTTATGGAATGTTGTTTTCTTTTGTTATATGTGTTGGCATGATTAGATCCAGCCCCAGAGCCTGTTCTCACCTTCCAAGACCAAGACTTCCCGTTTCAGGAGGAGCAGGAAGAAGGCAAGTGTCCTTGACCACTTTGATCCTATACTTGGATGTGTAGTTAGAATTATTTGCATTGTCAATTGAAATATGGAACCCATGCTAGGAAGTTTCCCTAGATTTTCATTATCTTAGCGCAGTTTCTGCAACCATTACATTCCAAGGGGAGAACTCAAGAACAAGAGGAAGGATTTTCTTGGGCTGCAACAAGGCAACATGACAGTGAGGGAGTACCTCACCAAATTTACCCAACTGCCCCACTATGCGCCACGGGACATTGAAACTGATGAGCAGAAACATGACTGCTTTATGGAAGGGCTCACCATGGAAATGCTATGTGCAATGTCCTCCAACGAATACGAAAGTTTCCAAAAGATGGTGGGACAGGGCGTTTATTGTGGAAAGGAAGATGAAGGCCTTGGAGAATGAACACAAGAGGAAGGTGGGATGGTCGCATCAAGCGTCAAGCAGCAACACACGCCCACGTCTTATGCAGCAACCTGCAGGGCAGATGAGTCGTGCTGTGGTACCCTACTCAGCACCGAGAGGGTACAACCTGAACTTCAGTCCTTCATTAGCACCAGTACAGCCGCAGCGTCAGTTTGTGCAGCAGCCACACCCCACTTATCAACCTTGACCAGCAGGACAAGAGTCACAGAACCCACCCCAAGACAACAAAGGCCAGGCACCTAAAGTTGGAGTGCAATGCTTCAACTGTGGTGAAGTGAGGCACTACGCTCATAAGTGCCCAAAGAAGAAGTCTATGCAGCCACAGCAGCAGAATATGATGCGAGGACGGGTGAACCACATGACCATGGAAGAAGCACAGGAGGCACCTGATGTGGTAATTGGTAAGTTCCCTGCAAATTTACACAGTGCAACCATTTTGTTCGATTCTGGTGCTACCCACTCGTTCATTACTCAAGGATTTGTTAAGAAGCATGATCTAGCAACAACACAAATGAATCATATATTAACAGTGAACTCTCCAGGGGGAGAAATAAGAACAAGACAAGTGTGCCCCAAAGTGAATCTAGACATTAATGGGGTAGTATTTAATGCAAACCTCATAGTGATAAACTCACAAGGGATAGATATTATTTTGGGTATGGATTGGTTGACCAAACATAAAGGCATCATCCATTGTTCGACTAGAACGGTGGAACTAACTCACACTAGTGGCACAAAAGTTAAGTTCATAGCCGTACAAGAACCTAAGAGGGACATTAAACTCAACCAAGTGGAAGTGGAAATGGAAGAGATAAGGGTTATCAAGGAATATCCAGACGTTTTTCCTGAAGAGTTTCCAGGTATGCCCCCAGATCGTGAAGTGGAGTTCACGATTGAACTAATGCCTGGAACCGCCCCGATATACAAGAGGCCTTATCGGATGGATTCTAAACAACTAGAAGAGCTCAAAGAACATATCCGGAAATTGACAGAGAAAGGGTATATTCATCCTAGTTCCTCGCCATGGGGAGCTCCAGTGATATTTGTGCCCAAGAAGGATGGAATCCAAAGGCTATGCATAGACTACCGTGCGTTGAATGAGGTAACCATCAAGAACAAGTATCCATTACCTCGCATTGAAGACCTATTTGATCGGTTGAGAGGGGCTTGTGTATTCTCAAAAATCGATCTCAGGTCGGGATATCACCAACTGAAGATAAGGCCAACCGACATTCCCAAGACAGCTTTCGTATCTCGGTACGGGCTGTATGACCGTTATGCCGTTTGGGCTAACTAATGCCCCGGCGTACTTCATGTATCTCATGAACAAGGTATTCATGGAATATTTGGACAAATTTGTGGTGGTTTTTATTGATGACATTCTCATCTTCTCCAAAGATGAAAAAGAACACGAGAAGCATCTAAGACTGGTGTTGCAAAAGTTGAGAGAACACCAACTATATGCCAAGTTAAGAAAATGTGAGTTTTGGCTGAAGAGAGTTCCCCTCTTAGGACATATAATCTCGGAAGGAGGAATCTCCGTGGATCCCGCCAAGATCGCGGATGTGCAGAAATAGAAGACCCCTGAAAATGTCGGGGAGATTCGAAGCTTCTTAGGATTGGTTGGGTACTATCGACGGTTCATTGAGGGCTTCTCCAAGATCTCGAGACCCCTCACCAAATTGTTAGAGAAGGGAATCACATTCACGTGGACACCGGAGTGTGAGGCATGTTTCCAAGAGCTGAAGAAAAGATTGACAACAGCCCCAGTGCTAGTTATGCCAGACATGCAGAAGAATTTTTCGGTGTATTGCGATGCTTCTGGACACGGGTTGGGATGTGTTCTCATGCAAGAGTGGCATGTCGTTGTCTATGTGTCCCGGCAGCTCCGAAAACACAAGAAGAACTATCCCACGCACGACCTAGAGCTAGCCGCAGTGGTCCATGCATTGAAGCTTTGGAGGCATTACATGATGGGAAAGAGGACAAAGATATATACAGATCATAAGAGCTTAAAGTACATTTTCACTCAGCCAGATCTCAACCTCAGACAAAGGAGATGGTTAGAGCTAATCAACGACTTTGATGTGGGTATCAACTATCATCCTGCGCAAGTGAACGTCGTGGCAGATGCGTTAAGCCGGAAGGTGCATATCAACACGTTGAGCTTAAATTACACGCCTACGAAATTGAAGGAGGAAATTGCAAAACTCAATCTATGTCTGGTGAATAGTGGTGAGGCCATCGCCATGGAAGTGGACTCCACATTAGAGCAAGACATACACAACGGTCAGAAGAATGACAAGAAAATACAAGAAATCAGAAAACTCATCAAAGAAAATAAAGCTCCTGGGTTTAGAGAAGATGAACAAGGTACGGTGTGGCATGGGAAAAGAATCTGCGTGCCTGAGATAAAGGAGATTCGTGAACTAATCCTGAGGGAGGCTCATGATTCCGACTATTCCATCCATCCTGGGAGTACGAAGATGTATCATGACCTCAAGAGAAGATATTGGTGGTATGGCATGAAGTGAGATGTCGCGGAACATGTTGCCCTATGTGTCACGTGTCAGTTGGTGAAAGCAGAACACCAACGACCCACGGGACTGTTGCAACCACTCAAAGTGCCCGAATGGAAATGGGAAGAAATAGGTATGGACTTCATAGTGGGACTGCCTAGGACCCAATCGGGATATGATTCGATATGGGTCATCATCGATAGGCTGACTAAGGTAGCTCATTTCATCCCCGTGAAAGAAAGCTATAGCGGATCCAAACTGGCAGAATTGTACATGTCAAGAATCGTGTGTTTCCATGGAGTACCGAAGAAGATAGTGTCAGATCGAGGAACACAATTACCTCAAGATTCTGGCAGAAGTTACATGAGACCACGGGGACTCATTTGAATTTCAGCTCTGCATACCATCCACACACCGACGGGCAGACCGAAAGAACCAATCAAATCCTTGAGGATATGCTGAGAGCTTGTACACTCAAGAACAATAGGAGTTGGGATAAGAACTTACCGTATGCGGAGTTCTTCTATAACAATAGCTATCAGACTAGTATGAAGATGTCACCCTTTGAGGCGTTGTATGGGAGGAAGTGCAGAACTCCATTGTTTTGGAATCAGACTGGGGAGAGCAAAGTGTTTGGACCAGAGGTACTACAAGACGCCGAAGCGAAAGTGCGAGAAATCCGCAACAACTTGAGAATAGCCCAGACCCGACAAAAGAGCTATGCTGATATACGAAGGAGAGAGCTCACTTTCAATGTAGGTGTCTCCTATCAGAGGGCTTCGTCGATTCAAAGTGAAAGGGAAACTATCACCTCGATACATTGGACCCTTCCAGATTCTGGAGAGGAAAGGCAAAGTGGCATATTAATTAGAACTACTAGCTCGCCTATCTGATGTGCACGATGTATTCCATGTGTCACAACTAAAGAAATGCTTAAGAACACCCGAAGAGAGGTTACCCATGAATGAGATGGACGTCCGAGAAGACCTTTTGTATGTCGAACAACCGGTCAAGATCCTGGAGACGATGGAACGCATCACAAGGAACAAAAGAATCCGAATGTTCAAAGTGCAGTGGAAGCACCACTCGGAAGCAGAAGCCACATGGGAGCGAGAAGACGAGCTCAAGGCACAGTTTCCGGATCTGTTTCCCTAGAGTCACCAATCTCGAGGACGAGATTTCTTTTAAGGGGGGTAGAGTTGTAACACCCCAAAATGTAGCAAAAGATGAATTCAAATTTAATGGACGTGATGCATGTTAAAGGAAAATTCAAATTCAACCCAGAATTCAAATTTGAAGCAAAAACAGATAAGAAAAAGAAATAGGAAAAGACAAAGGGTCACTGGGCCGAAACCGCCGCAGCAGCCCAAGCCAGCCCAGCAGCCCACGGCCTATTTTCCCCCTCTCCTCCCCACTGACCAGCAGGTCCCGCCTATCAGCACTGTCTTCAACCGCCGCCTGCCGCTTCTCCCGCGCCGATCGCGCCACCCCCGTCCGAATTCTGCGCCACGAGCCACGATCTCCGGCTCCCTCGTTGCTGCACCGCCTCAGCCTCAACCGACCCTTTCACCCCCCCCCCCCCGCCCATTTAAACGCCGAGGTCCGCCTCTTTTCCTACCCGATCGACTCGCCTCAGTTCCTGGTGAGACCGAGACCCCCCTCTGCCGTTTTCTCTCAACCTTCGTCCTCCTTCTCTGATCTAACGTGCGTAGTGTGTTCCACCGCCGCCGGGGAGTCTTGCAGGTGAAGAAGGCGCCGTGTGTTGCGCTCTAGCCACAGCTCTGGTGAACGCCGCCGAGATCTCCCCTCGAACCTCGTCACCGACCAACTTCCAGTGCCTCCGAGCTCAAGAAAACCACCGAGGTGAGTTCCACTACTCCTCCGCAGCCGACCCATGCAAAGAGAATTGAATTCTAGCATGTAGAGACGAAAACTGAAACTTCTCCGGTGAGATCGCCGCCTTCCGCCGCCGTGCGCCGCTAGGTAGCGCCGCCCGCACACGGCCAGGGCGACGTGGCCCTCTGTGGCCCGTCCATTTAAAATCGTGCGGTCCCGAATAGATTTAACCCGTACCCCTTCACGTTATAATCTCAGCCGTTCATTTAAAATCCAACGGCCCACATCAGCCCCACATTATAAACGCTGGCACTCTTACGCGCTACCCCCTGGAGTTGCGGGAAAATTGAGTCTAACCCCAGATTCTTCGGTTCTACCCCCTAGGCTTCCCAGAAATTGTGCAGAGGCGTGTAAACTTCTAGGCCCTAGAACTTTCTGTATTTAGGAAATTTGAGTATAAAAAATTGAAATTTACCCTGTAATCATTTTAGAGGTGGATTAGCTCTGTGATTAAGGGTTAGCCACTCATAATAGGGATTAGGAAAATAGTTTAGGGCCCTGTTTAATAACAAAAGGAATTGTAGACCTGACACAAAATAAAAAGAATGGAAACTAGACTTAGAAATTTATATTAAAATTTGTTACAGCAGCTAAATTTGCACAAAAATGAATCACAAAATATTTGCTAACCTTAGGAAATTTTCTGAACACTCTGTTTTGGTGGTTGAGCAATATATAATAGGTAGAGGGGTTTATTTTGCTGTTTCAAATTCGGAAATTCATTTTTGGGAATAGAAATAATTCTGAAATATAGGTAAAGATATACCTAAATTAATCCCAACAAATAGGAAGCCAATAGATATAATGTTGGACATTTTAAGCAAAATATATTCTGTGTAGGTGATGTATTTTGCTGTTTTAATGCTGAAATTTACTTTTAGGCATAGGAAAATAAATCTGAAAATATAGGAAAATAGTTATACATAATTAGCAAATGGCATAGGAGGCCCCCAAAAATCAAAACTTCAAGTTAAGACAATGTAGAGGACCTGAAAACCATTTTGGAGTGGGAATATACATTTTATACAAGTTAGAAAGTAAGAAGGGTAATGTTCAATGTAGGAAATAGTTCAAATTGAAAACCTAGAGTTAGGGTATACTTGGAAATCTGAATAATCAAAGTTAGAAATAATATGGATGTTTAAAGGTGCATGCATGCATAGGAGCAACCTATCTAGGAGGAACACAAAACTTAATTATGTGTATGACTTTAATGTGCATGTATGTATGACTTGCATGAGTGTATGTGTTGATGGTTTCTTATGGAATGTTGTTTTCTTTTGCTATATGTGTTGGCATGATTAGAACCAGCCCCAGAGCCGGTTCTCACCTTCCAAGACCAAGACTTCCCATTTCAGGAGCAGCAGGAAGAAGGCAAGTGTCCTTGACCACTTTGATCCTATACTAGGATGTGTAGTTAGAATTATTTGCATTGTCAATTGAAATATGGAAATCATGCTAGGAAGTTTCCCTAGATTTTCATTATCTTACTTCCTTGTAGCTTGGGTTGGGAGTTACTTTATTATGTCATTCATTTATACTACTTATGCTTAACCATGCTTAGAATGGGATACATGGGATATGAGATCATCACCTTGATTATTTTACCTATGAATGGATTATTATGAATTATGTAGAGGTAGGGATCTAGGCAAGTTGGATGCTTTGGTTGTTGCTGTGTGCATGAGACACGGGTTTGTGTTTAGTGCTTGCCTGGGTCCTAAGGACCGGTTCATGGAGCATGTAACCTAGCTTTACCGTGCCAACCACATGCTGAGATGGGGCAGCTTGGCCAATTAATTAGGTGCATCTGTTGCATAGTATGAGTGTTTGAATGGTGCGGGGAATAGGTGTCAGCTGGACTACCATATGAACCGCAAGGCTCAAGAGGGGGCCACTGCAGCGGGGGTTGGAGCCTCCTGGATGCTGTTAGTGGTGAAACCTCAGTGGGCCCACACTCGTCGGGAATCCCTTTGTAAAGGCCTCGTAGTGATCTCCTGGCTACACACCTCGGAAGTGTGAATGTGGTTCGCGGCCACTGGCATAATGGAGGTTTTCCAGTCCACCCGGCAACGGGGGATGAAATCACTACATGTGGGTACAGTGGTGCAAACTCTGCAGAGTCAAAACTGTCATGACAGTCGTGCTCACGGTCAAGAGTGGCTTGGACTTATTCATGATTAGAGGATGATGAATTGGGAAGTGGAGGACGTTAAGCGGGAAGCTTAACAATGGAAATGAAGTTATGGTTATTTGATATTGATGATGGGTTAGGGGAGTGGGACCATTTCACTCGTGTAGTAATGTAGGTGCTTAATAAGCTAAGGTGATAGATATTAATTGCGTAGTGTTTTAACCATGAGTTCAACGCTTCCTTGTTGTAGCCTGCATGACATTCATTTCCCACATTTGCTGAGTACCAACTATACTCAAGCTTGCTTTTCTGTTGGTTTCAAATTGCTGCTCAGGCCAAGGGAATGATGTGGTGTACAACGACCAAGACTTCGAACCCGAAGAAGGATTTTAGGTTCACGGAGTCCCCCGGGCAACGCCTTTGATGGAGCCCTCAAGACTTTACTTCCATTGTTTGTTTCTTTACATGTTGTGAACATATCATCGTCCTTCGAGACGCTATGTAAGACTTATTTATATTCGAACACTTAGCTTGTAATATAATGATGCTTCACTATTTGTCATCACATGTATGAGAAAATGATCCTGGCATACATGTGGGAGTCACTCGGTTGTTCTGTGGAAAAACCGGGTGTGACACTACCGCCGGGTAAAGCTGCCGGCATCACATGAGATGACGTGGCCCGCTTATAGCCGTCTGTTTTAAATCTTCTGACCTAGATTAGATCAAACTGTACCCCTTCGATTAATAAAATCTGAGCCACCCAAACTGGATCCGGGGGGGGGGGGCACATTTAAATAGGCCCTATTCATTAGGATTTTCATAGTTAGACCCATGGAATCTGAGCAAAACTTAATATATGGCCTGAACATTGCAAATTAGACCCTCTACCTCATAGTAATTATGAAGTATGTTGTATACAGATGATTTAGTCCCTGTAATTCTTATAAATTAGGAATTTACTCTGTATTAATGATTTAAACCTTGACAATAGTAGGAAATTACAGTTTGACCCTGCAGCAGGCCATAATTTCATTTTAAACCCTGTAGCTAACCAAAATGCATTTTGAAATTTAGAATTCACATAAAATCCCTACAGTAGTAAATATTTATAAAAATGATCCTGTAATAATCTGTTTGTTTTAGGAAAGCCTTAAAATAATTTGTTTTTACATTTTAAAATATATATTGTAATGACATAGCCGGTCCCAAGCCCGGGTAAAGGAAGAGAGGTTGTGATAGGCTTGGCGAGCCAACAACTACACTTAGCCATTCTCATGGAAATAAAACCCAATAGAAATTCGTTGGGGCGTAACCCTCTTAGCGACGCGCCATATCAGAACCCGGGTATGGTGTTAAGTGGGCAAGGGCCGGGTCGCCACCGCCTTAGTGGCGCGCCATATCGGAACCTGGATATGGTGTTAAATGAGCAAGGGCCGGATCGCCACCACCTTAGTGGCGCGCTACATCATCGCTCGGATGTAGTGATAAGTGAGCAAGGGTCTTTGCATCTTACTCGACGGGTGCAAAGCGTAAGGAAGCTAGCCGAGGAACATAGATTTCAGGTGGGTAGTTGGAATGTAGGATCCTTGACGGGGAAGCTACGTGAAATAGTAGATGTTTCCATTAGGAGACGAGTAAATATCCTTTGTGTACAAGAGACTAGATGGGCGGGTGAAAAGGTGAGAGAAGTCGAGAATACCGGTTTCAAGCTTTTGTATTCTGGATCGGCTGGGACTAGGAATGGCGTAGGTGTTCTAATAGATAAGAGTCTTAAGGATGGAGTAGTGGATGTTCAAAGACGAGGAGATAGGATCATCTTAATCAAGACAGTAATTGGGGACATTGTCTTGAACGTCATTAGTGCTTATGCCCCACAAGTTGGGCTCAACATGAGTCCTAAGAGGCAATTTTAGGAGGACTTGGAGGAATGGTTAGTAGTGTACTGATAACCGAGAAACTCCTAATAGGAGGAGATCTCAATGGTCATGTGGGTGCAACTAACCTAGGATTTGAGGGAGTACATGGAGGCTTTGGATGCAGCGATAGAAATCAAGAGGGTAAGGACATCCTAGACTTTGCCGTAGCCTATGATCTGTTGGTAGCTAACACCCTCTTTAGGAAGAGGCAATCTCACCTAGTGACCTTTAGTAGTGCCCAACACTCTAGCCAGATTGACATTGTCCTCACTAGGAAAAGGGATAGACGGGAGTGTCTAGATTGTAAGGTGATCCCCGGGGAGTGTGTTGTGACACAACATAAGCTTGTGGTAGTTGACTTTCACTTCCATACATGTTCTTTTCGGGACAAAGGTGTTAAAATAACAAGAACAAAGTGGTGGAAGCTGAAAAGAGAATCACAAGAATCCTTTAAAAATAGGATGATCACAGAAGGACACTGGGTAAAAAATGGAGATGCAGATAGTATGTGGGTGAAGATGGCAACTTGCATTAGGAAGGTAGCTAGTGAGGTGTTTGGTGCAAAAAAAGAAAAGAAACTTGTAGATAAAGACACTTGCTGGTGGAATGAGCAAAAGGACATTAAGGAGAAGAAAGAGTGTTACAAGAGTTGGCATAATGACAGAAGCGCAAGAAACATGCTTAAGTACAAGGAGGCCAAGAAAAATGCAAGGCGGGCTCTCAGTAAGGGAAGAGGACATGCTTATGATGAGTTATAAGAGAGACTAGAGACAAAAGAAGGTGAAAATGACATATACAAGATAGTAAAAAAATCCGCGAGAGAAAGATGAGGGGTTTTAATCAAGTGAAATGCATCAAAGATGAGACTGATCGCATTCTAGTGAAGGATGAAGAGATTAAGAATAGATGGCGGGATTACTTTAATGGGCTATTCAATGATGGGAATGGGAGAACTATGGTTGAGTTGGATGACTCCTTTGATGACTCCAACAAGCGGTTCGTCTCGGAGGATACAAGAGTTTGAGGTTAAGGAGGCCTTAAAAAGGATGAAAGGAGGAAAGGTCCTTGGCCCTGATGATGTCCCTATTAAGGTGTGGAGATGCCTTGGGGACATGTCAATAGTATGGCTCACAAAGCTATTCAACCACATTTTTCAGTCAAACAAGATGCTTACCTATCTTCAAAAATAAAGGAGATATTCAAAGTTGTACTAATTATCGAGGGATTAAGCTTATGAGTCATACTACGAAGATTTGGGAGAGAGTGATTGAGCACCGCCTGAGGAAAGTGACCAATGTCACTAAAAACCAATTTGGTTTTATGCCTGGGAGGTCTACAATGGATGCGATTTTCTTGCTTCGTCAGCTTATGAAGAGATATAGGGGGCAGAAGAAGGACTTGCATATGGTGTTCATTGACTTGGAGAAGGCGTACGACAAGATACCAAGGTCAGTCATGTGGTGGGCACTAGATAAACATAAAGTGACAACAAAGTACATTACCCTTATCAAGGATATGTACAATAATGTTAGGACAAGTGTGCGCGTAAGTGATAGTGAGATTGATGCATTTCCTATCACGGTAGGACTACATCAAGGATCAGCTTTAAGCCCTTACATCTTTTCCTTAGTGATGGATGAGGTGTCGAAGGATATACCAGGGGATATCCCTTGGTGCATGCTCTTTGCCGATGATGTAGGCTGGTAGATTAAACTAGAGATGGTGTTGATAAGAAATTAGAGTTATAGAGACAAACCTTAGAGTCCAAGGGGTTTAGACTTAGTAGGACCAAGACTAAGTATATGAGGTGTGACTTTAGTGGTGTTGGTCATGAAGAGGGAAATTTTAGTCTACAAGGACAAATAGTACCTAGAAGGGACTCTTTCCGATACTTAGAATCAATGTTACAAAGCAATGGCGATATTGATGAGGATGTTTTCCATAGGATCAAGGTAGGGTGGATGAAATGGCGACAAGCCTCTAGAATCCTATGCGATAGGAAGGTCCCACAAAAGCTAAAAGGGAAGTTCTATAGGACGGTGATAAGACCCATGATGCTTTATAGGGCAGAATGTTGGCCAACTAAACGGCAACATGTCCAATAAATGAGTGTTGCAGAGATGCGCATGCTATGGTGGATGTGCGGGCACACGAGAAGAGGCCGAATAAGGAATGAGGCGATTCGTGATAGGGTAGGGGTGGCGCTGATTAAAGAGAAGTTAGTCCAACATCGACTAAGGTGGTTTGGACATATCCAACGAAGACCTCGAGACACACCGGTTAACAGTGGGATTTTAAGAGGTAGAGAAGATATTAGGAGGGGTAGAGGACGACCAAGATTGACCTGGGAGGAGGCGGTAAAACGAGATTTGAGAGATTGGAATGTATCTAAGGACTTAGCTCATGATAGGACCGCATGGAAAGTAGCAATTCATGTGCTAGAATCTTAGTCTTTTTTCTTGTTTCCTTGTTATTCTTATATCTCATTCCTCTCTTTTACTTCATTGATATATATATATATATATATATATATATATATATATTATTGGGTTTCATGTCTAGCCGGCCCCAAGATGCTTGGGATAAAGGCTTGGATGTTGTTATTGTATATTGTAATAAAAATATGTATCTGTTTTAATGCTGAAAATACATTCTTGGCATAATAATAATTCTGAATTCACATTTAAAAATAATATACACCTTAGAAAATAAATATAAAATTTCTTAAGTGCATAATTAATGTCTGAAATTTTGTTAGATACCATAAAGATCTGTATTAAGCTGGAATTACATTTTAGGTGTAATATTAT
The DNA here is from genome assembly GCA_030760725.1 of Neostapfia colusana. Lineage (NCBI taxonomy): Eukaryota > Viridiplantae > Streptophyta > Magnoliopsida > Poales > Poaceae > Neostapfia > Neostapfia colusana. The sequence goes on along the minus strand of JASWHV010000012.1, from coordinate 10,690,887 downwards.
GTTTGAAATTACTTTAAAACAGTATATATCTTAAAAATTTGTATATAACACTTGAAGTGCATAAATAGGTCTGAAAATTAAATTAAAAGCAACATATATCCATATATATATAGATATATATCATATCGCTAGTGACTTTAAGCCAGCATAATAAATGAAATACATAATGAATAAATGTGTAACTTTACATTGGAATTATAAATGCTAAATGAATATATCTTTTGATTGTTAATTTGCTATGATTGCCTATCTTGTGATGTTCCTTGTTGTGTATTATTTGTATTGTTCTGTGTATATCTACGTGGGTAGAACAAGCCCCAGAGCCGTTTGCCAACCTCCAAGAGCAAGTTTTCGACGTTTCTGAGCAGCAAAAAGAAGGCAAGTGTTCCTTGATCACTTTGTTCCTACTTTAGAATATAAGTTAGAATTAATTGAATGCTTTTCTAAATTGTGAAACCTATGTTAGGATGTTTTTCCTAGTTTTCCATCATCTTTCCTTGTAGCCTTGGTGGGAGTCTCTTAGTGCATTAATGAGTATTCTTTATGCTTATCCATGCTTAGAGTTTTGGAAAATTTTAGGATATGAATATAACCTGGTTCATTGAACATTTAATGAAACACAATGATATGCTGTAGAGGTAGGAATCTAGGCAGGCTGGATTGTTTGGTATGGTGTTGTGTGCACGAGAACTCGGGCTAGTGATTGGTGTTTGTTTAGAATCTAAGAATCAGTCCATGAAGCATTTAACCTGGCTTTATAGTGCCACCACAAGGCTGAGATGGGCGGCTAGACCAGTTAATTAGGTGCTCAACCGAATTATTATGGGTGATTGGAAGGTGCACGAAATGGGAGTCAGCGGGAGTGCCATAGGAATCATATGGCTCAAGAGGGGGCTTCTGCGGCAGAGGTTGTAGCCTTCTAGATGATGTTAGTGGTGGAAACTCAGAGGGATTGTACTAGCCAGAAGACTCTTTGTAGGCCTCGTAGTGATCTCATGGACGCACACCCGAGGAAGTGTGTTATGTGGTTGCCTACCATAAGCATCGGGGAGGTTTTTGTAGTCCACCTGGAAACAGGGGATGAAATTACTACTTGTGGGTAAAGTGGTAAACTATGCAGAGATTTAAAAACTATCATGAGAGTCGTACTCGAGGTCAAGAGCGGCTTGGACTTCTTCATGATAAGTGGATTATGAGATGAAATGGTTGGGATGTTGGGTGGGTAACTTGACATTGATGACTGCAAGACCATGAATACCATATACCTGTGTGACGATTGTAGGAATTGGCCAGCTTGTGATGGTATCAATTTTCTCAACCACTTCAATGCCTTGCGAAGAGAGAATATATCCAATAAATGAGACTCGATCGGTGCAAAATACACACTTTTCAAGGTTATTAAGCAAGCGTGCATCTCACAAGAAAATGAAAAAACAGCACGTGAATACTCAAGATGTGTATCATATGCCTTATTGTAAATGTGGATATCAACAAAGTAAACAACCACAAAGTTTCCGATAAAAGCATGTAAAATCTTATTCATTAATTGCGTAAAAGTTCTAGATGTATTAGTTAAGGTAAAGGCATCACTAATCACTCATAAAGTCCGAACTTAATTAAATGCAGTTTTCACTCATCTCATAATTCTATTCTAATTTGGTGGTACCTCGTACGCAAGTCAATTTCGTAAATATTATAGCACCACCTAATTCATAAAGCATGTCATCTAACCTACTAATAGGATAGTGATATCGAATGGTGATTCATTAATGGCTTTACAATCAACACACATGCATCAGTTGTCATATATATTTCTTAGGAACCAAAACAATAGGAATGGAACAAGTACTAAAACTTTCATGAATGTACACGCAGTCTGAAGACATTGGACTTGTCGCTGAATTTTCTTACCCTCCTCTAGATTGGTCATGTACATCACACGATTTGGCAAACTTGCCCCTAAAATCAAGTTGATATTATGCTCGATTTCTCTAATGGGTGGTAGCCAGGGGGTTTTTTAAGGCAAAACACATCCTGAAGCTCTTCTAAAAGGTTAGCAACAACAAGGGGAAATGCAATAGACACATCATGAAATGAAAATAAGGCTTATTTGAATTGAATTATTTATGGGTGAAATAGACTAGTGCTGTACCAGAATATTTATACCATTATATTTATGATTACTGATTCCCCACAACTTGTCTATCCTTGCATTGCAAATGGATATGTATATCTGTCATCCCCATTATAATTTCATCGACAAGCACCCTATATATAAGGCTCATATTGTGATGGCATTTCATCACTGCTACATATCCGCCTGTGATAAACATTCTTCACAGGCGGATAATCTTACGTTACAATCCGCCTATGATAAACATTCTTCACAGGCGTAGGTAAAGAACCGCCTGCAATAATGGAGTTATGATAGGCGGATGCTCTTTACGTTACAAACCGACTGTGATAAAGATTCTTCATAGACGGCTAGTCGTAGGTATAGAACCGCCTGCGATAATGGAGTTATCACAGGCGGATACTCTTACTTTACAAACTGCCTGTGATAGAGTTATCACAGGCGGATTCATGAAAGTTAAGACCGCCTGTGATAACTTTTTTCACAGGTGGTTTAAGTTTCCGCCTATGAAAATTATTGAAAGCTCTTCGTTTCAGGCGGTTTTGAAAACCGCGTGCGATAATACGTTTAGAGCCACCTGAGATGAAGCTTGTTGTAGTAGTGTTGTCCTTAAACCTTTGGTAGTGTTAACTGCTAATTTTAATAACATGTTTCTAAAAATAAGAACCATTTTGATATTCATTGCTGTACTATGGAAGGCCTAAGACACCCTATATATAACACTCATATTGTGACGGCATTTCATTACTGCTATATATTTCCCTATATCTTTGGCAGTGCTAACACTAATAATATGTTTCTAAACATAAGCAAGTTCCCATTCTATATATTGTGCATCTTTCTACTCTACAAACTATTCACCGTTGGTCAGAGATAGTAATCAACTCGTAGACATAGTCATCAACATGACCGGAGCCCAAATGTTACGTTTGACGACCCTTGCCCTTGTGGTGCTATCGTCATCTGGTACGTCTCTACCTTTTACTACAAGCTAACTTATGATGTTAACCCCAGTTTTCTTGGCATACGTACAGATCTGGTAGCAACCTCCATTGAACATGGCATGAAAACCTCATCCAAGAAATGTAGTTCGGTAGTTCTTAGGTTAGGAAAAGAGTGTAATCCTGGTAAATGCATGGCAGATTGCAAGGGCTTGGGAGGTAAGCGTGGCACCTGCATCCTGGGGCCGGCATGCAACTGTCTCTTCTGCGGGCCCCCGATGGCTTCACCAATGTACCTACAGTAGGTAGGCTTTCTTTTTGTGTTATTATACATCTGTTCAAGGTATTAATAAATGTTGAGGCAACTTCACTTGTTGGAAAGAAATGATCTGTGGAAGAGGGTGTCAACCAGAAAAGAATGTTAACCGTGCTTCTAAGAGCATGCAGTATAAATAATAAGAATAATGGATTTGAAATTAATACTTTTACCTGTCATGTGAAATTAGAGACAAACTTTTACCGATGACAAGTTACCTCTACCTTTTTGGACAGCTACAAATAAATACCTGAGGACTCCTCCATAGTCGCTTGTATTGATTTTTTATGCAAATTTCGATACAAAGTGCCAAATGCAGTATGCATGATGAGAAATAATATATGCAAATATATAATGTTAATTACTTATATGGCAAACCAATGGAATTAAAAACATCAGAGCCTGAAAAAATAGAAAGTAATGAAAATATGGCAAACCAATTGAATTAAAAACATCAGAGAGCCTGAAAAAATAGAAAGTAATAATGAACATCTCTGCTGAAGCTTAGAAACGCAACACCTAATAATCATTATAATATTTTCAAACTAAAAAGGGAAACAATAAATATGAAACTTAATTCATCATGTTGCCAGTCTGCAAGAAATCAATTCGCTACGGATGAAAAATCGCATGACAAAAAAATGTAAAGTGTTGTAGATGTCTTACATTTTTCAGCACATAATGTCACAACAACTAGGTTTGAGCTGTAGTGATAAAATTAGTGGCGAAGTGGATATCATCACGAATGCTGAATGTTGATTAGTATCACAAAAAAACAGTTTTAGTCATGTTGTGACAAATAAATTTCGTTGGAAACACAAAAACAATGTCAAAGATCTCCCGTATTGGCTGAATCTAACTGTGACGGACTGGTGAACCTAACACAAAACCAAATCCCCCTCCCTTCCTGACCGTGAAACACACAATTTTTTATTTTTTGCAATAGTTTTTTATATTTCATTATTAATCTTATCATCTATTTTAGGAGACAATTATTTTAGTCCCTGATCCACATGTAACCCCAGCCCCCATATCTTATAGATCTTCATGAAATAGGATTAGTTTTCAAACTTGCACACTCTATGAAAACGGTTTGTAGTGACATTTCCCCATTTTACTACTATGGCGGACATCAGAAGCAACCAGAAAAATGTGTCACTACAGTAGTCACGATCAATGCCTAAAATGCTTATTTCCAGTGTTGGTGCCACTGGAAATTGTTTTCCGATGGTGGACACAATCAGTAAAAACAAACTCATTTCTGATGGCATGTTATGTTAGCATCCGACACTGAAAATCGATTTGTAGTGCTGAGACATGTAAGTGTCCACAGCTAGAAATCTTTTCCTGTGGCAGAACAGTATCTGACTCATTCTTGGAGTGAAAAGGCCCATATTAGCCCACTTCTGGACAAAACAAACCAGGTATGAGTACATATATCTCACAGCTCTAGCCCTAGCCGCCCCACCTACACCTGCCCATGCAGAACTACTCTCTCCCTCCCTCTCTTCTTCCACTCTCTCCCTTCTCTTTCAGATCAGGGCTGTGAGCTCAACCCTAGTTGCTTGGCCACATTCACCGATAACCTGCACTATGTCCACCACTATCGCGACGTGAGCCAACACCCACACGACGCTTCATGTCGTGCACTGCTGCCATAGTCTTGGAGTCCATGGCTGTCGTCACTATGTGAGAAAGGCTCATTCGAGACGCGCCCGCACGAAGAACGGAGACAAGCAGACCGCACGTCTTCGTTATCGCATCTCGCATTACAGAGTCATCGGAGACGCGCTTTTGAGCGTGTCGCCGATTAGTACACATGGGAGACAAGCTTTAATAAAGCGCGTCTCCTTTTTGTAAGAAACCCAAGAAGCGTGTTAAGGTGGCCCATCTCCTTTTTATAAGAAATCCGAGACGAGCTTTAAAGCTGCCCGTCTCCTTTATGTAAAAGATCCGAGACGCGCGGTAAGGATGCACGTCTCCTTTTTGTAAGATATCTTAGATGGTCTTTATGTCAGTTTGTCGCATATTTGACGACTAATCCGAGACGGGGGTTTAGGCTGCTCGTCTCCTTTTTGTAAGAAATAGGAGACTTATCCGAGACGCTCTTTAAGTCTGCCCGTCTCCTTTATGTAAGAAATCCGAGACTTTGTTTATGTTAGCTCGTCGTGGATTGAACTACCGGCTGGATCACTGTGGCACTAATAGGAGACGCACCCTATTAAATGTTTGTCTCCTATTAGATGCCCCCCTTGTTTATCCTGGTTGCTGGCTGCATCGTGGAGCTAGCCAGGATTTGGCAGTCGCATTGCTAGGATCAGCAACATACACATACAGAAACATATGTATAAGCCAAATGGAGATCACACATTAAATTATATTGAATAATCAAATATTAACAAAGTGTCTATCATGGTTACCAAATAACTATTACACAAAGAATATCCCCTGTTCATGCTGCTTACCAAGTAACTATTACACAAAGAATGCCCCCTTGTTCATTCTGCTTACTAAGTAACTAATTACACAAAGAATAACTGTCATCTAATCCTGTATATTGTAATAAAATTCTCCCTTTGGATTAATAATTTCAGAAAATATGAACTTGTATAGCCTCTCTCTAATGTGCTAGAGGCTAGAGAAATGACCAGGACCGGCTGCGTTCCTAAAGGCGGTTCCACAGTCCTGCCACACGATAAAATGAGAATTAGCAAAAGATTAATAATAAAGTAAAATAAAAGCACTTACACATATATTGCAATTTGGCTGCTCTCCAAATAGAACCATGCTTAAGCAGACATGGAAGCCACATGTGTTGCCTGGAGCTTGTTGTGGGACGCAGAATGTAGTATGATGTTTAAGTTGTCGGCATTTTCCTTTTTGGTGTCCTCCTAGCACCTTAACAACGTATGCGTCAAAAGTCCTAAACAGAAACATTCACGATTATTGTAAAATTATCGTGCAATGATGAAACAGTCAGAAACTAAAGTGAAGAAGGGAACTTAATCGTTAAGAATGGCCGTGATATCAATCATGGGTAAGTCGCTTGCCAGTTATTGAATCTATCGGCCTTGCGGAGTCACAGTATCAGACTTGGTCGTACTTTGTAGAAATTGCTAGAGTTACCCAATGGTTACCCAAGTTGAATGGTACGACTAGGAGCTCCTTATCACTGTAGTATCTCATTGCCTTGACAAAATATGCAACAACATCTTTTCGACTACTGGCCATTAGAAGATTAGTTCTCGTTGATATTTACGGGTCAAGATATGCAGGAGACTCCTTTCCTGTTCTATGACGAGTAACTTGTTGCATGTGCCTACATGCAAAATGCCAAATTTGTTAGACACATATAACACTTAGGGCCCATTTGGTATGGTTCCAGATTCTTCAAAAATCAGAAACATTTCAGTTTCGACCTAGAAATGTTTATCAGCCTGAAATAGAATCACTTTAGAACCATTTGACTAATTTCCTGTTTCAGTTTCAGTAAAAAGAGGTGGAGGATTTAATTGACCCATTTACCCTTAGATGGACTATGCTATTTTTGCCATGTTATAACATTTAACGAAGTCTTATGATATATATTATTTATAAAGTGAGATTGTATAATATTAAAATGAACCACATGTACGGATGTCCAAGTCATAAGATGGTCTCGTCACATAGGGATAGGTGGGAGAAGAGGCGGTGACAATTGCTGTAATTCCTATCGAACTTTGAGGGGAGGTACATGTCCAGAACTGATTCAGGTCATGAAACACCTCTAGCCCAGTTTCACGCTCCTAGGCCAAATTTTAGAAACGTTTCAGGCTGATTCTCACCTGAAACGATTCAGAAAATGTCTGTTTGGAACTGATTCTAGTGATTCTATACAGAATTAGAAACGATTCTAAGAGCCAAACGACCCCTTATATTGAGTATGTATATTGAAGAACCTAGTTTTTGAGGACTTACAATGCGAAGCAGCGTATTAGAGAGACATACAACACGTCGAGGGTGAAAAGGTCGTAGAGACTGGACCATGAGATGAAAAAGACCTTCACCCACCAGAAAGTGCTTTTCCTTGTATCCCACTATTAAGTCTTGATGTTTGTTGTAATTTTTCATGTAGTAGTTATGAAGGAGGACACAAGATTTACCAGCTTCTTTGAGTGTGCTGAAAGTTAACATTGGCTTCCCCATTTGAAACTTCAAGTTAGCATTCGTCATTGTTGTCGGCAACTTCGGGTTCGCTTTCGACTGTTTCAGGGGTTTCTTGCCATTTGTTTCCATTGACGACATCTTTCGCTGCTGCGGGTGACTCTTGGCACATACATTCTTCATCGCCTTTGCCTACGGCTGATTAGGTGTAGGGGGCAGGGTACTCCGAGTGCGAGGTGGAGATCGACGCGGTTGCTCTTCAAGTGGAGACTTATGCGGTAGCTCTAGAATTAGAGACAAATGCGGCTAATCTTGAATTGGAGACTTCTGTTGCTTCTTTATAATTGGAGGTAACTGCTCTCAAATTGGAGACAAAACCATCTGCTCTGAATTTGGAGACAGAGGCAGACGTGCCTCAGGATACATCAAAGCAGGAGAGGTCGACGCTGAAGCTGTTGCTGCTGGGTCAACAACAATAGAAGTTCGTCTCCACTGAACCGTTCTAGCAACTGCATCCAGCATAGTCAGCATTGTATCGTCCGGTGGCACTTTGAGCTTCAGGTCTTTCAAATTTTCATGCACCATGTCCACCTTGACCACAGCATAAGATGATGTGTCGACCTGGATGTCGTAAAGCATGGCCAGACAGGGATACACTATCCCTCTCCAACCTCCATTGGAAAGCTTCCTCCGACCAATAGCGTAAGGCTGCATGTTGTTGGCTGAGCCAAGTTATGTATCGTGTCCAGCTAATTGAAGGTCCATACGCTGGTGCCTGAAGATCCTCACGTGGTCGTCCACCCCCTGCTGTTGTAGAGGCTAAGGTGCTCCTATGCTCCTCGACACTTATAAACGCGCCAAAGTTAGAGAATTGTATACCTGAGGCCTCCAGTATAGGCTTCAGGTCTTGTAGAACCTCGCTTTTCAGCTGCCTTTTCAGCTCCTCAACGTCAACATGTGGTGTCGAGGTCATTTTTCGCTTCCGATACATATTTTTGTGTTTCAGAAAACCCTCCTTCCAGGTCAACTTACTGGAAACACCACGAACCTGGCCTCGTTGCTCCTTTGTTTGCAGGGCCTTGCTTAGGGCATCATTTTCCCTCTAACGATTTGAGTCTTCGCTGCTCTCCCTCAAGGCCCTTTGAGCGACATCCGCGGTGCTCTGGCTGTATATCTGACATCGCCTGACTCTGTCAGCTTAGAACGAGCACACATAAATGGTCTCAGCCGTCCACGAAAATTGTTGTATGTATTCTGAAGACCTAGCTGGGCCAATCTTTCATCCTCTTGTTGCCACCTCCTTTGTTTTCCGGCATAACTGGTGTTCCCGAGGTGGTGGCCAAGCTCGTTCTGCTATCGGAGCCACTTCATATACTCACTGTTCGCGGAAAAGTTCTCTGATTTGCACTTTTCAACAAATCTTTATACTTATTGAAGGGGGTATCTTGGTTCCTCCAAATCTTCACAAGGTTACTCTTGTAGATCCTCCAAGCATGAGAGATGATCTTCAAAACTAGCTTGTTCTCCTTCTGCTTCAGCTTTTCTGGATATTGAACGTATGCTTGAATAGAGCTTTCGAAGAGTTCATCCTTTTCACGTTCGGTCAACTCGTCGAATCCCTGCATGATTAGCGACACCCTTTGCCGGGCAGCTAGACCACAAACCCTGGACAATCTCGTATTCACTCTCATGTCCAGGGGTAAGCCTTCGGTATTGACCTCACCAACACTCATAACATCTGTCGGCCACGACGTCTGCGACCTTTTCTCTCATTGACCTGAGGCAGGTTCTGAATGTGATCCAACCGATGCATCCTCTTCATGAGTGTGATGACCCTGCTCCTGCTGAGTCTGCTGCTGAGCCTCTTCATTCTTTTTGTGACTCTGCTTCAGTTGAGGAGTTTGTTGTTGGGCCTCTGCAATCTGCAGCTGATGCTCCGACTGAGACATCTTCAAATTAAATAAAATTCACTGGAATCCTATAAAATATTATCAAATTTCAGTCACATTCGCACAAACAGTCACATAAGGGAGCAAATATCTTTCAACTTAATTCAATGAGAAACTTTAGTTGTGTGGCATTTGCAAAGAAGTTGGGAGTAGGACTGACCAACTCTCTGACAGGTCAGTCATGTGTGTGTTTATTGGGTATGAGTTGAATGCAAACGCATACAAGTTGTATGATCCAGTAAGCAAAAGAGTAATGGTTAGGACTTGATACTGAGGTCGGGGTTGAGGCGCACGGAGTCGAGGTCAACGGCAGTAGCGCGACAATGACCAAGACATGAAGAAGACGGACGGCGGCGGCACGCTACGAGGGCCGGATCGAGGCGACGATGTGCTCCGGGGATGGGGACGAGGCAGTCCGGCGCGGGGGTTTCTAGGGCGACAGTAGAGTGAGAGAGCGCGAGGTCAAAATTTGCCGAAAATTTTGTGAAGTGTTGGGAGAGAGCGCATGAGAGCTAAAATACCTATGGCAATAATCGGAGACGGGCATATGAGAGATGTGCCTCGTAAAGGCGCGTCTCGCATTTACATGTATGAGAGACGTGCCTCATCAAGGCGCGTCTCGCATTTAAATGTATGAGAGACGAGCCTCATAAGGGCGTGTCTCCCATTTGCTTCATTCAGGGGTCACATCATAGCAAGCAGAAAACAGTGGTAACATTTAATCTCCACTGGACTCCACCACTTCATTTAAGCCTGCTAGAGTTTAATTAATTTCATAGAAGCAAGCAGATCCCCTCCCCTGCGCACAGGGATCCTCTGACTTAACTGCACAACCCGATGAAGAGAAACGGTGGCTATATGGTACTGACTTAAACTGTGGTCATTGACATGTGGGTCCGGTCCCACATGTCAGTGACCAACTCATGTTGTGCAGCCAATGCGCGCAATTAATCGTGCGGCCGTTGCCATTCGTGCGTAGAATTCGAAGCAATCCGACCTCTCCTTCTCTGCACCATTATAACATGCAGCTTCCCTTCTCTGCACAACCATCACAATTTTCCTCTTCCCTCTAGTGTTCATCTTCCTCGCCGCACCGTAGCCCTATTCTCAATGGCACTACCGACGAAGCGCTCCCGACCATCCTCTCTATTCGCCGCGCCTCCGTCTCTGGCTCGAAGCGCACCTCCGTCCCTGGCTCCAACCGCGCCTCCGTCCCCGGCTCCAACAGCACCTCCTCTGCCTTCTTGGGGTGGAAGAGAGAGTGTACCTGCTTGGGAAAGTCGCTTTCCTGGAGGCGAGTTTGGTTGCCCTTAGGGCAGAGGACGACCTTACATCGTTGCGGCAGCACATGGCGAAGGATGTATTTAACAGTACATCTGATGCCATGCGGCTTCTGGGTCTTGGCCCCCTTCCATAATGTACTGGAATGGACATCATAGGTCACTATCTGTTCGGGTTAAGCGCAGTGGCCGGTTGTCTTGACGCGATGCGGGAGATGGTCCGTGAGGTGCTTGGGGTGGAAGGCAGTAGAATGTTGGTGGAGGCGATCGCCGACAAGTGTGGGGTTCCTCCTCCACCAGAGGACTAGGCGATCGTCTGTTATTTTCTTTTGTTGTGTAGGATCGAAGAGCACATGAAAAGCTACCAGAGGTGGGTGAATGGTAGATTAAAACTTTTTATGCGGAAGCTACAAAAACCCATCGGCAAAAAATTGATCTGATAAAGAAACCGTGTGGGAAATTATTTTTAACATGTTCAAACGTGACTAAACTAATGAAGACTATATATAATCAAGTCACAAAGCCACTGCAATAAGAATCACGTGAAAACACTAAGTAGAACTTGAGTTATGATCAAAAGACTAGACGAAGGTCAATCTGTTCTACCCGATTTTAAAAACAGATCTGCAATGCTTCAAAGAAACTCATGTAGATCAAAAACCACAAATCCAATGACCGTTAAATTTTCACATGTTATATATAATCAAGTTTTGAAGACAACCCAAAAAGAATCATGTCAATTGGATCAGTAAAACGCGAGTTATGATCGAAATACGGAAGCAACGTCGGTCTGTCAAGAAAATCGCCGAGGAAAAACTTGTCTGAAACAAGTCGGACGAACAAGGAACAAAAGCTCCTATAAACTACAAATTTTATTGATCAAAACTCAATATAAGCATTCACAAGTCATGCTCTCCACGAGCCTTGGCCTCCCTTGCTTATATAACCAACCCTAAGGCCAACCCAATACAAACTCTGACTCCTACTCCTGCTTGGATTCAAACTCTAACTTTCCAAAGCTGCTCAAGACCCTTTTATACACAGATAGAAGCAATCTTAAGACTTTCAAACACCTTAGAAACGTCTCAGACATTCCTAAAACAACTCTACTTCGTGCCTAACATGATCTATTATAACCAACTCGAAAACTTTCCATAAACGAACCATAACCGCCTCAGCCGCAGCCTGAGCGCAAAATCCAGCCGGTTGAACCTTTTTAAACATATCTTCACTTCCATATCTCTTCACCACGCCTTGGAACAATGCAGCCACATCCATGCACCCCTTGCATAAGTGCAAACACTTTCCAAAATGTTCACAACATCTTCATATGCATTGTTCTTGACCCAAACATATTGCATGACCTCCTGATCAGCTCAACCACAATTCCTCCCGAACTTGGTTGTTGAACCTCATCTTCTCTCTAAGACTAGTTCAAGGATCTCCATCACCAGCCATGTATTGACCTCAAGCAACACCTGCACATGAACAAACATCCACTTTTTTCGAGCACAAGTCCGCGACTTGACTCACGTTAGTCCAAAATCCACATCTTACATGAGCACCTCACATAAGCATGTTGCAAACCATAGCAATGTATTAACCACCATAATCAGCCATAACACGTCAAAAAATTATTAAAAGAATACTAATCAAACATTTCATAAGACAAGAAGCAAGTTCAAAACATTGCAAGTTAAAAAAGATTGGCTGAAAATTAAACAACATGAAAACAGCTGCTCTGGAGTGACAGTTACTCCTGAAATGCAATGAGAAAGTTCGGACAATCCAAAGCGGGTATTTCGGCAATATTCAAAACTTTGAATGTAAATCCTCACTTTTATTCTAATTGCCATTGTATTCAGTACACATTGGCTCATTCACATGAAAAAATTTTGAAAGCAAATTTCTCCCCCTTTTTGAAATCAAAAATCAAATGAGAAAGAAATTTCAAAAAAAATCCCCCTAAGAAGAATGTGTAAAAACTCGTGAATGTGCAATAAGTAACATATTTCAGCAAGGTTCAAAATAGAAATTTCAATTTATTATGAGCAAAATGTAACACCCCAAATATATAAAGGGTAGACAAAATGGGTAGAGGGCCTTGCATCACTGTAGGAGGAAAAATTTGATTTCAAAAACACATAAAGAACTGTTTGAAGTTTGAATTTGAAAAGAAAATCCAAATTTGGCCAAAATCCAAAATATAGATGTGCTGAATCCATTTTGGACACAATCTCCCACTCTCCTTCTCTCCTGGGCCTTGAGCCCCGGCCCAACCCACGCCCAGCCCGGCTCCCTCACCTCCTCCTCCCTCTGTTCAGTGGGTCCAGCTTGTCACCGCCATCCTCTTCCCTCCCCCTCCCCTTCCCCGGTCTTCCTCAATGCCGCGCGCAATCAAATCCAAGCAAAACGGAAAACACCCATTAATTCCGGCCTTCATTGCTCACCCACGACTCGCAGCAGCCGCCGCTCCATTTCTATAAACACGCCGCCCGCCTCTAGGGGTCACCCGCGTCCGCCTCTAGGGGTCGCCCGCCTCGGCTAGAACCCGCCGCCGCCTCCTCCTTTTGGTAAGCCGCCGCTGTCGTCGATTAGGACCCAAATCGCCACCGTTTTGTGCGCTCACATGTCTTAACGCTCGCAGGGACGCCGGTAATTCCCCTCGCCTCTCCCCGAGTTGCGCCGACGCCCCAAACCCTAGCTGCGGCGAGCTCCGGTGAGTTTTCTCGTCTCTTCTCACGTTCCAAAGTCCTCGCTAGCTAATTCTCCGCACTGACCGCTCCACCGGCTATGCCGTACCTCAGAACACGTCGCCGACGTGAAGCGCGCAAGGAATTCATCGCCGACACCGTCGCCAACGAAGAGTCGAGGACCCCCGCAGCACCCCTCCATCGCGAGGCCCTTTGCGCCACCTTACAGCCTCCAAAAACATCCTAGGTCTAGGTGAGCTCACGGTGTACCCCTCCTCCGATTCATGTGCTTAGTTTCGAGTTTTAGGCAAAAATTCGTGGATCCAATTGTATTCCGACGAGCCCAGGCCGCACCCATGGCGCACCGCCCCGCTGAGCCGCCGTCAGCGGCCAGCTGCGGAGGGAAAAGCCCCCCCCCCCCACCGTCGGATCCCGGCTGAGCGATCAGGATTAAAAGAGAGGCGTACCCCTTCGCTTGATTAAATCGGGACCGTAGGGCTAGGATCCGACAATCCCTGTTAGGCCATGTGTACCATTTGATTATTTTAAATCCGGACCACTGAAGGCAGATCCAACGGCCCCCATTGAAAACTCTTTTCCTGCGGCCGCTGTTGCACCCAGCCCCCTGGGATTTTTGGTGGAATTACGCAGAGGCCACTGGATTTACAAAATAAGCCCTGTACTCTATTTTAATCACAGAATTGGCTGTAGATTGGCTATTAGGCCCCTGTAATTAACTGATTTAGCAGTTTAACCCCTGTAGTTAGCTGATTTAGCAGTTTAGCCCCTGCAGAAGCCAGAGTTTTGTAGAAAAACCCATGTATAGTGCTTTTTCACCAAATTGGCCTTCACAACATGCGGATTTTACAACTAGGCCCCTGCAGTATTCTGTTTTCAATTTTTAACACCTAATACATGCTGGAAATTCACATTAAACACCCTAGTGCATACTGATTTGATGATTTAGCACATGGATCATGCTGTAATTTAGCAGAAAAACCCCTAGTTGATGCTATATTGGCCAAAACAACTCTAACACATGCTGATTTTACACATAGGGCCCTAGTAACTGCTGTTTTTACATAGGAAGACCCCTATCAATGTTTAGGTATACTTTTAATGCTGATTTTAAGTCTTAAATATATTCTAGCCCACTACAAAATAGTTACCACTTAAAAATAACTAATTAAAAAGAAGGTAGTAATGTAATTGCGTAGGATTTGTGGTATGATTATGTATTATTTATGTTTGGACATTTTGTACTATATCTCATTACTTTCTTGTTATTTGGCTACGCTTACGACGAATTGGATAGCCCTGATCCCGGAGCCAACCTTTAATTTGCAAGATCAAGACTTTGACGTCGGCGAACAGCAGCTACTTTCTAGAGGCGAGTGTCCTTGACCACCTTGTGCCTACTCTAGGATTTTAGGTATCTTATATGCATGCATGTCTTTAAATATGAATCCCATTGTTAGGTTGTTTACTAGAAATTGCTGATCATCTCTTGTAACCTGGTTGGGTTTTACGGATGGTTTGGGAGTATGGGTCATATGCTTAGCCATGCTTAGTATGGGTGGGAATTAATGAATAGTGAATAATTGTTTTTTATCTTTTGTGCATGGTAATGATGATGGGATGTAGAGTTTAGGAATCTAGCAGGTTGGTCGGTATTGGGATGGTGCAGTGTGCACAAGGCTCATGTTTTGTGGTTGTGCCTGTGTAGATTCTAAGGACCGGTTCGTGATATCCTGTGATCTAGCTATTTGGTGCCACCACAAGACCGATATGGAACGGTTTCGCCAATTAAGTTGATTTCTATCTTATCCTGTGTACACCATTGAGATGTTTGTGTGGCGCAAGAGGAGGCTTCTGCAGCGGAGGTAAAATAGACTCCAAGTATGTTGTCAGCGGTGAAACCTTAGTAGGTGTACAAGGATTTGGTAGTGCAATGTAAAGGCCTTATAGTGATCTCCTGGCCACACACCATAGGAAGTGTGAGATGTGATTCTCGATCACGGGCAATCAGGGAGACTTCAGTCCATTTGGTGACAAGGGACGAAATCACGATTTGTGGGTAAAGGGTACAAACTCTACAGAGTCAAAACTGTCTAGACAGTCGTGCTCACGGTCAAGAGCGGGCTAGTAATTCCTTCATGATTAGCTTGGGTATGGGTGAGGTTGGTAGTGTTTGGTTGGTAGTCAGACTGGATTTGATGACACATGGTGGGCTACTCACTTAGTAATTAGGATGCTAATGCAACTTAGGGATAGGGTGTTGCATAGGCTTATAGCCGAGTTGGCCTTCCTTGGTGATTGCCTGCATGTCATATATTTCCCTCACTCGCTGAGTACTCTAAGTAATCATGCGGCTTTGTTTCTCCTTTTTGTTGGACATAACTGTTGCTCAGGCTATGGAGACGGAGTGGAGTATGATGAAGAAGATGGCTTCAACCCGGTGCGTAGTACTAGGCGGGTGTGCCCTCGAACAACGCCTATGATGGAAATCTACGCTTAGATTATCCACTGCTATGTTTCTTTCCTTTTTAGAACATCAGTTCGCTATGAAATTGTAATAACTTGGCTTTTATATAAGATACATCATTTCTGTTGGCACATGTATGTTTTAACTGATCCTAGCATACATGTGTAGCGAGTCTTGTTATGTTGTACAGGAACCAGGCCTGACAGAATGATATCAGAGCCGAGATTGTCCGTAGGATGCAAGCCTAGTTAGAAACAGGTTTGAACTTATAGTATATTCACATATAGGAGTCACCTTGTCGTAAAGACGTAAGTTAGATATCTTTTGCCACTTAATGATTAGCTAGTATGATTTGTTTGTTAAATTTATAGTGATGTGCTGGTTTGCTGTATTTCATATGAGAGCTTTTATTCGATTATTTTTCTCAACCGCTTAATCATAATCTTTGTTCTCACTATCACTATGGCAGGAAGAGGACGTGGACGAGGTCGTGGCCCTGGAATGCCCGAGGAGGATAATGGTCCTCCAGCGTTCTAGATTCCACCCTGGAATGGTCGAGGTGCTCGCCAGGGAGCTATTCCGCTGGGTATGCAGGAGATGATGGCCATACAGAATCTGACTCAAGTGGTGGCCAATATGAATCAAGCTCCTCCACCTCCACCACCGCCAGCGCCTGAACCCTGGTACAAGCTGAGGGACTTCCAGGGTACTCAGCTACCAGTGTTCTCGAACTCCGTGGAGCCACTAGATGCTGATGATTGGCTGAAGTTGATTGAGAGCAAGCTGCAGCTAGTTCAGTGTCAAGGTTGGGAGATGGTTCTGCTTGGCTCCCACCAGCTTTCAGGTCCTGCAGCAGACTGGTTGGCAGCTTACATGTACGCCCACAGGGACCCACAGAGTATCACCTGGGAGGAGCTCACGCAGAGTTTCCGCAGTCACTACGTGCCAGCTGGGGCAATAAAGATGAAGCAGAAGGAGTTCTTAAGTCCGAGGCAGGGAAACATGACAGTTCATGAGTATCTTCAAAAATTCACGCAGCTGTCTTGTTACGCGCCTGGGGATGTCAACACTGATGAAAAGAAGCAAGACTGCTTTATATAGGGGCTAGATGAAGAATTGAAGAATGCACTCTCCTCCATCTACTACGAGACCTTTCAGAAGATGGTTGATAAAGCTTTTGTCATGGAGAAGCAAATGCCTAAGCTGAAAGCACACAGGAAGCGGAAGACGTCTTGGCAGAGTCAGTCTTCCGGCAGCAGCAGTCGCACCCGTTTTACACCGACGTCAGTGGGGCACGTGAGCCGTCCTATGGGACATACCAGGCGCCGAGGTATCCTACCACGGCTTTCAGGCAGTCAGCGCTGCAGACTCAGCAGCAACGTCCACAGTTTCAGCAGATGTAGACACGTCCTACCTTTCCACCCCGTCCAGCTGGTCAGTTTTAGCAGAGTCAGCAGCAAGGCAGCAAGACTCAGAGAGGCATGATGATTGGGCCGTGCTACACATGCGGCGATAATGGGCACCTCTCCAACCGTTGCCCGAAGAAGAAGCAACCGAAGCAGCAGCAGCAGAACGTCATGCATGGTCATGTGAACCATGTAGCGTTGGAAGAGGCTCAGGATGCTCCAAATGTTCTGATTGGTATGTTCTCATCCGTTACTCACCCTGCCACAATCTTGTTTGATCCGGGTTCTACTCATTCTTTCATTGCTAAGGACTTCGTACAGAAGCATAATACGAGGACTAAATCTATGACCCATATGCTAGTGGTCAACTCTTTTGGGGGAGAACTCAAGATAAACATAGTGTGCTCGAAAGTGAGTCTTGACATAATGGGGGTGGTATTCTATGCAAACCTCCTTGTGTTGGAGTCACGAGGCTTAGATATCATATTGGGGATGGATTGGCTGGCCAAGTATGATGGTGTGATAAATTGTGTGTCGAGGACTATCAGATTGACTCACACCGACGGCAGCAAGGTAGAGTTCAAGTCAGTCCAAGTGCAAGATGAGAAGATCCAGCTCAATCAGCTTGAGACAACAGAAGGAATTCGTGTGGTTAGTGAGTTCTCGAATGTTTTTCTTGAGGAGTTACCAGGTATGCCACCAGACCGTGACATTGAGTTCATCATTGATTTAGTACCTGATACCGCTCCTATATATATGAGGTCATACAGGATGGATGATGCTCAGTTAGCAGAGCTCAAGGAGAATATCCAGGAGCTGCTAGATAAGGGGTATGTTCGACCTAGTTCCTCACATTGGGGAGCCCCGGTTATATTCGTGCCAAAGAAGGATGGGACTCAGAAGTTATGTGTCGACTATCAAGCTCTTAATGAAGTGGCCATCAACAACATGTACCTGTTGCCACGTATCGAGGACTTGTTTGATCATTTGAGGGGAGCAATTGTGTTCTCCAAAATTGATCTGCGCTCAGGGTATCATCAATTGAAGATTTGAGCCTCAGATATTCCGAAGACAGCGTTTATTACTCGATATGGTCTATACGAGTACACGGTGATGTCCTTCGAATTGACTAACGCTCCAGCTTACTTCATGTACCTTATGAATAAGGTGTTTATGGAGTATTTGGACAAATTTGTGGTGGTGTTCATTGATGACATCCTGGTTTTCTCAAGAAATGAAGAAGAGCATGAGGAACATTTGAGGTTGGTGTTGCAGAAGCTTCAGGAGAATCAGTTGTATGGCAAGCTCAGCAAGTGTGAGTTCTGGTTGAAGGAAGTAGCTTTCTTGGGGCATGTCATATCAGCAGGAGGAATATCTATCGATACAGGCAAGGTAGCAACTGTAATGCAGTGGAATGCACCAGAGGATATGGGGGAGATCAGAAGCTTCCTGGGTATGGTAGGGTATTACCGTCGCTTTATTGAGGGGTTCTCAAAGATTGCCAGGCCACTCACTAAGATGCTTGACAAGGGGGCAGTTTTTAGATGGACGCCCGAGTGCGAAACAAGCTTTCAGGTGTTGAAGAAGAGGCTGACCACAGCTCCCGTGTTGATCATGCCAGCCATGTAGAAGGAGTTCTCGGTTTACTGTGATTCTTTTGGGCAGGGTTTGGGATGTGTCCGTATGCATGAGGGACATGTCGTGGCCTAAGCTTCCAGGCAGCTTCGGAAGCATGAGAGGAATTACCCGACACATGACTTCAAGCTGGCAGCTGTTGTTCTTGCGCTGAAGATTTGGAGGCACTACTTAATGGAAAAGAGGTCAGAGATTTACACGGATCATAAGAGCCTCAAATACATATTCACGTGGCCAGACCTTAATCTCAGGCAATGCAGATGGCTGGAGCTTATTAATGATTTTGATGTGGGGATTAACTACCATCCAGGGAAGGCCAATGTGGTAGCCGATGCCTTGAGACGAAAAGTGCACTTCAATGTTTTGATGTTGCAACCCTAGTTATGTGATGAGTTTGCAAAGCTTAATCTTAGCTTGGTGTCAAGCTTAGAGGCAGTGGTCATGGAAGTGGATTCCACTTTGGAGCACGAGATTCAAGAGGGACAGAAGAATGATGAGAAGCTTCAAGAGATCAGGCGACTAATGAAGGAAAACAAGGCTCCTGATTACCGAGAAGACGAGCAGGGGACACTATGGCTTGGGAAGAGGATATGTGTACCGTATAACAAGAACATTCAAAAGGCGATAATGCACGAGGCTCATGACTCATAGTACTCCATTCACCCTAGAAGTACTAAGATGTGTCAAGATTTAAAAGACTATTATTGGTGGCATGGTATGACACGAGATGTTGCAGAGTATGTGGTTTTGTGTGACACGTGTTAGCTCGTGAAGGCAGAACACCAGAGACCTGCAGGGTTGCTACAGCCACTTAAGGTGCCCGAGTGGAAGTGGGAAGAAATCAGCATGGACTTTATTGTTGGATTACCCAGGACCTAGTTGGGATATGACTCCATATGGGTGATTG
This sequence comes from Neostapfia colusana, assembly GCA_030760725.1. Classification (NCBI taxonomy): domain Eukaryota; kingdom Viridiplantae; phylum Streptophyta; class Magnoliopsida; order Poales; family Poaceae; genus Neostapfia; species Neostapfia colusana. Next base: position 10,670,998 of record JASWHV010000012.1, on the reverse strand, counting down.
TGGATTGATTGACTAAAGTTGCTCATTTCATCCCAGTCAAGGAGAAGTATAATGGGTCACAATTGGCAGAGTTGTACTTGTCAAGGACTGTTTGCTTGCATGGGGTCCCTAAGAAGTTCGTATCTGATCGGGGTATGCAGTTCACTTCAATATTCTGGCAGAAGTTGCACAAGTATATGGGTACCCATCTCAATTTCAGTTCGGCCTATCACCCCCAGTCGGACGGCCAGACTGAACGCACTAATCAGATCCTAGAGGACATGTTGAGGGCTTGTGCTTTGAAGAATAGTAGGAGGTGGGGTAGGAATCTATGCTATGCAGAATTCTCCTACAATAACATCTATCAGGCTAGCTTGAATATGTCACCGTTTGAGGCATTGTATGGGAGGAAATGCAGGACACCACTATTCTGGAATCAAACCGGAGAGAGTCAGGTGTTTGGTTCAGAAGCACTGAGAGAAGCGGAGAGGCAGGTGCACGAGATTCGAAAGAACCTGAGAACAGCTCAGTCCAGGCAGAAGAGCTATGCAGACACGAGATGACGAGAGTTGACTTTGAGGTCGGAAACTTTGTGTACCTCAAGGTGTCACCCATCAGAGGACTTCGATGATTTAAGGTTAAAGGCAGCCTCACACCCACGTACATTGAGCCGTTCAAGGTACTAAGTAGAAGAGGAGAGGTTGCATATCAGCTAGAGTTGCCACCTCGCTTGTCGGACGTGCACGACGTGTTTCACGTGTCGCAGTTAAAAAAAGTGCCTCAGAGCACCCGAGGAACAGTTGCGATGGATGACCTAAATGTGGAGGAAGACCTATCCTATGCTGAGTACCCTATCAAGATTCTCGAGAGGACGGAGCGTATCACCAGAAACAAGAGGGTTCCCATGTGCAAGGTTCAATGGAAGTACCATTCTGAGCAGGAAGACACTTGGGAGAGAGAAGAAGATCTCAAGACAGAGTTTCCTCACCTCTTTTCGTAAGTCTACTAATCTAGGGTCGAGATTCTTTGATACGGGGGTAGAGTTGTAACATCCCAAATATATAAAGGGTAGATAAAATGGGTAGAGGGCCTTGCATCACTGTAGGAGGAAAATTTTGATTTCAAAAACACAATAGAGAACCATTTGATGTTTGAATTTAAAAAGAAAATCCACATCTGGCCAAAATCTAAACTATAGATGGGTTGAATCCATTTTGGACACAATCTCCCACTCTCTTGGGCCTTGAGCCCCGGCCCAACCGCGCCCAGCCCGTCTTCCTCACCTCCTCCTCTCTCTGTTCAATGGGTCTGGCTTGTCGGCGCCAACCTCTTCCCTTCCCCTCCCCTTCCCCGGTCTTCCTCAACGCCACGCGCAATCAAATCCGAGCAAAACGGAAACCGCCGATTAATTTTGGCCTGCATTGCTCACCCACGACCCGCACCAGCGGCCGCTCCATTTCTATAAGCACGCCACACGCCTCTAGGGATCGACCGTCTCGGCCAGAACCCACCGCCGCCACCTCCTTTCGGTAGGTCGCTGCTGCCATTGATTAGGATCCAAATTGCCACTTTTTTGTGCGCTCACATGTCTTCACACTCGCAAGGACGCCGGTAATTCCCCTCGCCCCTCCCCGAGTTCCGCCGTTGCCCCAAACCCTAGCTGCGGCAAGCTCCGATGAGTTTTCTCGCCTCTTCTCACGTTCCAAAGTCCTTGCCAGCTGATTCCCCGCACTGACCGCTCCATCGGCTTCGGCGTACTTTAGAACACAACGTCCACGTGAAGCGCGCAAGGGATTCGCCGCCGACGCCATCGCTGACGAAGAGCCGAGGACCCCCGTCGCACCCCTTCGTCGCGAGTATTAGGAAAAAATTCGCGGATCTGATTGTATTCCGGCGAGCTCGGGCCGCGCCCATGGTGCACCGCCGCGCTAAGCCGCCGCCGGCGGCCGGCTGGGAAGGGAAAAGCGCCCCCACCGTCGGATCCCGGCTGAGCGATCAGGATTAAAAGAGAGGCGTACCCCTTGGCTTGATTAGATCGGGACCGTAGGGCTAGGATCCGACGATCTCTGTTAGGCCACGTGTACCATTTGATTATTTTAAATCCGGACCATTGAAGGCAGATCCATTGGCCCCCATTGAAAATCCTTTTCTTGCGGCCGCTTTTGCGCCCCGCTCCCTAGGATTTTTGGTGGAATTACGCAGAGGCCCCTGGATTTACAAAATAAGCTATGTACTCTATTTTAATCACAGAATTGGCTGTAGATTGGCTATTAGGCCCCTATAATTAACTGATTTAGCAGTTTAACTCCTGTAGTTAGCTGATTTAGCAGTTTAGCCCCTGCAGAAGCCAGAGTTTTGTAGAAAACCCCTGTATAGTGCTGTTTTCACCAAATTGGCCTTCACAACATGCGGATTTTACAACTAGGCCCCTGCAGTATTCTGTTTTCAATTTTTAACACCTAATACATGCTGGAAATTCACATTAAACACCCTAGTGCTTACTTATTTGATGATTTAGCATATGGATCATGCTATAATTTAGCAGAAACACCCCTAGTTGATACTATATTGGCCAGAACAACTCTAACACATGCTGATTTTACACATAGGGCTCTAATAAGTGCTGTTTTTACATAGGAAGACCCCTATCAATGTTTAGGTATACTTTTAATGCTGATTTTAAGTCTTAAATATATTCTAGCCCACTACAAAATAGTTACCACTTAAAATAACTAATTAAAAAGTAGGTAGTAATGTAAATGCGTAGGATTTGTGGTATGATTATGTATTATTTATGTTTGGACATTTTGTACTATGTCTCATTACTTTCTTATTATTTTGCTACGCTTACGACAAATTGGATAGCCATGATCCCGGAGCCAACCTTTAATTTGCAAGATCAAGACTTTGACGTCGGCGAGCAGCAGCTACTTTCCGGAGGCGAGTGTCCTTGACCACCTTGTGCCTACTCTAGGATTTTAGTTAGCTTATATGCATGAACGTCTTTAAATATGAACCCCATTGTTAGGTTGTTTACTAGAATTTCCTGATCATTCCTTGTAACCTGGTTTGGTGTTATGGATGGTTTGGGAGTATGGGTCATATGCTTAGCCATTCTTAGTATGGGTGGGAACTAATGAATAATGAACAATTGTTTTTTATCTTTTGTGCATGGTAATTATGATGGGATGTAGAGTTTAGGAATATAGCAGGATGGTCGGTATTGGGATGGTGCAGTGTGCATGAGGCTCGTGTTTTGTGGTTGTGCCTGTGTATATTCTAAGGACCGGTTCGTGATATTATGTGATCTAGCTATTTGGTGCCACCACAAGACCGATATGGAATGGTTTGGCCAATTAAGTTGATTTCTATCTTATCTTGTGTACATCATTGAGATGTTTGTGTGGCGCAAGAGGGGGCTTCTGCAGCGGAGGTAAAATAGACTTCAAGTATGCTGTTAGCAGTGAAACGTTAGCGGGTGTACAAGGATTTGGCAGTGCAATGTAAAGGCCTAATAGTGATCTTCTGGCCACACGCCATAGGAAGTGTGAGATGTGATTCATGATCACGGGCAATCAGGGAGACTTTAGTCCACTTGGTGACAAGGGACGAAATCACGACTTGTGGGTAAAGGGTACAGACTCTGTAGAGTCAAAACTGTCTAGACAGCCGTGCTCACGGTCAAGAGCAGGCTAGTAACTCCTTCATGATTAGCTTGGGCATGGGTGAGGTCGGTAGTGTTTGGTTGGCAGTCAGACTGGATTTGATGATACATGGCGCGGTACTCACTTAGTAATTAGGATGCTAATACAACTTAGGGATAGGGTGTTGCATAGTGCTTATAGTCGAGTTGGCCTTCCTTGGTGGTTGCTTGCATGTCATATATTCCCTCACTTGCTGAGTACTCTAAGTACTCATGCGTCTTTGTTGCTCCTTTTTGTTGGACATAACTGTTGCTCAGGCTATGGAGACGGAGTGGAGTATGATGAAGACGGTGGCTTCAACCCCAGTGCATAGTACTAGGCGGGCGTGCCCCCGGACAACGCTTGTGATGGAGCTCTACACTTAGATTATCTGTTGCTATGTATCTTTCCTTTTTAGAACATGAGTTCGCTATGAAATTGTAATAACATGGCTTTTATATAAGATACATCATTTCAGTTGGCACATGTATGGTTTAACTGATCCTGGCATACATGTGTAGCGAGTCTGGTTATGTTTTACAGGAACCAGGCGTGACACATATCTGACGTATACATATAAAACAAAGCTTCATCCAAGTCATACTTTCTGGTAACTTACACTATGACATCAATGAGATACATAAAGTAGTGTAAGTCATGCTAGAGATCAAGTGTAATTTTTCAATTTAAGTCAGTCATGATCTCACAAACTTAACTATTTCAAAACCTGAAAGCATGACGCATGTTCATTTTTCATTGTCTTTTAAAGCACAAGTTCAGATCATATGACATTTGCAAGAGATTATACGCCGCATCAGCCTTATTCAACCGACCAAGCCAAGCCTATGTCATTTGACAATCACAAGCTTAAGGACATGGTTTTAGTCATACACAACTCCTTTCAAGTTCATATCTAAGTGCAATGATAAGCCATCTTAAAAGAAGAAGCGTGATGCATGCATATTCTCTTGATCTTATCTCATTTTTCCATTTGATCATAAAAGCTCAACATGTGGATAAATGGTTTTGTAAAAATGTCAGCCAATTGTCGTTCGATATCTACATGTTGAAGCACAATGTTTCCTTTTTCTACATTATCACGGAGAAAGTGTAACACCCCAAAACCTGTTAAGAGGGGAATTTAAAAAATTTTGGACGTATTGCATGTGGTGCAGAAATTCAAATTCAAATTGGAATTCAAATTCAACTCAAAACTGAAAAGAAAAAGAAAAAAAACAAAACACCGGCCAGTGGGCCGAAACTCACCAGCCGTCCCACCCACCCCCGCGCCAGCCCGCAGCCGCGCGCCCCGTCTTCCTCTCACTGACAGGCGGGGCCCGCTGTCTTCTTCCTCCTCGCGCGCGCGCTCGGCCGACCCGGGACTCTTCTCTCCCCCGAATCGAAACCACCCTGGATAACCGCGTATCCCAGCCGAATTTCGGTTCTGGACGACTCCAGCTCGATCCCAACAGAACGCCGCCCTTCCCCAGCTATATAAACACCGGCATCGTCCCGTCTTTCACCCGCGATCGGCTGTTTTTCCTCCCGGTGAGAACCGAAGCTCCGATCACCGTTTTCTCTCGATTTTTGCTCGGGTTCTCTGATCTAACGCGCCGATCGTGTTCCACCGCCTCCGGGGAATCACGCAGGTGCAGAAAACTCGGTGATTTGCGCTTCAGACACAGCGCCGACGAGCATCGCCGTGAATTCACCTCGGACCTCGTCGCCGACCGCCTTCCAGGACCTCCGAGCTCAAGAAAAACCCCGAGGTTAGATCCCCGACCTCCCCTCTACCGATCTATGCCATGAAATCCCAGTTTTAGGAAGAATAGACGAAGATCCGAAGTTTTCCGGCGAGATCGCCGCCTCCCGCCGTCGTGCGCCGCCGGGCAGCGCCGCCCGCGCTCGGTCAGAGCGACGTGGCCGCTTGTGCGCCGTCTATTTTAAATCGCACGGTGGAATTAAAACTCGCGCGTACCGGTTAGGCGATCTAATCTGAGCCGTCTGTTTTAAATCGGACGGTCCACGTCGGCCCCGCATTATAAGGGCCGGGATTCTTACGCGCTACCCCCTGGGGATCTCGGAAAATACGAGCTAGCCTCGGAAACTTCTGATCTAGCCCATGGAACTTCAGAAATTCATGTAAATTCAATTAAAATCAGTTTTAGCCCCTGGACTTAATAAAAATTTGCAAAGCCCCTCTGTTATGCATAGTTAGGCCCCTGGAAATTCTTAAAATAATAAATTAGACCCTGTAGTAGGGTGAACTTACCTTTTTAACCCTATATGATATTCAATTTAGAAATTTGAAGGTGTGACTAGGATTTAAATTGAAAAGGAAATACAAACACATTGTAAATTCAAGTTTAAACTCTACTAACACTTGGAAAACTTTAGAATGAACTAAAAATAAATTTTAGGCTGAAATGAAATCTGTTTGGGTGTGTTCATATTTATTAGTTCTAGGAACACATTTTTAGGTTAATAAATAATTTTGAAAATGGGTAAAATAGATTTAAATTAGTTCACATCAGCGGAGAAGTTCAAAAATATATTATTTAATATTTTATATCAGAACCTATTCTGTTTAGATGAGGTGTCTTACTATTTTCATAATAAAGTTCACATTTAGGCATAGGAAATAAATCTGAAAATATAGCAACTAGGTATGCATAACTAGAAAATGATAAATGAAGTTTCCAAATCCAAAGATTTCAGTTTAGGATTTGGTAGAAGATCTAAAAACCCATTTGGAGTAGGAAATTACCTTCCATGCAAACTTGGTAGCTAAAGAGGGTATTAAAGAATTTGTTTAAATTGCAAATTCATATATAGTGTGCAAACACAAATCTGAATACAAAAGTTAGAAATAATATACATATGTTTAAAAGTGCATGTAGGCCAAAAATCAACGCACATAGAGTAACCACAACCCTTAGAAGTGTGAATGACTTTCATAGGTGTGAATGTGTGGTTTGTATAAAGTGAAAGTGTGAACTATGTCTTATGGATTGTTGTTTTCTTTTGCTATGTGTGATGGTATGAGTAGAACCTGCCCCCAGAGCAAGTTCTTCCCTTCCAAGAACAAGACTTTCCATTCCCAGAGCAGCAGGAAGAAGGCAAGTGTCCTTGACCACTTTGATCCTATGCTAGGATATGTAGATAGAATTATTTACATTGTCAATTGAAATATGAAACCCATGCTAGGAAGTTTCCCTAGGATTGCATTATCTTGTTTCCTTGTAGCTTGGGATTGGGATTTATTTTATCATATCATTTATTGACATGCTTATGCTTAGCCATGCTTAGAATGGGATAATTGGGATATGAGATCATCAGTTTATTTACCATACTCTTGAATGAGATATTCTGAGTTATGTAGAGGTAGGGATCAAGGCAAGTTGGATGTTTTGGTTGGTGCTGGGTGCACGAGACTCGGGTTTGTATTTAGTACTTGCCTGGATCCTAAGGACCGGTTCATGGAGCATGTAACCTGGCTTTACCGTGCCAACCACATGCTGAGATGGGGCAGCTTGGCCAATTAATTAGGTGTATCCCCGGCGTAGTATGAGTGTGTTGGATGGTGCGGGGAATAGGTGTCAGCTGGACTACCATATGAACCGCAAGGCTCAAGAGGGGGCCACTGCAGCGGGGTTGGAGCCTCTTGTATGCTGTTAGGGGTGAAACCTCAGTGGGCCCACACTCGTCGGGAATCCCTTTGTAAAGGCTTCGTAGTGATCTCCTGGCTACACACCTGGGAAATGTGAATGTGGTTCGTGGCCACTAGCATAATGGAGGTTCTTTTAGTCCACCCGGCAACGGGGGATGAAATCACTACATGTGGGTACAGTGGTGCAAACTTTGCAGAGTCAAAACTGTCATGACAGTCGTGCTCACGGTCAAGAGCGGCTTGGAATTATTCATGATTAGAGGATTGATGGCTTTGGAAGTTGAGGATGTTAAGCGGGGAGCTTAACATTGGAAATGATGTTATGGTTATTTGATTATGATGATGGGTTGGGAGATTGGGACCATTTCACCTATGTAGTAATGTAGGTGCTTAATAAGCTAAGGTGATAGGTATTAATTGTGTAGTGCTTTAACCATGAGTTCAATCTCTCCTTGCTCTAGCCATGCATGACAAAAATTTCCCGCACTTGCTGAGTACCAACGATACTCAACCTTGCATATTTGTTGGTTTAAATTGCTGCTCAGGTCAAGGGGATGATGTGGTGTTTAACGATCAAGACTTCGGACCGAAGAAGGTTTCTAAGTTCATGGAGTCCCCCGGGCAACGCCTGTGACGGAGCCCACAAGAATAATATTCCGCTGCTATTTTATTTACATGTTATGAACTTATTATTGTCTATCGAGACATATGCTATGTAAGATTTATTTATATTCGACATCTGGCTTGTAATAAATGATGCTTCACTATTTGTCATCACATTTATGAGAAAATGATCCTGGCATACATGTGATATTCACTCGGTTGTTCTTCGGAGAAACCGGGTGTGACAAAAGTGGTATCAGAGCCAAGGTTGCGCGTAGGAACGTGGACCTAGGTAGAAATGGACGAATTTAAGGACCCTATTTTCTTAAAAACTATTTTTACAAGGTGTGGGTTGAAAAGTGTTATTTAATGGGGTCACTTTCTTCATCTTACCCCAACTTTTATTCAAAATAGGATTTTTGTTTAAAATTTTATCTAACTTAAGTTTAAATGCTTTATGTTTTAGATGGTTCGCAGGATCCGCACCGCCCGCAAGTCCACTGGGGGCAGAGTTCCCGTAGTTACCCTTTCCCTGAGAGAGGAGAACCGTCCGGTGACGTATCTCTCCTACGGATTGGCAGTAGGAGGCTTGTTGCGCCGTCTTCGACGCATGCTCCAAGCCGCCGGCAATACGGGGAAGCTAATCATACACTATAGCTCCACCCGGACGATCCGGGAGAAGCGGGAAGAATGGAGTTTGGAAATGAGGATTATCCGTGAAAATCAGCTGCTTAAGATCCACCGCTCTCCAGCTTGTCGAGCGACACAGGTCGATGCGGAGAAGGATGTCACTTGAGAGGCCATCACGTGCCAAAGTCACATCTACCGTCGCCACCTGGACAGGACTGAGTACATGTATGTTCTCCAGCGTGAGAGTGGTACGACGGAGTACAAGTACCTGCCAGTGCAGCAAGGGACTTCCCATGAGCACATGGACCTGTGCTTGGAGGATGCTGCTATGCTCAGCACTCGATTGCAGGAGTGTCAGCAGGAGCTTCAGGATGTTCGTGACACCCTGAAGGAGACCGAGGCGTTGCTTCGAGCTAGCTTGAGGGCGAGAGAAAGAGGAGATGGGAATGAACTGTGTGTCACCGTGAATGACACATGGACTCCTGACTCCCCAGATCGCCGGGCGATCAGGCGTCGTCGCACTTCTCCACCAGCAGCCTCCCCACCCAAAGCGGAGTCAGAAGGCAGCCGCAATAATGAGGAAGATCCCGAGGAGCCAGCTCAGTGATACGAGTCGTGTAGAGTCCTTCCCCATAGTTCAGCAGGTTATCGAGTAGGCGAGTCAATACCTTAGTTAATAGTGTGTTAATGTGAGGTGTGTGACGTGAGTTGTGGAAGCCATGAGCAATTGTCCACAACCTCGTCTTCAGGTTGCTTTGCTTTGATGTGTGAACCCCTATGAAATTAATAGTGCATTTATTCTTGCGTGAGACATGAACCCTCAGAAAAATATAAATATAACAAGGCCTCAACATTTCAAAGTGTAAACAAGTTAAATTGGTAAGATAATACGTAATGCTTTAAATTGACATTTGGTTGATCATGATAGATGGCCGGAAGAGGAATGGGTCATGGTGCCAACCCTGCCAACAACAACGATGAGGCCGGCAACCTCATCTTTCTGGAGGCCAAGACAGGGGTGGTCGCCGTGAAGGAGTTGATCCCATCCACCAAATGCTTGAGAATCAAAATCAGCTCATCCAGAACCTGACTCAAGTGGTGGCCAACTTGCACCAAGCTCCACCTCCACAAGCTGCACCACGCCAACCAAGGTTGAGTGAGTTTCTAGGAACTCAACCTCCAAAGTTTGCAAGTGCTGCTGAACCCCTGGAGGCAGATGACTGGCTAAAGACCATTGAGAGCAAGATGAGGATCATACAATGCCAAGGGTATGAGAGGGTGCTGTTTGCTTCTCACCAATTGCATGGACCTGCTGCTGATTGGTGGACCGCTTACGTGGCCGCCCATCATGACCCCGAGAACATCACTTGGGAAGAGTTCAAGCGTAGCTTCCGCAACCATTACATACCAAGGGGTGAACTTAAAAACAAGAGAAATGAGTTCTTGGGGCTGCAGCAAGGAAACATGACGGTGAGGGAATACCTCACTAAATTCACCCAACTATACCGTTATGCACCACGGGACATAGAGACTGATGAGCAGAAACAGGATTGCTTCGTGGAAGGACTTACAGCAGAAATGCAGTGTGCAATGTCCTCCAACGAGTATGAAAGTTTCCAAAAGATGGTGGACAGAGCATTTGTTGTGGAAAGGAAGCTGAAGGCCTTGGAAAATGAAAACAAGAGGAATGCCGGATGGTCACACCAAGCCTCGGGTAGCAACACCCGCCCACGTTTGATGCAGCAAACCGCAGGGCAGACGAACCGTGCTGCGGTACCCTACTCAGCACCGAGAGGGTACAACCCGAACTTCAGGCCTCCGGCAGGGCCAGCACCACCACAACGTCAGTTTGTACAGCAGCCTCGCCCTACATATCAACCTCAACCAGCAGTACAAGGACCCCCAAACCAACCCCAAGACAACAAAGGCCAGGCACCTAAGATTGGGGTGCAATGCTTTAACTGTGGTGAAGTGGGGCACTACGCCCATAAGTGCCTAAAGAAGAAGCCCGTGCAGCCGCAACAGCAGGATGTGATGCGAGGACGGGTGAACCACGTGACCATAGAGGAGGCGCAAGAGGCACCCGACGTGGTAGTTGGTAAGTTTCCTGCCAATTTACACATTGCAACCCTGTTGTTCGATTCTGGTGCTACCCACTCGTTCATTGCACAAGGGTTTGTTAAGAAGCATGATCTACCAACAACACAAATGAACCATATGCTAGCAGTAAACTCTCCAGGTGGAGAAATAAGGACAAGACAAGTGTGTCCCAAGGTGAATCTAGACATTAATGGGGTAGTATTTACTGTCAACTTCATAGTGATAGATTCACAAGGGATAGATATTATTTTGGGCATGGATTGGTTGACCAAACATAAGGGAATCATCCATTGTTCGACCAGAACGGTGGAACTAACTCACCCTAGTGGCACAAGAGTAAAGTTCATAACACTACAAGAGCCTAGGAGGGACATTAAATTAAATCAAGTTGAGGTGAAAGTGGAGGAGATCAGGATCATCAGGGAATATCCAGTTGTTTTTCCAGAGGAGTTGCCAGGTATGCCTCCTGATCGCGAAGTGGAATTCGCAATTGAGCTAGTGCCTGGAACAACTCCGATATACAAGAGACCTTATCGGATGGACTCCAAGCAGCTGGGAGAACTCAAGGATCATTTAAGAGAATTGACAAAGAAGGGATACATTCGTCCTAGTTCCTCACCATGGGGAGCTCCAGTGATATTTGTGCCCAAGAAGGACGGAACCCAAAGGCTATGCGTAGACTACCGTGCATTGAATGAGGTAACCATCAAGAACAAGTACCCATTACCCCGCATTGAAGACTTGTTTGATCAGTTGAGGGGAGCTTGTGTGTTCTCGAAAATTGATCTCAGGTCGGGATACCACCAACTTAGGATAAGGCAAACTGATATTCCCAAGACAACTTTTGTATCTCGGTACGGACTGTATGAATACACCGTCATGCCTTTCGGGCTAACTAATGCCCCAGCATACTTCATGTATCTCATGAACAAGGTATTCATGGAATATCTGGACAAATTTGTGGTGGTTTAAATAGATGACATTCTCGTCTTCTCCAAAGATGAAGAAGAACATGAGAAACATCTAAGGTTGGTGTTGCAGAAGCTGAGAGAACACCAACTATATGCCATGTTGAGCAAGTGTGAGTTTTGGCTGAAGAGAGTTCCCTTTTTAGGACATATAATCTCGGAGGGAGAAATCTCCGTAGATCCCGCCAAGATCGAGGATGTACAGAAGTGGAAGACCCCTGAGAATGTCGGGGAAGTTCGAAGCTTCTTAGGATTGGCTGGATATTATCGACGGTTTATTGAGGGTTTCTCCAAGATCTCGAGACCCCTCACCAAACTGTTGGAGAAGGGAATCACATTCACATGGACGCCGCAGTGCGAGACGAGTTTCCAGGAATTAAAGAAAAGATTGACAACAGCCCCAGTGCTAGTTATGCCAGATATGCAGAAGAACTTTTCGGTGTACTGCGATGCGTCTGGAAACGGGTTGGGATGTGTTCTCATGCAAGAAGGGCACATCGTGGCTTATGCGTCCCGGCAGCTCCGGAAACACGAGAAGAACTATCCTACACATGACCTAGAGCTAGCTGCAGTAGTACACGCGTTGAAGATTTGGCGGCATTACTTGATGGGGAAGAGAACAGAGATATATACGGACCATAAGAGCTTAAAGTATATTTTCACACAGCCAGATCTCAACCTCAGGCAAAGGAGATGGTTAGAGCTAATCAATGACTTTGATGTGGGCATCAACTATCATCCTGGAAAAGTGAACGTCGTGGCAGATGCTTTAAGCCGGAAAGTGCAGGTCAATAGGTTGAGCTTAAAGGACATGCCTGCAGAATTGAAGGACGATGTTATGAGACTCAATCTATGCCTGGTGCATAGTGGTGAAGCCATCGTCATGGAAGTGGACTCCACATTAGAGCAAGACATACGCGAAGGTCAAAAGAATGATGAGAAGATAAGAGAAATCCGACAACTCATCAAGGATAATAGAGCCCCTGGTTTTAGAGAGGATGAACAAGGTACGGTGTGGCACGGGAAAAGAATCTGTGTGCCTGAGGTAAAGGAGATCCGTGAATTGATTTTGAAGGAGGCTCATGATTCCGACTATTCCATTCATCCTGGGAGTACGAAGATGTACCATGACCTCAAGAGCAGGTATTGGTGGTATGGCATGAAGCGAGATATCGCGGAACATGTTGCCCTATGTGACACATGTCAGTTGGTGAAAGCAGAACATCAACGACCCGCGGGATTATTGCAACCACTCAATGTGCCTGAATGGAAATGGGAAGAAATCGGTATGGATTTCATAGTGGGATTGCCTAGGACCCAATCAGGATATGATTCGATATGGGTCATCATTGACAGGCTAACCAAGGTAGCTCATTTCATCCCTGTGAAAGAAAGCTACAGCGGATCCAAATTGGCAGAACTATACATGTCAAGGATCGTGTGTTTTCATGGAGTGCCAAAGAAGATAGTGTCAGATCGAGGGACACAGTTCACTTCAAGGTTCTGGCAGAAGTTACATGAAACCATGGGAACTCATCTGAATTTTAGCTCTGCCTATCATCCTCAGACTGACGGACAAACGGAAAGGACCAATCAGATCATTGAGGACATGCTGAGAGCGTGTGCACTCAAAAACAATCGGAGTTGGGATAAGAATTTACCGTATGCGGAGTTCTCCTATAACAACAGCTATCAGGCTAGTATGAAAATGTCACCCTGTGAGGCTTTGTATGGGAGAAAGTGCAGAACTCCACTATTTTGGAACCAAACCGGGGAAAGTAAAGTGTTTGGGCCCGAGGCACTACAAGAAGCCGAGGCGAAAGTGAGGGAAATCCGCAACAACCCGAGGATAGCACAGACACGACAAAAGAGCTATGCCGATGTACGAAGAAGAGAGCTCGTTTTCAACGTGGGGGACTATGTCTACCTCAAGGTGTCCCCTATTCGAGGACTTCGTCGGTTCAAGGTGAAAGGGAAGTTATCACCTCGATACATCGGACCCTTTCAAGTTCTGGAGAGGAAAGGTGAAGTGGCATATCAACTAGAATTACCGGCTCGCCTATCGGATGTGCACGATGTATTCCATGTGTCACAGCTCAAGAAATGTCTGAGGATGCCTGAAGAGATGCTACCCATGAACGAGGTTGACATAGCTGAGGATCTGTCTTATGCCGAGCAACCGGTCAAGGTTTTGGAGACAATGGAACGCCTCACAAGAAATAAAAGAATCCGGATGTGCAAGGTGCAGTGGAAGCATCACTCGGAAGAGGAAGCCACCTGGGAGCGAGAAGACGAGCTTAAGGCACAGTTTCCGGAATTGTTTTCCTAGAACCACCAATCTCGAGGACGAGATTTCTTTTAAGGGGGGTAGAGCTGTAACACCCCAAAACCTGTTAGGAGGGGAATTTAAAAATTTTTGGACGTATTGCATGTTGTGCAGAAATTCAAATTCAAATTGGAATTCAAATTCAACTCAAAACTGAAAAGAAAAGAAAAAGAAAAAAACAAAACCCCGGCCAGTGGGCCGAAACCCACCAGCCGGCCCACCCACCCCCGCGCCAGCTCGTAGCTGCGTAAGAGGGGAATTTTAAAATTTTTGGACGTATTGCATGTGGTGCAGAAATTCAAATTCAAATTGGAATTCAAATTCAACTCAAAACTGAAAAGAAAAAGAAAAAGAAAAAAAACAAAACCCCGGCCAGTGGGCCGAAACCCACCAGCCGGCCCACCCACCCCCGCGCCAGCCCGCAGCCGCGCGCCCCGTCTTCCTCTCACTGACACGCGGGGCCCGCTGTCTTCTTCCTCCTCGCGCGCGCTCGGCCGACCCGGGACTCTTCTCTCCCCCGAATCGAAACCACCCCGGATAACCGCGTATCCCAGCCGAATTTCGGTTCTGGACGACTCCAGCTCGATCCCAACCGAACGCCGCCCTTCCCCGGCTATATAAACACCGGCATCGTCCCGTCTTTCGCCCACGATCGGCTGTTTTTCCTCCCGGTGAGAACCGAAGCTCCGATCACCGTTTTCTCTCGATTTTTGCTCGGGTTCTCTGATCTAACGCGCCGATCGTGTTCCACCGCCTCCAGGGAATCACGCAGGTGCAGAAAACTCGGTGGTTTGCGCTTCAGACACAGCACCGACGAGCATCACCGTGAATTCAACTCGGACCTCGTCGCCGACCGCCTTCCAGGACCTCCGAGCTCAAGAAAAATCCCGAGGTGAGATCCCCGACCTCCCCTCTACCGATCTATGCCATGAAATCCCAGTTTTAGGAAGAATAGACAAAGATCTGAAGTTTTCCGGCGAGATCGCCGCCTCCCGCCGCCGTGCGCCGCCGGGCAGCGCCGCCCGCGCTCGGTCAGAGCGACGTGGCCGCTTGTGCACCGTCTATTTTAAATCGCACGGTGGAATTAAAACCCGCGCGTACCGGTTCGGCGATCTAATCTGAGCCGTCTATTTTAAATCGGACGGTCCACGTCGGCCCCGCATTATAAAGGCCGGGATTCTTACGCGCTACCCCCTGGGGATCTCGGAAAATACGAGCAAGCCCCGGAAACTTCTGATCTAGCCCCTGGAACTTCAGAAATTCATGTAAATTCAATTAAAAATCAGTTTTAGCCCCTGGACTTAATAAAAATTTTCAAAACCCCTCTGTTATGCATAGTTAGGCCCCTGGAAATTCTTAAAATAATAAATTAGACCCTGAGTAGGGTGAACTTACCTTTTTAACCCTATATGATATTCAATTTAGAAATTTGAAGGTGTGACTAGGATTTAAATGTAAAAGGAAATACAAACACATTGTAAATTCAAGTTTAAACTCTACTAACACTTGGAAAACTTTAGAATGAACCAAAAATAAATTTTAGGCTGAAATGAAATCTGTTTGGGTGTGTTCATGTTTATTAGTTCTAGGAACACATTTTTAGGTTAATAAATAATTTTGAAAATGGGTAAAATAGATTTAAATTAGTTCACATCAGAGGAGAAGTTCAAAAATATATTATTTAATATTTTATATCAGAACCTATTCTATTTAGATGAGGTGTCTTACTATTTTCATAATAAAGTCCACATTTAGGCATAGGAAATAAATTTGAAAATATAGCAACTAGGTATGCATAACTAGAAAATGATAAATGAAGTTTCCAAATCCAAAGATTTCAGTTTAGGATTTGGTAGAAGATCTGAAAACCCATTTGGAGTAGGAAATTACCTTCCATGCAAACTTGGTAGCTAAAGAGGGTATTAAAGAATTTGTTTAAATTGCAAATTCATATATAGTGTGCAAACAGAAATCTGAATACAAAAGTTAGAAATAATATACATATATTTAAAAGTGAATGTAGGCCTAAAATCAACGCACATAGAGTAACCACAACCCTTAGAAGTGTGAATGACTTTCATAGGTGTGAATGTGTGGTTTGTATGAAGTGAAAGTGTGAACTATGTCTTATGGATTGTTGTTTTCTTTTGCTATGTGTGATGGTATGAGTAGAACCTGCCCCAGAGCAAGTTCTTCCCTTCCAAGAACAAGACTTTCCATTCCCAGAGCAGCAGGAAGAAGGCAAGTGTCCTTGACCACTTTGATCCTATGCTAGGATATGCAGATAGAATTATTTGCATTGTCAATTGAAATATGAAACCCATGCTAGGAAGTTTCCCTAGGATTGCATTATCTTGTTTCCTTGTAGCTTGGGTTTGGGATTTATTTTATCATATCATTTATTGACATGCTTATGCTTAGCCATGCTTAGAATGGGATAATTGGGATATGAGATCATCATTTTATTTACCATACTCTTGAATGAGATATTCTGAGTTATGTAGAGGTAGGGATCAAGGAAAGTTGGATGTTTTGGTTGGTGCTGGGTGCACGAGACTCGGGTCTGTGTTTAGTACTTGCCTGGATCCTAAGGACTGGTTCATGGAGCATGTAACTTGGCTTTACCGTGCCAACCACATGCTGAGATGGGGCAGCTTGGCCAATTAATTAGGTGTATCCCCGGCGTAGTATGGGTGTGTTGGATGGTGCGGGGAATAGGTGTCAGCTGGACTACCATATGAACCGCAAGGCTCAAGAGGGGGCCACTGCAGCGGGGTTGGAGCCTCTTGTATGCTGTTAGGGGTGAAACCTCAGTGGGCCCACGCTCGTCGGGAATCCCTTTGTAAAGGCTTCGTAGTGATCTCCTGGCTACACACCTGGGAAGTGTGAATGTGGTTCGTGGCCACTAGCATAATGGAGGTTCTTTTAGTCCACCTGGCAACTAGGGATGAAATCACTACATGTGGGTACAGTGGTGCAAACTCTGCAGAGTCAAAACTGTCATGACAACCGTGCTCACGGTCAAGAGCGGCTTGGACTTATTCCCGCACTTGCTGAGTACCAACGATACTCAACCTTGCATATTTGTTGGTTTAAATTGCTGCTCAGGTCAAGGGGATGATGTGGTGTTTAACGATCAAGACTTCGGACCGAAGAAGGTTTCTAAGTTCATGGAGTCCCCCGGGCAACGCCTGTGACGGAGCCCACAAGAATAATATTCCGCAGCTATTTTATTTACATGTTATGAACTTATTATCGTCCATCGAGACATATGCTATGTAAGACTTATTTATATTCGACACCTGGCTTGTAATAAATGATGCTTCACTATTTGTCATCACATGTATGAGAAAATGATCCTGGCATACATGTGATATTCACTCGGTTGTTCTTCAGAGAAACCGGGTGTGACAGAAAGTGATACCTAATGTCAATGTGCTTTGTTCTAGAATGTTGCATGGGGTTTTTAACAATGCAAATGGCACTAGTGTTATCACAAAATAGTGGAACACTATCTAGATCAACTCCATAGTCCTTAAGTGTTTGAACAATCCAATGAATTTGTGAGCAAGCGCTAGCAGCGACTACATATTCATATTCGGCCGTGGATTGTGCAACTGAATTTTGTTTCTAGAAGACCAAGCAACAAGTGAATTACCAAGAAAATGACAAGCACCCGAAGTACTTTTCCTATCAGTCCTACAACCCCCAAAATCAGCATTCGAAAAAGCTTTCAAAGTAACGGTTGAGGAAGAAGGAAGAAAAATGCTAAATTCTTGAGTTCCATGTAAGTACCTGAGAATCCTTTTGACGGCTTGATGATGTGAAGCACGTGGGGAAGCTTAAAATCGTGGACAAAGACATACGCCTGAATTGTATATCCGGTCTTGATGCCGTGAGGTACAAAAGTGACCCGATAATGCTTCTATATTCTTTTTGATCCACGGCTTCACCATCTTCGTCAAGTTCGAGTGTTGTTGTTGTTCCCGTGGTGTCTGAAGAGGCTTGCTTTTGTCCATATTGAAGCACTTAAGGAGGTCTTTCGTATACTTCATTTGATGCACAAAAGTTCCTTCCTTGGTTTGCTTGATTTGCAGCCCCAAAAAGTATGTGAGTTCTCCCATCATACTCATTTCAAATTCCGAACTCATCATAGCTGAAAACTTGGAATCAAGATCATGAGAAGCACAACCAAAGATAATATCATCCACATAAACTTGAATGAATAGTGAGTCATTGCCATGCTTAAGAACAAAAAGAGTTTTATCAACCTTGCCCATGGTAAACCCTTTTTCAAGAAAAAGGTTTTTAACCTATCATAACATGCTCTAGGGGCTTATTTAAGACCATACAAAGCTTTGAACAGTTTGTAAACATGATTAGGAAAAATTGGATTTTCAATACCTGGTGGTTGTTTAACGTAAACCTCCTGATCTATGTAGCCGTTAAGAAAAGCACTTTTAACATCCATTTGATATAACTTGAAACCTTTAGGTGCAGCAAATGCTAACAAAATTCTTATGGCTTCTAATCTAGCAACGGGAGCAAAAGTTTCATCAAAATCTAAACCTTCAACTTGCTGTGGGTGACCACAAAACCTCGTTGGGTGGTGCCGTGATATGCGGCACCCAACAGCACATGGATCGATGAACACACATCATATTACATGAATAGTTTAGCGGAAGCGTACAAGAATGTTTTACAAATAAGTATATCAGAGTAAACTACAGCGGAAGACTATCACTCTCACGACTCATATCTAAACTAGCAACAAAGAAATGGTCCAGCCCGCAAACGTTTCTTACTAGCAACACGAAGAACAATCTGCAGTGGCGAGGATGCTCTTTGAGTAAGCACTCGGAGGTTCCCGAGTCTCATCGGCATCCCTTCTCATAAGCATCAAGTCAGTTACCTGCAAAACAACTCGGATAGCATCCGTGAGCATAACGCTCAGCAAGACTTAACCATCACCCTAAACATGAAACTCTATGTGAGGTTATGAACCTAAAGTAGGATGGCATGAGCATAATTAAACTCGCCTAAAAGTGAATCCTTACTTTCAGGTCTTAATTGCAGCATTAGAAATAACCTTGGGCATGCCACATCGGGAGTCCACAATCAAACAAGAAACGCTTTCCCCCGATGTAAAGTGCTCATGGCATAAAAGAATCGAGTTTGCACTAGCCTATTCATCAAGATCCAATACAAGGCTAGTATAATACTTCACAACAATATGATTAGTTCCTCTCTCATGCAAGTTCTTACTACGTCACGACTGTGAGAACAAGTATGCTCGGTCCATTCCGTGAGTGACGGTGATTTGAATCAATAACACCTGGACTACACGACACGTACGCCCGTACTCGACGTTGCCTACAACAACCATCTCTGACGTCGTACGTGGCAGCCTTTCTCCAGTTTCACCCCCGCTGAATCGATCAAGTCGCCCCATACAGTAGCTACTCTCATGGTGCACCTACCGACATGAGATGTCATGAGAATATTCTCCACATACTGCACACCGGCCGTCCGCCTGAGGCGACCCGAAAAGTCCCAACGACAGCTTCCCGAGGTACATCGGTTTACTGGGTCCCATATAGCCAGCATGAGTCCGGTACACAACTCAAACTTGTTCAACAGGGCCGCATACGGATCGGTCCTTGACCGACACGGACAGGTCTACGGCACCCAGGCCCCTATGTCCTGCTGCCCCTACAACCTTCCGGTCTCAATTTTAACTTACTAATTCATTTATGAACCAATCCCGTATGCCCCTGTTGTTCCTGAAACTGTGAGTAGCATCTCACCACTCGACTTCTACCGAACCGTACTTAAGCATGGCAGTTCTACACGGTGAAATACACCTACCCAATACTCCATGGGTCATTTGGCTATGCAAGAGGAGTATCAAACACTAGGCCTAATGCACAATTCATATCCTGACCGAAAGTAAATACAAAACAAAAACTTAACAGCTGTTAAATGCAAAGCGGAGCTTGCCTGTTTTGCAGGGTAGTCATATATAATCAGTTAGTGTCCTTGCTGATCCACCCTTGATTGTTCGGAGCTTGATCCACTTCAACGAATCACTCCTTTGAATCCCCTTCGTTGTGGTTCCTATTGAAATGCACATGCACATGTTTTATGGAATGTAATGGAAAGAAGTTATAGAATGAAGTTCTTAGGAACAGAGGTTGTGTGGAAAAGCCAAGAATGGCTTGGTTTGCCTCTGTTGTGCAAAGAAACAGAATTGAACTGAATTGATCTTAATGCCTTAGCTATACACTAACCATTTTCCCTATTGAACATAATATATGAGCTGAAAAGATTTGAAAGCAACTGAAGAACAAGAACTTCAATGGTCTCAAAACTTGTACAGCAGGTTCTACCCTACCTAGGGATTTAGCTTGCCAAATTTCAGCTGAGTTAAATTGTGTTCTCCATAATTCTCATAATGTCCCTCATGTGTATCCACATATACATAAGTATGGAGAATAGGAACAGGGAGTTCCACAGCTCAACTTGGGCTGATCATTTACATGCGAGTTCTTGGTCACATGACAATAATCTGGTCAAAAATTCAGCCCTTTTACCTGAGTAGTTCTCCCAGAATAATTCTTTAAGCAATTCTACTCAAAAGAATTAATTCTGAAGTAATGTACATTTTCATGCTCAATTAAGTGAACTACAATTTCAAGTATGTCTCAGAGAGCTTGCCCAAATTTTTCTATGATTTTTGGAGCTATGGATTGCTCAGAATAGATTTTTGAAGTGAGAAACATTTTTCTGAAAATGTTTCTGGACTCTTTTGAACACAGTAGTTTGCATTTAGCAAATTCCTACTCAAATGATCTTCAAATGAGCTGAAACTTTGCTAGTAGATCAACACTATGCTAAAGAATATTCTATCTGAATTTGGGGATTTTTGGATAAACCAAACTTCCTCAATAATTCTTTTTCATAAAACCTTCAAAAAAAATTTCAGAATATAATATTAACTTTCATACAAATCTGAGTTCATATTTGGATAGAACTCGGAGAGATGAATCCAACCCAAGTGGAATCACTCAAATTGGAGGTTTCTACCAGGAGCTATGAATTTCCAAAGATTGGGCCAACTCTGGAATTGTTTTCCTACAGAAAATCCTATTGGGCCTGCTTATTTAAATTCCAACCAATCAGAACTGGGCCACACCGGGGCCACGGGGTTTTGCGCGCCAGCACACGGGATCCTGGCCACACCCGATCACAGGTTTGAATTTTGAGCTGCTGACCGACGGGGCCCACGCCTTCTTCAACCTCCCGCCGGCTCCTTCGCGCCCGCGCGCTCCCCCCTCGCCGGAGCATGTCGGTGCTCGCCGGCCCGCCATTCCCGGCCACCATCAGGACTAGGACTGGCCACCAGGGGGTTTGCGACGTCGAGGAACACGACCGTGGGGTTGTCTCGGGCTGCCGACGACCGGAGATGTCTCGGCGACGTGCGATGGCCTCTGTTGAGGTTCGGCGCCGTCGGCCGTGGGTTCCAACCCGCCGAACCCTCGGCCAACCAGCTCTACAGCATCAGTGGGTGATCGCGAAGCTCGGCAAGGTCATGGATTAGCTCGGAAACAGCGGAAAAGGGGTCGACACCACGTGCCTGATTGGTCCCGCGAAGAACACCCTCGTTAGAGCTTGAAATTCATCGCTCTGAGGTGTTTTCGTGCTAAGGTTGCAGAAAGAAAAATGACCGCCGACTAGTCTAGCTGCTACGTGCAAGATTTGAGGACCTAGGGAGGATTAGAGCGCGGGAATTTGCCGAATCCGTACCGGATGCTTGGGTTGAACTCGCCGGAGCAAAATCTCGGAATTCCTCGTCGTTGCTCCACGGTTTGCTCCAAGAATTGGAGGAGATCAGCACCACTGTAGCACGCTCCCGTAGCCGTGATCGCTCGGCCGTGAAACCCCCTGTGGAGGGCTGTTCACGAGCGCCCGATCACGTTCTTGAGCTAGGTCGGTGCTGTGGCGGTTGATCTCGGGCGGGGGAGGCCGTAGCTCGAGGGTTTAGGCGTCGGGGAAGTGGAGTTCGAGCTATGGACGTTGTCTAGAAGTTCGGAGAGGAGGGAAGCGTGGTGTTTTGCCGTTCCTTTGAGCGGACCGAGAGGTGGAGGTGAGGTGCTCGGTTTGCTCGGCGTTCTCGCGAGAGAGGAAGGCAATTGATCTTTGGTTCGATCTGAGGGCACGTGATCACGTTGAGGACGCGGTCAGGACCGACCCCGGGGCGCCAGCGCAGGGAAGCCGGCAGCAGGAGCTTGCGCGGCAAGCTCCTCGGTGGCTCCCGTGAGCTGCTCGGGGAAATTTCCCACCGAGACTAAGACTTATTGAGCAAGGCAGCCTCTTTACCTCTATGACATGTGGGTCCAACACCACATTTACCTTCCAAATATCTTCTCAAGGGGATCCTCTCAATTCCCAGAATGCTGAGTGTAAAAAGGGTGGCTAGAATTTTGAATTCTCCAAATTTGGTTTGAATTTGTATGACAAATTGAATTTGGCTAGAATTTGCAAATGCTTCTCTTTAACTCCTTTTTGAGCCCACCCTACAAATGCAAAGTTTGTGATAAAACTTTTTCCTATAAATCCAGCTATAGGGCTGTATGTTTATTCAAAGTTTTTGGTCACCACATGTGTGAACTTTGAATTTCAAATCTGATTTTTAAACTTACATGCAAAGAGGTATTTAACTCCTTATTGGTTCAACACTTTTCAATAAAAATGTGAGCCTCAATTTGGATGGTCATCCGTGTATTACTTTGCATGAAGAAAAGTTTTAGCAAGTCCCATTTTCCATGTCTTTGCCACACTTATGAACTCAAACCTTGGTTTTTATTCATACACATTTTTGAGACTTTTACATTCCTCCCCCCTTAAAAGAATCTCGTCCCGAGATTACAAAAGAGGAATGAGGCGGGAGAGGTAATTACAAACTGTACAACGCTAAAAATTCCGGATAGTTGGTGCGGAGGTAATCTTCACTTTCCCATGTCGCCTCTTCCGCGGTATGATTACTCCACAGCACCTTGTAAAATTTGATCGTCCGGTTCCGGTTTACCCGGGCCTTTTCATCTAAAATCTGAACCGGTCGCTCGGTGTAGGTCGGGTCCGGTTTCAACTCGTCGATGTCCTCGGTGCGAACAGCAGCGGTGAATTTGAGGCACTTCCGCAGCTGTGAAACATGAAATACATCATGAACACCCGCTAGACTTGCCGGTAGTTCCAGCCGGTAGGCTACGGGTCCGCACTTCTCCGTGATAGCAAAAGGACCAATGAAACGGGGAGCGAGTTTCCCCTTTACACCGAACCGGTGAATTCCCTTCATCAGAGATACACGAAGATAAACGTGTTCTCCGACGTCAAAATGTAATGGCCTACGCCTTTGATCAGCGTAGCTCTTCTGTCGGGATTGTGCAGCCTTTAAGTTCTCTTGTATCAACCGAACTCGGTCTTCAGCTTCGTTGACAAGATCAATCCCAAACAGAACTCTTTCGCCGGACTCACACCAATTCAGTGGTGTGCGACACTTCCGGCCGTAGAGAGCTTCATACGGTGCCATTTTAATACTCGCTTGATAACCGTTGTTGTATGAAACTCCGCCAACGGTAAGTGATCATCCCAACTCTTACCGTGGTGTATGGCACACGCTCTCAACATATCCTCAAGCACTTGATTCACCCTCTCAGTTTGTCCATCGGTTTGAGGGTGATATGCGGAGCTTCTAATTAGCTTCGTGCCCAACGAGGCATGCAGCTGCTCCCAAAAACGAGCAACAAACAGCGCACCTCGATCTGAGATGATGGTCTTCGGGACACCATGTGAGCAAATAATTCTGGAGATGAATAACTCCGCATATTGCCTTGCTCGATAATGAGTGTTCACCGGTATAAAATGAGCTGACTTTGTCAACCGGTCGACGATCACACATATCAGGTCATGCTTCCTGGATGTGAGTGGTAATCCGACGATGAAGTCCATACTCACATCCTCCCATTTCCATGCCGGTATCTTCAACGGTTTTAGCGGTCCGGCCTTCCGCATATGATCAGCCTTGACCCGTCTACACGTATCACACTCGGATACGTATTTAGCAATCTCCCTCTTCATCCTTGTCCACCAAAATTTCTGTTTCAAATCTTGGTACATCTTGTTACTTCCGGGATGAATGGAAAACTTAGACAGGTGGGCTTCATCCAAGATCTTCTTCCGGAGTTTCATATTGCGCGGTACCACTATACGGTCATTGAACCATATTGTACCGTTCTCATCCTTCCGGAAACATTTCAATTCTCCATTGTCTAGTCTTCTCCGTATGTGAGACATACCCCTGTCTCTCCTTTGAGCCTCAACAATCTCTTCACGGGTTGTTGTAATGAGCGCGAGATTATAAAGCGCGCCATACGGAATGACACGGAGACTTGGTTCTTCATCTTCCAACTCAGCAGCCGCTAAGTTGTGAACGTGGGCCTTCCGACTAAGCGCGTCAGCAACCACGTTTGCTTTTCCCGGATGATAGTGGATCTCAATTTCATAATCTTTTATGAGCTCCAACCATCTTCGTTGTCCCATATTCAGCTCCTTATGCGTGAAGATATACTTCAAGCTTTTATGGTCAGTGTAGAGGTGAATAAGATTACCAAGTAGGTAATGCCTCCACATCTTTAACGCCAACACCACTGCAGCAAGCTCAAGATCGTGAGTTGGATAATGCTGCTCGTGGTTTTGCAGTTGACGAGACCCATAGGAGACTACACGCCCTTCTTGCATCAGAACGCAGCCGAGACCGATGCCGGATGCATCACAGTATACATCAAATGGCTTCGTCATGTCCGGCTGAGCAAGAACTGGAGCTGTTGTGAGATGTTTCACCAAAGTTTTGAATGTGGCTTCACATGTTGCATTCCACATGTATTTAGTGCCCTTCTTCAGCAGCTCCGTCATTGGTTTAGCAATTTTTGAGAAGCTCGGGATGAACCTCCGATAATACCCCGCTAAACCTAGGAAACTTCAGACCTCGTGGACTGATTTGGGAGATTCCCACTTCAGCACTTGTCCAATCTTGCTGGGGTACACGGCAATACCTTCTGCTGAAATAATATGGCCTAGGAAAGGCACTTGATCAATCCAAAATTCGCACTTGCTGAACTTGGCATATAATTGGTGCTCCCTCAACCGTTGTAGCACGATACGCAGATGTTCAGGGTGCTCTTCTTCTGATTTGGAGTAAACCAATATGTCGTCAATGAATACCACGACGAACTTGTCTAACTCTGGCATGAACACCGAATTCATTAAGTACATGAAGTGTGCCGGAGCGTTGGTTAACCCAAATGACATGACGAGGTACTCATAGAGTCCGTATCTCGTCGAGAAAGCTGTCTTTGGTATGTCCTCCGATCGGATCTTGATTTGATGATAACCCGACCGAAGATCCATCTTCGAAAATACCTTGGCACCCACAAGTTGATCGAACAGGATGTCGATGTGGGGCAAAGGATACTTGTTTTTAATTGTGACAGCATTGAGAGGACGGTAATCAACACATAGCCGTAGTGTTTCGTCCTTCTTCTTAACGAATAGCGCTGAGCAACCCCAAGGTGAAGAACTTGGTCGTATAAAACCCTTGCTCATGAGTTCATTCATATGCTCTTTCAACTCCCCTAGCTCGTTAGGTGCCATCTTGTAAGGCCGTCGTGAGATAGGCGTCGTTCCCGGCGCTAGTTCAATCTTGAACTCGACGTCCCATTCGGGCGGCATGCCTGGTAAGTCGTCGGGAAATACGTCGGGATAATCACGTACCACCGGAATATCTTCAAGCTTCAGCGCTTCCGTGTGGTAGGCCTCTACCATATCTGGATCTTCGCTGTCTAAAAACAGCGTGAGCTGTCCGTGAATCGGCGAGTCAATCTGGACAGTCCGGTTACCGATATTGAGAACGGCACCGTGACGATTTAACCAAGACATCCCCAATATTATGTCTATCTTCTGCCTATCCAACAAAATCAGTGGTGTTGGGTATATTTTTCTGCCCAACCACAAAGCTGCTCGGGACACAATCTGATTGGCAGAGATATTCCCTCCCGGTGAACGTATAAGAAAACTTGTTGTGGGAGTATTGGTGGATAGTTGGTGCTGATCCACGCATGTTTTGCTGATAAAATTGTGAGTTGCACCGGAATCAAAAAGTACCAACACAGGCATGTCTTTGAGAGTAAACATGCCCGCTAACACCGGTGCTCCCTCCGGGACATCCTCAATAGCAAGATGTTGCACACTCCCGGATTGCAATGCTGTTATGTTGACTTGAGCAGGTGGCGGCATACCACCTGACAATGATGGCTGTCTGGTGTTCAACAACTTCTCCCTGCATTCCTGCCTAAAATGCCCAGAACGGTGGCAATAAGAACACGGAGGTTTCTCCGGTTCTTCGTTGACTTGTGGTTGAGAAGTTGATGTACTTGGCTGCAGCAATGATGCCACAGGTGTCATTAGTTGCTGCGGCAAAGGTGTTGCTTCAAGACAAGATTCTTGAGCAAGAAATCTGTACGGAGTTGATCTCACTGGTGCTTGCCATCTTTCATTGGATGGTGTGTGATACACCACACGGTATTTACGAGGAACGATTGGTGTGTCTTCTTGCACATCCTCCCGGTCCCTCTTCTCTGCTTGACACTCAAGTGTCGCTTGTTCTTGCAGCAGAGCAGCACTGATCAACTCGGTGTAACTGCATTGATTGAATAAAGCTAACTTCTCTTTTAGTATGGCACTCAAGCCATAGAAAAAGTAGTCACACATTGCAGCTTCGCTCGTCGCATAAGAAGGAGCATATTGTGCCAGAAGGTTGAATCGTCTGACATAATCGAGGACACTCATGCCCCCCTGCTTCAAGTTCCTAAATTCTTGCTGCTGGGCCTTGATAAAACCCATAGGAATGTGACGAGCCCGAAATGCTTCACGAAATTCCGTTCATTCACTTGATGGCCTTCCGGAACGGTGGCAAGATAAGCGAACCACCAATTTCCGGCGGCTCCATGGAGCTGTTGAGCTGCAAATAATGTCTTCTGATATTTGTCGCACTCAAACACTCCAGACTTGGACTCCATAACTCGAAGCCACTTATCAGCTTCCACTGGTTCATTGGCTTCCATGAAAATTGGTGGTTGTGTCGCCAAGAAGTCCAAATAGGCGTTCCGAGGTGGAACGTCCTGTTGTGCACGTTGGAGTAAACCTTGTTGTACCAAGGCTTGGAGTAGTCTGGTGTTCTCTTGACTTGACTCGACCATCTGAGCCATGACATCCGCCCATACCGTTGATGGCGGTGCCCCTGGTGGAGTCGGGTCATCACCGTCTCGGCGAGAACTTTCAGCCCTACTCGGAGAATGAGTACGCACCATACTGCAAAAAGGAAATTTTTGAGGGAAGTCAAAACTTGATCTCAGCAGTATGTGAAAGTATGTAAAACATGAACATGCTAAAAATTTATAAAAGCATAACAAAATTTCACGTTTACACATCTTTCTAAAGCCAACATATTCAGTCCCTTATTCTGTACAGAACAGACCTTTCTGTACTTAACTCAGAATTTGATCCAGTTACTAGCATTTTCATAACTCAAGTCGAATACCAAAGTTAAAGTTAACTTCAGTATCTTTCCATCGAGTACTCACATGCCTCTGGATCATCCCTTCATCAGAAGTTATGATCGTTCAAAGTTGACAGAATTTTCTGGATAAATTTTGCCAGCACCTCCTTTGTATGTGGCTGTTTTCATCACAGTTTTATATACAAATGGGGTACAATTCTGAACAAACTATGAACTACAAAATCGTTGCAAGTTTCATAAACTTTCCAACGGTGTATCATATGACCCTTAGAAATTTTTCTACAGACAGTGACGGCTAATTTACAGCAACATCCAGAGAAGTTTGCAGCTGCTCTGTTTTCTGAACAGTTTGCATTCATCTGGACATTCAACCAAGTTGGTGTCGGATTTGGCTCTGGAGTTCTACAGAAAAGTTGTAGAGCACTTAATAACCTTTCCATAAATGTATCAAACACCTCCATTGGGTCAATCTAATCAGAGTTACGCTCTGTTAAAGCCCAGAAAAGTTTCTGTCTGAACAAAGCACTCTGTCTTTGTGATCAAAAGAAGCCTAACAAGTCTCTTCTTTGAAACTTAGTTCAAATAAAGAGCTCAGTAACTAATATGTGCTTTATCACATCCATTTTTAGTTTGGAAGTTAGTCATGAATGATTTATTCATAGGTAAGAATACTATCCAGTGTAGTACGGTGACGATGCACCGTAAGACATATGACGGTAATACGTCGCCTCACCAAAGAAAAACCTAACCGGATTACACCGGCATATACGTATCCTTAGATGGCACTAAAACGATCACTCGCAAACGTGTTCTACACGTACTAAGGTTTTCGTGGTTAGTACCTACATAAAACACACTCAATCATCAGGTCCGGCTGCACACCAAACCCGGTATCCATACAGTTCGTACACCCGGCCGTCATCACTCGCCCAGGTGTTCTCAAGCCAAAAACGTCTTGAGCTACGTGTTCACGTTACTGACCACGTGAAGGGGTCTCCCAAATTGCACCACGCACGTCAGGGAATGGCGTTGCTCGAATACCCCAAACGACATGAAGAGTCGTAGAGGATACTAAAGCGAGTCGGGTTACCTGCCACCCGTGAGGCTCCACCCTTCAGCTTGTGCGCACTGGTGGACAGCGCATACGTGCACCCCCCAAGACATAAATCGTCCCGAGATGCAAGATTTTCCGACATAACAAATAAGTTAGGTTGCCACCTTCATCATATGCTAATAATAGTCCTTATGTGGGCCTAGTACCGTTATCTCACCGTATCCTAAGTTTTTGACATAATATGATGCTCACTCAGTGCTCCGTTCCCAACGCAGCTCTGATACCACGCTGTGGGGGACCACAGGACCTCGTTGGGTGGTGCCGTGATATGCGGCACCCAACAGCACACGGATCGATGAACACACATCATATTACATGAATAGTTTAGCGGAAGCGTACAAGAATGTTTTGCAAATAAGTATATCAGAGTAAACTACAGCGGAAGACTATCACTCTCACGACTCATATCAAAACTAGCAACAAAGAAACAGTCCAGCCCGCGGACGTTTCTTACTAGCAACACGAAGAACAATCTGCAGCGGCGAGGATGCTCTTTGAGTAAGCACTCGGAGGTTCCCGAGTCTCATCAGCATCCCTTCTCATAAGCATCAAGTCAATTACCTGCAAAACAACTCGGATAGCATCCGTGAGAATAACGCTCAGCAAGACTTAACCGTCACCCTAAACATGAAACTCTATGTGAGGTTATGAACCTAAAGTAGGATGTCATGAGCATAATTAAACTCGCCTAAAAGTGAATCCTTACTTTCAGGTCTTAATTGCAGCATTTTAAATAACCTTGGCACGCCACATCGGGAGTCCACAATCAAACAAGAAATGCTTTCCCTCGATCTAAAGTGCTCATGGCATAAAAGAATCGAGTTTGCACTAGCCTATTCATCAAGATCCAATACCAAGCTAGTATAATACTTCACAACAATATGATTAGTTCCTCTCTCATGCAAGTTCTTACTACGTCACGACTGTGAGAACAAGTATGCTCGGTCCATTCCGCGAGCGATGGTGATTCGAATCAATAACACCCGGACTACACGACACGTACGCCCGTACTCGACGTTGCCTACAACAACCATCTCTGACGTCGTACGTGGCAGCCTTTCCCCCGTTTCACCCCGCTGAATCGATCAAGTCACTCCGTACAGTAGCTACTCTCATGGTGCACCTACCGACATGAGATGTAATGAGAATATTCCCCACATACTGCACACTGGCCGTCCGCCTGAGGTGACCCGAAAAGTCCCAACGACAGCTTCCCGAGGTACATCGGCTTACTGGGTCCCATATAGCCAGCATGAGTCCGGTACACAACTCAAACTTGTTCAACAGGGCCGCATACAGATCGGTCCTTGACCGAAACGGACAGGTCTACAGCACCCAGGCCCCTATGTCCTGCTGCCCCTACAACCTTCCGGTCTCAACTTTAACTTGCTAATTCATTTATGAACCAATCCTGTATGCCCCTGTTGTTCCTGAAACTGCAAGTAGCATCTTACCACTCGACTTCTACCGAACTGTACTTAAGCATGGCAGTTCTACACGGTGAAATACACCTACCCAATACTCCATGGGTCATTTAGCTATGCAAGAGGAGTATCAAACACTAGACCTAATGCACAATTCATATCCTGACCGAAAGTGAATACAAAACAAAAACTTAACAACTGTTAAATGCAAACCGGAGCTTGCCTGTTTTGCAGGGTAGTCGTATATAATCAGTTAGTGTCCTTGCTGATCCACCCTTGATTCTTCGGAGCTTGATCCACTTCAATGAATCACTCCTTTGAATCCCCTTCGTTGTGGTTCCTATTGAAATACATATGCACATGTTTTATGGAATGTAATGGAAAGAAGTTATAGAATGAAGTTCTTAGGAACAGAGGTTGCGTGGAAAAGCCAAGAATGGCGTGGTTTGCCTCTGTTGTGCAAAGAAACAGAATTGAACTGAATTGATCTTAATGCCTTAGCTATACACTAACCATTTTCCCTATTGAACATAATATATGAGCTGAAAAGATTTGAAAGCAACTGAATAACAAGAACTTCAATGGCCTCAAAACTTTTACAGCAGGTTCTAACCTACCTAGGGATTTAGCTTGCCAAATTGCAGCTAAGATGGAATTAAATTGTGTTCTCCATAATTCTCATAATGTCCCTCATGTGTATCCACATATACATAAGTATGGAGAATAGGAACAGGGAGTTCCACAGCTCAACTTGGGCTGATCATTTACATGCGAGTTCTTGGTCACATGACAATAATCTGGTCCAAAATTCAGCCCTTTTACCTGAGTAGTTCTCCCAGAATAATTCTTTAAGCAATTCTACTCAAAAGAATTAATTCTGAAGTAATGTACATTTTCATGCTCAATTAAGTGAACTAAAATTTCAAGTATGTCTCAGAGAGCTTGCCCAATTTTTTCTATGATTTTTGGAGATATGGATTGCTCAGAATAGATTTTTGAAGTGAGAAACATTTTTTCTGAAAATGTTTCTGGACTCTTTTGAACACAGTAGTTTGCATTTAGCAAATTCCTACTCA
The DNA here is from genome assembly GCA_030760725.1 of Neostapfia colusana. Lineage (NCBI taxonomy): Eukaryota > Viridiplantae > Streptophyta > Magnoliopsida > Poales > Poaceae > Neostapfia > Neostapfia colusana. The sequence goes on along the minus strand of JASWHV010000012.1, from coordinate 10,639,792 downwards.
AATGATCTTCTAATGAGCTGAAAATTTGCTAGTAGGTCAACACTATTCTAAAGAATATTCTGTCTGAATTTGGGGATTTTTGGATAAACCAAACTCCCTCAATAATTCTTTTTCAGAAAGCATTCAAAGAATTTTCCAGAATATAATATTAACTTTCATACAAATCTGAGTTCATATTTGGATATAACTCAGAGAGGTGAATCCAACCCAAGTGGAATCACTCAAATTGGAGGTTTCTACCAGGAGCTATGAATTTCCAAAGTTTGGGCCAACTCTGGAATTGTTTTCCTACAGAAAATCCTATTGGGCCCGCTTATTTAAATTCCAACCAATCAGAACTGGGCCACACCGGGGCAACGGGGTTTTGCGCGCCAGCACACGCGATCCTGGCCACACCCGATCACAGGTTTGAATTTTGAGCTGCTGACCGACGGGGCCCACGCCTTCTTCAACCTCCCGCCGGCTCCTTCGCGCCCGCGCGCTCCCCCCTCGCCGGAGCACGTCGGTGCTCGCCGGCCCGCCGTTCCCGGCCACCATCCGGACTAGGACTGGCCGCCAGGGGGTTTGCGACGTCGAGGAACACGACAGTGAGGTTGTCTCGGGCTGCCGACGACCGGAGATGTCTCAGCGACGTGCGACGGCCTCTGTTGAGGTTTGGCGCCGTCGGCCGTGGGTTCCAACCCGCCGAACCCTCGGCCAACCAGCTCTACAGCACCATTGGGTGATCGTGAAGCTCGGCAAGGTCATGGATTAGCTCGTAAACAGCGGAAAAGGGGTCGGCACCATGCGCCTGATTGGTCCCGCGAAGAACGCCCTCGTTAGAGCTTGAAATTCATCGCTCTGAGGTGTTTTCGTGCTAAGGTTGCTGAAAGCAAAATGACCGCCAACTAGTCTAGCTGCTACGTGCAAGATTTGAGGACCTAGGGAGGATCAGAGCGCGGGAATTTGCCGAATCCGTACCGGATGCTTGGGTTGAACTCGCCGGAGCAAAATCTCGGAATTCCTTGTCGATGCTCCATGGTTTGCTCCAAGAATTCGAGGAGAGCAGCACCATCGTAGCGCGCTCCCGTAGCCGTGATCGCTCAGCCGTGAAACCCCCTGTGGGAGGCTGTCCACGAGCGCCCGATCACGTTCTTGAGCTAGGTCGCCGCTGTGGCGGTTGATCTCGGGCGGAGGAGGCCATAGCTCGAGGATTTAGGCGTCGGGGAAGTGGAGTTCTAGCTCTAGACGTTGTCTAGCAGTTCGGAGAGGAGGGAAGCACGGCGTTTTGCCGTTCCTTTAATCGGACCGAGAGGCGGAGGTGAGGTGCTCGGTTTGCTCGGCGTTCTCGCGAGAGAGGAAGGCAATTGAGATTTGGTTCGATCTGACGGCACGTGATCACGTTGAGGACGCGGTCAGGACCGACCCTGGGGCGCCAGCGCAGGGAGGCCGGCAGCAGGAGCTGGTGCGGCAAGCTCCTTGGTGGCTCCCGTGAGCTGCTCGGGTTAATTTCCCACCGAGACTAAGACTTAGTGAGCAAGGCAGACTCTTTACCTCTATGACATGTGGGTCCCACACCACATTTACCTCCCAAATATCTTTTCAAGGTGATCCTCTCAATTCCCAGAATGCTGAGTGTAAAAAGGGTGGCTAGAATTTGAATTCTCCAAATTCGGTTTAAATTTGTATGACAAATTGAATTTGTCTAAAATTTGCAAATGCTTCTCTTTAACTCCTTTTTGAGCCCACCCTACAAATGCAAAGTTTGTGATAAAACTTTTTCCTATAAATCTAGCTATAGGGATGTATGTTTATTCAAAGTTTTTGGTCACCACATATGTGAACTTTGAATTTCAAATCTGATTTTTAAACTTACATGCAAAGAGGTATTTAACTCCTTATTGGTTCAACACTTTTCAATAAAAATGTGAGCCTCAATTTGGATGGTCATCCGTGTATTACTTTGCATGAAGAAAAGTTTTAGCAAGTCCCATTTTCCATGTCTTTGCCACACATATGAACTCAAACCTTGGTTTTTATTCATACACATTTTTGGGACTTTTACACTTGTGTGAAACCTTGAGCAACCAACCTAGCCTTATTCCTAATCAAAACCCCATCCTCACTTTGTTTATTTTTAAACACCCATTTAGTTCCATTTAAAGTGTGACCTTGAGGTGGAGGTACAAGTTTCTAAACATTATTTCTTTCAAAATTTTCTAACTCTTCTTGCATGGCAATAATCCAAGATTCATTAGTGAGTGTGTGTGATATATCTTTGGGTTCAAAAGAAGCAACAAAAGCAGAATAAGCATGAGAGTTTGGATCGCAAAACCTGGACCATGTGACCCGTTCGTGCAAGCTTCCAATAATTCGTTATGGAGGATGACTTTTCAGGACGCGGAGGGGAGTAGACATTTCACAGGCTCCTTCTTCTTCATGTTCATAAAAAATCACAGAACTTGTGGCTTGAGGAAGGTCTTGACCAGCAGTAGTGGTCGTTGGTTCTGATTGTGGAGCGAGATCAAGAGCTGGAACGTCATTGTTTATTTCTGAAATTTTGGCAGCAACTCCACTTCTTCTTCATCATCAATGAAAATACTCTCCCCCTGCGGATATGCATCTTGACCTGCAGTAGTTGAGCTAGTACCTGGGCTAGATTCATCAAAAGAAACTTCACAAGTCTCCACAATTTTGTTAGTGTCAAGTAAAAGCACACGATAGCCTCTAGTATGAGATGGATAACCAAGAAACATGCCATCAACAGATCTAACTTCAAATTTATCAAGATTACCATGTTTCTTAACAAAGCATTTGCAACCAAAGACCTAAGATGTGTGACACAAGGCCTATGTCCAAACGAAGCTCATATGGTGTTTTTCCTAGCTTAGCTCTCAAGAAAACACGGTTTGAAACATAACAAGCTATTACAATTGCATCTACCCAAAATTTTCTAGGAGTTTGGTATTCATCAAGCATAGTCCTAGCCATCGCAACTAAGGTTTTGTTATTTTTCTCTACAACACCGTTTTGTGGAGGTACATTTGGTGAAGAAATTGATGATCTATTCCTTTTTCAGCACAAAAGTGATCAAAATATTGATTTTTAAATTCGGTTCCGTTATCACTTCTAATTGATTTTAAATATCCTGGGTGATCAATTGATAATCTAAGAAATAAAGTTCTAAAGTGACTAAAAGTTTCATTCTTAGATGCCATAAAGTAAACCCAAGAGTATCTAGAATAATCATCAACAATCACAAGCACATATCATTTACATCAAAATGATTGAACACGTGAAGGACCTACGGTGTCAAGATGTAAAAGTTGTCCCAGTTCAGTTGTCATGGTCATTGTGAGAGGAGGATGTGAACCTGCAACCATCTTATCATGTCTACAAGAAGAGCAGACAATATCGTTGTCCCCTTTAAGCTTAGATAGCCCACGTATGCGATCAAGACTACTAACATGTGTGAGGTGATCAAACTCTACGTGACCAAGTCTACGATGCCAAAATAATAAGTCCTTTGAATCAGTAGAAATTAAACACCTATGCTTAGAAACTCAGCTTAGTTGACATATCAAAATCAGCTTTAAAAACTCTTTTAAACCTAGCCATGTTAAACAAAAGCTCACCTTTTGAATCTACAACCTTGCAGCAATTTTTAGTGAAGTTAACTTCTAGATTTTCATCTAGAAATTATGAAACAGAAAGCAAGTTGTATTTCAAATTTTTAACAAGTGCCACATCCTTCAAAGTGTAGTGTTTATTTACTCTAACCGAACCCTTAGTAATTATAGAAGGTGAAGAATTATCGGCAAAAGTAACATTTCTACACGTGACACAAAAGAGAGGGAGGAGAACCATGCTTTGTTACCGGTCATGTGGCGTGAGCAACCTGAATCCACAATCCAAATGTTCTCCTTCCTCAAGCGTGTAACCCACATAGCAGCACAATACGTCGATGACTCAATACTGGGGTTAGTCAAAAGGCATTTAGAAATTCAGTACTGAGTCACACGACGTCCAACAGGAATAGCACATGAAAGCTTAGAAAATACAGCAGGTTTATGAGCCAAATGTTGAGAATTCTTGTTCCCAACTACTGATTATGAAGTATGTTATGTGTAGCATGAAAGACAGTAGGTTTAAGAGCAATCTTTGCATTTTTATGACTCATTACAGCAGGTTGCATGTTCCTAACATTTGATTCAGCATGTACAACAAGTTTTGCTCCGTTGTTATGTGATCTAGCAATCAATCTTTCTTTTTTATGTTGTTTAGCTAGTCTGTAACAAAAATCTATGACATGACCATCTCTACCACTGTGACACCCACATTTTTGGTTTCTGCATATAATCATGCTTCATGAAGAGAAAACATTTTCAAAGAAGTAGGAACAGAGAAAATATCAAAGAGATAGCCAATAAGAACCAAAACCGGTACCCAGAGAGCGCCAAAGACAACTTCCACGGCCCGCTGGCCACGTGGCGTGTCCGAAGCTCATCCCTGCGAAGTGGGGAGAGGTCCGCCGCTAAACTGGCTACGTGGCAGGCTCGGGGCTCATCTCCGCTAAGGGGGAGAGGTCCGACCCTGTGGGACACGTGTTGCCCCCGGAGCTAGCCTCTGCGGAAGAAGCAAAGGCAGTTCCGCAGGACACATGTCACCTTCAGAGCTAGTCACCGCGGAAATCAGAGGACCAGTCGCGCGGGAGACGTGTCGATCTCGGAGCTCACCTCCGAGAGGTCCGGAATGGATACGTGGCACACCCGGAGCTACCTCCGAAGAGAGGGAGGTCCAGAATGGATACGTGGCACACCCGGAGCTACCTCCGGAGAGAGGGAAGGTCCGGCACTAACACGTGGCATGCACGGAGCCACCTCCGAATAGAGAGGAGGTCCCGACCGCCAGGATACGTGGCGCACGCGGAGCTCACCTCCGAAGGAGAAGGGAGGTCTCGCTCGCTTGACACGCGGCACAACCGGAGCTCGTCTCTGCGGAAAATCAGAGACCAGGCCGGTAGACACGTGGAGCTTCCAGAGCTCATCACCGAGGAGGTAACGAGTTCTGGAGCGGTTTTTAGATTCTGTACGCGTAGAAATACCGGTACGGAGGAGAAACCGACCTGAATTCCACAATGTTACAGCACCAAATCGACTAAAGATAAGTTGTTAAGATTCAACGACAATCTGAATAGGACTCTTATTCGGAATACAATCAGATTATGACTCTTCTTATCCCAATTATAAATAGAACCCAGAACCTTTGTCCGAAACCACAAACTTTTTTTTTCCAACTCCTGAGCAGACGACTTAGAGCCCTAGCCCCAACATGCCGAGTAAGCCCATCGCCGGAGTTCAGTCGAGAAGGATCGCCGAAAGGGAGCCCAACGATCTGTCTGATCAGAGAAGAACCCCGAGACCAAGGAGAACGTAAGGTAGGTCTCCAATATCACCTTACGATATTGTCGTGTTTTCTTTGCATCTGTTCTTTGATTCCTTTCGAACAGAAGCTTTCTCGTGGACAGATCACTTGTTGATCGGGTTGATCTAAAGACAGGGTCATCGCTGTCACACCCGGTTTCTCCGAAGAACAACCGAGTGAATATCACATGTATGCCAGGATCATTTTCTCATACATGTGATGACAAATAGTGAAGCATCATTTATTACAAGCCAGGTGTCGATTATAAATAATTCTTACATAGCATACGTCTCGATGGACGATAATAAGTTCATGACATATAAATAAAACAGCAGCGGAATATTATTCTTGGGGGCTCCATCACAGGCGTTGCCCGGGGGACTCCATGAACCTAGAATCCTTCTTCGGGTCCGAAGTCTTGATCATTAAACACCACATCATTCCCTTGACCTGAGCAGCAACTTAAACCAACAAATATGCAAGGTTGAGTACCGTTGGTACTCAGCAAGTGTGGGAAAGTTATGTCATGCATGGCCAGAGCAAGGAGAGGTTGAACTCATGGTTAAAGCACTACGCAATTAATACCTATCACCTTAGCTATTAAGCACCTACATTACTACATAAGTGAAATGGTCCCAATCTCCCATACCATCATCATAATCAAATAACCATAACATCATTTCCAATGTTAAGCTCCCCGCTTAACACCCACAACCTCCAAGGTCATCATATTCTAATCATGAATAAGTCCAAGCCGCTCTTGACCGTGAGCACGGCTGTCATGACAGTTTTGACTCTGCAGAGTTTGCACCACTGTACCCACATGTAGTGATTTCATCCCCCGTTGTCGGGTGGACTAAAAGAACCTCCATTATGCCAGTGGCCACGAACCACATTCACACTTCCCAGGTGTGTAGCCAGGAGATCACTACGAAGCCTTTACAAAGGGATTCCCGACGAGCGTGGGCCCACTGAGGTTTCACCCCTAACAGCATACAAGAGGCTCCAACCCTGCCGCAGTGGCCCCCTCTTGAGCCTTGCGGTTCATATGGTTGTCCAGGTGACACCTATTCCCCGCACCATCCAACACACCCATACTACACCGGGGATACACCTAATTAATTGGCCAAGCTGCCCCATCTCAGCATGTGGTTGGCACGGTAAAGCCAGGTTACATGCTCCATGAACCGGTCCTTAGGATCTAGGCAAGTACTAAACACAAACCCGAGTCTCGTGCACCCAGCACCAACCAAATCATCCAACTTGCCTCGATCCCTACCTCTACATAACTCATAATATCTCATTCAAGAGTAAGGTAAACAAGTTGATGATCTCATATCCCACTTATCCCATTCTAAGCATGGCTAAGCATAAGTAATATGAATGAATGACATAATAAAAGAAATCCCAACCCAAACTACAAGGAAATAAGGTAATGCAATTCTAGGGAAACTTCCTAGCATGGGTTTCATATTTCAATTGACAATGCAAATAATTCTATCTACACATCCTAGCATAGGATCAAAGTGGTCAAGGACACTTGCCTTCTTCCTGCTGCTCTGGGAATTGAAAGTCTTGATCTTGGAAGGGAAGAACTTGCTCTGGGGCAGGTTCTACTCATGCCAACACACATAGCAAATGAAGACAACAATCCATAAGACATAGTTCACACTTTCACTCCACACATACATACATATGATAATCATTCACATTTCTTAGTGTTGTGTATACTCTAGATGTGTTGATTTTTAGCCTACATGCACTTTTAAACATATGTATATGATTTCTAACTTTTGTATTCAGATTTCTGTTTGCACACTATATATGAATTTCCAATTTGAACAATTTCCTTATATTCAATTAATACACTTCTTAGCTACCAAGTTTGCATGAAAGGTAATTTCCTACTCCAAATAGGTTTTCAGACCTTCTACCAAATCCTAAAATGAAGTTTTTGAAGTTAGAGACTTCATCTATCATTTTTTTAATTATGCATACCTATTTTCCTATATTTTTAGATTTATTTTCTATGCCTAAATGTGACCTTTATTATGAAAATAGTAAGACACATCATCTAAACAGAATAGGTTCTGATCTAAAATATTAAATAATATATTTTTGAACTTCTCCTCTGATGTGAACTAATTTAAATTTATTTTACCAATTTTTAGAATTATTTCCTAGCATAAAATTTGTTTCTATAACTAATAAATATGAACAATCAACTAGACAGATTCATTTCAGCTTAAAATCTATTTTTAACTCATTCTAAAGTTTTCCAAGTGCTAGGAGAGTTTAAATTTGAATTTACAATGTGTTTGCCTCACCTTTTAAATTTTAAATCCTAATCACATATTCAAATTCCTAAATTTAATATCATATAGGGTTAAAAAGGTAAACTCACCCCACTACAGGGTCTATTATATTATTTCATAAATTTCCAGGGTCTAACTACACATAACAGAGGGGTTTTCCTAATTTTTATTAAGTCCAGGGGCTAAAACTGATTTTTAAATGAATTTACATGAATTTCTGAAGTTCTAGAGGCTAGATCAGAAGTTTCCGGGGCTAGCTTGTGTTTTCCGAGATCCCCAGGGGGTAGCGCGTAAGAATCCCGTCCTTTATAATGCAGGGCCGACGTGGACCGTCCGATTTTAAACAGACGGCTCAGATTAGATCGCCGAACCGGTACGTGCGGGTTTTAATTCTACCGTGTGATTTAAAATAGACGGCGCATAAGCTACCACTTCGCTCTGACCGTGCGCGGGCGGCGCTGCCCGGCGGCGCGCGGCGGCGGGAGGCGGCGATCTCGCCGGAAAACTTCGGATCTTTGTCTATTCTTCCTAAAACTGGGATTTCATGGCATAGATCGGTAGAGGGGAGGTCGGGGATCTCACCTCGGGGTTTTCCTTGAGCTCGGAGGTTTTAGAAGGCGGTCGGCGTCAAGGTCCGAGGTGGAACCGCTGCGGTGCTCGTCGGAGCTGTGCCTAGAGCGCAAACCACCGAGTTTTCTGCACTGCGTGATTCCCCGGAGGCGGTGGAACACGATCGGAGCATTAGATCGGAAAATTCGAGCAGAGATCGAGAGAAATCGGTGATCGGAGCTTCGGTTCTCACCGGGAGGAAAAACAGCCGATCGTGGGGAAAAACGAGGCGATGTCGGCGTTTTTATAGACGAGGGAGGGCGACGTGTTTGTTTAGATCGAGCCAGAGTCGTCCGGGACCGGGAGTCGGGCTGGGGACACAGAATTTCGGAGTCGGTTGGGATCGGCACGTGCGGAAGAGTCCGGTTGTTGGCGCGAGCGGGAGGTGAGGGATGACACGCGGGCCCCATGTGTCAGTGAGAGGGAGAGGGGAGCGCGCGGCTGCGGGCTAGCGCGGGGGCGGGTGGGCCGGCTGGTGGGTTTCGGCCCGCTGGCCGGGGTTTTGTTTTTTTCTTTTTCTTTTTCTTTTTCTTTTCAGTTTTGAGTTGAATTTGAATTCCAATTTGAATTTGAATTTCTGCACCACATGCAATACGTCCAAAAATTTTTAAATTCCCCTAAAAAAATCTCGTCCTCGAGATTGGTGGTTCTAGGAAAACAATTCCGGAAACTGTGCCTTAAGCTCGTCTTCTCGCTCCCATGTGGCTTCCTCTTCCGAGTGATGCTTCCACTGCACCTTGCACATCCGGATTCTTTTATTTCTTGTGACGCGTTCCATTGTCTCCAAAATCTTGAATGGTTGTTCGGCAAAGACAGATCCTCAGCTACGTCAACCTCGTTCATGGGTAACATCTCTTCAGGCGTCCTTAGGCATTTCTTGAGCTGTGACACATGGAATACATCATGCACGTCCGATAGGCGAGCCGGTAATTCTAGTTGATATGCCACTTCGCCTTTCCTCTCCAGAACTTCAAAGGGTCCGATGTATCGAGGTGATAACTTCCCTTTCACCTTGAACCAACGAAGTCCTCGAATAGGGGACACCTTGAGGTAGACATAGTCCCCTACGTTGAAAACGAGCTCTCTTCTCCGTACATCGGCATAGCTCTTTTGTCGTGTTTGTGCTATCCTCAAGTTGTTGCGGATTTCCCTCACTTTTGCCTCGGCATCTTGTAGTACCTCGGGTCCAAACACTTTACTTTCCCCGGCTTGGTTCCAGAATAGTGGGGTTCTGCACTTTCTCCCATACAAAGCCTCAAATGGTGACATCTTCATACTAGCCTGATAGCTGTTGTTATAGGAGAACTCCGCATACGGTAAGTTCTTATCCCAACTCCGATTGTTTTTGAGTGCACACGCTCTCAGCATGTCCTCAAGGATCTGATTGGTTCTTTCCGTCTGTCCGTCAGTCTGGGGATGATAGGTAGAACTAAAGTTCAGATGAGTTCCCATGGTTTCATGTAACTTCTGCCAGAACCTTGAGGTGAACTGTGTCCCTCGATCTGACACTATCTTCTTTGGCACTCCATGGAAACACACGATCCTTGACATGTATAATTCTGCCAACTTGGATCCGTTGTAGCTTTCTTTCACAGGGATGAAATGAGCTACCTTGGTTAGCCTGTCAATGATGACCCATATCGAATCATATCCTGATTGGGTCCTGGGTAATCCCACTATGAAATCCATACCGATTTCTTCCCATTTCCATTCAGGCACTTTAAGTGGTTGCAATAATCCCACGGGTCGTTGATCTTCTGCTTTCACCAACTGACATGTGTCACATAGGGCAACATGTTCCGCGACATCTCCTTCATGCCATACCACCAATACCTGCTCTTGAGGTCATGGTACGTCTTCGTACTCCCAGGATGAATGGAATAGTCTGAATCATGAGCCTCCTTCAAAATCAATTCACGAATCTCCTTTACTTCAGGCACACAGATTCTTTCCCGTGCCACACCGTACCTTGTTCATCCTCTCTGAACCCAGGGGCTTTATTTTCCTTGATGAGTTCTCTAATCTCTTGTATCTTCTCGTCATTCTTTTGACCATTGCGGATGTCTTTCTCTAAGGTGGAATCCACTTCCATGGCGATGGCTTCACCATTATTCACCAGACATAGATTGAGTTTTATAACCTCTTCCTTCAATTCTGTAGGCATGTCCTTCAAGCTTATCCTATTGACCTGCACCTTCTGGCTTAAAGCATCTGCCACGACGTTCGCTTTCCCAAGATGATAGTTGATGCCCACATCAAAGTCGTTGATCAGCTCTAACGATGTGTAGGATAGTTCCTCTCGTGTTTCCGAAGCTGCCGGGACGCATAAGCCATGACATGCCCTTCCTGCATGAGAACACATCCCAACCCGTTTCCAGAAGCATCGCAGTACACCGAAAAGTTCTTCTGCAAATCTGGCATAACTAGCACTGGGGCTGTTGTCAACCTTTTCTTTAGCTCTTGAAAACTCGTCTCGCACTGCGGCGTCCATGTGAATGTGATTCCTTTCTCCAACAGTTTGGTGAGGGGTCTCGAAATCTTGGAGAAACCCTCGATAAACCGTCGATAGTATCCAGCCAATCCTAAGAAGCTTCGAACTTCCCCGACATTCTCTGGGGTCTTCCACTTCTGTACATCCTCGATCTTGGTGGGATCTACGGAGATTCCTCCCTCCGAGATTATATGTCCTAAAAAGGGAACTCTCTTCAGCCAAAACTCACACTTGCTCAACTTGGCATATAGTTGGTGTTCTCTCAGCTTCTGCAACACCAACCTTAGATGTTTCTCATGTTCTTCTTCATCTTTGGAGAAGACGAGAATGTCATCAATGAAAACCACCACAAATTTGTCCAGATATTCCATGAATACCTTGTTCATGATATACATGAAGTATGCCGGGGCATTAGTTAACCCGAAAGGCATGACGGTGTATTCATACAGTCCGTACCGATATACGAAAGCTGTCTTTGGAATATCAGTTTGCCTTATCTTAAGTTGGTGGTATCCCGACCTGAGATCATTTTTGCTCCCCTCAACTGATCAAACAAGTCTTCAATGCGGGGTAATGGGTACTTGTTCTTGATGGTTACCTCATTCAACGCACGGTAGTCCACACATAGCCTTTGGGTCCCATCCTTCTTGGGCACAAATATCACTGGAGCTCCCCATAGTGAGGAACTAGGACGAATGTACCCCTTCCCCGTCAATTCTCTTAAATGATCCTTGAGTTCTCCCAGCTGCTTGGAGTCCATCCGATAAGGTCTCTTGTATATTGGAGCTGTTCCAGGCACTAGCTCAATCGCGAATTCCACTTCTCGATCGGGGGGCATACCTGGCAACTCCTTCGGAAAAACATCTGGATATTCCCTGATGATCCTGATCTCCTCCACTTCCACCTCAACTTGATTTAATTTAATGTCCCTCCTAGGCTCTTGTATTGTTATGAACTTTACTCTTGTGCCCCTAGGGTGAGTTAGTTCCACCGTTCTGGTCGAACAATGGATGATTCCTTTATGTTTGGTCAACCAATCCATGCCCAAAATAATATCTATCCCTTGTGAATCTATCACTATGAGGTTGGCAGTAAATACTACCCCATTAATGTCTAGATTCACCTTGGGACACACTTGTCTTGTCCTTATTTCTCCCCCTGGAGAGTTTACGGCTAGCATATGGTTCATTTGTGTTGTTGCTAAATCATGCTTCTTAACAAACCCTTGGGCAATGAATGAGTGGGTAGCACCAGAGTCGAACAACAGGGTTGCAATGTGTAAATTGGCAGGAAACTTGCCAACTACCACGTCAGGTGCCTCTTGCGCTTCCTCCGTGGTCACGTGATTCACCCGTCCTCGCATCACATTCTGTTGTTGTGGCTGCATGGGCTTCTTCTTTGGGCACTTATGGGCGTAGTGCCCCACTTCACCACAGTTGAAGCATTGCACTCCAACTTTAGGTGTCTGGCCTTTGTTGTCTTGGGGTTGGTTCGGTGGTCCTTGTCCTGCTAGTCGAGGTTGATATGTGGGGCGAGGCTGCTGTACAAACTGACGTTGTGGCGGTGCTGGTGCTGACGGAGGCCTGAAGTTTGGGTTGTACCCTCTCGGTGCAGAGTAGGGTACCGCAGCACGGCTCGTCTGCCCTGCGGGTTGCTGCATCAGACGTGGGTGGGTGTTGCTACCCGAGGCTTGGAGTGACCATGTGACACCCTCATCTCGGGTGTCAACATATGTTCATGCTTTATGAAGAGGAAACATTTTAAGAAAAGAAGGAACAGAGAAAAATATCAAAGGAATAGCCAATTAGAGCCGAATCCAGCTTTCAGAAAGCGCCGAAGACAACTCACCGCGGCCGCTGGCCACGTGGCGTGTTCGGAGCTCATCCCTGCGAAGTAGGGAGAGGCCGCCGCCAAGCTGGCTACGTGGCAGGCTCGGGGCTCGTCTCCGCAAAGGGGAGAGGTCCGATCAAGTGGGACACGTGTTGGACACGGAGCTAGCCTCTGCGGAAGAAGCAAAGGCATTTCCGCAGGACACGTGTCATCCCTGGAGCTAGTCCTCACGGAAATCAGAGGACCTGTCGCGCGGGATACGTGTCGATCTCGGAGCCCACCTCCGAGAGGTCTGTTGCTGCTGGACACGTGTCGACCTCGGAGCATGTCCCTGAAGAGAGAAGAGAAGGAAAGACCGGCGCCAACACGTGGCGTGCGCGGAGCTCACCTCCAAGGGAGGGGGAGGTCTCGGTCGATTGACACGCGGCACAACTGGAGCTCGTCTCTGCGGAGGAGATACCAGGCCCCGGAAGGACACGTGGAGCCTCCGGAGCTCATCGCCGCGAAGGTAACGAGTTCTAGAACGGCTGATACCCGTAAGAATACCGGTACGTAAAGGAAACCGACCTGAATTCCACAACGTTACCGCACCAAATCACCTAAAGATAAGATGATAGGATCCAATGATGATCTGAATAAGACTCTTATTCAGGATACAATCAGATCAGGACTCTTCTCTTCCCGATTATAAATAGAACCCAGAACCTCTGGCCGGAACCACAAACTTCTTTTCCAACTCCTGAGCCGATGACTTGGAGCTCTAGCCCTAACTCGCCGAGTAAACCATCGCCGAAGCGCAACAAGGAAGATCGCCGGAGGAAAGCACAGCGGTCTGAGGAGGACCTCGAAGGCCGAAAAGAACGTAAGGTAGGCCCCAATACCGCCTTACGATATCGTTGTGTTTTCTTTGCATCTGTTCTTTGATTCCTTATGAACAGAAGCTTTCTCGTGGATAGATCACTTGATGATCAGGTTGATCTAAAGACAAGATCATTGCCACGTCCACCTTTGATCCGAACACCTCTGTCCATGCAAGCCATGCAAAAATACGAATAGACCAATCTAATAAAATTAATCATAGGATAGCATGCATGTGCCTCATCACATCTAGTTTAAAGTTTGTGCATTGATTGCTGTGAATCTTGTGTGCACGTGATCCTATCTAGCAGGACAAACTCAGGGAGCTGTCTACGACGAACTGCAGCAACCAGGTTTTGAGATTCACGAACAACCGGAACCGCAAGAACAAGGCAAGTGCTCCTTGACCATGTTGATCCTATGTTTTGGGTAAAACTATTTTGTTTTGCGAAAAGGTGTGTGCTGAGTCAAACATAATGGGAAACCCATTTTATAGGAGTTTACTAGTTTTGGTTAAAACCACCCTTGTCGCCAGGGAAGTTTATGAGTCGGGTATGGTTTTTGTTTTAAGCTTCGCTGAGTCCATGGGATTGGGAAGCGAGATAGATGTATCTAGCTAACTGCACTCGTAACGATAATGAGAAACTGATGTTGTTAATGAACATGGATTGGAGGGAGATCTAGGCAAAGACTGGGTTTGTGAATGAGGTAGCATGAGATAGTGGTTTACTTGCCGTAGATCTAAGGACCAGTTCATGTGAGCACATGCCAGGATAACAGTGCCACCACAAGGCCAAGTATGGGTGCGGCTTAGCTGAGTAATTAGATAAGTTGCTAGATTGTTATGGACCATGGAAGGCGCGGGGAATAGGAGTCAAGTGAGGACTGCCCTGGGAACCGCATGGCACAAGAGGGGGCCCGTGGGTGGGAGAATTGGAGATTCTAGCCTGCCGGTGAAACCTTAGTGAGTCCATACATCTAGTAGCCCCTTTGTAAAGGCTATTTTGTGATCTCTTGGCCATACACCGACGGTTGTGTACTGGTATAATGGAGGTTCTGCAGTCGCCGACGGGTGACAAAATCACAAACTTGTGGGTAAAGAGGTGCAAACTCTTCAGAGTTCTAAAACTATCATGATAGCCGAGCTTACAGTCACGAGCGCCTGGCCAACTTCCATGATTAGTTGGGATGGTTACTGGTTATGGTTTTGGATGGTTTGGTTTTGGTTTTGGTTTCGGAACTGTTGAGTCCGGGTGATAAGATGGGTTGCATGACTGTTGAGTCATGGTAACAAGGTTGGTCTCGGTGGGAGACGAAGTTGTTTATGAGATGAAATGGTAGCGAATACGAGATGGTATTCGTGAGATGGTAGCAAATACGAGGAGGTATTCGTGAACAAGAATGAGGTTGATTGATGACTGGTTGTGACATGGGAGGTAATGAACATAATGGAGGTATGATTGGTATTTTAATGCATGTTGGGATTATATTCACTTAAAGATAAGTTGTTGTTTTATCGTGGTTTTTGACAAATAACTTTACTTTCTGCAATGAGCCTTTTTATACCTACCTTGTTATGAGCTACATATCATATTTTCCCGCACTTGCTGAGTACATCATTATACTCAAACTTGCATTATTATTTCATCATCAGCAACAGGAGAAGATTACTATGAAGACCAAGTGGAGCATTAGGCGTGTAAATCTGTCCTCAACCTTGTCTGTGGGGGATGGAGTAGAGATGGAGCCATTGCTGCCTAGAATTGCTTCCGCATTAGTTAAATTGCTTCCGCATTAGAATGAAGACTTCCGCTGCATAGAAATAAGACTTCCGCTGTGAGCATGAGTCCAAGACTCATGAGACATTGTAATAAATTCTGTTATTCATGGTAATATATAATATGAATTCAGTTTGTGGAACATATGTGTATGTGTGATGAACATCCTGGCCACACATATGCATCAGTTCTCTGTTCCGTGGTATTCCACAGAATTGAGGGCATCACAGATTGGTATCAGAGCCACGGTTGACGGAGGGTTACACGCCTAAATAGGAAATACAAATTGGTATCAAAAGCCACAGATGAGGGTAGATTACACACCTGGATACAATCACGGATTGGTACCAGAACCACGGGTTGATGGTAGGTTACACACTTAGATAGAGCACAGATTAGTATCCGACACAGATTGGTAGCTAAGCCACGCTGACCATAGGATGCAAGCCTAGGATGCATAGATTGGCCTTGAAACTACATTGACATAGGAAACCAACCTTGAATAGGAGTTGTGTGAGCCCTTGTGATGATTGTTTGTGAAATGTGTGTATAGTGTGAGTCGTGGGACGTCTCAAAGCGTTGTCCATATCCACACATAAGAGAAAGAGGTGTGAGATGGCTCGGCACTTGTTCACATCCTCATATGGGCTAATATATATAGTCCAACTCACCTTGATGCATATAGTTGAGGGAATCTACCTAACTTTCTAACCTTCTATTCTATTTCGATCTCTCTCACAGATGGTGAGAGGAAACGCCGGCCGAAGGAACATCCGTGACAACCAAGAGGATGGTCAGATGAAGTTCCTGTTAACCCCGGAGCTGGCGAGAACCACCTGGAATGGTTGCTGGCCATGCAGAATCAACTTATGAAAACCATGATCCAAACTTTGGGTCAGTTGCAGGCCAACGACAACAACCCCGTTCCGGCACCACCGCCACCACCACCGCCGGCTCGTAACAGGCTGGGAGAGTTCATGAGGACTCGACCACCCACCTTCGCTCAAGCTAATGACCAAATGGAGGCCGACGACTGGTTGAAGTCCATGGAGAAGAAGCTTGCCATAGTGCAGTGCAATGACCGAGAGAAGGTTCTCTTTGCGTCGCACCAACTTATGGGAGCTGCCGCTGACTGGTGGGATGCCCTATGTAACGCTCATGCCGACCCGGAGGCGATCACTTGGACTGAGTTCAAGGAGAGTTTCCGCTCCCATTACATCCCTGCTGGTGTAATGATGCTCAAGAGGCAGGAGTTTGAAGGTCTCCGCCAAGGACAGAGAAGCGTGAATGAGTATCTCAACAAGTTCACACAATTGTCCCGGTATGACCCCAAAGATGTCAACTCAGACCAGAGGAAGCAATATCTGTTCATGAGAGGGTTGAACAATGAGATTCAGGTTCAACTCCTCAACAATGACTACGCAAGCTTTCAGAAACTGGTTGACAAGGCTATAGTGGTCGAAAGAAAGATCCGAGAGATCGAGCGAGAGTGCAAGAGGAAGATGTCATACCAGCCCCAAGGGAGCAACGTACGATCTCGGTACATGCCCCCAGCTGCACCGCAGTATGGATCGACCGCCCCTGCATACCTCCCTAGTCAGCCACCACAGCAACGACCCATTGCACCAGCACCTCGTGTTCCCATGCCTCCTGTGCCCCGGCCTAACATGGGCGCTCCTGTTCAAAAACCCCGCCCCAACGTACCTACTGCCGTAGGCAACAGGGCATGCTTCGCATGCGGGGAAACAGGACACTTCGCGAACCAGTGCTCGAGGAGAGGCCCTGGACAGCAAGGCAACTTGCCCAAGCAGAACCCGCGACCAAACAGAGGGGACAATCAAGGAAACCGTGGACAGCAGAACTATGCTCGTGGCAACGTGAACCATGTCTCTGCTGAGGAAGCACAACAGGCTGAGGACGTCGTAATTGGTATGTTCCTTGCCAACTCCAACCCAGCCACCATCTTATTTGATTCTGGAGCATCACATTCCTTCATATCATCCAAGTATGTTGCCAAGCATAATCTACACATATCCCACTTAAAATGTGCTATGTTAGTTAATTCTCCCGGAGGAGAAATGAGGACTAATATAGTATGTCCGAAAGTAAGCCTTAAAATAAGGGGGTAAACTTCCTTGCCAACCTCATTGTCTTGGATTCTCAAGGGATTGACATAATACTCGGGATGGATTGGTTAAGCAAGCACAATGTGGTAATCCAATGTGCTGAAAGAAGCGTGCAGTTGACAAATGAGCACGGTATTCATGTCGAGTTTGAGTCAGCCCAACAAACAACCGAAGAGGCAATTTTGAACCACGTCGAAGGAGCAACATTGGACAGCATTCCAGTGGTTCAAGAATTCTCGGACGTGTTTCTAGAGGAGCTTCCAGGTATGCCCCCTGATCGGGACATTGAGTTTGCCATTGATTTGGTACCCGGAACTGCACCCATAGAAAAGAGACCCTGCAGGATGCCCGTCAATGAACTAGTAGAACTAAAGAAGCAAATTCAGGAGCAATTGGAGAAGGGTTTTATACGTCCAAGCTCGTCACCATGGGGAGCTCCTGTGCTCTTCGTAGATAAGAAGGATGGAACCCAAAGGATGTGCGTGGACTATAGGTCTCTCAACGAGGTGACAATCAAGAACAAATACCCTCTACCCCGTATAGAGGACCTATTCGACCAAATGAAAGGAGCCCGAGTGTTCTCCAAGATTAATCTTCGGTCGGGATATTTCCAACTGAAGATAAAGCCCTTCGATATACCCAAGACTGCCTTTCGAACACGATATGGTTCGTATGAATATACCGCCATGTCTTTTGGGTTAACAAATGCACCCACATACTTCATGTACCTTATGAACAAGGTCTTCATGGAGTACTTGGATAAGTTCGTCGTGGTTTTCATCGACGACATTATGGTGTATTCAAAAAGTGAGGAGGAGCATGAAGAACATTTGAAATTGACCTTGCAGAAAATGCGTGAGCATCAATTGTATGCCAAGCTTAACAAGTGTCAATTTTGGCTAAAGGAAATATCGTTCCTAGGCCACATTATCTCCGAAGAAGAGGTATCGGTTGATCCCGGAAAAGTGAGAGATGTTCTGAAGTGGGACCAACCGCAAAACGTGAGGGATATTCAGAGTTTTCTTGGGATGGATGGATACTACCGACGCTTTATTAAGGACATCTCTAAGATAGCAAAGCCTATGACAGAGTTGCTAACGAAGGGAAAAGCCTTTCGATGGACACCAGCATGCCAACAAAGTTTTGAGGAACTCAAGAAAAGGCTAACCACAGTGCCAGTTTTGGTATTGCCGGACATAAGCAAGAGCTTTGACATATATTGTGATGCATCCAGACAGGGGCTCGGATGTGTGCTCATGCAAGAAGGACAAGTGGTAGCCTATGCCTCACGACAATTAAAGAAGCACGAGTTTAATTATCCTACACATGACTTGGAGCTAGCAGCAGTAGTGCATGAATTGAAGATTTAGAGACAATATATCCTTGGTCATCGATGTGAGATCTATACGGATCATAAAAGCCTCAAGTACATATTTACACAAATGGACTTGAATTTGAGGCAACGTCGATGGTTGGAACTCATCAAAGATTATGATGTTGGAATCAACTACCACCCTGGGAAGGCCAATGTAGTAGCTGATGCATTGAGCCGAAAGGGAGCATGTCACCAACTCACGGTTCGGGAGCTACCACCCGAACTACGTAAGGAGTTCGAACAGTTACACCTCGGATTCTTGAACAACATGGAAACGATGGAGATCCACTCTTCATTGGAGCAAGAGATAAGAGATGGCCAAGCAACGGATGAGGAGATCAAGGAGATCAAGGAAAGGATCCGACAAGGAATAGAGAAGGATTTCAAAGAAGATGAGAAGGGTACGCTTTGGCTAGGAAAAAGGATTTGTGTGCCTAACGTGAAGCACCTCCGCGACATGATATTGAAGGAGGCACATGATTCACCCTATTCCATACATCCTGGAAGTACCAAAATGTACAAGGACTTGAAGACTTGTTACTAGTGGGATGGTATGAAAAGGGATATAGCTGAATACGTTGCCCTATGTGGCACATGCCAACAGGTGAAGGCCGAACATCAAAGACCCGCTGGCCACGTGGCGTGTCCGGAGCTCATCCCTGCGAAGTGGGGAGAGGTCCGCCGCTAAACTGGCTACGTTGCAGGCTCGGGACTCATCTCCGCTAAGGGGGAGAGGTCCGACCCTGTGGGACACGTGTTGCCCCTGGAGCTAGCCACTGCGGAAGAAGCAAAGGCAGTTCCACAGGACACATGTCACCTTCGGATCTAGTCACCGCGGAAATCAGAGGACCAGTCGCGCGGGAGATGTGTCGATCTCGGAGCTCACCTCCGAGAGGTCCAGAATGGATACGTGGCACACCCGGAGCTACCTCCGAAGAGAGGGAGGTCCGGAATGGATACGTGGCACACCCGGAGCTACCTCCGGAGAGAGGGAAGGTCCGGCACTGACACATGGCGTGCGCAGAGCCACCTCCGAATAGAGAGGAGGTCCCGATCGCCAGGATACGTGGCGCACGCGGAGCTCACCTCCGAAGGAGAAGGGCAGTCTCGCTCGCTTGACACACGGCACAACCGGAGCTCGTCTCTACGGAAAAGGGGAGACCAGGCCCAGTAGACACGTGGAGCTTCCAGAGCTCATCACCGCGGAGGTAACGAGTTCTGGAGCGGTTTTTGGATTCTGTACGCGTAGAAATACCGGTACGGAGGAGAAACTGACCTGAATTCCACAATGGTACCGCACCAAATCGACTAAAGATAAGTTGTTAAGATTCAACGACAATCTGAATAGGACTCTTATTTGGAATACAATCAGATTAGGACTCTTCTTCTCCCGATTATAAATAGAACCCAGAACCTTTGGCTGAAACCACAAACTTCTTTTTCCAACTCCTGAGCCGACGACTTAGAGCCCTAGCCCCAACTCGCCGAGTAAGACCATCGCCGGAGTTCAGTCGAGAAGGATCGCCTGAAGGGAGCCCAACGATGTGTCTGATCAGAGAAGGACCCCGAGACCAAGGAGAATGTAAGGTAGGTCTCCAATATCACCTTACGACATTGTCGTGTTTTCTTTGCATCTGTTCTTCTATTCCTTTTGAACAGAAGCTTTCTCGTGGACAGATCACTTGTTGATCGGGTTGATCTAAAGACAGGGTCATCGCCACATCCACATTTGATCCGAACACCTTTGTTCATCATAAAACTGATTATGGGATAGCATGCATATGCATCATCGCATCTAGTTAAAGTTTGTGCATAATATTGATTGCTGTGGATCTTGTATGTGCGTGATCCTGTATAGCAGGACAAGCTCAGGGAGCTGTCTATAACGAGCTGCAACAACAAGGTTTCGAGGTCCAAGAGCCACCAGAATCGCAAGAACAAGGCAAGTGCCCCTTGACCATATTGATCCTATGTTTTGGGAAAAACTGTTTTGTTTTGTGAAAAGGTGTGTGTGCGGAGTCAAACATGATGGGAAACCCTTTTATAGGAGTTTACTAGTTTTGGTTAAAACCACCCTTGTCGCCAGGGAAGTTTATGAGTCGGGTATGGTTTTTGTTTTAAGCTTCGCTGAGTCCATGGGATTGGGAAGCGAGATAGATGTGTCTAGCTAACTACACTCGTAACGATAATGAGAAATTGATATTGTTAATGAACATGGATCGAAGGGAGATCTAGGTAAGACTGGGTTTGAATGAGGTAGCATGAGATGGTGGTTTACTTGCCGTAGATCTAAGAACCGGTTCATGCGAGCACATGCTAGGATAACAGTGCCACCACAAGGCCAAGTATGGGTGCGGCTTAGCTGATTAATTAGGTAAGTTGCTAGATTGTTATGAACCGTGGAAGGCGCGGGGAATAGGAGTCGAGTGAGGACTGCCCTGGGAACTACATGGCACAAGAGGGGGCCCGTGGGTGGGAGAATTGGAGATTCTAGCCTGCCAGTGAAACCTTAGTGAGTCCATACATCTAGTAGCCCCTTTGTAAAGGCTATTTTGTGATCTCTTGGCCATACACCGACGGTTGTGTACTGGTATAATGGAGGTTCTGCAGTCGCCGACGGGTGACGAAATCACAAACTTGTGGGTAAAGAGGTGCAAACTCTGCAGAGTTCTAAAACTATCATGATAGCCAAGCTTACGGTTACGAGCGCCCGGCCAACTTTCATGATTAGTTGGGATGGTTATTGGTTATGGTTTTGGATGGTTTGGTTTTGGTTTTGGTTTCGGAACTGTTGAGTCCGGGTGATAAGATGGGTTGCATGACTGTTGAGTCATGGCAACAAGGTTGGTCTCGGTGGGAGACGAAGTTGTTTATGAGATGAAATGGTAGCGAATACGAGATGGTATTCGTGAGATGGTAGCGAATACGAGGAGGTATTCGTGAACAAGAATGAGGTTGATTGATGACTGGTTGTGACATGGGAGGTAATGAACATAATGGAGGTATGATTGATATTTTAATGCATGTTGGGATTACATTCACTTAAATATAAGTTGCTGTTTTATCGTGGTTTTCGATAAATAACTTTGCTTTCTACAATGAGCCTTTTTATACCTACCTTGTTATGAGCTACATATCATATTTTCCTGCACTTGTTGAGTACATCATTGTACTCAATGTTGCATTATTATTTCATCATCAGCAACAGGAGAAGATTACTATGAAGACCAAGTGGAGCATTAGGCGTGTAAATCTGTCCTCAACCTTGCCTGTGGGGGATGGAGTAGAGATGGAGCCATTGCTGCCTAGAATTGCTTCCGCATTAGTTAAATTGCTTCCGCATTAGAATGAAGACTTCCGCTGCATAGAAATAAGACTTCCGCTGTGAGCATGAGTCCAAGACTCATGAGACATTGTAGTAAACTCTGTTATTCATGGTAATATATAATCTGAATTTAGTTTGTGGAACATATGTGTATGTGTGATGAACATCCTGGGCACACATATGCATCAGTTCTCGGTTCCGTGGTATTCCACAGAATTGAGGGCATCAAAACCACAGTATGTACAATGAAATGTAACCTTATGTTCATGTCTAGATAAGCATGCAACATGTTTATTAGAAACCGAATGAGACAACACTTCTGCAGATTTGAAAACTTCTTTTTGTTTAGGAACTGTTTGAATCAAACCATTTCCTAATGACTTTACAATTAGGTGGATGTGCTACAGAATGAGCATAAGGATCAAAACGTAAACCAGTTTTATCATTGCAAGACTTAGATGAATTCAGCAGAAAGTTCAGGTTCTTATTTGCACTGCAAAACCATTCTAGTGCCCTATGCATGTCATTAAGTTTCTTGGACAAGTCTAGACAGTTTTCACATGAAATTTTTCCTTTTAGTGTGCATTTAGAACAAGAATTAACTTCATGAACATGTAAAGCATTGTTCAAAGCAAATCATTCATCCGTAGCGTCATGTAGTTCTTATTAAGATCATCACAGCTAGAACAATGCAGATCAATTGTAGAACAACTAGCATCTTTAATGTTTTTATCGCTAAGTGCAGCAGGCTTTTTGTTCTTTTCAATTTCAAGTTCAAGTCTATCAAGTGTGGAGGTGTGCGTACTTCTTAAAGAGGACAATTTTTCATAAATTAGATCGCAAGATGAGCAAGAATCATCACTAGGAATCAAAGTTTTTAAACGTTTAATTTCAGATTCTAGTGATTCAATTTAAACATTACTTTGCTTAAGTTTTTTGTCCTTTTTCTTAAGTATGGTAGTTGCATGATAAAGAGCATCAAACAATTCATTGTAAGAGGGATTTACCTCCTCATTGTCGCTGATTTATTTTTCTTCCTCCGAGCTTGAACGTTGAGTGAAACCCTTCTTTTTCTTGTTGCAGTTGGCAGAGGAGTGCTTCGCCCTTGTTAGTTTTTCATCACGGAAAGTAGGACCTGAACGGTTAGGGCAATCTGTACGAAAATGTCATGTCTTACCACATTAGAAGCATCGTTGAGAGCTGCCACTTCCTCTCCTTCTTGTTCTCACATTTTGCAATGCTTTTGAGAACTGAGTAGAGAGAAGTGCTAGCTCCTCCTACGGAAACTCTTCAATCTTTTCAAGGGTTAGAGAGGACAACAAAGAAAGTGTACCACAAGATGAAAAATTGCTATAATTAGGTATGTCACGTTGTGAAACAAAAGCAAGAGACTTATTGGGATTCTTACGTGAGATTATGTCAATTTCATGAGTTTTGAATTTAGAATATAGCACATCTAAAGTAAGTGTACTCATGACAGTAGATTCACGAATAGATGTAACTTTCATCTCCCAAATTGACATGTCTAATGTACTTAACAATTGCCTAGCATTTTCAGCATCGGAAAAATTAACATTGACACTATGCAAGTTTCTAAAATTTTTATTAAAAGCGAGCAAATAAACATTCGATGGACTCACCTGGTTGCATCTCAAAGAGCATATATTCTTTATTGAACATATATTTTCTTACCTCCTTGGTCATGTTGGATCCTTTGTGGTTGTCGCAAAGTGCTTTCCACACATCGTATGCAGATCGGAGGTGTGCAACACGATCGAAGTCGCTTTGAGTCAATCCTTAGATGATCAAGTTGCGAGGCTTGTTATTGTTGTCGACATCTCTCATGTTCGCAGCCGTAACTTGATCGTTTGATGGCACATCGAAGGACTTGCAGACCTTTTCCCATATGGTGAATCTTGCGCTTGTACGTAAGCCTCCATACGAGCCCTCCAAAAACTGAAAATCAACGCCATCGAACACACAAGGTTTTGCGAAGTATTTCTCCATGTTGATTAGTGAAAACACGTACAAATCAATGATATTAGATCACTGTGGCTCTGATACCAATTGTAGTATCAAAGAGCACGTGAAAATCTACCAGATGGGGGGTGAATGGTAGATTAAAACTTTTTATGCTGAAGCTACAAAAACCCCTCGGCAGAAAATCGATCTGATAAAGAAACTATGTGTGCAACTGTTTTGACATGTTCAAACGTGACTAAACTAGTGGAGATTACAGAGAATCAAGTCACAAAGCCACTGAACAAGAATCACATGAAAACATAAAGTAGAACTTGAGTTATGATCAAAAGACTAGACGAAGGTCAATCTGTTCTACCCGATTTTAAAAACAGATCTGCAATGCTGCAAAAAACTCGTGTAGATCAAAAACCACAAATCCAATGACTGTGAAATTTTCAAAGATGATATATAATAAAGTTGTGAAGACAACCCAAAAAGAATCATGTCAATTGGATCACGTGAAGCTCATGTGAGTGAAAGTTCAGACACTCCGAAGCTGGTATTTCGGCAATATTCAAAACTTTAAATGTAAATCCTCACTTTTATTCTAATTGCCAATGTATTCAGCACACATAGGTCTCACATGTTGATTGTAAAAACGTTATTTTTAAGGAATGTTTGTTTGATGATTATTGTTTTTATCAATTATCGAATGGTTTGTTGTCTTTTTGTTTGATGTTAAATGTGGTTGATGTATACCGGGCCGCAACAGCGCCGGCGACACCAGCTCAACTCCAATGAACTCGATGATTCTACCGCCAGGCGTTCTACCGCTTGGAATTTGATGATTGTCGCTGCTAGGGCATAAATCCTCACGGGGAATACGCTGCTAAGGTCGGAGGTCGGGAATGGCCGGAGGATAGCGCGCAATGACGACAGCGGCAAAAGCAACTCCGGCGATGGTGCTACAGCTCGTGAGAGCTCTAAATCCACTGTGGTTTGCTCCTACAGCATCAGTGGAACATGCCTAACCCGGAAATGGATCCTGATTGGGGTGAAAACCACCGGAAGTATGCTATCACCGTGACCCAAGCCCGAAAATGGTTGCGGCTGCAAAAAGTTGGTTTCCGGTGATCCTACTTGATCTTTTCAACCGCCGTTTCTTCGGACAGCTTCGCAAGATCGTGTAGTGCTAAAACAAAATCAATTCAATTTTATTATACCTTACAAATTGCATTTTGTTCAGTCCGTTATCTGTTTGCTCAATTTTCATACATTGGAGAGGAGCAGAGAATGAGAACCAGAATCCATCGGGGCCCCGGACGGTCGCCGCTCCCACCCTGCTTCAAGGCCGGCCCTGGGTGCTCTAAAGAACGGCCGAAAGAAGAACTAGAGGAAAACTAACTCAATTTGGGACGAGCGTATATAAAGCTCGTCTCTTATTTTCTTGTATGGGAGAGAGCCTAATATGGGCGCGTCTCGCATTGTTTGAGATACGAAGCGCTTGCATAGAGCTCGTCTCCCTTTTGGTGGAATATTTTTCTATACACAGCAATATTTCTAAATGTCATGAATTTGATTCAGATAATTAGTCCAGTCAAGTCATTTCCTCTAAGTGACCAAGCTAAAGTAAATCTGCACATTATGATCGTACCATCCTCTGTTTTCAGGGGCATATGCATTTCGGCCTCTGTTTTCAGTGTCAACAATTAAGTTGCCATCATTTTTGAATGATGATTAGACAAATAAGGTGAACTGAATTCATTCAGATTGTTTTGAATTAAATAAAAAACCATTTTACTCTACAGCTGATGTTGTGGTGAGTAGCTCCATCAGAAACAGAACACAAGGCA
Organism: Neostapfia colusana; assembly: GCA_030760725.1. Lineage (NCBI taxonomy): Eukaryota > Viridiplantae > Streptophyta > Magnoliopsida > Poales > Poaceae > Neostapfia > Neostapfia colusana. Next base: position 10,613,867 of record JASWHV010000012.1, on the reverse strand, counting down.
TCAAGTGGCCATATTTTCACACATTTAGCATATTTCACACATATATCAAATGAAAGTAAAATTTTAACTCAATTGACCATATTTTCAAATATTGAGCATATTTTACACAATCATTTTGCTACTTTCTGTTGCAGTCTTGGTTTTTCAAATTCTTGACTTTTTCTTGGTGGCCGTTGTGCAAGTAAGGAGCTTCGTTGGCCGATGGTATTCTTGGCTTGATCATCGAGGTGACTAAAGGAGGAATCTCATCAAATCGATCAAACTCTTCCCGATCGACGGCATTCTCGACTCTGACGATTCGTCGTTTTCTAGGTATAATCACCTTAAGTCTTTTATTTGTTGTATCTAGAACATAGAACACTTGAGCAACGTGTTCTGCTAACACGAAAGGCTCCGACTTATATCCTTGACAATTAAGATCAACGCTAATGAACCCGTACTTGTCTTGTACAACACCATTGATTTTATTAACCCAGTTGCAACGGAAAAGAGGAATCTTGAATCCGTGATAGTCAAGCTCCCAGATCTCTTGTATTTGACAATAGTACATGTTTTTGTCTTGGCCTATAGCATCATAAGCATCAACACGTACACCACTATTCTGATATGTGCTTTTCTGATCTTGTTGTACAGTGTAGAACGTATGTCGTTCCCTTGATATGTCATAATGGTGAATATAGGACCACGAGCCAACTTTTTTAGGTATTCACTTGTTTGAGTATACGATGAGTGAGAAATCTGATCCCAGATCCATCCAATGAATTTTCTCATGTGTTCATTTCTAACCATGATTCATTGCGGCCAGGATTCTCTCTAAGCATCACCTCCTTGTGCTCATCGAAGTACTCGGACACAATGGACATCTGTTGTAAAACGTGGAAATGAACGCAGAATGATAAATGTGGATCTAGAGTTATAGCCTTCCTCCCAATGGTCCCTTTTCCTGTGAGCCTCCCCTCATGACGAGACTTGGGAACACCAATAGGGTTACTCGGGTCAGCGTAGTTTAGAGCCCACTCCACGGCTTCCTCTGTACAATATCCTTGTACCATGCTGCACTCAGGGTAAGCTTGATTTCTAATGAAGGACTTCACTATGCCGTTGAATCTCTCGTATGCATACATCTGGTGAAGGAACACAGGGCCATGTAGCTTCACCTCCTTAATAAGATGAGTTGTGAAATGGACGCTGATGTCGAAAAAAACAGGTGGAAAATACATCTCAAGGAAGCATAAAGTTTCATAGTGCCTTTTTTACAATGACTCGAGAGCTACTTCACTTATTACTTTTTGACCAATTGCATTGAAGAAAAAGCAAAAGCTCATTATAGCCTCCCGAACATTGACCGGTAGGATATTTCGAATTCCAACAGCAATCATCCGCATAAGCAATAAATGGTAATAATGAGACTTCACACTGGGAGCTACTTTTAGATCTAGAAATGAAATAAGCCTTGAGACGTTTGTCGAGTAGCCGTATGGTAATTTCACGTTTTTCAAGAACCCACAAACCTCTTTCTTCCCCTGTTTTGAAAGGGTGATGCATGATGTGGGTAGCTTTGTTCATTTTACCGAGTCATCGAGCCACAACTCAGGCCTAATTCCCATTTTCTTTAGATCAGCTCGTGCATGTCCATGATCCCTAGTTTTCCCATCTGTGTCAAGCAATGTCCCGAGTAGGCTCTCGCACACATTATTCTCAACGTGCATCACATCAATCGAATGACGGATGTCTAAGTCTTTCCAATACGGTAGCTCCCAAAAGATCGATTGCTTCTTCCACATGTCATCTTCGCCAGTATTTTTGCCACTCCTTTTCCTCTTACCAAGGACAACATGGATATCCTTGACCATTTCATAGACTTCACGACCTGAGAGATGGGGTGGAGTACGCCTCTTTTCAATGTTACCATTGAAATTATCCTTCATACTCCGAAACGGGTCTTTCATTGGAATGTAGTGTCGATGTCCCATGTATACTATTTTTCGTGACTCGCTCAAATACTGTGTCTAATTCTCAGAAACAATGTGGACATCCGCAACCTACTTTCTTACAACGTCCGGACAAGTAACGTGCCGCTGGAGAATCACAAACAGTCACAACTAAAATGTCTTATCATTCCAGCATCATGCGTATGCTTCTCTTTGTGCAATAGCAACAATTCTAACTCCTTGTTTGCAAACCAACACTTCAAACGAGGAATGATAGGAAAGTACCAAAACACCTTTTTAGGCCCGCTTTTTCTTCTATTTCTGTTGCAGTTCTCGTCATCACTGTCGTCTTTCCTATGATTGAATCGGTCGAGTCCACAAATAGGGCATTTCTTGAGGTTTTCGTACTCAGGTCCGCGATATAGAATGCAATCATTCTTGCACACATGGATTTTCTCCACCTCCAAACCCAGTGGACAGATTATCTGTTTCGCCTCATAAACCGTCTTAGGGACTGTGTTGCCTTGGGGTAACATGTCCTTAAGAAGCGTCAACAATTCCTTAAAACTACAATCACTCCATCCGTTGCTCGCCTTCAACTGGAAAAGTGTCACCATCACAAACAGTCTCATGTACTGAGTCGCACAACCATGATACAATGGCTTCTTTGAGTCTTCGATCATCTTCTTGTACTTTGCAAGTTCACCATTACTGTACTGATTATCGCTGTCATGTCTCTCGACATTGCGTACCTTCTCCTCTATGTTATGCACCTGAAACTCAATGTCGTCATTGGTGAACCCTAATATATCTGGCACATTCACAACATCATTGTGATGTTCTTTGACACTGGTAGGGACCTCCCTCTCCAGATATGAATCTCTCATATCTGCTTCATTAAGTCCCTCCTCCCCATGTTTGTTCCAACATCGATAATCCACCATGAATCCATGTGTGATCAAATGTGACCTCAGCACATCATTTGAGCGATGTCTCTTCTCATTCTTGCAATGTTTGCAAGGACAACAAATATTCCTCTATTGTTGTCCAACATGTCTTTCTTCTTGAAATTGATAAATGCATCTACCCCTTTGATATAATCATTGCAAAGGCATGGCCCACACATCGAACTTCGATCCAACGGTATCTATGTACAGAAAAAAAGAGCTAAATCAAAGAAATTTGAAGCCACTGATAGTCAAGATCTAAAGGGATACAAAAATAGTAAGGAGCAGGAGAGGAGGAGAGGACTAACCCTTTGTTTTAAAGGTCACTGTCGGTACCCGCGATATGGGGTACCCCCGCGCACAGGAGAAAATGCCTAAGGATCTCGCCCTTCTCCGCAGGGAAAGCTCCGAAGGCCCCACGTGTCCAGTGGGGCCAGACCTCCCTCCCGTCAGAGGAGAGCTCCGGGCTCGCCACGTGGCCTACAGCAGCCAGACCTCCCCCCTCCGTGAGGAGAGCTCTGAAGGTGCCACATGTCCCGCGGGGCCGGACCTCCCCCTCCTTAGAGGAGAGCTCCAGACCCGCCACGTGGCCGACATAAGACGGACCTCCCCCCTCCGCGGGGGAGAGGTCCGAAGGCTCCACGTGTCCTGCGGGGCCGGACCTCCCCCTCCTTAGAGGAGAGCTCCGGGCCCGCCACGTGTCTAGCAGACAGCGCTGCCTGCTCCCGGGCGGTAGGCAGCGGGCGTAAAGACGCTCCATACCTTGCCCGTACAAGGTATTCAAGGCCCGCGCCTTCCCAAGATGCGGAGACGCGGAACACGCCTCTGTCAGGTGCCGTTGCGTCCAGTCGCATCACAGACTGGTGCAACGGTGTCAGAACCTGCCAGCCAATAAACACAGCGACAAGACATCCCATGCCGCTCCCTCCGTCATCAACCACTACGACTAGCGTGCGGCATGGGCAGGACAGCAAGACGAAGACTCAGAAGCCTTCGCCAGAGACAACTACCGACATAACTGCGGATACGATAGTCTGCAGGCAATCTCCCCGGGACCACCTGTCGGGTCCCGGGCCCCCCTTGTAAGCCACCCGAGCCTTGGACTATAAAAGGCTCGGGTAGGCGACGTTAGCAAGGGTTCGCACTCCAGTGGTTCCCACTCCGGGAGTTCGCACTCTGCAACTCATACGCTAGCCTTGCACTCTCAAGCTGTAACTCACTCCCAAGCTCAGGACTCCGGCCCTGAGCAGCAAGCAATACAGCGAGCTCCATAGCTCGCCGTGGACGTAGGGTTTTACGCTCCGGCGGCCTGAACCACGTAAAACTCGCCGTGTCAAGCTCTTACTAACTTGTCCATCTGCGCAAGCTCTCCGCTAGGAACTAGCCCCACCGAAAAAAGAACCTCCGCGGGCTGCCCAGTGCAGGCCCGGGGGAAGTGTCGACTGAACACTTCGACATTTGGCGCGCCAGGTAGGGGGCTTTTCCCCTTGCGCTACGAGTTTCCGCCGACGAAGATGACCAAGCTTCCTTCAGCGGTAAACTCTCCTCCTTCGCGTTCACGGTGAACCGTGACCAGGGGGGAGTACATGTCGACACACTCAGGACGGGGTGTGTCGGCGCAAGCTGGGAGCCAGCAGCCGGCTCTGGCAGTGCCGACCCCGGCAATGCAGGCTCCAGCCAGCGTCAGGTCTTCAGTAGCGCTGAGCGTACCCGGCGGGGGTGCGCTAGCTGCAGCAAGAGCGCTACGGCACAATCCGCCTGCTGGGGACGCGCCTCAGGAAGTGACCCAGCAGTGGATTCGCGAGGTAGACCGTCTCGTCGTCGCCGCCGCAAACCCTCGACTTCGGTGGGGACGACGCTCCGGCCAACCGGCTGTGTCGCTGATGCGCACGCCAATGGTTGGCGAGCAGACGGCGGACTCCAGCTCCACCAGGCTTCCGTCGACGGACCTGAGGGCAGAGCCGGAGCGATGCCACTTGGGCCAAGATGCCCGAGTGTTCTTCGAGCGACGTCAAGAAAGGCGTCGCAACCAAGAGGCTGGCGTCAGCATGACGCCGGCCTCGACCCAGCCTGAAGGGCAGATCTTTGCCATGCGAGCTCTGCCCCAGGCATACGCCGTGCAGCATATGCCACAACCATATGCCCCGCAAACGGCGTCCCCGGTCTAGGGAGCAGCCTTGCCCATACCGGGGTACACTGTGCCAGCGGCGAACCAAGCGTTCGCGGCACCAATACCTGCACTGGGAGCCAGCAGCCGGCTCTGGCAGCGCCGACCCCGGCAATGCAGGCTCCAACCAGCGTCAGGTCTTCAGTAGCGCTGGGCGTACCCGGCGGGGGTGCGCTAGCCGCAGCAAGAGTGCTACTGCACAATCCGCCTGCTGGGGACGCGCCTCAGGCAGCGACCCAGCAGCGGATTCGCGAGGTAGACCGTCTTGTCGTTGCCGCCGCAAACCCTTGACTTCGGCGGGGACGACGCTCTGGCCAACCGGCTGTGTCGCTGACGCGCACGCCGACGGTTGACGGACAGACGGCGGATTCCAGCTCCACCAGGCTTCCGTCGACGGACCTGAGGACTGAGCTGGAACGATGCCACCTGGGCCAAGACGCCCGAGTGTTCCTCGAGCGGCGACGAGAAAGGCGTCGCAGCCAGGAGGCCGGCGTCAGCATGACGACTTCCTCAACCGTGCCTGAGGCGCAGACTTTCGCCACGCGCACTCTGCCCCAGACATACGCCACGCAGCATATGCAACAGCCATATGTCCTGCAAACGGCGCCCCTGGTCTATGGCGCAGCCTTGCCCATACCGGGATACACTGTGCCAGCGGCAAACCAAGCGTTCGCGGCACCAATGCCTGCAGCAAAAGGGGCAGGATGTACGGCCCTGGAGCCCCACCTCCGCTTCGCGAGGTGGCCGCGCAAGTTTCGGCCGCACCTGCCCGAGAAGTACGATGGCAGCGTCAACCCGGCGGGGTTCCTCCAGATCTACTCCACCGCCGTGCTTGCCGCAGGAGGGGATGAGGCCGTCATGGCCAAACTACTTCCCCGTCGCCTTGACCGGCCCAGCCCGGTCTCGGCTAATGAACCTCCCTCAGGGTTCCATAACTTCCTGGGGAGAGCTCTGCCGGCAGTTCATCGCCAACTTTGGCAGCTCCTACACCCGTCCCGGCACGGAGCCTGACCTCCACGCCATCAAGCAACAACCTGGGGAGTCGCCGCGCTCCTTCATCCAGCGGTTCTCCCAGGTACGCAACACCATTCCGCATATTCAAAGTGCTTCTGTGGTGGCGGCACTTCGACAGTGTCCGGGACGAGAAGATGCTTGAGAGGCTTGCAACCAGAGAGGTCTGCGATGCCTCCGAGATCTTCAGCCTGGCGGACAAGTGCGCCAGAGCAGCCGGAGGGCGGAGTTGGCACTCACTGCCAGCTTCCGAAGCCGGAAGACAGCCCGAAGACGGCGGAGTTCAAGCTGAGCTCCCGACCACGTCAGACAGCCAAGAGCCAAGCACAGGCTGACTTCGTGGCTGAGTGGACGCCAACGAAGGCTAACCTAGGGGGCCGCGAAGACGGTGAACCAAAGTACCGAGCTCCGGTCTTCACCGAGCCTCACTGGATGCTCTTCTTCGACGGCTCCTCGCGAAAGCAGGGGGCCGGTGCCGGCGTACTGCTCCTCATGCCATCGGGGGAGCAGTCTGGGTACATGGTGCGTCTCAATTCCAAGGCAACCAACAACTTGGCAGAGTATGAAGCACTCATCTTTGGCCTAAAAGACAGTCCTGTCTCTGGGCGCTCGCCAGTTGTTGGCGCAGCGCGACTCCCAGCTAGTTATCAAGCAAGTTAAGGGTGAATGCCCCTGCAATGACCCACAGCTAGCTGCTTATCTGCTCCACGTGCGGATGTTGGAGAAAGACTTCCTCGCCTTGGACCTGCGCCATGTACCGCGCGCTGGCACGGCCGCAGCTGACGACCTCTCAACGAAAGCCTCCGTCAGAGCCCCTGCGCATGAAGGAGTCTTCGAGAGGACGTTGCTGCGGTCCACAGCCCGGCCCGCCGAGCCGGGCGAAGGGGGCTGAACCAGTGCCTCGAAGCTAGGCAGTCCCGGCGGCCCTGTATGCCGCCAAAGGATCGTAAGAGTCACTGGGGACTCCGTGCAACCCAGCTCTCAAGATCCAGAAGCTCAAGTAGTCCCGATGCATGGACCACGGAGGTCCAGGACTCCTTGAAGGACATCCTTCCTGATGAACGTGCATCCGCTGAACGGGTGGTGCGGATGGCTAAGTGCTACGCGCTGGTATCTTTACTGGCGTGGCGCCACGACATCCTATTGCGGTGCATAACCCAGGAGGGAGGCTGCGATTAGCTCGCAGTAGTCCAAGGAGGCGAGTGCTGGGAACGCTCATCATCCCGCACGTTGGTCGGTTAAGCCACCCGGCATGGCTCCTACTGACCGAGAGCCACCTGGACGCCGTCAAACCGGTTAGGGATGCAATGCCTGCCAGGTCCACGCCAAGCAGACCCACACAACCGGTGCAGACGCGCACCTAGAGCCGTCGGGGGATACCGGCTCCTCCATGTCGAGGGCCAGCCGGACTTCCCAGGGCCGGGTCACGGGAACTACCCTTCCACATGGTATGCGGGGCTGAAGCCATGCTTCCCCCTGATATAGCCATGGGGGTCCCCCCGTGTCCGGCGTACGACGAAGCCACGCATGACCCGCTCTACGTGAAGACAGGCGCTCCGACGCTACCCAGTAAGTTCACCATGCTTACTTAGGTGTTTATTTAAATTACGCATTAATTTATATGAACACCTCCCCACGCTCTAGACAGTGTGCGTCCATTGTACACTCGGCTCCTCTTTCCGGCTCTCATGCATAGTCGATATTTGCCGTCTTGCCGAAGGCGGTAGTGCTTGGGGTACCTGCCAGAGGCCCGATGGCCTTTTGGATCTTCCCCTATAAGGGTGTTGTATCGCCAGTTGGTCTCCTCCGAGAAAAGACCTACGCTAGACCGGGGGGTTAGGAGCCTTGCTTTGCCCGGTCTTGCACCCAAAGCATGCGCACTCTGCCTCCCGGCGCTATGGTCTGAGTACCAGGGGGCCGGACGGTTACACCCTGACTGGGGCTGGGGCCAGACCTCTGGGACCAAGTGCACTAGATTACCCAAGCCCCGCATTCCGGTCAGGGACAGTAAGCCAAATGAGACTAAGGGACAGGAAAGGGGGGACCACTGAGCAGTTCCGGACTCCACCTCCACAGCCAGGTCGAGCTCCGAGGCCAGCCCTCGCCCTCCTTTCAGAGGCGAGCGCTGATGCCGGACCTCACGCCCTTCGCTGGCCTGAGCTCCGATGACTTCCGGACTCCGCCCCCATAGCTGGGCCGAGCTCCGAGGCCAGCCCTCGCCCTCCTTTCAGAGGCGAGCGCTAACGCCGGACCTCATGCCCTTCGTTGGCCTGAGCTCCGATGACTTCCGGACTCTGCCCCCATAGCTGGGCCGAGCTCCGAGGCCAGCCCTCACCCTCCTTTCCGAGGCGAGCGCTGACGCCGGACCTCACGCCCTTCGCTGGCCTGAGCTCCGATGACTTCCGGACTCCGCCTCCACAGCCAGGCCGAGCTCCGAGGCCATCCCTCGCCCTCCTTTCAGAGGCGAGCGCTGACGCCGGACCTCACGCCCTTCGCTGGCCTGAGCTCCGATGACTTCCGGACTCCGCCTCCACAGCCAGGCCGAGCTCCGAGGCCAGCCCTCGCCCTACTTTCAGAGGTGAGCGCTGATGCCGGACCTCACGCCCTTCGCTGGCCTGAGTTCTGATGACTTCCGGACCTCCGCCCCCACAGCTGGGACGAGCTCTGATGCCAGCCCTCGCCCTCCTTTCAGATGCGAACGCTGATGCCGGACCTCACGCCCTTCCCTGGCCTGATTTCCGATGACTTCCGGACCTCCGCCCCCATAGTTGGGCCGAGCTCCGATGCCAGCCCTCGCCCTCCTTTCAGAGGCGAGCCCTGATGCCGGACCTCACACCCTTCGTGGACCTGAGCTCCGATGACTTCCGGACCTCCGGCCCCACAGCTGGGCCGAGCTCTGATGCCAGCCCTCGCCCTCCTTTCAGAGGCGAACGCTGATGCCGGACCTCACGCCCTTCGCTGGCCTGAGTTCCGATGACTTCCGGACCTCCGCCCCCATAGCTGGGCCGAGCTTCGATGCCAGCCCTCGCCCTCCTTTCAGAGGCGAGCCCTGATGCCGGACCTCACGCCCTTCGTGGACCTGAGCTCCGATGACTTCCGGACCTCCGCCCCAACAGCCGGGCCGAGCTCCGATGCCAGGCTTCACCCTCTCCTAAGAGGCTAAACTCCGAAGTTGTCAAGACCCTGCCAGCACAGGGAGTACTCAAGACAAGAAAGTGCGCAGGTAGGAGAAGGCCTCACCTCGGGCTCGTTACCTCCCCCGAGGTGAGCCCGGGGGCAACTGTCGGTACCCACGATATGGGGTACCCCCGCGCACAGGGGAAAATGCCTAAGGATCTCGCCCTTCTCCGCAGGGAAAGCTCCGAAGGCGCCACGTGTCCAGTGGGGCCAGACCTCCCTCCCGTCAGAGGAGAGCTCCGGGCTCGCCACGTGGCCTACAGCAGCCAGACCTCCCCCCTCCGTGGGGAGAGCTCCGAAGGTGCCACATGTCCCGCGGGGCCGGACCTCCCCCTCCTCAGAGGAGAGCTCCGGACCCACCACGTGGCCGACATAAGCCGGACCTCCCCCTCCGCGGGGGAGAGGTCCGAAGGCTCCACGTGTCCTGCGGGGCCGGACCTCCCCCTCCTCAGAGGAGAGCTCCGGGCCCGCCACGTGTCCAGCAGACAGCGCTGCCTGCCCCCGGGCGGTAGGCAGCGGGTGTAAAGACGCTCCATACTTGCCCGTACAAGGTATTCAAGGCCCGCGCCTTCCCAAGACGCGGAGACGCGGAACACGCCTCTGTCAGGTGCCGTTGCGTCCAGTCGCATCACAGACTGGCGCAACGGTGTCAGAACCTGCCAGCAAATAAACGCAGCGACAAGACATCCCATGCCGCTCCCTCTGTCATCAACCACTACGACTAGCGTGTGGCATGGGCAGGACAGCAAGACGAAGACTCAGAAGCCTTCGCCAGAGACAGCTACCGACATAACTGCGGATACGATAGTCTGCAGGCAATCTCCCCGGGACCACCTGTCGGGTCCCGGGCTCCCCTTGTAAGCCACCCGAGCCTTGGACTATAAAAGGCTCGGGTAGGCGACGTTAGCAAGGGTTCGCACTCCAGTGGTTCCCACTCCGGGGGTTCGCACTCTACAACTCATACGCTAGCCTTACACTCTCAAGCTGTAACTCACTCCCAAGCTCAGGACTCCGGCCCTGAGCAGCAAGCAATACAGCGAGCTCCATAGCTCGCCGTGGACGTAGGGTTTTACGCTCCGGCGGCCTGAACCACGTAAAACTCGTCGTGTCAAGCTCTTACTAACTCGTCCATCTGCGCAAGCTCTACGCTAGGAACTAGCCCCACCGAAAAAAGAACCTCCGCGGGCTGCCCAGTGCAGGCCCGGGGGAAGTGTCGACTGAACACTTCGACAGCCACTGATAATCACTGCAAGATTTTTCGAAGGGCACCTCCAAAGAGGGAAAGAAATGATTAGAAAAGGGCAAGAACAGGACAGATCTGGCCGCCACTGTATTGCCATAGCTGGGAGCTCGTATAAGGCATACAAAATCAAGACGATCCATTGTAACGTGCGTCTCTCTATAATGGAAATGGGAGACGCGCCCGCTTTCATGATAAAAGGAGATGAGCTCCTAGAAAAGCTCGTCTCCTTTTCTTTAATAATAGGAGTCGTGCTGTTGTAAAGCGTGTCTCCCCCTTTGTAAGAGAAGCGGGCGCGTCTCGGATATTAACTTAACTGAGATGCACCATAAAGTAGGTCGTCTCCTTTTAACCTCAACCGAGCCAGTTCTGATCCTCGCTGATGCGGGCCCGTTTCGTTTTTCCGGATCGAAGACGGTCGCCTTTGCGCTCGCCTCCAATCTTTGTCTCCGGTTTGAGGTTCTTACGTAGTGTATGGACACTGAGCTGAGTTTGGAAGCCCCATTCCTTCCTCCTTGTCCGTCGTCTCCGCGTTTGCCATGACCTTCTAGAATGGGAAGCCACCCCCAAGACCCTTACCTTCTGTCTCCCGCCACCAGCGGTGGCTGTGGCAGCAATGTTTACAAACACGCTCGATCTAGTGCTCCCACTTGATGAGACAGTAGTGGCAGTTGGCCACGTTGCCAGATGCCAATTAGGAGGAGGAGGATAGGGAGGCGCACCACGACGCGCAGGGGTAGAGCTGCACGTGGTTGTTGTTGAGGCAGAGGTGGAGCAGTCAGTCCAGGATCAACGACAATACGGCTCTGGCAGCACTGATCAATGATGGGTGACTACGAGCAAGTAGATTCGGCATGGATCAATGACAAGGCAGCTCCAACAGCACAACATCAGCCCAAGATGCGGGCTGGGCTTGGCCACCTCTTTTCTTTGCCTGAGGTGGATTTCTAGTGGCAGTCCTATGCGAGTTTTTCTATTTTTTGAATCGATTAGTAGTGGTGGTCATATGTCCGTTACTTAAACATTGTGATCTTCAGTGGTTAATGCAATAACCGTCATTGTAGGGCCTTATGACCGTCACTACAAATCCTTTTTTAGAAGTTACATGAGATGCAGTGAATTAAAATGCACTGTACTTTACAGGAAAAATATACCACGTCTTCTAGCCATATTTATTGGATCCATCTGCAGATGTTTAGCCATAGTTTTTTAGAAAAAAAAACTCTAGTGTTGCTCTTATTTGTTCAACTGTAGGAGTAGGTTTTCAATACACATATGGCTCAAAGACGATATTCTCGACCAGATATGGTCTCTATCAATATCTAGTCATGTTCTTCGGCCTCACCAACACACAGACATACTTCATTTGTCTCATGATTTTTGTGTTCATCCCCGAATTGGAGAAATTTTTGTTAGTCTTTATTGATGACATCCTCATTTACTTCAATTCTAAAGAAAATGCAGATCACATGCAGATTTTTCTTTAAAGACTACAAGACCATAAGTTGTATGCAAATTTAGAAAGTGTAAATTTTGGTTGAAGGAAGTACCTTTTATCAGGCACATAATATCAACTGAGGGTCATGCTGTTAAGGACGTTCTAAAGGGGAAATCTCCCACCTCCATCCATAAAGTTCATAGTTTTCTACCATGAGAAGATACTACAAAAGATTTATTTCCATTTTCTCCAAAATATCCAAGCCTATAGCGGAGTTCTTGAACAAAGGTGTCACATATGCCTAGAGTGATGCGTATGAAGAAGCTTCTCAAACATTGAAGAAACATCACCCGTGTTTGCTCAAACAGAAATCAGCAAGCTATTTGACGTCTATTGTGCCATTTGGACCATGGTTCTAGGAAGCGACATTATACATGAGAGAAGAGTTATTGCATACACATCTCATTATCTTCGAAGGAATAGCAACATTATCCTCATGACCTTGAGCTAGATGTATCGATTTTTGCCTTAAAAGTGTCAAGAATCTATTCCACCTCTACACCAACAATAAGAGCTTCAGATATATTTCACCTAGAAGGATCTGAATTAGCGGTGGGCGTTCGGGATTACCCGAAATTTCAGATCGGGTAATTTGGGTTTTAAAAAATTCGGGTTTTCAAAATCACTACCCTAAATTGTACCCAAATTTTTGAGTACCCAAAAATTCGGATTCGGGTTACCAATATTACCCGAATAGTGATACAACAAATAAAAGTAGCTAAAAATATAGCAGCCAAAACAGAAATAAAATTGATATTCTAGCAGCAAAATAAGTGAAAGTTTATAGGTTTAATTGAAGAATAGTACTGTGACCATACAACATTATAATTACATGCAAGCCACAGGCTAAATTCAGAGTGTGTTAGGCCAAAGCACGGAAAAGTCATGGCCCAACCTAGAGATCAGGTGTTTCAGGTATTTCGGGTATCGGACATCATTACCTTAAAATACCCAAAATATTATCGGGTTTTGTAAACCTCTACCCGAAAAATGATTTCGGGTTTCAGTTTTCGGGATTTTCAGGTTTGGGTTCGGGTTTTTTCGGGATCATAATTCAGGTTCGGGTTTTATGCCCACCTCTAATCTGAATATGAGACGACATCGATGGCTGGAACTATGCAAGAATTATGATTGGAAATTCATTACACCCCCGAGAAGCCGGATGTTGCCACCGATGCCTTGGGTTGCAAACCACATATCCATCATTAAATGGGTCTGCCATCAGATGCTGAAGAACCCAGACTGCATGTGTTTCCAAATGAAGCTTTATATAATTTGGCCCTCATACCCACCATTTGTGAAGAGATTGTAGCAGCTCAAGAAGCAAGATGTAGGGATATCTCATATCAATAGATGGATAAACAACAGGGAAATGAAATGCTTTCGGGAAGATTAGGAATGAGCCATATGGTTCAACAATAGACTATAGTCCCTGAAAATCTAGAACTACGAAAGAATATTTTGAACAAAGCTCATTTGTCCAAGTATTCTAATCATCTAGGTAGCAAAAACTCTATCAAGATTTGAGGAAAAGGTTCTTGTGGACTCAGATGAATGTGACGCATGTTGGAGGGTCAAGGCATACCACATCTAGGAACGAGGACTACTTCAACGACCCTTGAGGGTTCCTGCGAGGAAGTGAGAGGACATTAGTATGGACTTTATCGTCGGGTTATCTCTAACTCTATGGAAACATGACTCCATCTGAGTTATCGTCAACTGTTTAATGAAGTCGACCCACTTTATTCCACGTATCTAGATTCACTTATTGCCTAGATCTACTTGCATCCTTATCTAGAGTTCACGACATTTTCCATGTCTCTTAGTTGAGAAAATGTCTTAGGGCACTGGCTGAAATAGTCACAGAAGAATTGGAGACCTTGCAATCCGATATCACTTACGTCGAGCACCCCAACAAAATCTTTGATGAGAAGGACCAAGTCACCAGGAATTTGGTGGTGTGACTCTACAATCTTCAATGCAGTAGCCAATCTGTGAAGTAACCTCATCTTCCCGTGTGATGGACAAATGAATGTCATCTTAGGGCTTATAGCCTGTCAGTACAAATTCTTTTTGTAGAAATGATATGAGCCGCTGAAAAACTAAATTAAGTATACACTACATGAAAATATACCACATTTTCCAGCCACAATTAGTTCCATATGTTGTGTGGTAGTTTTTTCTTTTTAAAACTCAAGTGTTGCTCTTATTTGTTCAACTCTATATTATTCAGCATCACGAATCGACATATCATTAACAGACGCTATGTAGGGTCATCAATAAAAATTAAATTAATATGTAGTGACCTGTATAGTATCGATTAGAACCAACACATTCAAGTTCATGAGCACATGGACTACAGGATCACAACATAAACATATCTTCCAGTATAAACTGTACTACCTGGGTGCCTACAGTTGCATCGAGAACACTAATGTTACTAAATGAATAAAACTTGTGACTAATTTTCAAGATATCTTGGAATGCCTCCATCATTTTGGTAAATTTATCTACTTTATTCCAATCAAATAAGTAATATTGTAACTTGTAAGAAAAATATATTGTATCAGGCAGGTGTAACATCCAAAATTTTAAAACAAAACAAGTAGGGCTGCAACATAAGTATGTGTAATTGTGTGGAGAATTTAAATTTAAAATCACATTAATAAAGTACAGATTCAAATAGAATCAATTTCAAATTTAATCATTTGGAAAAACGAAAAATAAACTAAACCGCTCTTGGGCCGAGATCCTGTCAGCCGACCCACGCCCGCCCGCCAGCCTTCCCTTCTCTTCTCGTCTCCCAGTTTCTCACTGACGCGCCAAACTGAATGTAGCCTAGAAGGGGGTGAATAGGCTTTTCGATTCTTTGTTAATCACTGAAACACTTAATAGATTTATCAAATACAGGGAAATCGGACTAGTTCGGTAGAGTGCGGACTAGTCTGTTGTCTACTTAGAGACAAATCGGACTAGTCCGGTACTGTGCGGACTAGTCTGGTATGCGTGGACTAGAAAGATCAGGTTGATTAATATTTTCACTTCTAGTACCCTATGCAGCGGAAATTAATTGGGAACTTAGATGTATTACAACAGTGAAACAATGAATGATAGAGATGAACTTTAGGTTCATTGCTTCAACGTGAATTACACAAGATTAAGTAAACCCTAGAATATGATGAACAATAAAACATAAGAGCAAGAGACAAGATTTTATCCCGAGGTTCGATTCCACAAAGAAAATCTACATCCCCGTTGAGGAGTCCACGAAGGACCGGGTCTTCACCACCCTACCCTCGTCGAATTGCCACGGAGGCCGATTCTGTTCCACTAATCACAAAAGGCAAATAAATCGTTCAACGGGCCTTCTCACAAGTTGAGGGCTCCCAAGAATTACAATGAATGAATACCACCAAACACACTCAAAAGATGAACAATAACTGAACAAGAGTGTGCGAGAGATCAAACCCAAGAGCTCAAGATGTGTAGAACAAGTCTCTCCTTTGATCAATTGCTAATCCTCAAAGATTTGATCCTTTTAGGGTTAGAATGTGTGGAGAGATGTGAATTTTGGGCTCTTGGAAGGTGTGACGGCGCAGGGATCGAGAGAGATGGTAGTATGGCCGTACACCTCTATTTATACTAGGGTTTCCAAAGGTTACCGTTAGGGTTTGCGATGTTCGGACTAGTCCGTGGTGGACTCTAGACTAGTCTGGTGTGCGACGTGTGGAAAACCCTAAGTGTTGTGAGATACCGGACTAGTCCGTAAGAGTGCGGACTAGTCTGTTGTCTACTCAGAGACAAATCAGACTAGTCCGGTCCATATCGGACTAGTCCGTTTTCTAGTCAGAGAGAAATCGGACTAGTCCGGTTGATATCGGACTAGTCCGCACATGCTGATTTTTGTGCAGTTAGTGTGATTTCTTTCACTTGAGCTCCTGGGTTGTGTTTCTCCAACACACTCCATACTAAGTAATCTAATCTTTTCAGCTCCTGAGCTTTTATCATTTTAGATCCTCATTCTCCTTTCTTTTGCGCTTTCTTCCTAATTTCTTTAAAAACCTGCGCTCATCTCAACGATTTTGTTAGGGTCTCATTTGTTTGTCATAAATCAACCAAAACCCACAAGGGATGCCTAGATACAACCAATTGAGATCACACAAATATGATAAAAAATTCATATTTTCATAAAGTGTGCACATATGAGCTTTGAGCAAAATAGGAAATGTAGACATAAGACATATGTGCACTCCTTAGGGTGGGGTTCAAAACTATGTGTGTGAGCAATAATTTTGATGTGAGAAG